>CM046002.1:33571713-35063513 GCA_025175895.1 Wurfbainia villosa | reverse complement strand
CGATTGTCAAGTACCCATGACTTGGACTTTCACGTAAGACTATACACACTTGGACTTACGTGGCCAAGACTATACCCTTGGACTTTCCATGCCAACTTCATGTTGGACTTTCCAATTGCCAAGACTCATGCTTGGACTTTCCATGCTAAGTACTCAAGACTTGAACTTTTCCATTGCCAAGTACCCAAGACTTGGACTTTACCATTGCTAAGACCATTCTTGGACTTTCCATGCCAAGTGTCCCACTTGGACTTCTCCATCATATGGTCAATCCCACATCAACCATACAGTTAACCCATTGTCAAACAATAGGCAACTCATTGTCAAACATCAAAACACTACTCGAGTCAAACTCGAGTCTGGTCAATCATGACCTAGGCCGATTGCACCAACATATGTCGGGGCTTAGCACGACCATATCACACTAAAATGAAGTTAAATGGATTATATATAGCTTCACACGGTCGTGACTAACCACGTACGAGCCGTGACTGGCTTTGGTCGAAATCGGCGTGGGCTGAATCTGTGCACGACAAGACACATGGCTAGCCATGTGTCTAGGCACAACCAGGGCGTGTGTAAAACACATGACCATGTCACTGGCCACCGAATTTTGGTGAGTTCTTGAAAGGAAATTTACTGGGTTATTCTTACCCGTATTATGGGATAATTATGTTAAGATAGGTTCCATTTATGCCTCTAAGATGCCCTAATCAAGAGATTTTTAAATAGATCCCTTGATATTCTTTGGAGGTAATCTAATGTTTTCGTTCTTAGTAGTCGTCTTCATCCTCTTTCTCCCTTTCTCATCTCTATCGATTGGCTAGCACCAATCGGAGGCGAAGACTTACTGCTCGAGGAGTTGTCTCAGGTGATCCCGGCATGGATACCAATAGAGGCAAGGCTTGTGAGCTTTGCTATTGGTTTCTACGGATTCAAAAGAACCCCGAAGGTATAATTCTTCTCATTCTTTCGTTATTGCATGTATTTATGTTAAAGAAAGAATTTCTTGCCTCCAGGGGATGTCTGGGATGGAATAAAATTGTTTTATTTTCTTTTCTTCCACTGCCCATGATCCCAGGACATTGAACAGGTTGTCTGGTCTCCCTGACCTAGCCAGTCTTCTATTAGATATTCAGTTCACTCGACCCATATGGATATTATGTCTAGTGTCTGGTCCTCCTGATCTATCAAGACTCTTACCTAGTATCCAATCAATACAACCTACTAGGAATTTCTTGTTAAACCTACATACTCAACATGCACATTAGGTCACAAGCATATCCTAACTTTAACCATGGTTCATATATCAAAACTCAATAGTGTGCTCTCTGCACCAACATCTTCTAACGCCTCCAACAAAGCTTTTTGCATCATATCATATGCTGAATAGAGGCCACAATAGCGTGTAAGTAATATGGCAAGGTAAACATTAGCGAAGTTGTATGATACCTATCAAGGTCAGGTCGTCACAGGCAAAGGGAGATAGTTCGAAATGGCTCAGAAGTCGCTTATCCAATAGCACTCGAAGGTTGTGTGAGTGGTCACAAAGGATACACTAGATAGTTTTAAAGGAAAACTCCGAACGAGTTTCTTTCAGGGGAGGTAAGTATGGAAGGTCGGTCTCCCATGACTCGTAGAAGGGCAAAGGAATGGGTAAATAAACAAAAAAGTAAAGGTTTTTCTAGCCTTTATGGGAGGAAGGCAAGCCCCTCAAGAATTGATAGTCAGGGTGACCTGCAAAATAAAACACACCTGGCTTCCCCATCTTCAACTAAAATAAGCTATGGAATAGAAGGGGGGTCAGAGAAAGTTTAAGATGCCTAAAGACAATGACTATCCCATGCGAGAATGTGAAAAACATTAGGAGCTAATTTGTTTATATCCAATCAGTAAAACTGTAAGATTTGAAGGTATATGACAGGAACCGATAAATGTAGACCTCCCTCAAGCTGGCCTAGCAAGAAACAATGGAAATTAGGAGGAGGCAGTGAGGCATGTCCTGAGGTGAAGGGAAAAATGAGGGGATGGTATCTAGGATATATTGAGAAAGTTGGGTGCCTAGGTATTAGTTTAGAGGTTAAAGTCTCATACCAGAGAGGACCCACCGTCCGGGTAGATTTCCTAGAAGAAGAGGCCATGAGAACGAGAGGAATATGTTTGTGCATAGGCACTAGATAATCGAACCTTGGTTTTGATGATGACAAAGATTCAAAGTTAAGGTATTTTGTTATCTCATGTGCTATGCTAAGTGTGCAGGAAGTGTTTAAGCTAAGCTGAAGGTCGGTGAAACTTGGAGGTTCTCGTGTTGAGAAACTGTGGTGGTCGGGCGACACCGGGAGGACTTCGGAGGAAGCCAAAGAAATCCGGTGGTGACCAAAAGCTAAGCGACAGGTCAGGAGGACCAAAGGTAAGCTCCGTGTATGGAGCGATGGTAAAGACGCATCCTCGGTTAGAGGACAATCATAAGCGTCGATCCGACTAAGGCTTTCGGAGGAATGCCAAAGTCGAGATCGGACTGTCAAAGAACTGTCATACTGCATGACATTATGCATCTCTTGTGCTAATCTTGTGTTGCAGGAATTCTCAAGTGCAGCAGTCGACTGCTAAGAGGATCATTCAACTGATGTCGACGAATCAGCCCAGTGCACAAGGTCAAAGAGATAGAGATTGATGCTGCCACCTCATGATAAGATAAGCTGCCACCTCAAGATAAGATTCTGGTCTCCCTGACCCAACCAGTCTTCTATTAGATATTCGGTTCACTCAACCCATATGGACATTATGTCTGGTGTCTGGTCCTCCTGATCTATCAAGACTCTTACCTAGTATCCAATCAATACAACCTACTAGGAATTTCTTGTTAAACCTACATACTCAACATGCACATTAGGTCACAAGCATATCCTAACTTTAACCATGGTTTATATATCAAAACTCAATAGTGTGCTCTCTGCACTAACATCTTCTAACTCCTCCAACAAAGCTTTTTGCATCATATCATATGCTGAATAGAGGCCACAATAGCGTGTAAGTAATATGGCAAGGTAAACATTAGCGAAGTTGTATGATACCTATCAAGGTCAGGTCGTCACAGGCAAAGGGAGATAGTTCAAAATGGCTCAGAAGTCGCTTATCCAATAGCACTCGAAGGTTGTGTGAGTGGTCACAAAGGATACACTGGATAGTTTCAAAGGAAAACTCCGAACGAGTTTCTTTCAGGGGAGGTAAGTATGGAAGGTCGCTCTCCCATGACTCGTAGAAGGGAAAAGGAATGGGTAACTAAACAAAAAAGTAAAGGTTTTTCTAGCCTTTATGGGAGGAAGGCAAGCCCCTCAAGAATTAATAGTCAGGGCGACCTGCAAAATAAAACACACCTGGCTTCCCCATCTTCAACTAAAATAAGCTATGGAATAGAAGGGGGGTCAGAGAAAGTTTAAGATGCCTAAAGACAATGACTATCCCATGCGAGAATGTGAAAAACATTAGGAGTTAATTGGTTTATATCCAATCAGTAAAACTGTAAGATTTGAAGGTATATGACAGGAACCGATAAATGTAGACCTCCCTCAAGCTGGCCTAGCAAGAAACAATGGAAATTAGGAGGAGGCAGTGAGGCATGTCCTGAGGTGAAGGGAAAAATGAGGGGATGGTATCTAGGATATATTGAGAAAGCTAGGTGCCTAGGTATTAGGTTAGAGGTTAAAGTCTCATACCAGAGAGGACCCACCGTCCGGGTAGATTACCTAGAAGAAGAGGCCATGAGAACGAGAGGAATATGTTAGTGTATGTGCACTAGATAATCGAACCTTGGTTTTGATGATGAAAAAGATTCAAAGTTAAGGTATTTTGTTATCTCATGTGCTATGCTAAGTGTGCAGGAAGTGTTTAAGCTAAGCTGAAGGTCGGTGAAACCTGGAGGTTCTCGTGTTGAGAAACTGTGGTGGTCGGGCGACACCGAGAGGACATCAGAGGAAGCTAAAGAAATCCGGTGGTGACCAAAAGTTAAGTGACAGGTCAAGAGGACCAAAGGTAAGCTCCGTGTATAGAGCGGTGGTAAGGACGCATCCTCGGTTAGAGGACAATCCTAAGTGTCGATCCGACTAAGGCTTTCGGAGGAATGCCAAAGTCGAGATCGGACAGTCAAAGAACTGTCATACTGCATGACATTATGCATCTCTTGTGATAATCTTGTGTTGCAGGAATTCTCAAGTGCAGCAGTCGACTGGAGGTGTCAACAGTCGACTGCTAAGAGGATCATTCAACTGATGTCGAAGAATCAGCCCAGTGCACAAGGTCAAAGAGATAGAGATTGATGCTGCCACCTCATGATAAGATAAGCCGCCACCTCAAGATAAGATCCACGAGTTTTGGATCTGGATCGGGACAAATTCCAAGGCGCAAATCTATAAAAGGAGGGGAGGACTCAAACCCAAATTCAAGAATCTCCCAAGTGCTCGTGCTCTCATCAACGCTACTCCGATCGTATGCCATCTTCTAATTAATTGTCGGTATTATTGTTATCTTTCTATACTTAATTTGTATAAGGACCGGTAAGGTTGTTACCGGCCTTATAATCATTGTAATCCTCTTGTCTCTCACCTCCAACGAGGAAGAGACTTTAAGTGATTTCCCTTCGGAAGCGATCAAGGATCGTAGGGTCTTGGATTAGCAGCCAGTGGACTGTGAACCAAGTAAAAAAGCTTTGTGTCTTTCTTGTGTTTGTTTTTTAGTTATCCGCTGTGTACTTGGTTTTAATCGTCGAAAAAGAAAAGTTTTCACAATCGCTATTCACCCCCCCCCCTCTCTAGCGATTCGCTTCAATCCAACAGAATAGAAGAGGGGGATTACTTACTTTGACTAAAGGGGACTGATGCAAAAAGGAAGACGATCACCTGAGGTAAGGAGGGGAGACGAGAAGAACTCTCCTTTTGCAAAGGCCTTTGGGTAGCAAGACAGCACAATGGGGCAATGATGGTAATGCGAGACGAAAAGGCGACATAGTCAATGGCCAGAATGAAGAGTTGGGTGTGTTTAGAGAAAAGCAGGAGACGGAGTCCTAGGGGAATCACGATGTGGGCCCGAGGGCATGTCCTACCGCCACTACCTAGATAGGGTTAGATCCATTAAATGATTTGACTTTTTTCGGGGGTGGCAAATGATACGACTAGAATAGGCAAATGGGTCAGGCCCATGAATCAGAGGCCCACTTGGGTCTAAAGCCAGCAAAGAAATGAAAGGGAGGCCCATAAAGGATGACCTAGGGTTTGCGGAGTTGGAGCAAAGTGACTTGGATCGTCCATTACAAAAAAAAAATAGTAATTTTGCAATGAATTTTGCGATGAATTTTGAATAAAAATTTATTGCAACGAAATTTCCAATGATAAACTTTTCGTTGGAAATAAGTCATCACAAAATTTTGCGATGAAAACTATAAATTCGTCAAAATTTTTATGACGAATAAATATTTCATCGCAAAATTTATGACTAACTTTGCAACGAATATATATTCATCGCAGAAATTTGCAATGAAAATTAGTTTTCGTTGCAAACATCTTCCATAAAATATTTTTTCGTGGAAAATATTTGCAATGAAAATTAGTTTTCATCGTAAATATTTTCCATGAAAAATATATTTCATTGCAGATTTGGCGACGAAATATATTTTCATCACAAAATCTAATAAATACGTGTGGTGTTTATTTTATCAAATTTTATGACAAAAATATTTTTCATCGCCAAATCTGCAATGAAAAATAGTTTTGTCGCTAAATCTATGATAAAAAATATATTGTCATTAAATTTGCGACAAAAACTAATTTCATTGCCAAATCCAAAAAAAAATAGGTGTCGAACCCACGATCGTTGTAGTCTCCACAACCAAGCCATAGAATAATCTACAAAATAGAGATTTTACAATGAATATTTTTTTCGTTGCCAAATCTGTGAAGAATCTTATTTTCATCGAAAAATATGGTCCATCAGTCGACTGCCAAAGGACCGGTCGACTGGTCAGTTAACTCAAAAATGTTTTGTGGCTTGTTATAGTACCATCAATCGACTGGCATCTTAGCAACAGTAATTGGCATGGTACCATTCAAAATTAATTATCGAACACCTTAACTACACTAATGCAGTATAGGGTAACTTGGGTCGTCTCTCACGTGAACCCAATAGTTGGATATTTGTTTCTAAACAATAGTAAAACTGGGGGTTCCTATAATCTATCAAGACAACTAATTAAAAGCTAACCTAACATGCTTAAGTAATTCAACCATGCACCGTATTGTCACCATACGATATAATTACTAACAATTCTAATTGATGAAAATAACACTTAAACATATAAGAAATCAAACTGGCAAACAATTAAGCTAAATTTCGCAATTAACCAACAATGATCAACAATAACCAATTCAACTCATTAACTACAAATTAAACTCAAAGCTAAACATTCAAATTAAACTACGAACTAAACATCCAAATCAAACTACAAGATAATCATCCAAATGAAACTACAAATTAAACACCCAAATCAAACTACAAGTTAATCATCCAAATGAAACTACAAATCAAACATCAAGAAAAAAATTAACCGATAGTCCAATAGTCCACAACACCCGGAGAAGGAACCACCTTTCTCGACGAATGGCAAAGATGTTGAACAACCTCATAAGGGCGATCGATGAAGCAGATCCCTTGCCAAAAAATCCCTCCTGCAAGGGTTGAATGAGATAATAACTACCACTTCTCCGCTGTGAAGAAAAAAACTGTCGATCCATGGTTGCTGCAAGAGTGAAAGAAATCAGAACAGTAGCTTTTGAAGAGCTTCACCGATGCTGTAATGGAGAATCTACCATCGGAATGAAAAGTCAGAAAGGTCGTCGGAGCTCGAAAATGGTGTTGCCGAACCACCGCAGTAGAAGTCGACCTCAGCCTTCCGAACCACGTCCAACTAAGGCGCATGTCAGCTCTAATCGCCAGGCACTGGAGTGCTCGCCGGTGAAGATTACCGGAAACAGGGGCGGATCCAGGATTTTAGATTTGGAGGGGCCGTAATGAAATTTAAATTTTTCGCTCTTTAATCTTGTATCATCGAGAAGGAATTCTCTTCGACCGCATCAGTAAATATTCTAAAAAAATTAACACGAATTAAATCACAATTGGCCTATTTGGTGGTGACCCTCCGATGCTTAAGTCAAAATCATCATGGATGAAAGAAAATATATTAAATATAGTAAAAGTAATGCAGAGTAAAAAAAAAAAAGAACTTATCTCATGCGTAGCTAGAAACATTTAAGAGACTGTGAAATAATATTAGATAACACCAGAAGAGGAAGAAACCATCAGATAGCTAGAAAAGAAATGTCATGAAAAATCATAGGAGATCCTCCATGATAATTAAACATTTTAATCCAAATCATGCTGCTCGTTAGAAAATATCACATTAACTTCTCTATTAAAACTAACTATCAAAGCCACTAGGACCCATCCTTGTTTGTCCGTATTCTACCTCAAATAAACATCTATGCACAAGTAGTCTTCTGTATCGAAATAATAATCTAACTACTTCATTAAATTAACACTTTGTGGATTAATAACACCTTAATTATACTTATACTAAACTAATCAATTAATTAATTGATAATTTTCGAGCCTAAATGAGCTTTAATTATAATAATCAGATAAAATCAAATTAGTCAATTAATCTAACTCAGATTAATTAATTTAATCTCAATTAATCAATTAAACTCAAATTTAATTAATCTAACCTTAGATAATTAAGTAAACAGATTAATTAATCTAAATCAATTAACCAATTTAATTCAAATTTAATTAATCTAACTCAAATAAATTAATTAACCGAACGCTAATTAATTAATTAAACAGATAAATTAATCAAACTCAATTAATCAATTAAATCAAAATTTAATTAATTATCTTAAAGTTAATTAATTAATTAAAACGATTAACCCATCTAAAACCAATTAATTATTTAAAATAGAGTAATTAATCTAAATTCATCCATTAAACTCTAGATTTAATTAATCTAAATCTAATTAATTATTTAAATCAAACTAAATTAATTAATTCAAATGATCCGATTAATCAAAATTCAAAATTAATTAAATAAAATCTTAATTAACCTAACATTGATGGATTTCGTATGTGGTCGGGCGAAAAGCAATGGCGATTAACGACGCAGTGGCATGTGATTGCAAACGTGGTGTGACACCGATGGGATAACTTCCGCAATCACGACGTGATTGTGCGCGTGAAGTGGAGGCTGACGGTGGTCGTGGAAGATGTGACTGCAACAACGAGTTGGCAGGGACAACGACGGACCAATGCACAGTGACGGACTCGTGAGTCGTAACGTGTGAGTAGTGAATGAAGAGAAATTGTGGATGACGGCTACGACGCACTAGAAACAATTGAAAAGATGAAATTTAGAATTTCGAAGAAGATGAAAATGAGAAATCATAGGGAGGAGAGAGAAAATAAATATATAGTAATTATATTTTATAGTATTTTTATAGAGAGAATAAATATAGAATTTCGGAAAAGAAATATTTTATATAATAATTATATTCCTAAAAATAAATATATTACTATATAAAAAATTTATAAAAAAAAATATTTTTTTAATTAAAATGCATGGACTGGGGGGGCCGTGGCCCCCCCTAGTCCATGCATAGATCCGCCTATGACCGGAAACCTCTCTGCCCGATGAAGTTGTGCTGCCCAACCTTACCACCAAGCTTCGTCGGAAACAGAGAGCTTCGGCTAGATGGAATAAGGAGGATTTACAGCCACTGATCGGGTTGAGGAAGTACTGTCACCTAACACTGCGTTGTGAAGTCGCCGCTCGATCGCGCGATTGGGGAAGAAGAGGAAGTCGCATGGCTCGCTTCTTTTCGATTCTGTGCTCGCGTGAGAAGAGAAGCTTTAAGTGCTTTGATTTCCACCATCCGATCTCAATGCCCATCAAATCCTAGCCATTGATTAAAGCTAGGGTTTGAATCCTTGATTAAAGCTTTGATTAAGTAGGGTTGATCCAAAAAAATCCAATGGTTGTAATCGATCCAAATCTGGATGGATGACTCCGATCGCTCCATTTAGGCCCTCTTTGTCTTTCCTACAAGATCACATTCAAATTATGAGAAATAATTCTAAACTTATAGGAATTACACAATTAATCTCAAATAAATCCAGTATGTAAAAAAACATGTTGAATAACCATAATCACCCACATAAGAGAGTCTAAAATATCCAATCCATGAATCGAAATAGCACACTAAAATGAAGCTATCAAATTCCCCCACAATTATTTTTGTGCGTCTCGAGTAATAATGGAAATAAAGAAAAACAACTACTCACTCATTCCTCAGACAATACCCAAATCAATAATTCAAAGATAGAAAAAATTAGTTATTTAAGATCAGCAAATCGATACGGATTCAAGGTATCCACAGATCTTACTCCTACAATAGCCAACATATATAATGATTTCCAATCAAATCAAATAGACCAAACCTGATACAAAACCTCCCAAGGTGGATAAATACATTGATGCTCACAAAAATAAATGTAAAAGTGGAGCTCACTCAAAACAACATGTAATCTTGCACTACCATATGCTTTATTATCATCTACTTCTCCACTGCTATCAATAAATCTCATACATTAATCAAAAAGATTTATCAAGAATCAGAATGAGATCACAAGTAGAATGCAAATGAAACATACAAAGAGATACAAAACAAAGTTACAATGAACAATGAACAATAGAAGAATTGGAAGAATAAACTTGTTGAGTTTCTATGTGAGAATGCTCAGTGATACCAACAATATGGGGTGAGGTTAGAACATTTGGAAATTTTATAATTGAACTTTTAGTATCAAATGGCTTTATCCAACTTATGATCAAAACCAAAAACCGTAGCTTCTCAGCAAAGCACAGTAGCATCCATCAACTCCACAACAAAACACACTACAATTCCCATTTTCCTCCATTACAATTGCACTTTTTTTTTATGCAGATTTTTTTCTTTTTTTTTTTTTTCAAATATCAACGACGCCTTTTTTTTTTTTTTTAGAAGACTTAATCTAACCTTCACATGTTGTTTCAAGATCATCTCAAATGAGTTTGTAATGCTGCTTAAAAACCTCTCTGCTCTGGTCTTTATCCTATCATCCTCGAATGAAATTAGAACAATCAAGGTTCCTTCATTATCAGTAATTGATATTAGCCTCCCATTGTCATATAGAAATTGCTTCAAGGTGTTTGAATGACATTGATCGATGCATCTTCTCCAGGTCGTATCTAGCTCATCTAAGCTTGCATGTGCATATAACTTCACACATGCTGCCTCATTTGCTGGATAAGTAACCATTATTGCTTCACCAAGAGATCTGCCATGAAAGAATCTGGTGTTATAAACCATGTCACATACCATACCATCTGAACTTCTAGTTTTCTGTTTGTTGTTGTTGCTAGATTGAGTGTTTTCTAAATATTGACTGTCACCAAGACGAAGAAGAGCTACTGTGAACCATGTTGAGCGCTCACTAGAACGTCGGAGTTGCCTTCCAGCATCAGAGAGAATTTTCAAAGCCTGTTTTAATCTGTCTAACTCAGCTTCAGTCAAACTACGCTTCCTAAGAGTCATGTCATGAATCAGCAAGTTCTTTAATTCATAGTTACCAGCAATTATGTCCATTATAAGATCAGCCAGTTGAGACATCAAAGCAATCGGATCAATACCAGAATCCAGCAATTTTCTAGACCTTCTAATAGTTTCAGCATTGTCAGATGACATAACTATCTCCAGGAGATCAAGCAACTTATCATCGGAAACAACTCCAACAAAATCATTTACAAGAGTAGTTGTTATTGTTTTGCCCAGCAAGCTCAGTTGATCTAGCATTGATTCTGCATCTCTTGGCGAACCATCTAAATTCAAAAAAAAATAAATTTATAGCCTCTAGTTCAACATCAAGATGCTCTTGTTCAGAAATGTTTCTTAATCTGCAGGCAATGTCAACATCTTTGACCTTAAAGAAGTTATATTTTTGACAACAGGTTATAATTGAGTGAGGTCAGTTCATCATGTCGATTGTGCAAAATATGAAGACAACACGAGGCAAAGGCCCTTCAAGATACTTGGTAAACAATGACCAAATCTTTTGAGATATCATGTGGCAATCATCAATTACAAAGACTCATGGCATTCACTTCTTGCATGGTTGTTCTGCTTCTACTGGAAAAAGCGGTGCATTCCCAACATAACCAACATGGCTTCTTGTCCTCATTTGACAAACAATTCAAGGCTGCTGAAAATATTATTGCAATAGAAGTTTTTCCTATTCCACGAGGACCCTGAAACAAATAGGCAGGAGCTATTCTCCCCCACAAGATGTAAACATCTTCCAAACCTGTAGTTTGCCCAAAACGTTTTTTTTCCTCCAGGTATCCAGAAAAGTCCATCTCTTGACCTTTGAAAATTATGCCTACACCAAAGCAATATAGCTCCTCCCCCACACTTAAAAATTTTGTCCGTCTCAGACACTGCAACTCATCAAACTATTATTCCAACGTTGAAAATAATAGAGATGGAAAAGATAATCCACAAAGATAACAAAGACAATGGATAACAAATGAAGACATATGACAAGTAAGACATCAAATCATGGAAGTATCAAGTGGATTAGACAAGCAAATCAAGTGAGAGAAAAAATCAAGAATGAAATCCTTCATCATATTCATGCAAGTAAATGTTATTGTAGTTAAAAAAAAATCAAAGCAAGTTCTAGAGCAACTAGTATCACATGTGTTATCACACAAAAGTAGATAAATGATAAGAATGACATGCAACCTTACTAGGTGAATAAAACATCAAACTTAATCTATCAATAAAGAGTTCACCATCATAACAAATGACTGCATGTAAGTAAAGTCTCCTATCATACACAGAAATCCACAATTCGATGATCAAACTTAACTAATTTTTTACCACCTCTAAACTGATACTAAGACATGCATAAGGAATATTATTTAAACTCAACAAAAACCAAACTAAACCTAGATAAATAGGCGATCAAACAACCAAACAAATTAAATTATTTCGAACATGAAAGGAGGAAATTAAATGCAGTAAATAAAAGAACACACTCCCCTTCAACTCGGAGAAGAAGCATCATCAAGGTCCACTTCATCCATTGTAGCTCCTCATATCCCCTCGGGAAATATCTAGCGACGGTGTCCATTCACTCTGAAGGTTTTCCCTGAAGAAGTTTCCTGCACTTCAAAAACACCATAGGGAAACACATTAGTAATACAAAAAGGACCATCCCATCTGGATTTTAACTTACCTCTCATCAACCTAAGACAAGAATGGTACAACAATACTCTATCGCCAATATGTAACTCCTTCCTCAAAATCCTTTTGTCATGAAAAATCTTAGGGCGTTTGGTTCGCAGAGAATTTTCTATTTTCTGTTTTCATTTTCTCTTTTTCCAGAAAACAGAAAACGAGTTTATTTTGTTTTCCAATTTTCTAGAAAACACTCTTTTATTTTTTGGAAAACGAAAATGGAAACAGAAAATGATTATTTCTCGTTTTTCAGTTTTCCAGAAAATGCTCCTTTATTTTCTAGAAAATGGAGATGGAAAACGCGAACCAAACGTGTTTTCTCATTTTCGCAGAAAATGAAAATGGAAAACGGAGAAGAAAATAGATACCAAACGCCCCCTTAGTTTTCTCCTTGTAAATGCGGGAATTCTCATAGGCTTCTAATCGTATCTCCTCAAGTTCCTAAAGTTGAAGTTTTCTTTCTCTCCCAGCTCTGTTAGCATCCATGTTGCAAGCTTTCACTGCCCAATAAACCCTGTGCTCAATCTCCACTGGTAAGTGACAAGCTTTTCCATAAACAATCCTGTATGGGGGCATGTCTATGGGAGTCTTATAGTGATCTGTCGCCCAGAGCATCCTCAAGCCTCTTGCTCCAGTCCTTCCTGTCTAGCCCCACTGTCTTCTCCGGTGTAGATTTAATCTCTCTATTCGATACTTCAGCCTTCCCATTTGTCTGAGGATGGTAAGGAGTAGAAATTTTGTGCAACACCCCATACTTTATTAACATGGCCTTCATGTGTTTGTTACAAAAATGAGACCCTTGATTGCTGATGATAGTCCTGGGTACTCTAAATTTGCAAAATATGTGAGACCTAACAAAATTCACAACAACTGGAGAATCATTAGTCCTGGTGGGGATGACCTCCACTCATTTAGAAACATAATCAACTGCCAATAAAATATATGAAAATTCAAAAGATACAAAAAATGGACCCATAAAATCAATACCCCAAACATAAAAAATCTCACAGAATAGCATAGATTGTTGAGGCATTTCATTTCTATGTCCTATGTTTCCTATTCGTTGACATCGATCACAATATTTGTGAAATTCATAGACATCATGAAACATGGTGGGCCAATACAAACCAGACTCTAACACTTTCCTAGTTCTAAAATGCCCCTCGCAAGCTAGAGAATGACAAAAGGTAAGTATGGAATGAAACTCATAATCAGGTACACATCGTCTAATGATCTGATCACTAAAGAATTTTCAAAGGTAAGGATCATCCCATACATAATACTTAGCATCACTTTTTAATTTATGGACTTGTGCATGAGTAAAATGTTAAGGTATAGCACGGGCAACTAAATAATTTGCAAGATCTACATACCACGGTGACTTATCCTGTAGGTGACAAAGTTGCTCATCTGGGAATGAATCAGCTATGGGGGTGGGCTCGATCTCCCTCACAATCTTGCTCAGATGATCTGCTATCAAGTTCTCTCTCTCGCTCCTTTCGCATATCTCCACGTCAAATTCTTGAAGCAAAAGCATCCATCTAATCAGTCTTGGTTTCGCATCGGGCTTCTTTAGGATGAATTTCAAAGCTGCATGATCTAAAAAAATAACCACATGAGAACAGAGCAAATATGATCTAAATTTATCTAAAGCAAAAACAAATCGATAAAAGATCTTTTTCTATCGTGGTGTAGTTGGATTATGGAGCATCCAAAGTCCTTGAGGCATAACAGATCACATGAGACGCTCTATTGATGTGTGTAAATCATATAGGGTTTTTGGAGTGGTTTTAGCACACATATCATTGCATTTCATATTTGTTTCATGCATATTCTCCCTTGTTTTGCATTCATTAACTATTTTCTAGTTCGGAGATATACTTTTGTTAATTTATTTGTAAGACGGTGTTTTTGGAGCAAAAATGAAGTATTTTATGAAGCATGGACTTTAGGGAACATGCTCTGGTCGTGTCCCAAGACACGGGCATGTTCTCGAAGCGAAACGGATCAAAACAGAGGCTCCAGAGTGACACACGACCGACCATGTTAAATTATCACTGTCGTGTTAAATTTCCAGCCCAATTTTCAACTTAGATTTCAGTCATTTCCAGCCTTGCACATGGCTCGACCGTGTAAATTAAACACGCCCGTGTGGCGGCGCTGCAAATCCAAGGAATTAGGATTTTCAAGCATTTATGGAAAGCCGAAGCCACCTCTATATATAGGAAACACATATAAGAGGCTGGGGATCACGGAGGGAGCTGACCTAGGGCTCCCAAACCTCGAGGAGGAGGCCCAATGACTAGGATAGCAAGAAGGTGCCCTAAGAAGCACTGGAAGCTCTCAACGGCGAGAGAGGAAGCGGCTCAAGGATCGGAATCTACGCTCCAATGCCTAAGGAGAACGACCACGAGTACTACATTTATTCTTTAACATCTTTGCATTATAATGATTCTCTTTATGATGTCTTATGTTTGTTCTCCTCTATTCATGGAGTAGTTACGTTGATTCTAGGATTAGGGAGTAGCTTGTGTA
Organism: Wurfbainia villosa; assembly: GCA_025175895.1. Lineage (NCBI taxonomy): Eukaryota > Viridiplantae > Streptophyta > Magnoliopsida > Zingiberales > Zingiberaceae > Wurfbainia > Wurfbainia villosa. Next base: position 35,048,601 of record CM046002.1, on the reverse strand, counting down.
CGTTGGATATGCTAGGTTGAATATATATTCTCTTCTCTTGAATTTATATTTGCAATTTATGTTGTTTAGATCTATGAGAATTATGTCTTGATTCTATTTCTACTGCACATAGCCGATACAAGGGTGGAAAGCCTTTGTACCAAAATCTAGGAGAACTAAGGAGGAACCTTGCGGTCATCCTCCCTCTAATAACCGTAGAAAGTAGAATATGATAGAGTAGGAAATGAAATATGTTTCGTTTCCTCATAGGGATTACTAGGACATCCTCGTACCTTAATAACCCACCTTAGTAGAAGGCCCAAAATAGGAGACATCAACTCTAGAAGGGTTAAGGTACCTTAGGGACAGAGGGCTCCCAACGATATCAACCCCCTGAGATCTGACAATCCGAAAGGGAAACATGGTTAGGAATGGGTAGTTCCCGGTAGAAGCAAAAATTCATCGGGCAAATACATGATGATCCTCTCGCAAGATCATAGTTAGAGATCCTAAAAGCATGAGATTGATAGCATGTTCAACAATGCACAAGTGAAATCGAAGTCCTAAAATCCTTTTAGGAACTTTGAGACCACCTTCGCTTTCTCCGAGTGACACCATAACTAAGTCAGGACTACCGTCGACCTCGCACACCTTACTCTCAGGAGATTTACTCCGAACAATGACATCCACTAAACAAATGACATTTGAATCTCAATTTCTGTGGGATTAATACTTAAATTAAAACTTGAAGACAACCGTTCACTTGCAGGCATTGAGTGCGAGCGCACACGTCGAATCCTTCGCGATCCTCATCGGATATTTGAGATCGTGCACGTGTGCATCAAGTTTTTGGCACCGTTGTCGGAGACTGTAGATTCGATATCTGATCAAAAGTGGATAGTTTGGATCGGACCTAGACTAGATTTGCTTTTTTGTTTTACTTCATTCTAGTATTATTTAGTTTTGGATTTATGTTATTTTTATTCAGTCTAGATTAATTTTATTAGTCGCATTACATTAAGCCTTAGTTCAGTTTTTAGGTTTATTTTATTTGGTTCATTACTTTTAGGTTATTTGATTTCCTCTCAATAAGTAGCATATACACTTCAGATTACGTAGCTTGGTTCATCGTATGCACAGACGCTTAAGATCAGAAAATCTACTTCCAATTGACTTAGAAATAGAAAGAACCTACCATCGAAGTGTTGGGTTTCCGGCACCGCGGCGAGTGTGTGTTCGAACATGTTTCGTAAACATGTGCACAGCGGAAGAAATAAAAATAAAAAATCTACATTTATTACAACACACACATCACACGCATGCATAGTACAACATGTGTAGACATAATCATAAATTTAAATTTTGCAATAAAAGGAAATTTAACTACGTATACCTTACGTATCACGTGTAGCGGGAACGACATCAACCGGAACGATCCTCGCTAGAATTGTCTCTATCCGTGTCCATGCCAAGTATCTTCGGGATGACTTCACTAAGTCACCAGCCTCATCTTCGTATGGGTTACTAGCCTCGTGTTGAAGACGATGTGATCGAGAGAAGATCACGATCCGAATCCAAATTCGGATCCAAAGATGAGTCCTCAAAACTCGCTTCTCCGGAGAGGTATTTGTTGGATCGAAAGTGTCGCTAGAGGGGGGGGGGTGAATAGCGATACGATGTCGTTAAAAAACTTTTGCAATAAGTAAAAAGCAAGTAGAGAGTGCACAGCGGAAATATAAAGTAGACAAGATATTTTTACGTGGTTCACAATCTTTCGATTGCTAATCCACGGCCCTAGTGATCCTTGATCACGTACGGAGGGCAATTCACTAAAACCACTCCTCCTCGTTGGAGGTAGGAGCAACGACATAAAAGAAATCAAGGCAAAGGACACTCCTTTCCTTGTTACGATTAAAGCACAAAGACAATTTAAAGAAGTAGAACTTAAATAAATATACCGACAACTCTTATAAGTTTGTTAACGGCGGCACTTCGTCGTAGCAAATGTGAGTAGTAGTAGCGGCGTTACGGCGCGTGTTGAGAGCTCTTGAATTCTTGTTATTTGCTTGGCTTGAACATGTCTATTTATGGATATTGATCTATGAATTTAGACATAGGTAGTGTCCAAGGTGAGGTTCTTATCCCCAAGACTTGTTCATCCACATCCTTTGCGCCAACTCAAGGATGAGGTGTTTCATCCAACCACCTTGTGCCACCTCCAACCTCCTAACTCAAGGATGAGGTGTTTCATCCAACCACCTTGTGCCACCTCCAACCTCCTTGGGCGCCAACTTGAGGATGAGGTGTTTCATCCAACCACCTTGTGCCACCTCCAACCTCCTTGGGCGCCAACTTGTTGGAGCCATTCAACTTGTGCCACATCATGGGAGCCAACCATCTTGTGCCAACTCACCTTATCTTGGGCGTCCACCACAAGGAAGCTTGGTGATGGTTTGGATGTCCACCTTGATGCCACATCACCCTTTGTACCAAAACACGAGTCAAGTCCAAATTCACCCTTGAAATTTGAGCTCTTCTCGAGGTCGAACTTGACTAGCAGTTGGTGTAGTCAAAGGGTTTTGGGCTATGATACAAGTTAGCTTAAAATATAAAGTACGATGGTTCTAAACCATTTGATCTCGACCTAGACCTTCCATTGAGGTATTGGGTCGGATCTACGCTAACGACCTTGCTTCGCTTTCACACGAGCTTACCTTGTAGCCTCGCGGTCTTCACCCGAGTACCTCGGCTTCCTCAAGTCCCTCGGCGTTGCGACCACCTCGGTTCCCACCGGTGTCGCAGACCTTCCGCTCAACTTTAGCATTTCGCACACTTAATTGAGCTCGTAAGATAACAAATATACCCTTAACTATTGAGCCTTTTGCCATAATCAAAATACGGTTCGACTTTGGTGCCTTGCACCAACAATCTCCCTTTTGATTCATGGCAAACCACAAAAGTTAAGGAAAAATTAAACATAACAAGAAGCTAGCATAATGATTAAGCATGAATGAGCTAGCATAAAGATTAAATATGAATGAGCTAGCATAATGATTAAGCATGAATGAGCTAGCATAAAGATTAAATATGAATGAGCTAGCATAAAGATTAAATATGAATGAGCTAGCATAATGATTAAGCATGAATGAGCTAGCATAAAGATTAAATATGAATGAGCTAGCATAATGATTAAATATGAATGAGCTAGCATAATGATTAAATATGAATGAGCTAGCATAATGATTAAGCATGAATGAGCTAGCATAAAGATTAAATATGAATGAGCTAGCATAAAGATTAAGCATGAGTGAGAAATATTATTGTTTCAAGTTCTCCCTTTGAGGTAACCTCCTTGACCAAGGTGAGTTCTTGAAAAATAATTTTTACTCCCCCTTAATAGTTGCTTAAGTAAACGGAATTACTTAATATAAAAGGTAATAATTTTGTTTACTTTCTTCCTTACTTTTGTGACTTTCTCCCCCCTTTGCCTTAACTCAAAAAGTTTGTAAATATATTTTAGGGTTTGTAAGTCCAAGCAAGTTCCCAATATAAATATTTTTTTTTTTTAAAATAATAATAAGCTTGAAAATATGTTCATCTAAAATGTACAACTCCGGTTGGACTTGATTGATATAGAATGATCAATAAGTCTTGAAGGAGTTGATTAATTTTAAATAATTATACTCCATGGTTCATGTCGATGCACTTTGAATCTACATCTGGAACTGTGAGTAAGGTCCTAACATCTCACGCCTGTCACGTGGCTAAGTACACAAACACATTAGTCCTATGTGTTGTGAGATGTGTTGGCTCCTTAAATCTATAGGTATATGATTTCTAAGGTAAGACTTAGGCTAATTTCATAAAAGAAGCAAAAGTAGAGTACATATATAGAAAAATTTAAATCCTACTCTATTACGCACATACCTAACTTTCGTCTTAATAAACTAAATTCGGCTTCGGGTAGTGGTTTGGTGAAGATGTCCGCTAGGTTTGATTTGGACTCAACATACTCTAGTTGTATAGTTCCATTAGTTACATGTTCCCTAATGAAGTGGTGTTTAACTTCTATATGTTTTGTCCTAGAATGACATATTGGATTTTTAGTTAAGTTAATTGAACTAATGTTATCTATGTAGGTTTTAATGTTGTTAAAGATTAAGCTAAAGTCTTGGAGAGTGTGCTTCATCCACAGGAGCTGAGAGACACACTCACCCATCGCAACGTATTCGGCTTCGGTGGTAGATAAGGCAACGCAATGCTGCTTCCTACTGCACCAACTCACTAGACTCGAGCCGAGGATTTAACAACAACCACTCGTGCTCTTTCTATCGAGTTTTACTACCGGCATAGTCGGAGTCGGAGTAGCCGATTAGATCAAACTCGGTAGATCTAGGGTACCAAATACCTACGTTTAGCGTGCCCTTTAGATATCTAAGGATACGCTTGACTAGGGTTAGGTGAGACTCCTTGGCACAGGTTTGTAACCTTGCGCACATACTTACCGCGAATAAAATGTCGGGTCGGCTCGCGGTTAAGTATAGGAGACTTCCTATTGCGCTCCTATAGTATTTTAGGTCAACGGGTTTTCCTTCTACATCTTCGTTTATATTAACATTAGTTGCCATAGGTGTATTGATTATTTTAGCATCTTGCATTCCAAATCGATTTATTAAGTCCTTAGTATATTTTTGTTGATGTAAATATATTCCATCTTTAGTTTGTTTAATAGTTTTGGGTTCGATTTTGGAAATTAACGAGATTTGACTAAGGTTTCGATATGAAGCTCTAGTTCGAACCCCTAAATTTGGATCACCTATAACTTGATTGATAGGATGATTTGTTTGAGTCTTAGTGTGACTCGGGTTAGGGTCATCTATCACTTGGTCGATAGGATGACTTGGGTGAGTTCTAGTTTGACTTGGGTTAGAGTCATCTATCACTTGGTCGATAGGATGACTTGGGTTAGGACGAGATTCAAGTTCAAGATCAGAGTCGGGTTCGCTATAAGTTGATTTGCTAGTTGGTTTTGTTAAGGATTGAACGGGTTCGTGTCCTTCGTCGAAAACTATATTAATGGTTTCTTCGACTCTAAGAGTGTCGTGATTGTATACCCTATAAGCTCTACTGGTGGTTGAGTATCCTAGAAAGGTTCGAGAGGTTTTGGATTTGAATTTCCCTAGGTAATCCTTAGTGTTTAAGATATGTACCTTGCATCCAAATACCTAAAGTACTTGATGTTCGGTATTTTATCGTGATAAATCTCGACTGAGGTCTTTTGGTGCCTCTTTACCATAAGGATCCTACACATAAGGTAGTTGGATCGGATATTGGAATTACTAAAGGGTTGTTTGTAAGTTTTAAACCTAAATCATCTCACCAATATCTACATGATCAAAACATGTTATTCTATGTGTTATTGTGAGATGACTTTCAATTTTACTTGATTAATTTTAATGAATTTAAATTAACCAACATTAGGTTAGATTCGATTTAGTCTAAGCTCATCAAGTAATCTTTTCAAGAGATTAGCTTCCGTGTCGTGGCGAGTAGGCAGAGGCCTTCTTTGATCGGAACAACGACCACTTCCTTAGACAAAGCTTAATTTCAAGAAATTGATAACTCGACTTACTTGAGACTACGCCTTGGTCTAACTAGTTATTTTTGAAAAGAGGCTCCGAGGCTCAATCTTTCGTGAGGATTTTAGTTGGTTTATTTTTGAAAAGAGGCTCCCGAGGCTCAATCTTTCGCAGGATTTTAGTTGGTTATGAGTCCTATCTAACCATTCTAAAAATAAAGGAAAACTAAGCATGCAATTTCTAAGACTTAACAAAATACATTTTGTATTGGCCTCTCGACCATTGAATCGAGTGGGTCTATTCACATAGTGAATTTGGTCCTGGGAACCCAATACATGTTAGATCCTAAAGTTGAAATCAAAGTGGTCTTAGGGACCCATGCTTGGACATTTTTCTTATGTTGGTTTACTATAGACATATATGACTTATTGGTTGTATTTGAGTTAAACCCGAGTCCGGCCTTGTTGTACACGGCCCTTTGTGATCCTAGTAAGAGGTCAAGTCCCTTGATCCCAAAGTGAACCTTTCCAACGCAGCCTAAGGTCTTCGACTTGTGTTTTCAAAAGCGAGTTCTCAACTTCAAGCTTTTCAACTTGAGTTGAGTCCTCCTCTTGAATACGAGTAGTCGAAGAGGTTAGGGAGACCTCATGTTTGAGAAGGTTAACCTCCTCAATTAGGGTCTCGACCTTGGACTCTGACTTAGCTAGTTTCTTATTTAAAAATTTAATTGCACCATACAAAGTATTAAGTAACGACCGACTTACCCTTAATGATTCTTTTGAACCGGATACGGATCCGTGGCTTGTCTTGAATGGAAGCTCATCATCGGATTCGGACTCGGACTCTTCTTCGGTTTCGGAGTCGTGCTCGGTCGGCTTGGCCATTAGAGCTTGGATATCGTCTTCTTCCTCCGACAACTCCTCCCAAGTAGCGTTTAGCGCTTTCTTGGTCATCTTCCGAACTAGATTGACTAGTTCGGATTCTATTTCGGAGTCTACTTCCGATTCGGACTCGCTCTTCTTCCTTCGGGGTGGCTTGCTTGCGGGCTTCTTCTTCTTGGAACCTCGCAACTAACGCAATACTCTTCTCGGCACGGACCACGTTAGTTTGCTCATGTAATTCAAGTTCAAAACAATTCGCCTAACCTAATTTTAGAAAGGTCTTGGAGACCTTGTAGGCATCGACCATGGATGCCCACAAGGTGGTCCTAGGAAACGAGTTAAGAGAATACCTGATAAGGTCGCGATTCTCGACCTTTTGTCCGATGGCATGGAGTTGGTTGACGATGTCTTGGATACGAGCATGTAGTTGAGTTGCGGTCTCATTTTCCTGCATTTTCAAGTTATACAATTTATTTAAAAGTAAATCTCTTTTACATACCTTCGTGTCGTCGGTGCCTTCGTAGTTCCACTAGCTTGGTCCATAAGTCCTTTGCACTAATGAAGGGGCCGACGCGTTGAGCTCTTCCTGACAACCCACATTGCAAGATTTGAGTTGCCTTGGCATCGGCTTCTACTTGTTTTTCATGGAATTTGACCATTGATCGTAACCCAAAGATTCACCATCTTCATTAATAGGAAGTGTGAAACCGTTTGATTACGATCCACATCTCGATTTGGGTTTTAAGAAAGCATTCCATCCGACCTTCCAATAACGAAAGTCATTACCGCTTGTAAAACGGGGTCAAGGGCTGCTAAACCCTTCGAGATGGGCCATTTAAAAACAAGAAGAAGAAAAAAGAATCTTGCAAAACACACGAAAGAATATTCCAAGACTTTCGCCTTGGATTAGTAGGGAAGTAAAAAGATATATAAAATGTAACTTGCAAAAGAAATAAACAATCAAATGCGAATGTGAAGTTCCGGAGGACAACCTTACTCGGATCTAACCCAAGGACAACCTTATCCGGATCCTAAAGCCTCTAATGCAATTCTATATGTAGGAGAAGATAAGCAAGTGAAATAATTATACGAAAACAGAAATAAATAAATAAAAATCTGTAAAAAGAAAACAAAGCTAGATTGGTGGTTTCACGAATCTTAGCGCCTACTCGATACCAATTGTTGGATCGAAGTGTCGCTAGAGGGGGTGAATAGCGATACGATGTCGTTAAAAACTTTTGCAATAAGTAAAAGCAAGTAGAGAGTGCACAATGAAATATAAAGTAGACAAGATATTTTTACGTGGTTCACAATCTTCGATTAATCCACGGCCCTAGTGATCCTTGATCACGCACGGAGGGCAATTCACTAAAACCACTCCTCGCTGGAGGTAGGAGCAACGACATAAAGAAATCAAGGCAAAGGACACTCTTTCCTTGTTACGATTAAAGCACAAAGACAATTTAAAGAAGTAGAACTTAAATAAATATACCGACAACTCTTATAAGTAGAAGATGTAGCTTTGTTGTCGACGCCGTCAGAGCAAATGTGAGTAGTAGTAGCGCGTACGACGGCGTGTTGAGAGCTCTTGAATTCTTGTTATTTGCTTGGCTTGAACATGTCTATTTATGGATATTGATCTATGAATTTAGACATAGGTAGTGTCCAAGGTGAGGTTCTTATCCCCCAAGACTTGTTCATCCACATCCTTTGCGCCAACTCAAGGATGAGGTGTTTCATCCAACTACCTTGTGCCACCTCCAACCTCCTTGTGCGCCAACTCAAGGATGAGGTGTTTCATCCAACCACCTTGTGCCACCTCCAACCTCCTTGGGCGCCAACTTGAGGATGAGGTGTTTCATCCAACCACCTTGTGCCACCTCCAACCTCCTTGGGCGCCAACTTGTTGGAGCCATTCAACTTGTGCCACATCATGGGAGCCAACCATCTTGTGCCAACTCACCTTATCTTGGGCGCCCACCACAAGGAAGCTTGGTGATGGTTTGATGTCCACCTTGATGCCACATCACCCTTTGTACCAAAACACGAGTCAAGTCCAAATTCACCCCCTTGAAATTGAGCTCTTCTCGAGGTTTGGAACTTGACTAGCAGCTTGACTGTAGTCAAAGGGTTTTGACCGCAGCATGATACAAGTTAGCTTAAAATATAAAGTACGATGGTTCTAACCATTTGATCTCGACCTAGACCTTCCATTGGAGGTATTGGGTCGGATCTACGCTTAACGACCTTGCTTCGCTTTCACACGAGCTTACCTTGTAGCCTCGCTTCCGGTCTTCACCCGAGTACCTCGGCTTCCTCCGAAGTCCCTCTGGCGTTGCCCGACCACCTCGGTTCCCACCGGGTGTCGCAGACCTTCCGCTCAACTTTAGCATTTCTGCACACTTAATTGAGCTCGTAAGATAACAAATATACCCTTAACTATTGAGCCTTTTGCCATAATCAAAATACGGTTCGACTTTGGTGCCCATCGCCAACAGATTCGCCAACCGCTTGACGAATCCTTCATCCTCCACCTATGAGGATTACCGAGATCGAATCGCAGTAAGTAAGGCATCGTCGAAGCTCCAAACGCCGCCCAAACGACGCCCGACGAGAAGGAAACAAGCTGTCCGTAAAATGGACAGCTTTGTGGAGACCTTGCGCCGCCAAATAAGGAAAGCGACTTGCTCACCTTGTCGCCATAGCCAAGGAAGATCACCGAGCTCCTCGAGTGACCGACGCGGCAATGGGAGAAGATGGCAGCACTGGTGGTTGTAGGAGGTGGGCGGCGGCAACAATGTTGGCGCCAACTAGAAGGAGAGGAGGGAGAGGTTGGGCGGCAACTCTAGGTTAGGGCTTTTGGATTAGGGCTTAACAAACCCTTAAGCCCTCTTTTATAGAGAACTAATTCTCTTAATGGTTATTGGATCATAATCATAAGGCCCGTTAACCCGCTCCATTAATATAAGTTAAAATAAACCAAACCATGATGGTTTATTTTAAGTTAAAATGAACCGAACCAACTTTGGTTCATTCGTTTAAAATAAACCAAACCCTTTGGTTTATTCTCCTCCATTGGATTAGAACCAAACCATTTTGGTTCATCCATTATGACTTCATAAGACACGGCCCATCCACGCTTCCATTGCGACTGAAACGATTTCATGCTCGCTTATTGTTTGGTCCAACCAAACTTAGTTTCTCTCGGTCTGAGAATCTCATTCTCAAGCTCGTTTTAAATCCCTCGGATTACGCTCGTTGTGCGTGTGACCAAATAGGTTCTCGGTTTATGTTGGCCATCTATAATTAACCATTAATTATAGAATGATCATGAGTGGCACCTAGTAGTACATCATGATCCTCAATTAACCGAAAAGATCAACGGTTGATCTAGAACTATTTCTGAAACCCTTCAGCAGCTCGAATGAATCGTGCCCCATTCCCTTCACTCATCTTATACCCACTTGGTTCAGGACATGGTCCATAGTGTCAGTCCCCACTAGGCTGACTACGTCACACCTAGCCCAAGTATCATTTCCTCGTCCTACGGATTCTAGTTACTGCACATGTATCGAAGAGTACCTTACTCTAAACATGTAATGCTTTTGCCAAAGACTTTAGTAACAATCCGACGAGAGACCATGGGTATACATCTCCTCACAAGGAGTGGTGAATCCTTTATGTTGGATCGATTTGAAATGCTAGAGGGGGGGGGTGAATAGCGTTAAAAAAATTTTTTTCGTTCGTTCGTTTAAAATCCGAGTAGATAATTAATTTGCAGCGGAAAAGATAAGCAATAAGTAAAAGAGACAATTCTTTTTACTTGGTTCGTAGCCTTCGGCTACTACTCCAAGGCCCTAGTGGTCCTTGACCACGCACGGAGGGCAAAACACTAAACGAACTCCTCCTCGTTGAAGGTAAGAGTTAATCGATACAAGAACAAAAACTTGAGGTAGAGGGACACTCCCCCTCTCCTCGTTATGATAGAAAAAGAGCTTCGAAAAAGTAAATGAACAACGAATAAATCTAAAACCGACGTACAAAAACTAAAAGAAAATTAAACCTAGCGTCGGAGAAGAAGAACTTCGTTGTCGGAGAGTTGTAGCTTTGCGGAGGCTCTTGGAAGCTTAGAATTGATGAAGAAACCCTAGGATTGACCCTCCTTTTATAGCCTTTGAGCCCCTTTTCGAGAGGAACCCTAGCCAATCACAATTGAGCACCAATCTCCTTGAAATGGGGTGATAAGCCTTGACTCCTCGAATCTGATCATTGACCATCAGTCGACTGATGGCCATCATCAGTCGAGTGCTGACCTCCGGCAGTCGACTGATTGATGGCAGTCGAGTCCTCCAAGCTGGCAGTCGACTGATGCTTGCTGCAAGTCAAAGTTAGCTCAACAAAAACATAATTTCGACGGTCGTCGACCGTCCGATCTTGACCTAGACCATCTATAGGATGTCTTTGGTCGGATCTACGCTTAAGATCATCCCCGTAACGAGGATACGACCTTACTAACGCTCGCACACATGAGCTTACCTCGATACTTATGTGTTGCTTTTGCTTTCGACCTTCCACTCGATTCCTTCGGCTCCCTCCGAAGTCACTCGAGTGTCGCCCGACCACCGCGGCTTCCTCCGAGTGTCGCTAGCCTTCAGCTCCAGCTATAGCAATCTTCTGCACACTCGATTCAGCTCGTGAGGTAACGACATGAGCTTAACTTTGTATCGTTTGCTATAATCAAAACTCAGGTTCGACTTAGGTGCCTACTGCACCAACAATCTCCCCCTTTTTGATTTATGGCAAACCCACATACAAAGTTAAGTAAATAGCAAGCATGAAGAATAATGTGCATTAGAAACAAACAAGAAATAAAGAAGATTAAGTTGGAGTAGTAAGGATTTTCTTCAAGTACTCCCCCTTGAGGAAACCTCCCCCTTGACCGAGGGTGAGTCTTGAAGAAAGACCTTAATCCTCCCCTTTGAGGGTTTCTTTAAGTAATTAACATTACTTAAAGTTGGCCTTAGTAAAACATTTAAGTTAAGAGTTCTTCTTAACTTGGCCCTTTCTCCCCCTTAAGTAAAACATTGACGACACAAATAAGTTTAAGTTAAGAATTCTCTTAACTTGGCCTTTAATAAGTTTTCAAAACTTAAAGTTAACTTTTGGTTTAAATATAAAGTAAGAGTTAAGTTATCAAAAAAAAAAATTGACCCTTAACTTTGGCCTTTTTCTCCCCCTTTTGCCATATATCGAAAAGAGTGAGGGTGTGTGTGGAAAACAAAAATAAGTGTTAAATTTAAAGTCCAAGCATGTTCCACATTATTTTGAAAATAATATACTGAAAATAAGTTCATCTATAAAATGTTTGACTCATATTTGGCTTGATTGATATGAGATCCATTAGTGTGTATGATTATACTCCGTGGTTCATAGCGATGCACTAGCTCTACATCTGGAACCAGGAGTAAGGTCCTAACATCTCACGCCCATCTACGTGGCTAAGTACACAAACACATTAGTCCTATGTGTTGTGAGATGTATTGGCTCCTTAAATCTATAGGTGCATGATATCTAAGGTATGTCCTATACTAGTTCCATAAAAAAAATGAAAATTAAGAAATAGTAGTAAGAAAATATAATTTGCAAGTTCCTATTCTACTACGCACATGCCCAATTTTCATCTTAATAGACTAAATTCGGCTTCGGGTAGGGGTTTAGTAAATAGGTCTACTAAGTTAGACTTTGATTCGACGTATTCGAGTTGTATGACTCCGTTGGCCACATGTTCTCGAATGAAATGGTGTTTGACCTCTATATGTTTTGTCCTAGAGTGACATATTGGATTCTTTGTAAGATTAATTGAACTAATGTTATCTACGTGAAGTTTAGTATTTGTAAAGTCTAACTTAAAGTCGCGGAGAGTGTGTTTCATCCAAAGAAGTTGAGTGACACACTCACCCATCGCGATGTATTCGGCTTCGGTGGTAGATAAGGCAATACAGTGTTGCTTCATGCTGCACCAACTCACTAGACTCGAGCCGAGAAGTTAAAAACAACCACTCGTGCTCTTTCTATCGAGCTTACTACCGGCATAGTCCGAATCGGAGTAGCCGGTTAGTTTGAACTCGATAGATCTAGGATACCAAATACCGACATTATGTGTACCCTTTAGATATCTAAGGATACGCTTGATTAGAGTTAGGTGAGACTCCTTGGCACAGGTTTGAAACCTTGCGCACATACTCACTGCAAATAAGATATCAGGTCGGCTTGCAGTTAAGTAAAGGAAACTCCCTATTATTCTCCTATAGTATTTTAAATCAATTTGGTTTCCAATTACTTCTTCTTCTATATTCACATTGGTTGCCATTGGGGTATTAATAATTTTAGCGTCTTGCATTCCAAAGCGTTTAATTAATTCCCTAGTATATTTGCGTTGATGTAGGTATATTCAATCTTTAGTTTGTTTAATTTGTAGACCTAAAAAGAAACTTAACTCGCCTACTAGATTCATTTCAAATTCACTTTCCATAAGTGAAATAAACTCATTTAGTAGGATTGAGTTGGTGGTTCCGAAAATAATATCATCTACGTAGATTTGGGCTATGAATATGTCTTTACCTAAGGTTTTTACGAAAAGGGTTGGGTCAACTACACCTTGGTTAAAGCCTTTAGACTTAAGATAAATCGAAAGTCTCTCGTACCAAGCTCAAGGAGCTTGTTTAAGTCCATAGAGAGCTTTCTTTAACATAAGGACATGATTGGGTTTGTCTAAACTTTCGAAACCGAGGGGTTGACTAACATAAACTTCTTCTTTAATGTATCCATTTAAGAATGCAGATTTCACATCCATTTGAAACAACTTAAATCCTCGATATGCTGCATATGCTAATAGCATTCAAATGGACTCTAATCTAGCTACTGGGGCATAAGACGGTAAGCTTGAAACCCAATCTGACAATATTTTCAGCATATACGGTGAAAGCAGAAGAAAGGTTGGTATATTAGTTTCAATCTTATAATAAGGCGACCGGATCTGTTAATTGATTGCAAAAGACTACAACGCTTGTAAGTCTCCAAGAAAGGAGCCAAGTTCGTCAGGTGAGCATGAAAATTTTATGGATTCCTAAGCTGTAAGTAAGAGGACAGACTGATAAACCTACTTAATGAGTGAAAAATTGCACCGCTGCAACCAGTGTAATTCCTATTAATGAATCTATGTTCGTCCTGATCGGTGAACCGCAAGGCTGGCAGGTTCAAGTGGATATGCTCGAGGAGAAATTCTATTGTGAGCATAGATGGCAAGTAAATGAGGAAATAGGTACGCCATTCATTAAATGTAATTTTTGTGGTGCAGTCACTACCCAAAGAGCGAGGAGGCATTGTACAGAGTGCAGGTGGACAACCTGTACATTGTGCTCAGACTATTACCTAAAGATTGAACCCCCAATCATGCCACCAGCACCTCGTAAGTATGAAGAGAATAATCTAATAACCGAATTATTTGGTTATATTGAATACTTACAGGCAGAAATAAGAAGACTGCAAGCAGAGCTGGAAAGGGTCCTCAAAAGGAACAACGAGGCAGAAACAACCCTAAGTGATGATCTAGCCAATGAACTACAGCAGTTAAATCTTTGAGACATACAAAGAGGAAAGGAACAATAGGCTGGGGATGTATGACAGCACCATTAAAACATTTGAAGTAATGAGAATGCACCCATAAGCAATCACACCAGTCCGAAGGACTCCAGGAGCTGCAGGTTATGACCTACATATTTGCAATAATTATAAAATACAACCATTTGTGTGTCCTCGCTTCTACACCGGATTAGCATTTGCTATTCCCGAGGGACATTATGGCCGAATTGCAGCAAGGTCAAGCAGCGCATGGCGAAAAGGAATTAGCATCGGAGCTGGAGTAATTGATTCCGGCTACAGAGGAGAGGTCAAGATTCTAGTCTTCAATATTACTTCTGAAGACTTATTTCTCAAAGCAGGTGAAGCTGTCGCCCAGATGATATTAACAAAGATATCAACACCACCATTAACAATGGTGCCGTGCCTGGACAGCACTATTCGGGGATCACATGGATTTGGATCAACATCTTCTAGACCAGTACAGATGGGTACTCCGGAGTGGAACAATTTAATGAAGACCCTTGTACCATCAGAGTCGCATGATGAACATCTTGTTACTTTACAAGATAATATAGAATGGACTAATCCATTCGCGGAAGATGGTGGAGAGTATTCAGATAATGATTTAGATTATTTATCTGTTGAATCTAATTTCGGTGATGAACAGGTGGCTCATATCAATGATGGAGAATATGATATGGACTACCCAATACAGAAGAACAAGAAACAAATTGTGGCATCTTCTGTTACATCGAACTTCAACCCCCCCCCCGAAGATACAATGATGGGACCACCACAATATGGTCTAGCTGACGAAAGACCCACAACATCCAACCCGTACCTCAATATGGATTATATGAATGCAAGAATCGGAAGGTTCAGAAGGTCTTATAATAATGAGTAATGGACACTCCCTTCAGCACAGCAGACAATAGGTGCTATGCTAGTACTTCCCGATAATATTGGGTTATATAATGACATAATTTCCAGATGGGAATCAATAACCACTAACGTGGTTGACTCAAAAATCTGGCCTGACAAGAGAACAAAAGTACAATATGTGGAGAACTTATTGGGTGAAGTTGAAAAGAAGACTTTCATCCAATGGCGGATGATGTTTCCGGATCAGTATGACAAGCTGATTAATGCCGTAGATGAGACTTAGAATATTTTGTCCCAAATAAGAAGAATTATTACCCTAGAGGATCCTGCCTCAGGAGCAACGGCTGAGCAAAATCAGGCATACCTAGATCTGGAAAGGTTAGTATGCAACGGAACTAAAGATTTGGTTAATTATATGAATACCTATAAAGATCTTGCAGCAAGAACAGAAAGAATGTTCATAAATGAAGAATTATCAAGTAAATTCTACCGCAAGATGCCACCACTTATAGGGAGACACCTAGAGGCAAAATTCCAGGAAAAATTCAGAGGGAACACAATCGGAGTTCTACCCAGAATCCACCATGCCTACCAGGAGTTAACAGAAATGTGCAAACAAGCAACACTGCAGAGAAGCCTCAAAGATATGCAATTTTGTTCCCAAATACCCATACCAAGCTACTACCAGGGTGAGAGAAAAAAATACGGATTGCGGAAATCAAGCACATATAAAGGGAAACCGCATAAATCACATGTACGGGTGATTAAGAGAAAATATCAGAATGACCGGACCAGAGTCAAGAAGTGCAAGTGTTTTATCTGTGGTGAAGAAGGACATTTCGCAAGGGAATGTCGCAACAAGGTTGGCAACAAAGAAAGGGTTGCCATGATCAATGATCTAGAATTGCCAGAGGAATTTGACGTTGTATCAGTAGACCCTGATGAAAGTAGTAGTGATGCCATCTGCAGCATGTCAGAAGGCGAGAATTCTACTGAACAACATTGCACTGCTGCAACCAGTGTAATTCCTATTAATGAATCTATGTTCGTCCTGATCGGTGAACCGCAAGGCTGGCAGGTTCAAGTGGATATGCCCGAGGAGAAATTCTATTGTGAGCATAGATGGCAAGTAAATGAGGAAATAGGTATGCCATTCATTAAATGTAATTTTTGTGGTGCAGTCACTACCCAAAGAGCGAGGAGGCATTGTACAGAGTGCAGGTGGACAACCTGTACATTGTGCTCAGACTATTACCTAAAGATTGAAACCCCAATCATGCCACCAGCACCTCGTAAGTATGAAGAGAATAATCTGATAACTGAATTATTTGGTTATATTGAATACTTACAGGCAGAAATAAGAAGACTGCAAGGTAGGAAAGGGGCCTCAAAAGGAACAACGAGGCAGAAACAACCCTAAGTGATGATCTAGCCAATGAACTACAACAGTTAAATCTTCGAGACATACAAAGAGGAAAGGAGCAGTTGCATTTCCTAGAAGTATCCGTGTTCCAAGCATCAAGTGGCCAGTACCATCCGAAAAGAACCCTAAACAGGTTATATCATATGATGGTGGAAATTGAAATTCCAACTATACCACCATTTCAGGTCAGTGCTATTTTGGATACCGGAGCAACTACCTGCTGTGTAGATCAAAAATCTGTACCAGTACAGTCACTGAAGAAGAATCCCTTCACCGTCATCATTAACGGTGTGAACTCAAAACAAGTGGCAAATTGGAAGTTTAAGGGAGGACAGATGAAGATAGGAGAAAACAAATTCAGGATTCCATTTACTTATTCATTTGATATGACACTTGGTGATGGAATTCAGATGGTCCTCGGTGGAAACTTCATTAGAGGAATGCAGGGAGGAGTCCGTATAGAAGGTAATACTGTAACCTTCTACAAAAACATAACAACCATTTCTACAAGTCCCACAGCTATGGCAGCAATCGAGGAATTGCAGCTAGAAGAAATGGAGTACCTGGAAATCAAAGAAAAGGTACTATTTACGGCAACTCCCTCAAATACCTTTATACTTCAGCAACATGGGTCTCTGTTGAATAGATTAAAGGAGCAGGGTTATATTGGAGATAATCCATTAGAACATTGGGAGAAAAATGGCATTCTATGCAAGATAGACATTATAAATCCGGATATTACTATCCAGGATAAGCCATTATCACACATAACCCCAGCAATGAAAGCAACATTTCAAAAGCATATTGACATACTTTTAGGACTGAAGGTAATACGTCCTAGCAAAAGCGCATACGTGACTATGGCCATGATAGTTCGATCTGGAACCGGATTTGAATCGATCCACAGTAAGGAAGAAAAAGGCAAGGAGCGGATGGTATTCAATTACTGTAACGCTAATGACAATACTTACAAGGACTCTGACTGCACGTATCAATACAATCCTCAAGAAAGTTGGGAATTTAAAATTCTATTCAAAGTTTGACTTGAAGTCTGGATTTCACCAAGTAGCCATGGATCCATCATCAGTCGAATGGACGACCTTTATTTGTCCATCTGGACTGTATGAATGGCTAGCAATGCCATTCGGGTTAAAAATGCACCCGCGGTATTCCAAAGAAAAATGGATCAGTACTTCAAAGGTACAGAGGAATTTATTTCCGTATATATTGATGACATTCTTGTATTCTCAAATTCAGAAAAGGAGCACATTAGGCATCTTGAAATCATGCTAAACATATGCGAGAAGAATGGATTGGTACTATCACCAACCAAGTGCAAGATAGCGGTCTCAAAGATTGAATTCCTAGGGGCAGAAATTGGTGAAGGCAAACTAAAGTTGCAGCCCCACATCATCAAGAAGATAGCTGAATTTGATGAAGAAAACTTTAAGGACAAGAAGGGATTAAGATCTTGGCTGGGAATTCTTAATTATGCCAGGACATATATCCCTAATTTGAGCGCCAAATTGGGTCCACTATATGAGAAGACATCCATACATGGCGACAAGAGAATGAAATCTTCAGATTGGGCCTTGGTAAAAAAAATCAAGTCCCAGATCCAGCAACTTCCGGACCTGGAGATTCCACCAGAACAAGCCTACATCATACTAGAAACAGATGGCTGTATGACAGGTAGGGGCGGGGTATGCAAATGGAAGAATTCCATACTATGCTCTACAGGAACTGGAGATGATAGAGCAAATGAAGGAATCTGATTTTACGAGCAGAAGGTACCAAGAAGGTGGGTACCAGAATTACTTTCTCAGCGCACTACCAAAGCTGAGAGACATCAGAAAGGAACTTTGGCGTCTGTCCAACGCAATAAACTCTGTCCTTGGACAGATAAAAGCAACACCCCACTAGTGAAAGCGATGGTGAGCCCAATAAACAAGACTGAGCCTCGGGGAGCCGTCTTGTCAAAGGGTACAATAATGCAAACTTTAGAGCTGTAAAGAAGTGTGTCTATTCAGTGTGAGCTGTAAGGCTGAATAAAGAAGTGTGTGTCTATTCAGTGTGAGCTGTAAGGCAGAATAGAGGATAAAGGGTGTCATAATTAAAGGATGATGGGGCTAATAAACGAGCACCCGCTTTAATTATAGGCGCAACATTTTCATCTATAAAATGCCATGAAGAGTAGAGGTTTGATCAGACTTGAGCAACACCAAGACTATCATTCCTAGTGTAAAGAGTGTGAAGAGTTTGAAAGTTTGCTTTGCAAGTTCTAGTTTTTGTAAATCTTTCTGAAGAAAGTATAAACTCTGAGCATCGTCTCAGGTTTCCTTTCAAAAATTCGGGAAGTCGATCCTATTTTGGTATCAGAGCTGGATGACTAAAATGCAAGGCTAAAAACCAACGTTCTAGGTAAAGGTACGGGTATTCATACTATTTCTCTTATAAAATCTCATTCTACTTATTTCACATATATGCTTGAGAGGTAACCTAAAGGGTGAAAGGTGGAGACTCGATAAGCATCCTTGGTTCGGCTTGTCCACAAGGCTAGTAAGTGTGTAAGACGGTAAGCCTGAAACCCAATCTGACAATATTTTCAGCATATACAGTGAAAACAGAAGGAAGGTTGGTATATTAGTCTCAATCTTATAATAAGGCGACCGGATCTGTTAATTGATTGCAAAAGACTGCAGCGCTTGTAAGTCTCCAAGAAAGGAGCCAAGTTCGTCTAGTGAGCATGAAAATTTTATGGATTCCTAAGCTGTAAGTAAGAGGACAGACTGATAAACCTACTTAATGAGTGAAAAATTTGAGAAAAGCATAAGAGATTGGTATGAGAAAACCCGGAACCCGAACCTAGAATACCTTAATCTTGCAAAAGAACCAAAACCATCAACCAGCAGTTTAACAAACAACCTTGAAATCGTTCATAATCAGGTCTTTTTACTTTCAAAAGTGACTTTAAAACATTTTTACTTACTGGAGGAAGAGAATAAGTTGTTAAAAGAAGAAATTGAAAGGCTTAGAACAGCTGTCAGTCTACTGGAAGGGGAAATCCTAAAAAATCCACCAGTAACAAAAAGGGAGGTGAAAATAGTGATAGCTGAAGCTTTTGACCAACCTAAAACCGTCGAGAAAGAGATAGTAAGAGTGGCTGAGGATTTAAAGAAGAAAGTTAAAGAAGTGGAAAAGGTGCTACATGAAGTAAAGCATTTGATTGGCGGATGAGTTGGGATAAACAGGCAGAGAACTCAGTCTATATCAATGCCCTAAAAGCAACAGAGGGTATAGAAGCACCTTCCCAGGGATTTTCTGTACCAGCACAATTAAAAACAGCTTTTGATTTTCAAAGGGTATTAGTCAAACAAAATAATACCCTTCTGTCTCTTATTATTGAATTACATACTCAGATACAGGAACTGCAGAACCAAGTCAGAACCCTCAAGCAGACTTCGAGTGCTTCAACATCAGCACCAAAGGAGCTTGAAGGAGCCATAGACGACTTGTCTAAAAGAATTTCTGGCTTAAATTTGGGAAGCGAAACTGTAATCCCAAAGAAAAGGGGCTCAATTCTAATATTCAGAAACCCTTTAGATATTCTACAAAAGGAGAAAGACAAGTGATGGCCTCAAGAACATCAACCAGTACAAGACCACCAGCAGTAGTTTCTGCAACTGAGGCACAAGTACCAAGTGCGGAGGATCAGATAAGAGACTACAAAATAGGTCAAAGAAGGCTATACAATCTTCAAAGGCGAATTCTGCCCAGCCAGAGAAGATTCCGGAGGACAATTGAAAGTCAAGTCAATCCGGAGGAACAACTGGAGATTTCTAGATCTCAGCGAGCTAATATGGTACCAGCTGAGGCTTTAGGCCAACACAACATAGAGTGTATCAACACTACTCAGAAGAGGACATCCTGTGCGTGGAGGAAGGACAAGTGGATCTCCCACTAGTCACGGACCAAAGCCAACAAACCCTAAGAGAAGCAGGTTTCTTTCATATCCATATGGGTTTAGTTATGATAAGAATTTATACTCTGCACAGAAGAAATACAGGTGTCATGGTCCTAGTAATACTAAGGGACACCAGATGGCGAGGGGACAGATCTATAATAGCTACCATGGAGATGGATCTAACCAGAGGTACGCAAATGGTATATGTAATCCCGTTCTGCGACGCTTGTTCTTCAATCTCATCCAACGTCTTTCTTTTCTGGTGCTCTGGTGGGGTTAGGATATATTTACTGATATCTCGCATGACCTCTTCATACTGATCTCTTAGAAGTCGTCTTCTAGAAGTGGCTAGTTCGGTGGCAGCCTCTTCTTCCTCATCCTTGTAGCGAAATCCTTCAGCAATTTGCGGCTCTTCCCCTACCTTTTCTTTTCCCTTGCTGGTAGTGATTACCGAGACTATTTCTTTTCCAGAAACTAGTCTAGATAATGAATCTGCAAAAACATTAAGTTTAGCGTCAATATGTTCAAAATGTACCTTTATTCCTGACCCTGTGATAAAGTCAGTAAAGGCAATCCATCTGACTCGCGAAGGCTTGTTTCTCGCTGTTTTGTTGTAAAAGCTTATAATAGCTTGGCAGTCAATTCGCAGAGTAATTTCCTCCTTATCCAGATAATGGATTTTGAGCGCGCTCATAGTTTCCATTGCAGCAAAAATCTCTGCATCAATTACTGATTTTATAATAGCAAATTTTCCATGGGCGTAAGCACAAACCTTATCAAGACTGGCAGGGAGGCTCTAGTAATTTGCTAGTTACTAGAATGATGATTGGACGGCTAACCAACACTAGCTTTACCAATTTTAATTACAATGTCCAGAATGTCACTGACTACCTAGCCAGCAGAGGAGTAATAGCTCTTCCAGGGTCAAGATTCACTGTGGAAGAATTACAACAACAACGGTGGATATTACGACCAACTCAAAGAAGAAATCCAATGGCTCCAACCAGAGTGGACACCAGAACTCTGTTGGATGGGAGCGTCTCTTTACAATTCCAAGGATATACTCCAGTAGCAGAACCGCGAGCAATTACTGCTAACGAAGATGACGTTGAGAACTGCTCACCAGAGCAGGAAATTCTCTCAGTATTAATTACTGAGGAACCAGAGCTAGTTGATTAAAATGCAAGGCTAAAAACCGACGTTCTAGGTGAAAGGTACGGGTATTCATACCATCTCTCTTATAAAATCTCATTCTACTTGTTTCACATATATGCCTGAGAGGTAACCTAAAGGGTGAAAGGTGGAGACTCGATAAGCATCCTTGGTTCGGCTTGTCCACAAGGCTAGTAAGTGCGTAAGACGGTAAGCCTGAAACCCAATCTGGCAATATTTTCAGCATATACGGTGAAAGAAGAAGAAAGGTTGGTATATTAGTCTCAATCTTATAATAAGGCGACCGGATCTGTTAATTGATTGCAAAAGACCGCAGCGCTTGTAAGTCTCCAAGAAAGGAGCCAAGTTCGTCAGGTGAGCATGAAAATTTTAAGGATTCCTAAACTCTAAGTAAGAGGAAAGACTGATAAACCTACTTAATGAGTGAAAAATTTGAGAAAAGCATAAGGGATTGGTATGAGAAAACCCGGAACCCGAACCTAGAATACCTTAATCTTGCAAAAGAACCAAAACCATCAACTAGCAGTTTAGCAAACAACCTTGAAATCATTCATAATCAGGTCTTTCTACTTTCAAAAGTAACTTTAAAACATTTCTACTTACTGGAAGAAGAAAATAAGTTGTTAAAAGAGGAAATCGAAAGGCTTAGAACAACTGTCAGTTTATTGGAAGGGGAAATCCTAAAAAATCCACCAGTAACAAAAAGGGAGGTAAAAATAGTGATAGCTGAAGCTTTTGACCAACCTAAAACCGTTGAGAAAGAGATAGTAAGAGTGGCTGAGGACTTAAAGAAGAAAGTTAAAGAAGTAGAAAAGGTGTTACAAGAAGTAAAGCATTTGATCGGATGAGTCAAGAGAACTCAGTCTATATCAACGCCCTAAAAGCAACAGAGAGTATAGAAGCACCTTCCCATGGATTTTCTATACCAGCACAATTAAAAACAGCTTTTGATTTTCAAAGGGTATTAGTCAAACAAAATAATACCCTTCGCTCTTATTATTGAATTACATACTCGATACAAGAAGCTGCAGAACCAAGTCAACCCTTAAGGCACTTGAGTGCTTCAACATCGACCAAAGGAGCTTGAAGGAGCCATAGACTTGTCTAAAAGAATTTACGGCTTAAATTTGGGAAGCAAACTGTAATCCCAAAGAAGAGAGGCTCAATTCTAATATTCAAACCCTTGGATATTCTGCAAAAGGAGAAAGACAAGTAATGGCCTCAAGAACATCAACCAGTACAAGACCACCAGCAGTGGTTACAGCAACTGATGCACAAGTACCAAGTGCAGAAGATCAGATAAGAGATTACAGAATAGCGCAAAGAAGACTATACAATCTTCAAAGGAGAATTCTGCCCATCCAGAGAAGATTCCGGAGGACGATTGAAAGTCAAGTCAATCCGGAGGAACAACTAGAGATTTCCAGATCTCAGCGAGCTAATATGGTATCAGCTGAGGTACTATACTCAACAGGCTTCAGGCCAACACAACATAGAGTGTATCAACACTACTCAGAAGAAGACATTCTGTGCGTGGAGGAAGGACAAGTGGATCTCCCACTAGTCACGGACCAAAGCCAACAAACCCTAAGAGAAGCAGGTTTCTTTCATATCCATATGGGTTTAGTTATGATAAGAATTTATACTCTGCACAGAAGAAATACAGGTGTCATGGTCCTAGTAATACTAAGGGACACCAGATGGCGAGGGGACATATCTATAATTGCTACCATGGAAATTGACCTAACCAGAGGTACGCAAATGGTATATGTAATCCCTGACATAATGATGAATTTGGAAGATTTCGCCAACCATGTGGAAATATCTATTCAAACAAGAGGATATCAAGACTGGTAGGGAGGCTCTAGTAATTTGCTAGTTACTAGAATGATGATTGGATGGCTAACCAACACTAGCTTTACCAATTTTAATTACAATGTCCAGAATGTCACTGACTACCTAGCTAGCAGAGGAGTAATAGCTCTTCCAGGGTCAAGATTCACTGTGGAAGAATTACAACAACAACGGTGGATATTACGACCAACTCAAAGAAGAAATCCAATGTCTCCAACCAGAGTGGACACCAGAACTCTATTGGACGGGAGCGTCTCTTTACAATTCCAAGGATATACTCCAGTAGCAGAACCGCGAGAAATTACTACTAACGAAGATGACGTTGAGAACTGCTCACCAGAGCAGGAAATTCTCTCAGTATTAATTACTGAGGAACCAATATTCGAAGTAATGAGAATGCACCCAGAAGCAATCACACCAGTCCGAAGGACTCCAGGAGCTGCAGGTTATGACCTACATATTTGTAATAATTATAAAATACAACCATTTGGCAGGTCCTTGCTCTACACCAGATTAGCATTTGTTATTCCCGAGGGACATTATGGCCGAATTGCAGCAAGGTCAAGCAGTGCATGGCGAAAAGGAATTAGCATCGGAGCTGGAGTAATTGATTCTGACTACAGAGGAGAGGTCAAGATTCTAGTCTTCAATATGACTTCTGAAGACTTATTTCTCAAAGCAGGTGAAGCTGTCGCCTAGATGATATTAACAATGATATCAACACCACCATTAACAATGGTGTCGTGCCTGGACAGCACTATTCGGGGATCACATGGATTTGGATCCACATCTTCTAGACCAGTACAGATGGGTACTCCGGAGTGGAACAATTTAATGAAGACCCTTGTACCATCAGAGTCGCATGATGAACATCTTGTTACTTTACAAGATAATATAGAATGGACTAATCCATTCGCGGAAGATGGTGGAGAGTATTCAGATAATGATTTAGATTATTTATCTGCTGAATCTAATTTCGGTGATGAATAGGTGGCTCATATCAATGATGGAGAATATGATATGGACTACCCAATACAGAAGAACAAAAAACAAATTGTGGCATCTTCTGTTACATCAAACTTCAACCCCCCCCCCGAAGATACAATGATGGGACCACCACAATATGGTCTAGCTGACGAAAGACCCACAACATCCAACCCGTACCTCAATATGGATTATATGAATGCAAGAATCGGAAGGTTCAGAAGGTCTTATAATAATGAGCAATGGACACTCCCTTCAGCACAGCAGACAACAGGTGCTATACTAGTACTTCCCGATAATATTGGGTTATATAATGACGTAATTTCCAGATGGGAATCAATAACCACTAATGTGGTTGACTCAAAAATCTGGCCTGACAAGAGAACAAAAGTACAATATGTGGAGAACTTATTGGGTGAAGTTGAAAAGAAGACTTTCATCAAATGGCGGATGATGTTTCCGGATCAGTATGACAAGCTGATTAATGCCGCAGATGAGACTCAGAATATTTTGTCCCAAATATGAAGAATTATTACCCTAGAGGATCCTGCCTCAGGAGCAACGGCTGAGCAAAATCAGGCATACCTAGATCTGGAAAGGTTAGTATGCAAATCTAACTAAAGATTTGGTTAATTATATGAATATCTATAAAGATCTTGCAGCAAGAACAGGAAGAATGTTCATAAATGAAGAATTATCAAGTAAATTCTACCGCAAGATGCCACCACTTATAGGGAGACACCTAGAGGCAAAATTCCAGGAAAAATTCAGAGGGAACACAATCGGAGTTCTACCCAGAATCCACCATGCCTACCAGGAGTTAACAGAAATGTGCAAACAAGCAACACTGCAGAGAAGCCTCAAAGATATGCAATTTTGTTCCCAAATACCCATACCAAGCTACTACTGGTGAGAGAAAGAAATACGGATTGCGAAAATCAAGCACATATAAAGGGAAACCGCATAAATCACATGTGCGGGTGATTAAGAGAAAATATCAGAATGATCGGACCAGAGTCAAGAAGTGCAAGTGTTTTATCTGTGGTGAAGAAGGACATTTCGCAAGGGAATGTCGCAACAAGGTTGGCAACAAAGAAAGGGTTGCCATGATCAATGATCTAGAATTGCCAGAGGAATTTGACATTGTATCAGTAGACCCTGATGAAAGTAGTAGTGATGTCATCTGCAGCATGTCAGAAGGTGAGAATTCTACTGAACAACGTTGCACTGCTGCAACCAGTGTAATTCCTATTAATGAATCTATGTTCGTCCTGATCGGTGAACCGCAAGGCTGGAGGGTTCAAGTGGATATGCCCGAGGAGAAATTCTATTGTGAGCATAGATGGCAAGTAAATGAGGAAATAGGTATGCCATTCATTAAATGTAATTTTTGTGATGCAGTCACTACTCAAAGAGCGAGGAGGCATTGTACAGAGTGCAGGTGGACAGCCTATACATTGTGCTCAGACTATTACCTAAAGATTGAAACCCCAATCATGCCACCAGCACCTCGTAAGTATGAAGAGAATAATCTGATAACCGAATTATTTGGTTATATTGAATACTTACAGGCAGAAATAAGAAGACTGCAAGCAGAGCTGGAAAGGGTCCTCAAAAGGAACAACGAGGCAGAAACAACCCTAAGTGATGATCTAGCCAATGAACTACAGCAGTTAAATCTTCGAGACATACAAAGAGGAAAGGAGCAGTTGCATTTCCTAGAAGTATCCGTGTTCCAAGCATCAAGTGGCCAGTACCATCCGAAAAGAACCCTAAACAGGTTATATCATATGATGGTGGAAATTGAAATTCCAACTATACCACCATTTCAGGTCAGTGCTATTTTGGATACCGGAGCAACTACTCGTTAGATCAAAAATCATGCAAGATACCGATCAAGAAGAATCCCTTCACCGTCATCATTAACGGTGTGAACTCAAAACAAGTGGCAAATTGGAAGTTTAAGGGAGGACAGATGAAGATAGGAGAAAACAAATTCAGGATTCCATTTACTTATTCATTTGATATGACACTTGGTGATGGAATTCAGATGGTCCTCGGTGGAAACTTCATTAGAGGAATGCAGGGAGGAGTCCGTATAGAAGGTAATATCAGAACCTTCTACAAAAACATAACAACCATTATAAAGAATCGAGGAATTGCAATAGAAGAAATGGAGTACACTGAAATCAAAGAAAAGGTACTATTTATGGCAACTCCTCAAATACCTTTATACTTGACAACATGGGTCTCGTTGAATAGATTAAAGGAGCAGGTTATATTGAGATAATCCATTAGAACATTGGGAGAAAAATGGCATTCTATGCAAGATAGACATTATAAATCCGGATATTACTATCCAGGATAAGCCATTATCACACATAACCCCAGCAATGAAAGCAACATTTCAAAAGCATATTGACATACTTTTAGGACTGAAGGTAATACGTCCTAGCAAAAGCAGACACAGGACTATGGCCATGATAGTTCAGTCTGGAACCAGTTTGAATCCAGTCACAGGCAAGGAAGAAAAAGGCAAGGAGCGGATGGTATTCAATTACAGAACGCTC
Organism: Wurfbainia villosa; assembly: GCA_025175895.1. Classification (NCBI taxonomy): domain Eukaryota; kingdom Viridiplantae; phylum Streptophyta; class Magnoliopsida; order Zingiberales; family Zingiberaceae; genus Wurfbainia; species Wurfbainia villosa. The sequence continues at coordinate 35,021,671 of CM046002.1, read as the reverse complement.
AATGACAATACTTACAAGGACTCAAGATACCTGCTGGTATCAATACAATCCTCAAGAAAGTTGGGAATTTAAAATTCTATTCAAAGTTTGACTTGAAGTCTGGATTTCACCAAGTAGCCATGGATCCATCATCAGTCGAATGGACGACCTTTATTTGTCCATCTGGACTGTATGAATGGCTAGCAATGCCATTCGGGTTAAAAATGCACCCGCGGTATTCCAAAGAAAAATGGATCAGTGCTTCAAAGGTACGGAGGAATTTATTTTTGTATATATTGATGACATTCTTGTATTCTCAAATTCAGAAAAGGAGCACATTAGGCATCTTGAAATCATGCTAAACATATGCGAGAAGAATGGATTGGTACTATCACCAACCAAGTGCAAGATAGCGGTCTCAAAGATTGAATTCCTAGGGGCAGAAATTGGTGAAGGCAAACTAAAGCTGCAGCCCCACATCATCAAGAAGATAGCTGAATTTGATGAAGAAAACTTTAAGGACAAGAAGGGATTAAGATCTTGGCTGGGAATTCTTAATTATGCCAGGACATATATCCCTAATTTGAGCGCTAAATTGGGTCCACTGTATGAGAAGACATCCATACATGGCGACAAGAGAATGTAATCTTCAGATTGGGCCTTGGTAAAAGAAATCAAGTCCCAGATCCAGCAACTTCCGGACCTGGAGATTCCACCAGAACAAGCCTACATCATACTAGAAACAGATGGCTGTATGACAGGCTGGGGCGGGGTATGCAAATGGAAGAATTCCAAATATGACCCAAGAAGCACCAAAAAGGTTTGTGCTTACGCCCATGGAAAATTTGCTGTTATAAAATCAGTAATTGATGCAGAGATTTTTGCTGCAATGGAAACTATGAGCGCACTCAAAATCCATTATCTGGATAAGGAGGAAATTACTCTGCAAACTGACTGCCAGGATATTATAAGCTTTTACAACAAAACAGCGAGAAACAAGCCTTCGCGAGTCAGATGGATTGCCTTTACTGACTTTATCACAGGGTCAGGAATAAAGGTACATTTTGAACATATTGACGCTAAACTTAATGTTTTTGCAGATTCATTATCTTGACTAGTTTCTGGAAAAGAAATAGTCTCGGTAATCACTACCAGCAAGGGAAAAGAAAAGGTAGGGGAAGAACCGCAAATTACTGAAGGATTTCGCTACAAGGATGAGGAAGAAGAGGCTGCCACTGAACTAGCCGCTTCTAGAAGATGACTTCTAAGAGATCAGTATGAAGAGGTCATGCGAGATATCAGTAAAAATATCCTAACCCCACCAGAGCACCAGAAAAGAAAGATGTTGGATGAGATTGAAGAACAAGCGTCGCAGAACCTATACTATGCTCTACAGGAACTGGAGATGATAGAGTAGATGAAGGAATCTGATTTTACGAGCATAAGGTACCAAGAAGGTGGGTACCAGAATTACTTTCTCAGCGCACTACCAAAGCTGAGAGACATCAGAAAGGAACTTTGGCGTTTGTCCAACGCAATAAACTCTTTCCTTGGACAGATAAAAGCAACACCCCACTAGTGGAAGCGATGGTGAGCCCAATAAACAAGACTGAGCCTCGGGGAGTCATCTTGTCAAAGGGTACAATAATGTAAACTTTAGAGCTGTAAAGAAGTGTGTGTCTATTCAGTGTGAGTTGTAAGGCTGAATAAAGAAGTGTGTGTCTATTCAGTGTTAGCTGTAAGGCTGAATATAGGATAAAGGGTGTCATAATTAAAGGACAATGGGGCTAATAAATGAGCACCCGCTTTAATTATTGATGCAACCTTTTCATCTATAAAATGCCATGAAGAGTAGAGGTTTGATCAGACTTGAGCAACACCAAGCCTATCATTCCTAGTGTGAAAGATTGAAGAGTGTGAAGAGTTTGAAAGCTTGAGAGTTTGCAAGTTCTAGTTTGTAAATCTTTCTGAAGAAAGTATAAACTCTGAGCATCGTCTTAGGTTTCCTTTCAAAAATTTGGGAAGTCGATTCTATTTGTCTCGTCGTAATCTAAACCTTCGACTTGACTAAACCCTTTAGCAACTAGTCTAGCTTTATTTCTAACTACTTCACCTTTATCATCAATTTTATTTCTAAACACCCACCTTTTTCCAATGATTGTTTTATCTTTAGGTGGTGGTACTAATTCCCATACTTCATTCCTAGTGAATTGAGCCAACTCTTCTTGCATTGCAATAATCCAATCGGGATCAAGAAGAGCTTGGTCAATAGTTTTGGGTTCAATTTTAGAAATCAAAAATATTTGACTAAGGTTTCTGTATGAGGCTCTAGTTCGAACTCCTAGACTTGGATCACCTATCACTTGGTCGATAGGATGATTCGTTTGAGTCCTAGTTGGATTTGGGTTTGAGTCTACAACTTGATCCATAGGATGACTCGTTTGAGTTCTAGTTTGGTTGGAGTCATCTATCACTTGGTCGATAGAGTGACTTGGTTGACTTAGGTTAGGATTAACACTAGACCTGATTTCTGGATCAGAGTTAGGTCTATTATGATTCGGCTCGCTAATTGGGGTTGCCGGGGGTTTTGTAGGTTCGTGTCCTTCATCAAATACTACATTGATAGTCTCCTCGACTCTAAGGGTGTCGTGGTTATATACTCTATAAGCTCTGCTTGTAGTCGAGTATCCTAGAAAGATTTAGTGGTTTTGGATGTAAATTTCCCTAGGTAATCCTTAGTGTTTAGGATATGTACCTTACACCCAAATACCCTAAAGTACTTGATGTTAGGTATTTTATCGTGATAAATCTCGTATGAGGTCTTAAGGTGCCTCTTTACCATAAGGATTCTATTTTGGACATAGCATATACGCTTCCGCCCAAAACCTATCGGGTAGGTTATACTCATTTAACATTGTCCTAGCGGCTTCTTGTAGGGTTCTATTTTTGCGTTCTACTAGGCTATTTTGTTGTGGAGTTCTAGGACAAGAGAACTCGTGGTGGTATCCATTTAGGTTACAGAATTCTATAAACCTATGGTTTATGAATTCATCACCATGATAAGTCCTAAGTCTTTTGATTTTAATGCTTTGTTGATTTTCTATTAACTTAAATAGATTGATTAATTGATCTAGGGTATCACTTTTGTGTTTGATGAACCTAACCCAAGTAAATCTAGAATAGTCATCAATTATGACTAAGCAGAATTTACTTCCGTTAAGTGACTTAGCTCCGTGTGAATCAAATAGATCCATGTGTAGGAGCTCAAGCACACTTTTGGTTCGTTCTTGACTAGTTAGTTGATGTTGTATCCTAGATTGTTTACCTTGTTGACAAGCATTACATATTTTATTATCCAAGTTATTGAGGTTAGGCAAACCTCTAACTAAGTCACTCTGACTCATCTTGTGGATGAGTCTGTGCCACAACCATGATTCCTCTTGCCGTGTCATAAGACACTTAGTTGAGGAGTTAATTAAGTTGATAGTGTAAATGTTGTTATTTCTAGTCCCTTTAAGAATTGTTTTAGAGGTTTCGTTTGTATTAATTACACATTTATTTTCTAGAAATATGACCTTATAGTTATTATCACACAATTGGCTTACACTGAGAAGATTATATTGAAAATTTTCTACTAATAAAACGTTTTGAATGAAAAAATTTGAGTTAAGCTCAATATCACCTAATCCAATGATTTTGAGCTTGCCGTTATTTTCGAAGGCTACCGATCCTTGTCATTTGAATCGAAGCTTCAAAAACTTGAGTTGATTCCCGTTCATGTGTCGGGAGCAACCACTGTCCAACATCCATTGATCCTACACGCAAGGTAGTTGGATCAGATATTGGATTTATTAAAAATTGGTTGAAAATTTATTAACCTAAATCATCTCACCCATGTCTACATGATCAAACATGTTAATCCTATATGTTCTTGTGAGATGACTTCCAATTTTAGTTGAATTAAATTTAATGACTTAAACACTTGTTAACCTTGCGTTAGATTCGGATTTGACCTTAGGTTCATCAAGTCACCTTTTCAAGATCATGGCTTCCAGGTCGTGGCGAGGCACAGAGGCCTTCTTTGATCGGAACAACGACCACTTCCTTAGACAAAGCCATTTTCAAGAAAATAGAGACTTGACTCACCTAAGACCACTTCCTGGTCTAACTAGTCTAGGATACGGCGAGGTAGCTTCAGCTAGTTCCGCTCGGTCAAGTGCACCGAACTAGATACGCCTTATCTAGCCCGAATACACAAGACTCCGCTTTCCTAGCGTACTATCATCTCGTCGCGTCCTGGTACTATGTTATCAAGTATTGACGAGTTATAGTCCTATCTAACCATTCTAAAAAGAAAAATCAAACTAAATAAAAACCAAAGCATGCAATTTCTAAGTTAAAACGCAAACAAATTTCGTACTAGCTCCCCCTAGACCGTTGGATCGATTTGGTCTCTCCACATAGTGGATTTGGTCCTTGGGAACCCAGTACTGGTTTGATCATAAGTTTGAAATCAAGGTGGTCTTAGGGACCCATGCTTGGACACGTTTTTTATGTCGACTTACAATCGACATATACGACTTATTGGTCGTGTTTGAGCTAAAACCTAGTCCGGCCTTGTTGTACACGGCCCTTTGCGATCCAAGTAGGAGGTCAAGTCCTTTGGATCCCAAAGTAAACCTTTCCAACGTATTCCTAAGATCTTCGACTTGACTTTTCAAGAGTGAGTTCTCAACTTCGAGTTTTTCAACCCGAGTTGAGTCCTTCTCTTGAACTCGACTAGTCCAAGAGGTTAGGGAGACCTCGTGTTTGAGGAGATTAACTTCCTCAACCAGGGTCTCGACCTTGGACTCGGACTTAGCTAACTTTTTATTTAAAAACTTAATTGCACTATAAAGAGTAGTAATAAGAGACCGACTCACTTTGAGTGTATCTTTTGAACCAGATGTGTATCCGTGGCTTGTCTTGAATAGTGTTTCGATCCGATTCGGTTCCGACTCCATCTCCGATTCCACCAGTTTAGCCATAAGGACTCGATCGTTGTCTTCTTCCTCGGAAGCTTCTTCCCAAGTAGCGTTGAGTGCCTTTTTATGTTTTGGTGCCTTTCTCTTGAGTTTTGGGCATTCGGACTTAATGTGTCCAAACCTGTTGCATTCATAACATCTTATGTTTGAACTTTTAGGCATACCTTCGTTGGGTTGAGTGACGGCTCATTTTCGGCCCTTGACTATCCTCTGAACTAGGTTGACTAGTTCGGCTTCCATTTCCGAGTCGACCTCCGAATCCGACTCATCCTCTTCTTCCTTCGGGGGTGGCTTGCTTGCAGTTTTCTTCCTCGAATCTACAAAAAGTGCTATACCCTTCTCGGGTTCCGAATTAGACTGCTCATGAAGTTCAAAATCAGAAAAAGTTCATCTAATCTAAGTTTAGAATGATCCTTGGAGACCTTGTAGGCATCGACCATGGATGCTCACAAGGTAGTCCTCGGAAAAGAGTTTAGAACATACCTTATAAGGTCGCGGTTTTCGACCTTTTGCCTGATTGCGTGTAGGTTGTTGACTATGTCTTGGACATGGGCATGGAGTTGCATCGCGGACTCGTGTTCCTGCATTTTTAGGTTATATAGTTTATTGAATAGAAGATCACGCTTACATACCTTGGCTTCATCGGTCCCTTCGTGTAGCTCCACTAGTTTTGTCCATAGGTCCTTTGCGCTTATGAAGGGGCCGACGGGATTTAGCTCTTCCTTGGATAAGCCGCATTGAATGATTTGAGTTGCCTTAGCGTCGGCTTCGACTTGTCTTTTTGTCGCAATGGTCCATTGGTTATAATCCAAGGATTCACCCACTTCGTTAGTCGGAAGTGTGAATCCCGTTTGGATTATGATCCACATCTCGATTTGGGTTTTGAGAAAGCATTCCATCCGACCCTTCCAATAACGGAAATCATCTCCGTTGTAAAACGGAGGTCGGACGGTGCTAAAACTCTCGAGATGGGCCATTAGAACAAAAGACACATACTTCGTTCAGTTACGTGTTGCTATTTGCATTCCCACAACACACACAAGGCACCAACCTGCCCCTCCTTAGCGGATAAGACCATGTCCCAGATTCTTTTGGGAGGAGGTGAGGGAGGGAGTAAGTAATGGAAGGGTAAGGGTAAATAAGGCAGAAAAAAAGTTTATCCCTGTTTGGGAAGAAGTGAGGGAAAGGAAAAGGGAGGGGAAGGGAGGGGAATGAAGGTGAATTTATACCCCCTCCTCCTCACAAAAACTGGACTTTTCTTACACCCCAATTTGGGGTTTAAATCTCCTTTCCTCTTCCCTCCATTCCCCTTCCATTACTTACACTCCCCTCCCCTCCTCCTAAACAAGGCCTAAAAGTAACAAAGCGAAATAAATCTGAAATAAACAGAATTAAAAAGAAAAAAAAATCTGTAAAATGGCTAGATTGGTGGTTTCACCAAATCTTAGCAACCCCTGACTCTGATACCAATTGTTGGATCGATTTGAAACGCTAGAGGGGGGGGGGGGTGAATAGCGTTAAAACTTTTTTTTTTCGTTCATTCGTTTAAAATCCGAGTAGATAATTAATTTGCAGCAGAAAAGATAAGCAATAAGTAAAAGAGACAATTCTTTTTACTTGGTTCGTAGCCTTCGTCTACTACTCCAAGGCCCTAGTGGTCCTTGACCACGCACGGAGGGCAAAACACTAAACGAACTCCTCCTCGTTGGAGGTAGGAGTTAATCGATACAAGAACAAAAACATGAGGTAGAGGGACACTCCCCCTCTCCTCGTTATGATAGAAAAAGAGCTTCAAAAAAGTAAATGAACAACGAATAAATCTAAAACCGACGTACAAAAACTAAAAGAAAATTAAACCTAGCGTCGGAGAAGAAGAACTTCGTTGTCGGAGAGTTGTAGCTTTGCGGAGGCTCTTGGAAGCTTAGAATTGATGAAGAAACCCTAGGATTGGCCCTCCTTTTATAGCCTTTGAGCCCCTTTTCAAGAGGAACCCTAGCCAATCACAATTGAGCACCAATCTCCTTGAAATGTGGTGATAAGCCTTGACTCCTCGAATCTGATCATTGACCATCAGTCGACTGATGGCCATCATCAGTCGACTGATGGCAGCATCAGTCGAGTCGCGACCGATCGATCGGCGATCGACCGAGTCCTCCAAGCCGGCATGATCGTGATGCTTGCTGCAAGTCAAAGTTAGCTCAACAAAAACATAATTTCGACGGTCGTCGACCGTCCGATCTCGACCTAGACCATCTATAGGATGTCTTTGGTCGGATCTACGCTTAAGATCATCCCCGTAACGAGGATACAACCTCACTTACGCTCGTACACACGAGCTTACCTTGATACTTACGTGTTGCTTTTGCTTTCGGCCTTCCACTCGATTTCTTCGGCTCCCTCCGAAGTCACTCGAGTGTCGCCCGACAACTGCGGCTTCCTCCGGGTGTCGCTAGCCTTCAACTCCAGCTATAGCAATCTTCTGCACACTCGATTCAGCTCGTGAGATAACGACATGAGCTTAACTTTGTATCGTTTGCTATAATCAAAACTCAGGTTCGACTTAGGTGCCTACTGCACCAACACTTTATAGGCTATTCAAACATCTTCGATCACTTCGACTTATACCCAATCATCCTGGGTCCACATCTCTTCAGAGATGCTTGCTTAAGATGTCAAAGAATAAGTCTTTATGATCAAGATGACTTGAATACCGCAAGTCAAAGGAACATCGCACTAAGCTACAGTAAGAACTTCATTGACATATCTATATATGCAGAGAACCATATGAAGTCTTACGGTTGGTTATTCCAATGAACTAGTTACCATAACTAGCATCCACGATTAACTCCGGACATCACAATGTCTCCAGCCAGTGAGAATCAGCTGCTTGGATACACCAAGGAGTATACCTCGTGCTAGTCTTGACAGAATTGATGGGGTCCAAATCCATCAATTCATCGACAAGGGATAATTCCGATACATCACAATTACACATGTAGAGATACTCACTAGTTGTGATCCAATCACAAATTCTCTCATACTGTGAGTCGTATCGCGGACATTCAGTAAATGAGTTTAATATCCAATCAAATACATGAAACCATGTATACTCAAATAGTGAATCTTCATTTATCATATAAATGGTTCATACATAAGGCGATTGACTTAGGACATCTCTCATATATTACTAACAGACTCCCACTTGGCCTAATGTCAATCGCTACGGTATCCAATACCATAAGCTATAACATGACCCTCAAACTTACTTTGAGGTAATGCCTTAGTCAAAGGATCCGCTAAATTCCTTTCAGTGGGGATTTTCTCGATTTGTATTTCTTTCCTACTGATGATCTCTCTGATAAGATGATAGCGGCAAAGCACATGTTTGGATCATTGATGAGACCTTGGCTCTTTCGCCTGTGCAATTGCTCCATTGTTATCGCAGTAGACCGGTATTGCTTCAACAATGGCTGGAATCACACCAAGTTCATAAACGAACTTCTTGATCCAAACCGCTTCCTTTGCTGCTTCCGAAGTTGCAATGTATTCTGCCTCAGTGGTAGAATCCGCTACAGTATCTTGTTTGGAACTTTTCCAACTCACTGCGCCCCCATTCAAGGTAAACACATATCCAGACTGAGACCTGGAATCATCCTTGTCTGTCTGGAAGCTAGCATATGTATACCCGCGTATCACCATGTCCCCTTCTCCATATATTAGGAACACATCTTTAGTTCTTCTCAAGTACTTAAGGATCATCTTAATAGCCACCCAATGATCCATTCCTAGATCAGACTGGTATCTGCTCATGACACTCAGAGCATACGATACATCGGGCCTCGTACATAACATAGCATACATGATAGATCCTATTGCGGATGCATAGGGAATCTTACTCATGCAAATCCTCTCGTCTTCTGTGCGCGGACACATAGATTTCAAAAGGTGTACCCCATGCCTGATGGGTAGGAAACCTTTCTTGAATTTCAACATGCTAAACCTCTTTAGCACTCGGTCTATATATGTAGACTGCGAAAGACTAAGCAACCATTTCAATCTATCTCTATAGATCTTAATCCCGAGGATGTAGGTTCCTTCTCCCAGGTCTTTCATGGAGAATGTCTTGGATAACCAAACCTTAACTGACTATAAGATTGAAACATCGTTTCCTATAAGTAATATGTCATCGACATACAATACTAGCAACACGACTGCACTCCCACTTACCTTCTTGTACACACAAGGTTCGTTTGGATTTTTTGAGAAATCAAACTTTTTGATTGTCTCATCAAAACGAATATTCCAGCTCCTGGATGCTTGCTTCAATCCATATATGGACCGTCGCAATTTGCATACCTTGGTTTTATCAACCGATGTGAAACCCTCAGGCTGTATCATATACATGTCCTCGAGCAGGTTTCCATTAAGGAAAGTTGTTTTCACATCCATCTGCCATATCTCATAATCATAATGAGCCGCTATGGCCAGGAGCATCCGAAAGGATTTAAGCATAGCTACGGGTGAATAGGTTTCGTCATAATCAACACCTTGTTTTTGACGATATCCTTTCGCCACCAATCTAGATTTATAGGTAATCACATTACCATCCATGTCGGTTTTCTTCTTAAAAACCCACTTGCACCCTATAGGCTTGATGCCTTCAGGTGGGTCAACCAAGTTCCAAACTTGGTTTTCATACATGGAATCCATTTCTGACTTCATGACATCAAGCCATTTATCCCTTTCTGAACTTGTCAGCATTTCTTCATAACTGGTAGGCTCCTCATCATCAATGAGTAACACGTCATTCGATTCACTTACGAGAAATCCATATCTCTCAGGAATGTTGCATGTTCTACCAGATCTACGAAGATGCGGTGTTACAATAGGTCCAGCCGATTGCTCATCGCTATGAGTTGTCGGATGTTGTGCTTCACCAGGTATCTCATCAATGTCTATTTGAGTCTCTCGAGCCTCCTCAAGCTCGACGACACTCCCACTGTTTTCTTGCAAGAGAAACTCTTTATCTAGAAACACAGCATGCCTTGAAACAAACACCTTTTGTTCCACAGGATGATAGAATTGGTAACCCCTTGTTTCCTTAGGGTATCCAATAAATAGACATTTATCAGACTTAGCATCCAATTTGTCTGATACAGTCCGCTTCACATAAGCAGGATAACCCCATATCTTCAAGTAAGATACATGAGGTTTCTTACCATTCCATATCTCATATGGAGTAGTTGAGACTACCTTGGTTGGCATTCTGTTTAACAAGTAAACAGCTGTCTGAAGTGCATAGCCCCAAAAGGACTTGGGAAGATTCACATGATTCATCATTGACCTGACCATGTCCAACAAGGTCCGGTTACGCCTCTCAGATACACCATTATTGTGTGGTGTATAGGGCGGAGTCCATTGAGACAATATGCCATTGTCTCTTAGATAATCAAGAAACTCTTGACTTAAGTATTCACCACCTCGATCCGATCGAAGTATTTTAATACTCTTGTCATGTTGTTTCTCTACTTCATTTCTGAATTCTTTGAACCTTTCAAAGGCTTCAGACTTGTGTTTCATCAAGAACACATACCCAAACCGTGAGTGATCATCGGTGAAGGTAATGAAGTAGCTATAGCCTCCTAAAGCTTGAGTTGACATAGGTCCACATACATCAGTATGTATTAGACCTAGTAACTCTCCCACTCGTTCACCTTTTCCAGTAAAAGGTAACTTAGTCATCTTGGCTTTTAAGCATGATTCACATGTATCGTATGAATCCGATTCAAACGATTCCAGAATTCCACATCGGTGTAATTCGGACATGCGTTTCTTGCTTACATGGCCAAGACGACAATGCCACATGTAGGAGTCTAATTGATTATCCCTTCGAGCACGCTTGTTGCTCGCTTCGATATTGAAAATGTCACTGGATACGTCCAACGTATAAATGCCATTGCTCAAAGTTTCAGGTCCATAATGTACGCCATTCAAAGTTATATAACAACAATTGTTACAAAACGTCAAATGGTAACCATTTCTATTTAAATAGGAAATAGAAACAATGTTCTTTATTAGAGAAGGAAGATAATAGCAATTGTCCAGTTCCAAGACTAGTCCACTAGGGAGCTTGACAAAATAAGTTGATGGCGGCCAACCTTTGCTCCATTGCCAACTCATCAAATTTGACTCCCCTCTGATGAGTCTTCTTCTATTCCTTAGCCCCGGTATGTCATTACATATATGTGAGCCACACCCAGTATCCAATACCCAAGTGTCTAAGGAAATATAATGACAATCAATAACGAAGATACCTGAAGAGGATGGGGCATCGGATGCCTTCTTCTTCTTCATGGACTCAAGATAAATCTTGCAGTTTCTTCGCCAGTGGCCTTCCTTGCCACAGTGATGGCAAGTGCCCTTTTGTGATGGTTCTGCCTTCTTTGCCTTCTTGTTCTTCCCTTTCTTCTGTTCTTTTGCCTTCCTCTTAGAACCTTTCTTTGAGGAATCAACTAACAGAACCGCCTTCTCCTCATGCTTCACAGAAGGCTCCACAGTCTTCAGCATATTGAGGAGCTCAGGAATAGTGGATTCTAATTTGTTCATCCGATAGTTCATCACAAATTGTGAGAAACTCTTGGGCAAACAATGTAGAATTAAGTCAATACTTAATTCATGATCCATCACAAACCCGAGGGTGGCTAGCCGCTCGATGTACCCGTTTATCTTTAGCACAATCTGCACCACAGACGAACCTTCTTGCATCTTCGTGGTGAAGAGGAGCCTGGAGACTTCGAACCTTTTGAATCTCGCTTGAACATAAAACAACTCATGAAGATGAAAGACCATGGTATTAGCATCCATATGCTCATGCTGCTTTTGCAGCTCAGGTACCATCGCCGCTAGCATGATGCAACTCGCCCGACTCGAGAATCGCCACATGCTTGATAGACCAACATTTAGTGCAGGTTGCATCATCCTTAGGAGGATTGGGAAGAGGCTCTTGAGGACATATGCTAGCTTTTGCCTTGAGAATAATTCTCGAGTTTCTAAGTCGATCCGAGGAAGTTAGGCCCGGTCGGATTTGTTTGAATCCAAAATAGTGCGCCAAATTCAAAGCGTCATGATCAATTTATTGACCTAGAAATACAAAGCGAGCATATATGAGAAAATGATTTTAAAATGCATCAATATACATTTATAAATCCCATTCATTTTTCGAATTTCAAAAACCCCAAAATCACTTCGGGAGATCGTAGGTCCATCTCCGAATGGGCTGATATCCATCATAGATATGAACAACCTTGGAGAGAGTCCAACAAGCCATTCATAACTACGATGGTAGGTATCAAATATCTAGATTGCATATCACATATATGCAACTATCACAATGTGCTATCAACTAATTGAATGTTCACACATACATCGGGTTGTTAACACATTAACAAGTATGCATCATATGCATAGCACCCAACTTCACCTCCCTTTACATCGACCTTGGAGAGTCAACAATGATGCTCGAGTTAAAGCCAACCCATTAATCGAAATAGTTTTAATATGGTTAGAGCGCATTCAACCAATTAGCCCGGCTTGGAGAGTCCAACAACCAAAGCTAACGATTGACCTCGACTCTTACCATATTAGTATTAAACTATTCCATGGTTTGAACATGTTGTTAGTTTGGGCTTGGAGAGAGTCCAACAACCCGAACAAGAAACAGAACTCTGGTTCTAACCATATTAATGGAAGGTGTAGGCTTTAATATTGAGTTAGGGTTTTTATGTCTCATCCTCTTTGTATGCAAATAACTATTATCTACATGACATGACATACATGACATACATCTACATGTCACGACACGCATGACATTAAGATATGCATCTAATGCAATTACATGGCATACAATTATGTCATGTACATAATTTCCTTATATGTCATAACTATTTTTGGAAATAAAATATGTTTAAGATTTGATTCTCCAAATCAAATCATGATTAAATTAGGAAACAAATTTCCAAATCTAATCACATATTTTATTTGTGGAAATAGCTGATTAAGGAAAGTCAATTTAGGAAACCAATTTCCTAAATCATCAAAACTACTTATGGAAATAAAATATTTTAAGATTTGATTTCCCAAATCAAATCAAGATTAAATTAGGAAATAAATTTCCAAAATCTAATCTAATATTTTATTTATGAAAATATTAATTTCTATAAATACTTCCAACTTTCCAAAAGTGGAAGATTTCCATAAATACTTCTAGACTTTCCAAAATTGAAAAATTTCCAAAAATACTTCTAACTTTCCAAAAGTAGAAAATTTCCAGAAATATCATTATGACTATCGCAAAACTATTTTACGATTATGTCGAAACATAACCTGGGCTCTGATACCACTGTTGGATTTCCGGCACCGCGGCGAGTGTGTGTTCGAACATGTTTCGTAAACATGTGCACGGCGGAAGAAATAAAAATAATAAATCTACATTTATTACAACACACACATCACACGCATGCATAGTACAACATGTGTAGACATAATCTTAAATTTAAATTTTGCAATAAAAGGAAATTTAACTACGTATACCTTACGTATCACGTGTAGCGGGAACGACATCAATCAGAACGATCCTCGCTAGAATCGTCTCTATCCGTGTCCACGCCGAGTATCTTCGGGATGACTTCACTAAGTCATGAGCCTCATCTTCGTACGGGTTACTAGCCTCGTGTTGAAGACGATGTGATCGAGAGAAGATCACGATCCGAATCCAAATTCGGATCCAAAGATGAGTCCTCAAAACTCGCTTCTCCGGAGAGGTATTCGTCAATCGTTTGACAAATCCTTCGTCCTCCACCTATGAGGATTACCAGAGATCGAATCCTCGGTAAGTAAGGCACTGTCGGAGCTCCAAACGTCGTCCAAACGATGCTACGACGAGAAGGAAACAAGCTATCCAGAAAACTGGACAGCTTTGGTGGAGACCTTGCGCCGGCCAAATAAGGAAAGCGACTTGCTCACCTTGTCGCCGGAGCCAAGGAAGATCACCGGAGCTCCTCCGGCAGCAGCTCGATGCTGGAAATGGGAGAAGACGGCAGCAGCTTGTCGTCGGTTGGAGGAGGTGGGCGGCGGCAACAATGTTGGCGCCGACTAGAAGGAGAGGAGGGAGAGGTTGGGCGGCAACTCTAGGTTAGGGCTTTTGGATTAGGGCTTAACAAACCCTTAAACCCTCTTTTATAGAGAACTAATTCTCTTAATGGTTATTGGATCATAACCATAAGGCCCGTTAACCCGCTCCATTAATATAAGTTAAAATAAACCAAACCATGATGGTTTATTTTAAGTTAAAACGAACCGAACCAACTTTGGTTCATTCGTTTAAAATAAACCAAACCCTTTGGTTTATTCTCCTCCATTGGATTAGAACCAAACCATTTTGGTTCATCCATTATGTCTTCATAAGACACGGCCTATCCACGCTTCCATTGCGACTGAAACGATTTCATGCTCGCTTCTTGTTTGGTCCAACCAAACTTAGTTTCTCTCGGTCTGAGAATCTCATTCTCAAGCTCGTTTTAAATCCTTCGGATTACGCTCATTGTGCGTGTGACCAAATAGGTTCTCGGTTTATGTTGGCCGTCTATAATTAACCATTAATTATAGAACGATCATGAGTGGCACCTAGTAGTACATCATGATCCTCAATTAACCGAGGAGATCAACGGTTGATCCAGAACTATTTCTGAAACCCTTCAGCAGCTCGAATGAATCGTACTCCATTCCCTTCACTCATCTTATACCCACTTGGTTCAGTGTAGGGATGTATACTGAAAAGTCTATCTTTTGTATGAACATCTTTATTTTTGAAATAAGAATCACATGATCATTGTTTGCATATTTTTATGCATATTGTCTAATACGTTACATTGTAAATAACATGGTGTGTGGTGTCACATGGGAGATCATGTTATCGGCTCCTTGTAAAGTATAAGTAAAGGCTCACAACCGAGATGGCTTTGGACAATCCATCGGAATGGTTGTAGTGTGATTTGGTATTGGTTTGTCTTGACCATAGAATCACACTAGTGCACTTTGTGTGTATTGAGCAGGACCGACATAGAGGTGATTCGATTTATTACTGACTACATAATCAAATCGGACCTCAGATATTATTTAGTACATGCTCTTAATCCCGATATAATAACGGGCACATATACTTAGTACTCATCTCTTTGATTTACCAATGGGCGAGATTTATAGATTAAATCGATAGACTCGGTAAGTTGGGAGATGATATTATTTATATTGGGTGCCGTTGATTATAGGAGGAAACCGTGTCCTATATATTAGGATGATGATGTCCCCTGGAGGAGCTCATAAGGTTCATCATGTAAACCCTGCAGGTGGACTTGGTTCGACATGATGAAAAGGTTGAGTGGTACTACTCAAGGAGTTAGATGTTGATTAATTAATGGTCAGTAAATTAATTAATCGACGGACATTCGAGATCTTAAACACGGGGAGAAAATGTACAAATAATATTTGGAGCCCATATTATCATATGGGGGTTGGTGAGGTAGATCAATGATGGACCTTTAGTGGATTGGATCATCATTAGTGGATCGGACTTTATGTGGGCTTGATCCATGGGTGGCCAAGACCCAACTCCTCCTCATGGTCCCTAATGTAGCCTATTAACACCTCATGAAGCTTAGATCCAATGGATAGAAACAAAACTCTAAGATCCATTGGTAGAGATCAAATCTCTAAGATCCGACGATTGAGATTAAATCTCTAGATCCGACGGTTGAGATTAAATCCCTAGAACCAATGGAGGAGATTAATTCATGACTTATCCCTAAATATATAAAAGGAGGGCATGGGGAGTGGTCGTGGATTACATGATGAATAGGAGAAGAGCTAGGGTTTGGGCGGCAAGGAGCAATCCTATTTGAGATAGGATTGGGATTAGGGTTTTGAGGCTAGGGTGGCACCAAATAAGGAAGGTTCTTTCTCTCTTCTTCTTCCTCTTTGGGCCAACGTCCAGCAGCCTTTCCATCTCTTTTCCAGCCTTGGCGGTGCCCAAAGTCCCCTTCTTCTCCTTAGGTGGTGGAAACAAGATATAGGGTTTCCTTGGTGTCTTGGTAGTTTTCCACCATCTCCTTCTCCTTCTAGTTGGCCGGCGGCAAGGGCTTTGATAGCTCTTTGTTGGTTGAGTTTTGGAAGGAGAAAAACATTGTTTCTTTTCTTCCTCTTGCTTGGGAAAAGCAAGGAAGGAAGTTTTACGATCTAGGAGCTTCAACTTTTGGTGGATCGTCGCCCACACGACGTCCAAAAGGAGGAAGGTCATACATTAGAAGACCAAGAGGTATACCTATTCTTCTTTCTCTTTTATTCATTGCTTGTTTTTGTTTTACAAATATAAGCATGTTATGTTTCTGTAAATGTCTAAATAATACTTGGATCCCGAGTATAAATACAAAAACCGGCGATCCGGACATCGTCTATTCCGCGGCTACTCGTAGAATAGAGGAAGGTCGCTTGAACAACTAGTTTGTTCAAGTAACCTCTCTAAACGAATAGCACGACGATGACTTGGTTGCTTTGGGAATCCCTTTTGTCTAGGATTAAATTTTTTAATCCGGGGACATCGAAGGGATCACCATGGTCAAGAAACCGAGGTGAAGGGGAAGCAATGTTTCCCCTCACGGACTCGACAAGGGACATCCCTTCAATTGGTATCAGAGCCAAGGTTTCCGGTTTTGTGTGTTTAGGATTCGGTTAATTTTTATGCACTTTTTCATATATTATATGTGCCGGATAATAGTAGGATATGCATAGTTTAACTCTTTGGTTGCAAGCATAAGATCCGACTATTATGGCCATATGTGTGTATGTGATTTTATGTGTGTAAATATTTATTTTGTTGAATCCTCGGGATTGACGAGGCTAGTATTTAGTTTTTGTAAATTAAATACGACATTGTTTAGCCACTCTTTATTTTATTTTACTTTCGATCTAGATTTCATGTACACTCCCTCGTGGAGTATAGGATCGATGGATGTAAATTAAAATAGGTTTTAGTCTCGGCTCGGATCTCCGGATGGCTCGTATATGGCGTAGGAGGAGCGGATGAGAAGGTGATGCGACGGGAGACATATTGAAGACAAAAGCCATAATAGTTGGAAAATAATTTATTTTTCATATTTTTTACTTATTGTTTGATATGCATGTCGTAGCCTAGAAAATTCCTCATTTTCAAATTACTAAGTGGGAGAGGGATTTTTTTATAAATTCCCGCGGCCTCCATTACAATTTGACCAGTGATGCAAACAAACTTGCGCGTCGGCTCTGAGTGCCTTCCTCCCTGCGGATGGGTTTGTTTGCGGATCACTAGGTCAAATAATGGTTATAGGAAATTATCTAGGAGCGTGTGTACTTCCACAGCGGTAAGGCACATAATCCGAAATAATTCTCTTAGTATCGTGTAATGGTTCACACTTAGATGCAAATAAAAGTATTCTCCCCATCGGAGTCACTGCTTTTATTTGTAGGGCCAAAGAGGAACCAACTATTAATTTTATTTGTCAAAAAGTAAGGTTGACAAGATAATAAAATTAATGGGTAAAACCTCCTCTTGCAAATGTAGAATTCGTATACGTCCACACTGCGTGGCATGCGATATTCTCGGTGTTTTGAGGTGTTGGTTGATTTTGAAAATTTATTGTTTGAGGAATCAATAATTTTTTGAAATCTACAGTAATGATCTATGTGATTCTTAGGATTTTCAAAAATGACTTTCAGTCCACTTACTATGATACTAAAGGAAATAAACTTACTGTACCTAAATAATGTTGATTGGAAAAGAATCTAGATATTGTCTTATCTGCTAAGGAGTACAAGTATGCACTCTTCGAAGAGTGTCCTCAAGCCATGGTTGCTCAAAAGGGTTTCTACTTCTAAGCCTAAAGGCAAGAAGAAGGAGAAACGAGGTAGAGCAAAGGTGGTGGGAGGATCTTAGGGAGGAGTGAAGAAGCCGAAAGGTAAGTACTTTACTTAGAAGCAGGATGGACATTGGAAGAAGGACCGTCCCAGTCCAAAATAGAACAAAGGTATATCCTTTGGACTAGTCATTGAAACATGAGTAGCGGTGTTATCTATCGGCACCTGGTGTGTAGATATGAGAGCCACTAATAATGTCTGCAACACTTTGTAGGGGTTCTAGGAAACCCGACGACTAGCTAAAGGGGAGATTACCGTCTACATGGGCAATGCTACAAAGGTAGCGACTATTACAGTGGGAGACGTTCATTTATCGTTTGATAGAAATAAAGTTTTGGTTTTGAGAAATTGTCTTTATGTACCTACATTTAGAAAGAATTTGATTTCGGTTTCTAAATTGATTATGGATGGATATTCTGTTTCTTTTAATGATAGAGTTGTTATAAAAAGAAATAGAGAGATTATCTGTTCAGGTACATTGGTTGACAATTTGTATACTCTTGAACCAAAAGCTCCCACGATGTATATAGAAGTAAATAACTCATCTTCTAATTCCAATAAGAGAAAAGAACCTTCGAAGATGAACCAGACATATCTTTGGCATCTAAGACTTGGTCATATTAACCTGAGTAGAATTCAAAGGTTGATAGCTGATGGACCTTTGGGTTCATTAGTGGTGGAGGATCTCCCAACCTGCGAATCTTACTTGGAAGGTAAAATGACCAAGAGGCCTTTCAAGGCCAAGGGGTATAGAGCCAAAGATGTGTTAGAATTGGTTCATACTGATTTGTGCGGTCCTATGTCTATCCAGGCTAGAGGTGGTTTTGAATATTTCGTCTCTTTTATAGACGATTATTCAAGATATAGATGCATTCACTTGATGCGCCGCAAGTCTGAATGCTTTGACAGGTTCAAAGAATTCAAGGCTGATGTGGAGAACCGTCA
The DNA here is from genome assembly GCA_025175895.1 of Wurfbainia villosa. NCBI lineage: Eukaryota > Viridiplantae > Streptophyta > Magnoliopsida > Zingiberales > Zingiberaceae > Wurfbainia > Wurfbainia villosa. Next base: position 35,002,721 of record CM046002.1, on the reverse strand, counting down.
AGGTAAAAGTATCAAGACCCTACGATCTGATCGTGGTGGTGAGTACCTCTTGGGAGAGTTTAGGAATTACTTATCAGAGGTTGGGATTCAATCCCAATTATCTGCACCTGGCACACCCCAGCAGAATGGTGTAGCGGAACAAAAGAATAGGACTCTTATGGAGATGGTTAGATCGATGATGAGTTATTCTGAGTTGCCAGATTCGTTCTGGGGGTATGCGCTGGATACAACAATGTATATTCTGAACTTGGTTCCATCTAAATCAGTGCCTTCTACCCCCGTAGAATTGTGGACTGGGCAAAAGCCTTGTCTGAGACACATTCGGATATGGGGGAGTCCAGCACATGTGCTGAAGGGAGTTGCTGGTAAGTTGGAATCTCGTACAGAAGTACGCTTGTTTGTTGGATACCCTAAGGGAACGAAGGGTGGTTTGTTCTATAGTCCTAGGGATCAGAAGGTGATCGTGAGTACGAATGCCAGATTTCTAGAGGAGGACTATGTGATGAACCACAAGCCCACTAGTAGGATTTTTCTTGAGGAGCTAAAAGGGGAAGTCACTTCTTTAGTACCACTAATACAAGAGGATATACCACATGTCACTGCACTGCGTGTCACAGAGGATACACAGGTGATACCTCGTCGTAGTGGGAGGGTTGTGAGACAGCCTGATAGATTCATGTTCTTGGGAGAATCTTCCGACGGTCCCCGTAACATGAACCTGATCCTTGGACATATGATGAGGCAATCCAAGATAAAGATGCAGTATCTTGGCAAAGTGCAATGAATGCTGAGATTGAATCTATGGATTAAAATCAGGTCTGGGAGTTAGTAGAACCACCCGATGGTGTAAAAACCATTGGATGCAAGTGGATCTACAAAAGAAAGAGAGGAATAGATGGGAAGGTTGAGACCTTCAAAGCAAGGCTTGTTGCGAAGGGGTATACTCAGAAAGAGGGTATCGATTATGAGGAGACCTTTTTGCCGGTAGCCATGCTTAAATCTATCTAGATTCTCTTATGTATAGCAGCTCATATGGATTGTGAGGTGTGGCAGATGGATGTCAAGACAGCTTTCCTTAATGGAAGTCTTGAGGAAAACATCTACATGAAGCAACCAGAGGGATTCATTGCTAAGGGCAAAAAGCATCTTGTATGTAAACTTAATCGGTCCATTTATGGATTGAAGCAAGCTTCGAGGTCTTGGAACATTCGGTTTGATGAGGTGATCCAGTCTTATGGATTTATTCAAAGTCCAGATGAGTCTTGTGTACACAAGAGATGTGACGGAAACGTAGTGATATTTCTTGTACTATACGTAGATGATATTTTATTGATTGGCAACAATATCAAGGTGTTATCGGACGTAAGGGTATGGTTTTCCAAACAGTTTGATATGAAGGACTTGGGAGAGGTGGGACACATCCTTGGGATCAAGGTTATAAGGGATCGCAGGAAAAGAATGTTGTGCTTATCCTAAGCTTCATACATAGACACGATTATGGAGCGTTTTAGAATGCAGAACTCCAAGAAGGGTTTTCTACCTTTCAGGCATGGAGTTCCTTTATCTAAGGAGATGTGTCCTAGATCATCTGAGGAGATAGAGGAGATGAAGGCGGTTCCTTATGCTTCGGCAGTAGGAAGCCTCATGTATGCGATGCTCTGTACGAGACCAGATATCTGCTTTGCTGTGGGCATGGTCAGCAGATATCAGAGTAATCCAGGACAGGGACATTGGACTACGGTAAAGCATATATTGAAGTACCTGAGAAGGACTAGGGATTATATGCTGGTTTACCAGGCAGACCAATTACTCCCTGTGGGTTACACGGATTCCGATTTCCAATCTGATAGGGATAACAGTAAGTCTACCTCAGGTTTTGTGTTTACTTTGGGAGGTGGAGCCATTGTATGGAGGAGTGTCAAGCAGAAGTGCGTGGCGGACTCCACCATGGAAGCTGAGTATGTGGCGGCCTCTGAGGTGGCCAAAGAAGTTGTATGACTCAGGAACTTCCTGATGGACTTGGATGTGATTCCTGGTTTGCCCAGAACTATCACAATTTATTGTGATAATAGTGGTGCAGTTGCAAACTCGAAGGAACCATGAGCCCATAAGGCTAGTAAACACATAGAGCGCAAGTACCACTTGATACGAGAAATCATAAAGAGAGGAGAAGTTGCTGTGACCAAGATTGCATCGGAGGATAACCTGACAGATCCTTTCACTAAGGCCCTTCTGGCGAGAGCTTTTGATAGGCATGTGGAGGGATATTATTTATATGGTGTGCCGTTGATTATAGGAGGAAACCGTGTCCTATATATTAGGATGATGATGTCCCCTTGAGGAGCTCATAAGGTTCATCATGTAAACCCTGCAGGTGGACTTGGTCCGGCATGATGAAAAGGTTGAGTGGTACTACTCAAGGAGTTAGATGTTGATTAATTAATGGTCAGTAAATTAATTAATCGACGGACATTTGAGATCTTAAACACGGGGAGAAAATGTACAAATAATATATGGAGCCCATATTATCATATGGGGGTTGGTGAGGTAGATCAATGATGAACCTTTAGTGGATTGGATCATCATTAGTGGATCGGACTTTATGTGGGCTTGATCCATGGGTAGCCAAGACCCAACTCCTCCTCATGGTCCCTAATATAGCCTATTAACACCTCATGAAGCTTAGATCCAATGGATAGAAACAAAACTCTAAGATCCATTGGTAGAGATCAAATCTCTAAGATCCGACGGTTGAGATTAAATCTCTAGATCCGACGATTGAGATTAAATCCCTAGAACCAATAGAGGAGATTAATTCATGACTTATCCCTAACTCTATAAAAGGAGGGCATGGGGAGTGGTCGTGGATTACATGATGAATAGGAGAAGAGCTAGGGTTTGGGCGGCAAGGAGCAATCCTATTTGAGATAGGATTGGGATTAGGGTTTTGAGGCTAGGGTGGCACCAAATAAGGAAGGTTCTTTCTCTCTTCTTCTTCCTCTTTGGGCCAACGTCCAGCAGCTTTTTCCATCTCTTTTCCAGCCTTGGACGGTGCCCAAAGTCCCCTTCTTCTTCTCCTTAGGTGGTGGAAACAAGATATAGGGTTTACCTTGGTGTCTTGGTAGTTTTCCACCATCTCCTTCTCCTTCTAGTTGGCCGGCGGCAAGGGCTTTGATAGCTCTTTGTTGGTTGAGTTTTGGAAGGAGAAAAACATTGTTTCTTTTCTTCCTCTTGCTTGGGAAAAGCAAGGAAGGAAGTTTTGCGATCTAGGAGCTTCGACTTTTGGTAGATCGTCGCCCACACGACATCCAAAAGGAGGAAGGTCATACATTAGAAGACCAAGAGGTATACCTATTCTTCTTTCTCTTTTAATCATTGCTTGTTTTTGTTTTACAAATATAAGCATGTTATATTTTTGTAAATGGCTAAATAATACTTGGATCCTGAGTATAAACACAAAAACCGGCGATCCGGACATCGTCTATTCCGCGGCTACTCGTAGAATAGAGGAAGGTCGCTTGAACAACTAGTTTGTTCAAGTAACCTCTCTAAACGAATAGCACGACGATGACTTGGTTGCTTTGGGAATCCTTTTTGTCTAGGATTAAATTTTAATGGGACATCAAGGGATCACCATGGTCAAGCAGAGGCGAAGGGAAGCGAAGTTTCCCTCACGGACTCGACCAAGGGACATCCTTCATTCAGATACATGGTCTATAGTGTCACCCCACTAGGCTGACTACGTCACACCTAGCCCAAGTATCATTTCCTCGTCCTACGGATTCTAGTTACTGCACATGTATCGAAGAGTACCTTACTCTAAACATGTAATGCTTTGGCCAAAGACTTTAGTAACAATCCTACGAGAGGCCATGGGTATACATCTCCTCGCAAGGAGTGGTGAATCCTTTATAGGCTATTCAAACACCTTCGATCACTTCGACTTATACCCAATCATCCCGGGTCCACATCTCCTCGGAGATGTTTGCTTAAGATGTAAAAGCATAAGTCTCCATGATCAAGATGACTTGAATACCGCAAGTCAAAGGAACATCGCACTTAAGCCACAGTAAGAACTTCATTGACATATCTATATATGCAGAGAACCATATGAAGTCTTACGGTTGGTCATTCCAATGAACTAGTTACCATAACTAGCATCCACGATTAACTCCGGACATCACAATGTCTCCAGCCAGTGAGAATCAGCTGCTTGGATACACCAAGGAGTATACCTCATGCTAGTCTCGACAGAATTGATGGTGTCCAAATCCATCAATTCATCGACTAGGGATAATTTCGATACATCACAATTACACATGTAGGGATACTCACTAGTTGTGATCCAATCACAAATTCTCTCATGCTGTGAGTCGTATCGCGGACATTCAGTAAATGAGTTTAAGATCCAATCAAATACATGAAACCATGTATACTCAAATAGTGAATCTTCATTTATCATATAAATGGTTCATACATAAGGCGATTGTCTTAGGACATCTCTTATATTACTAACACGAAGGAGGGTTGAACAATGGGAGATGGAGGAACACAATGCTCCTTTAGCAAACGTAGGTAGCCGACCTTTGTAGGATTATTCAGCTCCCAGTTCTAAAAGATATAAGCCTAGTATAGTTGGACCATCAATTATAGCTAATAATTTTGAACTAAAACTTGCACTTAGACACATGGTCCAGCAGAACCAATTCGAAGGTGCTGCAACTGAAGACCCTAATCAACACCTAGAGACATTTTTAGAGATTTGTTCGACCTTGAAATTCAATGGAGTACTTGTTAGTGAAAGCCCTAGAGTTAATCATGTGATGATTGTTGTATGGACTTTATTGTATCATATTTCTATTTATAAAGACATGGTTATTATATTTACTTGTATTGGTGCCAAATAAACTAAGTATAATAACGTCCTTGAGTAGAAGGTTCTTATCTATATCAATCGATTGGTTGAATCTATAATGAGATGATATAGAGAGCACTACTCTTAATCATTCCTAGTCAAGTATTAACATTCAAGGACAATGTTAATGCGTAGAGACTAGCATGTAGGTCAACACGATGACTTGATCTCACAAGTCATGGATATGAGATATCAAGTTGACACATGGGTATGCATTGGAGAAAGTATATTGAATGACCCGCCATGAGAAAGTATCATGGATCGTTATATAAGTGTCATATACTTTCTCATGTGGCTATTAGTATGACTATTAGTCCTTAGACCTGAAGTCACAATGATTCCCTACATAAGGAGTTGCATACTTTGGCTTCATCAAACGTCACCCGTAAATGGGTGGACTATAAAGGCGATTACCGGAGTATGTAACAAATTATGCGGAGGGATGTGAGTGATGTAGATGAGATCTATCTCTCCTATATGACGGAAGTGACATCGTTATTCTTGATAGAGTGAGACCACGAAGTGCATGGCCATGCCCAAATGAGTCAATATGAGATATTGAGCTCATTTGATTAGAGTGAGTCTACTTGGAGTTCAAGATATAGATTGTACTGAGGATGACACGGTCTATGCCTCAATTGGTCAATCTAGATGTCATGGATAGAGGGACATTGTCACATATTGTGAGAGTCACAATTAGTAGTCACAAAGGTGATGTTGGAGCTCAACATTCTTGTAACTTGGGTAGCAATGATGTGTTGCTAGATACCACTCATTGCTTATGTTCCTAAATCGGTTTAGGAGCATTGCCAATGTTACAAGAACCTATAGGGTCACACACAAAGGGCAATTAGATGGAGATTAGGTTCATATGATGAACCATGAGGATTAGGTTCATGGGATGAACCAAATTGGATTAAGAGTAATCCAAATTAGACTAATTGAGTTAGACTCAATTTGATTCAAGTGTCGAATGAGTCTAATTTAGATTTGATTCATTGAGTCAATTTAAATTAATGAATAGAAATTCATTAAATCAAATTGACTTAAATCAAGTGGTTAGATTTGATTAACCATGGGAGATAAGAGGTCAAGTTTGACTTAACTTGAGGGGGAAGATGAATGATCAATTTTGACTTGACCAATTGCCATGTCATGGTGACATGGCTTGGGGGCCGACCAATTATGGTGTTCCACATCATCATGGACTTATCATGTGGTGCCACCTCATGAGGGAGACCAAGAGCCATTGGCTCTTGGAGTTACATGCATGCATGTAACCCCCCAAGAGTTAAGTGGTCGACCACTTCTCCATTTGATGGGAATTCATTTGGTGGTAACTCCATCTTCTTCTTCCTTGGGTCTTCTTCCTCTCAAGCTCTCCCAACCTCCTTGGCCGAAACTTCCATGAGTGCAAGCACACTCTAGGTTTTGTTTCTCCACCATTTGTCCGTGTGGATACCAATAGAGGAGTGTTCACTTGACACTCCTGAGTTCCGGCAAAGCTTTTGGATGAGCGGGATAAGCGAAGGGCATCGCTACGAGGGTAATGCTCTCATCTTGTAGATCTAAGGTAGATCTAGGATCTTTAAACACATACATGTTTTTATTTTTATATCTTCTCACGGATCCATGGCCGGGCTTCCGAGGTTTTCCTTACGCAAGCAGCGATTTACGGCTCGAAAAATCCCAACAGTGGTATTAGAGCCACGTGCGAAGTATGTATGTGTTTTAAATTTGTAGTTTTCATATTAGATATAAAAATTACAGATTTTTAAGTTTCTATAAATTTCTTATTTTTATAGATTTTTGGGTATTTTTCTCGAAGAATCAAAGCAACAAGTGTTGGGACACTTATAGCTTCCACCACTGAGAAAAACTCTCCGAAACGGCGAGTTCTCGCTTTAGGTTTTTGGGACAGCGACTTAAGTCATTGTAATATCAAGTAGGGACACTCGCAAAGTTTATTTTTGCGAGTAGGTGTGCTGCCCCTATCCCCGAAAGGGGCCTTGTCCCGCGATCACACCCGAAAACCGCTTACCGGGACCGTTACGGAGAGGTGACTCATAAAATAAAAAAAAAATAGGAAAAATTATAGAAATTTTTGTAAAATATATAATTTAGAATTATGTATAATTCTGTGATGGTCATGGCCCAAGAACCCCAATATGATTGGATGATAAATATGTTGTAATTCATAATACGGCCTGCGTGCCATTTTTGTGGTTGTGCATGTTGTATAGGGTATGCGACCTGTGCGTCGTGCCTCTTCTTTTAAAATTCTAGTTATAAATAGTTTTAGACTTGAATGTAACTCGAGTTTCATGTTTGTAATGTACAAAATAGAGCGGTGGAAGGTCCACTAGTAGACGGAGTTACGAGAAGGGTGCCGACGACACATGACGGTCAAAGGAGGCGCTTGGAGAAGCCGCTAACCCTAGGTTGACCGTCCAATCTTCTTATTGGCTTGAGAAGATCGTAGTAGGGCCATGGCCACATCACAATTAATATATATATATATATATATATATATATATATATATATATATATATATATATATATATATATATATATATATATATATATATATATATATATTTTTTATGTATGTGATGCATGCTAGTAAATTTTGCTTGTATGTATATGATGCATGCTAGGATATTTTTCTTGTATGTATATGATGCATGCTAGAATAATGCTTGTATGTATGTGATGCATGCTAGTGTAGGATAATAAAGGCCTTGATGCATATATGATACACATTTACGATTAGATTAGATCCTAATCGAATCAACTCGAAAATGCCTACCAAGTCATGATACCCTTCACTACCTCGATCATTTGTAGTTGTTGAATCTGCCAAAGCAGAGCAACGCATATTATCTTGGTAGGGTGCGGAGGGACAATCTTGGTCCCACCTATCACGGCTTGGGTTAGAGTAAGCTCAATTAGATTGAGTAAAACTTGTTAACTCAATTGGATCGAGTAGAACTATAGGCATATTCCAACCGTTGGAAAGATAAGATAAGATCGCATTTACACTAAATCTTGGGCGATTTAGCCAAAGCTAACTCAAGGTCTTTTGTAAATGTGGGTCTTGATCCTATAAACAAGAGTTACATAGAGATGTAATCGATAATGTGTTACCTACCGATCATACTAAGTCTTGGGTGATTTAGCCAAAGCTAACTCAAGGCGTAGTATGATGTGGATCTTCAAGAATTATAGCTAGTTTATATGAATCAAATAATGTGGTTTGACCACATCCATAACTCGATTCTACAAAAGTCCTATAATTCAGTGGGAGCATCATTTGATTAAAGGCCTAATTAAATGATAAAAGGAATATTATATTAATTTTCTGCATTCTATATGTTGTAGATTACTATGTCGACAAACACGAACACTCTCTCCCTGCGTTCTGTCTTTGAGAAGGATAAGCTCAATGGAGTAAATTTTCTAGATTGGTACAGGAACCTGAGAATCGTTCTCACCTAAGAAAGGAAATCAGATGTCTGAGTAGCCCATTCAGGAGGCACCTCCTGCCACTGCCTCGCGAACTGACAAAGATGCTTATAAGAAGCATCAAGATGATGTATTAGATGTGTCATGTCTCATGCTTGCGACCATGAACTCTGAGCTTCAGAAGCAAGACTAGTTAATGAATGCTTATGATATGGTTGAATATCTTCGTCAACTATATCAAGGACAAGCAAGGCACGAGAGATATGAAGTCTCTAAGGCATTGTTTCAGTCCAAGATGCAAGATGGGACTCCCATAGGTCCATATGTACTCAAGATGATTGGGTACGTAGAAAACCTACAGAGATTGGGATTTCCACTTGGCTAAGAGCTGGCCACTGACTTGATCTTGCAGTCTTTGCCACAAAGCTACAATCAATTTATCATGAATTACAACATGAATGAAATTGATAAGTCACTGCCTGAGATGCTCATCATGTTGAGAACTGCTGAGCTCAACCTTAAGAAGGGAAAATCTGACTCCATTTTGATGGTGCAAAAGAAGAAAGGCAAGGGCAAGCCTAAAGATAAGGGAAAGTCCCAAGCCAAGGGCAAAGGCAAAGAACTGAAACCCAAAGGAGGGGTGGCTAAAGAAGGGGCTTGCTTCCATTGCAAGGAAGCTGGACACTAGAAGCGTAACTGCAAAGCTTACCGGGAAGATCTTAAGAAGAAGAGAAGTGAGACTTCTACTTCAGGTATAAATGTTATAGAAGTCAATCTATCTATTTCTTCATCATGGGTATTAGATACCGGATGTGCATCTCACATTTGTGTTGGATCGAGAAGCGTCGCTAGAGGGGGGGGTGAATAGCGAGCATAAATCTTTTCGCTCGTTCGTTCGATACCCGAGTAAGCATAGCGGAAAATAAAGAGACACATTTATTTTACTTGGTTCACAACCCAGCGGTTGCTACTCCAAGGCCCTATCGGTCCTAGACCGCGTACGGAGGGCAAAGTACTATAACGTCTCCTCCTCATTGGAGGTAGGAGACAATGATCACAAAACTGAATGTACGAGGATGAGGCAACAAGCCTACCTCACCTCGTTATGAATAAAAACAAAGAATACAATAGAATATGTTTACTTATTGCTGCTGCCGACGAAGAGGATGAGAACTTGTCGTTGCGTCGGCATTATGACAATGTCGGAGCGTTGGCGTTGTAGGAGCACTTGAGAATAAACTTGATGATGATTGGAGTTGGAATCCTCCCCTCCTTTTATAGATTTTGGCCTCTGAATTTCTCTCCTTATCTTTCGGAATAGATCACGAAGTTGTACAAATTTTATCGCAAAGTGGCCATGTCAAACCTTATCCATTTTGACCTAGTGCAAAGGCTGATTCGTCGCCATCAGTCGACTGATGAGCATCAATCGACTACCCAATGTCCAGCAGTCGACTGCCAGTCTGGCCACTTCCTTGCAGTAAGAGTTTAGCTCGGAAAATGATAAATACGACGGTTTCTAACCATCCGATCTCGACCTAGACCTTCCACAGGAAGTCTTAGTCGGATCGCCACCTACGATCATCCCCGTACAGAGGACACGACCTTACCATCTCTCACTCACACGAGCTTACCTCGATAGTAGCTCTCGCTTCTGGCCTTCCACTTGATTCCTTCGGCTCCCTCCGAAGTCACTCGAGTGTCGCCCGACCACCGCGACTTCCTCCGGGTGTCACTAGCCTTCAGCTCCAGCTTTAGCACTTTTCTGCACACTCAATTTAGCTCGTGAGATAACGATGTAAACTTAACTTTGTGTCTTTGCCATAATCAAAACACAGGTTCGATTATCTAGTGCCCCTGCACTAACAATCTCCCCCTTTTTGATCTATGGCAAACCAACACAAAGTTAAGGGAAATCAAAGCATAAAACAAGTATAGTAGATGATGAATGTCATTCCCAAAAACTCCCCCTTAACCCTAGGTGAGTTTTGAAAGAGATACTTTAGTTTTCAAAATCAAATTTTGTGTTACTCCCCCTTAACTTTTGCTCTTCTCAAAATCAAATTTTGTGTTACTCCCCCTTAAATTTCGCTCTTCTCCCCCTTTTGCCATAAATAAAAAATTTTTTTGGGGTTTTTGTATAAAATATGGGTTTAAAAATAATATCGCTTATGCATGCATCTAGATAAATCAAATATGAGTCCAAGCATGCGTCTAGCAGTAGTTAGATAGATTGATTCAAGGTGTGTCCCTCTGCACCAATAATCTAAAGGTTTGTAATATAACCCTTAGGGTTAGTTTACTCTCCCCCTTAGTCAAATATATGAAGTAAAAGAGATGTAGGGTGCGCTAAACTTTGGCCTAAGAGTTGTTAAGTACAATAGTTGAGAAAATAAGTAGTATTTTAAAGAGGTTATATTTCAATTATCCTTAACATCTCACCCATTCTATGTGTCTCAGAAGGTGTTCACCTTATATGTTTTGTGAGATGATTTGAAATTGATTAAAGATAGTCAACCTTGGGTTAGATTCGGATTTAACCTTTTGATCATTAAGTAACTTTTTGAGAAACTGGCTTCCAGGTCGTGGCGAGGCACAGGGGCCTTCTTTGATCGGAACAACGACCACTTCCTTAGACAAAGCCAAATTCAAGAAAATATCACTTAAGTCACTTAGCGTTACTTCCTGATCTAACTAGTTTAGGATACGGCGAGGTAGCTTCAGCTAGTTCCACTCGGTCAAGTGCACCAAGCTAGATACACCTTATCTAGCTCGAATACACGAGACTTTATTTCCCTAACGTACTATCATCTCGCCGCGTCCTGATACTATGTTGTCAAGAGTTGACTAACTATTTTCCCTATCTAGCCATTCTAAAAATTAAAGTAAAATATTCAATGATTTTGCTAAGTAAGCGGGTATACTATTTTACTATTAGCTCCCCTTGGACCATTGAACCAATATGGTCTAATCAAATAATGAACTTGATCATGGGGAATCCAAAACTTATTAGCTCTTATATGTGAGTTCAATAAAACCTTTGGAACCCATGCTTGGACTCTTTGATGACTGCGATTTACGATAGACATATAAGACCTATTCGTAGTCTTTGACTTAAATCCGAGTCCGGCTTTGTTGTACACGACTCTTTGAGTTCTTAGTAGTCTATTAAGGTTCTTAGATCCCAACGTGAACCTTTCCAACCTAGCCTCAATCTCTTGAACTCGGTCTTTCAAGAGAGAATTCTCCTCCTCAACTTTTTCAATTTGGGTTGAGTTTCCCTCTTGAACTTGACTAGTTGAAGAGGTTAGAGTAGCCTCTAGCTTGAGGGTTTCAACGACTCAACCATAGACTAGTTAATTTCCTAGTAAGCACTTTAATTGTATTGTATGAATTAGTGAGCGACTAACCTTTATTTTCTCTTGATCCAGCTTTGAGTTGCTTCTTCAAATAGTCCTCGAGTCGGTGTTGTAATTGGATTCGGATTTAGACTCTGACTCGGACTCTTCAGGTCTTACCATGCATGCTATGCCGACGCCTTCTTCGTTGTCCCATGTTGCACGAAAAGTCTTCTTTTGATTTGATTTGAATTGTGCCCTCTTTTGGTTCTTTAGTAGCCTCCTTTCCCTCCGAACGATCTTTCGCACTACATTCACTATTGCTTCAACCTCTTCTGATTCGGACTCTAATTCGTCTTCGGGTTTGAGTTCATCTACTTGCCTAGTAGGTGGCTTGCTTCTTTGTCTTGCAAGTAGAGCAATACCTCTCTTGGCCCGGACCACGTTAGTTTGCTGGTGAAGTTCAAACTCGGAAAATAATTCGTCTAACCTAAGCTTCGAAAGGTCCTTAGAGACCTTGTAGACATCGACCATGGATGCCCACAAGGTAGTCCTAGGGAAGGCATTTAAAGCGTACCTTATAAGGTCCTGGTTCTCTATGGCTTGCCCGATCGAGTGAAGATCATTGACGATATCTTGGATCCACGCATGTAGTTGGGTGACGGTCTCGTGATTCTGCATCTTTAGATTGTACAATTTATTTAAAAGTAAATCTCTTTTACATACCTTAGCATCGGGCGTCCCTTCATGTAGATCAATCAATTTTTTTCAAAGGTCTTTGGCGCTAATGAATGGTCCGATGCGGTTGAGTTCCTCCTTGGACAAGCCGCATTGCAATATTTGGGTTGCTCTTGCATCGGCTTCGATTTGCCTCTTGGTTGCATTTTTCCACTTGTTAAAATCCAAGGGCTCCCCTTGATCATTGGTGGGTAGAGTAAAGCCGGTTTGGATTATTATCCAAGTCTCGACTTGTGTTTTCAAGAAACACTCCATCCGACCTTTCCAATAACGAAAATCATTTCCGTTAAAGAACGGAGGTCGGGTGGTGTTATACCCCTCAATGTGAGCCATTAAGTCTCTTGCAAAACACGAAGAAAAACAAAAGAGAATTCCAAGACTCGGTCTTGGATTAGTAGTGCGGGAAATAATAGGAAATAAACAGAAATAAATAAGAAGAATAAGAAACTAACAAAAGTTAGAAACTTACGACCTTTGATGTCGTCGAAAGGGTACTAAACGTTGGATTTTGGGGCTGGAAACAGCTTGTTACGAGGGTAAACCCTCATAAAAAATGTAGATATCTCAGAGAGTTTCGATTTGGTAGGTAGATCGTTTTGAGAGTCCTCTTGTGCGAAAAGTTATGGTCATTTTACCGTCGACTACTCCAAAATAGAATACTTACAAACACAACCAAAAGAAGCGTACCAAGACTTCGTCTTGGATTAGTAGTGCGGGAGGAAAAGAAAACCAAAAAAAATGCGACTCGAAAAATACGAAAAGAAAACCAAAAAGTGCTAGATTGGTGGTTTCACCAAATCTTAGCGCCCCCACTCTGATACCAATTGTTGGATTGAGAAGAGTCGCTAGAGGGGGGGTGAATAGCAAGCGTAAATCTTTTCATTCGTTCGTTCGATACCCGAGTAAGCACAGTGGAAAATAAAGAGACACATTTATTTTACTTGGTTCACAACCCAACGGTTGCTACTCCAAGGCCCTATCGGTCCTAGACTACGTATGGAGGGCAAAGCACTATAATGTCTCCTCCTCGTTGGAGGTAGGAGACAACGATCACAAAACCAAATGTACGAGGATGAGGCAACAAGCCTACCTCACCTCGTTATAAATAAAAACAAAGAATACAATAGAATATGTTTACTTGTTCCTGCTGCCGATGAAGAGGATGAGAACTTGTCGTTGCGTCGGCATTATGATGATGTCGGAGAGTTGGCGTTGTAGGAGCACTTGAGAATAAACTTGATGATGATTGGAGTTGGAATCCTCCCCTCCTTTTATAGATTTTGGCCTCTGAATTTTTCTCCTCATCTTTCGGAACAGATCACGAAGTTGTACAAATTTTATCGCGAAGTGGCCGTATTAAACCTTATCCGTTTTGACCTAGCACTAAGGCTAATTCGTCGCCATCAGTCGATTGATGCCTCCCATTAGTCGACTGATGAGCATCAATCGACTGACCAATGTCTAGCAGTCGACTGCCAGCCTAGCCACTTCCCTGCAGTAAGAGGTTAGCTGAGAAATTGATAAATGCGACGATTTCTAACCTTCCGATCTCAACCTAGACATTCCACAGGAAGTCTTAGTCGGATCGCCACCTACGGTCATCCCCATACAGAGGACACGACCTTACCATCTCTCACTCACACGAGCTTACCTCGATACTTACTTTGTAGCACTCGCTTCCGACTTTCCACTCGATTCCTTCAGCTCCCTCCGAAGTCACTCGAGTGTCGCCTGACCATCGCGGCTTCCTCCGCGTGTCGCTAGCCTTCAACTCCAGCTTTAGCACTTTTCTACACACTCGATTTAGCTCGTGAGATAACGATGTAAACTTAACTTTGTGTCTTTGTCATAATCAAAACACATGTTCGATTATCTAGTGCCCCTGCACCAACAATTTGTACCAATGTGCAGGCGCTGAGAAATAGCAGGGCATTGACAAAGGGCGAGGTGGACCTACGAGTAGGAAATGGAGCAATAGTTGCTGCTGTTGCTGTAGGAACTTATGATCTATCTCTGCCCACTGGGCTTGTACAAGAACTAGATGAATGTTGTTATGTGCCTGCTTTAACTAAGAACATAATTTCGGTTTCTTGTTTGGACAAGAAAGCATTTACATTTATAATAAAGAACAAATGTTGTTCAGTTTATTTAAATGATATGTTCTATTGTAGTGCACCTCTAATGAACGGACTTTACTTTCTAGACTTAGAGAGCCCCATCTATAACATAAGTACCAAAAGGTTCAAGTCAAATGAGTTGAACAAAACCTATCTCTGGCATTGTCGCTTAAGTCACATAAATGAGAGTCGCTTATCTCAGCTCCATAAGGATGGGCTGCTAGACTCATTTGATTTTGAATCATATGAGACATGCGAGTCTTGCCTTTTAGACAAGATTAACAAGACTCCTTTAGTGGATGTGAAGAAGAGCAATGACTTGTTAGGACTTATACATAGTGATGTATGTGGCCCTTTCAATGTTGCTGCTAGAGGTGGTTATAGGTACTTCATTACATTTATTGACGACTTCAGTAGATATGGTTATGTGTATCTCATGACATATAAATCAGAATCCTTTGAAAAGTTCAAAGAATTCAAGAATGAAGTACAAAGAATTCAAGGATGAAGAGTCACGGACTCGAGGGATCCAAGAGGCGTAAAGTACAAGCATTTGTCTCGGCAGTATAAGTCCATATGTACCTTGGCAAGTTAGACCCGGTTAGCATGACATAGCCGATGGAGGCACCTGAAGGCTAGCGCAAGGATGAAGAGTCATGGACTCGAGGGATCCGAGAGGCGTGAGGCTGATGGAAGCGGGTTGAAGGCTTAAGTCTAGGCTAAGGGTGTTTATCAAGTATAAGGGGGATCATACTTGGGATTAAACCTCATTGTTGAGGTTTATCAGTCGACTGGGGTATTGAACAGTCGACTGGCCAAGTGTTTGACACTCGGGAGTCGAGTTGACTCAGAGCAGTCGACTGGGATTATGATCAGTTGACTAGTTAGTAGTCGACTAAAGGCTCGACTATTGTTTTATGTCTCTAGCAGTCGACTGGAGGTTATTCCAGTCGACTGGCCTTTGGCAGTCGATTGCCATGGATGGCAGTCCACTAGCATTGGTGAACACGGGCACAAAAGCTTTCCTAGTCGACTGGCCAATCAACTATGAGCTTGGTAGTTGACTGCTGTTAAGGGAAATCGACTAATAATGTATCCGTTGACTGGAATACCAAGGTGGATTAAGTCCGTTGTGAGACAACGACACTGTAGGCAATCGACTGGTGCATTTGGGTGGCCGATTGCCAGGCAAAAATCTAGGTCATTCAAAGGCATACAAATAGCTCGACGGGGAGGATTTCGGCCACGGTTCTAGGAGCGATTTGAGGCAAAGTGCTGGTGCATTTCAGGGTCCTTCAAGCTCGTCCAAGCAACCAACAAGCAAAGCATTCAACACAATCATTTGTAAAGTATTCTTTACATTGTTGTTGTATTTCTTTTATATTTTCTTGTATTTCATTCTTATTGTTGTAAGATTATTGTAAAGAGTTTCTCCACCTCCGGTGCATCACCATGAAGGAGTTTATTAGTGGTGGTATGCATCACTAGAGCTCATTGAGCTCGACCCATAGAGCGAAAACCCTAGGTTCCAACCACATTATTTAACTTGTGTTGTTCTTGTGCATTTGTGTTTGTTGTATTTTGTTATTGTTTATTAGCTAACAAGTTTTGTAGATGATCACACGAATTTTAATCGACAAGTGAAACCGCTATTCACCCCCCTCTAGCGTAGTCATCAATCCTAAACACAATACAACAGTCGACTGGTGGAAGATGTGATAGTTTCATTTTATTGTGCTATTTCGTTTCATGGATTGGACATTTTAGGCTCTCTTATATGGGTGATTATAGTTATTCAACATGTTTTTTTACATATTGGATTTATTTGAGATTAATTGTGTAATTTCTATAAGTTCAGAATTATTTCTCATAATTTGAATGTGAACTTGTTGGAAAGACAAAGAGGGCCTAAATGGAGCAATCGGAGCCGTCCATCCATATTTGGATCGATCACAATCGTTGGATTTTTTTGGATCAACCCTACTTAATCAAAGCTTTAATCATGGAATCAAACCCTAGCTTTAATCAATGGCTAGGATTTGATGGGCATTGAGATCGGATGGTGGAAATCAAAGCACTTAAAGTTTCTCTTCTCACGCGAGCACATAATCGAAAAAAAGCAAACCGCACGACTTCCTCTTCTTCCCCAATCCCGCGATCGAGCAGCGACTTCACAACACAGTGTTCGGCGACGAAGGTTCGGCAATCCAATCAGCGGCGATAAATCCTCCTTCTTCTATCCAGCCGAAGCTCTCTATTTTTGGCAAAGTTTGGTGGTGAGGTTGGGCAGCACAGCTCCATCGGGTAGAGAGGTTTCAAGTCATCTTCACCGGTGAGCACTCTAGCGCCTAGCGACCGAAGCAGAGATGTGCCTCAGCTGGATGTGGTTCGGAAGGGTGAGGTCGACTTCTATTGCGGTGATTCGGCAGCACCATTTTCCATCTCCTGTGACCTTTCTGTCTTTTCATTATGGCAGTAGATTCTCCAGTCCAGCGTCGGTGAAGCTCTTCAATAGCTACTGTTCTGATTTCTTTCACTCTTGCAGCAGTCGTGGTTCGATAGCTTCTTTTTTCACAGTGGAGCAATGGCAGTCGTCATCTTGTTCAACCCTTGCCGGAGGGATTTTTTGGTAAGGGATCGACTTCATCGATCGGCATTAGGAGGTTGTTTAGCATTGTCATCATTCGCCAGGAAGGGTGGTTCCTTCTCCAGGTGTCGTGGACTGTCGATTAATTTTTTATCTTGATGTTTGATTTGTAGTTTCATTTGGATGATTAACTTGTAGTTTTATTTGGATGTTTGATTTGTAATTTCATTTGGATGATTAACTTGTAGTTTGATTTGGATGTTTAGTTCATAGTTTAATTTGAATGTTTAGCTTTGAGTTTAATTTGTAGTTAATGAGTTGAATTAGTTATTGTTGATCGT
Source organism: Wurfbainia villosa (assembly GCA_025175895.1). Lineage (NCBI taxonomy): Eukaryota > Viridiplantae > Streptophyta > Magnoliopsida > Zingiberales > Zingiberaceae > Wurfbainia > Wurfbainia villosa. Next base: position 34,985,219 of record CM046002.1, on the reverse strand, counting down.
TGTTGATTAATTGCAAAACTTAGCTTAATTGTTTATTAGTTTGATTTCTTGCATTTTTAAGTGCTATTTCCATCAATTAGAATTGTTAATAATTGTGTCGTATGGTGACAATACGGTGCATGGTTGAATTGCTTAGGCGTATTAGGTTAGCTTTCAATTAGTTGTCTTGATAGATTGTAGGAACCCCCAGTTTTACTATTGTTTAGAAACAAATATCCAACCATTGGGTTCACGTGAGAGATGACTCGAGTTACCCTATAATGGATTAGCATAGTTATGGGGTTCGGTAATTAATTTGGAACGGTACCACGACAATTACTATTGCCAAATTTTGGCATCGTTGCCGGGGAACTCATAATGGTGTTCGTTTGTCTTTAAACTATCATTAGTTTGATTGTGCTTTTCTTTTGTTATTAGTATCTTTCTTGTTATTTTTATTTGATACTTATTGTGTTTGTTTGTGATGATGACTAGGTCTTCAGGCGATAATCTACTTGAGTTGGGTTCAGAGATTGATAGGACTTTTCATGCATTGTAGAGAGCATAGGGAAGGTTAACTGATATATCTGACTTTAGTCCATCAGAGTTGTAGATAGTCATGGCAAATAACAACAGAACTCAGAAGGAGCTTACAACCCCTGATGTGACTTACTAGTATTCCTGCATCAGTTACCAAGCCTTGGAGAGTGATTTAGAGCTCATATCAGGTATAGTCCATTTGCTTCCTAAGTTTCATGGATTATCTGGTGAAGAGCCCAACATGCATTTGCACGAGTTCCATGTGGTATGCTCTACTATGAAACCACATGGCATATCAAAGGAGGATATCAAACTGCGAGCTTTCCCATTTTCACTGGCAAGAGCAGCTAAGGATTTGTTATATTATCTTCCACCTAGATGTATTACTAGTTGGCTTGAGTTGAAGAAAGCATTTCTGGAAAAATTCTTCCCAACGTCCAGGACTGCCAGCATCAGGAAAAGCATATGTAGTATTCAGCATATCACTGGAGAGACATTGTATGAGTATTGGGAGAGATTCAAGAAGTTATGTTTCAGTTGCCCCCATCATTAGATCAGTGATCAGCTGCTTGTTCAGTTCTTCTATGAGGGATTGCTTCCCATTGACAGAAGTATGATTGATGCAGCGAGTGGAGGAGTATTGGTTAACAAGACTCTGAGTGAAGCCTGAGAGCTTATTGCAACCATGGAAGAGAACTCACAGCAATTTGGGAGCAGAGCGATTGTGACTTGAGAAGCGAGTGAAGTTCACCTGGTTTCTATTGATCCGAAGGAGATGAAGAATTCTTTGCAAGAGCTTACATCGTTAGTCAGGCAGATGGCTCTGAATCAAGACAGCCAACCTTCTATAATACCTGTGCATTCTATGAGGGTTTGTTGTATTTGTTCGAGTACATATCATCCTTCTGATTCATGTCCTTCTGTTCAACAGGATGAAGCAGTGGCGACAGGAAATTAGTTTCCTTCCAAACCTCAATAGCAGTATCAGTATCCCAGATATGATCTAATGTCTTCTACTTATAATTTGGGATGGAGAGATCACCTGAATCTAAGGTATGGGAATTCATTTCATCAGTAGCCATTTCAGCCAGGGCCAGCATTCCTGAGGCCTCAGGTCATTCAAAGTAACCCAGTTTAGATCAGACCACCTGTTCAGTTGATCAGAGAAGAGCCTTCAAGTTCAAGTTCAAATTCAAAATTGGAGGATCTTATGCAGCAGCTTTTGGTACAGCAACAGCAATATCAACAGAAGACAAATGCATCCATTCAGAGCATGGAGAGGTAGATTAGGAGAACCAAGGAGGAACCTTGCGGTCATCCTCCCTCTGATAACTATAGAAAGTAGAATATGATAGAGTAGGAAATGCAATATGTTTCATCTCCTCATAGGGATTACTAGGACATCCTTGTACCTCGATAACCCACCTTAGCAAAAGGCCCAAAGTAGAAGACATCAACTATAGAAGGGTTGAGGGACCTTAGTGACAGAGGGCTTCCAATGGTATCAACCCCTGAGCTCTGACGATCTGAAAGAGAAACTTGGTTAGGAATGGGTGGTTTCTGATAGAAGCAAAAGTTCATCGGGTAAATACATGATGATCCTCCCACAAGATCATAGTTAGAGATCCTAAAAGCATAAGATTGATAGCATATTCAACAATGCATAAGTGAAACCGAAGTCCTAGAATCCTTTTATGAACTTTGAGACCACCTTCACTTTCTTCAAGTGACACCGTAACTGAGTCAGGACTACCATCGACATCGCACACCTTACTCTTAGGAGATTTACTCCGAACAACGACATCCACTGGACAAACGATATTCGAATCTCAGTCTCTATGGGATCGATACTTAGATTAAAACTTGAGGACAAACGTGCACTTGTGGGCGTTGGGCGCAAGCATGCACGTTGAATCCTTGGTGATCATCGTCGGAGATTAGGTAGTGCTCGCATGCATCATCTATCCACTCTCTATGCCAAGACAGCTCCCGCCACATAATTTGAAGCATCGCATATCAACTCGAATGAGAGAGTCCAATCTGGTGGTCTAAGGATCAGTGTTGATATCAAAGCTTGCTTAAGCTGATCAAATGAGTCCTTGCACCATTGGTCAAACTGAAAAACAAAATCTTTCTATAATAAATTGGTCAAGGGAAGGACAATCTTGCTAAAGTCTATGATAAAATGTTTGTAGAAACTTGTATAACCTAGAAAAGCACGAACTTCCCACTCAGAAGTGGGGTAAGATAAAGAAGATATAACATGAATTTTAACAGGATCTACTTCAATACCATTCATAGAGATGATATGACCTAAGACTATCCCATTCTCAACCATGAAATGGCACTTCTCGAAATTCAAAACCAAATCAGTCTCAATGCATTTACTCAAAACTCTCGATAAATTATCCAGATAATAATCAAAAGAAGAACCATAAACCGAAAAATCATCCATAAATACCTCCATGCAATGCTTTAATAAATCACTAAAAATACTCACCATGCATTGCTGGAATGTTCCGGGAACATTACAGAGTCCGAAGGGCATACGACGATACGCAAACGTCCCGAAGGGGCAAGTAAAAGTAGTCTTCTCCTATTCCTTTGGAGCAATACAAATCTGAAAATAACCAGTGTAACCATTCAGGAAGCAATAATGTAACTTGTCCGCCAATCTCTCTAACATCTAATCAATAAAAGGCAGTGGGTAGTGGTCTTTTCTGTTGGCCTGATTAACCTTCCTGTAATCCACACAAACTCTCCAAGAATTCTGAACTCTAGTGGGAATCAACTCATTCTCTGCATTTGCAACCATTGTAATACCAGATTTCTTCGGAACCACCTAAACAAGGCTTACCCATTTGTTATTTGAAATAGGATAAATGATGTCAGCATATAAAAGCTGTTGGGTTTCCGACACCGCGGCGAGTGTGTGTTCGAACATGTTTCGTAAACATGTGCACAGCGGAAGGAATAAAATAATAAATCTAATTTATTACAACACACACATCACACGCATGCATAGTACAACATGTGTAGACATAAGCGTAAATTCAAATTTTGCAATAAAAGGAAATTTACACTACGTATACCTGACGTATCACGTGTAGCGGGAAAGGTATCAACCGGAACGATTCTTGCTAGAATCGTCTCTATCCGTATCCACGCCGAGTATCTTCGGGATGAATTCAAAAATTCATGAGCCTCATCTTCATACGGGTTAGTAGCCTCGTGTTGAAGATGATGTGATCGAGAGAAGATCACGATCCGAATCAAAATTCGGATCCAAAACGAGTCCTCAAAAACTCGCTTCTCCGGAGAGGTATTCATCAACCGTTTGACGAATCCTTCGTCCTCCACCTATGAGGATTACCGGAGATCGAATCCCAGGTAAGGAAGGCACTGTCGGAGCTCCAAACGTCGTCCAAACGACGCTCCAACAAGAAGAAAACAAGCTGTCCAGAAAACTGGACAGCTTTGGTGGCGACCTTGCTCCAGCCAAATAAGGAAAGCAATGTGCTCACCTTGTCGCCGGAGCCAAGGAAGATCACCGGAGCTCCTCCGGCAGCAGCTCGACGCCGGCAAGAGGGGTGGTCAGCAGTTGGACGCCGGAAGGAGCTAGGCGGCGGCAAGGAGGTTGGCGCCGACCACTTGGAGAAGAGGGAGAGGGTGGGCGGCCAAACAATTAGGGTTGCATCAATTAGGGTTTAACAAAAACCCTTAAGCCCTATTTTATAGAGAACAAATTCTCTTAATGGTTATCGGATCATAACAAAAAGCCCGTTAACCCACTCCATTAATTTAAGTTAAAATAAACCAAACCATGTTGGTCTATTTTAAGTTAAAACGAACCGAACCATATTTGGTTCATTCGTTTAAAACAAACCAAACCCATTTGGTTTATTCTCCTCCATTGGATTAGAACCAAACCAATTTGGTTCATCCATCATGTCTTCATAAGACACGACCCATCCACGCTTCCATTGTCACTGAAACAATTTCATGCTCTCTCCATGTTTGGTCCAACCAAACCTAGTTTCTCTCGGTCTGAGAATCTCATTCTCACACTCGTTTTAAATCCTTCGGATTACGCTCGTTGTGCTTGTGACCAAATAGGTTCTCGGTTTATGTTGACCGTCTATAATTAACTATTAATTATAGAACGATCATGAGTGACACCTAGTAGTACATCATGATCCCCAATTAACCGAAAAGATCAATGGTTGATCCAGAACTATTTCTGAAATCCTTCAGTAGCTCGAATGAATCGTGCCCCATTCCCTTCACTCATCTTATACCCACTTGGTTCAGGACATGGTCTATAGTGTCAGTCCCCACTAGGCTGACTACGTCACACCTAGCCCAAGTATCATTTCCTCGTCCTACGGATTCTAGTTATTGCACATGTATCGAAGAGTACCTTACTCTAAACATGTAATGCTTTGGCCAAAGACTTTAGTAACAATCCGACGAGAGGCCATGGGTATACATCTCCTCGCAAGGAGTGGTGAATCCTTTATAGGCTATTCAAACACCTTCGATCACTTCGACTTATACCCAATCATCCCGGGTCCACATCTCCTCAGAGATGCTTGCTTAAGATGTCAAAGCATAAGTCTTCATGATCAAGATGACTTGAATACCGCAAGTCAAAGGAACATCGCACTTAAGCTACAGTAAGAACTTCATTGACATATCTATATATGCAGAGAACCATATTAAGTCTTACGGCTGGTCACTCCAATGAACTAGTTACCATAACTAGCATCCATGATTAACTCCGGACATCACAATGTCTCCAGCCAGTGAGAATCAGCTGCTTGGATACACCAAGGAGTATACCTCGTGCTAGTCTCGACAGAATCAATGGTGTCCAAATCCATCAATTCATCGACTAGGGATAATTCCAATACATCACAATTACACATGTAGAGATACTCACTAGTTGTGATCCAATCACAAATTTTCTCATGCTGTGAATCGTATCGTGGACATTCAGTAAATGAGTTTAATATCTAATCAAATACATGAAAACATGTCTACTCAAATAGTGAATCTTCATTTATCATATAAATGGTTCAAATATAAGGGGATTGCCTTAGGACATCTCTCATATATCACTAACAAACAACCACTTGGCCTAATGCCAATCGCTACGGTATCCAATACCATAAGCTATAACATGACCCTCAAACTTACTTTGAGTTAATGCCTTAGTCAAAGGATCCGCTAAGTTCCTTTCAGTGGGGATTTTCTCGATTTGTATTTCCTTCCTACTGATGATCTCTCTGATAAGATGATAGTGGTGAAGCACATGTTTGGATCATTGATGAGACCTTGGCTCTTTCGCCTGTGCAATTGCTCCATTGTTGTCGCAGTAGACCGGTATTACTTCAACAATGGATGGAATCACACCAAGTTCATAAATGAACTTCTTGATCCAAACCGCTTCCTTTGTTGCTTCCGAAGCTGTAATGTATTCTACCTCAGTGGTAAAATCCGCTACAGTGTCTTGTTTGGAACTTTTCCGACTCACTGCGCCCCCATTCTAAGTGAACACGTATCTAGACTGAGATCTGGAATCATCCTTGTCTGTTTGGAAGCTGGCATCCATATACTCGCGTATCACCATGTCCCCTTCTCCATATATTAGGAACACATCCTTAGTTCTTCTTAAGTACTTAAGGATCGTCTTAACAGCCACCCAATGATCCATTCCTGGATCAGACTGGTATCTGCTCGTGACACTCAGAGCATACGATACATCGGGCCTCGTACACAACATAGCATACATGATAGATCCTATTGCGGATGCATAGGGAATCTTACTCATGCAAATCCTCTCGTCTTTTATGCACGGACACATAGACTTCAAAAGGTGTACCCCATGCCTGATGGGTAGGAAACCTTTCTTGGATTCCGACATGCTAAACCTCTTTAGCACTCGGTCTATATATGTAGACTGCGAAAGACCAAGCAACCGTTTCGATCTATCTCTATAGATCTTAATCCCGAGGATGTAGGTTGCTTCTCCCAGGTCTTTCATGGAGAATGTCTTGGATAACCAAATCTTTACTGACTGTAAGATTGAAATATCGTCTCCTATAAGTAATATGTCATCGACATACAATACTAGGAAGACGACTGCACTCCCACTAACCTTTTTGTACACACAAGGTTCATCTGGATTTTGTGAGAAATCAAACTTTTTGATTGTCTCATCAAAACGGATATTCCAGCTCCTGGATGCTTGCTTCAATCCATATATGGACCGTCGCAATTTGCATACCTTGGTTTTATCAACCGATGTGAAACCCTCAGGTTGTATCATATACACGTCCTCGAGCAGGTTTCCATTAAGGAAAGCTATTTTCACATCCATCTGTCATATCTCATAATCATAATGAGCCGCTATGTCCAGGAGCATCCGAATGGATTTAAGCATAGCTACAGGCAAATAGGTTTCGTCATAATCAACACCTTGTTTTTGACGATATCCTTTCGCCACTAATCTAGCCTTATAGGTAATTACATTACCATCTATGTCGGTTTTCTTCTTGAAAACCCACTTGCACCCTATAGGCTTGATGCCTTCAGGTGGGTCAACCAAGTTCCAAACTTGGTTTTCATACATAGAATCCATTTTCGACTTCATGGCATCAAGTGACTTATCCCTTTCTGAACTTGTCAACACTTTTTCATAACTGGTAGGCTCCTCATCATCAATGAGTAACACGTCATTCGATTCACTTACGAGAAATCCATATCTCTCAGGAATGTTGCGTGTTCTACCAGATCTATGAAGATGCGGTGTTACAATAGGTCCAGCCGATTGCTCATCACTATGAGTTATCGGCTGTTGTGCTTCACCAGGTATCTCATCAATGTCTATTTGAGTTTCTCGAGCCTCCTCAAGCTCGACGACACTCCCATTGTTTTCTTGCAAGAGAAACTCTTTCTCTAGAAACACAACATGCCTTAAAGCAAACACCTTTTGTTCCACAGGATGATAGAATTGGTAACCCCTTGTTTCCTTAGGGTATCCAATAAATAGACATTTATCAGACTTAGCATCCAATTTGTATGATACAGTCTGCTTCACATAAGCAAGACAACCCCATATCTTCAAGTAAGATACATGAGGTTTCTTACTATTCCATATCTCATATGGAGTAGTAGAGACTACCTTAGTTGACATTCTGTTTAACAAGTAAACAGTTGTCTGAAGTGCATAGCCCCAAAAGGACTTGGGAAGATTCGCATGATTCATCATTGACCTGACCATGTCCAACAAGGTCCGATTACGCCTCTCAGATACACCATTATGCTGTGGTGTATATGGTGGAGTCCATTGAGACAATATACCATTGTCTCTTAGATAATCAAGAAACTCTTGACATAAGTATTCACCACCTCGATCCGATTGAAGTATTTTAATACTCTTGTCATGTTGTTTCTCTACTTCATTTCTGAATTCTTTGAACCTTTCAAAGGCTTCAGACTTGTGTTTCATCATGAACACATACCCAAACCGTGAGTGATCATCGGTGAAGGTAATGAAGTAGCTATAGCCTCCTAAAGCTTCAATTGACATAGGTCCACATACATCAGTATGTATTAGACCTAGTAACTCTCCCACTCGTTCACCTTTTCCTATAAAAGGTAACTTAGTCATCTTGCCTTTTAAGCATGATTCGCACGTATCGTATGAATCCAATTCAAACTATTCCAAAATTCCACATCGGTGTAATTCGGACATGCGTTTCTTGCTTACATGGCCAAGACGACAATGCCACATGTAGGAGTCTAATTGATTATCCTTTTGAGCACGCTTGTTTCTCGCTTCGATATTGAAAATGTCACTGGATACGTCCAACGTATAAATAGCATTGCTTAAAGTTCCAGTCCCATAAAGAACTCCATTCAAAGTTATGTAACAATAATTGTTACTAAAAGTCAAATGGTACCCATTTCTATTTAAACAAGAAATAGAAATGATGTTCTTTATCAACGAAGGAACATAAAAGCAATTGTCCAGTTCTAAGACAAGTCCTGCAGGGAGTTTCAACAAATACGTTCCGATGGCAAGTGCAGCAACCTTTGCTCCATTCCCAACACGTAAATTTGACTCTCCCTTGACGAGTGTTCATCTATTCCTTAGGCCATGTATGTCATTACATATATGTGAGGCACACCCAGTATCCAATACCCAAGTGTTTGAGGAAATAGAATGACAAACAATAACGAAGATATATGAAAAAGATGGAGCATCTTATGCCTTATTCTTCTTCTCGGACTCAAGATAAATCTTGCAATTTCTTCGCCAATGGCCCTACTTGCCATAATGATGGCAAGTGCCCTTTTGAGCTGGTTCTGCCTTTTTAGCCTTTTTCTTCTTCCCCTTTTGTTGTTCCTTTGACTCCCTCTTAGAACCTTTCTTCGAGGAATCAACTAACAACACCGTCCCCTGCTCATGCTTCTCAGAAGGCTTCACAGTCTTCAGCATGTTGAGCAGTACCACAGATGAACCTTCTTGCATCTCAGAGGTGAAGAGGATCTTGGAGACTTCGAACCTTTCAAATCTCACTTACTTATCAAAAAACTCATAAAGATGAAGGACTACGATATGAGCATCCATATGCTCATTCTGCTTCTGTAGCTTGGGTTCCATCATGGCTAGCATGATGCAACTCATTTGTTAAGAATCACTCACAGGTTTCTGATAGGCCAACAATTGGTCCAGAGTTGCATTGTCACTAGGACAAGCGGGAAGAGGCGCTTCGAGGACATTTGCAAGCTTTTCAACCTTGAGAACAATTCTCAAGTTTCTAAGCCAGTCCAAGAAGTTCGGCCCAGTCAATTTATTCGAATCCAAAATAGAACGCAAATTCAAAGACATCATGATCAATCTTAGAAATACAAAATGAGCATATATGAGAAAGATGATTTTAAAATGCATCATTATACATTCATAAATCCCATTCATTTTTCGAATTTCAAAAAACCCCAAAATCACTTCGGGAGATCGTAGGTCCATCTCCGAATGGGCTGATATCCATCATAGATATGAACAACCTTGGAGAGAGTCCAACAAGCCATTCATAACTACGATGGTAGGTATCAAATATACCGATTGCATATCATGTATATGCAACTATCACAATGTGCTATCAACTAATTGAATGTTCACACATACATCGGGTTGTTAACACATTAAGAAGTATGCATCATATGCATAGCACCCAACTTCACCTCCCTTTACATTGACCTTGGAGAAAGTCCAACAAGCCGATACTCTAGGTTAAAGCCAACCCATTAATTGAGAAATAGTTTTAATATGGTTAGAGTGCATTCAACCAATTAGCCTGGCTTGGAGAGAGTCCAACAACCAAAGCTAACGATTGACCTCTGACTCTTACCATATTAGTATTAAACTATTCCATGGTTTGAACATGTTCGGGTTCGAGCCGGGCTTGGAGAGAGTCCAACAACCCGAACAAAAATGGAACTCTGGTTCTAACCATATTAATGGAAGGTGTAGGCTTTAATATTGAGTTAGGGTTTTATGTCTCATCCTCTTTGCATGCAAATAACTATTATCTACATGGCATGACATACATGACATACATCTACATGTCACGACACGCATGACATTATGATATGCATCTAATGCAATTACATGGCATACAATTATGTCATGTACATAATTTCCTTATATGTCATAACTATTTATGGAAATAAAATATGTTTAAGATTTGATTCTCCAAATCAAATAATGATTAAATTAGGAAACAAATTTCCAAATCTAATCACATATTTTATTTGTGGAAATAGTTGATTAAGGAAAGTTAATTTAGGAAACCAATTTCCTAAATCATCAAAACTACTTATGGAAATAAAATATTTTAACATTTGATTTCCCAAATCAAATCATGATTAAATTAGGAAACAAATTTCCAAAATCTAATCAAATATTTTATTTATAGAAAATATCAATTTCCATAAATACTTCCAACTTTCCAAAAGTAGAAGATTTCCATAAATACTTTTAGACTTTCCAAAATTTAAAAATTTCCATAAATACTTCTAACTTTCCAAAAGTAAAAAATTTCCAGAAATATCATTATGACTATCGCAAAACCATTTTACGATTATGTCGAAACACAACCTGGGCTCCGATTACACTGTTGGGTTTCCGGCACCGCGGTGAGTGTGTGTTCGAACATATTTCGTAAACATGTACAAGCGGAAGAAATAAAATAATAAATCTAATTTATTACAACACACACATCACACGCATGTATAGTACAACATGTGTAGACATAACTGTAAATTCAAATTTTACAATAAAAGGAAATTTACACTACGTATACCTGACGTATCACGTGTAGCGGGAAAAGCATCAACTGGAACGATTCTTGCTAGAATCGTCTCTATCGGTATCCACGCCGAGTATCTTCGGGATGACTTCACAAAGTCACGAGCCTTGTCTTTGTACGGGTTACAAGCCTCGTGTTGAAGACGATGTGATCGAGAGAAGATCACAATCCGAATCAAAATTTGGATCCAAAACGAGTCCTCAAAAACTCGCTTCTCCGGAGAGGTATTCGTCAACCGTTTGACGAATCCTTTGTCCTCCACCTATGAGTATTACCAGAGATCGAATCCCCGGTAAGGAAGGCGCTGTCAGAGCTCCAAACGTCGTCCAAATGATGCTCCGACAAGAAGAAAACAAGCTGTCCAGAAAACTTGACAGTTTTGGTGGAGACCTTGCGCCGGCCAAATAAGGAAAGCAATGTACTCACCTTGTCGCTGGAGCCAAGGAAGATCACTGGAGCTCCTCGTGAGCGACGTGGCAAGAGGGGTGGTCGAGCAGTGGATCGGGTTGAAGGAGCTAGGCGGCGAGGAGGTTGGCGCGCCACCACTTGGAGAAGAGGGAGAGGGTGGGCGGCCAAACAATTAGGGTTGCATCAATTAGGGTTTAACAAAAATCCTTAAGCCCTATTTTATAGAGAACAAATTCTCTTAATGATTATCGGATCATAACCAAAAGCCCGTTATCCCGCTCCATTAATTTAAGTTAAAATAAACTAAACCATGTTGGTCTATTTTAAGTTAAAATGAACCGAACCATCTTTGGTTCATTCATTTGAAACAAACCAAACCCATTTGGTTTATTCTCCTCCATTAGATTGGAACCAAACAAATTTGGTTCATCCATCATGTCTTCATAAGACACGACCCATCCATGCTTCCATTGCGACTGAAACGATTTCATGCTCGCTCCATGTTTGGTCCAACCAAACCTAGTTTCTCTCGGTCTGAGAATCTCATTCTCATGCTCATTTTAAATCCTTTGGATTACGCTCGTTGTGCGTGTGATCAAATAGGTTCTCGATTTATGTTGGCTGTCTATAATTAACCATTAATTATAGAACGATCATGAGTGGCACCTAGTAGTACATCATGATCCCCAATTAACCAAAAAGATCAACGGTTGATCCAGAACTATTTCTGAAACCCTTCAGCAGCTCGAATGAATCGTGCCCCATTCCCTTCACTCATCTTATACCCACTTGGTTCAGGACATGATCTATAGTGTCAATCCCCACTAGGCTGACTACGTCACACCTAGCCCAAGTATCATTTCCTCGTCCTATGGATTCTAGTTACTGCACATGTCTCGAAGAGTACCTTACTCTAAACATGTAATGCTTTGGCCAAAGACTTTAGTGACAATCCGACGAGAGGCCATGGGTATACATCTCCTCGCAAGGAGTGGTGAATCCTTTATAGGCTATTCAAACACCTTCGATCACTTCGACTTATACCCAATCATCCCGGGTCCACATCTCCTCAGAGATGCTTGCTTAAGATGTCAAAGCATAAGTCTTCATGATCAAGATGACTTGAATACCGCAAGTCAAAGGAACATTGCACTTAAGCTACAGTAAGAACTTCATTGACATATCTATATATGCAGAGAACCATATGAAGTCTTACGGCTGGTCACTTCAATGAACTAGTTACCATAACTAGCATCCACGATTAACTCCGGACATCACAATGTCTCCAGCCAGTGAGAATCAGCTTCTTGGATACACCAAGGAGTATACCTCGTGCTAGTCTCGACAGAATCATTGGTGTCCAAGTCCATCAATTCATCGACTAGGGATAATTCCGATACATCACAATTACACATGTAGAGATACTCACTAGTTGTGATCCAATCACAAATTCTCTCATCTTTGTGAATCATCATGGGCATTGAAATGAGTTTAAGATCTAATCAAATACATGAAAACATGTCTACTCAAATAGTGAATCTTCATTTATCATATAAATGGTTCAAACATAAGGCAATTGCCTTAGGACATCTCTCATATATCACTAACAAAAGCCTCGTCACTTCCTTCTTTACCACCTCAAGAATCAGTGGGTTAATCCTTCGCTGTGGTTGTCTGACTGGTATTACATCCTCTTCCAATTAAATCCTATGCATACAAATAGAAGGATTGATACCAGGGATATCTACAAGCATCCACCCGATCACTTTTCTATGCTGCCTCAAAAGATATACTAATTTGTACTCTTGATATGGCTCTAGATCTCAAGCAATAATGACGGGTCACTGTTCGTCCTCATCTAAGTACACATACTTCAAATGCTCAGGAAGAGGTTTCAATTCAAGCTTCAGTGGTTGCACATTTGATGGAAGTGATTCTTGGGGCATCGTCTCAAGAGTTCAAGTCCCTACACATTTCATATCCCTATCAACAAAAAAGGGCCCACAGATAGGTCCTAATAACATATCATCATGAACATTTGAATCATCAGAATCAATAAAATCATAATAGAATGTAGAAGGTGCAAAGATATCAAAATGAAAATAGACTCAGAAATAAAATTCATGCAGTCCAACTCATCAGCTATATCCACACTAAGAATAGAATGATCCTCCATCGGGTGCTTCATAGCGTCTAAAATACTGAACCGAACCATAATATCTCCTACCTCCATAGAAAGAATCCCTGCATGCACAACAATCTTGGTCTTGGCAGTCTTGAGGAAAGGTCTGCCCAAAATGAGTGGAGCTCTACTATGATGTGTATCACCCTCCATATCAAGAATATAAAAATCTACAGGAAATATAAGCTCTCTCACCTTATCCAACACATCCTCTATCACCCCAGCTAGGTGGGCCTGACTACGGTTAGCTAACTGAATCACCACTCATGTAGGCTGCAAGGGTCAAATACCAATTGAACAAAAGACTGACCTAGGCATCACATTAATCGAAGCTCCCAAATCTAACATCGCATCCTCAAAAACATAGCTCCCAATAACACAAGGTACAGTGAAAACACCTGGATCCTCACACTTCTGGGGCAAAGGCTGAATAAGTGTTGACACATTCTTTCCTACACTGATCAACTAATTACCTTTCAACTTCTTCTTGTGAACACATAGATCTTTAAGAAACTTGGCATACTTGGGAATCTGCTCAATCATTGTCAACAAAGGAACATTGACTTCTACCTTGCTGAACAAATCTATTAGCTCCTAGAATTCTTTAGCATTTTCTTAAACCACCCTCTTCCAAGGGTGCACTAGCCTCTGAGGGAAGGGTAATGGAACTGGCGACTGTGATAGTAGAGGCTGTGGATCTTGCTCTGATCTCTGGTCTGCACTGCTAGAAACAACAACTGGATCTGAAACTGGTGCTACATGGTCCAAAGTAACTCTGCCACTCCATAATGTAATCGCACTGATGTTTCCCTTAGGATTTGGAATGGTATGAGATGGTAGCTGACTAGACCCCTGAGACTGCAACTGATTAAGGTTAGATTCATGTTGGCTAATCTACCTCTCCATGCTCAATGGATGCATTTGTCTTCGTTGATACATTGTTCTTTGTACTAAAAGCCGCCATAAGATCCTCCAATTTTGAATTTGAACTTGAACTGGAAGACTCCGCTCTGACTTGCTGAACAGGTGGTCTGATCTGAACTGGATTACTCTAAATGACCTGAGGCCTCTGGAATGCTGGCCCTGGCTGAAATGACTACTGATGAAATGAATTCTCATACCTCATATTCGGGTGATCTCTCCATCCCAAATTATAAGTAGAAGACATTAGATCATATCTGGGATACTGATACTGCTATTGATACTGAGGTTTGGAAGGAAACTAATTTCCTGTCGCCACTGCTTCATCCTGTTGAACAGAAGGACATGAATCAGAAGGATGATATGTACTCGAACAAATACAACAAACCCTCATAGAATGCACAAGTATTATAGAAGGTTGGCTGTCTTGATTCAGAGCCATCTGCCTGACTAACGATGTAAGCTCTTGCAAAGAATTCTTCATCTCCTTCGGATCAATAGAAACCAGGTGAACTTCACTCGCTTCTCTAGTCACAATCGCTCTGCTCCCAAATTGCTGTGAGTTCTCTTCCATGGTTGCAATAAGCTTTCGGGCCTCACTCAGAGTCTTGTTCACCAATGCTCCTCTACTCGCTACATCAATCATACTTTTTTCCATGGGAAGCAATCCCTCATAGAAGTACTAAACAAGTAGCTGATCACTGATCTGATGCTGGGGACAATAGGAACATAGCTTCTTGAATCTCTTCCAGTACTCATACAATGTCTCTCCAGTGATTTACAGAATACTACATATGCTTTTCCTGATGGTGGCAGTCCTGGACGTTGGGAAGAATTTTTCCAGAAATGCTTTCTTCAACTCAAGACAACTAATAATGCATCCAGGTGGAAGATAATATAACCAATCCTTAGCTGCTCCTGCCAGTGAAAATGGGAAAGCTCGTAGTTTGATATCTTCCTCTGATATGCCATGTGGTTTCCTAGTAGAGCATATCACATGAAACTCATGCAAATGCATGTTGGGCTCTTCACCAGATAATCCATGAAACTTAGGAAGCAAATGGACTGTACCTTATATGAGCTCTAAATCACTCTCCAAGGCTTGGTAACTGATGCAGGAATACTAGTAAGTCACATCAGGGGTTGTAAGCTCCTTTTGAGTTCTGTTGTTATTTGCCATGACTATCTACAACTCTGATGGACTAAAGTCAGATATATCAGTTAACCTTCCCTATGCTCTCTACAATGCATGAAAAGTCCTATCAATCTCTGAACCCAACTCAAGTAGATTATCGCCTGAAGACCTAGTCATCATCACAAACAAACACAATAAGTATCAAATAAAAATAACAAGAAAGACACTAATAAAAAAAGAAAAGCACAATCAAACTAATGACAGTTTAAAGACAAACGAACACCATTATGAGTTCCCCGGCAATGATGCCAAAATTTGGCAATAGTAATTGTCGTGGTACCGTTCCAAATTAATTACCGAATCCCATAACTATGCTAATCCATTATAGGGTAACTCGAGTCATCTCTCACGTGAACCCAATGGTTGGATATTTGTTTCTAAACAATAGTAAAACTGGGGGTTCCTACAATCTATCAAGACAACTAATTGAAAGCTAACCTAATACGCCTAAGCAATTCAACCATGCACCGTATTGTCACCATACGACACAATTATTAACAATTCTAATTGATGGAAATAGCACTTAAAAATGCAAGAAATCAAACTAATAAACAATTAAGCTAAGTTTTGCAATTAATCAACAACGATCAACAATAACTAATTCAACTCATTAACTACAAATTAAACTCAAAGCTAAACATTCAAATTAAACTATGAACTAAACATCCAAATCAAACTACAAGTTAATCATCCAAATGAAATTACAAATCAAACATCCAAATAAAACTACAAGTTAATCATCCAAATGAAACTACAAATCAAACATCAAGATAAAAAATTAATCGAGTCCATGACACACGGAGAAGGAACCACCCTTCTGGCGAATGATGACAATGCTAAACAACCTCCTAATGCCGATCGATGAAGTCGATCCTTACAAAAATCCCTCCAAGGGTTGAACAAGATGACGCATCGCCATTGCTCCCATTTGTGAAAAGAAGCTATCAAACCACATGCGCAAGAGTGAAAGAAATCAAACAGTAGCTATTGAAGAGCTTCACCGACGCCACTGGATCGAGAATCTATCGCCATAATGAAAAGACAGAAAGGTCACAGAGATGGAAAATGGTGCTGCGAATCACCGCAATGAAGTCGACCTCACCCTTCCAACCACATCCAATTGAGGCACATCTTCGCTTCTCGCTAGGCGCTAGAGTGCTCACCGGTGAAGATGACTTGAAACCTCTCTACCCGATGGAGTATCTTTGCCCAACCTCACCACCAAACTTTGCCAAAAATAGAGAGCTTGTTTGGATAGAAGAAGGAGGATTTATCGCCGCGATTGGATTGCGAACCTTCATCGCCGAACACCGTGTTGTGAAGTCATTTGCCGATCGCGGGATTGGGGAAGAAGAGGAAGTCGTGCGGTTTTCTTTTTTTCGATTATGTGCTCGCGTGAGAAGAGAAACTTTAAGTGCTTTGATTTCCACCATCCGATCTCAATGCCCATCAAATCCTAGCCATTGATTAAAGCTAGGGTTTGATTCCATGATTAAAGCTTTGATTAAGTAGGGTTGATCCAAAAAAATCCAACGATTGTGATCGATCCAAATATGGATGGACGGCTCCGATTGCTCCATTTAGGCCCTCTTTGTCTTTCCAACAAGTTCACATTCAAATTATGAGAAATAATTCTGAACTTATAGAAATTACACAATTAATCTCAAATAAATCCAATATGTAAAAAAACATGTTGAATAACTATAATCACCCATATAAGAGAGCCTAAAATGTCAAATCCATGAAACGAAATAGCACAATAAAATGAAACTATCACATCTTCCACCAGTCGACTGTTGTATTGTGTTTAGGATTGATGACTACGCTAGAGGGGGGTGAATAGCGGTTTCACTTGTCGATTAAAATTCGTGTGATCATCTACAAAACTTGTTAGCGTGACAAATAACAATAACAAAATACAACAAACACAAATGCACAAGAACAACACAAGCGAAATAATGTGGTTCGGAACCTAGGGTTTCTGCTCTATGGGTCGAGCTCAAATGAGCTCTAGTGATGCATACCACCACTAATAAACTCCTTCATGGTGATGCACCGGAGGTGGAGAAACTCTTTACAATAATCTTACAACAATAAGAATGAAATACAAGCAAATATAAAAGAAATACAACAACAATGTAAAGAATACTTTACAAATGAGTGTGTTGAATGCTTTGCTTGTTGGTTGCTTGGACGAGCTTGAAGGACCACGAAATGCACGGCACTTTGCCTCAAATTGCTCCTAGAACCGTGGCGAAATCCTCCCGTCGAGCTATTTGTATGCCTTTGAATGACCTAGATTTTTGCACGCAATGGCCACCCAAATGCACCATCGATTGCCTCTGATATGTCGTTGTCTCACAACGGACTTAATCCACCTTGGTATTCCAAATAAGCGGATACATTATTAGTCGATTGCCCTTAACAGCAGTCAACTACCAAGCTCATAGTTGATTGGCCAGTCGACTAGGAAAGCTTTTGTGCCCGTGTTCACCAATGCTAGTGGACTGCCATCCATGGCAATCGACTGCCAAAGGCCAGTCGACTGGAATAACCTCCAGTCGACTGCTAGAGACATAAAACAATAGTCGAGCCTTTAGTCGACTACTGACTAGTCAATCAGCGATCATAATCCCGGATCGCTCTGCGAGTCAACTCGACTCCGAGTGTCAACAGCGGTCAATACCTCAATACCTCAACAATGAGGTTTAAACCCTATGTTTTCATCCCACATCCATTAGACTCACGCCTCTTGGATCCCTCGAGTCTGTGACTCTTCATCCTTGCACTAGCCTTCAAGTGCCTCCATCGGCTATGTCATGCTAACCGAGTCTACCTTGCCAAGATACATTTGGACTTTTTGTTAGTGCAATCGGCTCAGGTCACGATTGACTGGACTCGAGTTTGACTCGAGTAGTATTTTGATGTTTGATAAAACCACAAATACCTTTGAGTTAGGTGACCTAATCAAGTATAACAATTATCCCCAATTGGCAATTCACACCTTGTGAGAATTCCAACTAACCCCAATTGGTACTTTCTCCCCCATTTTGACATACATCAAAAAGGTCCTCCCAAGGGTGTCAATGTCTCATATCCCAATGAGATCTTACAATCTCTCCCTTGGTCTAAAAATACATCTAGGATGCTTTTACTCTTCCTAGTAATAAGTCTCATATCACTTAAGAGATACAATCCCCCAATTCTCCAGCCATGAGGAAAAATACATCCATCATTCCAAGATGGATAACCTCCCCCTTGACAATTGCATCAACAATGTCCTTGAAGAGTCCCTAAGCCAATATGAACACTTAACAATCAAAATTAAGGGTAAAGATTTAACATTGAACTTTCACCTCCCTTAAAATTCGATACAACCCTAAACAATTCTCCTAATCCATTTTCAATGGATTTCCACCCTTCCAATGCTCTCTAAAGCATATCCTAGGGTCAGGAGCAGTTAGAGAACCAAGAAATAGCTGAACATGGGCCTAACAAATCTTGTTTACCTAAAATCATCACTTGGCAGTTGACTCTGACAATCACCAATCAACTGTCATCCATGGCAGTTGACTGATTTCTGCATCATTGTAATGAATTTACAAAATTCATAAGTAAAAATATGTATTTTGAAAAATATTAAAATTTCATACGTACATTACTTATAACAAACATTATTGGTGAAAAATAGTTAGGAATTAAAATACCCATAAAATAGTAGAGATTGACACAACGTTCAAAACCAGTGAAAGTTTCAATGTATTGCCCTACTTTGTATCACCTCATTCAATGGTGATTGCTATCAAAAGATAGACTTCACCAAGGTTTTTCAAAATGGTTTTGAAATGATTTTAAAAACCTTAATTCCTTTTCCTAACATCTCACTTGTATCTAAGTGTATTAAACACATACAAGTCAAGTGTTCTCGTGAGATGTGAGTTTTGATTATTTAGAGTATCATGCATATGCTAGGCAACTCTTATACATGGGACTTCAAATCATGGCATTGTCCTTAACTCAATTTTATTTAATGCATGAATAATGATTATGGCATAAATGATAACATAAATAAGCATATGTCAATAATCATAATGTCATGACATGTGATTCTAACTTAAGCATAACATGACATTCCTAAGCATAAATCATGATATTTTTATAATTAAAAATAAATATGATGTCATGACATGGCACATGGCAAGCCAATCATAGCAAATAAATGTAAGGCATAAGAATACCTAACTTTTAATGTTAGTCGCCATTTGATAGAATTAAGTTCATGTTGCCATATTACCAAACTATACCAAGTGTGCCAAAAACCCAAAATGGCATACCATGACTTCTAACACCTAGTTGTGCCAATTTAATCAATTTTAAACTTCTCAAAGAACATTGACACATCCTAAAGTGTCAACTCTACCATTGTTAGGTTAACTACCCATCCACTTAGGGTTGACAAACCCTAACCCATCTAGCGTGAATCGATCACGCTCCTAGGAACCTAATACCTATTAGAGCTCCTTGGGTTAACAAGGTATTCACTAGGGATAACTTCCCTAGATACCTTCCTAATTACCCTTTTTGGCTTTGAAGCCTTAGTCATTTGGGTCTTTTTAGGGGTAACTCCCCTTATAACCTTCTTAGTCGCTTCCTTAGGATTCCTTGAAACTTTAGCCACTAGACACCTACCTTGGTTAACCTTAGGGATGACTTCCCTATTAACCTTGGTTTTCCTAGACCTAGATATTGTTCCATAATCGAATGGAATATTGTGGTAGGTCTTCTTGGGGTTAGATTTGTGACCCAAACCTTTCTTGCCCCTTGATGGTTCTTGCCCTCTAGAACATAAATTTTGACCATTAGATCCCTTAAATAAATTTGTCATTTTTGCTAGGGTCTTTTCCAATTTTTCAAACCTTGACCTCAAGGCTTGGTTTTCCAATTCTAATTTTTCCAATTTTGATTTTTCATTAATCTTTTGGGAATGACACTTCCTAGGCATATGTCTATGATTCTTGGGATTAATGCCTAGGTGGTTCTCTACCTTCCTAATGGGCTCCCTAGGTAGAATGGGTCTAGAGTTATTATTCCTAAGTTTGTTCTTAGATAAATCTACATGCTTGGCACCTAAACAATAGTATTTGTTTTTACTAGTATGTTTTTCATGAGCAATAGCAAGATTACTAAAAACATGCTTTTGAATCCTAGAACTAGAAGGTGCATTAAAATATACCTTAGGTTTGTTTTGGAAGCTCCCCCTACTTGTGTAGCTCCTTCTTGCCCCTTCTTCCTTCCCCTAGGACATTGGCTTCTATAGTGTCCCCTTTGATTGCATTTGAAGCACACAATGTGCTTTTTGCTTTTCTTAGCGAGGACTCCAGCATCCTTTGACTTTTGTTTGACTTTTAGTGTCGGTGCTTTCTCCTTGGCCAATTTTGGGCATTTACTCTTGTAATGCCCTTTCTCCCTACACTCAAAACAAATTATATGATCTTTATTTTTATGAATTGCATTTGAGTTACCTAGGGAATTTTCTTCTTGTTCTTCACTTCTCCCAGATGTAGATGTTTCTTCTTGTTCTTGCTCCGAGATGGAAGATCTCTCCTCCCCCTCAATGCTAGAGGTGGAGGTTTCCTCCAATTCATCCACATCCTTGGATGTTGATGGCAATTCTTCCTTGGCATCCTTCTCTACTTGTGTCGGTTCGGGATTCACGTGGAAATTGACCAACTTATTCCACAACTCCTTAGCGTCCCGATATTCACCCACCTTTGACAAAAAATCATAAGGTATTAATTTTATTAACATTTTTGTTACCTTAAAGGTTGTCTTGAATTGTTGCCATTGCTCTTGGGTCCATCTTGATTTTTGTATTGGCTTGTTGTCTTTATCCCTAGGCACTTCAAAATCATGTTCCATGATTAGCATAATATCAAAATCGATTTCGAAGTATACCTCCATCCTTTTCTTCCACCATGAGAATTATCCTTCGAATTTCGGTGGTTGGATGTTGATGTCGACCATTTGATTTTCTTATCATGGCGATGAGTTTGACGGTAAGCTCCTCGCTCTGATACCACTTGTTAGAGGATCGTGGCCTGACTAGAAGAGGGGTTGAATAGCCCATGTGCATTGTTCGTTGGAATTCGTTCGTTCATCTACAATATTCATTAGCGCAGCAGAAATATAATATGCAAATGATAATATAAAGACGAATACACAAACACACACGATATCGTGGTTGAATCTTAGGATTCCTACTCCCAGGCGAGCTCAGCGAGCTCTGATGAACACACCACTACTCAAAATCCTTCTCGACAACATGTTAGAGGCGGAGAAATCTCATACAAGAAATTACAAGCAAAATACAAAGATAATATGAAATACAAGTAAAGAAAAACTTTACAACACTTTGCTTTGATCACTTACTTGTTGCTTGCTTTGGTTTTCTCTTGAAGGTCTGGAATGCAGCAGCAATCCCCCTCCAAAATCTCACCAAAAATCTTTGTAGAAATCCTCCCCAAGATCCTCCTTTTATGCTTGTCTCAGATGATTCGCGCCTAGCAATCGACTACCATAAGGCCCCATTCAACTGCTCCTATAGTCATTGTGAGACAACTATCTAATCCACATTGGCATCCAGCCAACGGATACACTGGCAGTCAACTGCCCATTACCATCAGTCGACTACCAACCTTGTAGTCGATTGATCAGTCGGCTACCGAACATTTTGTGCTCACGACCAATCACCATCAGTCAACTTCCCTTCACGGTAGTCAATTGATCAAGCCATCGTATCCAATCTTGTGATCGATTGCTATGCCTCGTGATGCGATGAGCGCCCGGCTCACCACCCAGTGGTACATCACCTCAATCGAGGTTTAACCCAAGTATGATGCCCTCATACTTGCTAGACCACCCTTAGCTTAGACCTAAGCCTTCTAGCCACCTCTGCTAGCCTCGCGCCTACCAGATCCCTCCAAGTCATCTATGACTTGTTCATCCATGCGTGGATCCCTCCAAGTCATCCATGACATATTCATCCATACGCTAGCCTCCAAGTGCTTCCTTTGCATATTATCATGCTCTCGGTGTCTACATTGTCAAGGTACATATGGACTTACACTCCCAAGACTACCTCTTGGCCTTACATCGCCAAACCACCCCTTGGACTTCCCAAATGTCAAGTCCCCATGACTTGGACTTTCACCGCCAAGGCTACACACTTGTACTTACGTGGCCAAGGCTACACACTTGGTCTTCCCTTGCCAACGTCATGTTGGGCTTCCAATTCCAAGCCCCATGATTGGACTTTTATCGCCAAGGATACACACTTGGACACCCTTGCCAACTCCATGTGGTTTTGTCAAACATCAAAAATGGGGAGATTGTTGGTGCAATCAGCCCAGGTCACGATTGACCGGACTCGAGTTTGACTCGAGCAGTATTTTGATGTTACACAAAACATATGACATGTGATTGTCATGAGAAGTCCAAGTGTATAGCCTTGGCCACGTAAGTCCAAGTGTGTAGCCTTGGCGATGAAAGTCCAACATGGAGTTGGCAAGGGTATGTCCAAGTGTGTAGCCTTGGCGGTAAAAGTCCAAGCTTGGGGCTTGGCATTGGAAGTCCAACATGGAGCTAGCAAGGGAAGACAAAGTGTGTAACCTTGGCCACGTAAGTCCAAGTGTGTAGCCATGTCGGTGAAAGTCCAAGTCATGGGGACTTGGCATTTGGGAAGTCCAAGGGGTGGTTTGGCAGCATAAGGCCAAGCGGTAGTCTTGGGAGCATAAGTCCATATGTACCTTGGCAGTGTAGACACCGAGAGCATGACAATAGCCGAAGGAAACACCTGGAGGCTAGCGTATGGATGAACAAGTCATGGATGACTTGGAGAGATCCATGCATGGATGAATAAGTCATGGATGACTTGGAGGGATCCATGCATGGATAAATAAGTCATGGTCTAGCATGTATGAGGGCATCATACTTGGGTTAAACCTCATGGTTGAGGTTTATCAGTCAACTGGGGTGATGTACCAGTCGATTGGTAGGAGCTGACTGGCGCTCGACTGCATCGCGAGGAATAGTAGTCGACTGCCAGCATTAGGCAATCGACTGATGGCTTGATCAGTTGACTGTTGTGAAGGGTAATCGACTGATGGTGATTGGTCGTGAGCATAGAACGCTTGGTAGTCGATTGATCAGTTGGCTATAGGGTTGGCAATTGACTGATGATAATGGGCAGTCGAATGCGAGTGTATCCATTGGCTGGATGCCAATGTGGATTAGGTCGTTGTCTCACAATGACTATAGGAGCAGTCGAATGGGGCCTTATGACAGTTGACTGCTATGTGCGGAATCAGCCCGAGACAAGCATAAAAGGAGGAGCTTGGGGAGGATTTCTACAGTGATTTTTGGTGAGATTTTGGAGGGGAATTGCTTCTGCATTCCAGACCTTCAAGAGCAAACCAAAGCAAGCAACAAACATGTGATCAAAGTAAAGTGTTGTAAAGTTTTTCTTTACATGTATTTCATATTGTCTTTGTATTTTGCTTGTACTTTTGTATTACGTTTTTGTAATTGCTTGTACGAGGTTTTTCCACCTCCGACTTATTGTTGAGAAGGAGTTTGAGTAGTGGTGTGTTCATCACTAGAGTTCGTTGAGCTCGCCCCGTGGAGTAGGAACCCTAAGATTTCGAACAACGTATATCGTGTGTCTATTGTGTGTGTTTGTATATTCATCTTTGTATTCGCATTTGTATATTGTATTTCTGCTACACTAACGAATATTATAGGCAAACAAATGAATTCCAACGAACAATGCACACGGGCTATTCAACCCCTCCCCTTCTAGCTGGGCTACGATCCTCCAACACTTTTGTCGCCAAGACAAACGCTTGGACTTTATGCCACCAAACATTGGACTTATGCTGCCAAGACTACATGGTTAGACTCTATGCCGCCAATATCACACGCTTGGACTTCCCAATTCCCAAGTATCTATACTTGGACTTTCTCGGCCAAAATTCACTTGGACTTTACATTGCCAAGGCTACATACTTGGACTTATGCCGCCAAGACTATACCTTTGGCTTTCCTTACCGAGTATCCATGACTTGGACTTTACCATTGCCAATACCCATTCTTGGATTTTTCATTTTCCAATACCCATGATTGGACTTTTCTTTGACAACAACATTTTCAAACATCAAAATAATACTCAAGTTAAACTGGAGTTTGGTCAATCGTGACTGCTGATTGCTAACAAACTCTCCTTTTGATGTTTGACAAAGCGTTTGGGTTAGGCTACCTAACTCATGCCACCAATTCTCTCCATTTTTGATATACATCAAAAAGTCTCCTCCAAGGGTATCCATATCTCATATTCCAATGAGAAAACTCAATTTCCCCCTTGGTCTAAAATTACCATTAATGCCTTCATTTTCCCTAGTGATACTCCCTTATCACTAAATGCAAGGCATTTTCTCCATTCTCCAACTCTCCCCCTTTGAGGAAAAACTCATCCATCATCCCTTGATGGATAACCTCCCCCTAAAGGCTTGCTCTCCCTTGACCATTGCACCAACAATGTCCTTGGACAGTTCCTATGCCAATAGGAACACTAGACCATCAAAATTAAGGGCAAAAGTTCAAACTTGAACTTTCACACACCTTAAAATTTGATTCTCCACTCAAAATAACTCTCCTAATCGATTTCCAATGGATTTTTACCCTTCCAATGCTTTCTAAAGCATATCCTAGGGTTAGGAGATGTTAGGGTATTCGATTGAAATCGACCTAATACCAATTAAAATTAGAATTTAGTGGATTGCCCAAAGCTAGATGATTGATTTCTGCAAATGCAGAAAAACAAAAATCAAAAATGGATTTTAAAAATGCATAAGTAAATATACGTAATATGAAAAAAATATGAAAATTCAAACGTACATTACTTTTTAGCAATACAATGGGTAAAAAATGATTTTAAGATAAAAATACTCATTAAAATGAGAGATTGATACAAAGTTCAAAGCCAATGATAACTTCAATGTTTTGAGTCCACTTTGTATCAACTTCATCAATGGTGATTGCTATCAAAAGATAGACTTCACCAAGATTTTCTAAAATGATTTTAAAATAGTTTTGAAAACCTATTTTGAACCATGGTCTATGGGATAGATGTACATGACTTGTACATTAGCTTTTCTCATGATTCATC
Organism: Wurfbainia villosa; assembly: GCA_025175895.1. Classification (NCBI taxonomy): domain Eukaryota; kingdom Viridiplantae; phylum Streptophyta; class Magnoliopsida; order Zingiberales; family Zingiberaceae; genus Wurfbainia; species Wurfbainia villosa. The sequence continues at coordinate 34,959,393 of CM046002.1, read as the reverse complement.
CATGGTATACTATGAGTTTGAGTTCATCTAGATGCAACAACTATGCACCTTGAACTTAACTCATTTTTCTAACATCTCACATGTGTCTAGGGTGTATCAATACACACACATGTCAATTTAATGTGAGATATTGTTTTTGGTTCTTTTCCTAAACTAAAGGCTCATGTATTTTTCTAGGCAACTCTATTTAATTCTCTTATACTTGGGACTTCAAATCATGTCATTGTCCTTAAATGAATTTTAATTATCCTAAATGCATGAAAAATGATCATGGCATAAGAATGATAGCATAATTAAATCATGTGCCAATAATCATGATGTTATGGCAAAAAGATAGACCTAAATATAAACATGACATGAAAATTAAACCTAAGCATTATCATGACATTTTAAATAATTAAATAAAATTTGATGCCATGACATGGCACATGGGAAACAAAATATGGAAAATAAAATAAAAAGGCATAAGAATACCTAAATTTTAATATTAATTGTCATTTGTTAGAATTAAATTCAATTTTCCATAATACCAAATCTCCCAAGTGTGTCAAAAACCCAAAATGACACACTATGACTCTAAACCCTAATTGTGCCAATTTGATCAATTTTTCATACTTCTCAAATTTTATTAGCACACCCTTAACTCCTTTAGAATCAAAATTCTAACCTCATTTCCAAAGTATCACATTACTTTCAAAATTCCCTAAAGTGCCTTCTTTGCTATGATTAGGTTAGTACCCATCCATTCAAGATTGACACAACCTAACCCATCTAGTGTGAAGGGATCACGCTCCTAGGAACCCAATACCCGTTAAAGCTCCTTTGGTTTAATAGGTACTCACTAGGGATAACTTCCCTATGTACCTTCCTAATGACCCTCCTAGGCTTTGAAGCCTTGGTCATTTGGGTTTTGCCTAGGTCAACTCTAGGGATGGCTTCCCTTGTGTCCTTTTTAGTAGCTTCCCTAGGTTTCTTTGAAACCTTGGCCACTATGCACCTACCATGGTTAATCTTAGGGATGACTTCCCTAGTAACCTTTGTTTTCCTAGACCTGTGGGTGGTTCCATAGTCAAATGGAACACAATGGTAGGTCTCCTTGGGCTTGGGTTTGTGACCCAAATCTTTCATGCCCCTAGGTGGTTCTTGCCTCCTAAACCCTAGACTTTGTCCATTAGATCCTATAATTGATTTTTCCATATTTCTTAGGGTCTTTTCTAATTTCTCAAGTTTTGACCTCAAAACTTGATTTTCTAATTCCAATTTCCCAATATTTGATTTTCATAAGATATTAGGATATTTTTCTTCCTCCTAGGCATATGTCTAGATTTCTTGGGGTTATTGCCTAGGTTTTTGGCATCCGTAAGTGGAGTAGTCTTAGGGGTAGTGGTTCTAGAACTATCCTTAGTCCTAATTTTATATGATTTAGCTCCTAAGCAATAAGATCTATTCCTAGCATGCTTTTGTTCATGAGCAATAGCAATAAAATTATGAGCATGCTTTCTAGCATTACGTAAATTCGGAGTATTATTTAAATTTACCTTAGGGTTTGCCTTAGCTCCCCCTACATGTGATGCTCCTCTAATGTCCTTTACGAAAATGACTCCCCCTATGACATTGACTTCGATAATGGCCCCATTGTTGACACTTAAAGCATACAATATGATCCTTGCTCTTGCGGATCGGGGCAGTGGCCTCCTTTGACTTGTCCTTGACTTTTGGTGTCGATTGAGTCTTCTTGACTCTTTTGGGCACTTACTCTTGTAATGCCCTTACTTCCTACACTCAAAACATGTTATGTGATTTTTATTTTTATTTTGCATGCTTGAGTTACCTTCTTGGATGGTGGTAGGAGACTCTTGGTTGGATTCTTCTTCTCTGCCAGAAGTAGAGGCTTCCTCTTGATTTTGCTCCGGAGTGGATGGTCTCTCCACCCTCTCAATCCTAGAGGTGGAGGCTTCCCCAACCTCTTCGACTTCTTCTCCTTCGGGCTCCTTCTCTACTTGGGCTAGTGAAGGGTTCTCATGAGGTTTGGCTAGCTTACTCCATAAATCCTTGGCATCTTGATATTGACCTTTCCTACATAATAGGTCATTAGGAATTAAATCAACCAAGAATTTTATTACCTTCTTATTTTTTTTGAATTTTTAGAGTTGTTCCTCGGTCCATTTCTTCATCTTGAGGAATCCTTCCTTTCGCCCTCTTAGATATTCTAAACCTTCCATCAAGATGAACCAATCTTCGATGTTCATCATGAGGAAGGTTTCGATACACTCCTTCCATTGGTCAAAACCACCAATTCCATAAAATCCATAGGGCGGTGGAGTGTTGACGTCACGACCTAATCCAAGATTTGGTTTCATCTTTCCCTCTAGCGTTGCTCCCTCGACGGTCAGTCCATAGAAGAGCTCCTAGCTCTGATACCACTTGCTGAGGATCAATGACTGCGCTAAAGGGGGGGAATAGCAGTTTCACTTGTCTCTTGAAATTCATTCGATCGTCTACAAAACTTGTTAGCGTAGTGGAAACAAATAGCAATAACAAAATACAACAAACACAAATGCACAAGCACAACACAAGCGATATAACGTTGTTCGGAACCTAGGGTTCCTACTCCATGGGTTAAGCTCAAGTGAGATCTAGTGATGCACACCACCACTAACAAACACATTCACGGTGACACATTGGAGATGGAGAAACCTCTTACAACAATAAGAATGAAATACAAGAAAATACAAAAGAAATACAACAATAATGTAAAGAAAACTTTACAAATGATTGCGTTGAATGCTTTGCTTGTTGGTTGCTTGGACGAGCTTGAAGAACCCTGAAATGCACCAGCACTTTGCCTCAAATCGCTGCCGAAATCCTCCCCATCGAGTTCCTTGTATGCCTCCTCGTGACCTACCCAAAGGCAATAATAATCAGATACAATGTCATTGTCTCACAATGGACTTGATCCACGTTGGCATTCCATTCAATGGATACATCATCAATCGAGTGCCCTTAACAGCTGTCGACTACCAAGCCCATTGTCGATTGGCCAGTTGACTACGGAAGCTTCTGTGGTCATGTCCACCAGTGTCAGTCAACTACCATCCATGGAAGTCGATTGCCCAAGATTAGTCATTGAATAACCTCAAGTCAGCGCACATAGAAAGCGATCGAGCTTTGATCGACTCCGGCGATTAGCGGTCATAATCCCGATCAACGCTGCGAGTCAACTCGACTCTCAAGTGTCCAACACTCAACCCGGTCATTGTCGATACCTAGTTGGTGATAAACCACAACAATGAGGTTTAACCCCAAGTATGATCCCCTCATACTTGATAAACACCCTTAGCCTAGACTTAAGCCTTCAACCCGCTTCCATCAACCTCACGCCTCTCGGATCCCTCGAGTCCATGACTCTTCATCCTTGCGCTAGCCTTCAGGTGCCTCCATCGGCTATGTCATGCTAACCGGGTCTACCTTGCCAAGGTACATATGGACTTATACTGCCGAGACAAATGCTTGTACTTTACGCCACCAACACATTGGACTTATGCTGCCAAGACTACATGTTTGGACTTTACATTGCCAATATCACACCCTTGGACTTCCCAATTGCCAAGTATCCATACTTTGACTTTCACCACCAAAGTTCACTTGGACTTTACGCTGCCAAGACTACATACTTGGACTTATGCCACTAAGACTATACCTTTGGACTTTCCTTGCCAAGTACCCATGACTTGGACTTTACCATTGCCAAGAATCATGCTTGGACTTTTCCTTTGCCAAGACCCATGCTTGTACTTTTCCTTGACAATCAAATAGTCAAACGTTTTATCAAACATCAAAATACTACTCGAGTTAAACTCGAGTCTGGTTGATCATGACCTGGGTTGATTGCACCAACATATTGCATGTCCTCTCAAATGACTAAGTATCAATCGACTATTGGCTTAGGCCAGTCGACTGATACTCACTCGGTGCAAAGGAATCACGATCCAATAATCGACTGGAGGAAGACGCCCGTCGATTGGTGGCATTGTAACAAGACACAAAACATTTTTAAGTCGGCTGACCAGTCGACTAGTACTTTGGTAGTCAACTAATGGTCATATACAGTCAGCTGATGCCCTAAATTTTATAATGAAAAAATATTTTTATCACTAAATCTACGACAAATCATGTTTTTGTAGCAAAATCTTTAAAAACAATAAAAAAAAGCTCCATGGCTTGGTTGTAGAACCTGCTATTTCTACCTATTTTTCTAGATTTTGCAACCAAAATATCTAAATTGATTCACACATCAAAAATAAGCGGGTTAAAGTGTCTATAAATAATGGCTCAATCCCTATTTCCTTAGCCTAATAAAAATATCATGATAAATAATAAAATAGCACAGATTAGATTAAAAAATTAGGATTTGAAAAAAAAAATCACCAATCGATGTCTATATTAATCGATATTTATTGAGCCTCCCCCATATGTTATGGATAAAGCGCCAAAATTATAAGCTTGATTTTTTTTTATTCTATTCAATCCTTCATTTACTATCCTCAAATTCCCAAGATTTAACAATCAAATTCCAATTCTTCCTGGTTTTGCAGTGTAACTTTTTACCCCTAGTCTTCGCTTGACTTAGTACGTTTCTGATGTGATCACCACACTTTTTCTTAAAAATCCTCCTTATATCCAATTCTTAACTCTCCTCTCAAGTAAATACCTTGTGCAATGGAGAAAAAATTAATTGATTATATTAACTATAATTTAATATATAAATTGATTGGAATAACTTACCTTGAACTCATTCCACCACAGATTTTTTATTTCTTCTGGAGTGCTCGTATAAGTCATTGAAGCTCCACCCCAATGATTATTCACTATTATATTAACCTCGTGAATAACATATATAGAATTTGTAGGAGCCGACATAAAATAAAAACAAACAATGTTAAATAATTAAGAAAAACTAAGATCAAACATATATTAATTTAAAATTTGAGTAATTACTAATCTCCACGAGGGGATATTAACTCTCCTATATCTTCTCCCTCGACAAGTGATTATTGTATTGAAGGCACTAGAGAAGATACATTAGCAAGCATATGCTGAGAACCAGAAGATCCTGCAATTGGTGATGGGGTCGAAGGTACATTGTCTACAAGCGAATCAAACTGCATAGGTGTTGAAGAAGGTGAAGAGTGTGATCTTTCATCAGTATTCCATCGATGATCGCCATGTCGAAACTATAATTCGTAATTATTAGAATAATAAAGTAAAAAATAATTGCATCTTCATCAGATGTATAATGGAGAATATGAAAAAACTTATCATATTTAATTTGAAGTACTAAATGGCCAAAATAATATACTAATAGGTCAAAAAATTTCTCTAATAACCTATCAAAAAAGATAGTTCATTAATATATCAAATATATGAAATTAAGAATGACATAGTAATTAGAAAACTATTTGACACTGAATAAAAGTTACTCATAATAAAAAATCGAAGTCCATATTGTCATTTCCATCCTCATCATCTATCTCTTCAATATCCTCCTCATCCTCATCTCTTGATCTTCATTAATTTCAATTGCATCAATGTCTATCACTATGTCACTTGGATCTCGTAATGTTGAAATATTATATTCTTCGATCTAAAATGTATTGCCAACTTCATCTTGTTGATATGCTATATCTTCCCAACATTCCTCAATTTTTTTCGTGCTTTTGTTTTACAAATAGCCCACCAATCAATTTTGTCACGTTTCAAACTAGGATATTAAGCAAAAATACTTGAATTTCTTGTTGTGCCAAAACAAATGGTTCATATCCCTTATACAATTTCTTATGATTTATTTCAATCAAATTAAACTGTGGATGAACTTGCATGCCTTTGACAGGGTTAAACCAATAACACATAAATAAAACAACTTGCAAATCTAAGCCAGGTACTCTACCTCTAAAATTTCATCTAACAAACTATAAAAATCATTCTTTGCACCTCATCATTAGATGACTGAACACAAATCTCACTATTCATTGTAATTTTTTTTATTTCATATTCTTGAGTATGAAAATTATATTCGTCTATGAAATATGTTAGCCAAGTTTTCACCATTGATTTTGGACCCCATGACAGATGGATTAGCAATTCTTGTTCAATGTGAGCTTAATTATAATGAACCTAAAATCAAATAAATATATGTTAAAATCAAGATTTAACCAATTGATTATAGACTAACATATTTTTTAAACCATGGTGCAAATTCTTTATTGCAAAATGATCAAACTCATTCGTCGGAAGCTCAGAATATAAGTTTTGGAAAAACCTACCATAAAAAAATTATAACATGAACAATAATTTACGATATAAGAAATATTTAATATAACATATATATACTAACTCGAAATATAACATTACTTTTGAATAGTTCAGTAAAATATATGTGTGGGTTACTCGCCATTCTTCACCAGTTAAGTATCTACATGTAGAAGATCCACTCAGTCGATCAGGGTAGTTAAAAATTGAGAATGACTTCAAATTTGGATCAATAGGACCTTAATCATTTCTTCCCTCTCTCCGCCTTTTGCACTGAATGTAAGACTCAAAATAATATGATGCAAAAGTTGTAACTTCCTACACAATATATGCATTAACAATAGAAGCTTCAACACGTGCTTTATTTTTCACTTTTTTCTTCAAATGATAAGGAAATCTAATAGTTGTAGGAACATCCGTGAGCGCTAGAGGGGGTGAATGGCGCGTCTTCATCCGATGACGGAATTCATTCATGCTTGCTACAAAACTTGTTATGCGCAATGGGAATAAAGATAATAAAGAAATAATAAAATATACAAGCACACAACACACAAGAACACGCTGATATAACGTGGTTCGAAACCTTAGGGTTCCTACTCCACGGATTGAGCTCAAATGAGCTCTAGCGATGCTAATGCCACCACTAATCAAAAATAGTCCTTCTCGACAACAAGTCGAAGGCAGAGAAACCTCTTATAATAGATTACAAAAGTAATACAATGAATATAAGGAAATACAAAGATGAAATGCAATACAAGTAAAGGAAATCACTTTACAAGAGAACTTTGATTGGTTGCTTGAGAAGAACCTTGAAGGTATGGATTGCAGCAGCAAATCCCCTCCAAATCGCCTTAAAGAACCATGCCAAAATCCCTCTCCTCGTGCTCCTTTTAAAGCTACAACTCGGGCTAGATTCCGCCTAGCAATCGACTGCTCAAGATCATCAGTCAACTGCTCCTGTAGTCGTTATGAGACAATGACTTAATCCACATTGGATAAGTTCAAACAGATAGACCATCAGTCGACTAATCATACCTATCAGTCGACTGATCATGCCTCCACTCGACTGCCAAACCCTAACAGTCGACTCGGAAACCTTCTGTACCCGTGTCCTCGACCATCAGTCAACTGCCATGGATCAGTCGACTGTCTAATGCTGGCAGTCGACTGTCAAGGCCACAACCATAGTCGAATGCCAGTCAACTCCAGGACAATCGACTGGTCATAATCCCAGTCGACGTCTCGGAGTCAACTTGACTGCTAAGTGTCAAAACACTTGACCAGTCGACTATTACACCTCAATTATGAGGTTTACCCCAAGTGTGATGCCCTCTTACTTGCTAGACCACCCTTAGCCTAGACCTAAGCCTTCTAGTCACCTCCATCAGCCTCACGCCTATTGGATCCCTCCAAGTCATCCATGACTTATTCATCCATACGCTAGCCTTCAGGTTCTTCCATCGGCTATTGTCATGCTAAGCTGGTCTACACCGCCAAGGCACATTGGGCTTATGCTACCAAGACACACGCTTGGACTTTACGCCGCCAATATCAACCCTTGGACTTCTCAATTGCCAAGTACCCATGACTTGAACTTTCCTTGCCAATCCATGTTAGATTTTTCAATTGCCAAGACTCAAGCTTGGACTTCCCCTTGCTAAGACCTATGCTTGGACTTTCCATGCCAAGTACATAAACTTGGACTTTCCATGCTAAGTACACAAGACTTGGACTTCTCCATCATATGGTTAACCCCAAGTCAACCATCTTACCCATTGTCAAACAATGGTCAACTCCTTTGTCAAACATCAATGTCAAACATCAAAATATTATTCGAGACTAACTCGAGTCTGGTCAATCATGACCTAGACTGATTTCACCAATAATCTCTCCCTTTTTTATGTTTGACAAAAATCAACATCTTTGAGTTAGAACAATTCAATCCTCCCAATTTTCCAAAATGGCAATCCCCAAATTCTCCCCCTTTTTGACATACATCAAAAAGGCTCTCCCCAAGGGTGTCAATGTCTCATATCCCAATGAGATCTTACAATCTCCCCCTTGGCTCAAAAAAATATCCAGGATGCCTTCACTCTTCCTAGTGATAAGTCTCATATCACTAAAAAGGGGCAATCCTTCAAACTCTCCCAATTTTCAAATTGGGCATCTCACATTTTCACATTTTTCTAATTCTCTAAAATTCTCCCCCTCATGAGGAAGAACACATCCATCATCCCATGATGGATAACCTCCCCCTAAAGGCTTGGTCCCCCTTGACCATTGCACCAACAATGTCCTTGGAGAGTCCCTAAGCCTATAAGAATACTGAACAATTAAAATTAAGGTTAAAAGTTCAAACTTGAACTGTCACACACCTTAAAATTGATACATCACCCAAACAACTCATCTAATCCATATCCATTGGATTTTTCACGCTTTATAATACTTTCCAAAGCATATCCTAGGGTTAGGAAGTGTTAGGGTAGCCTAACATAGCTGAAATCAGGCTAAACAAACCTTGTTTACTCGAAATCGAATCCGCAATGACTCCTTTAGTCAACGATCAGCAATAAGCGGCGATCAAGCTGATTTACAAATCACGAGAATTCAAAAATCAGAGAATGAAATTATGAAAATCATAAGTAATTATACATAATACGAAAAATCATGAAAATTCATATGTATAATACTTATGTCAAATATTATGGGTAAAAAATATTGGAAAAATAAAATACCCATAAAATAATGAGTTTGACACAAAGTTCAAAACCATTGAAAAGTTCAATGTTTCGGCCTTACTTTGTATCAACTTCATCAATGATAATTGCTATTAAAAGATAGACTTCACCAAGATTTTCTAAAATATTTTTGAAATGTTTTCAAACCCTTATATTGAACCATGGTCTATGGGCTTAATGCACATTACTTGTACATAATCTTTCCTCATGATTCATCCATGGTATAAGATGAGTTTGAGTTCATCTAGATGCAAAAACTATGCACCTTGAACTTAACTCATTTTCTAGCATCACATGTATCTAGGGTGTATCAATACACACACATGTCAATGTGATATGAGATGTGGGTTTTGTTCATCCTAATCTAGGATTTCATGTATTTTTTTAGGCAACACTACTTGATTCGCTTATACATGGGACTTCAAATCATGTCATAGTCCTTAAATCAATTTTAATTAATGCATGAATGATCATGGCATAAATGATAACATTAATAAGTATGTGCTAATAATCATGATGTCATGGCATAAATATAAACCTAAGCATACATGACAAAAAAAAAAAAATAAACCCTAAGCAAGATCATAACATTTTATATGACAAGATGAAATATGATGTCATGACATGACATATGGCAATCAAGGCATAACAAATAAAATATAAAGGTGTAATAATACCTAAACTTTAATGTTAGTTTCCATTTGTTAGGATTAATTCCATTTTGCCATATTATCACTCTTCTCCCAAGTGTGCCAAAAACCCAAAATGACACACCAAGACCTCTAGACCTAATTTGTGTCAATTTGATCAATTTATCAAACTTATTAAATGAAATTGGCACATCCTAAAACCCTTTAGGATTAAATTGAAACCACATTTTCAAAGTATTCCATTACCTTGGAAATGACCTAAAGTGTCAACTTTGCTATGGTTAGGTTAACTACCCATCCATTTAAGGTTGACACAACCTAACCCACTTAGCGTGAATCGATCACGCTCTTAGGAACCCATAACCTATTTGATCTCCTTAGGTTAATTAGGTATTCATTAGGGATAACTTCCCTAGATACCCTCCTAATGACCCTCCTAGGCTTAGAAGCCTTGGTCATTTGAGTCTTGCCTAGGTTAACTTTAGGGTTGACTCCTCTTGTAACCTTCTTAGTGGCTTCCCTAGGTTTCCTTGAAACCTTAGCCACTAGGCACTTTGTTGGCATCGTGCTATTCCTCAGAATGCTCATCGGCTCCCATATCCCCGGATTAAAATTTTTAACAAATGAAAACTAATCCGGATGGGATGAGTTTCCTAAGCAGAACCAATTCGTCGTCGTGCTAACGACTTGAGCGATCGTTTGAACAAACTAGTTGTTCAAGCAACATAACTCTTCTAGTCGGTTAGCCGCGGAAGAGAGGACGAACGGATCGCCGGTTTTTGTGTTTATCTTCGGGGTCCATGATTATACAAATACATACAAATGTAAACTAGTATAATCAACACATACATAAAGTAAGCATCCACACAAAACATGCATATAATTGTAAAGCAATTATAAACATAATACAAAAGAACATTAATCAAAATAAACAAGATTATACCTCTTGATCTTCTATTGTATGTCCTCCCTCCTTTTGGACGTCGTGTGGGCGACGATCTACCAAAAGTTGAAGCCTCCTAGATCACCAATCTTCCTTTCCTTGTTCACTAGGAACAAAGGAAGATCCTAAAACAAAACTCATCTTTCTTTCTAGAATCGGCCACCAAGTCAATAAACTCGATGTTGCCGCCGGCCATGGAAGATATAATGGAGTATGGAAACCAACCAAAAGAGAAACACCAAGGGAATGGGCGTCGACCAACACTTGGAGAAAGGAAAGGAAAACAATCCTCCTCCTTGTTGCCGCCCAAACCCTAGACAAAGCTCTCCTAATTTCTGGCCAAGGATGAAGGGAAGGAGAATAGGTTGAGCTCCGGCCAAGGTAGAGGGAACAAGGATAGTGGCCGGCCAACACTTAGAAGGAAGAAGAAAAGGATCTTCATCTTCTTGTTGCCGCCCACCCTAATCCCAAAACCCTAACCCTAGCCGCCCAACCCCAATCCTATCCCAACTAGGACTTGATTGCCGCCCAAGGGAAGCTATCCTAATGCCATCCAACCTAAGCCATAGAAGGAAGGGAGAAGCTTTGGCGCCGGCCAAACCAAGGAGGAAAGAGGAGAAAAGGGTTGCCGACCATCATTGAGAAGAAGAAGAAGAAGCTTGTTCTTCTTGTTGCCGCCCAACACAATGAACCAAACCCTAACCCTAACCTCCTCCTTTTTCTTGCCGCCCAAGCCACCTTGTCTCAATTAGGTTTTTCCATTTTTTTCTCTCTCTTTTTTTTGCCGCCCAAGCCTAAGCCCATATATATAGAGTTAGATTTAGGCCTTGGTTTAATCTCCTCCATTGGTTCTAGGGATTTAATCTCAACCGTCGGATCTAGGGTTTCATCCCAACCGTCAGATCTAGGGTTTCATCCCAACCGTCGGATCTACGGTTTCATGCCAACTGTCGGATCTAGGGTTTCATCCCAACCGTCGGATCTAGGGATTTAATCTCCACCGTCGGATCTAGAGTTTTGTTTTCCATCATTGGATCTAGACTTCATGAGGTGTTAATAGGCTACAATAGGGACCATGAGGAGGAGTTGGATCTTGGCCACCCGATGGATCGGAACCACACAAACTTGATCCATCAATGATGTTCCATTCCACTAGAGGATCATCATTGAATTACCTCACCAACCCCATATAATAATATGGGCTCCATATATTATTTGTACATCCATCTCCCCGTGTTTAAGATATCGAATGTCCGTCAATTAATTGATTTACTGACCATCAATTAATTAACATCTAACTCCTCGAGTAGTACCACTCAACCTTATCATCATGTTGACTAAGTCAATCTGCAGGGTTTACATGATGAACCTTATGAGCTCCTCAAGGGGACATCATCAACCTATATATAGGACACGATTTCCTCCTATAATCAATAGCACACCATGTAAATAATATCATTTCCTAACTTACCGGGCATATTGATTTAATCCATCTAAATCTCACCCTTTGGTAAATCAAAGAAATAAATACTAAGTACATGTGCCCGTTATTATATCGGGATTAAGAGCATGTACAACATAATATCCGAGGTCCGATTCAATTATGTAGTCAGCAATAAATTGAATCACCTCTATGTCGGTCCTGCTCAATACACCTAAGTGTACTAGTGTAACTCTATGGTCAAGACAAACCAATACCAAGCTACACTACAACCTTGCCAATGGTTTGTCCAAAACCATCTTGGTTGTGAGCCTCTACTTATATTCTACAAGGGACTGATAACATGATCTTCTGTGCCACACCAAGCACCATGTTATCTACAATGTAAAATATTAGACAATATGCACACATATAATAAATATAAAGTGAAAACAATGATCATGTGATTCTTATTTCAAAATAAAAATGTTCATACAAAAAGAGCTAGGCTTTCAGCATACACAATTACCATGGTCAACTCTATGGATGGCTTCCCTTGTGACCTTGGTTTTCCTAGACCAAGATTTAGTTCCATAATCAAATGGAACATTGTGATAAGTACGCATTACCTTCTTGGATATAGGCTTGTGACCCAAACCTTGCCTCCTAGATGGTTCTTGCCTCTTACACCCTTGACTTTGACTATTTGACCCTTGCATTTGATTTTGTTTTTTCCTAAGGGTTTTTTCTAATTTTTCAAGTCTTGACCTCAAGACTTGATTCTCCAACTCTAATTTCCCAATCGTTGGTTTTTCATTTGGTCTTTGGGCATTGCCATTTCCTCTAGGCATATGCCTACCCTTCTTAAGGTTAATGCCTAAATGGTCTTCTACCTTATTAATAGATTCCCTAGATAGGATTGTTTTAGGGATATTAGTCTCAAATTTCTCCTTATTTCTAAAATTGAGACTCTTAGCACCTAGGCAATAAAATCTATTATTTCTAGCATGCTCCTTATGATTATACACAATTGCAAGAGTATTAAAAACATGCCTTTTAGTATTAAAATTCAAAGGTGCATTATTAAATTTTGCCTTAGGGTTTGCTTTAGAAGCTCCCCCTATATGTGATGCTCCCTCTTGAGTCTTCTTTCTCCCCCTAGGACATTGACTCCTATAATGCCCTTTTTGTTGACACTTGAAGCAAATGATTTGCTCCTTGTTTTTAATTATTGGGGGACTGGGTTCCTTGGCCTTTTGCATGACTTGTGTCATCTTCTTGACCCGTTTTGGACATTTGCTCTTGTAGTGTCCGGCTTCCCTACACTTAAAGCAAATGATATGAATTTTATTTTTAAATGGAATGCTTGAGTTACCTAGGTCAACGGTGGTCATCACCGGAGTTGATTCTTCACTTCTTCTGAAGGTTGAAGCTACTCCTTGGTTTTGTTCCGGCTCCGGTGATCTCTCCTCCCCCTCAATCCTAGAAGTGGAGGCTTCTTCCACCTCTTCCTTGGGCATTGATGACCTCTCAACCTCCAATTCTTCACATTCTTCTATCAACCTGGATGTTGACTCCTCTTCAACTTCTGAATCCTCACTTGCTTGTGAGGATGAGCTTTCTCCCTCCTCCTCTTCTTCTTCTTGTGTCGAGTGAGGTTCCTCATGGAATCTTGCCAACTTGCTTCATAGCTTCTTGGCATCCATGTAATCTCCTAGCTTGCACAAAATATAATTAGGGATCAAATCAACAAGAAATTTTACTACCTTCTTATTTTTCTCAAATCTTTGGAGTTGTTCCTCAGTTCATTTCTTCATCTTGAGGAAACCTCCCAGAGCGCATATGGAACCGACGTGTTGATATCCCATCCCAGTTTTTCTTCAAACTCCATCTTCTCTAGCACTTTTGCTCCCGGTTGTTAATCCGTAGAAGAGTTTCAAGCTTTGATACCAATTGTAGGAACGTCCATGAGCGCTAGAGGGGGTGAATGGTGTGTCTTCGTCTGATGAAGGAATTCGTTCGTGCTTGCTACAAAACTTGTTATGCGAAGAGAAAATAAAGATAATAAAGCAATAACAAAATATACAAGCACACAACACACAAGAACACGCTGATATAATGTGGTTCGGAACCTTAGGATTCCTACTCCACGGATTGAGCTCAAATGAGCTATAGCGATGCTAATGCCACCACTAATAAAAAACACTCCTCGACAACAAGTCAGAGGCGAAGAAACCTATTACAATAGATTATAAAAGTAATACAATGAATACAAGCAAATACAAAGATGAAATGCAATACAAGTAAAGGAAATCACTTTACAAGAGAACTTTGATTGCTTGCTTTTGGTTGCTTGAGAAGAGCCTTGAAGGTCTGGATTGCAGCAATAAATCCCCTCCAAATTGCCTCAAAGAACCTTGCCAAAATCTCTCTCCTTGAGCTCCTTTTAAAGCTTCAACTTGGGCTAGATTCTGCCTAGCAGTCTACTGCTCGAGATCATCAGTCGACTGCTCCTGTAGCCGTTGTGAGACAATGAATTAATCCACGTTGGATAAGATTTAACGGATAGACCATCAGTTGACTAATTATGCCTCCACTCGACTGTCAAACCGTAGTAGTCGACTCGGAAACCTTCTATGCTTATGTTCTCGACCATCAGTCGACTACCATTCATGGCGATCGTCCAATCTTGCCGACAATGATTGTCAAGTCCACAGCTGCAGTCGAACGTCAGTCGACTCTAGGATAGTCAACTTTTCATAATCCCAGTTGACTCTCAAAGTCAACTTGGCTACCAAATGTCAAAACACTTGACCAATCGACTGGTACATAACTCCAGTCAACTGCTACACCTCAACCATGAGGTTTACCCCAAGTATGATGCCCTCATACTTGCTAGACCACCCTTAGCCTAGACCTAAGCCTTCTAGCCACCTCCATCAGCCTCACACCTATTGGATCCCTCCAAGTCATCCATGACTTGTTCATCTATACGCTAGCCTTCAGGTTCTTCCATCGGCTATTATCATGCTAAGCTGGACTACACCACCAAGGCACATTGGGCTTACGCTACCAAGACACACGTGTTGGTACAATCAACCCAGATCACGATTGACCAGACTCAAGTTTGACTAGAGTAGTGTTTTGATGTTTGACATTAATGTCTGACATGTGTTGGGGAGATTGCTGATGCAATCGACCTAGGTTAGTATTTGGTGGTTGACGATGGCTTGACCATTGGGAAGGAAAGTCCAAGTATGGATCTTGGCATGGAAAGTCCAACATGGGTTGGCAAGGAAAAGTCCAAGCTTGAGTCTTGGTATTTGGAAAGTCCAACATTGGGTTGGCAAGGAAGTCCAAGGGTGTAGTCTTGGCCACGTAAGTCCAAGGGTATAGTCTTGGTGGTGAAAGTCCAAGTCATGGGTACTTGGTAATTGAGAAGTCCAAGGGGAATATTGGCAGCGTAAAGTCCAAGGGTGGAGTCTTGGCAGCATAAGTCCAATGGTTGGCGGCGTAAAGTCCAAGCGGAGTCTTGGCAGCGTAAGCCCAATGTGCCTTGGCGGTATAGATCAAGTTAGCATGACATAGCCGATGGAAGCACCTGAAGGCTAGCGTATGGATGAACAAGTCATGGATGACTTAGAGGGATCCGATAGGCATTAGGCTGACGGAGGTGGCTAGAAGGCTTAGGTCTAGGCTAAGTGTGGTCTAGCAAGTATGGGGGCACCTACTTGGGTTAAAATCTCATATTTAAGGTGTATCAGTCGACTGGGACAATGGTCAGTCGACTGATGGGAGTCAACTAGGGTTTGACTGCGGGAAGATGGCCTAACTAACATGCCGGCGATTAGGGCAATCGATCGATGGCTGCGATCGGCCGATCGAGATCGATCGCTCATCAGGATGTCGAGCACAAAATGCTCTTTAGTCAAGTGATCAGCATGAGCACTCAATTGATTGAGCCATCAGTCGACTGATGGGTATAATCAGTTGACTGTTGGTGTATCCGTTGGACTTATTCGATGTGTTTCATGCCGTTGTGAGACAACGGCTACAGGGGTAGTCGACTGATGGTCCCGATCAATCGACTACTAGGCAAAAAATCAACCCGAATGCAGGTTATAAAAGCTATTCGTGGGGAGGATTTTTAGCAAGGTTTCTTGAGCATCTTTTGGGCGATTTGCTGCTTCAATTCAGGGTCTCCAGTGCAACTCAAGCAACCCCAAAGCAAGCATCCAAGTTCACATTTGTAAAGGTTTTCCTTACTTGTATTTGTGTAGGTTATTTGTATTAGCTTGCATTTCATTCTTATTGTTGTAAGAATACTTGTATGAGGTTTCTCCGCCTCCAGATTGTTCCGAGAAGGAGTTATTTAGTAGTGGTGTGTGATTGGCATCGCTAGGGCTCTTACGCGCCCAATCCGTTGAGTAGGAACCATTCGGTTCCAAACCACGTTATATCGTGTTGTCTATTGTTCTTGTGTGTATTTGTTATTGCTTTATTTCCGCTGCGCACTAATCAATTTGTAGCAAGCATGAAACAACTTCCATTGACGACAAATTGCTATTCACCCCCCTCTAGCGGTCATGAACATTCCAACAATTGGTATCAGAGCGAGGTCGTTCTTCAAGGTTTAACAACCAAAAGAGCATCGCTAGAGGGAGAAGATGGAGTTTGAAGAACAACTATGATGGGACATCAATTCACCAGTCCCATACGCGCTTTATGGACAAGAAGGCTTCAATTCATGGAAGAAAGGAATTGAAGACTTCATCATGATGAGGGATTTCAAAGAATGGTCTGTATTGATGGAAGGATTCAAGTATCCAAGAGGGCCAAAGGGAGGTTTCCTCAAAATGAAGAAGTGGACTGGGGAACAAATCCAAGAATTCGAGATAAACAAGAAGGTAATAAAATTCTTGGTTGATTTGATTCCTAACAATATATTGTGTAGCTTAGGTGAATACAAGGATGCCAAGGAACTTTGGAGAGAAGTGACAATGTTCCATGAAGGCCCATCACCGGTCCAAGAAGTCGAAGAGTGCTCATCGACTCAATCGGAGGAGACCGAGGAAGCAAGCACATCATCCTCGCAATCAAGTGAGGATTTGGAAGTTGAAGAGGAGTCGACATATGAATCAGTAGAGGAGGTGGAATTGAAAGAAGCCTCCACCTCTAGGATTGAGGGGGAGGAGATTAGATCTCCGGGTCAAGCGCAAGAGCAAGAAAGTCATCTACTTCGGAGAGAAGTGAAGCACAAGCTCAAGAGACCCTCACCACCATCCTAGGTAACTCAAACACTTTAATTCAAAATAAAATCCATATTATGTGTTTTGAGTGTAGGGAGTATGGGCATTACAAGAGTAAGTGCCCTAAGAAAGTTAAGAAGACTCCACCGACGCCTAAAAGTCAAGAGAAGTCAAATGAAGTCGGAACCCCAATTAGGAAGAGCAAGGAGCACGTGGTGTGCTTCAAGTGCCAACAATGGGGCCACTATAGGAGTCAATGTCCTAGGAGAAAAGAGGGAGCATCACATGTAGGGGGAGCCTCTAAGGCAAATCCTAAGGTAAAATCTATAAATGCACCTGCTTTAATTTATAGGCAAAAGCATGCTTTTAATTCACTTGCAATTCATCATGAAAAGCATGCTAGTAGAATTAATAGATTTTATTATCTAGGTGCTAAGAGTGTCAACCTTAGGAATAAGAAGAAATTTTGGACTAATGTCCTTAAAAATATTTTACCTAAGGCATGTTTTAGGAAAATTGAGGACCACCAGGTTTTAACACTAAATGGACTAGGCATATGCCTAGGAAGTCTCATGTCCAAAGAATAGATGAAAAATAAAAAATTGGACAATTAGAGATAGAAAACCAAACCTTGAGGTCAAGGCTGGGGAAATTAGAGAAGACTCTTGCAAAAATGCAAAATCAAATTCAAGGGTCAAAGGATAAAAAATCTAGGTCTAAGAGTCAAAACCTAGGTTTTAGGAGACAAGAGTCCACCAAGGGTAAGAAAGGTTTGGGTCACAAACCAAAGCCTAAGGAGACCTACCACAATGTTTCATTTGACTATGGAACTAAATCTAGATCTAGGAAGACCAAGGTTACTAGGGAAGTCATCTCTAAGGGTAACCAAGGTTACTAGGGAAGTCATCTCTAAGGGTAACCAAGGTGTGTGCCTAGTGGCTAGGGTTTCGAAGAAAGCTAAGGAGGCCACTAAGAAGGTTACAAGGAGAGTTACCCTAGAGTTAACCTAGGCAAGACCCAAATGACCAAGGCTACCAAGCCTAGAAGGGTCATTAGGAGGGTATCTAGGGAGGTCATCCCTAAGGAATACCTAGTAAACCCAAGGAGCTCCAATAGATATTGGGTTCCTAGGAGCGTGATCGATTCACGCTAAATGGCTTTAGGTGTGCCAACCTTGAATGGATGGGTAGTTAACCTAACCATGGTAAAGGTGGCACTTTAGGTTATTTTCAAGATTATGGATATCTTGGAAATAGGTTTGAATCATAATCCTAAAAGATTTTGGGATGTGCCAATATATTTTGAAGATTATGAAAAACCAATCAAATTGGCACAATTTAGGTTTAGAAGTCATAGTGTGCCATTTTGGATTTTTGGCACACTTGGAGGCTTGGTAGTAATATGGAAAAATTAGTTTAATAATTTAAAATGGCAACAAATATTAAAATTTAGGTATTATATACCTTTATATTTTATTTTCCATGCTTGATTTGCATATACCATGTCATGACATCATGTTTTATTTTTATCATCTAAATGTCATGATCATGCTTAGAGTTAAAGTTTAATGTCATGTGTATTTAAATTTAATCATATGTCATGACATCATGATCATTGGTCATGTTTACTTATGCTATCATTTATGCCATGATCATTCATGCATTAATTAAAATTGATTTAAGGACAAGTGGCATAACTTGAAGTCCCATGTATAAGAGAATCAACTAGTGTTGCCCTAGAAAATGCATGAAATCCTAGTTTAGGAGAACAAAGCCCACATCTCACATCACATTGACATGTATGTGTATTGATATACTCTAGATATATGTGAGATGCTAGGATATAAGTTAAATTCATAGTATTGATGGATTATTGGGAAAACTTATGTTCAAGCCATGTACATTGAGCCCAAAGAATATGATCCAATATAAGGTTTTAAAAATATTTTAAAATCATTTTGAAAAACCTTGGTGAAGTCTATCTTTTGATAGCAATCACCATTGATGAAGTTGATACAAAGTGAGCTTAAACATTGAAGTTTTTCTTCACTTTTGAACCTTGTGTTAATTTCGCTATTTTATGGATAAATTAGTTTTCAAACATTTTTCACCTATTGTATTGGTTATAAGTATTATACGTATGAATTTTAACGATTTTTCAAATTACGTATATTTACTTATGAATTTTTAAAATTCATTTCTGATAACTGAAATTCGAAAATTTCAGTTATCAGTCGATCTTTACTATTGGCGATCAGTGATGAACACGACGATCGACGTTGGTGATAAGTCGATGCGAGTGATTCGGATAAACAAGGTATGTTTAGGCCAATTTCAACTATGTTAGGGTTCCCTAACCACTCATAACCCTAGGATATGCTTTGGAAAGCATTGGAAAGGGTGAAAATCCATTGGATATAGATTAGGAGAGTTGTTAGGGTGATGTATCAACCTTAAGGTGTGGGAAAGTTCAATGTTGAACTTTGGACCTTAATTTTGATGGTTTAGTGTTCCTATAGGCTTAGGGACTTTCCAAGGACATTGTTGGTGCAATGGTCAAGGGGAAGAAAGCCTTTAGGGGGAGTTATCCATCTTAGGATGATGGATGTATATTCTTCCTTATAAAGGGGAGAATGAGAATTTAAGATACCCAATTTGGAAATTAGGAGAATTTATAGGAGTGCCTCTCTTGAGTGATATGAGACTTATCACTAGGAAGATTGTAGGCATCCTAGGTATTTTTGGACCAAGGGAGAGATTGTAAGATCTCATTGGGATATGAGACATTGACCTCCTTGGGGAGAACCTTTTTGATATATGTCAAAAAGGGGAAGAATTAATGTGAATTACCAATTTGGGAAAATTGGTAAGGGAATTTGAGTTAGGGGCCTAACTCAAGGGTATTTTTATCAAACATAAAAAAGGAGGAGATTGTTAATGCAATCGGCCTAGGTCACGATTGACCAGACTAGAGTTTGACTCGAGTAATATTTTGATGTTTGACATTGATGTCTGACATGTGTTGGGGAGATTGCTGATGCAATCGACCCAGGTTAGTATTTGGTGGTTGACGATGGTTTGACCATTGGCAAGGAAAGTCCAAGCATGGGTCTTAGCATGGAAAGTCCAACATGAGTTGGCAAGGAAAAGTCCAAGCTTGAGTGTTGGCATTTGAAAAGCCCAACATTGGGTTGGCAAGGAAGTCCAAGGGTGTAGTCTTGGCCACGTAAGTCCAAGGGTGTAGTCTTGGCGGTGAAAGTCTAAGTCATGAGTACTTGGCAATTGAGAAGTACAAGGGGAATATTGGCGGCGTAAAACCCAAGGACGGAGTCTTGGCAGCATAAGTCCAATGGTTGGCAGCGTAAAGTCCAAGCGGAGTCTTGGCAGCGTAAGCCCAATGTGCCTTGGCGGTATAGATCAACTTAGCATGACATAGCTGATGGAAGTACCTGAAGGCTAGCATATGGATGAACAAGTCATGGATGACTTGGAGGGATCCAATAGGCGTGAGGCTGACGGAGGTGGCTAAAAGGCTTAGGTCTAGGCTAAGGGTGGTCTAGCAAGTATGGGGGCACCATACTTGGGTTAAAACCTCATGTTTGAGGTGTATCAGTCGACTGGGACTATGGTCAGTCGACCGATGGGAGTCAACTAGGGTTTGACTGCGGGAAGATGGCCTAGCAGTCGACTGCTAGCATTGGATAGTCGATTGATGGCTTGAGCAGTCGATTGATCTAGAGATCAGTCGACTGCTCATCGGGATGTCGAGCACAGAATGCTCTTTGGTCAAGTGATCGGCATGAACACTCAATTGATTGAGCCATCAGTCGACTGATGGGTATAATCAGTCAACTGTTAGTGTATCTGTTGGACTTATCTGACGTGTTTCATGCCGTTGTGAGACAACGGCTATAGGGGCAGTCGACTGCTAGGCGAAAAATTAGCCCGAATGCAGGTTATAAAAGTTGTTTGTGGGGAGTATTTTTGGCAAGGTTTCTTGAGCATCTTTGGGGAAATTTGCTGCTGCAATTCGGGGTCTCCTTGTGCAACTCAAGCAACCACAAAGCAAGCATCCAAGTTCACATTTGTAAAGGTTTTCCTTACTTGTATTTGTATAGGTTACTTGTATTAGCTTGCATTTCATTCTTATTGTTGTAAGAATACTTGTACGAGGTTTCTCCACCTCCGGATTGTTCTGAGAAGGAGTTATTTAGTAGTGGTGTGTGATTGGCATCGCTAGGGCTCCTACGAGCCCAATCTGTGGAGTAGAAACCATTCGGTTCTAAACCACGTTATATCGTGTTGTCTATTGTGTTTGTGTGTATTTGTTATTGCTTTATTTCCGCTGTACACTAATCAATTTGTAGCAAGCACGAAATGACTTCCATCAACGAAGAATCGCTATTCACCCCCCCTCTAGCAGTCACGAACGTTCCAACAACACGCTTGGACTTTATACCGCCAATATCAACCCTTGGACTTCCCAATTGCCAAGTACCCATGACTTGGACTTTCCTTGCTAACCCATGTTGGACTTTCCAATTGCCAAGACTCAAGCTTGGACTTTACCTTGCCAAAACCTATACTTGGACTTTCCATGTCAAGTACACAAGACTTGGACTTTCCATGCCAAGTACACAAGACTTGGACTTATCCATCATATGGTCAATCCCAAGTCAACCATCTAGTCAACCTATTGTCATACAATGGTCAACTCCTTTATCAAACAGCAATGTCAAACATCAAATTATTACTCGAGACCAACTCAGTCAATTGCAATCGTGACTGGGTCGTATTGAAATAAAATATTTTAGAAAATAATACATACTAAAATTAGTCAATTTATAATGCACTAACAATAAAGTATAGGAAATGAAAATTTCACCTTTCAAATGTATTCATCCATCGAAATTGAATAGGACCTCTAACTTTGACCTCATTTGGTAAGTGAACCAAAAGATGCTCCATGGAATCAAAAAATAATGGTGAAAATATTCTTTTTAGATTACATAAAATGATTGAAATGTCTCTCTCTAATGTATACTTGTGTAAATGACTCAACACTGTCGAGCAAATATCATGAAGAAAAATTCTTAACTCTATAATGACACTTCATACAAAAATTTGGTAAGATTTTCTTAAAAGTAATAAGAATTAGGCTTTACATGGATATATGATAGTCATGACTTTTTAAAACCAATCAATTTGCATTACTTTAAATCGATGCATCTGCCAAGATTAGAGACATAACTATCAAAAAATCTCAATGATTTCAACTATTCACAAAGCAATCCATCTCTAATCCTTATTCAATGCATAAACTGCTTTTGACTTTGGTCCCCTACTACTTTCATCGACATTAAGAGTGGGTCATTTACAAATGAGACATATATCTTTACTTGTATTCAGATTACCTTTCATTTTTTCAATAATATCCTCATTGTATTTATCATATTATCAAAAATATTCTTCTCAATATGCATTACATCAAGATTATAATGAATCAAATGACTCTACCAATACGGTAAATCCAAAAATATACTCCGTTTAGTCCATTTATGTGCACTTCCATAGCCATATGTTGTAACATTTGGTTCTCTACTAATAGATGAAATATTAAACACTCTATACCATATGCATTCACTGATTAATCTTAATGGTTGAGGTGTTCTTTCAATTCTATTCTCAATGAATTCTTCTTTATTCCTTCTAAATTTATCATTTGGGCGTAAAAATTATCTATTACGATCAAAATAACTCATCATCTTTCTAAGTTTTAATCTGAATGACTTTGATCTCTCCATATATATTGTGTTAGTGAAAGCCCTAGAGTCAATCATATGATGATTGTTGTATGGACTTTATTGTATCATATTCCTATTTATAAAGGCATGGTTATTATATTTACTTGTATTGGTGCCAAATATCTAAATATAATAATGTCCTTGAGTAGTAGGTTCTTATCTATATCAATCGATTGGTTGAATCGATAATGAGATGATATAGAGAACACTACTCTTAATCATTCCTAGTCAAGTATTAACATTCAGGGACAATGTTAATGCGTAGAGACTAGCATGTAGGTCAACTCAATGACTTGATCTCACAAGTCATGGATATGAGATATCAAGTTGACACATGGGTATATATTAGAGAATGTATACTGAATGACCCTCCATGAGAAAGTATCATGGATCGTTATATGAGTGTCATATACTTTCTCATGTGGCTATTAGTATGACTATTAGTCCTTAGACCTGAAGTCACCATGGTTCCCTACATAAGGAGTTGCATACTTTGGCTTTCACAAACGCCACCCGTAAATGGGTAGACTATAAAGCGATTCTTGGGTATGTAACAAATTATGCGGAGGATGTGAGTGATGTAGATGGGATCTATCCCTCCTATATGGGGGTGACATCGATATTCTTGATAGAGTGAGACCACGAAGTGCATGGCCATGCCCAAATGAGTCAATATGAGATATTGAGCTCATTTGATTAAGTGAGTCTACTTGGAGTTCAAGATATAGATTACGAGGATGACACGGTCTATGCCTCAATTGGTCAATCTAGATGTCAAGGATAGAGGACATTGTTACATATTGTGAGAGTCACAATTAGTAGTCACAAAGGTGATGTTGGAGCTCAACATTCTTGTAACTTGGGTAGCAATGATGTGTTGCTAGATACGCTCATTGCTTATGTTCCTAAATCGGTTTAGGGACATTGCCAGCGTTACAAGAACCTATAGGTCATCACACAAAGGTCAATTAGATGGAGATTAGGTTCATATGATGAACCATGAGGATTAGGTTCATGGGATGAACCAAATTGGATTAAGAGTAATCCTAATTAGACTAATTGAGTTGGACTCAATTTGATTCAAGTGTTGAATGAGTCTAATTTAGATTTGATTCATCAAATCAATTTAAATTAATGAATAGAGATTCATTAAATTAAATTGACTTGAATCAAATGGTTGGATTTGATCAACCATGGGAGATAAGAGGTCAAGTTTGACTTGACTTGAGAGGGAAGATGAAAGGTCAAGTTTGACTTGACCAAATGCCATGTCATGATGATGACTTGGCCTGGCCGGCCAATGATGATGCTCCACATCATCATGGACTTAGCATGTGGTGCCCCCTCATGAGGGAGACCAAGAGCCATTGGCTCTTGACCATGAGGGAGACCAAGAGCCATTGGTTCTTGGAGTTACATGCATGCAAGGTAATTCATTTTTGAGTAATCTGTAACTTCATCTTCTTCCTTGATCTTCCTCTCAAGCTCTCCCAATCCTCATCTTGGCCGAGACCTTCAAGGAGGGCTAGCACACTCAAGATTGTCTTTTCTCCACCTAGTGCTTGTGTGGATACCAATAGAGGAGTGTGCACTTGACACTCTCGAGTTCCGGCAATCTATTTGGACGAGCGGGATAAGCGAAGGGCATCGCTTCAAGGGTAACTTCTTATCATGTAGATCTAGAGTAGATCTAAAGGTATTAAACACATACAGGTTAGTTTTATTTTTTATACTTCGCATGGATCCATGGCCGGGGCTTCCGAGGTTTCTGCAACGCAAAAGCGATTTTGTGCCTCAAAACTCAACAAAGGGTATCGTAAGCCACGTGCGAAGCATGTATGTGTTTCGTTTTGTAGTTTTTATATTAGATATAAAAATTACATATTTTTATGTCTCTGTAAATTTCCTATTTTTATTGAATTTTTGGGTATTTTTCTCGAAGAGTCGAAGCAACGAGTGTTGGGACACTTGTAGGCTTCAACCATCGAGAAAAACTCTCCGAAACGGCGAGTTCTCGCTTTTGGTTTTTGGGATAGTGACTTAAGTCATTGTAAGATCGTAGTAGGGACACTCGCAAAGTTTATTTTGCGAGTAGGGGCACTGCCCCTATCCCCAAAAGGGGCCTTGTCCCGCGATCGCGCCCGGAAACCGCTTAGCGGGACCATTACGGAGAGGTGACTCATAAAATTGAAAAAAAATAGGAAAAATTATAGAAATTTTCTGTAAAAATACATAATTTAGAATTATGTATAATTCTGTGATTGTCATAGCCCAAGAACTCCAATTTGATTGGACATTAATGTGTTGTAATTCATAATACGGCCTGCGTGTCGTTTTTGTGGTTGTGCGACCTGCGCGTCGTGCCTCTTCTTTTGAAATTCTAGTTGTAAATAATTTTAGACTCGAATGTAACTCGAGTTTCATATTTGTAATGTACAAAATGGAGCGGTGGAAAGTCCACTTGTAGACGAAGTTACGAGAAGGGTGCCGACGACACATGACGGTCAAAGGAAGCGCTTGGAGAAGCCGCTAGCCCTAGGTTGACCGTCCGATCTTCTCATTGGCTATATATATATATATATATTTGATTTTTCTTGGATGTATGTGATGCATGCTAGTAGAATAATGCTTGTATGTATATGATGCATGCTAGGATACTTTTTTTGTATGTATATGAAGCATACTAGGATAATGCTTGTATGTGATGCATGCTAATATAGGATAATAAAAGCCTTAATGCGTATATGATATACATTACGATTAGATTAGATCTTAATCGAATCAACTCGTAAATGCCTACCAGGTCCTTGATACCCATCACTACCTCGATCATTTGTAGTTGTTGAATCTGCCAAAGCAGAGCAACGCATATTATCTTGGTAGGGTGTGGAGGGACAATCTTGGTCCCGCCTATCACAGCTTGGGTTAGAGTAAGCTCAATTAGATTGAGTAAAACTAGTTAACTCAATTGGATCGAGTAGAACTATAGGCATATTCCAACCGTTGGAAAGATAGGATAAGATCGCATTTACACTAAATCTTGGGTGATTTACCCAAAGCTAACTCAAGGTCTTTTGTAAATGTGGGTCTTGATCCTATAAACAAGAGTTGCATAGAGATGTAATCGGTAATGTGTTACCCACCGATCGTACTAAGTCTTGGGCGATTTAGCCAAAGCTAACTCAAGGCTTAGTATGATGTGGATCTTGTCCCGCAAGAATTATAGCTAGTTTGTATGAATCTAGTAACGTGGTTTGACCACATCCATAACTCGATTCTATAAAAATTCCTATAATTCAGTCGGAGCATCATTTGATTAAAGGCCTAATTAAATGATAAAAGGAATATGATATTAATTCTCTGCATTATAGGTTGTAGATTACTATGTCGACAAACACGAACACTCTCTCTCTGCATTCTGTCCTTGAGAAGGACAAGCTCAATGGAGCAAATTTCTTGGACTGGTACAGGAATCTGAGAATCATTCTCACCCAAGAAAGGAAGTTGTACGTCTTGGAGCAGCCCATTCTGGAGGTACCTCCTGCCACTGCGTCGCGAGCTGACAAAGATGCTTATAAGAAGCATCAAGATGATGCATTAGATGTGTCATGTCTAATGCTCGTGACTATGAACTCTGAGCTTCAGAAGCAACACGAGTTCATGAATGCTTATGATATGGTTGAACATCTTCGTCAACTATATCAAGGACAAGCAAGGCATGAGAGATATGAAGTCTCTAAGGCATTGTTTGGTTCCAAAATGTAAGATGGGACTCCCGTAGGTCCATATGTACTCAAGATGATTGGGTACGTAGAAAACCTACAGAGATTCGCCAAGAGCCGCCACGACTTGATCGTGCAGTCTTTGCCGCAAAGCTACAATCAAATTGTCATGAATTACAACATAAATGAAATTGATAAGTCATTGCCTGAGATGCTCAGCATGTTGAGAACTGCTGAGCTCAACCTTAAGAAGGGAAAATCTGACGCCATTTTGATGGTGCAAAAGAAGAAAGGCAAGGGCAAGCCTAAAGGTAAGGGAAAGTCCCAAGCCAAGGGCAAAGGCAAGGAACTGAAACCCAAAGGAGGGGTGGCCAAGGAAGGGGCTTGCTTCCACTGCAAGGAAGCTGGACACTGGAAGCGTAACTGCAAGGCATACCTGGAAGATCTTAAGAAGAAGAGAAGTGAGACTTCTACTTCAGGTATAAATGTTATAGAAGTCAATCTATCTATTTCTTCATCATGGGTATTAGATACCGGATGTGCATCTCACATTTGTACCAATGTGCAGGCGCTGAGAAATAGCAGGGCATTGACAAAGGGCGAGGTGGACCTACGAGTAGGCAATGGAGCAAGAGTTGCTGCTGTTGCTGTAGGAACTTATGATCTATCTCTGCCCACTGGGCTTGTACTAGAATTAGATGAATGTTGTTATGTGTCTGCTTTAACTAAGAACATAATTTCGGTTTCTTGTTTGGACAAGAAAGGATTTACATTTATAATAAAGAAAAATATTATTCCGTTTATTTAAATGATATGTTCTATTGTAGTGCACCTCTAATGAACGGACTCTACTTTCTAGACTTAGAGAGCCCTATCTATAACATAAGTACCAAAAGGTTCAAGTCAAATGAGTTGAACCAAACCTATCTCTGGCATTGTCGCTTAGGTCACATAAATGAGAGTCGCTTATCTCAGCTCCATAAGGATGGGCTGTTAGACTCATTTGATTTTGAATCATATGAGACATGCGAGTCTTGCCTTTTAGGCAAGATGACCAAGACTCCCTTTAGTGGACACAACGAAAGAGCAACAGACTTGTTAGGACTTATACATAGTGATGTATGTGGCCCTTTCAATGTTGTTAGAGGTGGTTCTGGTGTACTTCATTACATTTACTTGATGACTTGGTAGATATGGTTATGTGTATCTTATGACACATAAATCAAAATCCTTTGAAAAGTTCAAAGAATTCAAGAATGAAGTACAAAACTAGCTTGGCAAGAGTATTAAGATACTTCGATCAGATCGAGGTGGTGAATACCTTAGCCATGAGTTTCGTGACTATCTAGCTGAGTGTGGGATTCTATCCCAACTCACTCCTCCTGGAACACCACAGTGGAATGGTGTATCCGAAAGGAGGAATCGTACTCTATTAGATATGGTATGATCTATGATGAGTCACACAGATCTTCCTATATCCTTTTGGGGATATGCTCTAGACACAACAGCCTTTATCCTGAACCGTGTACCATCCAAGGTTGTGATAAAGATACCATATACGATATGGACAGGGAGAAATCCCAAGATGTCTTTTATGAGGATTTGGGGTTGCGAGGCTTACGTTCGACGTCAAGTCTCGCATAAACCGGGACCCAAATCCGATAGGTGCTATTTTGTTGGATATCCCAAGGATACAAAGGATATTACTTCTACATTCCCTACCAACACAAGGTGTTTGTGGCAAAGACTGGGGTTTTTCTAGAAAGGGATTTTGTTTCTAGAAAAACTAGTGGGAGTACGTTCGATCTTGAAGAAATTCAAGATAAGGACCATAGCACTGAGGCCTTGATGGATGTTGAACAGGAACCACAAAGTGTTGTGGGTGATGAGGTTATTGCACAAAGAGTTGTGGAACAACCACCTGTTCATGTAGACCTACCTCTTCGCAGGTATGATAGGGTACGTTATCAGCCTGAGAGATATTCATTTCTCTTGTCTGACCATGATGACGTTATGCTCATTGAGAATGAGCCTACCTCCTATCAGGAAGCTGTGATGAGCCCAGATTCTAAGAAATGGCTAGAGGCCATGAGATCTGAGATGGAATCTATGTACACCAACCAAGTATGGACTTTGGTTGATCCACCTAAAGGGGTCAAACTCATTGGGTGTAAGTGGGTCTTTAGGAGAAAGACTGACATGGATGGACTTACGCATACCTATAAGGGCCGATTGGTGGCTAAAGGTTTCAAGAAAATTCATGGTATTGACTATGATGAAACCTTTTCTCCAGTGGTGATGTTTAAGTCCATTCGGATCTTGCTTGCTATTGCAGCATACCACGATTATGAGATCTGGCAGATGGATGTCAAAATCATATTTTTGAATGGAAACTTACTCGAGGATGTGTACATGACACAACCTGAGGGTTTTGAAGATCCACATCATACTGGGAAAGTATGCAAGCTGCAAAGGTCCATTTATGGGCTAAAGCAAGCCTCTCGGAGCTGGAATCTTTGATTCGATGATGCGATCAAACAGTTTGGTTTCATCAAGAATGAAGATGAACTCTGTGTCTACAAGAGGGTTAAGGGGAACACAATTGTCTTCCTTGTATTGTATGTGGATGGCATACTACTCATTGGGAATGACATCCCTTCGCTACAGTCTGTGAAGACTTGGCTGGGGACGTGCTTCTCAATGAAGGACTTAGGTGAAGCAACCTGTATTCTAGGCATCAAGATCTATAGAGATAGATCTAAAAGATTGTAGGGATGTATACTGAAAAATCTATCTTTTCTATGAACATCTTTATTTTTGAAATAAGAATCACATGATCATTGTTTGCATATTTTTATGCATATTGTCTAATACGTTACATTGTAGATAACATGGTGTGTGGTGTCACAAGGGAGATCATGTTATCGACTCCTTGTAAAGTATAAGTAAAGGCTCACAACCGAGATGGCTTTGGACAAACCATCGGAATGGTTGTAGTGTGATTTGGTATTGGTTTGTCTTGACCATAGAATCACACTAGTGCACTTTGTGTGTATAGAGGTGATTCGATTTATTGCTGACTACATAATCGAATCGGACCTCAGATATTATTTAGTACATGCTCTTAATCCCGATATAATAACGGACACATATACTTAGTACTCATCTCTTTGATTTACCAATGGGCGAGATTTATAGATTAAATCGATAGGCTCGGTAAGTTGGGTGATGATATTATTTTTATGGTGTGCCGTTGATTATAGGAGGAAACCGTGTCCTATATATTAGGATGATGATGTCCCCTTGAGGAGCTCATAAGGTTCATCATGTAAACTCTACTGGTGGACTTGGTCCGGCATGATGAAAAGGTTGAGTGGTACTACTCAAGGAGTTAGGTGTTGATTAATTAATGGTCAGTAAATTAATTAATCGACGGACATTCGAGATCTTAAACACGGGGAGAAAATGTACAAATAATATATGGAGCACATATTATCATATGAGGGTTGGTGAGGTAGATCAATGATGAACCTTTAGTGGATTGGATCATCATTAGTGGATCGGACTTTATGTGGTCTTGATCCATGGGTGGCCAAGACCCAACTCCTCCTCATGGTCCCTAATGTAGCCTATTAACACCTCATGATGCTTAGATCCAATGGATAGAAACAAAACTCTAAGATCCATTGGTAGAGATTAAATCTCTAAGATCCGACGGTTGAGATTAAATCTCTAGATCCGACGGTTGAGATTAAATCCCTAGAACCAATGGATGAGATTAATTCATGACTCATCCCTAACTCTATAAAAGGATGGCATGGGAGTTGGCGTGAACTACATTGAAGAGAGCAAGTCTTGGGCGGCAAGAGAAGGGAATCCTAGTTGAGATAGGATTAGGGTTAGGGTTTGGAGGCTAGGGCGGCACCAAATAAGGAAGGTGTTGTTTTCTTCTTCTTCCTTCTTGTGGCCGGCGTCGAGCAAGTTTCCAGGCCCTTCCCAGCCCTTGGCCAGTGCCCAAAAGCTCCCTTCTTCCTCTCCTTAGGTGGTGGAAACAAGATATAGGGTTTCCCTTGGTGTCTTGATTGTTTTCCATCATCTTCTCCACCTTCTAGTTGGCCGGCGGCAAGGAGATTGTATGCTCCTTGTTGGTTGGTTTTAGGGAGGAGGAAAAGCTTGTGTCTACTCTTCCTCTTGCTTTGGAAGAGCAAGGAGGGAAGATTTGCGATCTAGGAGCTTCGACTTTTGGTAGATCGTCGCCCACACAACGTCCAAAAGGAGGAAGGTCATACATTAGAAGATCGAGAGGTATAACTATTCTACTTTCTTCTTTTGTTTGTTGCTTGTTTTTGTTTTTCAATTATAAGCATGTTATAAATCTGTAAATGGCTAAATAATACTTGGATCCCGAGCATAAACACAAAAACCGGTGATCCGGACATCGTCTATTCCGCGGCTACTCGTAGAATAGAGGATGGTCGCATGAATAACTAGTTTGTTCAAGTGACTCTCTAAACGAATAGCACGACGATGACTTGGTGGTTTGGGCAATCCCTTTTGTCTAGGATTAATTTTTTTTTAATCTGGGGACATCGAAGGGATCGCCATGGACAAGCTACCGAGGTGAAGTGGGAAGCGAAGTTTCCCCTCACGGACTCGATAAGCAAAACCCTTCAATTGGTATCAGAGCCAAGGTTTCCGGTTTTGTGTGTTTAGGATTCAGTTAATTTTTATGCTCTTTTTCATATATTATATGTGCCAGATAATAGTAGGATATGCGTAGTTTAACTCTTTGGTTGCAGGCATAAGATCTGACTATTATGGTCATATGTGTGTATGTGATTGTATGTGTGTAAATATTTATTTTGTTGAATCCTCGGGGTTGACAAGGCTAGTATTTAGTTTTTTGTAAATTAAATATGGCATTGTTTAGCCACTCTTTATTTTATTTTACTTTCGATCTAGATTTCATGTACCCTCCCTCGTGGAGTATAGGATCGATGGATGTAAATTAAAATAGGTTTTAGTCTCGGCTCGGATCTCCGGATGGCTCATACATGGCGTAGGAGGAGCGGACGAGATGGCGATGCGACGGGAGTCATATTGAAGACAAAAGCCATAATAGTTGAAAAATAATTTATTTTTCATATTTATTGCTTTTTTGTTTGATATGCATGTCTTAGGCTAGGAAAATTCCTCAATTTCAAATTACTAAGTGGGAGAGGGATATTTTTATAAATTCCCACAACCTCCATTACGATTTGACAAGTGATGCAAACAAACTTGCGCGTCGGCTCTGAGTGCCTTCCTCCCCATCGGATGGGTTTGTTTGCGGATCACAAGGTCGAATATGGTTATAGGAAATTATTAAGGAGCGTGTGTAGTTGCTCATCGTAAGGCACATAACCCGAGATAATTAACTTAGTACCGAGTAATGGTGAACACTTAGATACAAATATAAGTATCCTCCCCATTGGAGTCACTGCTTTTATTTGTAGGGACGAAGAGAAACCAACTATTAATTTTACTTGTCAAAAAATTAGGTTGACAAGATAGTAAAATTAATGGGTAAAACCTCCTCTTACAAATGTAGAATTCGTATACGTCCACACTATCGTGGCATACAATATTCTCAGGTGTTTTAAGGTGTTGGTTGATTTTAAAATTTTATTGTTTGAGGAATCAATAATTTTTTAAAATCTACAGTAATGATCTATGTGATTCTTAGGATTTTCAAAAATGACTTTCAGTCCACCTACTATGATACTAAAGGAAAATAAACTTACTGTACCCAAATAATGTTGATTGGAAAAGAATCTAGATATTGTCTTATCTGCTAAGGAGTACAAGTATGCACTCTTCGAAGAGTGTCCTCAAGCCATGGTTGCTCAAAAAGGGTTCTACTTCTAAACTGAAAGGCAAGAAGAAGGAGAAACAAGGTAGAGCAAAGGTGGTGGGAGGATCTCAGGGAGGAGTGAAGAAGCCGAAAGGCAAGTACTTCACTTATAAGCAAGATGGACATTGGAAGAAGGACTGTCCCAATCCGAAGCAGAACAAAGGTATATCCTTTGGTCTAGTCGTTGAAACATGATTAGCGGTGATATCTACGGCACGATGTGTAGAATCTGAGCCACTAATCATGTCTCAACACTTTGCGAGGGTTCTAGGAAACCCGACGACTAGCTAAAGGAGGTTACCATTTACTTGGGCAATGCCATGAAGATGGCGGCTATTACGATGGGAGAAGTTTTATTTATCTCTTGAGAAAAATAAAACTTAGGTTCTGAAAATTCCTTTATGTGCCTTTATTTAGAAAGAATTTAATTTCAGTTTCTAAATTGTTTATGGATGGATATTCTATTTCTTTTAATGACAGAGTTGTTATAAAAAGGAATAGGGAGAATATCTGTTCAGGTACATCGATAGGAAATTTGTATACACTTGAACCAAAACCTCCCACGATGCAAATTAAAGTTCATAACTCATCTTCTAATTCCAAAAAAAAAAGAACCTTCAAAGGTGAACCAAACATATCTTTGGCATCTTAGGCTTAGTCATATTAACCTAAACAGAATTCAAAGGTTGATAGCTGATGGACCTCTGGGTTCATTAGTGGTGGAGGATCTCCCAACTTGTGAATCTTGGTTGGAGGGTAAGATGACCAAGAGGCCTTTTAAGGCCAAGGGGTATAGAGCCAAAGATGTGTTAGAATTGGTTCAATCTGATTTGTGTGGTCCTATGACCATCCAGGCAAGAGGTGGTCTTGAATATTTCGTCTCTTTCATAGATGATTATTCAAGATATGGATGACACTACGATCTGATCGTGGTAGTGAGTACCTCTTGGGAGAGTTTAGGAACTACTTATTAGAGGATGTGAATCAATTCCAATTGACTGCACCTGGCACACCCCAACAGAACGGTGTAGCAGAGCGAAGGAATATGACTCTTATGGAAATGGTTAGATTGATGATGAGTTATTCTGACTTGCCAGATTCGTTCTGGGGATATGCTCTAGATACGACAGTGCACATTCTGAACTTGGTTTCATCTAAATCAGTGTCTTCTACTCCCACAGAGTTGTGGACTGGGCTAAAGCCTAGTCTAAGACATATTCGGATATAGGGAGTCCAGCACATGTGATGAAGGCAGATTCTGGTAAGTTGGAACCTTGTACAGAAGTACGCTTGTTCGTTGGCTATCTTAGAGGAACGAAGGGTGGATTATTTTATAGTACTAGAGATCAGAGGGTGATCATTAGCACGAACGCCAGATTTCTAGAGGAAGACTATGTGATGAGCCACAAGCCCAAGAGTAAAATTGTTCTGGAGGAATTAAAAGGGGAAGTCACTTCTTCAGTACCACCGGTACAAGAGGATATACCACAAGTCACTGCACCGCGTGTCACAGAGGATACAAAGGTGATACCTCGTCGTAGTGGAGGGTTGTGAGACAGCTTGATAGATTCATGTTCTTGGGTGAATATTCTGATTTGGTCCCTGGTGAACATGAACCTGATCCCTAGACATACGACGAGGCAATTCAAGATAAAGATGCAATATCTTGGCAAAGTGCAATGAATACTGAGATTGAATCTATGGATTCAAGTCAGGTCTGGGAGCTCTTATGCATAGCAGCTCATATGGATTATGAGGTGTGGTAGATGGATATCAAGACAGCTTTCCTTAATGGAAGTCTTGAGGAAAACATCTATATGAAGCAACCAGAGGGATTCATTGCGAAGGGCAAAAAGCATCTTGTATGTAAGCTTAATCGGTCCATTTATGGATTGAAGCAAGATTCAAGGTCTTGGAACATCCGATTTGATGAGGTAATCCAGGATTATGGATTTATTCAAAGTCCGGATGAGTCTTGTGTATACAAGAGATGTGACAGAAACGTAGTGGTATTTCTTGTACTATACATAGATAACATTTTGGTGATTGGCAACAATATCAAAGTGTTATTAGATGTAAGGGTATGGTTGTCCAAACAGTTTGATATGAAGGACTTGGGGGAGGTGGGACACATCCTTGGGATCAAGGTTATAAGGGATCGCAGGAAAAGGATGTTGTGCTTATCCCAAACTTCATACATAAACACAATTATGGATAGTTTTAGCATGCAGAACTCCAAGAAGGGTTTTCTACCTTTCAGGCATGGAGTTCCTTTATCTAAGGAGATGTGTCCTAGATCATCTAAGGAGATAAAGGAGATGAAGGCGGTTCATTATGCTTGGCTATATATGCGATGCTATATGAGACCAGGATATCTCTATCTATGCCGTGGGCATGGTCGTGAATATCGAGTAATCTAGACAGGACATTCGATTGCGATAAAGCATATATTAAAGTGCACGAGAAGGACTAGGGATTATATGCTAGTTTATCAGGCGGACCAATTACTCACATGGGTTACACAGATTCCGACTTCCAATCAGATAGGGATAACAGTAAGACTACCTCAGTTTTTGTGTTTACTTTGGAAGGTGGAGCCATTATATGGAGGAGTGTCCAGCAGAAATGCATGGCGGACTCCACCATGAAAGCTGAGTATGTGGCAGCCTTTGAGGCGACCAAAGTTGTATGGCTCAGGAACTTCCTGATGGACTTGGATGTGATTCCTGGTTTGCCCAGAACTATCGCAATTTATTGTGATAATAATGGTGTAGTTGCAAACTCGAAGAAACCACGAGCCCATAAGGTGAGTAAACACATAGAGCGCAAGTACCACCTGATACGAAAAATCGTAAAGGAGGTAGAAGTTATTGTCGCCTAGATTGCATCAGAGGATGACCAGGTAGACCCTTTCACTAAGGCCCTTCGAGCGAAAGCTTTGATAGGCATGTGAAGGGAAGGGGAATCAGATGTATGGCAGTATGAGGACAACATAGTCTTTTAGTATAAGTGGGAGATTGTAGGGATGTATACTGAAAAGTCTATCTTTTCTATGAACATCTTTATTTTGAAATAATAATCACATGATCATTGTTTGCATATTTTTATGCATATTGTCTAATAGGTTACATTGTAGATAACATGGTGTGTGGTGTCACACGGGAGATCATGTTATCGGCTCCTTGTAAAGTATAAGTAAAGGCTCACAATCGAGATGACTTTAGACAAACCATCGGAATGGTTGTAGTGTGATTTGGTATTGGTTTGTCTTGACCATAGAATCACACTAGTGCACTTTGTGTGCATTGATCAGGACCGACATAGAGGTGATTCGATTTATTGAATCAGACCTCAGATATTATTTAGTACATGCTCTTAATCCCGATATAATAACGGGCACATATACTTAGTACTCATCTCTTTATTTACCAATGGGCGAGATTTATAGATTAAATCAATAGCCTCGGTATGTTGGGAGATGATATTATTTATATGGTGTGCCGTTGATTATAGAAGGAAACCGTATCCTATATATTAGGATGATGATGTCCCCTTGAGGAGCTCATAAGATTCATCATGTAAACCCTGCAGGTGGACTTGGTCCGACATGATGAAAAGGTTGAGTGGTATTACTCAAGGAGTTAGATGTCGATTAATTAATGGTCAGTAAATTAATTAATCGACGGACATTCGAGATCTTAAACACGGGGAGAAAATGTACAAGTAATATATGAAACCCATATTATCATATTAGGGTTGGTTAGGTAGATCAATGATGAACCTTTAGTGGATTGGATCATCATTAGTGGATCAGACTTTATGTGGGCTTGATCCATGGGTGGCCAATGTTGGATCGATGCGGTTCGCTAGAGGGGGGGGTGAATAGCGATAGAAACTTTTTCGTAATCGTTCGTTAAGGTACGAGTAAAACGCAGCGGAAAGATAACAATAAATAAATAAAAATACGAGGGTTTTTTACTTGGTTCGTAGCCTACGGCTACTACTCCAAGGCCCTAGTGGTCCTTGACCACGCACGGAGGGCAAAATACTAACCAAACTCCTCCTCGTTGGAGATAGGAGTTAAACGAATACAAAACTCGATAAATACTCAAGGTAGAGGGACACTCCCCCTCTCTTTGATATGATTTAAAGCTCGAAGAAATAAGAACAACTTAAAATTTATACCAACGACTTTTGAATACTTGAATCTTGGAGCTTGAGTCGTCGTCTCGGCAGCGCTTCGTCGTAGGGATGTCGGAGACTCGTAGCGTATCGGAAGCACTTGGAAGCTTTTGAATTGATGAAAAAACCCTAGGTTTGGCCCTCCTATTATAGCCTTTAAGCCCCTCATCGAATGGGTCTTTAGCCAATCACAAATGGGCACAAAACCCCTTGAAAAATGGTGATAACTCTTGACTACTCGAGGCTGATCCTTTGACCTGATCGGTGATGGCCATCACGGATCATTCGGCGGATCGATCAGTCGACCTTCAGCCGATCGGTGATTGGCGGCGATCAGTCCTCCAAGTAGCGGCGATGATGCTTTACGTAAGTCAAGGTTAGCTCAACAAAACATAATTTCGATGGTCGTCGACCATCCGATCTCGACCTAGACCACCTATGAGATGTCTTGGGTCAGATCTACGCTTAAGTCTTTCCCGTAAGAGGATACGACCTTACTTACGCCGCACACGAGCTTACCTCGATCTACGTGTTGCTTTTTTACGGCCTTCCACTCAATTCCTTGGCTCCCTCCAAGTCTCTTGAGTGTCGTCGACCACCGCGGCTTCCTCCGGTGTCGCTAACCTTCACTCACGTGAGACTTTTTCGCACCAGATTTAGCTCATGAGATAACAATATATGCTTAACTTTGTATCGTTTGCTATAATCAAAACTTAGGTTCGACTTAGGTGCCTACTGCACCAACAATCTCCCCCTTTTTGATTTATGGCAAACCCACATACAAAGTTAAGTAAATAGCAAGCATGAAGAGTAATAATGTGCATGAGAAACAAAAAATATGAAGATTAAGTTGGAGTAGTAAGGATTTTCTTCAAGTACTCCCCCTTGAGGAATCCTCCCCCTTGACCGAGGGTGAGTCTTGAAGAAAGACCTTAATCCTCCCCCTTGAGGGTTGCTTTAAGTAATTAACATTACTTAAAGTTGGCCTTAGTAAAACGTTTTAGTTAAGCCCTTTCTCCCCCTTAAGTAAAACATTAACGACATAAAGTTTAAAAAATAAGTTTAAGTAAAACGTAGACGGCACAAATAAGTTTAAGTTAAGAATTCTTTGGCCTTTTGGTAAAAGTTAACTAAGTTTTAACTTTTGGTTTAAATATGAAGTAAGAGTTAAGTTATCAAAAAATTTGACCCCTTAACTTTGGCCTTTTTCTCCCCCTTTTGCCGTATATCGAAAAGAGTAAGGGGTGTGTGGAAAACAAAATAAGTGTTAAATTTAAAGTCCAAGCATGTTCCCCATTTTTTATATATATAAAAAAAATATACTCAAAATAAGCTCATCTATAAAATGTTCGACTCATATTTGGCTTGATTGATATGTAAGATCAACTGGTCAGAGTCGGTTAGTATGTATGATTATACTCCGTGGTTCATAGCGATGCACTAGCTCTACATCTGGAACCAGGAGTAAGGTCCTAACATCTCACGCCCATCTACGTGGCTAAGTACACAAACACATTAGTCCTATGTGTTGTGAGATGTACTGGCTCCTTAAATCTATAGGTGCATGATATCTAAGGTATGTCTTATGCTAGTTCCATAAAAATGAAATTAAAGAAATAGTAGTAAGAACATATAATTTGCATGTACCTATTCTATTACGCACATGCCCAATTTTCGTCTTAATAGACTAAATTCGGCTTCGGGTAGGGGTTTAGTAAATAGATCTACCAAGTTAGACTTCGATTCGACGTATTCAAGGTGTATGGCTCCGTTGGCCACATGTCCTCGAATGAAATGATGTTTGACCTCTATATGTTTGGTCCTAGAGTGACATATCGGATTCTTTGTAAGATTAATTGAACTAATGTTATCTACGTGAAGTTTAGTATTCGTAAAGTCTAACTTAAAGTCGCGGAGAGTGTGCTTCATCCAAAGAAGTTGCGTGACACACTCACCCATCGCGATGTATTCGGCTTCGGTGGTAGATAAAGCAACACAGTGTTGTTTCCTACTGCACTAACTCACTAGACTCAAGCTGAGAAGTTGACAACAACCACTCGTGCTCTTTCTATCGAGCTTACTACCGGCATAGTCCGAATCGGAGTAGCCGGTTAGTTCGAACTCGGTAGATCTAGGGTACCAAATACCAACGTTAAGTGTACCCTTAAGATATCTAAGGATATGCTTAACTAGGGTTAGGTGAGACTCCTTAGCACAGGTTTGAAACCTGGCGCACATACTTACTGCGAATAGGATGTCGGGTCGACTCGCAGTTAAGCATACGCTTAACTAGGGTACCAAATACCAACGTTAAGTCTCTCGTACCAAGCTCGAGGAGCTTGTTTAAGTCCATAGAGAGCCTTCTTAAGTTTTAGAACATGGTTGGGTTTATCTAGATTTTCGAATCCGGGGGGTTGGCTAACATAAACTTCTTCTTTAATGTATCCATTTAGGAATGCCGACTTAACATCCATTTGAAACAGCTTAAATCCTCGATGTGCGGCATAAGCTAGCAACATTCGAATGGATTGAGTCTAGCTCTTTGGGGCATAGGTTTTCGTAATCTAAGCCTTGACTTGGCTAAACCCTTTGGCGACTAACCTAGCCTTGTTTCTAACTACTTCACCTTTATCATCAAGCTTATTTCGAAACACCCACCTTGTTCCAATTATTGTTTTGTCTTTAGGTGGTGGTACTAATTCCCACACTTCATTCCTAGTAAATTGGGCTAGCTCTTCTTGCATTGCAATAATCCAATCGGGATCAAGAAGAGCTTGTTCAATTGATTTGGGTTCTATCTTTGAAATTAAGGAAATTTGACTAAGGTTCCTATAGGATGCTCTAGTTCGAACTCCTAGATTAGGATCTCCTATCACTTGATCGATAGGGTGGTTAGTTTGAATCCTAGATTGGGTTGGGTTTGTGTCACCTAATGCTTGATCAATGGGGTGACTTGGTTGAACACTAGTTTGGTTGGAGTCATCTATCACTTGATCAATAGAGTGACTTGGTTGACTTAGGTTTGGATTAACACTAGACCTGATCTCGGGATCGGAGTTAGGTCTAGTATGAATCGGCTCGCTAATTGGGGTTGCCGGGGGTTTTGTAGGTTCATGTCCTTCATCGAACACTACATTAATGGTTTCCTCGACTCTAAGGGTGTCATGGTTATATACTCTATAAGCTCTACTTGTAGTCGAGTATCCTAGAAAGATTCCGATCGTGGTTTTGGATGTAAATTTCCCTAGGTAATCCTTAGTGTTTAGGATATGTACCTTACACCCAAATACCCTAAAGTACTTGATGTTGGGTACTTTATCGTGATAAATCTCGTATGAGGTCTTAAGGTGCCTTTTTACCATAAGGATCCTATTTTGGACATAGCATGTCGTGCTCTTACGCTAAAACCTATCGGGTAGGTCGTATTCGTTCAACATGGTCCTAGCGGCTTCTTGTAGAGTTCGGTTTTTCCGCTCCACTAGGCCATTTTGTTGAGGGGTCCTAGGGCAAGAGAATTCATGGTGGTATCCGTTTAGGTTACAGAAGTCGGTGAACCTTTGATTTTCGAATTCACCACCATGATCGCTTCTAAGTCTTTTAACCTTAAGGTCTTTTTGATTCTCGATTAATTTGAATAGATTGATTAATTGATCTAGAGTATCATTTTTATGTTTGATGAACCTAACCCAGGTAAACCTGGAGTAGTCATCAATTATGACTAAGCAATATTGACTTTTATTGAGTGACTTGGCTCCATGTGAATCGAATAGATCCATATGTAGGAGCTCAAGTACACTTGAGGTTCGTTCTTGGTTAGTTAACTTGTGTTGTGTCCTAGGTTGTTTTCCTTGTTGACAAGCATTACAGATTTTATTAACCAAATTGTTGAGGTTGGGTAAGCCTCTGACTAAGCCACTCTGACTCATCTTGTGGACGAGTCTTGGGTGCGAGCGACCGAGTCGTCGGTGCCACAACCATGATTCCTCTTCCTGTGTCATAAGACATTTGGCTGAGGAATTGATTAAGTTAATTGTATAAATGTTATTTGTCCTAGTTCCTTTGAGTATTGTTTTAGCTGTTTTATTTGTTTTAATTACACATTCATTTTCTAAAAATATGACCTTATAGTTATTGTCACATAATTGGCTTACGCTAAGTAGGTTATATTCAAAATTCTCTACAAGTAATATATTTTTAATAACAAAATTCGAGTTAAGCTCGATATCACCTGATCCGATGATTTTGAGCTTGCCGTTATTCCCAAAGGCTACCGATCCTTGTCGTTTGAATCGAAGCTTTGTGAATTTGAGTTGATCCCCGGTTATGTGTCGGGAGCAACCGCTGTCCAACATTCATTGATCCTACACACAAGGTGGTTGGATTGGATGTTAGATTTTTTTTTTTTTAAAAAAAATTTGTTGTAAGTTGTTAAACCTAGGTCATCTCACTGTGTCTATATGATCAAGCATGTTATACTTATGTGTTTTTTGTGAGATGACTTACAATTAAGTTGATTAAGTGTATTTAGGTTGAAGTGATTTTATGTTAGATTTGGATTTGACCCTAGGCTTGTCAAGTTTACCTTTTCAAGATCATGGCTTCCAGGTCGTGGCGAGGCACAGGGGCCTTCTTTTATCGGATCATCGACCACTTCCTTAGACAAAGCCATGTTCAAGAAAATGATGACTTGACTCACCTAAGATTATTTCCTTGTCTAACTGGTTATTTTTGAAAAGAGGCTCCCCGAGGCTCAATCTTTTCGAAGAATTTTAGTTGGTTATGTTTCTGAAAAGAGGCTCCCTTAGGCTCAATCTTTTCGAAGTTGATTATGTTCATGTTCTAAGTGAGTTCACAAGTTTTAAAGTACAAACTTTCTAAGTTAAAGCATGCAATTTCTAAGTTAAAGCACAAACATTCTAAGTTAAAACATGCAATTTCTAAGTTAAAGCACAAACATGTTTTGTACTGGCTCCCCCTAGACCGTTGAATCGGTTCGGTCTATCCACATAGTGGATTTGGTCCTTGGGAATCCAGTATGGGTTGGATCCTAGAGTTGAAATCAAAAGGTTCTTAGGGACCCATGCTTGGACATGTTTCCTATGTCGACTTACAATCGACATATACGACCTATTAGTCGTGTTTGAGTTAAACCCTAGTCCAGCCTTGTTGTACACGGCCCTTTGAGATCCAAGTAGGAGGTCAAGTCCTTTGGATCCCGAAGTGAACCTTTCCAACGTGTTCCTAAGATCTTCGACTTGACTTTTCAAGAGAGAGTTCTCAACTTCGAGCTTTTCAACTCGAGTTGAGTCCTTCTCTTGAACTCGACTAGTCGAAGAAGTTAGGGAGACCTCGTGTTTGAGGAGTTTAACCTCCTCAACAAGGGTCTCGACCTTGGACTCGGACTTAGCTAACTTCCTAGACAAAAACCTAACCGTATTATGTAAAGTATTAAATAAAGTTCGACTTACTTTAAGGGTATCTTTTGAACCAGATGCGTATCCGTGGCTTGACTTGAAGGTAGCTTCGTAGTCCGAGTCATCCTCAGGTTCCGACTCAAGTTCAGGTTCGGTCTTCGTTTCTAACTCAATCAATTTCGCCATGAAGACGTGGTCTTCGTCTTCTTCAGATGACGCTTCTTCCCATGTCGCGTTGAGGGCCTTCTTGTGCTTAGGTGCTTTGTGGTTGAGTTTGGGGCACTCGGACTTGATATGTCCAAATCTATTACACTCATAACACCTAATATTAGAACTTTTAGACTTACCTTGGTTGGGTCGAGTTGTGGTTCGCTTTCGTCCCTTGGCTATCCTTCGAGCTAGGTTCATTAGTTCGACAGTCAACTCCGGGTCAACTTCTTCTTCGGACTCGTCTTCCTCCTCGGTTAGTGGTGGCTTGCTTGCGATTTTCTTCTTCTTTGATCCTGCAAACAAGGCTATACCCCTCTCGGGTTCCGAGTTGGATTGTTCATATAATTCGAAATCGGAAAAGAGTTCATCTAACCTAATTTTAGAAAGGTCCTTGGATACCTTGTAGGCATCGACCATGGATGCCCACAAGGTAGTCCTCGGAAAAGAGTTTAGAACATACCTTATAAGGTCGCGGTTTTCGACCTTTTGCCCGATTGCATGTAGGTTGTTGACGATGTCCTGGACTCGGGCGTGAAGTTGCGTCGCGGACTCGTGTTCCTGCATTTTTAGGTTATATAGTTTTTTGAAAAGAAGATCACGCTTACATACCTTGGCTTCGTCGGTCCCTTCGTGATCTTTTGCGCTTATGAAGGGGCCGACGCGATTTAGCTCCTCCTTGGATAGGCCGCATTGAAGGATTTGTGTTGCCTTAGCGTCGGCTTCGACTTGTTTTTTTTGTTGCAATGGTCCATTGGTCATAATCCAAGGAGTCACCCACTTCATTAGTCGGAAGTGTGAAACCCGTTTGGATTATGATCCACATCTCGATTTGGGTTTTAAGAAAGCATTCCATCTGACAATTCCAATAACGAAAGTCATCTCCGTTGTAAAACGGA
This sequence comes from Wurfbainia villosa, assembly GCA_025175895.1. Lineage (NCBI taxonomy): Eukaryota > Viridiplantae > Streptophyta > Magnoliopsida > Zingiberales > Zingiberaceae > Wurfbainia > Wurfbainia villosa. The sequence continues at coordinate 34,915,964 of CM046002.1, read as the reverse complement.
GGTCGAACGGTGCTAAACCCTTCGAGATGGGCCATTAGAACAAAGAACACAAGGAGACGAAGGAAAAAAAACTAGCAACGACAAAAACACCCAAAAAGTACCAAGACTCGCGTCTTGGATTAGTAGTGTGGGAGTAAATTTAACAAAGCGAAATAAATCTGAAATAAACAGAAATAAAAGAAAATAAATCTGTGAAAAATGGCTAGATTGGTGGTTTCACCAAATCTTAGCAACCCCCGGCTCTGATACCAATTGTTGGATCGATGCGGTTCGCTAGAAGGGGGGTGAATAGCGATAGAAACTTTTTCGTAATCGTTCGTTAAGGTACGAGTAAAACGCAGCGGAAAGATAACAATAAATAAATAAAAACACAAGGGTTTTTTACTTGGTTTGTAGCCTACGGCTACTACTCCAAGGCCCTAGTGGTCCTTGACCACGCACGGAGGGCAAAATACTAACCAAACTCCTCCTCGTTGGAGATAGGAGTTAAACGAATACAAAACTCGATAAATACTCAAGGTAGAGGGACACTCCCCCTCTCCTTGATATGATTTAAAGCTCGAAGAAATAAGAACAACTTAAAATTTATACCGACGACTTTTGAATACTTGAATCTTGGAGTTTGAGTCGTCGTCTCGGCAGCGCTTCGTCGTAGGGATGCCGGAGACTCATAGCGTATCGGAAGCACTTGGAAGCTTTTGAATTGATGAAAAAACCCTAGGTTTGTCCCTCTTTTATAGCCTTTAAGCCCCTCATCGAATGGGTCTTTAGCCAATCACAAATGGGCACAAAACCCCTTGAAAAATGGTGATAACTCTTGACTACTCGAGGCTGATCCTTTGACCGGCGATCGGTGATAGCCATCACCGATCATTCTGGCGGCATCGATCAATCTTGACCTTCGACGATCGGTGATTGGATCGAGTCCTCAAGTAGCGATCGGGATGCTTTCTGCAAGTCAAGGTTAGCTCAACAAAAACATAATTTCGACGGTCGTCGACCATCCGATCTCGACCTAGACCACCTATGAGATGTCTTGGGTCGGATCTACGCTTAAGTCTTTCCCCGTAAAGAGGATACGACCTTACTTACGCTCGCACACACGAGCTTACCTCAGTACTTACGTGTTGCTTTTGCTTTCGGCCTTCCACTCAATTCATTCGGCTCCCTCCGAAGTCTCTTGAGTGTCGTCTGACCACCGCGGCTTCCTCCGGGTGTCGCTAACCTTCAGCTCCAGTGTTGATACTTTTCTGCACACTTGATTTAGCTCATGAGATAACAATATATGCTTAACTTTGTATCGTTTGCTATAATCAAAACTTAGGTTCGACTTAGGTGCCTACTGCACCAACAGCCAAGACCCAACTCCTCCTCATGGTCCCTAATGTATCCTATTAACACCTCATGATGCTTAGATCCAATGGATAGAAACAAAACTCTAAGATCCATTGGTAGAGATTAAATCTCTAAGATCCGACGGTTGAGATTAAATCTCTAGATCCGACGGTTGAGATTAAATCCCTAGAACCAATGGATGAGATTAATTCATGACTTATCCCTAACTCTATAAAAGGATGGCATGGGAGTTGGCGTGAACTACATTAAAGAGAGCAAGGCTTGGGCGGCAAGAGAAGGGAATCCTAGTTGAGATAGGATTAGGGTTAGGGTTTGGGGGCTAGGGCGGCACCAAATAAGGAAGGTGTTGTTTTCTTCTTCTTCCTTCTTGTGGCTGGCGTCCAGCAAGTTTCCAGGCCCTTCCCAGCCCTTGGCCAGCGCCCAAAAGCTCCCTTCTCCCTCTCCTTAGGTGGTGGAAACAAGATATAGGGTTTCCCTTGGTGTCTTGATTGTTTTCCATCATCTTCTCCACCTTCTAGTTGGCCGGCGGCAAGGAGATTGTATGCTCCTTGTTGGTTGGTTTTAGGGAGGAGGAAAAGCTTGTGTTTACTCTTCCTCTTTCTTTGGAAGAGCAAGGAGGGAAGATTTGCGATCTAGGAGCTTCAACTTTTGGTAGATCGTCGCTCACACGACGTTCAAAAGGAGGAAGGTCATACATTAGAAGATCGAGAGGTATAACTATTCTACTTTCTTCTTTTGTTTGTTGCTTGTTTTTGTTTTTCAATTATAAGCATGTTATAAATCTATAAATGGCTAAATAATACTTGGATCCCGAGCATAAACACAAAAACCGGTGATCCGGACATCGTCTATTCCGCGGCTACTCGTAGAATAGAGGATGGTCGCATGAATAACTAGTTTGTTCAAGTGACTCTCTAAACGAATAGCACGACGATTCCTTGGTGGTTTGGGCAATCCCTTTTGTCTAGGATTAATTTTTTTTTAATCTGGGGACATCGAAGGGATCGCCATGGACAAGCTACCGAGGTGAAGTGGGAAGCGAAGTTTCCCCTCATGGACTCGATAAGCAAAACCCTTCAGAGATTGCTTGGCCTAAGTCAGAGTACATATATTGACACGGTATTACTATGATTTGCCATGCAGAATTTCAAGAAGGGACTTCTGTTGATGTCACATGGTGTGAGTCTTTCGAAGACTCAAAGTCCCTCTTCTAGAGAGGAGAGAGACTGCATGGATAAGATCCCTTCCGCATCAGCTATAGGATCTATCATGTACGCCATGTTGTGTACTCGTCCTGATGTCTCGTATGCTTTGAGCATGATGAGTAGATACCAGTCATATCCAGGTGAGCGTCACTGGATAGTAGTCAAGAATATTCTTAAGTACTTGAGAAGGACTAAAGAATATTTCTTGATATTTGGAGGCAATGAGGAGCTAGCTATAAAGGGTTACAACGATACCAGCTTCCAAACTGACCAGGATGATTATAGATCGCAGTCAGGGTTCGTGTTTTGCTTGAATGGTGGCGCTGTGAGCTGGAAGAGTTTGAAGCAGGACACAGTTGCTGATTCTACGATAGAAGCCGAGTATATTGCTGCATCTGAGGCAGCAAAAGAGGCAATTTGGATCCGCAAGTTCATTACTGAGCTTGGGGTGGTTCCTAGCATAGCAGATCTTATAGAGCTCTATTGTGACAACAATGGAGCGATTGCATAGGCTAAGGAACCTCTCTCACACCAGCGGACCAAACACATACTACGGCGCTTCCATCTCATTCGAGAGATTATTGATAGAGGAGATGTGAAGATTTACAGAGTACCCACAGAGGCTAACATCACAGATCTCTTGACCAAGGCTTTGGCACAGAAAAAGCATGATGGTCACACTAGGTCATTGGGTATTAGATACTACGGTGATTGGCACTAGTGCTAGTGGGAGATTGTTAGTGAAAGCCCTAGAGCCAATCATGTGATGATTGTTGTATGGACTTTATTGTATCATATTCCTATTTATAAAGGCATGGTTATTATATTTACTTGTATTGGTGCCAAATAACTAAATATAATAATGTTCTTGAGTTGTAGGTTCTTATCTATATCAATCGATTAGTTGAATCGATAATGAGATGATATAGAGAACACTACTCTTAATCATTCCTAGTCAAGTATTAACATTCAGGGACAATGTTAATGTGTAGAGACTAGCATGTAGGTCAACTCAATGACTTGATCTCACAAGTCATGGATATGAGATATCAAGTTGACACATGGGTATACATTAGAGAATGTATACTGAATGACCCGCCATGAGAAAGTATCATGGATCGTTATGAGTGTCATATACTTTCTCATGTGGCTATTAGTATGACTATTAGTCCTTAGACCTGAAGTCACCATGGTTGCCTACATAAGGAGTTGCATACTTTGGCTTCGTCAAACATCACCCGTAAATGGGTGGACTATAAAGGCGATTACTGGGTATGTAACAAATTATGTGGAGGGATGTGAGTGATGTAGATGGGATCTATCCCTCCTATATGATGGGGGTGACATCGATATTCTTGATATAGTGAGACCACGAAGTGCATGGCCATGCCCAAATGAGTCAATATGAGATATTGAGCTCATTTGATTATAGTGAGTCTACTTGGAGTTCAAGATATAGATTGTACCAAGGATGACACGGTCCATGCCTCAATTGGTCAATCTAGATGTCAAGGATAGAGGGACATTGTCACATATTGTGAGAGTCACAATTAGTAGTCACAAAGGTGATGTTGGAGCTCAACATTCTTGTAACTTGGGTAGCAATGATGTGTTGCTAGATACCGCTCATTGCTTTTGTTCCTAAATCGGTTTAGGGACATTGCCAACGTTACAAGAACCTATAGAGTCACACACAAAGGGAAATTAGATGGAGATTAGGTTCATATGATGAACCATGAGGATTAGGTTCATGGGATGAACCAAATTGGATTAAGAGTAATCCTAATTAGACTAATTGAGTTGGACTCAATTTGATTCAAGTGTTGAATGAGTCTAATTTAGATTTGATTCATCAAATCAATTTAAATTAATGAATAGAGATTCATTAAATTAAAATTGACTTGAATCAAATGGTTGGATTTGATCAACCATGGGAAATAAGAGGTCAAGTTTGACTTGACTTGAGAGGGAAGATGAAAGGTCAAGTTTGACTTGACCAAATGTCATGTCATGATGATGACTTGGCATGGCCGGCCAATGATGATGCTCCACATCATCATTGACTTATCGTGTGGTGCCACCTCATGAGGGAGACCAAGAGCCATTGGCTCTTGGAGTTACATGCATGCATGTAACCCCCCAAAGTTTAAGTGGTCGGCCACTTCTTGATGAGGAGTGAATTGTTTTTGGGTAACTCCATCTTCTTCTTCCTTGGATCAACTTCTTCCTTGGCTCTCTTCCTCTCTTGCTCTCCCAATCCTCCATTGTCGAGACCTTCAAGGAGTTCTAGCACACTCAAGATTGTTTTTTCTCCACCTATTGCTTGTGTGGATACCAATAGAGGAGTGTGCACTTGACACTCTCGAGTTCCGGCAATCCATTTGGACGAGCGGGATAAGCGAAGGGCATCACTTCAAGGGTAACTTCTTATCATGTAGATCTAGAGTAGATCTAAAGGTATTAAACACATACATGTTAGTTTTATTTTTTATACTTCGCATGGATCCGTGGCCGGGGCTTCCGAGGTTTTCGCAATGCAAAAAGCAATTTTTATGGCTCGGAAAACCCAACATATTGGACATCCTAAAATCTCAGTGGTACTTTATCCGATAACATACCATAAGTTAGAAATTTATTTACAGTTCAATGAAGCGCAGATTTCATTATAAACATCTGATTAGTATGAACATCATATGTAAAAACACTCTCATCCCACTGTTGTTTTAGCTCTGTAATCAGTGGTTGCATGTAAATATCTATTAACTTCTTCGGATTTTGTGGGCCAGGAGAAATCAATGTTAAAAACATATACGATGTTTTCATGCACAAATCGGGTGGAAGATTATACGGAGTTAAGATAACTGACCAATAAGAATAAGCTCTTCCTGATTTTTCAAATGGAGCAAAATCTATCAAAACAGAGACCTAACCTAATGTTTCGAGTCTCCTTAGCAAACCCAGGATATGTTCTATCAAAAATTTTCCACACCTCCACATTTGATGGATAACACATTAACCCTTCATTTGTTTGATGATTTGCATACCAAGTTATATGTTCAACAATGACCTTTGATGCATAAAACCTTTGTAATCTATGAGTTAAAGGTAAATAAATATTTGTTTATATAATTTACATTACTTATTACCACCCAACCTCTTGGTACTCTTGTACCTATGTTGATTACAAAATTTACAAACAACTCCATTTGCATTATCTCCCTAATATAGCATACAACCATCTTTGTAAAAATCAATTCTTTCCACCGGAAGACCTAATTATTTCACAAGTTTTTTCATATTGTAGAAATCATTGGGTATTATGTAATCATACGACAATACTTCTCCAATAACTTGAACAAAATGTAATATATTGAAAAAAATAGATTAAATTAAAATAATATAATATAATAATTTAAAATGAAATAAATAAAATAAATTTATTTATTTATTAAAAGTAAATTTGGTTATTTATTAGTATTTTAATTGATAGTTTCGGGATAAGATTTTATTAGATTGACTAAGTCTAATTATTTTAAATGTTGATTAAGTTAATTAACCTAAGATTATATAAATCAAATCCTAGGTTAGAGTTTAAAGAAAAAGCCTAAGTGGGGATTAAGGATTTAACCCCGTTTTTCTCTTCTCCCGATCCATTTCTTAGCTGTGATTTCCTTGATCGAGTCCTTCTCCTCCCCCTGATCCCTCTTCTCCATCGCCACTTCTCTTCTCCGATCACCGCTGCCGCCCTTCCTTGGCATCGGTTACAACTTGTCGGTGCGATTGTCGCTCCTTTCTCGCCCGATCCTTTCTTCCGCCGCTTCTTCTCATTCACCAACTCACATGCACGCATCGCGTGCCCGCCACCGCTAGCTGCTGCATTCTCGCCGCTGCTCACGAGCACGCACCACATGTCTATCGCCGCCAATGGCCAGCGCCATCTGCCAGGCGCTGGCCACTACGACCCGAGCTCAGTTGAATTGCCATCGCAGCATTGATTGATCGTTACACATGCAGAACATGCATCATCTCTCTGCCGACGGCTACCGACTATGAAGAAGATGTTACTTTCGTGACGGCGGGCTTGATTTGTAATTTTTCTAGATGGACAAAAAAGGTGGCTCCAAGAAATAGCAACATTCTTCTCCTACAGATTCCGATGGCATGTTCCAGGGCAAGGTCGTCTTCTTGCTCCTCAAGGGCGTCCAACCCAGAAGGCTTCGGGTATGGAGGCAGAAGCTGACCCAAATGGGAGTTGTGGTTGATGATAATATTTCTAAGGAAGTTACCCATATCTTTGCTACTGACTATGATGAGTTGCTACAACAATTGAGCTCGGAACAGTTGTCTCAATTCAAAGGATGTGTATTGCGCTATCAATGGCTAGAGAATTGTCTAAAATTAGGAGAAAAGATAGTGGAAGAGCCTTATGTGATGATGTTTGAGAGAGGTGGATTAGTAGAGTGCTCTTGTATGATGTCTCCTAAACCATCTGAAACAATACATTCTGATGATGAATCACTAAGCCACAAAAGATGCAAAGTTTCATTTAAGAAGCCAAAGGTTAGGAAGGAACAAGTAAGAAAGAAGAAGAGCAAGGAGATTTGATTAAAATAGGAAATGAAGCGTTAGACATTGATGGAACGGATGGATTATTGGTGGGAATGGGAGCTATCCATAGTAGTAGCTTTCACAATGACACAGACTTTGATCCTGATGATTTTGGAACACCAAAAAATAAGATATGGGAGCTGAAGCATCTTCGGATTAAGAGAGAGTTAGGATGCTCTATAGTCAGATGTGGGTGGTTCCTTCTTTGACCTCTTTAGATCGTAGTGCATGATTATTTTGGTTACGTTATTTACTTAGGTTATATTATATTTACATTTTATGATCTTTCTAGTATTGCTTTGATCTTATAATTGCTTGACCTTTTTATACTCTACTTTGTTTCTAGGTTGTTTCTCATCATTAATATGTAGTTATTTATTCTAGTGTTTGATTGATATTACGATTATGTGCTTATTTATTGCTTTAGTATAAATTAGTAGATGTTACTAGTATATATTTATTTATTATTATTTTGGTTGGTATTGTGATTGGACTAGTAGAGATAGTATGATTAAGATGAGATTATTCCTTAGAAGGGATATAACGTTTCTCATATATCGACTGGGAACTATGTCTCCCATTTGTGGTTGAGAGAGTCTGCAGTAGAGTTTTCTTACTTACGAATCATGGTTGCATTTGTATACCAGTGGTCGATCATGTCTCCCATTCATGGTTGAGAGAATCTACCGTAGAGTTATACTCTTGGACTACCCATTTGAAGTTAGTGATAATTGGTTTCGTGTGTCATCTGCAGCTCGATAGCTACCTTACATCTTAACTGCCCACGAGATCAATTTGCGGTGACATGTTGTTGCGTGCATGATTGAACCGATAGAAATAGTATAACTTAGATGAGATTATTCTTTAGAAGGGAATGTAAGGAATGAAACAACATTTATGGAACACGTACTTATTAGGAGATTTATTATCTTTATCGACCTTGATAGGCGTTTCATGTTAGATGGGTTGGAACCCTAGGCTTAACTACCTCGATGTGCTTATTAGTAGATTGATGATCTTTATCGACCCTGGATAGATGTTTCATGCTAGATGTGTTGGATAACCCTAGACTTAACGTCCTAGGATAATCGACTGCCCATGAGACCCATTCGTGGTAGCATATTATTGCGTGCAGTCAATAGCTAGATAGCTATATATTCTGTCTGCCCACGAGACTCATTCGTGCTAGCATGTCGTTGCCCGCAGATATTGAGTCTTTATATTTCCTGTCTACCCATGAGTCCCGTTCATGGTAGCATGTGGTTGCACGTAGATAGTGCTCTGTATATTGCCTATCTTCCCATGAGTCCCGTTCATGGTAGCATGTTGTTGTCCGCAGATAGTGCCCCTTAGTATTACCTCGAGAGCCATGAGACTTTGTTGCGATATCTTGATGTGTATTTCTTGTAGATTTAAAGTTGGTTGTGTATGTTGCAAGTGTATTTGTTATATTACTGACTAGGTTAGTTGCCGACTGATATTGGTACTCTGAGGTTTGGATTACTCGGGTTTATTTTCCTTTGACCTCCATTATGTTTTATATCATGTACTATGTTCTATACACCCACTGAGTGATTTGTACTCACTCCCTCTTTTCTTTGGCCTCCAGATTAGCTGATAGAGGATGTGCCATGTTGACCTACCTTTGCGATGCTCAGAGAGTCCCTTGTCATGTTGGCCCCACTGAATCGTCAAGATGCTGATTTGTTTTCCTTATAGTTTTTGTATTTTGTTTGCACACTATGGATTTTGTCACGATTTGATTTGGTGTCACAAACCTATTTTACTTTTATTGACTTATGTTTTAGTCATGCATGTATGCAGTTAATAAAATAATTATATTTTCTATTAGATTATTTTAAAGTTTTTACCATATTTGGTTCCAGTAATGTATTTCGGAATATTGTCACTAAAGGGCTCCTCTGTCTTTTGATGACGAATATGTGTTGATGCAGTGAGCATCAATCCTTGGTTTTGATGTATGAACCATAGTTAATGTTAAGAATTACTTGTGTTTTAATATCAGTGTTAAGTGTGCAGACTTAATAGGAAGTCCTAGTAGGTCGTGTTGACAGGATACTAGGCAGTTGACTTGACAGATCAGGAGGATCGGACACCAGACATGAAGTCCAGATGGGTCACATAGATCGGACATTTGGCATGAAGTGTCATGCCACGAGAGTATGCAGTGCCGAAAAGCAAACGGATGGCATCTCCCCTGTACGTGGCAACATATCGGGTTAATACAAGGCTCGTAGGCCCACAACTACATGACATATATATGGACAATACTAAACAATACATCCACAACAACACAAAGGTGCGCACCGGTGCGTCTCTAACATAAAACACCAAAAACAACATACAAACCAACAACCAAATACAACACTGATTATACATGGCCATAATACAAAACAACAGCAGAAACAAATACTTGGAAAACCCCAATTGTTCGGTGTTAGATGGGATCAGCTGGCGGAGCTCCGAACATCCAAGGAATCTTCTACCTGCTACCTGGGCGACAAGAAACCCAGGGTCCGGGTGGTGAGTATAAACTCAGGGTTAATATGTAGAAAGTGCATGAACATATAGGATAAAGAGATCTACAAGTATACATGTGAAGATCTACAGGTATACAACATGAGTCCAATAGACATATAGTCCTATCCAAATCTAATAACAAGTAACCACAGTATAGTCATACTCAATGTATATACTAAACTGATCAACTGAACATAAAGTAATGTACCAACGTACCTGACGGTCTGCAACACCATAAGCTATATCATCCTGAACAGATATACAATAATATAACTCATATAATGTACCAAGTCAATCTCATACCTGACCAATACTCAGACATATGAACAATATATAATCACCTGTAATAACATCCCGATCCATACCATACTATAACATGACGCTAATCAAATGCATACAACAGTCTAGACCAACACATATATCATGCTCAACACATAGCAGTATATAATATGCAAATGACATGTATCATGATGTACAAACATATACAGCAAACAAATGCAACATCTCACAGGCATATGTAAAATATATATCGAATACATGCATACATATATATCAGCAATGCATATGCATGGTCATGTCTGCGGACCCGTCCAACCACGACCCCAGTATGGCCCGGGTGGCACGACATGACTACTATCCCGACTCCAACCGCCGCCATTCTCGAGAGACCAAGTTGGGTAGTATGAAACAGTAGCTAGCTGCCATAGAGCTATATGCTACTCACACGGGGGTCCCTGCTGCTAGCCGCTCCGTCCCTACCCATGAGTAGACGAGCACCGCACCCAGGACAACTGCACATCACACGACCACCGTCTATAGTGGGTGAGTGCGCTAACTACCACTCCGCACAGTGGCCAAGTGCGCATCTCCAGCTACCACCATCCATAGTGGTCGAGAACAGCACACACAACAATGCTCTGCCCTCAACCCTGCTACCACTTCCCCGAGTAGCCGGGGAGGCAGGATGACTGACGACCCGTCTCAACCACAAGGGAGACCCAGTCAACAACATGCATGCAATGTAATGATGCATAGATCCATACATGTACCCTCGCCACACTCCCTATCCCTCGGGGAGTCCTGGTCAATCAAAAGTCAACTATGCAAGGACTACAATCCACAAGACTCTCTCTATTGCACAAAGAGTCATACACATCTGATAGTCAACCACGCTAAGACTTCTAGTCAGTAGCAAGATACTATCGACCATCCATATAACCATATACAGATATACGATCCATAATGGATATACAATCATGCTAGGACCTCTAGTCCATAACCACATACTGACAACCACACACATTTATCTATGCACAGACAATTAGATCCACCATAGATGCACAAATAATATATGTACGATACAACAATCGACTCCATAACCCAAACCATCACCTAACCCTAGTGATATAATACAATAATCTAATCTGAGGTCACAAAGATAACCCTAACCACATGTACTTACTGAACATCCATCGGCTAACACATAATAGGGTTTATAGTTCCTATCCGTGCTAGATAATCAATGAAGTAACAGAGTATATATCTCAAAGGTCAAGGTAGTACAAGCATATGATTAAATAAGAGTGGATCTAAGATCAAAGTAATAGCATAAATCCAAATTCATGCACCAGATTCAGATCAAAACTACCTGGCCAGGGTAGATATTACCCACCTGATACAAAGCTCGAATAATCCTCACGGTCATGGACCTGCTTCGTATCCCAAACCTGCATATAATAACAACAATGATTAAGTATAAGTATCCAACAAACGTAGGAACTAAACACTACATTTTTCCTATACTCGCATCCTTTCCTCGTCTATGAATTAAAAACCCCGGTTATCCCAATCCGATCCACCATAACTCACTCACAATAAATCACCAACATCCTCAAGATTGATTCAGGTGAATATATTTAACCACACTAAGCTCTCTTACAATAGATCATATTCATCTAGCTTTCACCAGCTCACAACCTATCTAGAAGATAAACCCACTGTCAATCTACCATAAACACAATAACATATAGGCTGCATCAACAATTTGTTGCTATAAGATGAATGAACTCATATATCAATCAATCTACCACATTCATCCATATCAAATCCAAATTCACCTACCTCACTAGATCCAAATTCAGATCCAGCTTCTACCCAACCCATCAATGTCGATTAACTGCATATCTATGGCTATACAAATATACAACACCACAACCAATCCGATCAGCATGAATAATTAACCAAAATTAAAATAAACGGAAGAAACAGAGACCCATTAATAGAACCCATCCATAACAACTGCTGTGAACAAAAAAATGCCCTAAGACTTACCTCACAACACCGACGATCACAACATCAACCTCCAAAGGAAAATCAGCAATTAACATTGTAACTGAAAGAGGGTATCAAGGCTTACCGAACTGAATCACTACCAGCAGCCATCCCCTTCATCGTCCCCTAGCTACCGCAGAGATCAGCCGTCGGCAGGGATCTGGATAAGGAAAAGGAGAACACCTCTGGCGGGGGCAATCCCCGATGAATGCAGGCGGCGACTGGGTGTGGCAGCTGCAGGCATTCGACGAAGCTGGCAACGGCAAGCAACTCTGGCAGCGGCGATAAGGCGATAGCAGAGGCAAGGCATTGGAATCCCAAACTCGAGCGTCGACGATGGCAGATCGTCCTCGTGGCGAGCAAGGCCGACGGCGACAGCAAGCTAGGCTTCGACGATGAAAAGGCGGCTGCTCATCGGCCAGAGGCCTCGTGGCGGTCGACGAGCGAAAAGACAGGGCTGCACGCCGACTGGAGGGCGACAACGGAGAGCTCCGGCGGGGCTGGTGACCACTGAGTCGAGCTCAGCTGGCGACGGAGGGCTGCGATCGAGCGTAGTGAAGGTCGCGATGGAAAAAATGGGAAGAGGATGAAATCCCGATCGGGAAGAAATCTGGATCGGTGGACTTCGGGTTTGGCCTTATAAAACTGTGATGGAATGGGTTCAGTCAACTCAAGTCTAACCTAGGTTTAGTCCGAGTTAACTCAAGCCGACCTAACCACCCATTCAAGCTTAAATCTTCCTCGTATGGACTCCTTTTGAATCCGAAAAAATTTCTGTGAATTTTCGAGAAAATATATAAGACAATTTCTCAACTAACAAGGTTTTTTTTTCGTATTTTACATTCTCCCCCACTAATAAAAATTTGGTCCCCAAATTTTCGACTCATGTACGAGTACGAAATGTCACACACCCATCTCAAGTATCTGGAGAAAAGTCACACACCTCAAGTCACTAAGTGGGGTACTGAGCTTGAATATTATATTTCTAGCTCTTATATACACTCTCAACCGACCTATTAAAAGGTAAATAACTATACCAAAGTGGAGCTCTATACCCGTAACCGATAGGAGACTTTGCCAGAATCGTAAGGTGAATCATGAATCACTATCAGAAATTATACTCAAGGATACTCCATAAATATAATTCCGTCAATCGATCCAACAAAATTCATCTTACGGCTCGGAAGGAAATGAGCGGACCTAGCTAATTGATCATCGATTACCCAAATCCTATCAAGTCTTTTCCGAATTCTAGATAATCTTCTAACACAGTCTAACGTACTAGGCTACCACTTCATCACGGTACGTAACCCTACCGATCACAATATTCCACCTTTGCTTGTTGGCATACCCAACATCAAACTACGGAATCATCCATGTCCCACATATTGTTCCACCAACTGGAACGTCTCAATACTCACTATTTTCGGATACACTCCGAATAAATCATTACTCTCGAATGAAGAGTCTCCTGAAACAACTCTTCCTAAACGAATGCAACTCTGGGAACCATTATCCTTCCCAGAGACAGAGATTTATTCTCACAAGAGAAATTAATCTAATGTCCAAAATTCATTCTGTTACACAACACTGAAAGTAACTGGAAGACTATAATGACCAATCTCGCTAGTTTCTCAACTAGCATACACATAATATATGTCTCATTTAACTGTATCGGGATCGCTCCTAATCCCTGAAATGATGCATCTGTGTACAATGCCCTTCCATCCATATCGGACGGATTAACTAACACTGACGCAAAAGTCAGCCACCATCTAGTCCTTGAAACCTAGCTTCAAAGCTTATGACCAAGTGATTCCCAGCACCTTCTTGGTCCAACAAATCAGCGGTATAGTATCGCTAGAACATCCTATCCACATTTATTGTGAATACCAAATCAATCTAGGGAAACCAAAACTCCCTTTAAGATTGTGAATATATCCCAAACATATATCCTCCACAGATATGAAGACAATCGATCTCAAATACTCCAAGAGTACTTGATTCCTCAAATCCATGAACGACTAAATCGTCGATAAGTCTAACAACATTATCAATATCTCCTAAAATTCATACCAAGTATGAAATGTCGTCTTCTATACACCTCCATCCTTCTTACTCTAAGCTGATGATAGCTCCATCATCACATCGACAATGATAATTGTATGACACTAAGTCACTACAATATCAACCCTCCAATCATAAATCAACCCTAGAGTAACCTCAGGTGTCCAAAACGAAGGATATTCATTCACAGCAACCACTGCATTCCAACCATCGATAATCGATGCATAACCTCAAAGGTCTGTCTCTCTTTTAACAGAGAGTTCCGAATCTTCTCAATAGAAATACTGGGACGGATAAATATCCCATCCAATACCTCCTATAATCGTAACTTACGTTCTTCCGATTTCCACAATGTTTAGGAACACTAATACCCGTAAAATCATCTCCCAGTATGAGGTCTCCAATATCGAAACTATTCCCGAAATCACCCCAAATGCATATTCCTACTTGCCCATGCAGTAGCAAATCTGGGAGTTCACCCAAAACTGCATCCGAATACTCTCAGATTATATGCACGTTCGAGAGACCTAGTATACCAACATTCCAACCATTTAACTATCCGTAAAGATATGTCTATAGTAGAGGTATGTCTTGCAAAGACTAAGGGTAACCCTTGACTTCTTGGTTGTTGATCAACATCTCACCTAACGGTAGAGAAAATCACCACCCCACAAGTCGAAAGGAACCCTTCGAACCCTATCCAAGTATGTTCTAGATAAAGATACTTGTAAACTACCAGTATCTCTCGATATATCCACAGATAGGATAACCTAAAGTAATACCCCAAAGGACCAATTTTCGGTCTTCTATACCTCCTCTCAAGTAATCATGAAAACTCGCCAAACATTTGTTCTTGACGACTGAGTTCAAGTAGCTATAAAAGTTTGCCATGGAGGAACTGAAATCAACTGCTAAACTGAGGTACAAACTATAACAACTGCAACGGAGATGGTAAACACTGTTTGTACTGGCAAAGGTACACATCCGATTGTAAAATACTGAAGAACTGTCAACATCATAGCACGCTCTAACTATGCAAAAAAAAGTATAGCTGCGTCTGAAGAATACAACATAGATATGACCATCGTCGTAAACTCTCTCCTCTGTACAAAGCATAACCATGCCTGGGGAGGTAACAGTTGTCGTCGTCTGGAAAGGTAATAGTTATTGTCTGAATGTCTGAGTCTTCAGAGATGTCTTCTGATGATAGTGCTGAGTAACTCGCTTCTCTCAGCTGGAAGTATCAAAGAACTCCAACTATATCTGAGGTAGTAGATCGCGGCTGACGTGATAACACAATCTTCTGCGATGATCTTGGCTTCCGAGGTTGTGGATTGTCCTCTCGCAAGCTTCATCCATAGTCTTCAACTGAGTCTTCAAAGTACATACTCTCCTCGTAGATACTGGCTGCTTATAGTAGAAACAGATACAATGGTCCATCGGATAATCTGGCTCTGTGTCTCATCGTAACCCGCACTGCACACACATAATCTCCCTTCGGAGTCTTTCCTCTTAGTTCGTTGATAAACATGAGAAGCTGCTGACAATCTGCAATCGGTCTTCTATGATCGGAAAACTCTCCAATAGTCGCTCGTGACTCATGACTTTAACCTTGCTCCTTTTATCCAACATTTAGAGATTTCGGATTCCAATAATTTGACTTGCAATATCTGCTTATCAAATCTCCAACTCTTTAAAACACTTGCTACGGAGTCATTTCTATACACATGACTCGGTCTATGAACATCCGGTAGGATCTGGTAGAAGATCCAAACATCATGATCAAGATGTCAGCCAATAAACCGTGAGTGGTCGAAATCAACCCAATCACATTCTTGGCTATTAAATGGTCGTAACCTTCGCAAGTCTAACAACTCTGCATGGTACTTCCATTACCAAACGATCACCCTACTCGATGGCCAAGAATTTTCTGACAATGAGTCAAAAAAATGACGTGGGGAAATACTATCTCACAACATCACTGAACTGTGACCAAGTGATACATCATTTCCCGTAGGTTATTTCCTATATCTTCCATCAAGTACCGGCTAGATCCGGATAATGGTATGCAACCAACTCTACTTTCTCTGTATAACACGAGTTAAGTACTCAAAAGTACTCTCAAAGTTATACAACCTAGAATGACCATCTCAGGGGTCTAAATCTCTATGAATATCATCACTAATTTTCTACTATCTATATCAGCAATAGTATACTCGCTTAGTCTATTACCCCTCAGGTAATAATCTAACAAACATAATAGTGAAAATCCTTAGGACTGTAATCCTTGATCTCCACAAGAGATGTGACTACCTAACCCCTGCTTTCCGACTCGGTATTAGTCGGCTCTCAAAGGTAATTACCTTTTCGATAGAAGGTACATGGTTAATAACCTTAACATGTCGTTCCGATGGTCAACTGAAACCACAGTTACGAATACTAACCAACACCCTACAAGTCATCCCTGTTATAAGCAACTAAATGCATAGCCAACAGAAGGATATGTAATAACAACTAACATACCTTAAACCTTGTAGCTCGGAGATGTCCACAACAGCCAGATCCTATAACTCACAAAATCAAAACCGAGTAAAGCAAAACTCGATGTCCGAACAAAATCAAATCCGAAGATGGACTTTGCAACCTAGGGTTCTGATACCAATAAAATTGTCACGCCCCGAGAGTATGTCGTGCCGAAAAGCAAACAGACGGCATCTCCCCTGTACGTGGCAATATATCGGGTTAATACAAGGCCCGTAGGCCCACAACTACATGACATATATATGGACAATACTAAACAATACATCCACAACAACACAAAGGTGTGCACCGGTGCGACTCTAACATACTACACCAAAAACAACATACAAACCAACAACCAAATACAACACTGATTATACAGGGTCATAATACAAAACAACAGCAGAAACAAATATGTGGAAAACTCTAATTGTTTGGTGTGAGATGGGATCAATTGGCGGAGCTCCGAACGTCCAAGGAATCTTCTACCTGCTACCTGGGCGACAAGAAACCCAGGGTCTGGGGTGGTGAGCATAAACTCAAGAGTAATATGTAGAAAGTGAATGAACATATAGGATAAAGAGATCTACAAGTATACATGTGAAGATCTATAGGTATATGGCATGAGTCCAATAGACATACTGTCCTATCCAAATCTAATAACAAGTAACCACAGTATAGTCATACTCAATGTATATACTAAACTGATCAACTGAACATGAAGGTCGCGATGGGAAAAATGGGAAGAGGATGAAATCACGATCGGGAAGAAATCTGGATCGGTGGAGTTTGGGTTCAGCCTTATAAAACCGTGATGGAATGGGTTCAGTCAATTCAAGTCTAACCTAGGTTTAGTCCGAGTTAACTCAAGTCGACCTAGCCACCCATTCAAGCTTAAATCTTCCTCGTATGAACTCCTTTTGAATCCAGAAAAATTTCTGTGAATTCCCGAGAAATTATATAAGACAATTTCTCAACTAACAAGGTTTTTTTTTCGTATTTTACATTCTCCCCCACTAATAAAAATTTGGTCCCAAAATTTTCGACTTATGTACGAGTACGAAATGTCACACACCCATCTCAAGTATCTGGAGAAAAGTCATACACCTCAAGTGACTAAGTGGGGTACTGAGCTCGAATATTATATTTCCAACTCTTATATACACTCTCAACCGACCTATTAAAAGGTAAATAAATGTATCAATGTGGAGCTCTATACCCGTAACCGATGGGAGACTTTGCCAGAATCGTAAGGTGAATCATGAATCACTATAAGAAATGATACTCAAGGATACTCCATAAATATAATTCCGTCAATGGATCCAACAAAATTCATCTTACGGCTCGGAAGGAAATGAGCGGACCTAGCTAATCGATCATCGATTGCCCAAATCCTATCAAGTCCTTTCCGAATTCTAGATAATATTCCAACACAGTCAAACGTACTAGGCTCCCACTTCATCACGGTACGTAACCCTACCGATCACAATATTCCACCTTTGCTTGTTGGCATACCCAACATCAAACTACGGAATCATCCATGTCCCACATATCATTCCTCCAACTGGAACGTCTCAATACTCACTATTTTCGGATACACTCCGAATAAATCATTACCCTCGAATGAAGAGTCTTCTGAAATAACTCTTCCTAAAACGAATGCAACTCTGGGAACCATTATCCTTCCCAGAGACGGAGATTTATTCTCACAAGAGAAATTAATCTAATATCCAAAATTCATTCTGTCACACAGCACTAAAAGTAACTGGAAGACTATAATGACCAATCTTGCTATTTTCTCAACTAGCGTACACATAATATACGTCTCATTTAACTGTATCAGGATCGTTCCTAATCCCTGAAATGATGCATCTGCGTACAATACCCTTCCATCCATATCGGACGGATTAACTAACACTGATGTAAAAGTCAGCCACCATCTAGTCCTTGAAACCTAGCTTCAAAGCTTATGACCAAGTGATTCCCAGCACCTTCTTGGTCCAACAAATCAGCGGTATAGTATCGCTAGAACATCCTATCCACATTTATAGTGAATACCAAATCAATCTAGGGAAACTACAACTTCCTTTAAGATTCTGAATATATCCCAAACATATATCCTCCACAGATATGATGACAATCGATCTCAAATACTCCAAGAGTACTTGATTCCTCAAATCCATGAACGACTAAATCGTCGATAAGTCTAACAACATTATCAATATCTCCTAAAATTCATACCAAGTATGAAATGTCGTCTTCTATACACCTCCATCCTTCTTACTCTAAGCTGATGATAGTTCCATCATCACATCGACAATGATAATTGTATGACACTAAGTCACTACAATATCAACCCTCCAATCATAAATCAACCCTAGAGTAACCTCAGGTGTCCAAAATGAAGGATATTCATTCACAGCAACCACTGCATTCCAACCATCGATAATCGATGCATAACCTCAAAGGTCTGTCTCTCTTTTAACAGAGAGTTCCGAATCTTCTCAATAAAAATACTGGGACGGATAAATATCCCATCCAATACCTCCTATAATCGTAACTTACGTTCTTCCGATTTCCACAGTGTTTAGCAACACTGATACCCGTAAAATCATCTCCCGGTATGAGGTCTCTAATATCGGAACTATTCCGGAAATCACCTCAAATGCATATTCCTACTTGCCCATGCAGTAGCAGACCCGGGAGTTTACCCAAAACTACATCCGAATACTCTCAGATTATATGCACGTCCGAGAGACCTAGTATACCAACATTCCAACCATTTAACTATCTGTAAAGATATGTCTATAGTAGAGGTATGTCTAGCAAAGACTAAGGGTATCCCTTGACTTCTTGGTTGTTGATCAACATCTCACCCGACGGTAGAGAAAATCACCAACCCACAAGTCGATAGGAACCCTTCGAACCCTAACCAAGTATGTTCTAGATAAAGATACTTGTAAACTACCAGTATCTCTCAATATATCTGCAGATAGGATAACCTAAAGTAACACCCCAAAGGACCAATTCTTCGGTCTTCTATACCTCCTCTCGAGTAATCATGAAAACTCGCCTAACATCTTTTCTTGACGAATGAGTTCAAGTAGCTGGAAAAGTCTGCCATGGAGGAACTGAAATCAACTGCTGAACTGAGGTACAAGCTAAAACAACTGCAACGGAGATGGTAAACACTGTTGTACAGACAAAGGTACACATCCGACTATAAAATACTGAAGAACTATCAACATCATAGCATGCTCCAACTCTGCAAAAAAAGTATAGCTGCGTCTGAAGAATACAACATAGATACGACCATCGTTGTAAACTCTCTCCTCTGTACAAAGCATAACCATGCCTGGGGAGGTAACAGTTGTCCTCGTCTGGAAAGGTAACAGTTGTTGTCTGAATGTCTGAGTCTTCTGAGATGTCTTCTGATGATAGTGCTGAGTAACTCGCTTCTCTCGGCTGAAACTCCAACTATATCTGAGGTAGTAGATCGCGGCTGACGTGATAACCCAATCTTTTGCAATGATCTTGGCTTCCGAGGTTGTGGATTGTCCTCTCGCAAGCTTCATCCATAGTCTTCAACTGAGTCTTCAAAGTACATACTCTCCTCGTAGATACCGACTGCTTATAGTAGAAACAGATACAATGGTCCATCGGATAATCTGGTTCTGTGTCTCGTCGTAACCCTCACTGCACACACATAATCTCCCTTCGAAGTCTTTCCTCTGAGTTCGCTAATAAACATGAGAAGCTGCTGACAATCTGCAATCGGTCTTCTATGATCGGAAAACTCTCCAATAGTCGCTCGTGACTCATGACTTTAATCTTGCTCCTTTTATCCAACATTTGGAGATTTCGGATTCCAATAATTTGACTTGCAATATCTTCTTATCAAATCTCCAAATCTTTAAAACACTTGCTACAGAGTCATTTCTATACACTTGACTCGGTCTATGGACTTCCGGTAGGATCTGGTAGAAGATCCAAACATCATGATCAAGATGTCAGCCAATAAACTGTGAGTGGTCGAAATCAACCCAATCAGATTCTTGGCTATTAAATGGTCGTAACCTTCGCAAGTCTAATGACTCTTCATGGTACTCCCATTACCAAATGATCACCCTACTCGATGCCCAAGAATTTCCTAACAATGAGTCAAAAAAATAATGTGGGGAAATACTATCTCACAACATCACTGAACTGTGACCAAGTGATACATCATTTCCCGTAGGTTATTTCCTATATCTTCCATCAAGTTCTAGCTAGATCCGGATAATGGTATGCAACCAACTCTACTTACTCTGTATAAGACGAGTTAAGTACTCAAAAGTACTCTCAAAGTTATACAACCTAGAACGACCATCTCAGGGGTAAAAATCTCTATGAATATCATCACTAATTTTCTACTATCTATATCAGCAATAGTATACTCACTTAGTCCATTACCCCTCAGGTAATAATCTAACAAACATAATAGTGAAAATCCTTAGGACTGTAATCCTTGATCTCCACAAGAGATGTGACTACCTAACCCCTGCTTTCCGACTCGCTATTAGTTGGCTCTCAAAGGTAATTACCTTTTCGATAGCAGGTACATGTCTAATAACCTTAACATGTCGTTCACGTGGTCAACTAAAACCACAGTTGCGAATACTAACCAACACCCTACAAGTCATCCCTGTTATAATTAACTAAATGCATAGCCAACAGAAGGATATTTAATAACAACTAACATACCTTAAACCTTGTAGCTCGGAGATGTCCGCAACATCCAGATCCCAGAACTCACAAAATCAAAACCGAGTAAAGCAAAACTCGATGTCCGAACGAAATCAAATCCGAAAATGGACTTCGCAACCTAGGGTTCTGATACCAATAAAATTGTCACGCTCCGTGAGTATGTCATGTCAAAAAGTAAACGGACGGCATCTCCCCTGTACGTGGCAACATATCGGGTTAATACAAGGCCCGTAGGCCCACAACTACATGACATATATATGGACAATACTAAACAATACATCCACAACAACACAAAGGTGCGCACCGGTGCGTCTCTAACATAAAACACCAAAAACAATATACAAACCAACAACCAAATACAACACTGATTATACATGGCCATAATACAAAACAACAGCAGAAACAAATACTTGGAAAACCCCAATTGTTCGGTGTTAGATGGGATCAGCTGGCGGAGCTCCGAACATCCAAGGAATCTTCTACCTGCTACCTGGGCGACAAGAAACCCAGGGTCCGGGTGGTGAGTATAAACTCAGGGTTAATATGTAGAAAGTGCATGAACATATAGGATAAAGAGATCTACAAGTATACATGTGAAGATCTACAGGTATACAGCATGAGTCCAATAGACATATAGTCCTATCCAAATCTAATAACAAGTAACCACAGTATAGTCATACTCAATGTATATACTAAACTAATCAACTGAACATGAAGTAATGTACCAATGCACCTGACGGTCTGCAACACCATAAGCTATATCATCCTGAATAGATATACAATAACATAACCCATATAACGTACCAAGTCAATCTCATACCTAACCAATACTCAGACATACGAACAATATATAATAACCTATAATAACATCCTGGTCCATACCATACTATAACATGATGCTAATCAAATGCATACAACAGTCTAGACCAACACATATATCATTCTTAACACACAACAGTATATAATATGAAAATGACATGTATCATGATGTACAAACATATGCAGCAAACAAATGCAACATCTCACAAGCATATGTAAAACATATATCGAATACAAGCATACATATATATCAGCAATGCATATGCATGGTCATGTCTGTGGACCCGTCCAACCACGACCCCAGTATGGCCCGGGTGGCACGACATGACTACTATCCCGACTCCACCCGCCACCACTCTCGAGTGACCGAGTTGGGTAGTATGAAATAGTAGCTAGCCGCCATAGAGCTATATGCTACTCACACGGGGGTCCCTGCTGCTAGCCACTCCGTCCCTACCCATGAGTAGATCAGCATCGCACCCAGGACAACTGCACATCACACGACCACCGTCTATAATGGATGAGTGCGCTAAATACCACTCCGCACAGTGGCCAAGTGCGCATCTCTAGCTATCACCATCCATAGTGCCCGAGAATGGCACGCACAACAATGCTCTGCCCTCAACCCTGCTACCACTACCCCGAGTGGTCAGGGAGGCAGGATGACTGACGACCCATCTCAACCACAAGGGAGACCCAGTCAACAGCATGCATGCAATGTAATGATGCATAGCTCCATACATGTACCCTCGCCACACTCCCTATCCCACGGGGAGTCCTGGTCAATCAAAAGTCAACTATGCAAGGACTACAATCCACAAGACTCTCTCTATCGCACAAAGAGTCATACACATCTGACAGTCAACTATGCTAAGACTATAGTCAGAACCGAGATACTATTAACCATCCATATAACCATACACAGATATACAATCCATAATGGATATACAATCATACTAGGACCTCTAGTCCATAACCACATACTGACAACCACACACATTTATCTATGCACAGACAACTAGATCCACCATAGATGCACAACTAATATGTGTACGATACAACAATCGACTCCATAACCCAAACCATCACCTAACCCTAGTGATGTAACACAGTAATCTAATCTGAGGTCACAAAGATAACCCTAACCACCTGTACTTACTGAACATCCATCGGCTAACACATAATAGGGTTTATAGTTCCTATATGTGCTAGATAATCAATGAAGTAACAGAGTATATATCTCAAAGGTCATGGCAGTACAAGCATATGATTAAATAAGAGTGGATCTAAGATCAAAGTAATAGCATAAATCCAAATTCATGCACCAAATTCAGATCAAAACTACCTGACCAGGGTAGATATTACCCACCTGATACAAAGCTCGAATAATCCTCACGGTCATGGACCTGCTTCGTATCCCAAACCTGCACATAATAGCAACAATGATTAAGTACAAGTATCCAACAAACATAGGAACTAAACACTACATCGTTCCTATACTCGCATCCTTTCCTCGTCTACGAATTAAAAACCCCGATTATCTCAATCTGATCCACCATAACCCACTCACAATAAATCACCGACATCCTCAAGATTGATTTAGGTGAATATATTTAACCACACTAAGCTCTCTTACAATAGATCATATTCATCTAGCTTTCACTAGCTCACAACCTATCTGGAAAATAAACCCACTGTCAATCTACCATAAACACAATAACATATAGGCTGCATCAACAATCTGTTGCTATAATATGAATGAACTCATATATCAATCAATCTACCATATTCATCCATATAAAATCCAAATTCACCTACCTCACTAGATCCAAATTCAGATCCAGCTTCTGCCCAACCCATCAATGTCGATTAACTGCATATCTATGGCTATACAAATATACAACGCCACAACCAATCCGATCGACATCAATAATCAACCACAATCGAAAAAAATGGAAGAAACAGAGACCCATTAACAGAACCCATCCATAACAACTGCTGTGAACAAAAAAATTCCCTAAGATTTACCTCACAACACCAACGATCACAACATCAACCTCCAAAGGAAAATCAGCAATTAACATTGAAACTGAAAGAGGGTATCAAGGCTTACCGAACCGAATCACTACCGACAGTCATTCCTTTCATCATCCCCTAGCTACCATAGAGATCAGTCGTCGGTAGGGATCTGGATAAGGAAAAGGAGAACACCTCTGGTGGGGCCAATCCGGCGAATGCAAAGTACGACAATCGGGTGTGGCTAGGCATTCGAAGCCGGGCGACGACGAGCACCCGATCGCGGCGACAAGGCGATAGCAGAGGCAAGGCACTGGAATCCCGAACTCGAGCATCAGCGATGGCAGATCGTCCTTGTGGCGAGCAAGGCCAACGGCGACAGCAAGCTAGGCTTCGGCGATGAAAATGCGATTGCACATCGGTCGGAGGCCTCGTGATGGTCGACGAGCTGAAAGACACACGCCGTCGAGGGCGACAACAGAGCTCGCTAGGGTCAGTGACCACCGAAGTCGAGCTCACCGGAGGGTCAGCGATCGAGCGATGAAGGTCAAATGGGAAGAGGATGAAATCGCGATCAGGAAGAAATCTGGATCGGTGGAGTTCGGGTTCGGCCTTATAAAATCGTGATGGAATGGGTTCAATCAACTCAAGTCTAACTTAGGTTTAGTCCGAGTGAACTCAAGCCGACCTAACCACCCATTCAAGCTTAAATCTTTCTCGTATGAACTCTTTTTGAATCCAGAAAAATTTCTGTTAATTCTCGAGAAATTATATAAGACAATTTCTCAACTAACAAGGTTTTTTTTCATATTTTACATGAAGACTGGTTGGGTTAGGAGATCGGAAAATCGACAAAAAGTTCAGCTGGATCTGGTAGACCGAACAGTTAGTGGAAGCCTTGGTGGGTCAGATCGGATGTCAAGAGTGGTAAGTCTAGCATGTAGCCGACAAGTAAGCCTCGAGTGAAGAGGTGAGACCGAGTCCTCTGTAGGGGGACAAAGCTAGGAGTCGATCCGACGGAAAGTCTGCATGGAACTTAGTTGTCGAGATCGAGCAGTATTACTACTGCTAATTCATATTATTGTTAGTGCAATTGACTCAGGTCATGATTGATCAGACTCGAGTGGAACTCGAGTAGAGTTTTGATGTTCGACAATAGTTCACAATGTTATTTGACCACATGACTAGTGGATGATATGAGACATCCATAGTCATATGAGGAAGACTAATGGAGAAGTCCAAGTTTGGTGACTTGGCAAGGAGAAGTCCAAATATGGATACTTGGCAAGGGAAAATCCAAGTCGGTCAAGGGAGACCAGACACTTGGTGTAGGAAAGACTGACGGGGAGTTGGTGAATGAAGTCCCGGACTAGGAGGCTTGGCAGTGAAGTCCCGGAGGTGAGGCCTCTTGACAGTGAAGTCCCAGACGTGGAGTCTTGGCAAAGGAAGACCCAGCTGATCAGGGAGATCGAGCTTGGCAAAAGGGAAGTCCCAGAGGCGAGGCCTCTTGGCAAAGGTAGATCCGAGAGCATGATGATTGTCGATGGAAGCACTTGAAGGCAAGCACAAGGATGAAGAGTCACGGACTCGAGGGATCCGGGAGGCGTGAGGCTGATGGAAGTGGGTTGAAGGCTTAGGTCTAGGCTTAGGGTGAGTATCAAGTATGAAGAGATCATACTTGATGTGTTAAACCTCATTGTAGAGGTATAACAGTCAACTACTAGGTTGGATCAGTCGACTGGGCTTCGTTTGTAGGCAAACAAAAGCAAATTGGGCTAAATCATTGCCTCGACTGGAGTATCAGTCGAAGTGATGCCTCGACTGGAGTATGCAACTGGCACTTCGACTGCTTTCAACACAGGTATGAAGACGGCGGCACAGAAGCAAGGTGGCTCATCGTCGAGCCGAGGCGGCGCCTCGGAGAGTCGCCGATCGGCGCGCTCTCGGGGTCGCCCGATCGGCGCGCCGGCCCAGCGAGGTGACTATTGCGCTTAGAAGGCTTCGACGAAGATCTATAAGAAGGGGCTTTTAGGGCTTCTTCAACAACGATTAAAAACGAATCTCTTGGAGGTTTTAGAGGCGATTTGAAGGGAGGTGCTGCTACATTTCAGGGCCTTCAAAGTCATCCCAAAGCGATCTACGAGCAAGCATTCAAAAGCCCTAAATCTATAACGTGTGTTCATTTGCTTTTTTATTTGTTATATTTTCTTGTCTTTATCTCGTTCTTATTGTTTTAAGAGCCTTGTGAGAGGTTCCTCCACCTCCGGTGTGTTCACCGAGAAGGAGAAGTGATATAGTGGTGGTGTGCATCACTAGAGTCCGCTAGGGCTCAACTGAGGAGTAGGAACTAGGGTTCCAAACCACGTAAAATTTCTTGTGTTGTTCTTGTTGTGTGATTTGTATTTGTATTTTTACTCGTATTTGTGTTTCCTCTGTGTACTAATGATTGTAGACAAGCATGACGAATCCAAGCAATGAAATCGATGCAAATTGCTATTCACCCTCCCCCCTCTAGCGACGTCAACAATCCTAACAAGTGGTATCAGAGTCAGGTCGCTCTTCAAGGCTTAACAACCAAGAGAGCACGCTGGAGGGAAGAAGGAAGATGGAGGATCCAAATTTTGATTTGGGATGGGACATCAATGTGCCTCCTCCATATGAACTTTATAGAGCTAAAGAATTCGATCAATGGAAGGTAAGGATGGAACATTTTCTAATGTACGAAATAGAAAATTGATTTATTTTGATGCAAGGAGTTGAAGTTCCTATGGAAATGAAGGGTAGAATGCTCAAGAAAAAGAAATGGACAAAGGAGCAACTAGAACAATTCGAAAGAAATGATAAGGTAACGCAATTGTTATTAAATTTGTTACCTAATGAGGTTGTGTCTAGATTAGGTGAGTTTAGGGATGCTAAGGAATTATGGAGCAAGGTAACCAAGCTTCATGAAGATTTCTCATCCACACAAATGGAGGAGCCTCAAGAAAAAGAAAGTCCATCTTCGTCCCAAGCTCATGTAAACTTGGAGGTTGATAGATGTTCAATTTCCGACGAAGAGGTGGAAGAAATAGTCGAAGCCTCCACTTCAAGAATTGAGGGGGAGCCTAGATCTTCAACCTTGGAACAAGAACAAGAGGAGAAGCCCTCTACCTCTGAGAGAAATGAAGAAGAAGTCCAAAGTTCTCCAATCATTCAAGAAGGTAATTTAAATGAAATTGTTAAAGATGAAAGTCATATAACATGCTTTGAGTGTAGGGAAGTAGGACACTATAAGAGTAAATACCAAAAAAGAGTCAAGAAGGCTCAACCGACACTAAGGGCTAAAGAAAAATCAAAGGAAGCTAGAGCCCAAATTAATAAGAGCAAGGAGCATATAGTATGCTTCAAGTGCCACAAACGAGGACATTACCAGAGCCAATGTCCTAGGGGGAATCACCCACGAAAGGGCAAAGGAGAGAGTTCATGTGTAGGGAGAGCTAAGGCAAACCCTAGGGTAATTTTAAATAATGCTCTTCCTTTATGTAATGTTATAAATCATGCTCATAACTTTAATGCACTTGCTATTCATCATGACAAAACGCATGTGCATTAAAGTTATGAGCATGCTTTGTAACATTACGTAAAGGAAGAGCATTATTTAAAATTACCCTAGGGTTTGCCTTAGCTCCCCCTACACTTGATACTCACCCTAAGCCTAGACCTAAGCCTTCAACCCACTTCCATCAACCTCATGCCTCCCGGATCCCTCGAGTCCGTGACTCTTCATCCTTGCGCTTGCCTTCAAGTGCTTCCATCGGCTATCGTCATGCTCTCAGGTCTACCTTTGCCAAGAGGCCTTGCCTCCAGGACTTCCCTTTTGCCAAGCTCGATCTCCTTGATCAGTCGGGTCTTCCTTTGCCAAGACTCCTTATCTGGGACTTCATTGCCCAGAGGCCTCACCTCCGGGACTTCACTGTCAAGCCTCCTCGTCCAGGACTTCATTCACCAACTCCCCGTCGGTCTTTCCTACACCAAGTGTCCGGTCTCCCTTGACCGACTTGGATTTTCCCTTGCCAAGTATCCATACTTGGACTTCTCCTTACCAAGTCACCAAACTTAGACTTCTCCATTAGTCTTCCTCATATGACCGTAGATGTCCCATACCATCCACTAGTCATGTGGTCAAACCACATTGTGAACTATTGTTGAACATCAAAACTCTACTCGAGTTTCACTCAATTGTTAGTGCCTATAAGATTCATATATATCCACAATAATATGATATTGTCCACTTTGGACCTAAGCCCTTATGGTTTTGTTTTTGGGCTTTACCCAAAAGGCCTCATACCAATGGAGATATCTTTTCATCTTATAAGCATATGATCTTTTCCATGTCTTACCAATGTGGGACTTTGATTGTATTCCCAATACTCCAACAATGCCCCCCTTAAACGAAGGACCACATTGACCCTCCCTCAAGCTATCCGTCTTTGAAGGAAATCCTCTTCTTGATGTCCGATCCTTAACCCACTAGAACTTCCTGCCAACTGTCTGATCCTTCTAACCCAGCTGGACTTCCTGCCAGTTGTCTAGCCCTTCTGGCCCAATTGGACTTCCTGCCAGTTGTTCGGTCCTCCCGACCCAACTGGACTTCCTGCCTGGTGTCTGGTTCTCTTGATCCGAAAATGGGAGCTCAACTTCCTTCGTTCGAGGTCCATAGCTTGACATGGACCATGACTTTGATACCAATTGTTGTTCCTATAAGATTCACATATCTCCACAATGGTATGATATTATCCACTTTGGGCCTAAGCCCTCATAGTTTTATTTTTTGGCTTTACCCAAAAGGCCTCATACCAATGGAGATATCTTTTCATCTTATAAGCACATGATCTTTTCCATGTCTTACCAATGTGGGACTTTGATTGTATTCCCAATACTCCAACAATTATATTGTATATAGTGATAATCTGGTTTTGCAGGTTTCCAGTCGACTGGAATCCGGTCGACTGGAATCCAGTCGACTGGAATACCCATTTGGCAGTTTTGAGATGGTGCTCGATCGGAGATCTGGCAGCGCAGATGGAAAGAGTTCCAGTCGACTGAAATGGAAAACTTCCCGATGCAGAGCTGGGTGCCCTGGAGTCAACTGGAGAGGGTTCAGTCGACTGGAAGACCAAAAGTTCTATATCGATGGGCTAATGTAGAGTCAACTGGAAGGCATTCCAATCGACTAGAAAAGGATTATAAAACAAGTGCTCGACTGGATCCGAGTAGAACACTACTACTATGTCGAAGTGCTATCGAAATTCTTGCTCGTCCACAAAAGCTTACATTCTACATCAAGGTGATCTTCCGACACTCCGCGCCTACATCAACAATTCATTTAGTGTCGGTATAAAGTGCTTGTACTTTAATTCATTTCATTTTTCGCTTATGTACTTAAATTCAAAAGTGAATAGTGTGTTACCCATCCCTTATATTTGTAAAAAGTGAAACCCTCAGAAGTCGAGAGTTCTCGAGTCAGAGGGCATTTAGTGATTGCCCATCGAAGTAGCTTTCGGAAGAGCTACGGACCTTGGAGTAACAACCCAGTT
Source organism: Wurfbainia villosa (assembly GCA_025175895.1). NCBI lineage: Eukaryota > Viridiplantae > Streptophyta > Magnoliopsida > Zingiberales > Zingiberaceae > Wurfbainia > Wurfbainia villosa. The sequence goes on along the minus strand of CM046002.1, from coordinate 34,886,179 downwards.
TGGGTTGTGAACCAAGTAAAATAAATGTTCTTATTTTCATTTCCGCTGCATACTCATTAGGTTCAAAAATATTCTAAAATAGTTTTAAAAATTATTCTAAAATTATAATCTTCGAGATTCACCCCTCTCTCTCGAAGAATCACGATCCTACAATTGGTATTAGAGCGGGGGCGCTCCGAATTTGGTGCAACCACTATCGTGAGCTTTAGAATTTTTTTTTTCTTGCTTTAGAATAATTTAGAATATTCTTTCTTACCTTAGAATAATTTAGAATATTTTTCTACACTTAGAAAATTGCTAGAATATTATTTCTGTATTTATTTTTTCAGCATTTATATAATTTCTAGAATATTATTTCTACATTTAATTTATTTTTTCAGCATTTAAAAAATTGTAAAAATATTTTTCTGCATTTATAAAATTACCAAAATATTTTTTCAGCGGTTAGAAAATTTCCAAAATATTTTTTCAGCATTTAAAAAAATACCATAATATTTTTCAGCATTTAAAAATTGCCATAATATTTTTTGTGCATTTAAAAAATTACTATAATATTTTTCAGCATTTAAAAATTGCCATAATATTTTTTCTTGAATTTAAAAAAAAATTACCATAATATTTTTCAGCATTTAAAAATTGTCATACTATCTTTTTTCTGCATTTAAAAAATTATCATAATATTTTTCAGCATTTAAAAAATTACCATAATATTTTTTCTGTATTTAGAAAATTCCCAAAATATTTTTCTGCATTAGATTATTTTTTTATTGCTGCAATTAGTTTATTTTTTTTTAATAATCTTTGCTTAGAGTAAATTTCATTAACATTTGCAATTTAAATAATTCTTAATTGTTGCAATTAGGAATAATTCTTAATTTTAGTTAATTTAAATAAAAATCTATTTATAATATAGAAATGTCGCACTTAGAGGGTCTAAGCACCGTTCACCCTCCTCTCTTCAATGCAGAGGATTTTCCCTCTTGGAAGAGGCGAATGGAGTGTTTTTTGAAAACCGACCTAGAGGTTTGGTTCTCAATTAGGAAAGAGTTCGTAGCACCGGTAGACGACTTGGGTGAGTTGTTAAAACCAGAGAAATGGACCACAAACATTAAGAAAAAGGCTCAAGTTGATTACAAGGCTTTAAACACCTTGCAATGTGGACTTACAAATGATGAGCTAAGTCGAGTCAGACTGGTTCAAAATTTTAAAGAATTATGGGACAAATTAATTAAATTGCATGAACAGGCTAACTTGAGTCAACCCAAGGATGGTTTAGTTTTGATGACAGGAACAAACAAAAATGGAAAGAAATCCAAATCGAGGAAAAGAAAAAGAAAGAAAGCCTATAAGGCAAATTTGGAAAAGTCATCATCAGACAAGTTGGATGCTAAACTACTGGAGACAAGTTTTGTGACACTCATGGCGGCCGATGAGTCCGAAGTCGAGTCGAGACAAGAGTCTGAGTCCAAATTCGATACAAGCCACAGATCCACATCCATTTTTGAAGGTTCAAACGAGGTAACTTCTCCCCTAGAAGATAAATTGTACAATATTATTGCATGCTTAGATAGGAAACTAGCCAAGTCTGAGAATCGAGTCGACTTGCTTCTTGAGGAAGTCCAAGTACTTAAGGAGCAAGTCAACTCGAAGACTTCAACTTGTCATATTAAGGATAGAGACTCAACTCGAGTTAAAAAAGCTTGAGGAAGAGAACTCGGTCCTAAAAAGACAAGTAGAAGATCTAACCGGATCATTAGAAAGGCTCACTTCAGGCTCCAAGTATCTCAACATGATGCTTGGGTCTCAACGAGTCGTGTACAACAAGTCCGAACTCGGATACAAGGCTAAGGACATAAATAGATCATACTTGTCCTTGTTTAATAGAAATGCTAAGGGTCGAGTCCAAACTTGGGTTCCTAAGTCTAGCTTAGTCAACCAAATTGGACCAAATCAATTTTGGATTCTCAAAAGTCAAGTTCACTTAGTGAACAAAAGTCAAACTAGCTACCACTTAGGGGGAGCTAAAACCTTGCTTTTTTCCTTACTTAGATAAAACTCTTACATGCTTTAGTTCACTTTACTTGCTTAATTTAGAACGGACTAGATAGGAAACAAAGTAGTTTAAACTTGAACAACCTAGTACTAAGACGAAGTGAACTGATAGTAAGTTAGGGAAACTCTTCAAAGTGCATGTCTAGGAAGTGGTCGTTGCTTCGATATCCAAGAAGGTCATGTGCCTCGCCATGACTTGGTGCACTAAGTCGAGTGGAACTAACCGAAGCTAACTCACTAAGTCTTTGACTAGTTAGACCAAGGCTTATTCCAAAGTGAATCAAGTACTTGATTCCTTCATTGACTTTGTCTAGAAAGTGGTCGTTGCTCCGATATCCAAGAAGGTCATGTGCCTCGCCATGACCTAGAAGTCAATGCTGAAAAAACCTACTTGACTAGCTCAAACTAAGCTTGAATCTAACACGAGTTTAAAAACTTTGAAATTGCTCATTAAATTGAATTAAGATAACAAGAAATCCTCATCTCACAAAACCCATAGGATTAACGTGTTTTGAAAACCTAGCCTGGGTGAGATGATTTAAAATTTAATCAAGCCTAATTAGTTTAATACAATTCACCTAACTTAACAACTTACCTTAATTAAATTTAACAATAACTTAATTAAACTTAACAATTATTAGTTCCTATAAGATCCATATATCTCCACAATGTTATGATATTGTCCACTTTGGGCCTAAGCCCTCATGATTTTGTTTTTGGGATTTACCCAAAAGGTCTCATCCCAATGGAGATATCTTTTCATCTTATAAGCACATGATCTTTTCCATGTCGTAACAATGTGGGACTTTGATTGTATTCCCAATACTCCAACAATCCTCCCCTCAAACGAAATACCACATTGACCCCCCCCCTCAAGCCTATCCGTTCTCGAAGGACATCCTCTGCTTGATGTTCGATTCTCAACCAACCAGGACTTCCTGCCAACTGTCTAGTCCTCCTGACCCAGCTAGACTTCCTGCCAATTGTCCAGCCCTTCTAGCCCAACTGGACTTCCTACCAGTTGTTCAGCCCTCCCGACCCAACTGGACTTCCTGCCTGGTGTCTGGTTCTCTTGATCTGGATATGGGAGCTCAACTTCCTTCGTTCGAGGTTCATGGCTTGGCATGGACCATGACTCTGATACCAAATGTTAGTGCCTATAAGATTCATATATCTTCACAATGGTATGATATTGTCCACTTTGGGTCTAAGCCCTCATTGTTGGTGCAACAATGCCCCAAGCATTTATATGTTTTGATGTTTGGATAATCATCTAAGTTAGCCAATATTTTGTGATCTAATTATGAACATGTTAACGTGACAGGAAAATCCAAGTATGAAGACTTGGTAAAGGAAAAGTCCAAGTGTGATCTTGGCAAGAGAAGTCCAAGGAAAGGGCTTGGCGGCGTAAGACCAAGCATGTAGTCTTGGCGGCGTAAAGTCCAAGCGGACCTTGGAAAAGTAAGTCCAAAGGCAAGTCTTGGCAATGTAAGTCCAAGCATGTAGTCTTGGCAGTGTAAAGTCCAAGCGTACTTTGGCAAAGAGAAATCCAAGATATGACGAAACCGAAGGAAGCTCTTGGAAGCAAGCGCAAAGGATGAACAAGTCACAGACTCGGAGGGATCCTGGAGGTGCAAGGCTTAAGGAAGAGATAGAAGGTTGAGTCTAGGTCTAGGGAGTTAATTCAAGTATAAAATTATCATACTTGATGAGTATCAATCGACTGATACATCATATCGACCGAGTCGCCAAAAACTCGATTATCAATCGATCGCCAATGGTTGGCAACGATCAAGAGATCATCGGCCGACTACACAAGACCGGCAATGATCGATCAAGTCAACATCGCATAATGGGGTCTCACTGATCGCCACCGTGATCATTCAATCGATCATTTCATCACCGATCGATGAATGGATCACGATCATCGAGTGAGCCTACCATTGGATGATGATGCCTGTGAAATCCCGCAAATCTGGCTGATTAGAAGTCGTTAGCCGCAACGGCAGTCGACTGATAGAGACCATCAGTCGACTGATCATGGCCCAATGGGAAAAACAACCCTCTCTCTATAAAAAGAGGGCTTGGGGTGCTTGAGGGGGCTAGTGCTTATCTTCCAACCTTACTCTCAAGCTCCCCACGAATTCCAAAGGCTTTCTTTGTGTTAATTCCTCCTCTTCTCCTAAATTTCATTTTCATCATTGTAAGAAGAGGAGAGTGTCTTGTAAAGGAAAGCTTCTTAGTGGAATTGCTTGGGTTGATCCACCTTAAGGATCGCCGTGGAGTAGGAGCTTAATCTCCGAACCACGTAAATGCTTTCGTGTTAGCATTTGTTGTGTTTTTCATTTAGTTCTTGTTTTGCTTCTGCTAACCCTTTTTGTAGAATTCGAAAAAAGGCTATTCACCCCCCCTCTAGCCTTCCAAAGATCCCTAACAAGTGGTATCAGAGCCCGGATCACATCGGAGGATCTAACAATCAACCGGAGTACAATGGCATTCTAAGAGGGGTATAGCACGGCGAGGCCACCATTCTTCGACGGCAACGATTTCGACTATTGGAAAGGTTGGATGGAATACTACCTTATGAACGATATTGATAATTGGTTTAGCATTGTAGATGGATTTGAGAAGTCGGTCGACGAATTCGATGCGCCAATACCGACAAAGGATTGGACAAGAGAGATCATAAAGAAGGTGCAAGCAAATGCAAAAGCAACGACCACACTCCAATGTGGTCTATCAAAGGAGCAACTATCCAAAGTCGGCCCCTCCAACTCTGCTAAAGAGCTTTGGGAGAAGCTCATTGAATTGAATGAAGGATCAAAGGAGACAAGGAGAGCCAAGAGGGACCTCTTGATAGGCCAACTCCAAAGCTTCGCCATGAAGACCAACGAGACCGTGAGCCAAATGCACGGTTGCTTCAAGGAGGTAGTCAACGGACTACATGTGATAGGTGAAAAGGTCGAAAACCAAGACCTTGTGAGGTATATTCTTCAAGCTTTCCCTAGAACAACCTTATGGGCATCAATGGTAGATGCTTATAAGGTGTCTAGGGATCTCTCTCTAGTTAAACTAGATGAACTTTTTTGTGAATTCAAGTTGCACGAGCAAGCTAACACTTCATCCAAGGAGAAAGGAGTAGCTCTTTTTATAGGTAAGAAGGACAAGAAGAAGAAGGAGAAAAAGGAGGTTTCATCTTCATCCGAGTCGGAGGAGGAATCTTCAAGTAGCGATGAGGAGCTATCGGCTAGTGAGGTAGCTCACTATGTAAAGAAATTTGGTGGCAGGTCAAGAAAACTCACCAAGAAGGATGTGAGGAGGATGTTCCAATCCTCCAAAGGTAAAACCTCCACTAGTTCAATTCCTACTTCTAATATTACTTGCTATGGTTGCAACAAAAAGGGCCATATCAAGCCAAATTGTCCGTAGCTAAAGAAAAAGGAGGAAAAAGAAGAATAAGAAGAAGGACAAGAAGGAGAAGAAGAAGAAGAAGGTCATGATAGCCCAAACTTGGGATACACAAAGCAAAGAAGATTCCTCCGATGATGAACTTTGCCATGTCACAAAAAACATGACACTCATGGCCTTGCAGGATAGCTCACACTACAAAAAAATATGAAATTGGCGATGAACTTTGGCAACGAAAATAATTCGTTGCAAATCTGCAACGAATTTTGCGACGAATTTTATGTTTCGTCGCAAATTTGTAACGAAATTTCCGAAAAAAAAAATTGTTACAAAAATTTTAAAATTTCCAACATTTAATTTTCGTTGCAAAATTAGTCGCAAATTGGCGACGAAAATCATTTTTCGTCTCCAATTTGCGAGAAAAAAATATTTTCGTTGCAGATGTCTACAACGAATTTATTTTTTCATTGCAGAATTTTGCAATGAATTGTTTTTCGTTGTAGAATCTGCAATGAATTTTGAATTAGTTACAGAATTCTGTAACGAATTTTAATTCGTTGCAAAATTTTGCAACGAATTTTTTTTCGTTGCAGAATCTGCAACGAATTTTGAATTCGTTGCAGAATCTGCAATGATTTTTTTTTTCCGTTGCAGATGTATGCAACGAATTTATTTTTTCGTTGTAGAATTCTACAACGAAGTGTTTTTCGTTAGAGAATCTACAACGAATTTTGAATTCGTTGCAGAATCTATAATGAATTTTAATTCGTTGCAGAATTTTGCAATGAATTTATTTTTTCGTTGCAGATTCTATAATGAATATAGGATTCGTCGCCAAATTGGCGACGAAATTAGCGACGAAAAAATATTCATCGCTAAATTTCCCCTCATTATCCCGTCGAACCAAATTTCTCGTTATTTCCTCCGCTCAATCGTGTTCGTCTTCCTCCCGTCGCCCCGTCCGTACATCTCCCTTCTCTCCCTCCCTTCCTCCCTTCTGACTCTCCCTTCCGGCATCATCGCCGGAGCGGCGCATTGGCTCACAGGCGAGCTTGCGTCATGGCAATGGCACCACGAGCTCGCGCGACGATCCTGTCGTGCACAAGTCTTTTCTCCACCATTTGTCCATGTGGATACCAATAGAGGAGTGTACACTTGACACTCTTGAGTTTCGATAAAGTGTTTGGACGAGCGGGATAAGCGAAGGGCGTCGCATCGAGGGTAATGCTCTCACCTTCTAGATCTAAGGTAGATCTAGGGTTTTATAAACACATACATGAATTTAGTTTTTTTATATCTTCACACGGATCCGTGGTTGGGCTTCCGAGATTTACATAACGTAAAAAGCAGTTTTTGTGGCTCAGAAAAGCCCAACATACAGAACGCTTCGTAGGCAACTGACCAGTCGACTACTGAACTGGCAATCGACTGATGGATATGATCAGTCGATTGTCATACTGTAGCAACTCATAGAACGTCTAGTAGCCGACTGGTCAGTCCGACTGGTTGCACGATCAGTCGACTGATGGTGAAATTTTTTGCGACGAATTTTTATTTTCGTCGCAGAATTTGCAATGAAAAAAAAATTTGTCGCCAAATTTAATTTTATTTATTAATCTTGTTCATTAGATTTTGGCGACGAATATTTTTTTCATTGCAAATTCTACGACGAAAATAAAAATTCGTCGCAAAATTTGCGACGAAAAATATATTCGTCGCCAAATTTCATTGTATTGGGGTGAAGATGCATGCGAGATTTTGCAACGAATAAATATTTCGTCGCAAATTTGGCGACGAAAAAATTTATTCATCGCTAATTTGGGGTCGAAAGTATAATTCGTCGTCGAATTCAGCGACGAAAATAATTATTCATCGCGAAATTCGACGACGAAAATAATTATTCGTTGTCGAATTCGGCGACGAAAAATATTATTTGTCACAAAAATTTGTGACAAATCTTATTTTCGTCACCAAATTGGCGACGAAACATTTATTCGTCGCCAAATTTGGCGATGAATTTTGCAACGAAATAATTATTCGTTGCAATTTGGCGATGAATTTTATTTTTTCGTTGCAGAATTTAGCGACAAATTATTTGCAACGAAAATTTTTTCGTTGCAAAAAAATTTTGCAACGAATTTTTTTGCAAATTTTGTTGCAAAATTCGTCGCAAAAAATCAGTTTTTTTGTAGTGTCAAGTGAAGAGTAATCCTCCTCCTCAAGCGACGAATCGTCATCTAGTGACGATGAGGTAAAGAACTCCCCTAGGATAGAATTACTATATAAAAATATTGCATGTCTTCAAAATGCACTAAATAAATCAAAATCTAGGATTAAGGATTTAAAAGTAGAAATTAAATCAATTAAGAATGTAGAAATTTTTTGTGATGATGCATGTTCATTTAGGAATGAAAAAGATGAACTTAGAAAAGAAATAGGTAAACTAAGGGCATGCTTAGAGAAATTTACGAATGGGTCCAAATATCTTGATATGATTCTTAGGGACCAAAGGGTCATTTATAACAAGGTCAGCATAGGATATAGGCCTAAAGAGAAGGAAGTAGCCTTCACCTCACTAATTAGTAGAAAACCAACCATTAAGAGCAAGGCTAGAAAAGCTTGGGTTCCCAAAAGCTATATAGTTAATGCTAACGGTCCTAAAATTTGGGTGCCTAAGACTTGCATTTTTCATGTTGTATAGGTAGAAGGACCAAGCTTGTGGATTGTTAATAGTGGTTGCTCAAAACACATGACCGGTGATGAGAGCAAATTTTCAACAATCAACCACACTAGCAAGGGGAAGGTGTCTTTTGGAAATAGTGGTAAACTTAAGATCCTAGGAAAAGAGACAATTGAGGTATCCCCAAACATTGCAATTCACAAAGTATTATTAGTTAAAAATATGAAATTTAATTTGCTTAGTATAAGTCAATTATGTGATGCCAATTTTGATGTTCAATTTGATTCTTCTAAATGCTTCATAAGACACAAACATCTAAATGATTGCATGTTAGTAGGTTTTAGGAAATTAAATATATACTATGTTGATTTATCCTATGCTTCTAACGCTTCTACTAAGTGTCTTATTGCAAAAGAAGAAGAGAGTTGGCTATGGCATAGGAGGCTAGAGCACATCAACATGAAAAACATTGCCAAAATAGCCAAGATGAATCTAGTCAAGGGGTTGCCAAAAGTCAAGTATCTTAAGGACAAAATGTGTGATGCATGCCAAGAAGGAAAGCAATCAAAATCATCACACAAAGGTAAAACATTACTTAGTACCGCTTTACCTTTAGAACTCTTGCATGTTGATTTATTTGTTTGTCATAGTACTCCCACCATGATTAGTAGTAAATATTATTTAGTTATAGTAGATGATTTTTCTAGATTTACTTGGGTATTCTTCATGAAACATAAGGATGAAACCCTAGGAATAATCATAGGCTTTAGCAAAAGAGTAGAGAATGAAAGGAATCTCAAAATCAACCGGATCCATAGTGATCATCGTGGAGAATTTGAGAACTCTAACTTCTCAAAATTTTGCCTAGAACAAGGGTATAAGCACGAATTTTCATGTCCTAGAACACCCCAACAAAATGGGGTGGTGGAAAGGAAAAATCGTGTCGTACAAGAAGCGGCTAGGACTATGCTTAATGTATATTCTCTACCTAGCTACATATGGGCGGAAGCGGTCAATACCGCTTGCTATATCCAAAATAGGGTTTTAATTCATAGGTTTTTAGGAAAAACCCCATTTGAATTATGGAATAGTAGAATTCCAACAATTCACTATTTCAAAGTCTTTGGATGCAAAGTTTACATTTTAAACACCAAGGACAACCCCGGTAAATTTGAATCCAAAGCGGATGAGGGAATCCTAGTTGGATACTCATCCACTAGTGTAGGGTATAGAGTTTATAATAAGAGAACTCAAAAGGTTGAGGAATTCTCAAATGTCCAATTTGATGAAACCTCTAATACTTACCCTAGGAAATCCCTCATTGATAATGATATCAATGACAAAAATCAAGAAATTACCCAAAAATTTCAAGATTTAACTTTAGAGGGTAATGATCAAAGGGGAGAGTTAAATCAAGGGGGAGTAAGAGGTGATTCCGATGATGAAAGGAGGGTTGAGGATAATCATGATCAAAACCAATGTAATACACCTCCTAGAACTATAAGAGTCCATCAAAATCATCCTCTAGATCAAGTAGTAGGGGAATTATCTCAAGGTATTAGAACTAGATCATTTCATAGAGCTCCCTCTAGTCAAATAGCTCTTATCTCACAACTTGAGACCAAGTCAATTGATGATGCATTGCTTGATCCGGATTGGGTCATAGCAATACAAGATGAATTGGCTCAATTTGAGAGGAGTTAAGTTTAGGAGATAGTTCCTACACCCAATGATAGTACCATTATCACTACAAGATGGGTCTTTAGGAATAAATTAGATGATCAAGGCACAATAACAAGAAATAAAGCTAGGTTAGTTGCAAGAGAGTTTAATCAAGTAGAGGGGCTTGACTATGATGAGACTTATGCTCCGGTTGCTATGTTAGAGTCGATTAGAATCCTACTAGGATATGCCTCTTACATGGGCTTTAAACTCCATCAAATGGATGTAAAGTCGGCATTCCTAAATGGGTTCATTAAGGAGGAAGTATATGTAGAACAATCTCCCGGGTTTGAAAGCATAGACTATCCAAACCATGTATTCAAGCTTAGAAAAGCTTTATACGGTTTGAAACAAGTTCCTCGGGCTTGGTATGAAAGATTGTCATCTTTCTTGGTCTCTAAGGGGTTTAGAAGGGGTCAAGTAGACCTAACTCTCTTCATTAAATCAAAGTCTAAGGACATCTTTGTAGCCCAAGTATATGTAGATGACATTATCTTTGAGTGAACAAATGATGAGCTTCTTCAAGACTTCATCAAAAATATAGAGAATGAGTTTGAGATGAGTCTAGTTGGGGAACTAAATTTCTTCCTAGGTTTACAAGTCAAACAAACAAATGAAGGAATTTATGTATACCAAATCAAATATGCTAAGGAAATGATTAAGAAATTTGGTTTGGAAAATGCTAAGGTAGTTTCAACCCCAATTGCAACTAATACAAAAATAGATAATGATCATGAAGGAAAACAAATTGACCTTAAACTCTATAGGAGTATGATTGGTAGCCTTTTGTACCTAACTGCTAGTAGAACCGATATATTATTTGTAGTAGAGATGTGTGCAAGGTACCAATCATGTGCCAAAGAGTCCCATTTAGTGGTCGTTAAGAGAATCTTAAGGTATATTAAGGGCACACTAAATGTAGGACTTTGGTATCCTAGGACAAAATCTTTTGATTTAATTGGGTACACCGATTCTGACTATGTGGGTTGCAAGTTGGATCGGAAAAGTACTAGTGGTGGATGCCAATTTCTTGGATCCTCTTTAGTGAGTTAGAGTAGTAGAAAGCAACCTTGTGTTGCTTTGTCAACCACCGAGGGCGAATATGTGGTTTGTGTGACTCAATTACTTTGGATGAGACACACATTAGAAGATTATGAGCTATACTACTCCAATGTCAAAGTCTATTGTGATAATGTGAGTACCATAAACTTGACCAAAAATTCGGTATATCACTCTAGGACTAAGCACATTGAAGTGAAGCATCACTTCATTAGAGATCATGTGGCTAAGGGGGACATTGAACTTAATTACATAGAATCTAAGTCCAACTTTGCCAATATATTCACTAAGGCTCTCCCCAAAGTGGAATTTTCATCACTTAGGAGAGAACTTGGAATGTGCTTAGTAGAATAGAGGTGTAGATTTGCATGATCCTATAGAAATTCTAGGATTTATACCTTTAAGCATCTCACAAAACACCTAAGAAACCATGATTTTTGTATTGAGTCACTTAGAAAATATGTGAGATATTAGGAAGATGCACTTGGTTCATCATGCTTGTTATGATGCATTACTATGAACCAAAGTGTCATCTAGAGACATTAATCCTTCATTGGACTAATCATTGGGAAGACTTATGCACAATTGATGTGCATATAGCTCCAAGAATATGATTGGAAATGTCAAATAAAACATAATTTAAACTATGTTTATCATCTTTGAAAAATAATTTTCAATTGCTAAGCAAAAGTGATACAAAATTTGCAAAATACTTAAAGCTTTTGCTAGGTTTCAAAATTGTATCATTTTTGAAATCTGAAAAACATATTTTTTTTTTTAAATTATTTTTCCTTGATATACAATGATTTCAGAAATATGTACACAAAATTTCGTGATTTTTTGATGTTTCTGAAATTTTTAGCACATTTTCAAAGTTGGGCTGAAAAGGTTGAAATTGGCTGAAATTGTCGTTTCAGGTGTGGCAGTCGACTGACTCAGATACCAGTCAACTGCCACCCTAGTTTGTTTGAGTTTCAGCCTTATTCCTTGGTCCTAAGTGTATTCTTAAGTATCCTAACCCTATGGTATGATATTTCAAGTAATTAAAAGGGTATAGGACTAATTAATGCATTGTTTTAGGGGGAGCAACATAGTAAAATCTTTTCATCCCCTAAATTTATATTGTTGGTGCAAAGTTAGGACATAATATTATATCTTTTGTTTATGCTTTGCTCCGCATGTTATTCACACATCATGAACCATGTCTTGGATTAAGGGGGAGCCTCATACCAATCTTATACCTTAGTTCAAGATATAATTTAATTCTTTCATGTAATCATTGTTGTATGAATCCTTCTCTTTTTGATGTATGTCAAAGGGGGAGAAGGAAACTTTAAGTTAGAATTCATATTGTAAATATGATTATGTGCATATGTTAATGACCTAACTTAAATGATTACCAAACATCAAAAAGGGGGAGATTGTTGGTGCAACAATGTCCCAAGAATTTATATGTTTTGATGTTTGGATAATCATCTAAGTTAGGCAATATTTTGTGATTTAATTGTGAACATGTTTAAGTGACAGGAAAATCCAAGTATGAAGACTTGGTAAAGGAAAAGTCCAAGTGTGATATTGGCAAAAGAAGTCCAAGGAAAGGGCTTGGCAGCGTAAGACTAAACATGTAGTCTTGGTGGCGTAAAGTCCAAGTGAACCTTGGAAAAGGAAGTCTAAAGGCAAGTCTTGGCAGCGTAAGTCTAAGCATGCAGTCTTGGCGGCATAAAGTCCAAGCGTACTTTAGCAAAGAGAAACCCAAGACATGACGAAACTGAAGGAAGCTCTTGGAAGCAAGTGCAAAGGATGAACAAGTCGCAGACTCGGAGGGATCCTGGAGGCGCAAGGCTTAAAAAAGAGCTAGAAGGTTGAGTATAGGTCTAGGGAGTTAATTCAAGTATGAAATTATCATACTTGACGAGTATCAGTCGACTGATACATCGTATCACTCGACTGATCAGTTGTTCGACTGAGTCAGGTCGAAAACCTGACTATCAGTCGACTGCCAAGGGTTGGCAGTTCACTGATTGCGTCATTAGTCGACTACCAAGATTGGAAGTTGACTAATCAAGTCGACATCAGGCACAGAATGAGGTCTCACTCGACTGCTCGTCGTGATCATTCGACTGATCACTTCATCAGTCGACTGATGGATGGATCAGTCGACTGATGAGCCTGCCATTGTATGATGACGCCTATGAAATCCCGTGAATCCGGCTGATCAGAAGTCGTTAGCCATGATGGCAGTCGACTGATGGAGACCATCAGTCGACTGATCGTGGCCCAACGAGAAAAACATCCCTCTCTCTATAAAAAGAGGACTTGTGGTGCTTGAGGGGGCTAGTGCTTATCTTCCAACCTTACTCTCAAGCTCCCCACGAATTCCAAAGGCTTTCTTTGTGTTAATTCCTCCTCTTCTCCTAAATTTCATTTTCATCATTGTAAGAAGAGGAGAGTGTCTTGTAAAGGAAAGCTTCTTAGTGGAATTGCTTGGGTTGATCCACCTTAAGGATCGCCGTGGAGTAGGAGCTTAATCTCCGAACCACGTAAACGCTTTCGTGTTAGCATTTGTTGTGTTTTCCATTTAGTTCTTGTTTTGCTTTCGCTAACCCTTTTTGTAGAATTCGAAAAAAGGCTATTCACCCCCCTCTAACCTTCCAAAGATCCCTAACACTCATGGTTTTATTTTTGAGCTTTACCCAAAAGGCCTCATCCCAATGGAGATATCTTTTCATCTTATAAGCAGATGATCTTTTTCATGTCTTACCAATGTGGGACTTTGATTGTATTCCCAATACTCCAACAATAAACTTAACAACAACTTGATTAAACTTAACCACAACTTAATTAAACTTAACAATTTAACTAAACAACTAAACTTAACAACTTAACTAAATAACTAAACTTAACAACATAATTAAACAATAAAACTTAACTTAACTAAACAACATAACCTAACCAATTTAATCAATTCAACTCTAATCAGCTCAATCGATTCAACCCCAATCAACATATTCAACTAAATTCTAATCAACTCAACTCAATTTTAATTAATTCAATCAACTCAACTTTAATTCTAAGAGAATTAACATAATTAAGAGGGAGTTAAGATATATTATAAAACATAATTCTAGGGGGAGTTAAACATTTGAAATTTTATTTTGAAAAGAAATTAAGTATAAATATAACAATGTTATTTTAAGGGGAAGTTCAAGAGTCTAGGATGAACATAAAATATTTTGCTAAATTATGATATGTTTAATACCTTTTCAAAAAATATGCTTTAAAATGGAATTGGATAAGAAGTATTCTTAAGGGGGAAATAGAAAAATTTAAATCTAGCTAAGAATCTATGAGAAACTATCTTTTTGAAAACTTAAATCTTTAATTAAGGAGAAGTTTCAAAATGGTTATTAAGGGGGAGAAAAATTTAAGCTTGAATGCTCTTTGAAAAGCTTAAATATTTTCAAGTTTAAAATATGTAAAAATTCTACTTAGGTTTCAATGTATGGAAAGAAAATAATTAAACATTGTAAAGCTTTAATTGAGGGTGAGTCTCAAAAGGGTTCTAATGTTATGAAAAAGTTCTTAGTTTTGAAAATTTATAATATAAAGGGGGAGTTTGACATTTTTGAAAAATGTTGTTATTAAAAGAGAGCTAGAATTTTTGAAAACTGAAAATTTGAAAAATATATTTATAAAGGGAGAGTTAGAAAAGTTAGAAATTTTTGAAAATTGTGAAAATATGATATTATTCAGGAGGAGTTAGTAAATTTTGAAAATATGTTGGAATTTATAAGTATGTTTAGGGGTTGTTAAAATTCTGATAATTAAAAATTTGGAAATTTTTTTTGAAGATTTTATAAAGGGAGAGATCCTATTTCTAAATAAAGAAAACCCTATAGAGGAGGATTGATTTTAAAACTTAAACATTTTTTAAGCTTAATATTCAATTCTCGTGTTTAAAACACTTTAACTCTTAGCTTTAAAGTTGTGGCATCTTAGACTTAATTTTTGATTTTGATGTATGTCAAAGGGGGAGAGAGGAAATATAAAGTTAGAGAGAAGAGAATTATTTAAAGGGAGTTGTAAAAATATATATATGCATATGCATTTCTTATATATGTCAAAATTTAAATATTGTTGTCCTATTCTCCTAACATTAACTGATGTGTTGTCATACATCAAAAAGGAGGAGATTGTTGATGCAGTGAGCATCACTCCTTGGTTTTGATGTATGAATCATAGTTAAAGTTAAGAATTACTTATGTTCTAATATCAGTGTTAAGTGTGCAGACTTAATAGGAAGTCTAGTAGGTCGTATTGATCGGATACTAGACAGTTAACTTGATAGATCAGGAGGACCGGACACTAAGCATGAAGTCTAGATGAGTCGCGTGGAACGGACATTTGGCATGAAGACCGATTGGGTTAGGAGACCGAATAATCGGTAAAAAGTCCAGCTGGGTCAGACAGACCGGACAGTTGGTTAAAGTCCTGGTGGGTCAGATCAGATATCAAGAGTGGTAAGTCCAGCAGGTAGCCGACAAGTAAGCCTCTAGTGAAGAGGTGAGGTCGAGTCCTCTATAGGGGGATAAAGCTAGGCGTCGATCCGACAAAAAGTCCATGTGGGACTTAGTAGTCAAGATCGTGCAGTATTACTATTGCCAATTTATATTATATTGTATATTGTGATAATCTGATTTTGCAGGTTTCCAATCGACTAGAATCCAGTCGATTGGAATACAGTCGACTGGAATCCAAGTCGACTGGAATACCCAGTTGGTAGTTTTGAGTTGGTGCTCGATCGGAGATCTGGCAGTGCAGATGGAAAGAGTTCCAATCGACTGAAATGGGAAACTTCCCGATACAGAGCTGGGTGACCTGGAGTCGACTGGAGAGGATTCAGTCAATTGGAAGACCAAAAGTTCCATATCGACAGGTTGATGTGGAGTTGACTGGAAGGTATTCTAGTCGACTAGAAAATATTTATAAAACAAGTGCTCGACTGGATCTGAGTAGAACACTACTACTACATCGAAGTGTTGTCGAAATTCTTGCTCGTCTACAAAAGCTTACATTCCACATCAAGGCGATCTTCCGACACTCCGTGCCTACATCAACAATTCATTTAGTGTCGATATAAAGTGCTTGTACTTTAATTCATTTCATTTTTCACTTGTGTACTTAAATTCAAGAGTGGGTAGTGTGTTACCCATCTCTTGTATTTGTAAAAAGTGAAACCCTCCAAAATCGAGAGTTCTCGAGTCGGAGGGCATTTAGTGATTGCCCATCGAAGTAGCTCTCGGAAGAGCTACGGACCTTGGAGTAGCAACCCAGTTAGGGTTGTGAACCAACTAAAACAAGTGTTCTTATTTTTATTTCCACTGCATACTCATTAGGTTTAAAAATATTCTAAAATAGTTTTAAAAATTATTCTAAAATTATAATCTCCGAGATTCACCCCCCTCTCTCGAAGAATCACAATCCTACAATATGCCCCTGGGGCATGACAATTTTATTAGTATCAGAGCCAGGTTTGCGATTTCGATTTGTGGGTTTTGTGTTTTGAGATTTTTTTCCCTTTGTTTTTGGAGTTCTTGTATTTTGGGACCAAGAAAGCTGAAGGGCATCTCTGAGCTATAAGAAAAGTTGTTGTCTTTAATGGTCATTGTATTTTCCTCCAGTAATAGGAAGTTATCACTATGTTCTTTTGTTAGTTGCTCAAATTGGTTACAACAGGAAATGCAACCTAATGAAACTGCCCCTACTCATGGTCATGGATGAGGCAACCTCGAAAATGACCTGTTGACACTACGGGATCTAACCCTGATATCGAAAATATACTCTTTGGAGGTGTCGACTGATGTCGAGTTAGGAAGCCAGGGTTAGGTCCGCCGGCCACCCATTGGAGGTCAAGGAGTAACCCCTCAGAGAGCACCAGTCCCTGCTACTACTTATTTGGTCATGGATAAGGTGCGTATACTTACACTAGCCAAGACTATGACAGAACAATTTACCTTATTTCAGGGGGATACTAATCCATGGATTGCTCGTGCATAGATGAACAACCTGGAAGACTCATTTGGATACATAACTTGCATGAATACAAAGAAGGTGGAGTTTGTTGTGTATCATTTACAAGGCTAGATCATCACATGGTGAAAAATAATAGTAGGCGATTTTTGAGGAACAGAGCATCACTTGGAAACTATTTTGAGAGACTTTTGAGACCTCTTTTGGTATAATTTATCGTCGGGAGTTTCTGAATCTTAAGCAAAGTGATCAAAGCATCATGAATTACAATGTAGAATTTAGTCAACTTGTAGAATTTTACCCCACTTAGGAGCCCAAGACTATGATCGTATGCTCTAGTTCATCCAAGGTCTTATAGCCTATATCCGGATTAGAATGTCTAAATCCCTCATTAGTACTTATTGAAAAGTGTTAGACCAAGCCATACTGATCGAGATTACCCAACAACAAGTAACTCGGGAGAAGGAATCAGAGAGACAGATATTGTAGATAGTCTCAGATGGAGGACAAGCAGCTTGGTGGTCAGAAAGCTCAAAATCATACTTAAAGGTCACGATCTAGCACTGAAGGAGCCTCTCAACTAGTGAGGTTAGCTCGAACATCCTCCGAGTCAACCAACAGAAGAGATCATATGACATTAGTTTGGTAAGATGTTATCATTGTAGATTAGTTATAATGACACTACTAAGGGAGATTCTAACATCCTAGTACGAAGTAAAAGTGTTTCCCCTTAGATTTTAGTAGTAATATTTTGACATGAGATTAAACTATCATGCACTTAGAGTAAGAGATTCTGATATATATAAAACTCAACACAAATGCACTAGATCTCACACTTGCTGAAGATAAGAAGACTAGTAACTAATTTAGGATATGGATCATAGTGGCGCTGCAGAAGCATGATGGGCCCATAACCCACAGAGAAGTTATAAAAGAGAGTTTACGCTCTGACAAAGGGATGTTAAGATATTAGAATAAGTTGGGAGAACGACATAACACTTAGGGTTACATAACTATAGAAGTACATAATAACTTTCATATTTTGTTAATGTGGGAGGTGTTGGGTTTCCGGGGCATCGATGTGGGCGTGTGTTCGAACATGTTTCGTAAACATGCATAGCGGAAGCAAATAAAAATGGTAATGAACTATTTTATTACATCACACACACCATACACATGCAGGATACAATAGTGTAGACATAATCGTACATTTAAATTTTGCAATAAAGAAAATTACACTAGGTATACCTGACGAATAACACGTAGGGGAAAGGGCATCAACCTTAGCAACCCTCATAAGTTTCGTCTCTATCCGAGTCCACGCCGAGTATCATCTGGATAGGTTCACAAGCTACGAGCGCCATCTTGACGAGAGATACTAGTCTCGCGTTAAAGATGTTGTGATCCGAGAGACGATCACTAAACAAGTTCCACGAACTTGTTTCCTCGAAAGTGCCGGCCAATCAAATTGGTCAGCTGCAGCAAGGTGGCCGGGGGCTGCAAGTTGGTCGGCGGTTGGAGCTACTGGCCGGAGGATGGCCAACGGCGGGAGATGGCCGGTGACTGGAGGGGAAGGGCAACCAAGCTTGGGCAGCGGCAACACCTAGGGTGAGCGGCGCACAAGAGAGGAAGAGAGGAAGGTGACTAGGGTTTCACAAACTCTAACTTGTCCATGAAATTTGTCTCAACCTTTTAATTTATAGAGAACGTATTTCTTGACCATCAAGAGACCCTCTCTCAATGGTTATTTGTTCACAACCAAAACCCGTTAACCCGTTCCATTAATTTAAGTTAAAATAAATCAAACTGCGTTGGTCTATTTTAAGTTAAAATAAACAAAACCAACTTTGGTTCATTCTTTTAAAACAAACCAAACCCCTTTGGTTTATTTTCCACCATTGGATTAGAACCAAACCAATTTGGTTCATCCATCATGTCTTTAAAAGACTTGGCCCTTTCATGCTTCCGATGAGACTGAAATAATTTCATGTTCGCTCCTTGTTTGGTCCAACGAAACCAAGTCTCTCTCAATCTGAGAATCTCATTCTCAAGCTCATTTTAAATCCTTCAGATAAAACTCGTAGTGCATGTGACCAAATAGGTTTCCGATTTATATTGGTCATCTATAATTAACCATTAATTATAGAACGATCATGAGTGACACCTAGTAGTACATCATGATCCTCAATTAACCAAAAAATCAATGGTTGACCCAAGAATAACTTATGAAACCTTTCAGCAGCTACAGTGAGTTGTGCCCCATTCCCTTCACTCATCTTATACCCACTTGGTTCAGGACATGGGCTATTGTGTCAGTCCCCACTAGACTAACTACGTCACACCTAGCCCAAGTATCATTTTCTCGTCCTACGGATTCTAGTTATTGCACATGTATCCAAGAGTACCATACTCTAAACATGTAATTCTTTGGCAAAAGACTTTAGTAACAATCCAACGAGTAGCCACAGTGTATACATCTCCTTGCAAGGAGTGGTGAATCCGTTGTAGGCTATTCAAACACTTTCAGGGCACTTCGACTTATACCTAATCATCCTGGGTCAACATCTCCTCAGAGATGCTTGCTCAAGATGACAAAGCATAAGTCTCAATGACCAAGATGACTTGAACATCGCAAGTTGAAGGAACATCGCACTTAAGTTGCAATAAAAATTTCATTGACATATCTGTATATGCAGAGAACCATATGAAGTCTCATAACTGGTCACTCCAATGTACTAATTACCATAACTAGCATCCACGGTTAACTCCGGACATTCCAATGTCTCCAGCCAATGAGAAATAGCTGCTTGGATAAACCAAAGAGTATAACTTGTGCTATTCTCAACAGAATTGATGGCGTCTGAATGCATCAATTCATCGACTAGGGATCATTCCAATACATCACAATTACATATGTAAAGATACTCACTAGTTGTGATCCAATCACAAATTCTCTCATGTTGTGAATCGTATTATGGACATTCAATAAATGAGTTTAAGATCCAATCAAATACATGAAAACATGTACACTCAAATAGTGAATCTTCATTTATCAAATAAATGGTACAACCATAAGGTGATTATCTTAGGACACCTCTCATATATAACTAACAGGAGTATGTATTCAACTTATTTACATTGTGAAGGTTATAGTTGGAGTTCCAGATCATATTTCAAATACAAAGAATGTTGATTATGAAGCAAGGTCATCTACTAGATTGAGGTTGGATGGTAATGTGATTCTGATGCAGAAACTACTTAGATTAGAAGAATGACATGCAGATAGGATGCCTTTATTAGGGTATATCAAGTAGGAAATTTGGGGACCAAATTTTTATCGAAAAAAATTTAAATTAAATTAAAATAATATAAAATTTTAAAATAAATTTATTTTTTTATTAAAAGTAAATTTGGTTATTTATTAGTAATTTAATTGATAGTTTCGGGATAAGATTTTATTAAATTGGCTAAGTCTAATTATTTTAAATGTTGATTAAGTCAATTAACCTAAGATTATATAAATCAAACACTAGGTTAGAGTTTAAAAAAGGGAATGTAAGGAATGAAACAATATTTATGGAACACGTGCTTTTTAGAAGATTTATTATCTTTATCGACCTTGATAGGCATTTCATATTAGATGGGTTGGAACCCTAGGCTTAACCACCTCGACATGCTTATTAGTAGATTGATGATCTTTATCGACCCTGGATAGATCTTTTATATTAGATGTGTTGGATAACCCTAGGCTTAATGTCCTAGAATAATTGACTGCCCACGAGATCCATTTGTGGTAGCATGTTGTTGCGTGAAGTCAATAGCTAGATAGTTATATACTCTGTCTGCCCACGAAACTCATTCGTGGTAGCATGTCGTTGCCCACAAACATTGAGTCTTTTTATTGTCTGTCTACCCATGAGTCCCATTCGTGGTAGCATGTGGTTGCGCATAGACAATGCTTTGTATATTGTCTATCTGCCCACGAGTCCCGTTCGTGGTAGCATGTTGTTGCCCACAGATAGTGCCCCTTAGTATTACCTCGAGAGCCATGAGACTTTGTTGAGGTATCTTGATGTATATTTCTTGTAGGTTTGCAGTTGGTTGTGTATGTTGCAGGTGTATTTGTTATACTGTTGACCAGGTTAGTTGCCGACTGATATTGATACTCTGAAATTTGGATTACTCGGGTTTATTTTCCTTTGACCTCCATTATGTTTTATATCATGCACTATGTTCTATACACCCACTGAGTGATTTGTACTCCCTCTTTTCTTTGGCCTCCAGGTTAGCTGATAGAGGATGTGTCATGTTGACCTACCTTCGCGATGCTCAGAGAGTCCCTTGCAGTACTGGTTCCACTACATCATCGAGATGCTGATTTATTTTCCTTATAGTTTTCGTATTTTGTTTGCACACTATGGATTTTGTCACTATTTGATTTTGTGTCATAAACATATTTTACTTTTATTGACTTATGTTTTAGTCATGCATGTAGTTAATAAAATAATTATATTTTCTATTTTGATTATTTCAAAGTTTTTACCATATCTGGTTCCAGTAATGTATTTTGGAATATTGTCACTAAGGGGCTCTTTCATCTTTTGATGATGAATATGCCCCCAGGGCGTGACACAAAATTATTAAAATAATCTTTAGACACATTATACTAAACTTTAACATTCAATAACCTTGCAGTTAGAGATAATTTAATATGACAGTCACAACCAGAATATACGAGTTTATCTGCAGCTCTCAATACTTCCTGAAATTGGATATATGATTAATTATCTGCATTTTCATCAACACCCATTACTTCTACCTCCTCTAATGGTGATGCATAACTGTTATACATTTGTTCAAGTGTTTGAAGAAAACTAAAACTTGCAGCGCTCGGTTCGGGAATGAAATTCTAATCCGTTGCATCAACTATCATCCTCTAATATGGATTTAATTGATCATAATATCTCTGATCCCCACTAACTTACATTTATATGTTTCATCCATCCACTTCATCGGATATGAACGGTTCGCCATGACATGTCCAATTATAGTAATTTGGGATAAAACCAAATTTATAAAGATGTTCTCGAACTTTATCACACTGTAAAAATTTACTATTATGATACTTTTTATACGGACACCTTAACTTATTCTCATCCATAAACTCAACATTACTATGAGAATAATTTAAAATTGTTCCAACCCAATAATAAATTCATCTGTTAAATTCTGACGTTTAAGTAAGTTCTTTTTATACATCTAACTCTTTTTTTTTCTCCATTTTTTTGATTTCCAAATGTATATCAACAATTAATTATATTCTTATCATTGTGCATCGATACTAATTGAACAACTATTTTATACCCAAAATAAACTTTTCTAATACATTTATCTATTTTCAATATGATATAACGTTTAAAGGATTTCAATGACCCGTTAGCCCGACAACCCGCCTGACCTAGCCACCCACGCAGGTCGGCTGCCCAAGGCTAGCATGCACGGCCTGAAAGGGCACTAGCCAATGCAATTGAACAATATGTAGGAAAAAAGATGGCATACCTTGGTAAGCACGAATCTTGACTGTATGGAGGTCGAAAATGTGCATCGTGTCAATCCAACAGCCCGTGACTGGTTTGCCTACCTGGCAACATTGGGACCGGCGAATCCCCTATGTGACCCTATGAGCGTGCAGTGTTGGGGGCCAACGACCACACAGTGGCAACATCCCTGTGTGAGAGATGAGTGACACCCGAGTGGGGTCATCGCCTGAGTCCGAGCTGGGGCATGCTTAGGTGACGACCCCAAGCTGGGCATCGCCTGTGCGGGGGTAACACACGCACGGGGGCGACACATGCCCCCTACACCGATCCGATGAGCCACTGTCGGATCTGCATATATCCAATGGTGGATCATCATATTTTGAGAGATAGGGGAAGACACATGTGTTCCTGTGTCTTCGGCAGTCGATCGAACAAGGATCGCAAGAAGGAAATGGAAAGCAATTATATGTGAGTTCTGTGACAAAATAATTTTCGTTGCAAAATTCGTGGCAACTCTGCAACGAACGAAAATTTTCATTACAAAATCTATGATGAATATGAAATTCGTCGCAAAATTTACACCAAATATGAAATTTGCTGCCGAATCTGCGACAAATATGAAATTCATCAAAAATATTGCAATGAAAGTTAAAATTTGTCGTCAATCTAGTGATGAATATTAAATTCGTCGAAAAATTTATGTTTCGTAATCTGTCAATTCCCATAAAAAAATGACTGCATGTATTTTGTAAATAATTGAAAAGTAGCGACGAAAATATTCCGTCATGGAATTTGTCAAAATATTTACCATGAGTTCTTGTTTCGTTGCAAATTTTGCAACGAAAATGAAATTCATGGCAATATTTTGGGATGAATTCTATTTTCGTTGCAAAGTTTACATCGAATCTCATTTTCGTTGCAAAAGTTGCGACGAATTCATATTTTGTTGCAAAATTTTGCAACGAATTTGATTTTTCATTGCAAATTTGACGACAAAAGAGAAATTCATCACAAAACTTGCGATGATTTTTGTGACAAAATTTAATTTGTTGAAAATTTTGCATCAAATATTTAGTTGGTTGCTATTTTTGCGATAAAATCTCTTTTGTTGCAAATTTTATTACAAATATATGATGATTTTATAATTCATCGCCAAATTCATTGCAAATTAGCGACGAATTATTTTCGTTCTAAAATTCATCGCTAGTTGGAAGTTTTTTTTGTAGTGGTCAAGAAAGAAGCAAGTCGGGACGAAGTGACTCAAAGCGTTAAGGAAGATGCAAGTCGTGTTGGTGCAATCGGCCCAGGTCACGATTGACCAGGACTCGAGTTTGTCTCGAGTGATGTTTTGATGTTCGACAAAAACATATGACAATGTGATTGTAATGGGAAAGTCCAAGTCTTGAGTACTTGGCATGGAAAGTCCAAGTGGGACACTTGGCATTTGGGAAAGTCCAAGTGGGACACATGACATTTGGGAAAGTCCAAGTCTTGAGTACTTGGCATGTAAAGTCCAAACATGGGTCTTGGAAAGGAAAAATCCAAGCATTGGTCTTGGCATGGAAAGTCCAACATGTGTTAGCAAGGAAAGTCCAAGCTTGAGTCTTGGGATTTGAGAAGTCCAAGGGGTTTGATATTGGCGGCGTAAAGTCCAAGCGGGAGTCTTGACAGCATAAGTCAAATATTTGGCGACGTAAAGTCCAAGCGGAGTCTTGGCGGCGTAAGTCCAATGTGCCTTGGCAGTGTAGACACCGTTAGCATGACATAGCCGATGGAAACACCTGAAGGCTAGCGCGATGGATGAACAAGTCATGGATGACTTAGAGGGATCCGAGAGGCGTGAGGCTGATGGAGGTGGCTAGAAGGCTTAGGTCTAGGCTAAGGGTGGTCTAGCAAGTATGGGGGAACCATACTTCAACTAGGGTAGCAATGACGCCAGGTGGATAGTCGATTGATCGGAGCAAATGATCGTGTGATCACCGATCGGGTGCTTGGGTTTTGGAGCACAGAATGGAGTCTCACTCGACCGCTGTGGTCAGCAGTCGAGTGATGGCTTGATCAGTCGACTGATGGTCATAATCAGTCGACTGATGATGGATCCGTTGGATTTTTCCAACGTGGATCTGGTCATTGTCTCACGACAACAGTGGCATCAGTCGACTGATGGTCCCGAGTAGTCGATTGATCGGTGTTTTCCAGCACAGGTTGAAGCTTTAAATGGAGCTCGTGAAGGAGGAAAAAGCAATAGTTTCTTGAGGGCTTTTGGGGTGATTTGCTGCTGCAAATCAGGGTCTCCAAGTACAATCCAAGCTACCAAGCATTCAAGCAATCAAAAGCAAAGTGTTGTAAAGTTCTTTTTACTTGTTTTCATATTTGCATTGTATTTGCTTGCTTGTCTTTCGTATTACTGTTGTAATCAATTGTACGAGGTTTCTCCACCTCCGACGTGTTGTCGAGAAGGAGTTTATTGCTTAGTGGTGTTTGTGGCATCGCTAGAGCTCTTTAGAGCTCGATCCGTGGAATATGAACCATTCGGTTCCGAACCATGTTATATTCTTGTGTTCTTGTGTGATTGTCTATTTCATTATTGTTATTATTATCTATATTACACTGCGCTGATGAAGTTTGCAGACGAACACACGAAAGAATTCCATCACGCACTAGTTCGACGCTATTCACCCCCCCCCCCCTCTAGCGTTCCAACGATCCCCAATAAGTGGTATCAGAGTAAGGTTGCTCTTCAAGGTTTAACAACTAAGGGAGCATGCTAGAGGGTGAAGATGGAAGTCCAAGAACAATTAGGATGGGATATTAACTCACTGGTCCCTTATGCTTTCTATGGACGAGAATGCTTCAATTCTTGGAAGAGAAGAATTGAAGATTTCTTGATGATGAAGGATTTTGAGGAATGGTCCATATTAATGGAAGGATTTGAGTATCCAAGAGGACCAAAAGGTGGATTCCTCAAAAAGAAGAGATGGATCGAAGAACAAGTCCAAGCCTTCGAGAAAAACACCAAGGTAATAAAGTTTTTGGTTGATTTAATACCTAACAATATCTTGTGTATGTTAGGTAATTATATAGATGCTAAGGAGCTATGGAGCCAAGTGGCCAAGCTCCATGAAAGTCCATCACCAGTCCAAGAGGAAGGGACCGAAGAGGCAAGTACATCATCCTCACAAGGAAGTGAGGACTTGGAGGTTGAGAGACTATCAACATCCAAGGAAGAAGAGGAAGTATAATTGGAGGAGACCTCCACCTCTAGGATTGAGGGGGAGGATGTTAGACCACCTTCCATGCCGGAGCAAGAGGAAGAGCCTTCAACATCCGGTCAAGATGAAGAAGCTCAAAATCCAACCACCACCACCCTAGGTGACTTGAGCATTTCAAATAATAATAAAATTCATATTATATGCTTTGAGTAGGGATCAAGGACACTACAAGAGTAAGTGTCCTAAAAGGATCAAGAAAGCTCCACTGACGCCAAAGATCAAGGATGTCGGTTCCCCAAATATCAAAAGCAAGGAGTAAGTCATTTTCTTCAAATGCCGACAACCGAGATACTACTGGAGTCAATGCCCGAAGGGGGAGAAGAAGGGGCAAAGGGAAGCTTCAAAAGTAGGGGGAGCCTCTAAGGCAAACCCTAAGGTATATTTTAATAATGCTCCTATTTTAGTTAATTAGACAAAAGCATGCTAGGAATTTCAATTCTCTTGCTATATCTCATGAAAAGCATGTTAGAAACAACAAATATATTTATTTATGTGCTAAGAGTGTAAACCTTAGGAATAAGAAGAAATTTGGGACTAATGTCTCTAAAAATATTTTACCTAGGGAATCTATCAAGAAAATAGGAGAGCACCTAGGTCTTAATCCTAAATGGACTA
The DNA here is from genome assembly GCA_025175895.1 of Wurfbainia villosa. Lineage (NCBI taxonomy): Eukaryota > Viridiplantae > Streptophyta > Magnoliopsida > Zingiberales > Zingiberaceae > Wurfbainia > Wurfbainia villosa. Next base: position 34,859,801 of record CM046002.1, on the reverse strand, counting down.
GGCATATGCCTAGAAAGAACCGTGCCCAAGGATTAAATCAAAATTCTAAAATTGGGCAATTAGAATTAGAAAATTAAGCCTTGAGGTCAAGGCTTGAGAAATTAGAAAAGACCCTCAAAAAGATGCAAGATTCAATTATAGGGGCAAATGGTAAGAGTCAAAGGTCTAGGACCAAGAGTCAACACCTAGGGCAAAAGAGAGAAAAGTCAACCAAGGGCAAGAAGGGTTTGGGTCACAAACCTAAGCCTAAGTTGGCTTATCATAGTGTTCCATTTGATTATGGAACACAAATTAGGTCTAGGAAGACCAAGGTCAATAGGGAAGTCATCCCTAGAGTTGACCAAGGTATGTGTCTAGTGGCTAGGGTTTCAAGGAAGCCTAGGATGACCACTAAGAAGGTTGCAAGGGGAGTTACCCCTAGAGTCAACCTAAATAAGACCCAAATGACCAAGACTACCAAGCCTAGGAGGGTCATTAAGAAGGTATCTAGGGAGGTTATCCCTAAGGAATACCTAATTAACCCTAGGAGCTCAAATAGATTTTGGATTCCTAAGAGCATGATTGATTCATGCTAGATGAGTTTAGGGAGTGCCAACCTTGATTGGATGGGTAGTTAACTCAACTATGGTAAAGGTGACACTCTAGGACATTTTTAAGGTTATGGATACCTTGAAAATAGAGTTGATATTAGCTCCTAAATGATTTTAGGATGTGCCAATAAATTCTTGGAATTATGAAAAATTAATTAAATTGGCACAATTTAGGTTTAGATGTCATAGTGTGTCATTTTGGGTTTTTGGCATATTTGGGAGAAAGTTAGCAATATGGCAAAATATACTTAATAATAACAAATGACAATTAATATTAAAATTTAGGTATTAGTATACCTATACATTTTATATGTCATGCTTTGTTTGTCATATAACATGTCATGACATCATATCTATTTTTAATCATTTAAAATGTCATGATCATGCTTAGGGTTAGGTTAATTGTCATGTATGCTTAAATTGTTAGGGATCGTTTGAAAGCTAGAGGGGGGGTGAATAGCTCTTTTCGTTTCTACAAAAGTAATTAGCGGAAGCAAACACAAGTAATATATGTAAAAACAAAAACTAATGCTAACAAAGCCTTTACGTGGTTCGGAGATAACGCTCCTACTCCACGGCGATCCTTAAGGTGGATCAACCCAAGCAATTTCACTATGAAGCTTTCTCTTTACAAAGACCTCCTCTTCTTACAAAAGATGACAATGAAGATTTGAGAGGAGAAAGGAGATTAATACACTTAGAAAGCTTGGAAAACTTGTAGGAGCTTAGAAGAAAGATCAGAATATAAGCATTAGGCTCTTCTTGCTCCCCTTGGGCTCTTTTTATAGGAAAGAGCCTCTTTTTCCGTTTGAGGTCTATCTGATGACTTACATCGCCGATTCTAATGGCTTCGAACACCGGATTTGCGGGATTTGCCATCGTCCATCGCTAACGGAAGACTATCGATCGGCGATCGCCAACAAAGGCGCTCGATCGATATCGCCGTAGCCGATCGCCGCCGCCACGGTCATTATTTAGGCGGCCGACGCATCGATCGCAATGACCGCTATCTTTGCGTCAGCCGAGTCGAGTCGATCGTCACCGGCCTGACCGGATAACCCCACCGATCGACGATAACAGCCTTCCAAACTCTAATGCTATATTTTAAGGGGCGATTCGACCGTCACCATGTTCCGATCGGCACACTCCAAGTATGATTAATTCATACTTGAAAACATAACCTAAGCCTAGACTTAACCTTCTAGCTTCTCCATCAACCTTGCGCCTCTAGGATTTCTCTGAGTCCACGACTCCATCCATGCGCTTGCCTTCAAAAGCTTCCTTCGGTTTCGTCATGCTTTGGGTTTCTTCTTTGCCAAAGTACGCTTGGACTTTACGCTGCCAAGACTACATGCTTGGACTTATGCCGCCAAGACTTTCCTTTGGTCTTCTTTTTCCAAGGACTGCTTGGACTTTACGCCGCCAAGACTACATGCTTGGACTTATGCTGCCAAGACCTTTCCTTGACTTCTCTTTGCCAAGATCACACTTGGACTTGTCTTTTACCAAGTCTTCATACTTGGATTTTCCTGTCACTTAAACATGTATACAATTAGATCACAAAACATTGCCTAACTTAGATGATTATCCAAACATCAAAATATATATAAATGCTTGGGGCATTGTTGCACCAACAATCTCCCCCTTTTTGATGTTTGGCAATCATTTAAGTTAGATCTTTAACACATAAACATATTTCAATATGAATTCTAACTTAAATATCCCTTCTCCCCCTTTGACATACAACAAAAAGAGAAGAGGCTATTCAATAAGTGCAGGAAAGAATTATAATTGACACATCTTGAACAAAGGTATAAAATTGATATAAGCTCCCTAAATCCAAGACATGTTTCATGATGTGTAAATAACATGATAAACAAAACATAAGCAATAGGCAAATATGTCCTAGCCTTGCACCAACAATTATATAAATAAGGGATGTAGCTCCCCCTAAACCAGTGCACCAAGAAAATCCGCCTTTCCATACAAGGTATCATATATATACTGTGGAAATTGTATAATGTCCAAAATTGAACCTTTTAACCGATGAAAAACCACTTGGAATAGGCGATAACTATCGACCATGGCGATCGACCCAATAACGAAATGATCGTGATATCGACAAATCTGAATTTCGAGTTTTTCAGTCAAGGTTTGAAAATGCGTAGAAAATTACGTGGGTGTCCAAAAATCACGAAACTTGGCATACACATTTTATTCGACTAATATAACATATGAAAAATATTAGACGAAAAACATGTTCATCAGATTAATGGATTGATATGATATTTAAAACAACAAAATTATGACACAAAAAGTGTAATTGTATCGTATCAATATTCATAACTTCCTACTATATGCTCAACTTCTAAACTTGACAAACAACAAATTGTAGGCACCAATAGAAGTGAATAATAAAAATTTCATTTCATCAATCAAAAGTCATTACATAAGTAGGAGTTTATGCCGTACATACGGCCAAAAAGAAAGTAACAAAGAAAACAAGCGAGCTAACGATCGTCGTCCTCAGCATCCATCGGTGCCGATGACGAACCATCGTGAGGTGGGTGTCCAGGTACAGCAGGGCGGAGAATCGCCAAGATGTCCTGCTGCTGCCGATGCACCTCTCTCACGAGGGAGAGGAGCTCCTGATGCTCTAGGCGCAGCTCCTCAAAATGTGCGTCCACAGCTCGCAAAGCATCGGGCGGCACCGAGGGATGTGTCTGGTAGAACAGTATCGCCTGCAGCAGTCTCCCCTGCAGCAGTCCCCTCAGCAACACCTGCAGCACCACCCTCAGCTACTCCTGCAGCACCACCCTCAGCAACTCCTTCCGCAGCGGCACCTGCTACCCGCCGTGCTGGGTCCCAGAAGACGGATCCTCTGTCGGCCTTCAGGCCCGCCAATGAGAAACTCCGTCGAGTCATCTGATCATATTTCCTATTCATGACTTTAATGACTCCTATACTCACATCAATGCCTACAGAGCTGAGCCATTGAGTGAGGACATTTCCAAATGGTATGTGAATCTTCCCATTGTTTGGCCTTATGAAATGAATGATGCATTGGAAGGTATTGAGACCAATGTTAATGTCTAAGTATTGACGAAAGAAATGCATGAGAAGTAGGTGTGGAGGGCGAACCAAGGCCAAACCACGGGTAACTATGGGAAGAAGACAATGAGCAACGACCTTATAAAGGACATTGTGAGCAGTTCTGGTGATTGAAATAAATTGGTGTTCAAAGGTCGAGGATAGTGATAGAAGGTATCATGAAGGGAATCTAAAGAAATCTCCTCAAAGGGAGATGGAAGAGGTTCACTCCAAGATGGATATAGAGTGAAATCACTCTCGGAAGGAAGACATCCGAGAAAATCAGTCAGATCGGGGATGAAATCCAGATCGCTGAGCAATGCGAGTCCGAGATTATCTCCCATCTCCAACCGGTCTTAGGTTGTTGAAAAATTCAGAGAGGAGGGTGATATTTACGTGATGTTCACAGAAAACTAAAAACTCAAGGTTGTAATGTTGGATGATTTGAACAATGTCGAAACAGTAGTCTTTAAGAAACTTGGAATCCATTGACCTAGGTGGAATAAGTTGGAATTTGTTTTTATGAAAAGCACTTTCAAGGGCGGAATTTGAAAATCGAGGATCAACAGAGGGTTGAGGGTTCGACGGGCCCTCATTGGTCGGAGGTGCCCGGGTGCGCTTAGTAGCAACGTGCTTAATTCTAAATGGGCGAGAAGATAACAAAAAAAATTTCACAATGTAGGTTGATGATGTATGAACAGAGACAACAAGATAAGCATGGGTTAGTGAAATACAATCATAGGAACAAAACAAAACATTGATCATGAATGAAAATATACCTAGGCGGCATGTTGAACAAAGATCAGTGCCGGACCACGGAACCCTAGCCAAGTGACTGGAAACTAGACGCGAACAGAGTGACAAGAGAAGGTCCTTGAGTTGGAGAGCACTCCAAATGGGATCACGTGTCGATGAAGTCGCCGGAAAACAAAGGAGAACGGCTAAGAGGTGCGGTGGACGGTCGTCGGAAGAGGAAAAGAAGAGAGAAATCGAGAGGTTCTGGCGAGTCGAACCGGTGGAAAGCCCTAAAGCGACACGATCATTGCCGTCGCCGGTCGAACTGATGGTGATCGGCCGAAGGCAGCGATCGCATACGGACGATTCTTCAGACGCGTCGATCATTATAATGGGAGTCGAATCGATGGTTATCCCGAATCGACGACCCGATACGAACCATTTTATGCAGCGTCGATCGCGCCATAAATGGCGATGACCGATAACGAACCGGTAAGCCGGTTCTATATATCAGGCGTACCGAATCAAGCGTTAGGTACCACGATCGATCTGACCGATAGCCTTTTTGCCGATTTAAAATTCATAATTAATTCAAGAAAGATCAAAAAATCACAAAATGTCGTGGGTAAGATTGTTAGATCATTTCCTATCAAGGAAAAATTATTTTAAAATTATATTACCTCTAGATTTTGATATTGACACAATCTTGAGATTTTGCAAAAGTTATGATATTTTGCAAAACTTTGTATCACTTTGGCTTATCAATAGGAAATTGTTTCAAGGTTTGATAGACATAGTTTATATTTTATTTTATTTGACATTTCCAATCATATTCTTGGAGCTATATGCACATTAATTGTACATAGGCCTTCCCAATGATTGGTCCAATGAAGGATTAATGTTTCTAGATGACACTTTGGTTCATAGTAATGCATCATAACAAGCATGATGAACCAAGTGCATCTTCCTAACATCTCACATGTTGTCTAGGTGGCTCAATACAAAAATCATGGTTTCCTAAGTGTTTTGTGAGATGGTTAAAGGTGTAAATCCTAGTATTTCTATAGAATCATGCAAAACTACACTTCTTTTCTACAAAGCACATCCCAAGTTCTCTTCCTATGATGAAAATCTAGTTCGGGAGAGGCTTGGTAAAGATGTCTAGGTTGGACTTAGATTCAATGTAATTAAGCTCAATGTCCCCTTAGCCACATGGTCTCTAATGAAGTGATGTTTCACTTCAATGTGCTTGGTCCTAGAGTGATGCACCGGATTTTTGGTCAAGTTAATGGTGCTCACATTATCACAAAGTACTTTCATGTTGGAGTAAGTTAGCTCATAATCTTCTAAGGTATGTTTCATCCATAATAGTTGAGCTACACAACCACCCATAGCAACATATTCGGCTTCGGTGGTTGATAAAGCAACACAATGTTGCTTCCTACTACTAACTAACTAGGAGGACCCAAGAAATGGGCATCCACCACTAGTACTTTTCCTATCCAATTTGCACCCGGCATAATCGGAATCGGTATACCCAAGTAATTCAAATGACCTAGTCCTAGGGTACCATAGACCTACATTTAGTGTGCCCTTGACATATCTTAAAATTCTTTTAACGGCAACTAAATGAGATTCCTTAGCACATGATTGATACCTAGCACACATACCAACCGCAAATAATATGTCGGGTCTACTAGTGGTTAAATAAAAGAGGCTACCAATCATTCTCCTATAAATGGTAAGATCTATTAGTTTTCCTTCACTATCACTATCAATTTTGGCATTGTTTGCCATTTGAGTTGACACTACCTTAGAATTTTATAAAAAAAATTTATTAATCATTTAATTATCATATTTGGTTTTATAAATGTAAATTCCTTCACTAGTTTTTTTAACTTGCAAAACCTAGGAAGAAATTTAATTCTCCAACTAGACTCATCTCAAACTCTTTTCCATATTTTGAATAAAGTCTTCAAGAAGCTCATCATTTGTTGACCCAAAGATAATGTCATCAACATACACTTGGGCTACAAAAATGTCCTTAGATGTTGACTTTATAAAGAGAGTTTGATCTATACTACCCCTTCTGAAATCCTTGGAGATTAGGAAGGTTGACAATCTTTCATACCAAGCCCGGGGAGCTTGTTTCAAACCATATAAGGCTTTCCTAAGTTTGTATACATGGTTTGGGTAGTCCATATTTTCAAACCCTGGAGGTTGTTCTACATACACCTCTTCCTTAATAAACCCATTTAGGAATGCCGATTTGACATCCATTTGATGGAGTTTGAAACCCATATAGGAGGCATATGCTAAAAGTATTCTAATGGACTCTAATCTAGCAATCGGGGCATATGTTTCATCATAATCAAGTCCTTCAACTTGATTAAAACCCCTTGCAACTAATCGTGCTTTATTTCTAGTGATATTCCCTTGGTCATCTAGTTTGTTCCTAAAGACCCATCTTGTAGTAATAATAGTGTTTTCACTTGGTCTAGGAACTAACTCCCACACTTGACTCCTATCAAATTGAGCCAATTCATCTTGCATTGCTAAGATCCAATCCGGATCAAGTAATGCATCTTTAATGTTTTTGGGCTCAATTTGAGAAATTAGAGCTATATGACTAGTGGGGTCCCTATGGAATGACCTAGTCCTAACTCCTTGAGATAATTCACCCACAATTTGATCTAATGGGTGACTTTGATGAACTCTTATGGTTCTAGGAGGTGTATCAAGTTGAGTTTGATCATGATTTACTTCAATTCTATGTTCATTATCGGAATCATCCCTTACTTCCCCTTGATCCAATCCTCCCCCTTGATTATTACCCCCTAAGTTTAAATCTTGAAATTGTTTGGTAATTTCTTGATTTTCATTATTTATGTCATCATCAATAGGGGATTTTCTAGGGTATGTATTTGAAGTTTCATCAAATTGAACATTTGAAGATTCTTCAATCTTTTGAGTCCTTTTATTGTAAACTCTATATCCTACACTAGTGGATGAGTATCCAACTAGGATTCCCTCATCCGCTTTGGACTCAAATTTACTTAGGTTGTCTTTGGTATTTAAGATATAGACTTTACATCCAAAGACCTTAAAATAATGAATTGTTGGAATTGTACCATTCCACAATTCAAATGGAGTTTTTCCTAAAAACCTATGAATTAATACCCTATTTTGGATATAGCAAGCGGTATTAACCGCTTCCGCCCACAAGTAGCTAGGTAAGGAATATGCATTAAGCATTGTCCTAGCCGCTTCTTGTAGGGCACGATTTTTTCTTTCCACAACCCCATTTTGTTGGGGTGTTCTAGGACAAGAAAATTCATGCTTGTACCCTTGTTCTAAGCAAAAAGTTGAAAAGTTAGAATTCTCAAACTCTCCACCATGATCACTACGGATCCGGTTGATTTTGAGTTTTCTTTCATTTTCTACTCTTTTGCTAAATCCTATGATTATTTCTAAGGTTTCATCCTTATTTTTCAAGAAAAACACCCAAGTAAACCTAGAAAAATCATCTACTATTACCAAGCAATATTTACTACCAATTATAGATGGGGTACTATGGCAATCAAATAAATCCATATGTAGTAAATCTAATGGTAAAGCGGTACTAAGTAAATTTTTACCTTTGTGTGATGTTTTTGATTGTTTCCCTTCTTGACAAGCATCACACATCTTGTCCTTGAGATATTTGACTCTAGGCAATCCTTTGACTAGCTTCAATTTTGCTATTTTGGCTATATTCTTCATGTTTATGTGACCTAGTCTCCTATGCCAAAGCCAACTTTCTTCCTCTTTTGCAATAAGACACTTAGTGGAAGGATTAGTAGCATAAGATAAATCAACATAATATATATTTGATTTTCTAAAGCCTACTAACATGCAATCATTTATAGTTTTGTGTCTTATAAAGCATTTTGAGGAATCAAACTTAACATCAAAATTTGCATCACATAATTGGCTTACACTAAGTAAGTTAAATTTCATATTTTTAACTAATAGAACTTTATGAATAGCAAGATTGGGAGATACCTCAATGGTGCCCTTTCCTAAAATTTTAAGTTTGCCGCTATTACCAAAAGACACTTTTCCTTGGCTAGTGTGGTTGATAGTGGAGAATTTTCTCTCATCCCCGGTCATATCCTTTGAGCACCCACTATCAACTATCCACAAGCTTGGATCTTCTACCTATGTCACATGAAAAACACAATCCTTAGGTACCCAAATCTTAGGACCACTAGCATTAGTTATAAATTTCTTTGGTACCCATGCTTTTCTCCCCTTGCTTTTAATCATGGATTTTCTACTAACTAGGGATGCAAATGCTACCTCTTTCTCCTTAGGTTTATATCCTAAATCGGCCTTATTGTAAATTGCCCTTTGGTCCTTAATAATCATATCTAGATATTTGGAACCATTAGTGAACTTTTCTAGGCATGTTCTTAATTTACTTATTTCTTTTCTTAACTCATCATTTTCATCCCTAAGAGTACAATCATCACTAGATGGTTTATCACATGATGCATCTATATTCTTAAATGATTTGATTTCTAATTTTAGATCCTTAATCCTAGTTTTTGATCTATTTAAAGCATTTTGTAAACATGCAATAGTCTTATAAAGTAAATCTACTTTGGGTGAGTCATTTACCTCATCATCATCACTTGATGATGATTCATCACTTGAAGAGGAAGAAGACTCCTCGCTTGAGCTTCCGGTTTCTTCCAATGCCATGAGGGCTAAGTTCCGGGTTGAATGGCAAACTTCTTCATTGTCGGTAGACTCCTCCATACTTAGAGTGTCCCACGTTTGTGCCATCATCGCCTCCTTCTTCTTCTTTTCCTTCTTCTTCTTATCCTTCTCCTCCTTTTTCTTTAGTTCCAGGCAATTGGGCTTTATATGCCCTTTCTTATTGCAACCAAAACACGTCACGTTAGAAATAGAATTTGAATTGTTAGAAGATTTACCTCTTGAGGATTGAAACATCCTCTTCACATCTTTCTTGGTGAGCCTCCTTGACTTCCCGCCAAATTTCTTGACGTAGTGTGCTACCTCACTTGCCGACAACTCATCCTCACTACTTGATGAGTCCTTCTCGGATTCGGATGAGGAAGACACCTCCTTCTTTTCCTTTTTCTTCTTCTCCTTCTTTCCTACAACAAGAGCTATACCCTTCTCTTTGGATGAAGTGTTAGCTTGTTCATGCAATTGAAATTCACAAAATAACTCATCTAATTTAACTAATGAAAGATCCCTAGAGACCTTATAGGCATCTACCATTGAGGCCCATAAGGTGGTCCTAGGGAAGGCTTGTAGTACATACCTCACAAGGTCTCGGTTGTCGACCTTTTCACCTATAACGTGTAGTCCGTTGACTACCTCCTTGAAGCGCCCGTGCATTTGGCTCACCGTTTCATTTGTCTTCATAGTGAAGCTTTAGAGTTGGCCAATCAAAAGATCCCTCTTGGCCCTTCTTGTCTCTTTGGATCCTTTGTTGAGTTCGATGAGCTTCTCCCAAAGCTCTTTTGCGGAGTTGAATGGCCCGACCTTAGATAGTTGCTCCTTGGATAGACCACATTGAAGTGTGGTCGTTGCTTTTGCATTCGCTTGTGCTTTCTTGACCATCTCTCTTGTCCAATCCTTTGTCGGTAGTGGTGCTCCGAATTCGCCGAGCTTCTCAAAACCATCTACAATACTAAACCAATTTTCAATATCGTTCATTAAATAATACTCCATCCTACCTTTCCAATATCCAAAATCGTTGCCGTCGAAGAATGGAGGCCTCGCCGTGCTATACCCCTCTTGAAATGTCATCTTTGCTCCGGTTGATTGCTAGATCTTCCGATGCGATCCGGGCTCTGATATCACTTGTTAGGGATCGTTTGAAAGCTAGAGGGGGGGTGAATAGCTCTTTTCGTTTCTACAAAAGTAATTAGCGGAAGCAAACACAAGTAATATATGTAAAAACAAAAACCAATGCTAACAAAGCCTTTACGTGGTTCGGAGATAACGCTCCTACTCCACGGCGATCCTTAAGGTGGATCAACCCAAGCAATTTCACTATGAAGCTTTCTCTTTACAAAGACCTCCTCTTCTTACAAAAGATGACAATGAAGATTTGAGAGGAGAAAGGAGATTAATACACTTAGAAAGCTTGGAAAACTTGTAGGAGCTTAGAAGAAAGATCAGAATATAAGCATTAGGCTCTTCTTGCTCTCCTTGGGCTCTTTTTATAGGAAAGAGCCTCTTTTTCCCGTTGGAGGTCTATCAGTCGACTGATGACTTACATCAGTCGACTGCCGCCGATTCTAACGGCTTCTGAACAGCCGGATTTGCGGGATTTGCCGTCGTCATCGCCAACGGGAAGACTATCACCGACGCCAGCGATGGCGATTCTATCTTGCCGTAGCCGTGGCGATCCGACTATGGGCCATTATGTTTGTGGCGATCATGCCGACATCTTGTATGTAGCCGAGTGAGTCATCGTCACCGATTCGATAGGATAACCCCGATCCGATAACAGCCTTCCAAACTCTAATGCTATATTTTAAGGGCCAGTTCGACCGTCACCATGTTCCAGTCGACTGGCACACTCCAAGTATGACTAATTCATACTTGAAAACATAACCTAAGCCTAGACTTAACCTTCTAGCTTCTCCATCAGCCTTGCGCCTCTAGGATTTCTCTGAGTCCACGACTCCATCCATGCGCTTGCCTTCAAAAGCTTCCTTCGGTTTCGTCATGCTTTGGGTTTCTTCTTTGCCAAAGTACGCTTGGACTTTACGCTGCCAAGACTACATGCTTGGACTTATGTCGCCAAGACTTTCCTTTGGTCTTCCTTTTCCAAGGACTGCTTGGACTTTACGCCGCCAAGACTACATGCTTGGACTTATGTGTTGGTGCAGCAGGCACCTAAGTCGAACCTGAGTTTTGATTATAGCAAACGATACAAAGTTAAGCTCATGTCGTTATCTCACGAGCTGAATCAAGTGTGCAGAAGATTGCTATAGTTGGAGCTGAAGGCTAGCGACACCCGGAGGAAGACGCGGTGGTCGGGTGACACTCGAGTGATTTCGGAGGGAGCCGATGGAATCGAGTGGAAGGCCGGAAGCAAAAGCAACACGTAAGTATCGAGGTAAGCTCGTGTGTATGAGTGTAAGTGAGGTCGTATCCTCTTTACGGGGATGATCTTAAGCGTAGATCTGACCCAAGACATCTCATAGGTGGTCTAGGTCGAGATCGGACGGTCGAAGACCGTCGGAAGTATGTTTTTGTTGAGCTAACTTTGACTTGCAGCAAGCATCACATTGCGCGGAGGACTCATTGCCGTGTATCCGATCCGCGCGAAGGTCATCAATCGCGATGTCGCCATCGTGATGATGATGGCCATCGATCCGTGATGGTCAATGATCGATCGAGGAGTCAAGGCTTATCACTCCACCTCAAAGCGGTTTGGTGTCCATTTGTGATTGGTTGAAGACCCACTCGAAAAGGGGCTCAAAGGCTATAAAAGGAGGGCCAAACCTAGGGTTTTTACAACAATTCTAAGCCTCCAAAAAGTCTCCAGATTCTACCGCAACTCTCCGACAACGAAGTCCTTCCATTCCGACGTCTAGGTTTAACTCTTATTATTCTTGTACGTCGGTATTAGTTTTTGTTGTCATTTACATTTCTGGAGCTTTTATCGTATATGAGGAGAGGGGGAGTGTCCCTCTACCTCAAGTTTTTGTGGTTCCTTCTTGTATCGATTAACTCCTACCTCTAACGAGGAGGAGTTCCTTTAGTGCTTTTGCCCTCCGTACGTGGTCAAGGACCACTAGGGCCTTGGAGTAGTAGCCTTCGGCTACGAACCAAGTAAAACCCTTGTGTCGATTGTTTTTTTTTATTTTTACATTTCCGATGCAATTAACTAATTATCTCTCGAGTTTTAACGAAAGAAAAAGAAAAGGTTTTTCGCTATTCACCACCCCCCCCCCTCTAGCGAACCACATCGATCCAACATTATGCTGCTAAGACCTTTCCTTGACTTCTCTTTGCCAAGATCACACTTGGACTTGTCTTTTACCAAGTCTTCATACTTGGATTTTCCTGTCACTTAAACATGTATACAATTAGATCACAAAACATTGCCTAACTTAGATGATTATCCAAACATCAAAATATATATAAATGCTTGGGGCATTGTTGCACCAACATAAATTATATCATATGTCATGATATCATGATCATTGGGCATGTTTACTTATGTTATTATTTATGCCATGATCATTCATGCATTTAATTTGATGAAAATTGAGTTAAGAACTTTGACATGATTTGGAGTCTCATTTATAAGGGAATCAAGTAGTGTTGCCTTAGAAAAATGCATGAAACCCTAGTTTAAGAGAACAAAACTCATATCTCACATTAACATTGACATGTATGTGTATTTATACACTCTAGATACATGTGAGATATTAGGATAATAAGTTAGGTTCAAGGTGCATAGGTAGTGTATCTAGATGGACTTAAACTTATTTCAATCATCACTAAGAATCATGAGAAAAGCTAATATACAAGTCATGTATATCTAGCCAATAGTCCATGGTTCAAAATAGATTTTCAAAAACATTTTAAAATCACTTTAGAAAACCTTGGTGAAGTCTATCTTTTGATAGCAATCATCATTATAGAAGTTGATACAAAGTAGATCAAAAACTTTAAAGTTTTAATAGTTTTTGAACTTTGTATAAATCTCCTATTTTAATGGTTAAAATATTTTTCCAATATTTTTCACCGATTGTATGTGTTATAAGTATTATACATATGAAATTTCGTGATTTTTCAAGCTATGTATAATTACTTATGTTTTTTCGAACTTGGATTCTGATAATCAAAACTAATTTTGATTATCGATCGCTCTACAAGGCAGTCGACTGATGGGAGGCAGCTGCTCCGGCAACAACGACTCTGGCTGAAATCGCTTTGGCGACAAAATTGCTCGCAAAAGCGCGTCAGCGCCTTGGCGCAGGCGTGATCGCTCGAGGAAAATCGCCTCTGGCGGAAAATCGCCTGCAAAAACGCGGGCCGCTTACTGGCGCGATGTCGATCGACTCGCTCGGTGCGATCGTGATGGGCACTTGATCATTGGTTCTGATGACTCGGTGATAGCCTGATTTTGGGATAAAAAAGATTGTTTAACCCAATTTCAGCTACGGTAAAGGTTCCTAACCACTTCTAACCCTAGGATATGCTTTGGGAAGCATTTTAAAGGGTGAAAATTCATTGGATATGGATTAGGAGAGGTGTTAGGTCGATGTATCAAATTTAAGGTAGAAAAGTTCATGTTTTGACTTTTAATCTTATTTTTGATGGTTTAGAGTTCCTATTGGCTTAGGGACTTCCCAAGGACATTGTTGGTGCAATGGTCAAGGGGGATCAAGCCTTTAGGGGGAGGTATCCATCATGGGATGATGGATCGTATTTTTCCTCATGGGGAGAGAAAATGAGATTTTGAGATACCCAATTTGGAAATTGAGAGAGTGTATAGGATTACCTCTCTTGAGTGATATGGGACTTATCACTATGAAGATGGTAGGCTTCCTAAGTATTTTTGGACCAAGAGAGAGATTGTAAGATCTCATTGGGACATGAGACATTGACCTTCTTGGAGAGATAACCTTTTTGATGTTAGTTAAAAAGGGGGAGAATGTTTTGGAGAAGTTAGAATTACCAATTTGGGATAATTGGTAAGGGATTTGAGTTAGTATTCTAACTCAATGGTTTGTTTGGTTTTTGTCAAACATCAAAAAGGGGAAGATTGTTGGTGCAATCGGCCCAGGTCACGATTGACCAGGACTCGAGTTTGGCTCGAGTGATGTTTTGATGTTCGACAAAAATATATGACAATGTGATTGACATGGGAAAGTCCAAGTCTTGAGTACTTGGCAAGGAAAGTCCAAGTGGGACACTTGGCATTTGGGAAAGTCCAAGTCTTGAGTACTTGATATGTAAAGTCCAAGCATGGGTCTTGGCAAGGAAAAGTCCAAGCATTGGTCTTGGCATGGAAAGTCCAACATGTGTTGGCAAGGAAAGTCCAAGCTTGAGTCTTGACATTTGAGAAGTCCAAGGGGTTTGATATTGACGGCGTAAAGTCCAAGCGGGAGTCTTGACAGCATAAGTTCAATGTTTGGCGGCGTAAAGTCCAAGCGGAGTCTTGACGGCGTAAGTCTAATGTGCCTTGGCGGTGTAGACACCGTTAGCATGACATAGCCGATGGAAGCACCTGAAGGCTAGCGCGATAGATGAACAAGTCATGGATGACTTGGAGGGATCCGAGAGGTGTGAGACTGATGGAGGTGGCTAGAAGGCTTAGGTCTAGGCTAAGGGTGGTCTAGGAAGTATGGGGGAACCATACTTGGGCTAAAATCTCATGTTTGAGGTGTGTCAGACGACTGGTGTCATGTGGCGATGACTAAGAGTCAACTAGGCTCGACTATGGAATTAGCCTAGCGATTGCCAGAGGTGCAATGATTGCCAGAGGTGGGCAATGATCGATTGGCCGAGCGATCACGACGGCCGGAGCTGATCGATCGTGGTGATCGACCGTGCCTCGGGTTTGAGCACGAATGGAGTCTCACCGGCCAGGTCATGTGATCCGAGTGATAGCGATCCGATCGATGGTCATAATCAGTCGACTGATGATGGATCCATTGGATTTTTCTAGCATAGATCTAGTCGTTGTCTCATGACAACAGTGGCATCAGTCGACTGATGGTCCCGAGCAGTCGACTGATCGACGTTTTCCAACACAGGTTGAAGCTTTAAATGGAGCTCGTGAAGGAGGAAAAAGCAATGGTTTCTTAAGGGCTTTTGAGGCGATTTGCTGCTGCAAATCTGGGTCTCCAAGTACAATCCAAGCTACCAAGCGCAATCCAAGCTACCAAGCATTCAAGCAATCAAAAGCAAAGTGTTGTAAAGTTCTCTTTACTTGTTTTCGTATTTGCATTGTATTTGCTTGTTTGTCTTTCGTATTACTGTTGTAATCAATTGTATGAGATTTCTCCACCTCCGACGTATTGTCGAAAAAGAGTTTATTGCTTAGTGGTGTTTGTGGCATCGCTAGAGTTGTTTAGAGCTCGATCCGTGGAGTAGGAACCGTTCGGTTCCGAACCACATTATATTCGTGTGTTCTTGTGTGATTGTCTATTTCATTATTGTTATTATTATCTATATTCCACTGCGCTAACGAAGTTAGTAGACCAACACGCGAAAGAATTCCATCACGCACTAGCTCGACGTTATTCACCCCCCTCTAGCGTTCCAACGATCCCTAACAAGTTGAAGCGAAATGACTCGGATCATCAATGAAGAAGTGAGTCGGGGGGGAGCATCGAGGAAGATGCGAGTCGGGACGAAGTGACTCGAATCGTCAAGGAAGAAACAAGTCGGGCCGAAGTGACTCGGAGCGTCAAGGAAGACACGAGAAGTGACTCAGATCATCAAGAAAGAAACGAGTCGGGGCGAAGTGACTCGAATTGTCAAAGAAGATGTGAATCGGAACGAAGTACCTCGAATCGTCAAGGAAGACGTAAGTGTTGGGAGTATGAGGAATACAATCAAAGTCCCACATTGGTAAGACATGGAAAAGATCATGTGCTTATAAGAAAAAAGATATCTCCATTGGTATGAGGCCTTTTGGGTAAAGCCCAAAAATAAAACCATGAGGGCTTGGGCCCAAAGTGGACAATATCATACCATTGTGGAGATATGTGGATCTTATATGCACTAACAATTGGTATCAGAGCCATGGTCCATGTCAAGCCATGAACCTCGAACGAAGGAAGTTGAGCTCCCACGTCCGGATCAAGAGAACTGCATATCGTGAAGGAAGTCTAGTTTGGGTCGGGGACCGAACAACCTGGCGTGAAGTCCTCGTGGGTCAAGATCGGACATCAAGCAGAGAAAATCCTTCGAGGAGGGATAGGCTTGAGGGGGGGCCCAATGTGGTCCTTCGTTTGAGGGGGGGATTGTTGGGAGTATGAGGAATACAATCAAAGTCCCACATTGGTAAGACATGGAAAAGATCATGTGCTTATAAGAAAAAAGATATCTCCATTGGTATGAGGCCTTTTGGGTAAAGCCCAAAAATAAAACCATGAGGGCTTGGGCCCAAAGTGGACAATATCATACCATTGTGGAGATATGTGGAGCTTATAAGTACTAACAGTAAGTTGGGGCAAAGTGACTCGAATTGTCAGGGATAAAGTGAGTTGGGGTGGAACAACTCATACCTGAATAAATTGAGGACCACGGGATGGATTCCTTCCCATAGGTTGTTATGGCTAATCCCCTAAACCACTCCTCCTCATGATGACCCTCGACCCCCTCGAGTGCCTGGTGTAGATTTTACGCAGAGGTTGTCCCCTAATCGCTCGTTCTCCAGAAGGACAATGGTCTGTGGTATGGCATACCACCTCAAAGGTTTGTGCAGGGTTTGTCCCTTGACAATGAACCAAAAGATGTCCTTGAACTATCATTGGAAGGAGGACATCTACCTCGAAGCTACAGTATAAAGACGGGCCATGGATGAGGTAAAAAAGAGGAGATAACTCTCTCTGAATATTGATCTCTTATTACTGCACTGTACACCTTTTTCTTTTCTGATGTAATTTAAACATCGGAAGATCATCGTCGAAAAATATCGACGGCCATCTGAAACGTGTTCATCTTAATATAAAAATTACTGTTGCGATGGAAGGAACTCATCCTTTCCTAACGCTCCTACGGAATGGACCAAAAAGGCAAGCGACATTAACTATGTTTCAGGATCAAAGTGGACATTGCGCCTTAGTCGATTCTCCTAATTCTTACCGTGATCTGCAATCACCAATCAATAATGAACATAAGAGAAGTTGTCATACGGCTCCAAATTCTCTCACAGACGAACTTGACAAGTGCAAATCATTAGTGAAGAGGAAGAAAAAAACATCGTGAATCCAAACTGCCAGCGCCAGAAATCCTCCGCAAATTGAAGAGGCTACAAGGCAATGAATGGGCCGTCGACGGCAAAGCATGCTGTGGACTTAAGACTCCAAGTCTTAGCAGTAGTAAAACCAAACAAGATCGAACTAAAATTATGGCTAAAAAGCGCGACATCCTATGCTGCGCTCTTGTGATCAATCAGCAGGAATTTTCGCAGGCAGCGACGGCGCCAGCAGCAGCAGCAATCCTCAACTGCGGCGGCTGTTGATCAGAGGAGTGGCCGTTCCTCCGCCAGAAGGCCCGCCGCCACCACACCTCGAAGCCCCTCTGGATGTTGGGACAGTCGTCGCCTGCGTTCAAGAAACGGCCGAACCAGGCGAGCAGCACCTCCTGCTGCATCGCCAGCGGGAGCGTGAGGATGGTGTTGGCGAGGCCATCCTCGATGAGGTGCCGGTCGAGGCCCTTGCACGCTCTCCGAATCCAACCGAAGTCCTCATAGAAGGGATCCAACCACGTTTGCAGCAGCAGGCACCGCGCCTCCTTGGACACCAGGATGTGGCCTTTTCCTACTCCCACGAACAGCCGCGCTGTTACCCGGCTCACCTCGTACCGGTGGATCGCCGGCACCTGCGGATGGAGCTCCGACAGTTCCGCCTGGCACGCCCACGTCCGCAGGAAGTCGTCCGCGATCTGTCGGTCGATCAGGATGTCAAGGATCCAGTGGAGGTTATCGGCCTGCCGAGCGATCTGGGCGGCCTCGGCTAGGTCGGAGGCGGCTGCGCAAGTGAAATGGTAGCGGAGGGAGCGAAGGCAGCCATCGCAAGCGGAGTAGAGAGAGTCCTTGCCTAGGTCCCCGTTGCCGCCTCTGGTCGCCCCCGGGCCGTCACCCTGCAAGGCGGTGCTGTTGCTGTTCTCGCGGAGCATCTTGGAAACAAGCCCTTTCATCTCCCGCCTCGCCTTTTCATCCTTGCCTTCCAGGACCACGTGGAGAAGCCGGACGAGGACCTCCTCGCTACCATTTGCCTCGTCAGCAACGGCCGTGGGGGCAAGTTCCAGGGAGACCCTCTTCAGCACCTCTCCTGCGCTCGAGCTCTCGATGTGGAGCTGTGACAGAAGCGACGCGACCTTTTCCTCCTCGTCCTCCGCCCACGGCGCAGCTTCCAAGTACTCGAGGCAAGATAAAACCCCTGCATCGAACGCGATCGCCGCAGACACCTACCGAAAATTGCAAAATAGTCAGATCCATGAACAGTTTGATGCGATAGCGGATACAGGCAGGAAAAAAGCGCCACCTTTAGGATTCCTAGGACTTTGGACACATTCTCCCTCATGAGGCGCCGGCGAAGGTCTCTGCAATACATGAGGCGGAGGGTTTCGACATAGATCTCGATGTCGTCGCAGTCGGAGATCTCGACTATGTGGGGAAGATACCGCTGTTGCTTTGACCACCGGTCGGACAGCTTGGTGGCAAAAAATCGGCTGTGAGAGACGAGGACCTGGCGGTGGACATTGAGGGAGATGGTGAGCCCATCGACGGAGGTAAGGGTGAGGCGGACATCGGCGGAGTCGGGATCGTTGAGCTGATTCCCCGGACTGCAGCTGCTGATGATCTCAGCCACGCGCTCCTGAAGAAGGAGAAAGCGTTCCTGGGCGGAAGCAGGTAGGGAGGCGGCGGTGGCAGCGGCAGTTGCGCGTCCAAGAGGGTTAGGAACGGCATCGCCTAGGGAGCGGGGCTGGTAATCCTGCTCGTTGGCCATCATGTCGAACAGGGTGGGACTGGAGCGGCTCTTGTCGAGGGGCGGAGGCGGCGGAGGGGACATGGGGTTGAGAAGGCCGGCATTGAGGGCAGAGTTGAACTTGGTGTAGCTGGAGGGGTAAGGACCATAGGTGGAGGAGAAGGCACCCGCCGGGGCGCCGACTGGGGAGGTGTCCATGAGGGCAGGCAAAGACGAGGGCGTCGGCTCCTGGAGAACGTGATCCACTGAGCGGTCGCTGCGCGTGCGAGGCGGGGAGGAGGAAGCAGCAGCTGCTGCGGTGGTGCAGCACCAAGGACCGTCAGAAGAGACGACGTGGGGGGCGGCAGTCTGGCGACGCTTGCGGCGCTCGCTATTCGATCTGGAGTTAGCCTGCTGCTGCCGTTGTTGTGTGGGTGGCTTTTGTGGAGGCTGCTGCTGGTGGCGGTGGTGGTGTTTGTGATTGTTAGAGGAAGCAACCATCGGGAGCGGGGCTGCCATAACTTTGTTTAACTCGTCCTCTCCCCTTCCGCGCTTGTCGTTTTTGATGAAAGCGAAAGAAACGGGATTGTCGTCTCCGTAATCGAGGAAAATTATTTTAAGTCAATTTTTACGTGTCCATCGATCATATTTCTCCGTCAATCCTAGCCACAGGTGCGCCTTCCGTGGATCATCTGCTTGATGGTAAGTGGGGATGGATGCAAACAGAGACAAGCAATGAATGCATAGAATTGTGGTTGGTTTGGATTGGGCGGGTCGTGGAGGGGCTGGAAAGGAGCGTGTGGTAAATTATGATGTGAGGCTGAAGACAGAGGGTTTTTTTGTCAGCGGAACTGCCGGCTCAATTGATATCACGGAGCCTCATAATTTGTTGTCATGATGCTGGTGGGGATCGAGTGCTTGTTACGGTTGGAAGGCCCATGCCCACTCGAGAAGGGAGGAACACAGTAAGAAGCCCAAGTTGGATTGTTTTGTACACAACAAAATTCGTCATATATATTCTTATTATTTGTCGGAGTGTTGGGATCTGTCTAGATTTAAAACATGCATATTCTAATCCCAGCAATTAATGTTATGATATCAAGGAGAATAAATCTTATAATTTGTTTAAGCTTGAAGGATGGATGAAAGAAAATATGAATTATATAAGAGTTGAGTACAGATAATTTAAATAAATAAACAAGTGATTTTAAATCAATCTCCTGGATCCATTTTAATCTTTTTCTTCTATTCACAACTATGCTTCAATTCCAATTAGACAATCTAATACATATGAAGTTATGCTCAGCAGTTTGGATGTGAGCTCATGGGAGGTGCGAGTTTGTTGGGTAATAACTTAGTTGTGATCTCATGGTCAAACTAGCAAGTTTGTTGCCATGTTTGCTGCCGCTAGCTAACACCCATCACAACTATGAGCTTATGTGTTCGACGACTAAACTAGGTCAATGTGAACTTGCAATGACCAAGTAAGATTACTAGGAGCTCTAAGCCAAGCTAGGCCACCGTGAGCTTATGACCAAGCTAGGCCACCCCAAACTTATAGTAGCCAAACTTGATGCCAAACAAGTCACAAGAAGCGTCATGGTCAGAATATATTGTGAGTTTTATTGGCAATTCTTGTAACTGCTTGCACATACTGCATGTTATGCAACGTGTGCACGTATTACACATAGGGCATTGCACATCGAACACTGCCTCACACAGTATAAGGTGTGAGCGTCCAAGTGAAGAGGAAGAGAGATCAGAGATTCACAACAGAAGCTCTATCAAAATTCAAACTGAGTATCATAAAGAAAAAAAACATCTAAAGGCAAAGGATTTTGTTTGTGGATCAATGGAGACCTTTCGAATTGTAATTGTCTTCCCGACAACAAGCTCTAGATAGCCAGATCTTATACTCCGATAGTTTATTGTGAATTGACGCGCTCATAGTAAGTTCTTTACAGTTTTATTGATTGATGCAAAATTTAATATTCCAACAATAGTATCAGAGCAAATGTAGGTTTTCATGAATTTACTTTTGTATTTGTCAATTTCACTGATTTCACAAGTTCATCGTGGATAAGACGATGAATAGTGAATTTGTCCAGTGGTTCCCCGATTAAGAAAAGAGTCGCGCTAAGCACTTTACGTGCTCGGGACTAGGAGTGCAAAGCGCTTGACTTTTCTGCAAAATTTTTCGAGTGGAAAATCGTAACTCTCGACTGAGAAACAACATTGGTCGAGTGGGAATAGTGCTGTCGTACGCGAGAAAAGGGGACCCCGAGCACTTTAGGTTCTCGGGAAAAAGGAGTGCAAGCTGCTCATTTATTTTCTCACACGAGTGGGACTCGGCAAAGGACTGCCTCAACGGAGCACTGTAGGTGCTCGACACTGAGGAATGAGCAACACATAGATAATGTTCATCCTCGAATGTCTTAGTGCTCAGATGTCTGAGTTCGAGTACAAAGGTACTTGGGAAAGTCCGCTGAGAATCACACAGGAGCTCACGTGATAGCTCTCGGGTGCTTGGGCACAGGGTGTTTAGGTGAAAAAAACGTGGCTCTCGGGTTGTGCACTCGGGCAATGCGGTGCTTTGGGTTGTGCACTCGACGATGCAATGCTCGGCTGGGGTGCTCAGTGTTCAGCCTCAGAAGATCGGTAGACCGAACAATACTCGGGTAAGAAGCGCACAAAGCGGTGTGTTAGTGCAAGAATGTAGAAGATCCTTGGAACGCTAGAGGGGGGGGTGAATAGCTCGTTTTTGTAGGATCGTTGGCGTCGCTAGAAAGGGGGGGGAATGAATAGCTATGCTCGTCTTTTCGATTCGTTGTACCTTTCTACAATGATTAGTACGCAGCGGAAACAAGACAACGAATACAGAAAGAATGACAAACACAAACACAAACACCCCAATTTTACGTGGTTCGAAACACAAGTCCCTACTCCATGGTTGAGCCCTCGTCGGCTCTAGTGATGCACACCACCACTATAAACTTCTCCTTCTCGGTGATACACCGAAGATGGAGAAACCCTTTTGCACAGTTTATCAGAAACTTTACAAGAAAGCTTACGGAGTCAAGAAGCGATAAAACAAATACTGATTTGTGAGAGAATGATCGCTCCTTGCTTGCTGAATCGTTGAAGCTCCTGTTTGATGATGAAGGCTTTTTGAATCAAGAAGCTTTTTCACCCGTGTCTTTCTTCAGAAAAGTATCGTTCGTTATTCTTCTTAACTTTGAAATATATAAGCCCAGAATACTTGATAGCTCGAGCCTGATTAGGGCTTTTCTGTTCGTCCAGTCGAGTCACCTCGGCTGGTGCCTCGACTAGAGCATTAATTAGCATTTATTAATGGCTTCAACGGTAAGATTTGGACCATAATTAGTTTTATTTCCGTTGAAACCGAGGCGATGATCGCTTTGGTTCCAATCGAGCGAGAAATGAGCTCCGATCGACAGTCCCTTGCGTCTGTTCCGTTGGATCAAAGCTCTTGTCAAGTCGCCGCTTCGACTGGTAGGCCTTGGTTCCAACTGAACAGAGCAATAGTCGAGCTCCCAGTCGACAGTCCCTTGCGTCTGTTCCGTTGAATCAAAGCTCTAGTTGAGTCACCGTCTCGACTGCTGTCGGTTTTCCTACGAACATACAGGCCACAGTCGAGACATCAACCGACTGTGGCTTGCCTCTGCTCATAAGAAATAATCTCAGTCGAGGCGCTGCCTCGACTGATACAATCGAACTCATCGTTTGTCGAGCGGTGAGCTCGATCGACACCTCCTTGCTTCTGCTTAGTTGAACCAAGCATCAGTCGAGGCGTCACCTCGACTGGTATGAGTCAACCTGCTGCTCGACAAGAGCAGTAGGTTCCAGTTGAGGCGTCACCTCGACTACACCTTTACTTGATGCCTATGAATTACTGTTCATAGGTCTTCCATGCCAGGAATCATCTCCTAGACTTCGTGCCAAGACTTCCTGTCCGGGTCTTCACTGCCAAGAGGCCACGCCTCCGGGACATCACTGCCAAGACTCCCTGTCCGGGTCTTCACTGCCAAGAGGCCACGCCTCCGGGACTTCACTGCCAGGACTCCACGTCCTAGTCTTCACTTGCCAGGACTCCACGTCCGGGTCTTCACTTGCCAGGACTCCACGTCCGGGTCTTCATGTAAGATCTATAAGAGATTTCCTGAAAATACATCTCAACCAACCGTATGATATAACACATAATTATCACCTTGACTTAAACCCTTGTCAATCACCAAAAACATCATTTGGGTCTGATTGCACCAACATACCTTGTTTGCTTTGCCATGACATGACAACATATTTACCTTTTATCATATAAAATGTCATGATCATGCTTAGATTTATTGTTTTTAATGTCATGTTAGTATTTAGGTTTATGTTACATACCATGATATCATGATTATTGACACATGATTTATTTATGTTATCTTATATTCCATGATCATTTATGCATTTATTAAAATTGATTAAGGACAATGGCATGACTTGAAGTCCCATGTATAAGGGAATCAAGTAGAGTTGCCTTAGAAAATGCATGAGGCCTTAGTTTAAGATGAACAAAACCCACATCTCACATCAAATTGACATGTATGTGTATTGATACACCCTAGATACATATGAGATGTTAGGATATGAGTTAAGTTCAATGGTATCTAGTTTTTGCATCTAGATGAACTCAAACTCATCTCAATCATAGGCATAAATCATGAGGAAAGCTAGTATACAAGTCATGTGTACTTAGCCCATAGACCATGATTGAAATTAAGGTTTTGAAAATATCTAAAAATCATTTTTAAAAACCTTGGCGAAGCCTATCTTTTGATAAAAATTACCATTGAGAAGATTGAAACAAAGTTGGCTCTAAACATTGAAAATTTCAATGCTTTTGAACTTTGTATCATTCTTATAATTTAAAGGTTATATTCATAGAAAACTATTTTCCCCCAATAGTGTTTGGCATAAGTAATGTGTGGTTGAAATTTCACGATTTTTTGAATTTTTTAGAATTATTTATGCATTACTGAAGTTGGTCTGAAAGTTCGATTTACAAATTTAGAATCGGTCAGTATTTGCCTCATGAGCTACTCCACTCGACGGAAGCCTTTCTTAGTCGACTGTTAGCACTGTTTTGACTTATCAATGTTAGGTTAAGCCATACGATCATAACCCTAGGCTAGATAACTACTCCTACACCTCTAATGTGCTTAAACAAGCATTGAAATGGTGAGATTTTCATTGGAAATGAATAGAAGTACAAATCAAAATTTAATGGTTGTGAAAGTTCAAATATGAACTTTTATCCTAATTTTCTAGTGTTTAACGTTTCTATTGGCTTAGAAACTCTCCAAGGACATTGTTGGTGCAATGGTCTAGGGGAAGTAAGATTTTAAGGGGATAATTATCCATCTAGGAATGATGGATGATGGTTTATCACAAAAAGGGGGAAAATGGAAGTTTGATTTTCATCTAGTGATAGATCACTAGAAGAATGAAGACATTCAAGATGAATGTTGACCAAGGAGGAGAAGGAAGAATCTCATTAGAAAATGAGACATTGAGAACCTTGGTGGACTTTTTGATGTGTGTCAAGAAGGGGGAGAAATGCAAGGGGGTTAAGTTAGGCTTTTAACTTAGGATACCCTAACCCTTTAACTTAGAATACCCTAATATACACAAAACCCCGAAAATTTCAAAATTTGAAATTCTAGATTGGGAACACTTCGTGATGCTTTGGCATAAGAAGTGTCAAGTTGGGTTTATGGGATAACCTAACTTAACGGTATTGTCAAACATCAAAAAGGGGGAGATTGTTGGTGCAATCGACCCAGGTCATGATTGATCAGACTCGAGTGGAACTCGAGTAGAGTTTTGATGTTTAACAATAGTTCACAATGTGGTTTGACCACATAACTAGTGGATACTATGGGACATCCAAGGTCATATGAGGAAGACTATTGGAGAAGTCCAAGTTTGGTGACTTGGCAAGGAGAAGTCCAAGTATGGATACTTGGCAAGAGAAAATCCAAGTTGGTCAAGGGAGACCGGACACTTGGCGATGGGAAGACCAACGGGGAGTTGGCGAGGAAAGTCCCAGTAGGTCTGGGAGACCTCTTGGCAGTGAAGTCCCGGACGAGGAGTCTTGGCAAGGGAAGACCCGGCTGATCAGGGAGATCGAGCTTGGAAAAAAGGAAGTCCCGGAGGCGAGGTATCTTGGCAAAAGTAGACCCGAGAGCATGACAATAGCCGATGGAAGCACTTGAAGGCAAGAGCAAGGATGAAGAGTCGCAGACTCGAGGGATCCGGGAGGCGTGAGGCTGATGGAAGTGGGTTGAAGGCTTAGGTCTAGGCTTAGGGTGAGTATCAAGTATGAAGGGATCATACTTGGTGTGTTAAACCTCAGTATAGAGGTATAACAGTCGAGTAGGCTTCGTTTGCAGGCAAACAGAAGCAAGCTGGGCTCGACTAGCGCCTCGACTGGAGGACGCGACTGGTGCCTCGACTCATTTCAGGACAGGTATGAAGACGGAGGCACAGAGGCAAGGTGGCTCGATTGGCGCCTCGACTGGGGTCACAGTTGAGGCGGTGCCTCGACTGGTTTCCGACCGTTGGAGCTCGGGAGGCCTCGACGCAGATCTATAAGAAGGAACTTTTAGGGTTTCTTCTATACCGATTCTTGAATAGGTTCTGAGCGATCATTCTGGAGATTTCAGGGGCGATTTGAGCGAGTCGCTGCGCGCCGGTGGCCTTCAAAGTCATCCCAACGTGATCCACGAGCAAGCATTCAAAAGCCCTAAAACTGTAACATCTATTCATTTGCTTTTTTATTTGGTGTATTTGCTCGTTTTATTCTGTTCTTATTGTTGTAAGATCCTTGTGAGAGGTTCCTCCACCTCCGGTGTGTTCATCGAAAAGGAGAAGTGATATAGTGGTGGTGTGCATCACTAGAGTCCGCTAGGGCTCGCCCGTGGAGTAGGAACTAGGGTTCCGAATCACTTAAATATTGTGTATTGTGCTTGGTGTTTGTTTTTATATTTGTATTTGTGTTTTCGCTGCATACTAACAATTGTAGACAAGCACGACGATCGAAATCCATCAACGAATCGAAAAGATGAGCGTAGCTATTCATTCCCCCCCCTTTCTAGCGACGCCAACATTCCTAACTAATCTCCCCCTTTTTTGATGTTTGACAATACGGTTTAAGTTTAGGTGATGAAATTATAGCACAATATAACATATTCGAAATTTAATATGCAAAAAGAAGAGATATAGATGTGTATCTTCTCCACCTTTGGCAAACACCCAAAAAGAAAAGTTGCTTATAGAATCACTCCCCCTGAATTCATTACCCTTAGGTTATCAAATGCACCGACAATATATTTTAGCAAGATAAATGTCAGTCATGCATTTCTAAAGAAAGATATAATCCACCGGAAGAAAAATTTGACATACACAGAGATATTAGAAACACATATACAAGCATACACCCAAAAAGTCACCCAAAACATCCTGATATATATATTTTCTTGAATTCAAACTGTTCATACAGATAAAAAGAAAAACAAAAACTAAACTGCTGAAGATGATGGTTCTGATGAATCCGACATCATGGCATGAAGGAGAGATAGAATTTCCTCCTGCTGGGTAGAGACCTCGGAAAACCGAGCATCTAGCTTGGAGTGAAGCTCTTCGAATTTAGTGTTGATTGACGTACTAAGGTCCTTGAATTTAGTATCAACTGAGTTTATGAACTCAGCTTGATCTTTTCGCAGATTCTCCAGCTGTTCAGACATGGTGGAAGATGGTTCAACAGCTGGACGTTCTTGTTCACCTTCTTCCTCCATATCCCACCTTTCACCCGCTTGATGTCCATCCGCCCACTCAACGGTGCTACCAACTTTTGACATGCCGGCCAAAGAAAAGTTTCTCCACTTTATGAAATCAAAGTCTGTCATCTGCCTAATTTTCCCCCTGCTTGTGTTGATGCCTATGGATTCTAGCCAAAATGTGATGATATGACCAAAAGGCATGTGAATTTTCTTTTAGACAGGAGTTGAGAAGTGGACCATGCAGAGAAAGATGTTTAAAGCAACATTAAAGTTTAAACATTGCTTTAAGAGATGTAGAGCTAGTAAATGATGTGGTCTTATCTTAGCTTGCCCCCTAGTACCTAAGTTTTGTTCATTAGACCCATTAATCATATTTTCCATTTTCTGAAGGGTCTTCTCCATTTTCTCAACCTTTGACCTCAAAGCTTGATTTTCCTTTTCTAATATCTCAAGTTTCGATTTTTCATTTACTCTTGAGATGTTCTTCTTTCTAGGCATATGTCTAGTCCATTTAGGGTTGATGCATAGATTATTGTTCTCTACTCTCCTATCCTTGGGCAGAGTTAGTCTAGCATTGTCCTTAGTCAAATTTACATTCTTAGCACCTAAACAATAAAACTTGTTTTTAACATGCGTTTTGTCGTGATGAACAACAAGTGCATTAAAGTTATGAGCATGATTTGTAATATTATGTAAAGGAAGAGCATTATTTAAAATTACCTTAGGGTTTGCCTTAGCTCCCCCTACACTTGAACTCTCTCCTTTGCCCTTCCGTGGGTGACTCCCCCTAGAACATTGGCTCCGGTAATGTCCCTGTTCGTGGCACTTGAAGCATATTATATGCTCCTTGCTCTTATGAATTTGGGCTCCGACTTCCTTTGATTTTTCTTTGGCCCTTAGTATCGGTTGAGCCTTCTTGACTCTTTTTGGGCATTTACTCTTATAGTTCCCTACTTCCCTACACTCAAAACATGTTATATTACTTTTATCCTTAACAATTGAATTTAAGTTACCTTCTTGAGTGATTGGAGACTTTTGGACTCCTTATTCATTTCTCTCCGAGGTAGAAGGCTTCTCTTGCTCTTCCTCCGGGGTTGAAGATTTAACCTCCCCCTCAATCCTTGGCATGGAGGTTTCCATAATTTCCTCTTCAGATGGTGAACAATTATTATCTTCTGGATCTTTACTCACTTGAGACGATGAACATTCCAAACCTTCGGATTTTTCCTCATCTTCTTGAATCATGGAAGTTTCACCATTGAGCTTAGCAAGCTTTTCCCATAATTCTTTTGCATCCATGAAGTTCCCTAATTCACACAAAACATTGTTAGGTATTAAATTAACTAAAATATCCAATACCTTCTCATTTGCCTCAAATCTTTGGACTTCCCCCTCAGTCCATTTACTCCGATCTAGAGCTCGTCCCTTTTTGTCCGTTGGAGTCTTGAACCCTTCGGTTAGTGCAAACCACTCCTCTATGTTCATTTGGAAGAAGAATTCAGTCATCATCTTCCATTACGCAAATCCTCCAAATCCATAGGGCGGTGGAAATCGAACATCACGTCTAAATCCATCTTCAAAATCCATCTCCTCTAGCTTTAGCTCCCTCGGCGATTAGTTCGATTGAAGACCACTTGTTAGATATCGGTGTGTCTTCTTCTTAGAGCCAAACCGGCTCTAATACCACTTGTTAGGAACGTTGGCGTCTCTAGAAAGGGGGGGGGGAATGAATAGCTACGCTCGTCTTTTCGATTCGTTGATGGATTTCGATCGTCGTGCTTGTCTACAATTGTTAGTACGCAGCGAAAACACAAATACAAATATAAAAACAAACACCAAGCACAATACACAGTATTTATGTGGTTCGGAACCCTAATTCCTACTCCACGGGCGAGCCCTAGCGGACTCTAGTGATGCACACCACCACTATATCACTTCTCCTTTTCGATGAACACACCAGAGGTGGAGGAACCTCTCACAAGGATCTTACAACAATAAGAACAGAATAAAATGAGCAAATACACCAAATACAAAAGCAAATGAATAGATGTTACAGTTTTAGGACTTTTGAATGCTTGCTCGTGGATCATGTTGGGATGACTTTGAAGGCCCTGAAGTGCAGCAGCACCTCGCTTCAAATTGCCCCTGAAATCTCTAGAATGATCGCTCAGAACCTGTTCAAGAATCGGTATAGAAGAAACCCTAAAAGTTCCTTCTTATAGATCTGCATTGAGGCCTCCCGAGCTCCAAAGTCAAGCGCCGCCTTGTGACCCCGATCGGCGCGGTCGAGGCCACCTTGCCTCTTGCCTCCGGTCCGCCTTCATACTGTCCTGAAATGAGTCGAGGCGCGATCGCGTCCTCGATCGAGGCACCGCCAGTGATACTCCAATGAGTCTTTGGTCGAGCCCAGCTTGCTTCTGTTTGCCTGCAAACGAAGCCTACTCGACTGTTATACCTCTATACTGAGGTTTAACACACCAAGTATGATCCCTTCATACTTGATACTCACCCTAAGTCTAGACCTAAGCCTTCAACCCACTTCCATCCGCCTCATGCCTCCCGGATCCCTCAAGTCCGCGACTCTTCATCCTTGCTCTTGCCTTCAAGTGCTTCCATCGGCTATTGTCATGATCTCGGGTCTACTTTTGCCAAGAGACCTCGCCTCCGGGACTTCCTTTTTGCCAAGCTTGATCTCCCTGATCAGCCGGGTCTTCCCTTGCCAAGACTCCTCGTCCGGGACTTCACTGTCAAGAGGTCTCCCAGACCTGCTGGGACTTTCCTCGCCAACTCCCCGTTGGTCTTCCCATCGCCAAGTGTCCGGTCTACCTTGACCAACTTGGATTTTCTCTTGCCAAGTATCCATACTTGGACTTCTCCTTGCCAAGTCACCAAACTTGGACTTCTCCAATAGTCTTCCTCATATGACCTTGGATGTCCCATAGTATCCACTAGTTATGTGGTCAAACCACATTGTGAACTATTGTCAAACATCAAAACTCTATTCGAGTTCCACTCGAGTCTGGTCAATCATGACCTGGGTCGATTGCACCAACAGTTTTCATTGCATGATGGAATTCGATTGCGTTTGTCTACAATTTTCGTTAGCACGCAGCGGAAATAGGAATAATGCAATAACGAAATAGAACAAACACACAAACATAAATATTTAACGTGGTTCGGAACCGAACAGTTCCTACTTCACGGATCGAGCTCTAAAGAGCTCTAGCGATGCCAATCACACACCACTATGCAATAACTCCTTCTCGACACAAGTCGGAGGCAGAGAAACCTCTTACAATAGTTTACAACAATAAACTAAATACAATATCAAATACAACAAGAGAATGCAAAGAAACACTTTACAAAAGTCTTTTGAATGCTTGCTTGCTAGGTTGATCGAGTAACACTAGGAGACCCTGAATTGCAACAGCAACTCGCCCCAAAACGCCTCAAAGAACCTTTTGAAATCCTCCTCCACGAGCTTCATTTAAAACTTCAACCCGGGATGGAAATCGCCGATCAGTCGACTGCTCAGGACCACCAGTCGACTGATGACACTGTTGTTGTGAGACAACGGTGTAATCCACGCTGAAAAAATCCAACGGATAGGACATCAATCGACTGATGGAGCCTCCACTAGACTACTAACCCCAACAGTCAAGTCAGACTCCATTCTGTGCCCGAAAAACTGAGCACTAGTCGACTAGTTACACGATTAGTAGACTGCTCGGCCAATCAGTCGACTTCCAAAGGCTAGCAGTCGACTGCTGGGCCAATTTTTGCAGTCAAACCCTAGTTGACTTACACTAGTTGACTGTCATATGGCACCAGTCGACTGGCACACCTCAAACATGAGGTTTAACCCAAGTATGATGCCTCTATACTTTCTAGACCACCCGTAGCCTAGACCTAAGCCTTCTAACCACCTCCGTCAGTCTCACGCCTCTCGGATCCCTCCAAGTCATCCATGACTTGTTCATCCATTGCGCTAGCCTTCAGGTGCTTCCATCGGCTATGTTATGCTAATGGTGTCTACGCCGCCAAGACACATTAGACTTACACTGCCAAGACTTCGCTTGGACTTTACGCCGCCAACCATTGGACTTATGCTGCCAAGACTCCCGCTTGGACTTTACGCCGTCAATATCAAACCCCTTGGACTTTCCAAATGCCAAGACTCAAGCTTGGACTTTTCCTTGCCAACCCATGATGGACTTTCAATGCCAAGACCCATGCTTGGACTTTTCCTTGTCAACCTATGTTGGACTTTCCATTGCCAAGACCTAGATTGGACTTTACCAAATGCCAAGTGTCCCACTTGGACTTTCCATGCCAAGTACCCAAGACTTGGACTTTCCCATGATAATCACATTGTCATATATTTTTGTCGAACATCAAAACATCTCTCGAGTCAAGCTCGAGTCCTGGTCAATCGTGACCTAGGCTGATTGTACCAACAATCTCTCCCTTTTTGATGTTTGACAAAAATCAAACAAACCATTGAGTTAGACCATCTAACTCAAACCAATCATCCCCATCAATTTTCCCAATTGATGTCATTGTCCCAATAAGTTCTCCCCCTTTTTGACTAACATAAAAAAAGTTCTCTCCAAGGAGGTCAATGTCTCATGTCCCAATGAGATCTTACAATCTCCCCCTTGGTCCAAAAATACCTAGGATGCCTACCATCTTCCTACTGATAAGTCTTATATCACTCAAGAGAGGCACTCGTATACACTCTCCCAATTTCCAAATTGGGTATCTCAAAATCCCTTTGTTCCCCTCATGAGGAAAAATACCATCCATCATCCCTTGATGGATACCTCCTCCTAAAGGCTTGCTCTCCCTTAACCATTGCACCAACAATGTCCTTGGGAAGTCCCTAAGCCAATAGGAACTCTAAACCATCAAAGTTAAGGCCTAAAGTTAAACATTGAACTTTCTCATCCATAAATTTGATACAAACCCTAAACAACTCTCTTAATCTATATCCAATGGATTTTCACCCTTTATAATGCTTCCCAAAGCATGTCATAGGGTTTGGATGTTAGTAATATATGAGAGATGTCCTAAGGCAATCGCCTTATGTATGAACCATTTATATGATAAATGAAGATTCACTATTTGAGTATACATGTTTTATGTATTTGATTGGATCTTAAACTCATTTACTGAATGTCCACGATACGATTCACAGCATGAGAGAATTTGTGATTGGATCACAACTAGTGAGTATCTCTACATGTGTAAATGTGATGTATCGGAATTATCCCTAGTCGATGAATTGATGGATTAGGACACCATCAATTCTGTCGAGACTAGCACGAGGTATACTCCTTGGTGTATCCAAGCAGCTGATTCTCACTGGCTGGAGACATAGTGATGTCCGGAGTTAATCGTGGATGCTAGTTATGGTAACTAGTTCATTGGAGTGACAGTAGTAAGACTTCATATGGTTCTCTGCATATATAGATATGTCAATGAAGTTCTTCTTGTGGCTTAAGTGCGATGTTCCTTTGACTTGCGGTATTCAAGTCATCTTGATCATGGAGACTTATGCTTTGACATCTTAAGCAAACATCTCTAAGGAGATGTGGACCCGGATGATTGGGTATAAGTCGTGATCGGTGTTTGAATAGCCTATAAAGGATTCACCACTCCTTGCGAGGAGATGTATACCCATGGCCTCTCGTCGGATTGTTACTAAAGTCTTTGGCCAAAGCATTACATGTTTAGAGTAAGGTACTCTTCGATACATGTGGAGTAACTAGAATCAGAGGACGAGGAAATGATACTTGGGCTAGGTGTGGCGAGTGAGTCGACCTAGTGGGGCCGACACAATAGACCATGTCTGAACCAAGTGGGTATAAGATGAGTGAAGGAATGGGCACGATTCATTCGAGTGAAGGGTTTGAAATAGTTACGGATCAACCGTTGATCTTTTCGGTTAATTGGGGATCATGATGTACTACTAGGTGCCACTCATGATCGTTCTATAATTAATGGTTAATTATAGACGGCCAACATAAACCGAGAACCTATTTGGTCACACGCACAACGAGTGTAATCCAAAGGATTTAAAACGAGCTTGAGAATGAGATTCTCAGACCGAGAGAAACTATGTTTGGTTGGACCAAACATAAAGCGAGCATGAAATTGTTTCAGTCGCAATGGAAGCGTGGATGGGCCGTGTCTTATGAAGACATAATGGATGGACCAAAATGGTTTGGTTCTAATCCAATGGATGAGAATAAACCAAAGGGTTTGGTTTATATTAAACGAATGAACCAAAGGTTGGTTCGGTTCGTTTTAACTTAAAATAAACCATCATGGTTTGGTTTATTTTAACTTATCTTAATGGAGCGGGTTAACGGGCTTTATGGATATGATCCATTAACCATTAAGAGAATTAGTTCTCTATAAAAGTGGGCTTAAGGGATTGTTAAACCCTAACTAATCCAATCATCCAAACCCTAGCCGCCCAACACATTGTTGCCGCCTAGCTTGTGGTGCCGCCGTCCAGCTCCTTGCCGGCGACCAAGCTTCAGCCGGTGAACCTCCGGCGACCCTCCGGTGATCTCCTATAGGTTTGGCATCAAGGTGAGCCTTTTCTTTCCTTGGTTGGCCGGCGCCTATATCCTCCACCAAGCTGTCCAGTTTTCTGGACAGCTTCTCCTCCTCTCGTCGGAGCGTCGTTTGGACGACGGTTAGTGCTCCGACAGCGGCTAACTTACCGGGGATTTGATCTCCGGTAATCCTCTGAGGTGGGGGACGAAGGATTCGTCAATTGGTTGACGAATACCTCTCCGGAGAAGCGAGTTTTGAGAACTCGTTTTAGGATCCGAATTTGGATTCGGATAGTGATCATCTCTCGATCACGTCGTCTTCAACACGAGGCTAGTAACCCGTACGAAGACGAAGCTCGTGACTTAGCAAAGTCATCCCGAGGAGCTCGGCGTGGATACGGATAGAGACGATTCTTACGAGAATCGTTCCAGTTGATGTCATTCTTGCTACACGTCATACGAAAGGTATAACGTAGATAATTTCTTTTATTGCAAATTTTAATTTACGGTTATGTCTACACTTGTTGTAATAGCATGCGTGTGTTGTGTGTGTTGTAATAAATATAGATTTATTATTTTTAATTGCTTCCGCTGTGCTCATATTTACGAAACATGATCGAACACACACACGCGAAAAACCCAACAAAGGTGGTATCGTGAGCCGAGTTGTGTTTCGACATAATCGTAAAAATGGTTTTGCGATAGTCATAATGTATTTCTGGAAGTTTTCTAAATTTTGGAAATTTAGAAGTATTTATGGAAATTTTTCAATTTTGGAAAGTCTAGAAGTATTTATGGAAATCTTCCACTTTTGGAAAGTTGGAAGTATTTATGGAAATTTATATTTTCCATAAATAAAATATTTGATTAGATTCTGGAAATTTGTTTCCTAATTTAATCATGATTTGATTTGGGAAATCAAATCTTAAAATATTTAATTTCCATAAGTATTTTTAAAGATTTAGGAAATTGGTTTCCTAAATAGATTTTCCTTAATCAAATAATTCCATGAATAAAATATGTGATTAGATTTGGAAATTTGTTTCCTAATTTAATTATGATTTGATTTGGAGAATCAAATCTTAAACATATTTTATTTCCATAAATAGTTATGACATATCAGGAAATTATATACATGACATAATTGTATGCCATGTAATTGCATTAGATGCATAACATTATGCCATGCGTGTCGTGACATGTAGATGTATGCCATGTATGCTATGCCATGTAGATAATAGTTATTTGCATGCAAAGAGGATGAGACATAAAAACCCTTAATCAATATTAAAGCCTATACCTTCCATTAATATGGTTAGAACCAGAGTTCTGTTTCTTGTTTGGGTTGTTGGACTCTCTCCAAGCCCGGCTCGAACCTGAATATGTTCAAACCATGGAATAGTTTAATACTAATATGGTAAGAGTTAGAGGTCAATCGTTAGCTTTGGTTGTTGGACTCTCTCCAAGCTGGGCTAATTGGTTGAATGCGCTCTAACCATATTAAAACTATGTCCTGATTAATGGGTTGGCTTTAACCCGGAGCATCGGCTTGTTGGACTCTCTCCAAGGTCGATGTAAAGGGAGGTGAAGTTGGGTGCTATGCATATGATGCATACTTGTTAATGTGTTAACAACCCGATGTATGTGTGAACATTCAATTAGTTGATAGCACATTGTGATAGTTGCATATACGGGATATGCAATCGGTATAGATGATACCTATCGTCGTAGTTATGAATGGCTTGTTGGTCTCTCTCCAAGGTTGTTCATAACTATGATGGATATCAGCCCATTCGGAGATGGACCTACAATCTCCCGAAGTGATTTTGGGGTTTTTGAAATTCAAAAAATGAATGAGATTAATAAATGTATATTGATGCATTTTAAAATCATCTTTCTCATATATGCTCGTTTTGTATTTCTAAGTTAATATATTGATCATGATGTGTTTAAATTTGCGTTCCATTTTGGATTCAAATAAATTGACTGGGCCGAACTTCTTGGACTGGCTTAGAAACTTGAGAATTGTTCTCAAGGTGAAAAGCTTGTGTATGTCCTCGAAGCGCCTCTTCCCGCTCGTCCTAGTGACGATGCAACTTTGGACCAATTGTTGGCCTATCAGAAACATGTGAGTGATTCTGAACAAATGAGTTGCATCATGCTAGCCGCGATGGAACCCAAGCTACGAAAGCAGCATGAGCATATGGATGCTCATATCGTAGTCCTTCATCTCTGTGAGTTGGTTGATGAGCAAGTGAGATTCGAAAGGTTCGAAGTCTCCAAGCTCCTCTTCACCTCTGAGATGCGAGGAGGCTCATCTGTGGTACTGCTCAACATGCTGAAGACTGTGGAGCCTTCTGAGAAGCATGAGTAGGGGACAATGTTGTTAGTTGATTCCTCGAAGAAAGGTTCTAAGAGGGAGTCAAAGGAACAATAGAAGGGGAAGAAGAAAAAGGCTAAAAGGCAGAACTAGCTCAAAAGGGCACTTGCCATCATTATGGCAAGGAGGGTCATTGGCGAAGAAATTGCAAGGTTTATCAAGAGTCCGTGAAGAAGGATAAGGCATCGGATGCCCCATCTTCTTCAGAAATCTTCTTTATTGATTGTCATTCTATTTCCTTAGACACTTGGGTATTGGATACTGGGTGTGGCTCACATATATGTAATGACATACATGGGCTAAGGAATAGAAGAAGACTCATCAAGGGAGAGTCAAATTTACGTGTTGGGAATGAAGCAAAGGTTGCTGCACTCGCCATCGGAACGTATTTGTTGAAACTCCCTACAGGACTTGTCTTAGAACTGGACAATTGCTTTTATGTTCCTTCGTTGATAAAGAACATCATTTCTATTTCTTGTCTAAATAGAAATGGTTTCCATTTGACGTTTAGTAACAATTGTTGTTACATAACTTTGAATGGGGTTCTTTATGGGACTGGAACTTTAAGCAATGATGTTTATACGTTGGACGTATCCAGTGACATTTGCAATATCGAAGCGAGCAACAAGAGTGCTCGAAAGGATAATCAAATAGACTCCTACATGTGGCATTGTCGTCTTGGCCATGTAAGCAAGAAACGCATGTCCGAATTACACCGATGTGGAATTCTGGAATCGTTTGAATTGGATTCATACGATACATGCGAATCATGCTTAAAAGGCAAGATGACTAAGTTACCTTTCTTGGAAAAGGTGAGCGAGTGGGAGAGTTACTAGGTCTAGTACATACTGATGTATGTGGACCTATGTCAACTCAAGCTTTAGGAGGCTATAGCTACTTCATTACCTTCACCGATGATCACTCACGGTTTGGGTATGTGTTCTTGATGAAACACAAGTCTGAAGCCTTTGAAAGGTTCAAAGAATTCAGAAATGAAGTAGAGAAACAACATGACAAAAGTATTAAAATACTTCGATCGGATCGAGGTGGTGAATACTTAAGTCAAGAGTTTCTTGATTATCTAAGAGACAAAGGCATATTGTCTCAATGGACTCCGCCCTATACACCACAGCATAATGGTGTATCTGAGAGGCGTAACCGGACCTTGTTGGACATGGTCAGGTCAATGATGAATCATGCGACTCTTCCCAAGTCCTTTTGGGGTTATGCACTTCAGACTGTTTACTTATTAAATGTAATGCCTACCAAGGTAGTCTCAACTACTCCATATGAGATATGGAATGGTAAGAAACCTCATGTATCTTACTTGAAGATATGGGGTTGTCTCGCTTATGCTTTGTATCAGACATAAACTGGATGCTAAGTCGATAAATGTCTATTTATTGGATACCCTAAGGAAACAAGGGGTTACCAATTCTATCATCCTGTGGAACAAAAGGTGTTTGTTTCAAGGCATGCTGTGTTTCTAGAGAAAGAGTTTCTCTTGCAAGAAAGCAGTGGGAGTGTTGTCGAGCTTGAGGAGGCTCGAGAGACTCAAATAGACATTGATGAGATACGGTGAAGCTGAGACAACTCATAGTGATGAGAGCAATCAATTTGGACCTATTGTAACACCACATCTTCGTAGATTTGGTAGAACACGCATAATATTCACGAGAGATATGGATTTCTCGTAGAAGTGAATCGAACGACGTGTTACTCATTGATGATGAGGAGCCTACCAGTTATGAAGAAGTGCTGACAAGTTCAGAAAGGGATAAGTGGCTTGGTGCCATGAAGTCGGAAATGGATTCCATGTACGAAAACCAAGTTTGGAACTTGGTTGACCCACCTGAAGGCATAAAGCCTATAGGGTGCAAGTGGGTTTTCAAGAAGAAAACCGACATGGATGGTAATGAGATTACCTATAAGGCTAGATTGGTGGCGAAAGGATATCGTCAAAAGCAAGGTGTTGATTATGACGAAACCTATTCGCCTGTAGCTATGCTTAAATCCATTCGGATGCTCCTGGCCATAGCGGCTCATTATGATTATGAGAGATGGCAGATGGATGTGAAAACAGCTTTCCTTAATGGAAACCTGCTCGAGGACGTGTATATGATACAGCCTGAGGGTTTCACATCGGTTGATAAAACCAAGGTATGCAAATTGCGACGATCCATTTATGGATTGAAGCAAGCATCCAGGAGCTCG
The DNA here is from genome assembly GCA_025175895.1 of Wurfbainia villosa. Taxonomy (NCBI): domain Eukaryota; kingdom Viridiplantae; phylum Streptophyta; class Magnoliopsida; order Zingiberales; family Zingiberaceae; genus Wurfbainia; species Wurfbainia villosa. The sequence continues at coordinate 34,821,689 of CM046002.1, read as the reverse complement.
AATATCCGTTTTGATGAGACGATCAAAAAGTTTGATTTCTCACAAAATCCAGACGAACCTTGTGTGTACAAGAAGGTTAGTGGGAGTGCAGTCGTGTTCCTAGTATTGTATGTCGATGACATATTACTTATAGGAAACGATGTGTCAATCTTACAATGATCGATTAAGGTTTGGTTATCCAAGACATTCTCCATGAAAGACACGGGAGAAGCAACCTACATCCTTGGGATTAAGATCTATAGAGATAGATCGAAACGGTTGCTTGGTCTTTCGCAGTCTACATATATAGACCGAGTGCTAAAGAGGTTTAGCATGTCGGAATCCAAGAAAGGTTATCTGCCCATCAGGCATGGGGTACACCTTTCGAAGTCTATGTGTCCGCGCACAGAAGACGAGAGGATTTGCATGAGTGAGATTCCCTATGCATCCGCAATAGGATCTATCATGTATGCTATGTTATGTACGAGGCCCGATGTATCGTACGCTCTGAGTGTCACGAGCAGATACCAATCCGATCCAGGAATGGATCATTGGGCGGCTGTTAAGACGATCCTTAAGTACTTGAGAAGAACTAAGGATGTGTTCCTAATATATGGAGAAGGGTACATGGTGATACGTGGGTATACGGATGCCAGATCCAGACAGACAAGGATGATTCCATGTCTTAGTCTGGGTATGTATTCACTTAGAATGGAGGCGCAATAAGTTGGAAAGGTTCCAAGCTTGACACTATAGCGGATTCTGCCACTAAGGCAGAATACGTTGTAGCTTTGGAAGCAGCAAAGGAAGCGGTTTGGATCAAGTAGTTCATCTATGAACTTGATGTGGTCTCATCAATGATGCAAACATGTGCTTCGCCGCTATCATCTTATCAGAGAGATCATCAGTAGGAACGAAATACAAATCGAGAAAATTCCCACTGAAAGGAACTTAGCGGATCCTTTGACTAAAGCATTACCTCAAAGTAAGTTTGAGGGTCATGTTGGTGCTTATGGTATTGGATACCGTAGCGATTGGTATTAGGCCAAGTGGGAGTCTGTTAGTAATATATGAGAGATGTCCTAAGGCAATCGCCTTATGTATGAACCATTTATATGATAAATGAAGATTCACTATTTGAGTATACATGTTTTATGTATTTGATTGGATCTTAAACTCATTTACTGAATGCCCACGATACGATTCACAGCATGAGAGAATTTGTGATTGGATCACAACTAGTGAGTATCTCTACATGTGTAAATGTGATGTATCGGAATTATCCCTAGTCGATGAATTGATGGATTAGGACACCATCAATTCTGTCGAGACTAGCACGAGGTATACTCCTTGGTGTATCCAAGCAGCTGATTCTCACTGGCTGGAGACATAGTGATGTCCGGAGTTAATCGTGGATGCTAGTTATGGTAACTAGTTCAATGGATTGACCAGTAAGACTTCATATGGTTCTCTGCATATATAGATATGTCAATGAAGTTCTTACCGTGGCTTAAGTGCGATGTTCCTTTGACTTGCGGTATTCAAGTCATCTTGATCATGGAGACTTATGCTTTGACATCTTAAGCAAACATCTCCGAGGAGATGTGGACCCGGGATGATTGGGTATAAGTCGAAGTGATCGAAGGTGTTTGAATAGCCTATAAAGGATTCACCACTCCTTGCGAGGAGATGTATACCCATGGCCTCTCGTCGGATTGTTACTAAAGTCTTTGGCCAAAGCATTACATGTTTAGAGTAAGGTACTGTTCGATACATGTGGAGTAACTAGAATCCGTAGGACGAGGAAATGATACTTGGGCTAGGTGTGACGTAGTCAGCCTAGTGGGGACTGACACAATAGACCACGTTCAATTTACGTATTGCAAGGTTTGTCTTGACCGTGAATCACTAGTACATTCCGGCCATCATGAAAAGGGAGAAATAGTTACGGATCAGGTTGATCTTTTGGTTAATTGGGGATCATGATGTACTACTAGGTGCCACTCATGATCGTTCTATAATTAATGGTTAATTATAGGCGGCCAACATAAAGCGAGAACCTATTTGGTCACCACGCTGCGAGTGTAATCCAAAGGATTTAAAGCGAGCTTGAGAATGGGATTCTCGGGCCAGGAGAAACTATGTTTGGTTGGACCAAACATAAGCGAGCATGAAATTGTTTGATCGCAATGGAGGCGTGGATGGGCCGTGTCTTATGAAGACATAATGGATGGACCAAAATGGTTTGGTTCTAATCAATGGATGAGAATAAACCAAAGGGTTTGGTTTATATTAAGCGAATGAACCAAAAGGTTGGTTGGTTCGTTTTAACTTAAAATAAACCATCATGGTTTGGTTTATTTTAACTTATCTTAATGGAGGCGGGTTAGCAGGGCTTTATGGATATGATCCATTAACCATTAAGAGAATTAGTTCTCTATAAAAAGTGGGCTTAAGGGATTGTTAAACCTAACTAATCCAATCATCAAACCCTAGCCCTTGCACATTGTTGCCGCCCTGCCGCCCAAGTCGGCTCCTTGCGGCGACCAAGCTTTTGGCCGGTGAACCTCCGGCGACATCAAGGTGAGCCTTTTCTTTCCTTGGTTGGCCGGCGCCTATATCCTCCACCAAGCTGTCCAGTTTTCTGGACAGCTTCTCCTCCTCTCGTCGGAGCGTCGTTTGGACGACGGTTAGTGCTCCGACAGCGGCTAACTTACCGGGGATTTGATCTCCGGTAATCCTCTGAGGTGGGAGACGAAGGATTCGTCAATTGGTTGACGAATACCTCTCCGGAGAAGCGAGTTTTGAGAACTCGTTTTAGGATCCGAATTTGGATTCGGATAGTGATCATCTCTCGATCACGTCGTCTTCAACACGAGGCTAGTAACCCGTACGAAGACGAAGCTCGTGACTTAGCGAAGTCATCCCGAGGAGCTTGGCGTGGATACGGATAGAGACGATTCTTACGAGAATCGTTCCGGTTGATGCCGTTCCCTCTACACGTCATACGAAAGGTATAACGTAGATAATTTCTTTTATTGCAAATTTTAATTTACGGTTATGTCTACACTTGTTGTAATAGCATGCGTGTGTTGTGTGTGTTGTAATAAATATAGATTTATTATTTTTAATTGCTTCCGCTGTGCTCATGTTTACGAAACATGATCGAACACACACACGCCGCGGTGCCGGAAACCCAACATTGGAGTGGTTAGGGAACTTTACCATGGCTGAAAATGGGCTAAACAACTTTGTTTTCCCGAAATTAGCCTTGACAGTCGACTTTATCAGAGATCAGTCGACTGCCACCAAGGGCAGTCGACTGATAACTAAAAATCTCAATTTTTAGTTATCAGAAATGAGATTTGAAAATTCATAAATAATTATATGTATATCGAAAAATCATGAAAATTCATACGTGTACTACTTATGACCAATACAATGGGTGAAAAATATTTAAAAATTATTTGACCTATAAAATAGTGAAATTGACACAAAGTTCAAAACCATTAAAATTTTTAATGTTTTGGCCCTACTTTGTATCAACTTCATCAATGGAGATTGTTATCAAAAGATAAACTTCACCAAGGTTTTCTAAAATGATTTTAAAATATTTTTGAAAACCTATATTGGATCATATTCCTTGGGCTTAATGTACATGACTTGTACACAAGCTTTTCCAATGATCCACCATTAAGATAAGATGAGTTTTAGTTCATCTAGATGCAAAAACTATGCACCTTGAACTTAACTCATATCATAGCATCTCACATGTATCTAGGGTGTATAAATACACATACATGTCAATTTAGATATAAGATGTGAGTTTTGTTCATCATAATCTAGGGTTTCATGGATCTTTCTAAGACAACCCTACTTGATTCCCTTATAAATGAGACTCCAAGTCATGCCAAAGTCCTTAACTCAATTTTAATCAATTTAGGTACATGAATGATTATGGAATTAATGATGGTATAAATAAACACATGCTCATAATCATGATGTCATGACATAAGATGGAATCTAAAAACACATGACATTAGGCCTTAATCCTAAACATGATCATGATATTTTAAATGATTAAAAATAAGTATGATGTCATGACATGTTACATGGAAAACAAAGCATGACATATAAAATATATAGGTATAATAATACCTAAATTTTAATATTAATTGTCATTTATTATTATTAAGTATATTTTTCCATATTGCTATTAATCCCCCAAGTATGCCAAAAACCAAATTGGCACACTAAGACTCCTAATCCTAAGTTGTGTCAATTTAATTGATTTTTCATAATTTTAAAAATATATTTCCACATCCTAAAATCTTTTAGAATCATAAATCAAATCTATTTCCAAGGTATCCATAACCTTGAAAATATCCTAAAGTACCACCTTTACCATGGTTGAGTTAACTACCCATCCAATTAAGGTTGGCACACCCTAAACCAATCTAGCGTGAATCTATCACACTCTTAGGAACCCAAAACCTATTTGAGCTCCTAGGATTAACTAGGTATTCCTTAGGGATGACCTCCCTAGGTACTCTCTTAATGACACTTCTAGGCTTGTTAGCCTTGGTCATTTGGGTCTTACCTAGGTTGACTCTAGGGGTGACTCCCCTTGCATCCTTCTTAGTGGATTCCTTAGGTTTCCTTGAAACTCTAGCCACTAGGCACACACCATGGTCAACTCTAGGGATGACTTCCATATTGACCTTGGTCTTCCTAGACTTAGTTTGTATTCCATAATCAAATAGAACACTATGATAAGCCACCTTAGGCTTAGGTTTGTGACCAAAACCCTTCTTGCCCTTGGTTGACTTTTGTCTCTTAAGTCCTAGGTGTTGACTCTTGGTCCTAGACTCTTGACTTTAACCATTTGACCCTTTAACTTGATTTTGCATAATTCTAAAGGTCTTTTCAAGTTTCTCAAGCCTTAACCTCAAGGCTTAATTTTCAATCTCTAATTGCCCAATTTTAGAATTTTGATTTGGTCTTTGGGCAATGTTCTTCCTAGGCATATGCCTAGTCCATTTGGGGTTGATGCCTAAATGTTCTCCTATTTTCCTAATGGTTTCCTTAGGTAGAATATTTTTAGGGACATAGTCCCAAATTTCTCCTTATTCCTAAGGTGAATATTCTTAGCTCCTAGGCAAAAATATTTATTGCTCCTAGCATGCTTTTCATGATAAATACCAAGTGAATTGAAATTCCTAGCATGCTTTTGTCTATTAACTAAAATAGGAGCATTATTAAAATATACCTTAGGGTTTGTCTTAGTGGCTCCCCCTACTTGTGATGCTCCATTTTGCCCCTTCTTTTCTCCCTTCGGGCATTGACTCCGGTAGTGTCCCGATTGTCGGCATTTGAAGCAAATCACTTGCTCCTTGATCTTGATTGTTGGGGGACCGACATCCTTAATCTTTGGTGCCGATGGAGCTTTCTTTATCCTTTTCGGACACTTACTTTTGTAGTGTCTGGATTCCCTACACTCAAAACACATTATATGCATTTTATTTTGAAACGATGTGTTTGAGTTACCTAGGTTGGTGGTGAGGGTCTCTTGAGCTTGCTCTTCCTCTCTACCGGATGTAGATGGTTCTTCTTGTTGCTCCGGTATTGAAGATGCCCTAATCTCCTCCCCCTCAATCCTAGAGGTGGAGGTTTCCTCTTCTTCCACCGATCCGAAAGTTGACTCCCTATCAACTTTTGAATCTTCACTCACTTGTGAGGATGAGGATTTATCTTCAGCCTACTCTTCTTGAGCCGGTGATGGTCCTTCTTCTTGGACCGGTAATGAATCTCCATGGAGCTTTACCACTTGGCTCTATAGCTCCTTGGAATCTACATAATTACCTAACATACACAAGATATTGTTAGGTATTAAATCAATTAAAAAATTCATTACCTTATCATTTTTCTCGAAGGCTTGGACTTGCTCTTCGGTCCATCTCTTTTTCTTGAGGAACCCTCCCTTTGGTCCTATTGGATAGTTATATCCCTCCATCAAAATGGACCATTATTCAAAGTCCCTCATCATGATAAAATCTTCAATTCTTCTCTTCCAAGAATTGAAGCATTCTCGTCCATATAAGGTGTAAGAGACCGGTGTGTTGACGTCCCAACCTAGTTGCTCTTGAACTTCCATCTTCACCCTCTAGGGTGATCCCTTAGTTATTAAACTTGAAGAGCAGCCTCGCTCTGATACCACTTGTAGAAGATCCTTGGAACGCTAGAGGGGGGGGGTGAATAGCTCATTTTCGTTGCGTGATGGAATTCGATTGCGTTCGTCTACAATTTTCGTTAGCGTGCAACGGAAATAGGAATAATGCAATAACGAAATAGAACAAACATGCAAACATAAATATTTAACGTGGTTCGGAACCGAACGGTTCCTACTCCACGGATCGATCTCTAAAGAGCTTTAGCGATGCCAATCACACACCACTATGCAATAACTCATTCTCGACACAAGTCGGAGGCGGAGAACCTCTTACAATAGTTTACAACAATAAACTAAATACAACAAGTAAATACAATATGAAATACAACAAGAGAATGCAAAGAAACACTTTACAAAAGTCTTTTGAATGCTTGCTTTCAAGGTAGATCGAGTAGCACTAGGAGACCCTAAATTGCAACAGCAACTCGCCCCAAAATGCCTCAAAGAACCTTTTGAAATCCTCCTCCACGAGCTCCATTTAAAGCTTCAACCTGGGCTGGAAATCGCCGATCAGTCGACTGCTCGGGACTATCAGTCGACTGATGACACTGTTGCTGTGAGACAACGGTGTAATCCACGCTGGAAAAATCCAACTGATAGGACATCAGTCGACTGCTCATGACCATCAGTCGACTGATGGAGCCTTCACTTGACTGCTAACCCCAGCAGTCGAGTCAGACTCCATTCTATGCTCAAAAAATCGAGCACCAATCGACTGATTACACGATCAGTCGACTGCTCGGCCAATCAGTCGACTGCTAAAGGCTGGTAGTCGACTGCTGGGCCAATTCCTACAGTTAAACCCTAGTTGATTTACACCAGTTGACTGCCATATGGCACCAGTCGACTGGCACACCTCAAACATGCCAAGTATGGTGCCCCCATACTTGCTAGACCACTCATAGCTTAGACCTAAGCCTTCTAGCCACCTCCGTCAGCCTCATGCCTCTTGGATCCCTCTAAGTCATCTATGACTTGTTCATCCATTGCGCTAGCCTTCAGGTGCTTCCATCGGTTATGTCATGCTAACGGTGTCTACACCGCCAAGGCACATTGGACTTACGCTGCCAAGACTCCGCTTGGGCTTTACGCCGCCAACGATTGGACTTATGCTGCCAAGACTCCCGCTTGGACTTTACACCGTCAATATCAAACCCCTTGGACTTTCCAAATGCCAAGACTCAAGCTTGGACTTTCCCTTGCCAACCCATGTTGAACTTTCCATGCCAAGACCCATGCTTGGACTTTTCCTTGTCAACCCATGTCGGACTTTCCATTGCCAAGACCCAAGCTTAGACTTTCCCAAATGCCAAGTGTCCCACTTGGAATTTCCATGCCAAGTACCCAAGACTTGGACTTTCCCATGGCAATCACATTATCATATGTTTTTGTCGAACATCAAAACATCTCTCGAGTCAAGCTCGAGTCCTGGTCAATCGTGACCTGGGCCAATTGCACCAACAAAGAATGCTCCAAGTATTAATTCTTTTTGATGTTTGGATAATCAAGTTTTAGTTAGGCAATGTTGGTATTCTAACATGAATATTAAGTTATAGGTAAAAGAAAAGTTCAAGTATGGAAACTTGGCAAGGAAAGTTCAAGAATGAAAACTTGACAAGGAAAGTCTAAGGATGCGGACTTGGCAGCGTAAGTCAAAGTATATAGTCTTGACGGCATAAGTTCGAATGAATATTTGAAATGGAAGTCTAGAGCATGGGTCATGATAGGAAGTTCTAGAGGTGCGACCTCTTGGCAAAGGAAGACCCGATAGCATGACAAAGGCGAAGGAAGTACTTGAAGGTAAGTGCATGAATAAGGAGTCATAGGCTTGGAGGCATCCTGAAGGTGCGAGTTGATGGAAGAAGCTTAAAGACTTGGGTCTAGGCTAAGAGTAAGTGTCAAGTATGAGAGGATCATACTTGACGCATAAAACCTATACCTTGAGGTGTACCAGTCGAGGCGATGCCACGACTGTTAGTGCTCAGGAAGTCCCGAGCGGTACTCGAGAAGACCTGAGTAGGGCAACTTTTCCAGTTTAGGCGACACCTCGACTGGAAGTGTTCGGTGCTCGAGAAAAGTTGGAGTGCATGCTCAGAAGAAAAGCACTCTCAACTTGGATTTTAACTAGGTGGTAGTCGAGGCGGCCTCTCGACTGTTGGTGGTTGGGATGAGCAGAGCTCGAACACGTAGTACTCGGGAAGCATAGTACTTGCCCAATCGAGGCGGCACCTCGAATGGACATGGGAGCAGGAGTAACGAAAGGCAATTAGAATTGAGGCAAACTCGACCAACACCTCCATTGGGTTATCAGTCGAGGCGGCACCTCGACTGGTCGAGTGACCATTGCATTGCAATGTTTGGAATCATGAGCGTTGAGGCGAGCCATTGGAGGAGACAATAGGAAAACCCAAACTCTATATAAGAGTAGGTTTGAGGCTTGAAGAAGGGCTAGAAAAACTCATACAGACATCCTAAAATCTCTCCAAGCATTTTCCAAGTGATTTCTAGGGGTTCTCTTCTCTAAACCTCTTCTTCCTAAGCTCATCCCTAAAATCTTATAAGAAGAAGATACTTTGTTATAATAAAAGATTTCTCCACCTTAGTGTCCATCTGACGGAGAAATAGTGAAAGCTTGCAAGAGGAGTAATCTCCCTTAAGGATTGTCGTGGAGTGTGAGTGGATCTCGGAACCACATTACATCGCCGTGTTAGCATTGGTTTGTTTTGTTTTTCACTCTAGCTTTAAATTTATATTTGTTGGGTTTTTGACACCGCAGCGAGTGTGTGTTCGAACATGTTTCGTAAACATGTGCACAACGGAAGGAATAAAATAATAAATCTAATTTATTACAACACACACATCACACACATGCATAGTACAACATGTGTAGACATAACCGTAAATTCAAATTTTGCAATAAAAGGAAATTTATACTACGTATATCTGACGTATCATGTGTAGCAGGAAAGACATCAACCGGAACGATTCTCGCTAGAATCGTCTCTATCCGTATCCATGCCGAGTATCTTCGGGATGACTTCACAAAGTCACGAGCCTCGTCTTCGTATGGGTTACTAGCCTCGTGTTGAAGCCGATGTGATCGAGAGACGATCACGATCCGAATCAAAATTCGGATCCAAAACGAGTCCTCAAAAACTCACTTCTCCGGAGAGGTATTCGTCAATCGATTGACGAATCCTTCGTCCTCCACCTATGAGTATTACCGGAGATTGAATCCCCGGCAAGGCTACCGCTGTCGGAGCTCCAAACGTCGTCCAAATGACGCTCTGATGAGAAGGAAACAAGCTGTCCAGAAAATTGGACAGCTTTGGTGGAGGAATAGGGGCCGGCCAAATAAGGAAGGTTGAGGCTCACCTTGTTGCCGGACCCAAAGGAGATCACCAGAGCTCCTCCGGCAGTAGCTCGACGCCTACAAGAGGGAAGGACAGTACCTTCTGGACGACGGCAAGGGAGCTAGGTGGTGGTGGGCGGTGGCACTAGGGTTGGCGCCGACTACACCAAGGAGAGGAGGGGGCGGGAACTTAGGGTTACTTGGACTTTGATTAGAGCTTAACAAAACTCTTAAGCCCTATTTTATAGAGAACAAATTCTCTTAATGGTTATCGAATCATAACCAAAGGCCTGTTAACCCGCTCCATTAATTTAAGTTAAAATAAACCAAACCATGATGGTTTATTTTAAGTTAAAACGAACCGAACCAACTTTGGTTCATTCGTTTAAAACAAACCAAACCCTTTGGTTTATTCTCCTCCATTGGATTAGAACCAAACCAATTTGATTCATCCATCATGTCTTCATAAGACACGGCCCATCCACGCTTTCATTGCGACTGAAACGATTTCATGCTCGCTCCATGTTTGGTCCAACCAAACCTAGTTTCTCTCGTCTGAGAATCTCATTCTCAAGCTCGTTTTAAATCCTTCGGATTACGCTCGTTGTGCGTGTGACCAAATAGGTTCTCGGTTTATGTTGGCCGTCTATAATTAACCATTAATTATAGAACGATCATGAGTGGAACCTAGTAGTACATCATGATCCCCAATTAATCAAAAGATCAACGGTTGATCCGTAACTATTTCTCAAACCCTTCAAGAGCTCGAATGAATCGTGCCCCATTCCCTTCACTCATCTTATACCCACTTGGTTCAGACATGGTCTATAGTGTCACCTCACTAGGTCGACTACGCACACCTAGCCCAAGTATCATTTCCTCGCCCCACGGATTCTAGTTATCGCACATGTATCAAGAGTACCTTACTCTAAACATGTAATGCTTTGGCCAAAGACTTTAGTAATAATCCGACGAGAGAGCCATGGGTATACATCTCCTCGCAAGGAGTGGTGAATCCTTTATAGGCTATTCAAACACCTTCGATCACTTCGACTTATACCCAATCATCCCGGGTCCACATCTCCTTAGAGATGTTTGCTTAAGATGTCAAAGCATAAGTCTTCATGATCAAGATGACTTGAATACCGCAAGTCAAAGGAACATCGCACTTAAGCCACAGTAAGAACTTCATTGACATATCTATATATGCAGAGAACCATATGAAGTCTTACTACCGGTCACTCCAATGAACTAGTTACCATAACTAGCATCCACGATTAACTCCGACATCACAATGTCTCCACCAAATGAGAATCACCGCTTGATACACCAAGGAGTATACCTCGTGCTAGTCTCGATAATCGATGGTGTCCAAATCCATCAATTCATCGACTAGGATAATTCCGATACATCACAATTACACATGTAGAGATACTCACTAGTTGTGATCCAATCACAAATTCTCTCATGCCGTGAATCGAGATCGTGACATTCAAGAAATGAGTTTAAGATCCAATCAAATACATGAAAACATGTATACTCAAATAGTGAATCTTCATTTATCATATAAATGGTTCAAACATAAGGCGCATTGCCTTAGGACATCTCTCATATATTACTAACAAACTCCCACTTGGCCTAATGCCAATCGCTACGATTCAATACCATAAGCTCTAACATGACCTCAAACTTACTTTGAGGTAATGCTTAGTCAAAGGATCCGCTAAGTTCCTTTCTGGGGATTTTCTCGATTTGTATTTCCTTCCCATCGATGATCTCTCCGATAAGATGATAGCGCAAGCACATGTTTGGATCGTTGATGAGACCTTGGCTCTTTCACTGCGGCAATTGCTCCATTGTTGTCGCAGAGACCGGTATTGCTTCAACAATGGCGAATCACACCAAGTTCATAAATGAACTTCTGATCCAAACCGCCTTCTGCCGCTTCCGCCGCAATGTATTCTCGCCGCGGTAGAATCCGCTACATTGTCTTGTTTGGATCTTTTCCAACTCATCGCCTATTCAAGGTGAACACGATCCGCATCGAGACTGAATCATCCTTGTCCGTCCGAAGCCGCATCCGTATACCCAGATCACCATGTCCCCTTCTCCATATATTAGGAACACATCCTGAGTTCTTCTTAAGTACTTAAGGATCATCTTAATAGCCACCCAATGATCCATTCCTAGATCGATCGTATCTCGTGACACTCAGAGCATACGATACATCGGGCCTCGACATAACATAGCATACATGATAGATCCTATTATGGATGCATAGGAATCTTACTCATGCAAATCCTCTCATCTTCTATGCGACACATAGACTTCAAAGGTGTATCCATGCCCGATGGGTAGGAAACCTTTCTTGGATTCCGACATGCTAAACCTCTTAGCACTCGGCATATATAGTAGATCGCGAAAGACCAAGCAAACTGCTTCGATCTATCTCTATAGATCTTAATCCCGAGGATGTAGGTTGCTTCTCCGGTGTCTTTCATGGAGAATGTCTTGGATAACCAAATCTTAATCGATCAGAAGATTGAAACATCGCTTCCTATAAGTAATATGTCATCGATACAATACTAGGAACACGATCGCACTCCCACTAACCTTCTTGTACACACATAAGGTTCCTCGATTTTGTGAGAAATCAAACTTTTGATTGTCTCATCAAAACGGATATTCCAGCTCGGATGCTTGCTTCAATCCATATATGGACCGTCGCAATTTGCATACCTTGGTTTTATCAATCGATGTGAAACCTCAGTTGTATCATATACACGCCTGAGGTGTTTCCATTAAGGAAAGTTATTTTCACATCCATCCGCCATATCTCATAATCATAATGAGCCGCTATGGCCAGGAGCATCCGAATGGATTTAAGCATAGCTACAAAGTAATAGGTTTCCCATAATCAACACCTTTATTTTGACGATATCCTTCGCCACCAATCTAGCCTTATAGGTAATCACATTACCATCCATGTCGGTTTTCTTCTTGAAAACCCACTTGCACCCTATAGGCTTTGATGCCTTCAGTGGGTCAACCAAGTTCCAAACTTGGTTTTCATACATGGAATCCATTTCCGACTTCATGGCACATCAAGCCACTTATCCCTTTCTCGAACTTGTCAAAGACTTCTTCATAACCGTAGGCTCCTCATCATCAATGAGTAACACGTGCTCGATTCACTTACGAAAATCCATATCTCTCAGAATGTATGTTCTACTGATCTATGAAGATGTGGTGTTACAATAGGTCCAAGATTGCTCATCACTATGAGTTATCTACCGCTGTGCTTCACCGTATCTCATCAATGTCTATTTGAGTCTCTCGAGCCTCCTCAAGCTGACGACACTCCCACTATTTTCTTGCAAGAGAAACTCTTTCTCTAGAAACACAAAGATGCCTTGAAACAAACACCTTTTGTTCCACAGATGATAGAATTGGTAACCCCTTGTTTCCTTAGGGTATCCAATAAATAGACATTTATCGACTTAGCATCCAATTTGTCTCGACATACACTTCACATAAGCATGACAACCCCATATCTTCAAGTAAGATACATGAGGTTTCTTACTATTCCATATCTCATATGGAGTAGTAGAGACTACCTTGTTGGCATTCTGCTTAACAAGTAAACAATGTTCAAATAGCCTAAAAGGACTTGGGAAGATTCACATGATTCATCATTGACCTCGACCATGTCCAACAAGGTCCGTTACGCCTCTCGTGATACACCATTATGTGTGGTGTATATGGTGGAGTCCATTGAGACAATATACCATTGTCTCTTAGATAATCAAGAAACTCTTGACTTAAGTATTCACCACCTCGATCCGATCAAGTATTTTAATACTCTTGTCATGTTGTTTCTCTACTTCATTTCTGAATTCTTTGAACCTTTCAAAGGCTTCGACTTGTGTTTCATCAAGAACACATACCCAAACCGTGAGTGATCATCGGTGAAGGTAATGAAGTAGCTATAGCCTCCTAAAGCTTGAGTTGACATAGGTCCACATACATCAGTATGTATTAGACCTAGTAACTCTCCCACTCGTTCACCTTTTCCTATAAAAGGTAACTTAGTCATCTTGCCTTTTAAGCATGATTCACATATTTCGTATGAATCCAATTCAAACGATTCCAGAATTCCACATCGGTGTAATTCGGACATGCGTTTCTTGCTTACATAGCCAAGACGACAATGCCACATGTAGGAGTCTAATTGATTATCTTTTCGAGCATGCTTGTTGCTCGCTTCGATATTGAAAATGTCACTGGATACGTCCAACGTATAAATGCAATTGCTTAAAGTTCCAGTTCCATAAAGTATGCCATTCAAAGTTATATAACAACAATTGTTACTAAATGTCAAATGGTAACCATTTCTATTTAAACAGGAAATAGAAACAATGTTCTTTATTAGAGAAGGAACACAATAGCAATTGTCCAGTTCCAAGACTAGTCCGCTAGGGAGCTTCAGCAAATAAGTTCCGATGGCGATCGCAACAACCTTTGCTCCATTGCCAACTTGCAAATTTGAATCCCCTCTGACGAGTCTTCTTTTATTCCTTAACCCCTGTATGTCATTACATATATGTGAGCCACACCCAGTATCCAATACCCAAGTATCTAAGGAAATAGAATGACAATCAATAACGAAGATACTTGAAGAGGATGGGGCATTGGATGCCTTCTTCTTCATGGACTCAAGATAAATCTTGCAGTTTCTTCGCCAGTGGCCTTCCTTGCCAAATGATGGAAAGTGCCCTTTTGTGCTGGTTCTGCCTTATTTGCCTTCTTGTTCTTCCCTTTCTTATGTTCCTTTGTCTTCCTCTTAGAACCTTTCTTTGAGGAATCAACTAACAGAATCGCCTTCTCCTCATGCTTCACAGAAGGCTCCATAGTCTTCAGTATATTGAGGAGCTCAGGAATAGTGGATTCTAATTTGTTCATCTGATAGTTCATCACAAATTGTGAGAAACTCTTGGGCAAACAATGCAGAATTAAGTCAATACTTAATTCATGATCCATCACAAACCCCAGGGTGGCTATCTGCTCGATGTACCCGTTCATCTTTAGCACAAACTGCACTACAGACGAACCTTCTTGCATCTTCGTGGTGAAGAGGAGCCTGGAGACTTCGAACCTTTCGGATCTCGCTTGCTCATCAAACAACTCATGAAGATGGAAGACCATGGTATTAGCATCCATATGCTCATGCTGCTTTTGCAGCTTAGGTACCATCACAGCTAGCATGATGCAACTCGCCAGCTCAGAATCTGCCACATGCTTCTGATAGACCAACATTTGGTCTGGAGTTACATCGTCCTTAGGACGGTTGGGAAGAGGCTCTTCAAGGACATATGCTAGCTTTTCCGCCTTGAGAACAATTCTCAGGTTTCTAAGCCAGTCCAAGAAGTTAGGCCCAATCAATTTGTTTGAATCCAAAATAGTGTGCAAATTCAAAGACGTCATGATCAATCGATTAACCTAGAAATACAAAACGTGCATATATGAGAAAATGATTTTTTTAAAATGCATCAATATACATTTATAAATCTCATTCATTTTTCGAATTTCAAAAACCCCAAAATCACTTTGGGAGATCGTAGGTCTATCTCCGAATGGGCTGATATCCATCATAGATATGAACAACCTTGGAGAGAGTCCAATAAGCCATTCATAACTACGATGGTAGGTATCAACTATACCGATTGCATATCACGTATATGCAACTATCACAATGTGCTATCAACTAATTGAATGTTCACACATACATCGGGTTGTTAACACATTAACAAGTATGCATCATATGCATAGCACCCAACTTCACCTCCCTTTACATCGACCTTGGAGAGAGTCTAACAAGCCGATGCTCCAGGTTAAAGCCAACCCATTAATCGAGAAATAGTTTTAATATGGTTAGAGCGCATTCAACTAATTAGCCCGGCTTGGAGAGAGTCCAACAACCAAAGCTAACGATTGACCTCTGACTCTTACCATATTAGTATTAAACTATTCCATGGTTTGAACATGTTCAGATTCGAGCCGGGCTTGGAGAGAGTCCAACAACCCAAACAAGAAATGGAACTCTGGTTCTAACCATATTAATGGAAGGTGTAGGCTTTAATATTGAGTAAAGGTTTTTATGTCTCATCCTCTTTGCATGCAAATAACTATTATCTACATGACATGACATACATGTCATACATCTACATGTCACGACACGCATGACATAATGATATGCATCTAATGCAATTACATAACATACAATTATGACATGTACAAAATTTCCTTATATGTCATAACTATTTATGAAAATAAAATATATTTAAGATTTGATTTTCCAAATCAAATTATAATTAAATTAGGAAATAAATTTCCAAATCTAAGCACATATTTTATTTGTGGAAATAGTTGATTAAGGAAAGTCAATTTAGGAAACCAATTTCCTAAATCATCAAAACTACTTATGGAAATAAAATATTTAAAGATTTGATTTCCCAAATCAAATCATGATTAAATTAGAAAACAAATTTCCAAAATCTAATCAAATATTTTATTTATGGAAAATATCAATTTCCATAAATACTTCCAACTTTCCAAAAATAGAAGATTTCCATAAATACTTCTAGACTTTCCAAAATTGAAAAATTTCCATAAATACTTCTAACTTTCTAAAAGTAGAAAATTTCCAGAAATATCATTATGACTATCACAAAACCATTTTACGATTATGTCGAAACACAACCTGGGCTCTGATACCACTGTTGAGTTTCCGGCACCGCGGCGAGTGTGTGTTCGAACATGTTTCGTAAACATGTGCACAGCGAAAGGAATAAAATAATAAATCTAATTTATTACAACACACACATCACACGCATGCATAGTACAATATGTGTAGACATAACCGTAAATTCAAATTTTGCAATAAAAGGAAATTTATACTACGTATACCTGACGTATCACGTGTAGCGGGAAAGGCATCAACTAGAACGATTCTCGCTAGAATCGTCTCTATCCATATCCACGCCGAGTATCTTCGGGATGACTTCACAAAGTCACAAGCCTCGTCTTCGTACAGGTTACTAACCTCATGTTGAAGACGATGTGATCGAGAGACGATCACGATCCGAATCAAAATTCGGATCCAAAACGAGTCCTCAAAAACTCGCTTCTCCGGAGAGGTATTCGTCAACCGTTTGACGAATCCTTCGTCCTCCACCTATGAGGATTACCGGAGATCGAATCCCCAGCAAGGCTACCACTGTCGGAGCTCCAAACGTCATCTAAACGACGCTCCGATGAGAAGGAAACAAGCTGTCCAGAAAACTGGACAGCTTTGGTGGAGGAATAGGGGCCGGCCAAATAAGGAAGGTTGAGGCTCACCTTGTCACCGGACCCAAGGAGATCACCAGAGCTCCTCTGGCAGCAACTCGACGCCGGCAAGAGGGAAGGACAGTACCTTTTGGACGCCGGCAAGGGAGCTAGGTGGTGGTGGGCGGCGGCATTAGGGTTGGCGCCGACTACACCAAGGAGAGGAGGGGGCGGCAACTTAGGGTTGCTTGGACTTTGATTAGGGCTTAACAAAACTCTTAAGCCCTATTTTATAGAGAACAAATTCTTTTAATGGTTATCGGATCATAAACAAAGGCCTGTTAACCCGCTCCATTAATTTAAGTTAAAATAAACCAAACCATGATGGTTTATTTTAAGTTAAAACGAACCGAATCAACTTTGGTTCATTCGTTAAAAACAAACCAAACCCTTTGGTTTATTCTCCTCCATTGGATTAGAACCAAACTAATTTGATTCATCCATCATGTCTTCATAAGACACGACCCATCCACGCTTCCATTGCGACTGAAACAATTTCATGCTCGCTCCATGTTTGGTCAAACCAAACCTAGTTTCTCTCGGTATGAGAATCTCATTCTCAAGCTCGTTTTAAATCCTTTGGATTACGCTCATTGTGCATGTAACAAAATAGGTTCTCAGTTTATGTTGGCCTTCTATAATTAACCATTAATTATAGAACGATCATAAGTGGCACCTAGTAGTACATCATGATCCCCAATTAATCGAAAAGATCAATGGTTGATCCAGAACTATTTCTGAAACCCTTCAGCAGCTCGAATGAATCGTGCCCCATTCCCTTCACTCATCTTATACCCACTTGGTTTAGGACATGGTATATAGTGTCAGTCCCCACTAGGCTAACTACGTCACACCTAGCCCAAGTATCATTTTCTCATCCTACGGATTCTAGTTACTGCACATATATCGAAGAGTACCTTACTCTAAACATGTAATGCTTTGGCCAAAGACTTTAGTAACAATCCGACGAGAGGCCATGGGTATACATCTCCTCGCAAGGAGTGGTGAATCCTTTATAGGCTATTCAAACACCTTCGATCACTTCGACTTATACCCAATCATCCCGGATCCACATCTCCTCAGAGATGCTTGCTTAAGATGTCAAAGCATAAGTCTTCATGATCAAGATGAGTTGAATACCGCAAGTCAAAGGAACATCGCACTTAAGTTACAGTAAGAACTTCATTGACATATCTATATATGCAGAGAACCATATGAAGTCTTAGGCTGGTCACTCCAATGAACTAGTTACCATAACTAGCATCCACGATTAACTCCGGACATCACAATGTCTCCAGCCAGTGAAAATCAGCTGGTTGGATACACCAAGGAGTATACCTCATGCTAGTCTCGACAAAATTGATGGTGTCCAAATCCATCAATTCATCTACTAGGGATAATTCTGATACATCACAATTACACATGTAGAGATACTCACTAGTTGTGATCCAATCACAAATTCTCTCATGCTGTGAATCGTATCATGGACATTCAGTAAATGAGTTTAAGATCTAATCAAATACATGAAAACATGTATACTCAAATAGTGAATCTTCATTTATCATATAAATGGTTCAAACATAAGGCGATTGCCTTAGGACATCTCTCATATATTACTAACAATATTTGCTTCTAATAACAAATTGTAGAAACAAGTCAAAGAAAGGTTATTCACCCTTCTCTAGTCATAGAAAGATCCCCAACAATTAATATTAGAGCCCGGATCGCATCGAAAGAACTAACCGTCAATCGAAGCAAGATGACATTTCAAGAGGGATATAGCACCGCTTGACCACCATTCTTCGACAACAATGACTTTGGATATTGGAAAGGTAGGATGGAGCATTATCTAATGAATGATATAGAGAATTGGTTTAATGTTGTAGATGAATTTGAGAAACAGGTGGATGAAGATGGACCACCTCTATGATGTGTACAAATATTATAGGATTTTAGTGGTTGTTTTGGCACACATCTCACTGTATTTAGTAGTTATTTTATGCATGTTTACTTTAGTTTGCACTCTATTATTACTTTATAGTTTGAAGGTCTTCTCTTGTTATTTTTCATGTGTAGGATGGAGTTTCGGAGCTTAATGAAGACTTGAGCAAAGCATGAAAGATAGGGAAGCGTGCTCTTGCCGTGTTCTCAAGACACGACATGCTTTAGGAAGAAAAGATAGAGTTTGTGTAGCTTTCCAGAAGGACACATGGTCAGTCATGTGAAATTCACACGACCATGCCTTTTCCAGATTCAAGACCAAGCGTAGTTTTTTCACTGCGACATATGACCTGGCCATGTGAAATCCACATGGTCATGTCGCGCTACCGTAAAGAAATAGGTTTTTCGCACAAATATGGAAAGCGGGGTTCATCCCAATATATAGGAAGGCATTCCATACCACGAGGAGGATGATTGGGGCCCTAAAAAAGCACCAGAAAAGCTCGCTAATTAGGGAGGGAGGAAGGAGACTCGAAGGCGACGGCGAAGTTCCATCCAAAGGAAGGTTGCCAAGACACTTCTCCAACCAAAACAAGGTGTATTCTCTTTTATTTTGATTTCTCTTTGATTGTAAACATTAAATGAACAATGTCTTGTGTTTTTCTTCATATTCTATGGAGTAGAACCTTTCATTCTAGGATTAGGGAGTAACTTATGCATGTTGGACATGTTTATGCAAGTATATTCTTATTTCTTCTATTTAAGTTTGTAGTTTATGTAGTCTAGTTCTATAATAATGATGACTTGCATTTGTTTCTACTATGCGTAGTCGATATAGATGTCAAAAGCATCTATATCGAAACCTAAGAGAATTAAGGAGGAATCAAAAGGTTGTCCTTACTCCCAAAATCATAGATAATAGGATGTGAAAGAGTTGGGCATGAAATATGGTCCATTGTTTATGGGGGGAACATAGGATATCTTAGAACTCCATGAACCTATTTTATCTAGAGGCCGCAAAGTAGGAGAAATCAACTCGGAGAGGTTGTGGGACCCATGATAGGGGCAATCCATTGATAGCAACCTCCTGAGCTCTGTGGATCTGAAAGGGATGCTCTAGTTAGAATTAGGTAATTCCTGCATAGTACTAAAAGTTCACTGGGATTAAATTTGATGATCCTCTTATAAGATTGAAATTAGAGAACTCAGGAACATAAATTAATGACGTGTTCAACATTGCATAAGTGAAACCGAAATCCTGGAATCTTCTCCTTAGCCTTGAGTAAAACCCTTGTCATACTCTGCGTGACACCAACCTAGAGCTTAGTCCGTGACCTAGAACTCTCAACATTTAGATCCTCTCCAAATAATTAGAGTTTACTGGACCAAACAATAATTGAATATCAGTCCCTGTGGGATCGATAATTTTTATTACTTGACGACAACCGTGCACTTGTGGGGTTTAGCTCAAGGCCAATCTTCAACCTAGCGGTTAGAGATTTGGTTCACATGCATCAAGTTGTTGGCATCTTTGTTAGGGACTTGAAGTCACATTTGTGCGCATCAATTTTTGGCACTGTTATCGGGGATTGATTCATTTGATATTGGTCTAAAAGTGTTTTGATTGGATTGGACTAGTTTTCTTTCTTAATTTTAGCTTTAGTTCAGTTTAGTAGTTTTACCTTTTTGCTTGCTTTCTTTTTTAACATTAATTTTATTTTTTAGTTATTTTCTTAGTCCTTGTTTTTCTTTATTTTCCTATTTGCTTTTAGGTTCTTTTGCTAGGATACTTTTGTTTTTCATTGTATGCATAGGCATATGAGATCTAAGAATTTTCTTTCACTTAATCCAAAAATAGAAAGGACTTTCCATCGTAGGTGAGCAGAGCAAAGAGCTATGGAAGGAAACGGTGAACCTTTGGCAAACGTACAAAACCGTCCCCTGCAGAACTATGCCACTCTAAGCATTAGAGGATTCAGACCGAGTATTGTTGGATCCACTATCATAGCAAAAAATTTTGAGCTTAAACCTGCTTCGATCCACATGGTCCAGAAGAATCAATTTGGTGGTACAACTATTGAAGATCCTAACCTGCACATCGAGATGTTTTTGGAGACATGTTCTACGCTGAAATTCAATGGAGTACCTACAGATGCCATTCACCTGAGTTTGTTTCAATTTTCTCTTAAGGACAAGGAAAAGACGTGGATGCACTCATTACTATCGGAAAGCATCATGACTTGAGAGCAGTGTGAGTTGCAGTTTCCGAATAAATTTTTCCCACCAAGCAAGACAACTCATATGCACCATTTGATCACCAGCTTCTATTAGAAGGAGGTGGAGTCTTTGTTTGAAGCCTAGGATCAGTTCAAAAGTTTACTCCATCATTGCCCCCATCATGGGCTCGAGGGGTGGTTAGTGATCCACACATTCTACAACGGAATCACCTAAGTCATGATGCACGTGAGCATGACCACAAATCTCCAGCCGAAATCGCCAAGGACTTGAAGCGCATGCTCATGCTCAACACCTGCAAGTGCATGGTTGTCATCAAGTAATAAAATATCGATCCTTTCGACCAATATCAATTTAAACCAGTCCTCGGTAATGACACAAAAAACTTGATGCATACGAGCACGACCCTAAATCATCAACCGAGACTGCTAGGGACTTGAAGTGCATGCTCGCACTTAATGCTCGCAAGTGCACGGTTATCGTCAAGTAATAAAATATCAATCCCATATGGACTGGTAATTGAGTACTAGTTTACTAAGCGAATATAGATTGTTTAGACCAAATTAGCTAGTTGATATGCAAAAAGGGTTTAAAAGAAAATGAGAGGACTTGGAGATCACTTTTACAGAGACACCATTGTCACTAGGTCCCTATTATGATCGATGAAATGATTCTATGTTTTTGATTTCACCTAAATGATTGTAAACATATGTCTTACTCCTAATTCTCAATGGTTGTTCATGTAGGTAGGATATCTATTTTATCCAACGTGATCTTTTGGAACTACACCGGATTATCCTATTCCTAGCCAAGTTTGCCTTTCAGATCGTCAGAGCTCAGGGGGGTGTTATCCTTGGGAAGCCCCCTGTCACTGGGTCCCACAACCTTCTAGAGTTGATTTTTCTTACTTTGGGCGTTCTGCTAGAATCAATCTATGATACCTATGGGTTCTTGTGATGAATCAATCTACTTGTGGGTTGACCTTAGTCGCATAGGAAACCTATCACGAGAACCCTAGTGAATCAATTCTAGACTTTAAATCCTCACTTGTAATCGATTACCCCATGTCTCGGTTCTCTTTGGGTCGGAGGATTGGGTTCTCCTTTCGGTCCTTCCCCATACCTCTAAAATATGACCTAATGCTTTTGGTATCTAAATCGGATTAACACAATAGAGTTGGACCATGAACAATCATATCATAGAATAAAAGCAAGCATAAATATATAGCAATTGAAAGCAATGCAAGTAAATATGGATTCATTGCAATATACTGTTTACAAATCAAGATAGGAATTGCCAAAAGAATTATAAAAACTACTCCATAAATAGAAATACAACCATAAGACATTGACAAAACAAGATTCAACCTCACAGGAATTGTAGAAAAGGAGAGAGAAGGGCTTAGTCTTGATCGAAGAGAGTCTTCGGCTATAGCTTGTACTAAAGTTTGGAGTAATGGCATCGAGATCTCCTCCTTCGGCAGTTAGGGGGCCCTTGGATGACCCCATTTCAGGGCTTGGGAGCCTTAGGGCAGCTACCCTTGTGATCCTCGCGATCCCTAGCCTCTTAGACGAGTTTCCTATATATAAAGGCGGCTCCAACTTTCCATAAATGCTCAAAAAACTCTATTTCCTAGAATTTGTGGTGCCGCCACACGACCGTGTGAATTTCACACAGCTGACCATGTGCAAGGCTGGAAACTATTGAAATCTAGGCTAAAAATTGGGCTAGAAAAAACACAAGGCTGTGTGTCACTCTGGAGCCTCTGTTTTGATCTGTTTCGCTTCGAGAACATGCTTGTGTCTTGGAACACGACCAGAGCGTGTTGCCTAAAGTCTATGCTCTATAAAATACTTCATTTTTTCTCCAAAACATCGCCCTACACATAAAATTAACAAAAGTAGATCTTCGAATGAAGATAATAGAAAAGTGGAGTAAACAAAGATAATATGCAATGAATACCCTAAAAAGAAGGTAAGATGTGCACTAAAATGATAGCTAAAACCCTATATAAAATACTCACATCAAAATCTTCCAGACTTAAACTTTGCTTGTCCTCTAGCAAACTTTTGTGTTCAACTCAATGCATATAAATGAATAGCTTCATTATCTAGTATATTCATTTAATCCTATCAAGTGGTGTTATTGTTAAATCAAATAAGTTTACCAAGTCTACAAAGAAAGTTATTCGTGCAAGTGTAAAATTTTATCCTAGTGTTTTCAAATTCCATGTTAAGTCAAGTCGTCATCTCATTGTGTTCCTAAGGTTTCCAGCTCTAGGCACTTACCTGCCCTAAGTGAGGATCATCCCCCAAACTAACACAAATTCTCAAAGGCGTGCTCGGTATTGAGAGAAATAGATGGTGTTGGTGCAATAATGGCCAAGCATTTATGAATTTTGATGTTTGGATAATCATTTATAGCTAGGCAATATTTGTGATCTAATCATTGTAAGAATTTCGGTGAGAGCTAGAGGGGGGTGAATGGCGTATTTTCGTTCACTTGATGGAGTTCGATCGTCGCTTGATTTCTTGCGTGCTCGTCTACACAAACTTATTAATGCACAGAGGAAATAATAATAAAACAAAACAAATAAAGATAAATACGCAACACACAAGCACAAACGATGTAACATGGTTCGAAACCCTAGTTCCTACTCCACGGGGTGAGTTCAATATCGAGCTCTAGTGATGCACACCACCACTAATCAAAAACACTCCTTTTCAGTGACACACTGGAGGTGGAGAAATCTCTTACAAGTGATTACAAAAGTAATACAATAAAATACAAGCAATTACAAAGTAAATACAACACAAGATGTAAAGAACACTTTACAAAAGATGCTTAGAATGCTTGCTTGGTTGATCGCTTGAGCCGCACTTGAAGGGGCTAATTTCCACCTAGCAGTCGACTGCTCATACCCATCAGTTGACTGCTCTTGTAGCCATTGTCTCACAATGACTTAATCCACATTGGAATACTCCAACGAATACCTCATCAGTCGACTGCCCTTACCAGTAATCTACTGATGCTTCGGTAGCCGACTGATCAGTCGTCTATCAAAGGTTCTGAGTTCGAGACCACAACCAACAATCGATTGCTCTCCATGGTAGTCGCTCAAGGGAAGTTGAGGTGCCAGTTGAGGCACCTTACGTCTGTTCGGCCGAAGTCAAGGCCAGTTGAGGTGCCACCTCGACTAGGACTCCAGTTGAGGTGCCAGTCGAGTTGCCTTGCATTTGTGGCCACAACTCAGCCGCAGTCCATCACCAGTCGACTCCCATCATTCGACTGATCATAATCTCAATCGACTACTTAGTGTTGACTCAGCTGCCAAGTGTCAAAACACTTGACCAGTCGACTGGTCTATGACCCCAGTTGACTGATACACCTCAACCATGAGGTTTAACCCAAGTATGATGCCCTCATACTTTCTTGACCACCCTTAGCCTAGACCTAATCCTTCTAGCCACCTCCATCAGTCTCACACCTATTGGATCCCTCCAAGTCATCCATGACATGTTCATCCATACGCTAGCTTTCAGGTGCTTCCATCGGCTATTGTCATGCTAACAGTGTCTACACTGCCAAGACACATTTGGTCTTACGCTGCCAAGACACACGCTTGGACTTTACGCCGCCAACCATTGGACTTATGCTGCAAAGACTCCACCCTTGGACTTTACGCCGCCAATATCAACCCTTGGACATCCCAAATACCAAGTACCCATGACTTGGACTTTCACCACCAAGACTACACACTTGGACTTATGTGGCCAAGACTACACCCTTGGACTTTCCATGCAACTCAATGTTGGACTTTTCAAATGCCAAGACTCATACTTGGACTTTCCATGCCAAGTATCTAAGACTTGGACTTTCCCATTGCCAAGACCAATGCTTGGACTTTCCATGCTAAGTGTCCCACTTAGACTTCTCTATTATATGGTCAACCCCATGTCAACAATATAGTCAACTCATCATCAAACATTAAAATACTACTCGAGTCAAACTCGAGTCTGGTCAATCTTGACATGGGATGATTGCACCAACAACCATGAATGTGTTAAGTGACAGAAAAATCCAAGTGTGAAGACTTGATAAAGAGAAGTCCAAGTGTGAATCTCGGCAAAGAAAGTCCAAGGGAAGGTCTTGGCAACATAAGTCCAAGCATGTAGTCTTGACGACGTAAAGTCCAAGCAGACCTTGGCAAAGGAAGTCCAAAGGCAAGATCTTGGCAATGTAAGTCCAAGTATGTAGTTTTAGTGGCGTAAAGTCCAAGTGGATTTTGGCAAAGAAGAAACTCAAAACAAGACGAAATTGAGGGAAGCTTTTGAAGGCAAGCATGAGAATGAAAGAGTCATAGACTCGGAGGGATCCTGAAGGCGCAAGGTTGATAGAGAAGTTAGAAGGTTGAGTTTAGGTTTAGGGTGTTGGTTTCAAGTATGAATTAATCATACTTGAGGTATACCAGTCGATTGAGATCTTGTACCAATCGACTAGTCTCGAGTTTTTAACACTCGAGGGTCCAGAAGGCTTGAACAGTCGACTAGGGTTATGACCCAGTCGATTAGTCAAGTAGTCAACTGAAGTCGATTGAGTTTTATGGCCTATCAGTCGACTGCCAAGGTTTAGTCATCGACTGGTCCACAATCAATCGACTGCCATATCCTGACAGTCAACTGTTATAAGTAGACATGGGCATAGAAATATTTTTGGTCGACTAATTGCTTAGAGCAGTCGACTGTTGGCTTGATTAGTCGACTGATGGTATGAGCAGTAGACTAATCAACTGAACATTGAGATGTGATGATCGTAGATCAGGCTTTGTCAGAAACCGTTGGATTCGGTCAATAGTAGCAGCAGTTGACTACTAACAGGCTTAATGGGAAAAAATAGTCTCTCTCTATAAAAAGGAGCCTTGGGGAGCTTGAGAGGGATATTGCTCTTATTCTAATCTTTACTCTCAAGCTCACCAAGTCTTCTCCAAGATTTCTAGTGTTCTTAATCTCTTCTTCCCAAATTTAATTCCATCATCTTGTAAGAAGAAGAGAGATATTGTAAGAAGGCTTCTCCACCTTGGTGTGATCATCAAAAGGAGACTTTAGTGAAAGCTTGCTAGGGTTGATCCACCTTACGGATTACTGTGGAGTAGGAGCATTATCTCCTAACCATGTTAAATATCTTTGTTATCATTGTTCTTATTGTCTTTTTATTTCATTCTTAATTGTATTATTTTGTTTGCTTCCTCTAACGTCTTATAGAAATCGAAAGAGGCTATTCACCCTCATCTAGCCATCCAAAGGATTCCCTACAAGTGGTATAAGAGCCCGGATCACATCGAAAGATCTAACAATCAACCAGAGCATGATGACATTTCCAGAGGGATATAGCACGATGCGACCACCTTTCTTCGACGGGAACGACTTCGCCTATTGGAAAGGTAGGATGGAGTATTATTTGATGAATGACATTGATAATTGGTTTAGTGTAGTAGATGGATTCGAGAAGCCCGTAGATGAATTTGGAGCACCACTACCAACGAAAGATTGGACTAGAGAGATGGTGAAGAAAGCTCAAGCAAATGCCAATGCATTAACCACACTCCAATGTGGTTTATCCAAAGAGCAATTGAGAAAAGTCGGACCTTTCGACTTCACCAAAGATCTTTGGGAGAAGCTCATTGAGCTCAATGAAGGATCCAAGGAGACAAGGAGAGTCAAGAGGGACCTATTGATAGGTCAACTTTAAATCTTTAGCATAAATACCAATGAGACCGTGAGCTAAATGCATGGTAGATTCAAGGAAATTCTTAACGGACTACACGTCATAGGTGAGAAGGTGGAAAACCGAGATTTGGTAAGATACATTCTTCAAGCCTTCCCAAGAACAACCTTATGGGCATCAATGGTTGATGCTTATAAGGTTTCTAGAGATCTCTCTTTAGTTAAATTAGAAGAATTGTTTTGTGAATTTAAATTGTATGAGCAAGCTAACACTTCATCAAATGATAAAGGTCTAGCTCTTTTTATAGGTAAGAAGGAGAAGAAGGAAGAACCATCTTCATCTGAATCGGAGGATGAAGCATCAAGTAGTGATGAAGAAATGTCGGCAAATGAGATAGCTCACTATGTCAAGAAGTGGGCAGGAAAATCACTCACAAAGAATGATGTAAAGAAGATGTTCACATCTTCAAAAGGTAAATCAAGTCATAATCCGAATTTTAATCCTAATATTGTTTATCATGGATGCAACAAAAAGGGGCACATCAAGCTAAATTGCTCGGAGCTAAAGAAGGAAAAAAAAGAACAGAAGAAGGAGGACAAGAAGGAGAAGAAGAAGGAGAAGCCTATGGTGACCCAAACAATATGGGACACTCAAAGTGTGGAGGACTCATCTGATGATGATGAGCTTTTCCATATCACATGTCATGTGACAATCATAGCATTGGGAGATGACACCGACAACTCAAGCCAATAGGAGTCTTCATCAAGCGACGAATCGTCATCTAGTGATGATGAGGTAATTATTATACAAGACTATTGATTATCTTAAGAATGCATTAGACAAGTCAGAATCAAGGATTAAGGATTTGAAAGTAGAAATTAAGGCAATTAGGAATGAACAATCTTTATGTGATGATTCATGCATTCTTAAGGAAGAAAATGAGAACTTAAGGAACCAAGTAGTTGAGCTAAGGAAAAATTTAGAAAAATTTACTAAAGGCTCAAAGTACCTTGATATGATACTTAGAGATCAAAGGATCGTTTATAACAAGGCCGACATAGGATATAAACCTAAGGACAAGGAAGTAGCTTATGTCTCCTTAATTAATAGAAAGACAAATATTAAGGGTAAGGTTAAGAAGGCTTGGGTCCCAAAGAAGTTTTTGAATGATATTATCGGTCCAAACATTTGGGTACCTAAGGAGTTTATTTTTCATGTTGTTTAGGTAGGTGGACAAAGCATGTGGATTGTGGATAGCAGTTGCTCAAGACACATGACCAGAGATATGAGCAAGTGATGTGAGCAAAATATATAGGATTTTAAGAGTAGTTTTTTCACACATCTCATTATATTTTATACTTGTTTCATGCATATTCTACCTTGTTTTGCATGCATTTTTTATTTTCTAATTTGGAGATCTGCTCTTGCTATTTTTATGTGTAGGATGACATTTTGGAGGAAAAAAAAACACTTTTTGAGCCAGAGGAAGGTGAGCATGCTCTGGCCATGTTTCTCCCAAAACACAAGCATGCTTCGGAGCTAAAGAAGGCATTCACCGGATAGTTCAGAGGAGGACACGGCCTGATCATGTGAATCTCACATGACCGTGTCCAACCCTCTAAGCCAAAATTAGATAGCAATTCTAATGCCCCACATGGTCGGCCATGTGGATTCCACACGGCTGTGTGGCGCTAGGCTGACTTGATGCAACTAGGGTTTCGTGGGGATTTAATGAAAGTCGGTCCTCTTCTATAAATGGGAAGGCACGCCCAAACCTTAGAAGGGAGGCCCGATGGCTAGGATGGCAAGAAGGTGCCGTAAAAAGCACCAGAGACTCACAATGGGGAGGAAGGAAGCGACTAGAAGATCCATCTCGACACTCCGACACCGTGGAGAACAACGAAGACACACAAATTGGATAGGACAGAAAGTACTTTCTTTATTTTCTTGTTCTACTTGCATTGGAATGACTTTTCTTAAGATGTCTTGTATTTATTCTCATTTATCTATAAAGTAGATACTTTGATTCTAGGATTAGGGAGGAACTTGTGTATGTGGACATGCTAGTTCAAATAGTTATTCATCTCTTTTGATTCTATTTGCAATTTTGTGTTATTTAGATTGATGAGGATTATGTCTTGATTCTATTTATATTGAACATAGGTGATACAAGGGTGAGAGCCTTCATATAAAAAATCTAGGAGAAACAAGGATGAACCTTGCGGTCATCCTCCCTCCCGTAATCGTAGAAGATAGAATATGATAGAGTAGGATATGAAATACGATCCGCTTCTTCATAGGGATTATTAGGACGTCTTTGTACCCCAATAACCTATCTTGGCAAAAGGCCCAAAGTATGACAGATTAACTCTAGAAGGGTTGAGGGACCTTAGTGACAGAGGGCTCCCAACGGTATCAACCCCCTGAGCTCTGACGATCCGAAAGGGAAACTTGATTAGGAATAGGTAGTTCCCGGTAGAAGCAAAAGTTCATCAGACAAATGCATGATGATCCTCCTGCAAGATCGTAATTAAAGATCCCAAATGCATCTAATTGATAGCATATTTCACGACACACAAGTGAAACTGAAGTCCTAGAATCCTCTTAGGGAACTTGAAACCTACCTTCACTTCTTCTGAGTGACACCGTACTTGAGTTAGGACTACCATCAACCTCAAGTAACAACATCCACTAGACAAACGGTATTCGAATCTAAGTCTTTTGGGATCGATAAATCTTTTATTACTTGATGACATCCGTGCACTTACGAACATTGAGCGTGAGCGCGCGCTTTGAGTCTTTGACGATTCCCGTCGAAGATTTGAGGTCGTGCTCGCGTGTATCAAGTTTTTGGCGTCATTGCTAGGGACTATTGATTCGATATCAAATTGAAAGTGGATAGTCTGGATCGGACCTATGCTAGATTTATTTTCTTATTTTATTTTATTTCATTTCCGTTCATTCAATTTTGGATTTTTACTATTCATATTCATTTTAGATTAATTTTAGTAGTCATATTACATCTTGCTTTAGTTCAGTTTTTAGTCTTTCTTCATTTGGTTTAGTGCTTTAGGTTATTTGATTTCCTTTTAATAAGTAGTATATATAATCTCGATTGTGCAACTTGGTTCATCGTATGCATAGACACTTAGGATCAAAAAATCTGCTTTCAATAGACCTAGAAATAGAATGAACCTACCATCACAGGAGAGATGAACAGAGAAGTATGGAGGAGCAAAACACCCCTTTGGCAAACTTAGGTAGCCTACCTCTGCGGAATTATGCAGCCCCGAGTTCTAGATGGTATAGACCGAGTATAGCTAGACCGTTCATTATAGCTAATAATTTCTAATTAAAACCTGCACTCATACGCAAGGTCCAACAGAGCTAATTCGGAGGAGCTACAATTGAAGACCCAAATCGGCACCTAGAGACATTTTTAGAGATATGCTTAACATTAAAATTCAATGGAGTACCCACCGATGGGATCCGTCTGAGCCTCTTCCCATTCTCACTATGGGACAAGGCGAAGACATGGCTACACTCCCTTCATAAAGCATCACCACATGGGAGCAGTGCGAGCAACAATTCCTAAATAAATTCTTCCCACCAAGTAAGATTGCTCACATGCGCCACTTGATTACTAGCTTCCACCAGAAGGAAGGAGAGTCCCTGTTTGAAGCTTGGGATCGCTACAAAGGGCTACTCTATCAATGCCTCCATCACGGTGTTGAGAGGTGGCTGGTGATCCACATATTCTATAATGGGATCACGTATGCCACGAAGGTTTCCCTCGATTCTGCTGTAGGAGGAGCGTTAATGAACAAGACTATCGAGGAAGCGGAAGAGTTGATCGAGGAGGTGGCCCAGAACCACCACCAATGGGCTTCCAAGCATGGTCACCAAGCACCGGTAGGCGGTAGATATGACGTTAACTCCATTAATCATCTAGCGGCAATGATGGACGGACTAAGCAGGCAGTTTGACTCTCTAACCCCTACTTCTGTAGGTGCGACCAACTCCTTTAGTGATGAAGTAGCAGCATATTAGGAGGACTACTATGGAGAGAAAAGAGGATCTGAGGATCAGGTTGAGCATGTTGATGCGGTGGGCGAGCACAATCAGAGGCCCAACAACCCATATTCTAGCACATACAATCCCGGATGGAGGAACCACCCGAACTTTTCCTATAGGAATAATTCAGGGAATTTCTAACAATCGGGAGGATATGAGCAACATAGAAATGGGCAGTAGTAACCACCCAACACCTGACTGGAGCAGATGATAGAAAACCTTATTCATACACAACTAGAGGTGAACGCTGAATTCCAACAGTGACATTCACAGACAGACACAATGATTAAAGAATTAAAATTGTTTGTGAATGATCTTGCTAGCCGACAGAAGATGCTAAAGATTCAGGTAGCTCAGGTCGCCGACCAGGTTGCCAGAGCACCGGGGCGATTGCCAGGAAAATCAGAGGCTAATCCAGTGGAGCAGTGCAAGGCGGTGATGTTACAGAGTGGGAGGATTCTGAAGAATTGCCGAGCAGGTTAGTTGCCGAACTAGAACAAGGATCCAAAGTAAAGGAACCATCTGAGGAGACCAGAAAGGAAGAAGTCGAAAACATAGAGCGTGAACCTGCCACAAAAACTCAATCCCCCTTGATAGTACCATTCCTACAGTGGCTGACCAATGCAAAGAGAGGTGCTGAGTTCGAAAAATTCTTGAACATGTTAAAATCAATCTCAGTGGAGGTGCCGATACTCGAAGCTTTGCACCAAATGCCTCAATTTGCAAAATTTATGAAAGATATTTTGGCAAACTGTAGGAAGGTCGAGTGGTCAGAGACAGTGGCCCTTAAGGAAGAATCGAGTGCTTATCTCCAGAATGGGACCACTCAGAAATTAAAGGATCTAGGGAGTTTCTATATTCCGTGTCATATAGGGACGAACCTAATTAGCAAAGCCTTCTGTGACTTGGGTGCTAGTGTGAGCTTGATGCCTTATACCTTATGCAAAAAGCTAGGGTTGGGGAACTTAAAATTCACCACTATGATGTTACATCTTGCCAACCACTTGTACCGATATCCACTAGGGATTCTAGAAGATGTGCCAGTTAAGGTGGGGAATTTTACACGTCCTACGAATTTTATGGTCATGGAAATGGAGGAGGACCTGAAAATCCCCATAATTCTTGGACGACCATTTTTAGCAACGACTGGAATGGTCATAGACGTTAAGAATCACAAGCTGACCCTAACAGTGGGAGACGATAGTTTAGAATTTGAGCTTGCTAGCGCAGTAAGCCAAGGACCCACGTTGGGTAAGTATGTTATTCTTGCAAGAGCCAAGGAACAGAGTGAAATAAAAAATTCAGACAAGGATGAATAGAGGTTCGTGGAGCCATCGGAGTACAAAGGAGTATGGTCAAGCTAAATACCCTAAACAAGCGCTTCTTGGGAGGTAACCCAAGTGTAGTTTTCTTAATTTTCTTTTATTCATGCATGTTAGGTTTAATTATGATTTTTTGTCCATTGAATCATTTCAAGTAGTTAAGAGTTACTTAGAACTTACTGGCTAGAAGAGATATTTCTTTTTGGAACCCCAGAAGGAAGCACGGGTGTTCGTGTGAATTCCACACGGCCATGCCCAATGGCTAGCAAGGCACACGGTAGGGCATGTGGAAAGGCTCGGACCGTGTGGAGATCTGGAAAAAATCTAGAGTCATACACGACCGTGCTAAATCCTGAACTTTTCACAATCGCCTAGGTCAACACCACACATGGCTGGCCATGTGGATTTCACACAGTCGTGTCGCATATCTTTAAAAGGGGAGAAGCCGTGTGGTTTGCCCCAAATCACCCGTGTGACTCAAACCCTCCACCCTAGCCCATGCGAAATCCTCTCCTCCAACCTCTAAGGAGCCTCTCCAACCTTTAAGAAGCTTCCAAGGAGTAAAAATGAGGAGGACCAAGCATAATGCAACAAAATCTGCTCCTTTAGGGCCAAGGTCAAGGAGAAGGAGTGCCCCACAAGCTTTGGAGGAAGGTAATGCTCCCCCAAGCATCATATTTCATAATGATGAACATAGGGATAGATTTAACATGCTTTCCAATCGAAAAATCACTGCTACTAGATATTTGTATGTAGATCTTTTAGAAACCCTAGGTTTCCTTGGGGATGTACAAGGCCTTTTTACAAAAATGGGTTGGGGAGAGATTATGGAGCTGAGATGCCCAACCTACCTTAGGATAATTTTGGAATTCTTAAGTTCAGTGGAGGCAGAGATATTGATAGGGAGAGATAGTGAAGAGGGAAAGGCCACTTTTAGGCTATTTAACATTGAACATGAGTGGAACTTGCACCAATGGAACTCGTGTTTTAGACTACCTAGTGGGGCAGAGAGAAGGATCCCAATGAGTTTAAGGCACAAACCTTTTGGTTTGATTTGACAAGGGAGAGTGCATATGACCCTTCTAGGGATAAAGCCTCACGCCTCCAAAATCCCATTTTCCAGTATATTCACCGAGTTATGACAAGTACTATTTTTGGGAAGGGGACAGTGATGGAGTTGTGAGGATGAGTGAGCTTCTTTGCCTATGGGGCATGCTACAAGAAAGAAGTACCATTGATGTAGGGTCCCATTTCATTAGGCACTTGGTGAAGATGGGTAAGGCAACCAAGGGAGAGATTATTTTAGGGGGATTAATCACCCACATTTGCAATAGGATGGAGTACGATTGCACCACCTTGAATAGAGTGGAAGGGAGCCTTAGCATCGATTTAGGGGTGTGCATGGCTATGGAAATGATAGTGAGAGAGGTGCACTATTTTTATTTTGTGAGGAAGAACTTGGGACCCCTTATGCTCCCCGACACTGATTGTACCACCATCACCAACCATGCCATTTGGCGATTGGATCTCATAGTGGAGTACCCACCACACGTCGGGCCTTCCGCTCATGCACCCCTCTCACCTCCTACCCATCACTCACTTGTAGATCCACCCATGTATAGGAGCCCCCTAGTCCACACCACGAGCCTACACATGCACCTCCTTTTTTTCCCACTTTTGAGCAGGATGCAGGTATGTCAGCTTATGACTTCTCTGAGTTACGATCGTGCCTCGACGATATTTACGCCGAGCAGTAGACACAGGGGCAGCGATGGGAGGAGTACAAGACCTATACACAGGCAGAATTTCAGGATCTATAGGAGCATTTTCAGAGGCCCGAGGAGTTCTACGGTGAGCCCCGTGCCTATTTTCAGGAGGAGGCTATCTATCGCCAGGAGGTTTGGTAGCATATGCGTGCTACACAGGCACAATGGGTCATGCAGGGGGAGCACAAAGCTGCCGCTGCATCCACCAGTTCCCAGATCGACCACATGTACATGTGGCATCAGCGGCAAAGCACCAGATTCTCCCAGGAGTCCGATATGCCGAGACTACCGAATTTCCCACCTAGACCGCCATATTAGAGGTATAGTTTCATTTAAGTCTGAGGGGAGGCCCCCGAATTTTGATATGCCCTTCTTCTAGCAGTTGTTTCTTTCTTGACATTTAGGTTTAGTTTTAGATTATTTGCATTTACTTGTCCATGCATACAATATTTAGGTTCCTTTCAGCACCTAGTTGTTTGTCATTTTTAAGCTGCTTTAGTAGTATTTTCAAAAATTTTCACAATTTTCTTCCACGCCATACATATCTTAACTTCATTTATTTTGTGGTATTTTATTTTTAGTTGCTTAGATGGATGTTCTAGATTTGCACTTGTTAGCTTTCACCTTTCACTTACACTTGACGAATATTCTGAAAGGGAGAATCTATTACATACATATTTATGATTCATCCCAATAGTCTAGCACTTTGGAATCCACATGTGACTCTAGATTTAGCATTTTAGTTACTAGAGATGCTTGGATTGTGTAGGCCCATTTGGAAAAATTAAAATACCAATGAGCTAGAGAATAACAAAGTTCCTTGAAAGATAAAAAAAGAAAAAGCAAAAAAAAGATAGAAAAAAAGAGAGAGTTAAAAACAGTTATCGTGGGTGGAAATGGTTAGGTGCCCCTTTTTAAGACCGAGTTAGGTTACTAGAGAAACACCTACCAATTTCTCTCAGTATCGAGCATACCTTTGAGACTTTATGCTAATTCTAGGGAACGACCCTCGCTTAGGGCAGACAAGTGCCTAAAAGTTGGAGATCTTAGGAAAGCTAAAGGATGACGACTTAACTCACTGTGGAACGAATATTCCTTAGGAAAAATCTCTTAGCACATGCACGAAAAGCTAACTTTGTGAACTTTTAGAACATATCTATTTGCTTTGATTGATAATACCATTTGATAATTTAATTAACATGCTAGGTATGGGAATGATGTTTTTAAATTTCATGGCATTGAGGTTTGCTTGAGGACAAGCAAAGATTTAAGTCTGGGGGAATTGATGTGAACAAACATATAAAGTTTTAGGAGTAGTTTTCACAGACATCTCATTACATTTTATACTTGTTTCATGCATATTCTACCTTGTTTTACATGCATTTCTTATTTTCTAGTTTGGAGATATGCTCTTGCTATTTTTATATGTAGGATGACATTTTGGAGGAAAACAACACACTTTTGGAGCTAAAAGAAGGCAAGCATGCTCTGGCCGTGTTTCTCCCAAAATACGAGCATGCTCCTGAGTAAAAGAAGGCATTCACCGGATAGTTTAAAGGCGGACAGGACTTGGCTGTGTGAATCTCACACGACTGTGTCCAACCTTTAAAGCAAAAATTAGACAGCAATTCCAGTGACCCACATGGCCAGTCGTGTGGATTTCACATGACCATGTGACGCTAGGCTGACTTGACACAACTAGGGTTTCATGGGGATTTAATGAAAGTTGGCTCCTCTTCTATAAATAGGAAGGCACACCCAAACTCTAGAGGGGAGGCCCGATGGCTAGGACGACAAGAAGGTGCCCTAAAAAGCACCGGTGACTCGCAACGGGGAGGAAGGAAGCGGCTAGAAGATCCATCTCGATGCTCCAGCACCATGGAGAACAACCAAGACATGCAGATTGGATAGGACAGAAAGTACTTTCTTTATTTTCTTGTTCTACTTGCATTGGAATGACTTTACTTAAGATGTCTTGTGTTTATTCTCATTTATCTATAGAGTAGATACTTCGATTCTAGGATTAGGGACTAACTTGTATATGTGGACATTCTAGTTCAAATAGTTATTCATCTCTTTTGATTCTATTTGCAATTTTATGTTGTTTAGATCAATGAAGATTATGTATTGATTCTATTTATATTGAACATAGGCGATACAAGGGTGAGAGCCTTCGTATAAAAAATCTAGGAGAACCAAGGATGAACCTTGTGGTCATCCTCTCTCCCATAATCATAGAAGATAGAATATGATAGAGTAGGATATGAAATACAATCCGCATCTTCATAGGGATTATTATGACATCTTCATACCCCAATAACCTATCTTGGAAGAAGGCCCAAAGTAGGAGAGATTAACTCTAGAAGGGTTGAGGGACCTTAGTGACAGAGGGCTCCCAATGGTATCAACCCCCTGAGCTTTGACTATTCAAAAGGGAAACTTTGTTAGGAATAGGTAGTTCTCAGTAGAAGCAAAAGTTCATCGGGCAAATGCATGATGATCCTCCCACAAGATCGTAATTAGAGATCCCAAATGCATCTAATTGATAGCATGTTCCACGACACACAAGTGAAACCGAAGTCCTAGAATCCTCTTAGGGAACTTGAAACCTACCTTCACTCCTTCCGAGTGACACCGTACTTGAGTTAGGACTACCATCAACCTCGAAACCCTTATTCTCAAAATATTAACTCCGAATAACAACATCCACTGGACAAACGATAATCGAATCTCAGTCTCTATGGGGTTGATAAATCTTTTATTACTTGACAACATTCGTGCACGAAACTCTTGACTAAGGTATTCACCACCTCGATCTGATTGAAGTAGCTTAATACGCTTACCAAGTTGGTTTTTGTACTTCATTCTTGAATTCTTTGAACTTTTCAAAGGATTCTAACTTATGTCTCATCAAATATAAGTAGCCAAATCTACTCATATCATCAGTGAAAGTAATAAAGTACTTATAGCCTCCTCTGGCTTCGACATTGAAAGGGCCACATACATCAGTATGTATGAGTCCTAACAAGTCCGTTGCTCTCTCGCCATGTCCACTAAATGGAGTTTTAGTCATCTTTCCTAAAAGACAAGATTCGCATACCTCATATGATTCAAAATCAAATGAGTACAATAATCCATCTTTATGGAGTTGGGATATGCATTTTTCATTTATGTGACCTAGGCGACAGTGCCAGAGATATGTTTGGTTCAAATCATTCGATTTGAACCATTTGGTATTTACGTTATATATTGGGTTTTCTAGAACATAGAGACCATTCATAAGTGGTGCATTACAATAGAACATTTCATTCAAATAAATGGAACAACATTTGTCCTTTATTATAAAAGAAAAGTTTTTCTTGTCTAAACAAGATACAGAAATTATGTTCTTTGTCAATGCAGGTACATATAAGCACTCCTCTAGTTCTAAGATAAGCCCAGTGGGCAAAGACAAAGAAAACTTTTGCGCCATTGCCTACTCGTAGGTCCACTTCGCCTTTTGCCATTAGTCTACTATTTCTCAGTCCCTGCACATTAGTACAAATGTGAGATGCACATCCGGTATCTAATACCCATGTAGAAGAAATAGATAGATTAACTTCTATAACGTGTATACCTGAGGCAGAAGTCCCACTTCTTTTCTTCTTTACTTCCTCAAGGTAGAGTTTGCATCCCGCCGGTGTCCCCTCACCTAATGGAAACAGTCCCCTTCCTTAGGTACTTTACCTTTACCCTTTGAAGTGGATGAATTGGCCTTGCCTTTGGCTTGGGTCTTACCCTTGCCTTTGCGCTTACCTTTGTCCTTTTTGACCATTAGTACATTACTAACTTTCTTCTTGAGATTCGGTTCAGCAGTTCTTAACATGCTGAGAATCTCAGGCAAAGGCTTATCAATTTCATTCATGTTATAATTCATGACGAATTGATTATATGTTTCCAAGAACGATTGCGCAGATAACATCGGTTGCTAATTCTTGGCTCAGTGGAAAACCTAGTCTTTCAAGGTTCTCAACGTACCCAATCATTTTAAGTATGTGAGTTCCTACAGGTGTTCCTTCTTGCATCTTGCATGCAAAAAGAGCCTTAGACACTTCAAAACGCTTGTGCCTGGCTTGTCCTTGATATAGTTGTTTCAAATTCTCAACCATATCATAGGCATCCTGTTCTCATGTTGCTTCTAAAGCTCATAGTTCATGGTTGCAAGCATAAGGCATGACACATCTAATGCGTCATCTTGATGCTTCTTATAAGCATCTTTTTCAGCACGAGTGGCCGCAGGGGCAGGTATTTCAGGGGTAGACTGCTAGGACATACAGCTTATGCTTCTTGCTTGAGGATAATCCTCAAGTTCCTATACCAGTCAAGAAAGTTCACTCCATTGAGCTTGTCCTTCTCAAGGACAGATCGCAAGTTGAGGGGGTGTGTCGTGTTAGATGACATGGTGATCTACAACAATAAAATGCAAAATTAAGTATCATACCTAAGTCATTTAATTAGGCCTTTAATTAAATGAGGCTCCCACTAAATTCTCATAGCTTTGATATGAGCTAATCATTGATGTAGGCAAACACTTTTCGCTTACATCATTAGCTACTATTTAGCTATAAATTTATATGGGATAAAGATCCACATCATAATTCGTCTTGAGTTAGCTTTGGCTAATTGCCCAAGACGTAGTATGATTAGGTAGGCAATCTTTTGCCAATTACATCTGATGTAACTCTTTAATAGCTTTGGTTAAGTTTAGATTAGTTTAGTGCTTATTCCTAAACCAGCTTCCAGGCTGTGGCGAGGCACAGAGGCCTTCTTGGATATCGGAGCAACGACCACTTCTAAGACAAAGCTGATGTTCGGAAATCACACAAAACTAATTTTAAAACTTATGTTCAAAGCTAATATATGCCTCTACTTTCTTAACTAATTAAGAAAAACTTAATTAAGTCTTAACCAAGTTTGATAGTGGGACATCACGATTGTCCACTCGCACTCTTCCAAGATAAAATGCATTGCTTTGCTTTGGCAAACCCAATAACAAATGATCGAGGAAGTAGTGAGTACCAAACTTTGGTAGGCATATCGTATTTGACTTATTAAGATATAAAAACATGCATCATATACATATTAGCATACATCACATATAAGCTAAACTAACATGCATCACATACATATTAGCATACATCACATATAAGCTAAACTAACATGCATCACATACATATTAAACTAAGCGTGTCATGGTTATGGCCATTATTCTACAATCTTCTCAAGCCAATGAAAAGATTGATTGGTCAACCTAAGGATAGTATCTTCTCCCAAGTGCTTCCTTTTGGTTGTCTTGTGTGTTGACTTCCTCCTTGTAACCTCATCATCCAATGGACCCTCCATCTTTGTTTTGTATATTACAAAAGGAGAAATACTCGAGTTACATTCGAGTCTAAAACTAATTTTTACAACAAGAATTTTAGGAGAAAGGCACGACATGCAGGCCGTATTAAGAATTACAACACACAATCACAAACTTTTGGGACTAGGCCATAACCATGCACCATGTCAATTTTAACTTTTAAAAGACATCGGATATTTTTATTATGTTTGAAAAATTGCTAATGCAATTATCAACTCATAATAAAATTTATCCTACTTCTATATCATATATAAAATAGAGAAAAACTATTTTTATACGATCTTTCGCAAGTGGCTCTGATACCACTTCTGGGATTTCTATATGCCAAATAGCATATACGCAACGGAAAAATTAGGATCCCTTCCTAGTGATCCTTGCGAAAGAAAACCTCGTACAAAATAAATTTCTCTAAAACCAAACCTATCTTATAGGAGAGGATTACCTTTGTTGCGTGCCCTTGTTAATCCCGCTTTTCCTTTTGGTTTGTTGGATCTTTAGCACGTTCAAATGTCCGTGCCTCTATATGTATCCACACGAGCAAGCTCTTGTCTCACAAAAGAAAACTAGAAGGGCTCTCCCTTTACTTCTTGCTAGAGAAGTCCCTAAAGGAGAGGAAGCTAGGGAAAAGAGAAGGGAAGAAGAAGACTACTCTTCTTGCTAGCCTACACTCACAAAACCACACAACCAAAGCTTCCACCAAGCTCTCAAGCTCTCACAACCACAATCACACTTTGGCCGCCACTCCATGGAGTCTTTTATAGGGTTGGAAAACCCTTTCACCTCCTACCATTCAATGCAATCCATTGAGATACCTTGTTTGCCGCCACTTTAAGGAGACAAAAACCACTTTGTCTCCTTCCACCTTATCTAGCTTAGGTGGCATGATTATGTGGCATGCTTGTGTGGCATTCATGCATGTTGAATTAATCTTATTAATTCAATAAGCCCACCTTATCTAGCTTAGGTGGCATGCTTATGTGGCATGCTTGTGTGGCATTCATGCATGTTGAATTAATCTTATTAATTCAATAAGCTTATGTTATCATATTGAATTAATCTCATTAAATCAATAAGGTAACATATTGAATTAATCTCATTAAATCAATAAGCTAAAATTCTCATTAAGCTTAAAGTCCAAAAACCATTTTGTACTTAAGCTTATTCCCAAATTATTCTAGTCAAACTAGAATGCACTAATTCTTCTAATCATCATGCTCTTTGTGTGTGACCCTATAGGCTCTCATAACGTTGGCAGTGGATCTAAACTCTTTTAGATACACAAGCAATGAGCGACATCTAGCAATACATCATTGCTACCCAAGTTACGAAATAAGTCAAGATCCGACTAACCTTTCCGTGACTACTATAATGTATGACCGTGTCCTTCTATCCTTGATATCGGATTGACCAATGAGGCATAGACCATGTCATCCTCGATCAATCTATGTGTTTCTTGATCCCTGAGTAAACTAACTCAAATAAATGAGCTCAATATCTCATATTGACTCATTTGAGCATGGCCATGCGTTTTAGTAGTTCTACTCAATCAAGGGGCCCACCGATATCACTCTCGTCATATGAGAGGGATAGATCCCATCTACATCACTCACATCCCTCCGCATAATTTGTTATATACCCAGTAATCGCCTTTATGGTCCACCCTGTTACGGGTGACGTTTGACGATACCAAAGTACATAATTCCTTATGTAGGGAACCGTAGTGACTTTAGGTTCGAGGACTATTCATACCAATAGTCACATGAGAAAGTTTATGACACTCATATAACGATCCATGAAACTTTCTCATGGCGGGTAAGTTCAGTATATATTCTCTAATATATACCCATGTGTCAACTTGATATCATATATCCATGACTTGTGAGATCAAGTCATCAATCGACCTACATGCTAGTCTTTATGTATTAATATTGCCCTTGCATATTAATACTTGACTAGGAACATTTAGGAAAGTATTCTCTACAGCCTCTCATAATCAATTCTGCCAATTGATGTGCTGTAGATAAGAACCTACTTTTCTAGGGCATTATTATATTTAATTTAGCTGGCACAAGCAAGATGTAAATATAATAACCAATCCTTTGCCTTTATTGAATATGATACAAAATGTTCCCTTTTCAACCATCACATGATTGACTCTAGGGCTATAACTAATAGAGGTACAATTGAGGTATCCCTTAAAATCATTATTCACAAAGTTCTATTAGTCAAAAGCATGAAATTTAGTCTACATAGTGTTAGTCAACTTTGTGATGTCGGTTACCATGTAAAGTTCAAATCTTCTAAATGTTTGATTAAACACAAAAGTCTAGAAGATTGCATGTTAGTTGGATATAGAAAATCAAACATTTATTATGTTGATCTTTCATATGCTTCTAGCATTTGTACCAAGTGTCTCATGTCAAAAGAAGAGGAAGGTTGGCTATGACATAGAAGACTTGGACATATCAACATGAAGAACATTGCCAAGATAGCCAAGTTGGATCTAGTTAAAGGGCTACCAAAAGTGAAGTACATCAAAGACAAAATATGTGATGCATGCTAAGAAGAAAAGCAATCCAAATCATCACACAAGGGGAAACCTCTAACTAGTACTTCATTACCCTTAGAGTTATTGCATTTAGATTTATTTGATTGTCATAGCATCCCATCATTAAATAGCAATAAATATTGTTTAGTGATAGTTGAAGATTTTTCTAAGTATACATGGGTTTATTTTATGAAACATAAGGATGATATCTTAGAAATAATCATAGGATTTAGCAAAAGGGTTGAAAATGAAAGGAATCTCAAAATCAATTGTATCCATAGTGATCATGGTGGAGAATTTGAGAATTCTAACTTTTCAAAATTTTGCTTAGAATATGGGTACAATCATGAGTTCTCTTGTCCTAGAACACCCCAACAAAATGGGATGATGGAAAGGAGAAATCGTGCCCTACAAAAGGCTGTTAGGACTATGCTTAATGTATATTCTTTTCCTAGCTACTTGTGGGCGGAAGCGATTAACACCGCTTGCTATATCCAAAATTGCATTTTAATCCATAGGTTTTTAGGTAAAACACCTTTTGAATTATGGAATGACACAATTCCTACAATTCATTATTTCAATGTATTTGGATGTAAAACCTATATTT
The DNA here is from genome assembly GCA_025175895.1 of Wurfbainia villosa. Classification (NCBI taxonomy): domain Eukaryota; kingdom Viridiplantae; phylum Streptophyta; class Magnoliopsida; order Zingiberales; family Zingiberaceae; genus Wurfbainia; species Wurfbainia villosa. The sequence goes on along the minus strand of CM046002.1, from coordinate 34,779,125 downwards.
TAAATACCAAAGATAATTTAGGAAAATTTGAGTCTAAAGCGAATGAGGGAATCCTAGTTGGATACTCATCTGCTAGTAGAGGTTATAGAATATACTACAAGAGGACTCAAAAGGTTGAGGAATCCTCAAATGCTCAATTTGATGAATCTACTAGTACTTATCCTTGGAAATCCTCCATTGATAAGGATATCAATGATAAAAATCAAGACATTACCCAAAAACTGCAAAATCTAACTTTAGGGGGTAATGATCAAGGGGGAGGACTAGAAAGTAATGATCAAGGGGGAGGAAGAGAAGATTTCAATGATGAAAGAAAGGATACCCATGATCTAAATCAATTTGATTCACCTCCTAGGACCCTAAAGATTCATCAAAATTATCTCCTAAATCAAGTAGTAGGAGAACTATCTCAAGGAGTAAGAACTAGGTCTTTCCATAGAGCTCCTAATAGTCAAGTAGCTCTTATCTCACAAATTAAGCCTAAATCGATTAATGATGCATTACTTGATCCGGATTGGATTTTAGCGATGCAAGATTAGTTAGCTCAATTTGAGAGGAGTCAAGTATGGGAACTAGTTCCTAGACCCAATGATAGCACTATTGTTACTACAAGATGGGTCTTTAGGAAAAAGTTAGATGACCAAGGTAATATCACTTGAAACAAGGCAAGATTAGTGCCAAGAGGATTCAATCAAGTTGAAGGACTTGACTATGATGAGACCTATGCACCGGTTGCTAGCTTAGAGTCAATAAGAATCCTATTAGGATATGCCGCTTGCATGGGATTTAAGCTTTACCAAATGGATGTAAAATCGACATTCTTAAATGGATTTATTAAGGAAGACGTATATGTAGAACAACCTCCCAAGTTTGAGTGTAGATTACCCAAACCACATTTATAAGATTAGAAAAGCTTTATATGGGTTAAAATAAGCTCCCCGGGCTTGGTATGAAAGATTATCATCTTTCTTAATTTCTAAAGATTTTAGTAGAGGTCAAGTTGATCAAACTCTATTTATAAAGTCAAAGTCAAAAGACATCTTTGTTGCTCAAGTGTATGTTGATGATATTATTTTTGGGTCAACAAATGATGATCTCCTCCAAGACTTTATTAAAAATATGGAAAATGAGTTTAAAATGAGTGTAGTTGGGGAATTAAATTTCTTCTTAGGCCTACAAGTTAAACAAACTAATGAGGGAATCCATATATACCAAACCAAATATGCCAAAGAAATGATCAAGAAATTTGGTTTCGAAAATGCTAAGGTAGTAACGACTCCTATAACAACTAACACTGAGATAGACAATGATCTTGAAGGTAAATCAATTGACTTAAAACTTTATAGGAGTATGATTGGTAGCCTACTATACCTAACCGCTAGTATACCCGATATTTTATTTGCGGTAGGTATGTGTGCAAGATACCAATCTTGTGTCAAAGAGTCTCACTTAGTGGTCATTAAAAGAATCTTAAGATACAGTAAAGGCACACTAGGTGTAAAACTTTGGTACCCTTGGACTAGGTCTTTTGACTTGGTTGGGTATATCGATTCCGATTATGGGGGTTGCAAATTGGATTGAAAGAGTACTAGTGGTGGGTGCCAATTCCTTGGATCCTCCCTAGTTAGTTGGAATAGTAGGAAGCCACCTTGTGTGGCTTTATCCACCACCGAGGCCGAGTATGTAGCCATGGGTGATTGTGTAGCTCAATTGCTTTGGATGAGACATACTCTAGAAGATTATGAGATACATTACTCCAACATTAAAATTTATTATGATAATGTGAGTACCATCAATTTGACTAAAAATTTGGTACATCACTCTAGGACCAAGCACATTGAAGTGAAGCATCACTTTATTAGAGATCATGTGGCAAAGGGGGACATTGAACTTAATTACATTGAATCTAAGTCCAACCTTGCTGACATTTTCACCAAGGCTCTCCCCGAAGCGGATTTTTCATCACTTAGGAGAGAACTTGGAATGTGCTTTGTAGAGTAATGGTATAGGTTTGCATGATCCTATAGTATAATCTAGGACTATACCTCAAAGTATCTCACAAAATACCTAAGATTCCATGATTTTTGTATTGAGCCACTTAGACATCATGTGAGATGTTAGGAAGATGCACTTGGTTCATCATGCTTGTTATGATGCATTATTATGAACTTAAGTGTCATCTAGAGACATTAATCCTTAATTGGACCAATCATTGGGAAGACTTGTGTACAATTGATGTGAACATAGCTCTAAGAACATGATTGGAAATGTCAAACAAAATATCTTTTAAACTATGTTTATCATATTTTGAAAAATAATTTTCAATTGGTAGGCAAAAGTGGTACAAAGTTTTAAAAATCCTTAGAACTTTTGTTAGTTTTCAAAGTTTTGTAAATTTCAAAATATGGAAAAGATATATTTTTCAAATTATTTTTTCTTGATATAAAATGACTTGGAAAATGTGTCCGCAAAATTTCATGAATTTTTGACACTTCTTGAATTATTTATGCATTTTTGAAGTTGGGCTGAAAATCTAAACTGGGCATCTTACGGATGTCAGTCAACTGTTTTAGTGTCAAGTCGACTTCTATACTGATTTTTTCACATATCAACCTTGTTTACTTGCCTAGAGTTCAATTCTAGGTGTTCTAACTCAATAATATTATTAGTGCAGTGGTAATATGATAACTTTTATAGGGGAATATGACTAAATTAATGCAAGGGTTAAGGGGGAGCGTTTCATGAAACTTATCTATTCCCATAATCTAAAATGCATATGTTTTATTGTTGGTGCAAAGTTAGGATTTATTCTCATTTATGATTTTTTGCTTTGCTCAACATATCATTCACACATGATAAACTATGTCTTGGATTAAGGGGGAGCTTTATGTCTATGTTATACCTTAGTTCAAGGCATAACCAATCTTACTAGTCAATGTACTTATTGTCTATATCCCTTTCTCTTTTTGATGTGTATCAAAGGGGGAAAAGGGAGAATTTAAGTTAGAATTACATATTTGATTTATGATGCTTTTATTGCATATTTAAATACCTAACTTAAATGATTGCCAAATATCAAAAAGGGGGAGATTATTGGTGCAACAATGCCCCAAGCATTTATGTATTTTGATGTTTGGATAATCATTTATAGTTAGGAAATATTTGTGATCTAACCATGAATGTGTTAAGTGACAGGAAAATCCAAGTGTGAAGACTTGGTAAAGAGAAGTTCAAGTGTGATTCTTGGCAAGGAAAGTCCAAGGGAAGGTCTTGGCAACATAAGTCTAAGTATGTAGTCTTGGCGGTGTAAAGTCCAAGCAGACCTAGGCAAAGGAAGTCCAAAGGCAAAGTCTGGCAGTGTAAGTCTAAGCATGTAGTCTTGGCGGTGTAAAGTCCAAGTGGACTTTGGCAAGGGAGAAACCCAAAACATGACGAAACCGAGGAATGCTTTTGAAGGTAAGCACGAGGATGAAGGAGTTGTTGGTGCAACAATGACCCAAGCATTTATATGTTTTGATGTTTGGATAATCATCTATAGTTAGACAATGTTTTGTAATCTAACTGTGAATGTGTTAAGTGACAGGAAATCCAAGTGTGAAGACTTGGTAAAGGAAAGTCCAAGGGAAGGTCTTGGTGGCATAAGACCAAACATGTAGTCTTGACAGCATAAAGTCCAAGTGGACCTTGGTAAAGGAAGACTAAAGGCAAGGTCTTTGCAGCGTAAGACCAAGCATGTAGTCTTGGCGGCGTAAAGTCCAAGCGGTCCTTTGGCAAAAGAGAAACCCAAGACATGACGAAACCGATGGAAGCTCTTGGAAGCAAGCACAAGGATGAAGGAGTCGCGGACTCGGAGGGATCCTGGAGGCGCAAGGCTGAAGGAAGAGCTAGAAGGTTAAGTCTAGGTCTAGAGGGTTAATTCAAGTATGATTTATTCATACTTGAAGAGTATTATTCGACTGATGTTTCATCCTAGTCGGTTATTCAGTCACTCGACTGAAGTTGGCAGAGTTCGATGGTCAATACGATCAGCTAGGTTTTAGCGATCGATCCACCCATCGGTCATCGCTATACCTAGCGATTGGCGCTGCTGGAACCGGCATAGAAAGGTCATCAGTCGAGTGATCACTTGGAGCACTCGACTGGTTACTCAATCAGTCGACTGATGGTATGATGAGTCGACTAATCAGCTTCCCGTTGGACAGTGACGATCGCAGATCTGGCTTGTCAGAAGCCGTTGAATTACATCGGCTACAACATCAGTCGACTGATGGAGACTATCAGATGACTGATCGAGGCTCAACGAGAAAATCAACCCCTTCTTTATAAAAAGAGGCCATGGGGTGCTTGATAAGGCTAGTGCTTACATTCCAATCTTACTCTCAAGCTCCCCACATTTTCTTAAGCTTTCTAAGTCTTTTAAATCCTCCTCTTCTCTAGTCTTCATCTTCATCAATTGTAAGAAGAGGAGTGTGTTTATAAAAGAAAGCTTTCTAGTGGAGATTTGATTGGATTGAGCCACCTCAAGGATCACCGTGGAGTAGGAGCTTAATCTCCGAACCACGTAAAAGCCTTCTTGTTAGTGATTGTGTTTTTAGCTTCTTAATTTCGTTTAGTATTTATTTTTGCTTCCGCTAACCTTTCTTGTAGAAATTAAAAGAGGCTATTCACCCCCCTCTAGCCTTCCAAAGATCCCCAACAAGTGGTATCAGAGCTCGGATCGCATCGGAAGATCTAACAATCAACCGAAGCACGATGGCATTTCAAGAGAGATATAGCAACGGCGAGGCCTCCATTCTTCGACATCAATGACTTTGAATATTGAAAAGGTAGGATGGAATACTACTTTATGTAGGAGATTTGAGGCCGCTAGAGGGGGGGGAATAACGTCGCGCTCGTTCGTAGATGGAATTTTTCGCGTTTGATCATCTAAAATCTTGTTAGCACAGCGGAATAGTAATAACAAATAAATATAACAAGATACACAATCACAACACGGTCATATAACGTGGTTCGGAACCTCAAGGTTCCTACTCCATGGATCGGGCTAAAATGAACCCTAGCGATGCCAATCACACACCACTAATAAATACTCCTTCTCAGAACAATCCGGAGGCAGAGAAACCTCATACAATAGTTTACAACAATAAACTAATAACAACAAGAAAATAAGATGAAATACAATGCACTACAAGTAAAGAAAACGCTTAACAAATGCCTTTAGATTGCTTGCTTGTTGATTGCTTGAACCGTGGTTGAAGACCCTGATTTACAGCAGCAAATCGCCTCAAAAACGTCCAAGAAATTGCTTGGGTTTTCCTCCATCACGAGCTCCTTATAAAGCTTCAACCTGTGCTAGAAAAGTCGATCAGTCGACTGATCGGAACCATCAGTCGACTGATGCCACTATTGTCATGAGACAACGGCTAGATCCACGTTGGATAAGTCCAATGGATCTACCATCAGTCGACTGATCATGACCATCAGTCGACTGATGGAGTCCTCACTCGACCAATCGAGTCTCGACTCCGATCTGGCGATTTCGAGCACCCGATCGGTGATCACGATCGATCATGCTCGAGCAGCCGATCATTGCCCACCTCTGACAGTCGACTACTAGGCCACTTTCCGTAGTCAAACCCTAATTGACACAGGCCAATCGACTGCCACATGGCACTAGTCGACTGGCACACCTCAAACATGAGGTTTTAGCCAAGTATGGTTCCCCCATACTTTCTAGACCACCCTTAGCCTAGACCTAAGCCCTCTAGCCACCTCCATCAGGCTCACGCCTCTCGGATCCCTCCAAGTCATCCATGACTTGTTCATCCATCGCGCTAGCCTCCAGGTGCTTCCCTCAGCTATTTCATGCTAACTGTGTCTACACCGCCAAGGCACATTGGACTTACGCCGCCAAGACTCCGCTTGGACTTTACGCCGCCAACCATTGGACTTATGCTGCCAAGACTTCACCCTTGAACTTTACGCCGCCAATATCAAACCCCTTGGACTTCTCAAATGCCAAGACTCAAGCTTGGACTTTCCCTTGCCAACTCATGTTGGACTTTCCATGCCAAGACCCATGCTTGGACTTTCCCAAATGCCAAGTGTCCCACTTGGACTTTTCCTTGCCAAGACCCATGCTTGGACTTTACATGCCAAGACTCATGCTTGGACTTTTCCCAAATGACAAGTATCCCACTTGGACTTTCCATGCCAAGTATCCATGACTTGGACTTTCCCATGACAATCACATTGTCATATGTTTTTGTCGAAACATCAAAACATCACTCGAGTCAAACTCGAGTCCTGGTCAATCATGACCTTGGGCCGATTGCACCAACAATCTCCCCCTTTTTGATGTTTGAGAAAAACCAAACAAACCATTGAGTTAGGCCACTAACTCAAAAACTCTTACCAATTATTCCAAATTGGTAATCCAAAATATTTTCCCTTAAACATTCTCCCCCTTCTTGACTAACATCAAAAAAGGTTTTCTCTCTAAGGAGGTCAATGTCTTATGTCCCAATGAGATCTTACAATCTCCCCTTGCTCCAAAAATACCTAGGATCCCTACAATCTTCCTAGTGATAAGTCCCATATCACTCAAGAGAGGCAATCCTATTCACTCTCCCAATTTCCAAATTGGGTCTCTCAAAATCCCATCAATTTCTTAATTGATGTCATTCTCCCATAACTTCTCCTCTTCAAGGAGAAAAACACATCCATCATCCCAAGATGGATACCTCCCCCTAAAGGCTTGCTCTCCCTTGACCATTGCACCAACAATGTCCTTGGGAAGTCCCTAAGCCAATAGGAACTCTAAACCATCAAAAATAAGGTTGAAAATTCAAACATGAACTCTTCCATCCTTAAATTTGATACAAACCCTAAACAACTCTCCTAATCCATGTCCAATGGATTTTTACCCTTTCTAATGCTTCCCAAAGCATATCCTAGGATTAGGAGTGGTTAGGGACCTTAACCGTAGCTGAACACGGGCTAAACAAATCTAGTTTTCCCGAAATCAGCATTGGCAGTCGACTCCGTCAGCTACACAATGATCACTCACATCACGATCATTGTCGAAAGGATCGATAATTTCAACTATCAGAAATGAATTTTGGAAAATCATAAATAATTATACGTATATCGAAAAATCATGAAATTTGATACGTATAATACCTATGACACATACAATGGGTGAAAAATATTGGAAAATTATTTTACCCATAAAATAGTGAGTTTGATACAAAACTCAAAACCATTGAAATTTTCAATGTTTTGGCCCTATCTTGTATCAACTCCATCAATGGTGATTGCTATCAAAAGATAGACTTCACCAAGGTTTTTCAAAATGATTTTAAAACGTTTTCAAAACCTTATTTTGGATCATAGTCCTTGGGATCTATGCACATGACTTGTACACAAGCTTTCCCAATGGATCCACCTTTGAATTAAAATGAGTTTTGGTTCAACTAGATGCAAAAACTATGCACCTTGAACTTAACTCATATCCTAGCATCTCACATGTATCTAGGGTGTATAAATACACATACATGTCAATTGGATGTGAGATGTGGGTTTTGTTCTCCCTAATCTAGGGTTTCATGCATTTTCTAAGGAAACCCTACTTGATTCCCTTATGAATGAGACTTCAAGTCATGCCATTGTTCTTAATTCAATTTTCAATACATTAAATGCATGAAATGATCATGGCATAATGATAGCAAAATTAAAGCATGGCCAATGATCATGATGTCATGGCATATGATATAAATCTAAAAACACATGACATTTAATGACTTAATCCAAAACATGAACATGACATATAAATGATGAAAATAAACATGATGTCATGTCATGACATATGGTAAAAAAATCATGGCAAATAAAAAGTATGGATATAGGTATACCTAAATTTTAATATTAATTGTCGTTTGAGATAATTAAGCATATTTTTGCCATATTACTACTAATCTCCCTAGTGTGCCAAAAACCCAAAATGGCACACTAACCTCTAAACCTAAATTGTGCCAATTGATCATTTTATCAAGCTTCTCAAGTAATATTGGCACATCCTAAAATCTTTTAGGATTAAAGTTCCAATGTATTTCCAAGGTAACCATAACCTTGAAAATATCCTAAAATGCCACCTTTACCATGGTTGAGTTAACTACCCATCCAATCAAGGTTGGCACACCCTAAACCCATCTAGCGTGAATCAATCACGCTCTTAGGAACCCAAAATCTATTTGAGCTCCTAAGGTTAATTAGGTATTCCTTAGGGATAACCTCCCTAGATACCCTCCTAGGCTTGTTAGCCTTGGTCATTTGGGTCTTACCTAGGTTGACTCTAGGGGTAACTCCCCTTGCAACCTTCTTAGTGGCCACCCTTGGTTTCCTAGAAACCTTAGCCACTAGGCACAAACCTTAGTCAACTCTAGAGATGACTTCCCTATTGACCTTGGTCTTCCTAGACCTAGTTTGTGTTCCATAATCAAATGGAACACTATGATAAGCCACCTTAGGCTTAGGTTTGTGACCCAAACCTTCCTTGCCCTTGGTTGACTTTTGACTCTTAGGTCCTAGGTGTTGACTTTGACTTTTGGACCTAGGCTTTTGATCATTTGACCCTTTAGCTTGATTTTGCATAATTTTAAGGGGCTTCTCAAGTTTTTTAAGCCTTGACCTCAAGGCTTGGTTCTCTAATTCTAATTGCCCAATTTTAGAATTTTGATTTAAACCATGGGCATGGTTCTTCCTAGGCATATGCCTAGTCCACTTGGGATTTAGACCTAAGTGTTCTTGTACCTTTCTAATTGTTTCCCTAGGTAGAATTGATCTTGAGTTATTTGACCTAGGTTTGTCCTTAGATAAATTGTTTTTAGGGACATTAGTCCCAAATTTCTTCTTATTATCTAAGTAGACATTTTTAGCACCGAAGCAAAAATATTTATCTCTAGCATGCTTTTCATGATGAATTGCAAGAGAATTAAAATTCCTAGTATGCTTTTGACTTTTAAATTTAGAAAGCGCATTACTAAAATATACCTTAGGGTTAGCCTTAGCTCCCCCTATATATGATGCTCCATTTTAGGTCTTCTTGTCCCTCCTCTTGCATTGACTCCGGAAATGTCCAGGTTGTCGGCACTTGAAGCAAATGACTTGTTCTTTGCTCTTTGCATTGAGGGACCGACATCCTTGACCTTTGGAGCCGGAGGACTCTTCTTGATTCTTTTAGGATATTTACTCTTGTAATGTCCTACTTCCCTACACTCAAAGCAAACTATGTGATTTTTATTTAAAACTACATTGCTTGAGTTACCTAGATCCATGGTGATCGGAGTGGGTTCTTCATCCATCCCGGAGGTTGAGGCTTCTTCTTTATTTTGTTCCGGCTCCGGTGTGGATGGTCTCTCCCCCTCAATCATAGAAGTGGATGCTTCTTCCACCTCTTCTACTTCCTTCTCCGATCCGGAAGTTGACTCCATCTCAACTTCCGACTCCTCACTCGCTTGTGAGGATGATGATTCATGTTTGGCCTCCTTTTCTTGAGCCGGTGATGGATCTTCATGGAGCTTGGCCAATTCCCTCCAAAGCTCCTTGGCATCCATACAATCACCTAGGCTACACAAGAAATCATTAGGAATTAAATCAAAGATAAATTTGATTACCTTCTTATTTTTCTCGAATTGTTGGAGTTGCTCCTCACTCCATCTCTTCTTCTTGAGGAAGCCACCCTTTGATCCTTTTGGATATTCAAATCCTTCCATCAATATAGACCATTCCTCAAAATCCTTCATCATCAAGAAATCTTCAATCCTCCTCTTCCAAGAATTGAAGCCTTCTCGTCCATAGAAGGAATAGGGAATTGGGGTGTTGATATCCCATCCCAATTGTTCTTCCATCTTCACCCTCTAGCTTCTTTTTCTTAGCTCTCAGCGGTTAGTCCGTAGAAGAGCCCCGGGCTCTGATACCAATTGTAGGAGATTTGAGGCCGTTAGAGGGGGGGGTGAATAGCGTCGCGCTCGTTCGTAGATGGAATTCTTTCGCATTTGATCGTCTACAATCTTGTTAGCATAGCGGAATAGTAATAACAAATAAATATAACAAGATACACAATCACAACACGGTCATATAACGTGGTTAGGAACCTCAAGGTTCCTACTCCACGGATCGGGCTCAAATGAACCCTAGCGATGCCAATCACACACCACTAATAAACACTCCTTCTCGAAACAATCCGGATGCGGAGAAACCTCGTACAATAGTTTACAACAATAAAATAATAACAACAAGCAAATAAGATGAAATACAATGCACTACAAGTAAAGAAAACACTTTACAAATGCCTTTAGATTGCTTGCTTGTTGATCGCTTGAATCGTGGTTGAAGACCCTGATTTGCAGTAGCAAATCACCTCAAAAATGTCCAAAAAATCACTTAGTTTTTCCTCCATCATGAGCTCCTTATAAAGCTTCAACCTGTGCTGGAAAAAGTCGATTAGTCGACTGATCGGGAACATCAGTCGATTGATGGCAATGTTGTCGTGAGACAACGGCTAGATCCATGTTGGATAAGTCCAACGGATCTACCATCAGTCGACTGATCATGACCATCAGTCGACTGATGGAGTCCTCACTCGACCAGTCGAGTCTTGACTCCATTCTGTGGCCAATTTCTCGAGCACCAGTCGACTAATCAGACGATCAGTCGACTGCCCACCTCTGGCAGTTAACTGCTAGGCCACTTCCCGTAATCAAACCCTAGTTGACTCAGGCCAGTCGACTGCCACATGCCACTAGTCGACTGGTACACCTCAAACATGAGGTTTTAGCCCAAGTATGGTTCCCCCATACTTGCTAGACCACCCTTAGCCTAGACCTAAGCCTTTTAGCCACCTCCATCAGCCTCACGCCTCTCGGATCCCTCCAAGTCATCCATGACTTGTTCATCCATCGCGCTAGCCTTCAGGTGCTTCCCTCGGCTATGTCATGCTAACGGTGTCTACACCGCCAAGACACATTGGACTTATGCCACCAAGACTCCGCTTGGACTTTACGCTGCTAACCATTGGACTTATGCTGCCAAGACTTCACCCTTGGACTTTACGCCGCCAATATCAAACCCCTTGAACTTCTCAAATGCCAAGACTCAAGCTTGGACTTTCCCTTGCCAACTCATGTTGGACTTTCCATGCCAAGACCCATGCTTGGACTTTCCTAAATGCCAAGTGTCCCACTTGGACATTTCCTTGCCAAGACCCATGCTTGGACTTTACATGCCAAGACCCATGCTTGGACTTTTCCCAAATGCCAAGTATCCCACTTGGACTTTCCATGCCAAGTACCCATGACTTGGACTTTCCCATGATAATCACATTGTCATATGTTTTTGTCGAAACATCAAAACATCACTCGAGTCAAACTCGAGTCCTGGTCAATCGTGACCTTGGGCCGATTGCACCAACACCTTATGAATGATATTGACAATTGGTTTAGTGTTGTAGATGGGTTCTAGAAGCCGGTTGATGAGTTTGGAGTGCCACTACCAACCAAGGATTGGACAAGGAAAAAGTCAAAGAAGGTGCAAGCAAATGCAAAATCAACAACCACACTCCAATGTGGTCTATCAAAGGAGCAATTATTCAAAGTCGGCCCCTTCAACTCCGCTAAAGAGCTTTAGAAGAAGCTCACCAAACTCATCAAAGGATCAAAGGAGACGAGGAGAGCCAAGAGGGACCTCTTGATAGGCCAACTCCAAAGCTTCACCATGAAGACCAACGAGACCATGAGCCAAATGCACGGTCACTTCAAGGAGGTAATCAACGGACTACATGTGATAGGTGAAAAGGTCGAAACCGAGTCCTTGTGAGGTACATTCTTCAAGCTTTCCCTAGAACAACTTTATGGGCATCAATGGCAGATGCTTATAAGGTGTCTAGGGACCTTTCATTAGTTAAACTAGATGAACTTTTTTGTGAATTCGAGTTGCATGAGCAAGCTAACACATTGTCCAAGGAGAAAGGTGTAGCTCTTTTTGTAGGTAAGAAGGATAAGAAGAAGAAGGAGAAGAAAGAAGTCTCTTCTTCATCTGAATCCGAGGAGGAGTCATCTAGTAGTGATGAAGAGTTATCGGCAAGTGAGGTGGCTCACTATGTGAAGAAGTTTGGTGGGAGGTCAAGGAAGCTCACCAAGAAGGATGTGAGGAGGATGTTCCAATCCTCAAAAGGTAAATACTCTAGTAGTTCAAGTTTAAACACTAACGTAATTTGTTATGGTTGCAACAAGAAAGGGCACATCAAGCCGAATTGCCCGGACCTAAAGAAGAAGGAGGAGAAGGAAAAGAAGAAGAAGGAAAAATAAGGAGAAGGAGAAGAAGGAAGCCATGGTAGCCCAAACGTGGGATACACAAAGCTTGGAAGATACATCGGATGAGGATGAGCTTTCCAACATCACCTGCAACTTTGCACTCATGGCCATGGAGGATGAAGCCGGAAGCTCAAGTGAAGAATCATCATCATCCTCAAGCGACGAATCATTCTCTAGCGACCATGAGGTAAAAGACTCCCCTAGGATAGAGTTGCTTTATAAAACCATCGCATGTCTTCAAAATGCTTTAACTAAATCAAAATCTAGGATTAAGAATTTGAAAGTAGAGATTAGGAAAATTAAGAATGTAGAAATTTCTTGTGATGATGCATGTTCACTTAGGAATGAAAATGATGAACTAAGAAAAGAAATAGGTGAACTAAGAGCATGCTTAGAAAAATTTACAAATGGCTCAAAATACCTAGATATGATACTTAGGGATCAAAGGGCTATTTACAATAAGGCCGGAATAGGATATAGGACTAAAGAGAAGGAATGAGCCTTTACCTCCCTTGTTAGTAGGAAATCAACCATTAGGAGCAAGGTTAGAAAGGCATGGGTTCCTAAGAGCTATGTAGTTAATGCTACCGGTCCTAAGATTTGGGTTCCTAAGACTTGTATTTTTCATGTTGTATAGGTAGAAGAACCAAGCTTGTGGATTGTTGATAGTGGTTGCTCAAAACATATGACCAGTGATGAGAGCAAATTTTCAACAATCAACCACATTAGCTAGGGGAAAGTGTCTTTTGGAAATAGCGAAAAACATAAAATTCTAGGAAAAGACACAATTGAGGTATCCCCAAATCTTGCTATCCATAAAGTATTGTTGGTTGAAAACATGAAGTTTAACTTGCTTAGTGTGAGTCAGTTATGTGATGCCAATTTTGATGTTCAATTTGACTCTTCTAAATGCCTTATAAGACATAAGAAATTAAATGATTGCATGTTAGTTGGATATAGGAAATCAAATATTTATTATGTTGATTTATCATATGCCTCTAATGTTTCCCCTAAGTGTCTTATGGCAGAAGAAGAACAAAGTTGGTTATGGCATAGGAGGCTTGGGCACATCAACATGAAAAATATTGCCTAGATAGCCAAGATGGAGCTAGTCAAGGGTTTGCCAAAAGTCAAGTATCTCAAGGACAAGATGTGTGATGCATGCCAAGAAGGGAAACAATCAAAGTTATCACACAAGGGTAAAAATTTAATTAGTACTTCCTTACCATTAGAGCTTATTCATTTAAATTTATTTGATTGTCATAGTACACCTTCTTTGAATGGTAGCAAATATTGCTTAGTTATAGTAGATGATTTTTCTAGATATACTTGGGTGTATTTTATGAAACATAAGGACAATACCCAATAAATAATCATAGGATTTAGCAAAAGGGTGAAAATGAAAGAAATCTCAAAATCAATCGGATTTGTAGTGATCACGGCGGAGAATTTGAGAATTCTAATTTCTCTAAATTTTGCTTAGAACAAGGGTACAAGCATGATTTCTCTTGTCCTAGAATACCCCAATAAAATGAGGTGGTGGAAAGGAGAAATCGTGCCCTACAAGAAGCGGCTAGGAATATGCTTAATGCATACTCATTACCTAGCTACTTGTGGGCAGAAGCGGTTAATACTGCTTGTTATATCCAAAATAGAGTCCAAATCCATAGGGTTTTAGGAAAAACTCCATTTGAATTATGGAATGACACAATTCCAACAATTCATTATTTTAAAGTCTTTGGATGCAAAGCTTATATCCTAAATACCAAAGACAGTTTAGGAAAATTTGAGTCTAAAGCGGATGAGGGAATCCTTGTTGGATACTCATCCACTAGTAGAGGGTATAAAGTCTACAACAAAAGGACTCAAATAGTTGAGGAGTCTTCAAATGTTCAATTTGATGAGACCTCTACCACTTACCCTAGAAAATCCCCCATTGATAATGATATCAATGACAAAAATCAAGATATTACCCAAAAATTGTAAAACATGACATTAGGGGGTAATAATCAAGGGGGAGGATTAGTGAGTAACAATCAAGGGGGAGCAAGAGGGGATTCAGATGATGAAAGAAAAATTGAGGATATCCAAAATCAAAATCAAGTTGATACACCTCCTAGAACAATAAGAGTTCATCAAAATCACTCTCTAGATCAAGTTGTAGGGGAATTATCTCAAGGTGTTAGAACTATGTCCTTCCATAGAGCTCCCTCTAGTCAAATAGCTCTTATCTCTCAAATTGAGCCCAAGTCAATCAATGATGCATTATTTGATCCGGATTGGATCATAGCAATGCAAGATGAATTGGTTCAATTTGAAAGGAGTCAAGTATGGGAGCTAGTTCCTAGACCCAATGATAGCACCATTGTAACTACAAGATGGGTATTTAGAAACAAATTAGATGATCAAGGTAATATAACTAGGAATAAAGCAAGGTTAGTTGCAAGGGGCTTCAATTAAGTTGAAGGACTTGATTATGATGAAACCTATGCCCTGGTTGCTAGGTTAGAGTCCATTAGAATCCTATTGGGATATGCCTCTTACATGGATTTTAAACTCCATCAAATGGATGTAAAATTGGCAGTCCTAAATGGGTTCATTAAGGAAGAGGTATATGTAGAACAACCTCCTGGGGGTGAAAATATAGATTATCCAAACCATATATACAAGCTTAGAAAAGCTTTATACGGGTTAAAACAAGCTCCTCGGGCTTGGTATGAAAGATTGTCATCTTTCTTAGTGTCTAAGGAATTTAGAAGGGGTCAAGTAAATCAAACCCTCTTCATAAAATCAAAATCAAAGGATATATTTGTAGCCCAAGTATATGTAGATGATATTATTTTTGGGTCAACAAATAATGGACTCCTTCAAAAATTCATCAAAAATATGGAGAATGAATTTGAAAAGAGTCTAGTTGGAGAATTAAAATTCTTCTTAGGATTACAAGTCAAACAAACTAATGAAGGAACCTATGTATACCAAACCAAATATGCCAAAGAAATAATCAAGAAATTTGGTTTGGAAAATGCTAAGGTAGTTTCAACTCCTATAGCAACTAATACAAAAATAGATAATGATCATGAAGGAAAATCAATTGACCTTAAGCTTTATAGGAGCATGATTGATAGTCTTTTATACTTAATCGCTAGTAGACACGACATTTTATTTGCGGTAGGCATGTGTGCAAGATACCAATCTTGTGCCAAAGAGTCCCATTTAGTGGTTGTTAAGAGAATTTTAAGATATATCAATGGCACATTAAATGTAGAACTTTGGTACCCTAGGACAAAATCTTTTGATTTGGTTGGGTACACTGATTCCGACTATGCCGGTTGCAAGTTGGATAGGAAGAGTACTAGTGGTGGATGCCAATTTCTTGGATCCTCCCTAGTTAGTTGGAGTAGTAGAAAGCAACCTTGTGTTACTTTGTCCACCATCGAAGCCGAATATGTGGCTATGGGTGGTTGTGTAGCTCAACTACTTTGGATGAGATACACATTAGAGGATTATGAGCTACACTACTCCAATGTCAAGGTTTATTATGATAATGTGAGTACCATAAATTTGACCAAAAATCCGATACATCACTCTAGGACTAAGTACATTGAAGTGAAGCATCACTTCATTAGAGATCATGTGGCTAAGGGAGACATTGAACTTAATTACATAGAATCCAAGTCCAACCTAGCCGACATATTCACCAAGGCTCTCCCTGAAACGGAATATTCATCACTTAGGAGAAAACTTGGAATGTGCTTAGTAGAATAGAGGTCTAGATTTGCATGATCCCATAGAAAATCTAGGACTATACCTCTAAGCATCTCACAAAATACCTAAGAAACTATGATTTTTGTATTGAGCCACTTAGACAACATATGAGATGTTAGGAAGATGCATTTGGTTCATCATGCTTGTTATGATGCATTACTATGAACCAAAATGTCATCAAGAGGCATTAATCCTTAATTGGACCAATCATTGGGAAGACTTATGTACAATTGATGTGCATATAGTTCTAAGAACATGATTGAAAATGTCAAATAAAATATATTTTAAACTATGTTTATCCTATTTTGAAAAATAGTTTTCAAATACTAAGTAAAAGTGATACAAAGTTTACAAAATTCTTAAAGCTTTTGCTAGTTTTCAAAATTGTATCATTTTCGAAATCTGGAAAACATATATTTTTCAAATCATTTTTTCTTGATAAAGAATGATTTCAGAAATGTGTATACAAAATTTTGTGATTTTTAATTTTTTGTTTGCGTTTTTTGAAGTTAAATTTGAAAAGGTGAAATTGACGTTCGAGCTTAGCGATCGGCGATTAAGATATCGATCATTGCCACTCTGATTTTTCTGAAAATCAGCCCTATTTCTATTTCTAAAATGGAAGCTTAAGTGTTCTAATCCTATGGTATGATAATTAAAGTAATTAAAAGGGTATAGGACTGATTGATGCATTGTTTTAGGGGGAGGTTCATAGTGAAATCTTTTCATCCCGTAAATTTATATTGTTGGTGCAAAGTTAGGACATAGTTTCATATTTCTTGGTTATGCTTTGCTCCACATGTTATTCACGTATCATAAACCATGCCTTGGATTAAGGGGGAGCTCCATATTTATCTTTTACCTTAGTTCAAGACATAACCAATTCAATTCTTTCATGAACTTATCATTGTATGAATCCTTCTCTTTTTGATGTATGTCAAAGGGGGAGAAGGAAACTTTAAGTTAGAATTCATATTGGAAATATGATATTTTCATTATATGCATATGTTAAGACCTAACTTAAATGATTGCCAAACATCAAAAAGGGGAAGATTGTTGGTGCAACAATGCCCCAAGCATTTATATGTTTTGATGTTTGGATAATCATCTATAGTTAGGTAATGTTTTGTGATCTAACCATGAACGTGTTATGTGACAGGAAATCCAAGTGTGAAGACTTGTTAAAGGAAAGTCCAAGTATGATCTTGGAAAAGAAAGTCCAAGGGAAGGTCTTGGCGGTGTAAGACCAAGCATGTAGTCTTGGCGGCGTAAAGTCCAAGCGGACCTTGGCAAAGGAAGACCAAAGGCAAGGTCTTGGTAGCGTAAGACCAAGCATGTAGTCTTGGAGGCGTAAAGTCCAAGCGGTCCTTTGGCAAAAGAGAAACCCAAGACATGATGAAACTGATAGAAGATCTTAGAAGCAAGCGCAAGGATGAAGGAGTCGTGGACTCGGAGGGATCCTGGAGGCACAAGGCTGAAGAAAGAGCTAAAAGGTTAAGTCTAGGTCTAGGGGGTTAATTCAAGTATGATTTATTTATACTTGATCGCCCAAGTCGATCGCTCGATACTCACCTGAAGTTGGCGAGAGTTCGGTCAGCAACAAATGATCGCTAGGGTTTGGCTGATCGATCCACCCATCGATCGCTATACCTAGCAATCATCGCTATAAGCGAATTGTACGAAAGGTCATCAGTAGAGAGATTTCTTGGAGCACTCAATTGGTTACTCAATCAGTCGACTGATGGTATGATCAGTCGACTGATCAGCTTCCCATTGGATAGTGACGATCACGGATCTGGCTTGTCAGAAGCCGTTGGATTGCATCGGCTACAACATCAGTCAACTGATGGAGACTGTCAGTTAATTGATCGAGGCTCAATGGGAAAATCAACCTCTTCTCTATAAAAAGAGGTCATGGGGTGCTTGATGAAGCTAGTCTTACATTGCAACCTTACTCTCAAGCTCCCCACATTTTCTTAAGCTTTCTAAGTCTTTTAAATACTCCTCTTCTCTAGTATTCATCTTCATCAATTGTAAGAAGAGGAGTGTGTTTGTAAAAGAAAGCTTTCTAGTGGAGATTTGATTGGATTGATCCACCTCAAGGATTACCGTGGAGTAGGAGCTTAATCTCTGAACCACGTAAAAGCCTTCTTGTTAGCGATTATGTTTTTAGCTTCTTAATTTCGTTTAGTATTTGTTTTTGCTTCGTCTAACCTTTCTTGTAAAAATGAAAAGAGGCTATTCACCCCCTCTAGCCTTCCAAAGATCCCCAACAGGAGTCGTGGACTCGGAGATATCTAGGAGGCACAAGGCTGATGGAGAAGCTAGAAGGTTGAGTCTAGGTTTAGAGTATTGGTTTCAATTATGAATTGATTATACTTGAAGTATATGTTAGTAATATATGAGAGATGTCCTAAGTCAATCGCCTTATGTTTGAACCATTTATATGATAAATAAAGATTCACTATTTGAGTATATATATTTTCATGTATTTGATTAGATCTTAAACTCATTTACTGAATGTCCATGATACGATTCACAACATGAGAGAATTTGTGATTGGATCACAAATAGTGAGTATCTCTACATGTGTAATTGTGATGTATCGGAATTATCCCTAGTTGATGAATTGATGGATTAGGACACCGTCGATTCTATCGAGACTAGCATGAGGAATACTCCATGGTGTATCCAAGCAGTTGATTCTCAATGGCTGGAGACATTGTGATGTCCAGAGTTAATCGTGGATGCTAATTATGGTAACTAGTTCATTAGAGTGACCAGCCGTAAGACTTCATATGGTTCTCTGCATATATAGATATCTCAATGAAGTTCTTACTACAGCTTAAGTGCGATGTTCCTTTGACTTGCGGTATTCAAGTCATCTTGATCATAAAGACTTATGCTTTGACATCTTAAGCAAGCATCTCTGAGGAGATGTGGACCCGGGATGATTGGGTATAAGTCGAAGTGATCGAAGGTGTTTGAATAGCCTATACAGGATTCACCACTCCTTGCGAGGAGATGTATACCCATAGCCTCTCATCGGATTGTTACTAAAGTCTTTGGCCAAAGCATTATATGTTTAGAGTAAGGTACTCTTGGATACATGTGCAGTAACTAGAATCCGTAGGATGAGAAAATGATACTTGGGCTAGGTGTGACGTAGTCAACCTAGTGGGGACTGACACTATAGACCATGTCCTGAACCAAGTGGGTATAAGATGAGTGAAGGGAATGGAGCACGATTCATTATAGCTGCTGAAGGATTTCAGAAATAGTTCTGGATCAACCGTTGATCTTTTCGGTTAATTGGGGATCATGATGTACTACTAGGTGCCACTTATGATCGTTCTATAATTAATGGTTAATTATAGAAGGCCAACATAAACCGAGAACCTATTTTGTTACATGCACAATGAGCGTAATCCGAAGGATTTAAAACGAGCTTGAGAATGAGATTCTCAGACCGAGAGAAACTAGGTTTGGTTGGACCAAACAAGGAGCGAGCATGAAATCGTTTCAGTCGCAATGGAAGTGTGGATAGGCCGTGTCTTATGAAGACATGATGGATGGACCAAATTGGTTTGGTTCTAATCCAATGGTGGAGAATAAACCAAAGGAGTTTGGTTTGTTTTAAAAGGAATGAACCAAAGTTGGTTCGGTTCGTTTTAACTTAAAATAGACCAAATCGGTTTGGTTTATTTTAACTTAAATTAATGGAGCAGGTTAAAGGGTTTTGGTTATGAACCAATAACCATTAGGAGAACTTGTTCTCTATAAAATAGGGCTCAAGAGTTTAATGAGAACCCTAATCCAAGTTGCCGCCCCCTCTCCTTCTCCTCTTGTGGTCGGCGACCAAACCCTAGCCGCCACCCACCATTGTGCCGCCGTCCAAGTTGTTGCCGGCGTCCAAGCTTCAGCTGGTGATCCTCTGGTGACCCTTCGGTGATCCTCCTTGGCTCCGGTGACCAAGTACTAGCTGGCCCCCTTCCCTTTGGTCGGCGCTAACTCCTCCACCAAGCTGTCCAGTTTTCTGGACAGCTTGTTTCTTTTGTGTCGGAGTGTCGTTTGGACAATGTTTGGAGCTCCGACAGCGGATACTTTGCCGGGGATTCGATCTCCCGTAATCCTCATAGGTGGAGGATGAAGGATTCATCAAACGGTTGACGAATATCTCTCCGGAGAAGCGAGTTTTTGAGGACTCGTTTTGAATCCGAATTTTGATTCGGATTGTGATCTTCTCTCGATCACATCGTCTTCGACATGAGGCTAGTGACTCATACGAAGATGAGGCTCGTGATTTTGTGAAGTCATCCTGAAGATACTCGGCGTGGATACGGATAGAGGCGATTCTAGAGAGGATCGCTCCGGTTGATGCCTTTCCCGCTACACGTGATACGTCAGGTATACGTAGAATAAATTTCCTTTTATTGCAAAATTTGAAACTACGGTTATGTCTACATATGTTGTACTATGCATACATGTGGTGTGTGTGTTGTAATAAATTAGATTTATTATTTTTATTTCTTCCGCTGTGCACATGTTTACGAAACATGTTCGAACACGCACTCGCCACGGTGTCAGAAACCCAACAGTGGTATCAGAGCCCAAGTTGTGTTTCGACATAATCGTAAAAAATTTTTGCGATAGCCCTAATGGTATTTATGGAAATTTTTTACTTTTGGAAAGTTAGAAGTATTTATGAAAATTTTTTAATTTTGAAAAGTCTAGAAGTATTTATGGAAATCTTCTACTTTTGGAAAGTTAGAAGTATTTATGGAAATTAATAATTTTCATAAATAAAATATTTGATTAGATTTAGAAATTTATTTCCTAATTTAATCATGATTTTATTTGCGAAATCAAATCATAAAATTTTTTATTTCCATAAGTAGTTTTGATGATTTGGGAAATTTGTTTCCTAAATTGACTTTCCTTAATCAACACTTTCCACAAATAAAATATGTGATTAGATTTGGAAATTTGTTTCCTAATTTAATCATGATTTGATTTGGAGAATCAAATCTCAAACATATTTTATTTCCATAAATAGTTATGACATATAAGGAAATTTTTTACATGTCATAATTGTATGTCATGTAATTGCATTAGATGCATATCATTATGCCATGCGTATCGTAATATGTAGATGTATGTCATGTATGTCATGCCATGTAGATAATAGTTATTTGCATGCAAAGAGGATGAGACATAAAAACCCTTACTCAATATTAAAGCCTACACCTTCCATTAATATGGTTAGAACCATAGTTCCGTTTCTTGTTTGGGTTGTTGGACTCTCTCCAAGCCCGGCTCGAACCCGAACATGTTCAAACCATGGAATAGTTTAATATTAATATGGTAAGAGTCAGAGGTCAATCGTTAGCTTTGGTTGTTGGACTCTCTCCAAGCCGGGCTAATTGGTTGAATGCACTCTAACCATATTAAAACTATGTCTTGATTAATGGGTTGACTTTAATCTGGAGCATCCGCTTGTTAGACTCTCTCCAAGGTTGATGTGAAGGGAGGTGAAGTTGGGTGCTATGCATATGATTCATACTTGTTAATGAGTTAACAACCTGATGTATGTGTGAACATTCAATTAGTTGATAGCACATTGTGATAGTTGCATATATGTGATATGCAATCGATATATTTGATACCTACCATCGTAGCTATGAATGGCTTGTTGGACTCTCTCCAAGGTTGTTCATATCTATGATGGATATCAACCCATTCGGAGATGGACCTACGATCTCCCGAAGTGATTTTGGGGTTTTTGAAATTCGAAAAATGAATGGGATTTATGAATATATTTTGATGCATTTTAAATCATCTTTCTCATATATGCTCGTTTTGTATTTCTAAGTTAATCTATTGATCATGATGTCTTTGAATTTGCGTTCCATCTTGGATTCGAATAGATTGATTGGGTCGAACTTCTTGGACTGGCTTAGAAACTTGAGAATTGTTCTTAAGGTTGAAAAGCTTGCAAATGTCCTCGAAGCGCCTCTTCCCGCCCGTCCTAGTGACAATGCAACTCTGGACCAATTGTTGGCCTATCAGAAACATGTGACTGATTCTGAAATGGCGAGTTGCATCATGCTAGCCACGATGGTACTTGAGCTGTGGAAGCAGCATGAGCATATGGATGCCCATACCATAGTCTTTCATCTTTATGAGTTGGTTGATGAGCAAGTGAGATTCGAAAGGTTCGAAGTCTCCAAGCTCCTCTTCACCTCTGAGATGCAAGAAGGTTCATCTGTGGTACTGCTCAACATACTGAAGACTGTGGAGCCTTCTGAGAAGCATGAGCAAGGGACGATGTTGTTAGTTGGTTTCTCGAAGAAAGGTTCTAAGAGGGAGTCAAAGGAACAACAGAAGGGGAAGAAGAAAAGGGCTAAAAAGGCAGAACTAGCTCAAAAGGGCACTTGCCATCATTATGGCAAGGAGGGCCATTGGTGAAAAAATTGCAAGTTTATCTTGAGTTCGTGAAGAAGAATAAGGCATCAGATGCCCTATCTTCTTCAGATATCTTAGTTATTGATTGTCATTCTATTTCCTCAAACACTTGGGTATTAGATACTAGGTGTGACTCACATATATGTAATGACATACATGGGCTAAGGAATAGAAGAAGACTCATCAAGGGAGAGTCAAATTTACGTGTTGGGAATGGAGCAAAGGTTACTGCACTCGCCATCGGAACGTATTTATTGAAACTCCCTGCAGGACTTGTCTTAGAACTGGACAATTGCTTTTATGTTCCTTCGTTGATAAAGAACATCATTTCTATTTCTTGTTTAAATAGAAATGGGTATCATTTGACTTTTAGTAACAATTGTTGTTACATAACTTTGAATGGAGTTCTTTATGGGATTGGAACTTTAAGCAATGATATTTATACGTTGGACGTATCCAGTGACGTTTTCAATATCGAAGCGAGCAACAAGCGTGCTCGAAAGGATAATCAATTAGACTCCTACATGTGGCATTGTCGTCTTGGCCATGCAAGCAAGAAACGCATGTCCGAATTACATCGATGTGGAATTCTGGAATTGCTTGAATTGGATTCATACGATACATGTGAATCATGATTAAAAGGCAAGATGACTAAGTTACCTTTTACAGGAAAAGGTGAACGAGTGGGAGAGTTGCTAGGTCTAATACATACTGATGTATGTGGACCTATGTCAACTCAAGCTTTAGGAGGCTATAGCTACTTCATTACCTTCACTGATGATCACTTACGGTTTGGGTATGTGTTCTTGATGAAACACAAGTCTGAAACCTTTGAAAGGTTCAAAGAATTCAGAAATGAAGTAGAGAAACAACATGACAAGAGTATTAAAATACTTCGATCAGATTGAGGTGGTGAATACTTAAGTCAAGAGTTTCTAGATTATCTAAGAGACAATGATATATTGTCTCAATGGACTCCGCCATATACACCACAGCATAATGGTGTATCTGAGAGGCGTAACTGGACCTTGTTGGACATGGTCAGGTCAATGATGAATCATGCGAATCTTCCCAAGTCCTTTTGGAGCTATGCACTTCAGACAACTGTTTACTTGTTAAACAGAATGTCAACCAAGGTAGTCTCCACTACTCCATATGAGATATGGAATAGTAAGAAACCTCATGTATCTTACTTAAAGATATGAGATTGTCCTGCTTATGTGAAGCAAACTATATCAGACAAATTGGATGCTATGTCTGATAAATGTCTATTTATTGGATACCCTAAGGAAACAAGGGGTTACCAATTCTATCATCCTGTGGAACAAAAAGTGTTTGTTTCAAGGCATGGTGTGTTTTTAAAGAAAGAGTTTCTCTTTCAAGAAAACAGTGGGAGTGTCATCGAGCTTGAGAAGGCTCGAGAGACTCAAATAGACATTGATGAGATACCTGGTGAAGCACAACAACCAATAACTCATAGTGATGAGCCATCGGCTGGACCTATTATGATACCACATCTTTGTAGATCTGGTAGAACATGCAATATTCCTGAGAGATATGGATTTCTCGTAAGTGAATCGAACGACGTGTTACTCATTGATGATGAGGAGCCTACCAGTTATGAAGAAGTGCTGACAAGTTCAGAAAGGGATAAGTGGCTTGGTGCCATGAAGTCGGAAATGGATTCCATGTATGAAAACCAAGTTTGGAACTTGGTTGACCCACCAGAAGGCATAAAGCCTATAGGGTGCAAGTGGGTTTTCAAGAAGAAAACTGACATGGATGGTAATTTGATTACCTATAAGGTTAGATTGGTGGTGAAAGAATATCATCAAAAGTAAGGTGTTGATTATGACAAAACCTATTCGCCTGTAGCTATGCTTAAATCCATTTAGATGCTCCTGGCCAAAGCGACTCATTATGATTATGAGATATAGCAGATGGATGTGAAAACAACTTTCCTTAATAGAAACCTACTCGAGGACGTGTATATGATACAACCTAAGGGTTTCACATCGGTTGATAAAACCAAGCTATGCAAATTGCGACGGTCCATATATGGATTGAAGCAAGCATCCAGGAGCTGGAATATCCATTTTGACGAGACAATCAAAAGGTTTGATTTCTCACAAAATCCAGACAAACCTTGTGTGTACAAGAAGGTTAGTGGGAGTGCAGTTGTGTTCCTAGTATTGTATGTCGATGACATATTACTTATAGAAAATGATGTTTTTGTCTTACAGTCGATTAAGATTTGGTTGTCCAAGACATTCTCCATGAAAGACCTGGGAAGCAACCTACATCCTCGGGATTAAGATCTATAGAGATAGATCAAAACAGTTGCTTGGTCTTTTGCAGTCTACATATATAGACCGAGTGCTAAAGAGGTTTAGCATGTCGGAATCCAAGAAAGGTTTCCTACCCATTAGGCATGGGATATACCTTTCGAAGTCTATGTGTCCACGCACAGAAGACGAGAGGATTTGCATGAGTAAGATTCCCTATGCATCCGCAATAGGATCTATCATGTATGCTATGTTATGTATGAGGCCCGATGTATCGTATGCTCTGAGTGTCACGAGTAGATACTAGTCTGATCCAGGAATGGATCATTGGGCGACTGTTAAGATGATCCTTATGTACTTAAGAAGAACTAAGGATGTGTTCCTAATATATGGAGAAGGGGACATGGTGATACGCGGGTATACGGATGCCAGCTTCAAGACAGACAAGGATGATTCCAAGTCTCAGTGTGGGTATGTATTCACCTGGAATGGAGGTGCAATAAGTCGGAAATGTTCCAAGCTTGACACTATAGCAGATTCTGCAACTAAGGCAGAATACATTGCAGCTTTGGAAGAAGCAAAGGAAGTGGTTTGAATCAAGAAGTTCATCTCTGAACTTGATGTGGTCTCATCAATGATCCAAACATGTGCTTCGCCGCTATCATTTGATCAGAGAGATCATTAGTAAGAAGGAAATATAAATTGAGAAAATTCCCACTGAAAGGAACTTAGCAGATCCTTTGACTAAGGCATTACCTCAAAGTAAGTTTGAGGGTCATGTTAGAGCTTATGGTATTGGATACCGTAGCGATTGACATTAGGCCAAGTGGGAGTTTGTTAGTAATATATGAGATATGTCCTAAGGCAATCACCTTATGTTTGAACCATTTATATGATAAATGAAGATTCACTATTTGAGTATACATGTTTTCATGTATTTGATTAGATCTTAAACTCATTTACTGAATGTCCACGATACGATTCACAGCATGAGAGAATTTGAGATTGGATCACAACTAGTGAGTATCTCTACATGTGTAATTGTGAAGTATCGAAATTATCCCTAGTCGATGAATTGATGGATTAGGACACCGTCGATTCTGTCGAGACTAGCATGAGGAATACTCCTTGGTGTATCCAAGCAGCTAATTCTCACTGGCTGGAGATATTGTGATGTCCAGAGTTAATCGTGGATGCTAGTTATGGTAACTAGTTCATTGGAGTGACCAGCCGTAAGACTTCATATGGTTCTCTGCATATATAGATATGTCAATGAAGTTCTTACTGCAGCTTAAGTGCGATGTTCCTTTGAATTGCGGTATTCAAGTCATCTTGATCATAAAGACTTATGCTTTGACATCTTAAGCAAGCATCTCTGAGGAGATGTGGACCCGGGATGATTGGGTATAAGTCGAAGTGATCGAAGGTGTTTGAATAGCCTATAAAGGATTCACCACTCCTTGCGAGGAGATGTATACCCATGGCCTCTCGTCGGATTGTTACTAAAGTCTTTGGCCAAAGCATTACATGTTTAGAGTAAGATACTCTTGGATACATGTGCAGTAACTAGAATCCGTAGGACGAGGAAATGATACTTGGGCTAGGTGTGATGTAGTCAACCTAGTGGGGACTGACACTATAGACCATGTCCTGAACCAAGTGGGTATAAGATAAGTGAAGGGAATGAGGCACGATTCATTGTAGCTGCTGAAGGGTTTCAGAAATAGTTCTGGTTCAACCATTGATCTTTTCGATTAATTAGGGATCATGATGTACTACCAAGTGCCACTCATGATCGTTCTATAATTAATGGTTAATTATAGAAGGCCAACATAAACCGAGAACCTATTTGGTCACATGCACAACGAGCGTAATCCGAAGGATTTAAAACGAGCTTGAGAATGAGATTCCCAGACTGAGAGAAACTAGGTTTGCTTGGACCAAACAAGGAGCGAGCATGAAATCGTTTCAGTCGCAATGGAAGCGTAGATGGGCCGTGTCTTATGAAGACATGATGGATGATCCAAATTGGTTTGGTTCTAATCCAATGGTGGAGAATAAACCAAAGGGGTTGGTTTGTTTTAAAACGAATGAACCAAAGTTGGTTTGGTTCGTTTTAACTTAAAATAGACCAAATTGGTTTGGTTTATTTTAACTTAAATTAATGGAACGGGTTAACACGTTTTGGTTATAAACCAATAACCATTAGGAGAATTTGTTCTCTATAAAATAGGGCTCAAGAGTTTAATGAGAACCCTAATCAAGTTGTCGCCCCCTCTCCTTCTCCTCTTGTGGTCGGCACCCAAACCCTAGCCGCCGCCCACCCTTGTGCCACCGTCCAAGTTGTTGCCGGCGTCCAAGCTTTAGCCGGTGATCCTCTGGTGACCCTCCGGTGATCCTCCTTGGCTCCGGTGACCAAGGACTTGCTGGCCCTCTTCCCTTTGGCCGGTGCTAACTCCTCCACCAAGCTGTCCAGTTTTCTGGACAGCTTGTTTCCTTCGTGTCAGAGCGTCGTTTGGATGACGTTTGGAGCTCTGACAGCGACTACTTTGCCGGGGATTCGATCTCCGGTAATCCTCATAGGTGGAGGACGAAGGATTTGTCAAACGGTTGACGAATACCTCTCCGGAGAAGCAAGTTTTTGAGGACTCATTTTGAATCCGAATTTTGATTCGGATTGTGATCTTCTCTCGATCACATCGTCTTCGACACGAAGCTAGTGACTCGTACGAAGAAGAGGCTCGTGACTTTGTGAAGTCATCCTGAAGATACTCGGCGTGGATACGGATAGAAGCGATTCTAGCGAGGATCGCTCCGGTTAATGCCTTTCTCGCTACACGTGATACGTCAGGTATACGTAGAATAAATTTTCTTTTATTGTAAAATTTGAAACTATGGTTATGTCTACACATTTTGTACTATGCATGCGTGTGGTGTGTGTGTTGTAATAAATTAGATTTATTATTTTTATTTCTTCCACTGTGCACATGTTTACGAATCATGTTCGAACACACACTCACCGCGGTGCCGGAAACCCAACAGTATACTAGTCGGTTGATGTCTTATACCAGTTGACTGGTCTCAAGTTTTCAGCACTCGAGGGTCCAGAAGGCTAGAACAGTCGACTGGAGTCATGACCCAGTTGACTGGTCAAGCAGTCAACTGAAGTCGACTGAGTTTTGTGGCCTATCAGTCGACTACCAAGGTTTGGCAATTGATTGGTCCACAATCAATGGACTGCCATATCTTGGCAATCGACGGTTAAAAGTGGACACGAGCACAGAAACATTTTTAGTTGGCTAATTGCTTGGAGCAGTTGATTGTTGGCTTGATCAGTCGTTTGAAGGTATGAGCAGTCGACTGATCAAGTGAACGTTGAGCTATGACGATCACAGATCAGGCTTCGTCAAAAGTCATTGGATTCGGTCAATAGTAGTAGCAGTTGACTGCTGGTATGCAGTAGTTGACTACTGACAGGTTCAATGGGAAAAAAATAGCCTCTCTCTATAAAAAGGGGCCTTGGGGAGCTTGAGAGGGCTAGTGCTCTTATTCCAATCTTTACTCTCAAGCTCACCAAGTCTTCTCCAAATTTTCTAGTGTTCTTAATCTCTTCTTCCCAAATTTAATTTCATCATTTTGTAAGAATAAAAGTGTGATTGTAAGAAGGCTTCTCTACCTTGGTGTGATCATCAAAAGGAGAATTTAGTAGGAGCGTCATCTCCGAACCACGTTAAACATCTTTGTTAGCATTGTTCTTATTGTCTTTTGATTTCATTCTTAATTGTATTATTGTGTTTTCTTCAGCTAACTTCTTATAGAAATCGAAAGAGGCTATTCACCCCCTCTAGCCATTTAAAGGACCCTACAGATGGGTGTTTCCCCAGCAATCTAACTCGATGTCAAAGGGGCACCAAACCATTTTCATCCACGATAATTATTTTTAACTTTTTTTCTCTTTTCCCCTTTTTTCTTTATTAGAAAGTTTCTTTTTTTTTCCCTCTTATCCTTACTTGCATCTTGATTTTTCCGAAAGGGTTTATACAATCCGAGCATTTCCAGTAACTAAAATGTTGACTGAAAGTTACCTATGGATTCCAAAGTACTAGTTAAACGAGATGAATGATGACTAATTATATACTAGATCAACTTTTCAGAATACAATTTAAGTGTAATTTAAAAATAAAAACTAACTAGTAGAACTTGGTAAACACTCATATAACTTTTATAAAATTTGCACCACAAGATAGAAGAATTTGAATTACTAAAAATAATAAATCATATCAACATGATACCATCAAAATAGTACACATAGAAGCAAACTTAAAGGACAAGTGGATCCCTGAACTAAAAACAAAATTGTCAATGCATGAATATGATATGAAAGCAAGTAACCATATGAAGAAATAATGAACTAGACCTAAAGATTGTAAAAGAAAATAACTTAACTACTTAAGTAAGATAACTAAATGTGCAAACATCCAATTAAATCAAAATGATATTTCTTCCCCCCCCCCCCCAAACTTACATCGAAGTATACTTCTATAGGTGAAGCAATTAAGGTGGTCGTTGAGGAAGATAAGGCAGTTAAAGCGTTTGTGTATTCATGTGCACCATTAGTCACCTAAAAAATGAAATAAAAGAAAGCAGTAAAATGGAAAAGGGAAATTGCAGTGATAATTAAAATAGACAAAAATAGAAAAGATGATACTAGAAAAAGAAGAACAATAAAAAACTAAAAATAAAGTGGTCTAATCCAATAAATTCACCTTTCAACAAATATCAATTAAAACCAATCCTCAGTAACGATGCCAAAAACATGATGCACACGAGCATGACCCCAAATCTTCAACCGAGACCGTCAGGGACATGAAGCGCGTGCTCGCGCTCAACGCTCGCAAGTGCACGGTTGTCGTCAAGTAATAAAATATCAATCTCACAGGGGGTTGGTAATCGAGTACCAGTTTAGTAAGCGAATATAGACTAGTTTAGTAAGCGAATATAGATGGTTTAGACTGAATCAGTTGGTTGATAAGAAAAAAGGGTTGAAAGAAAAACGAGAGGACTGGGAGATCACTTTTACAGGGACTCCATTGTCACTGGGTCCCTGTTATGAATGACAAAATGATTCAATGTTTTCAGTTTCACCTACATGATTATAAACATGTCTTATTGCTAATTCTCAATGGTTGTTCATGTAGGTAGGATATCTATCTTATCTGACATGATCTTTTGGAACTACACCAGATTACCCTATTCCTAGCCAAGTTTCTCTTTCGAATCATCAGAGCTCAGAGGGTTGCTATCCTTGGGAAGCCCCCTATCACTGGGTCCCACAACCCTTCGAGAATTGATTTCTCCTACTTTGGGCCTTCTGCTAGAATAGGTTCATTATGTTCTATGATACCTATGGGTCCTCACGGTGAATCAATCTACTTGTGGGTTGACCTTAGTTGCATAGGGCACTTGTCACGAGAACCCTAGTGAATCAATTATAGACTTTAAATCGCCACTCGTAATCGATTACCCCATGTCTCAGTTCTCTATGGATTGGAGGATTGGGTTCTTCTTTTGGTCCTTCCCCATAATATGCGCGAACACAACCTTAAATCTTCGACGAGAATCGGCAAGGACTTGAAGCGCACGCTCACGCTCAACTCCCTTAAGTGCACGGATGTCGTCAAGTAATAAAAGATGTATTGATTCTACAAAGACTGAGATTCGAATACCATTTGTCCAATGGATGTCATTATTCTGAATAAATCTTCTAAGAGTAAGGTTTATGAGGTCGACGATAGTCCTAACTCAACTGCGTTGTCACTTGGAGAAAGCGAAGGTAGGTTCAAAGTTCCCTTAAAGGATTCTAGGACTTCGGTTTCACTTGTGAATTGTTAAGCATGCTATCAATTTAATGCCTTTAGGATCTCTAGCCATAATCTTGTGGGAAGATCATCATGCATTTGCCCGATGAACTTTTGCTTATACTGGGAATTACCTATTCCTAACTAAGTTTCCCTTTCGGATCATCAGAGCTCAGAGGGTTGATACTGTTGGGAGCCCCCTGGCACTAGGGTCCCTCAATCCTTCTAGAGTTGATGTCTCCTACTTTGGGCCTTCTACTAAGATAGGTTATTGAGGTACGAGGATATCGTAATAAACCCTATGAAGAGACAGATCATATTTCATATCCTACTCTATCATATTCTACTTTCTACGGTTATGGGAGGGAGGATGACCACTAGGGTTCCTCCTTGGTTCTTCTAGATTATCGATACGAAGGCTTTCCACCCTTGTATTGGCTATGTGCTATAGAAATAGACCCAAGACATAATTCTCATCGATCTAAATAACATAAATTACAAATAGATTCAAAGGGAATGAATAACTATTTGAACTAGCATGTCCATATAAACAAGCTATTCCCTAATCCTAGAATCGAAGTATCTACTCCATAATTGAATGAGAAATAATGCAATACAACTCTTGGTGAATCGTTACAATACGAATAGAATGAAAAATAAAGGCAATACTTTCTGTTCTATTTGATCTGGTGTCTTGGTTCTTCTCCACGGTGCCGGAGCGTTAATTTGGGTCTTCAAGCAGCTTCCTTCATCCCTGTTACGAGTCTCTGATGCTTCTTAGGGCACCTTCTTGCCATCCTAGTCATCGAGCATCCTTTCTAGGGTTTGGGCGTGCCTTCCTATTTATAGAAGAGAAGTCAGCTTTCATTAAAACCCTGTGAAACCCTAATCTGCATCAAATCGGAATGACACGACACAACCATGTGGAATCCACACGGTTGGCCATGTGGCACGTTGGAAACCTTGCCCTGAATCTAGCTTCAGGGTCAGGCACGACCGTGTGAAATTCACATAGTCGACCGTGTCTTCATATGAATCGTCATATGAACGTCGTCTCTTGATCTAAAGCATGCTTGCCTTCCTTTAGCTTCAATTTTGTGTCATTTTATCTCCCAAAATGCCGTCCTACACATAAAATAGTAAGAGTAGATCTCCGAACTAGAAAATAAGAAATAAATGTAAAATAAAAAAAAATGTGCATAAAATAGGTATAAAATGTAATGAGATGTTTGCTAAAACTACTCCTAAAACCCTATATGTTTTGCTCACATCAATTCCCCCAGACTTAGATCTTTGCTTGTCCTCAAGCAAACCTCAATGCCATGAAATTTTAAAAGTATTATTCCCTACTTAGCATGCTAACTAAAATTATCAAGTGGTATTTTCAATCAAAGCAAATAGATATGTTCTAAAGATTCACTAGGTTAGCTTTTCGTGTGCGTGCTCAGAGAATTTCCTAGGGGATACTCGTTCCATGGTGACTAAAGTCATCATCCTATTGCTTTCCTAAGGTTTTTGACTTTTAGGCACTTACCTGCCCTAAGTGAGGGTCATTCCCTAGAATTAGCATAAAGTCTCAAAGGAGTGCTAGGTATTGAGAGAAATTGATAGGTGTTTCCCCAGTAACCTAACTCGGTCTCAAAGGGGCACCTAGCCATTTCCACCCACGTCAACTATTTTTTTTTTTCAACTCTCATTTTTTTTCTCTCCCTTTTTTTCTTCTTTTTTCCTTTTCTTCTTGCTCTTTTTTTTTTATTTTTATCATCCTCCCTAGCATTTCAATTTTTTCGAATGGTTTTACACAATCCGAGCATCTCCAGTAATTAAAATACTAAGTCTAGAGTCACCTATGGATTCCAAAGTACTAGACTACTGGGATAAATCATAACTACGTATGTACTAGATTTTCCCTTTCAGAATATTCGATAAGTGCATGTGAAATATAAAAGCTAACAAGTGAAAATCTAGAACATCCATCAAAGCATCCAAAAATGAAATTCCACAAGATAAAGGAGGTTAAGCTAGCTATGTCATGGAAATAGGTCGTGAAAAATTTGGAAAACATCACTGAGGCATCTTAAAGTAACTAACAACTAAGTGCTGGAAGGGATCTAAACACTATATGCATGGAAAAATAAATGCAGCTAATCTAAAACTAAACCTAAATGTCAAAAAAAACTAATACGAGTAGAAGAGTATGTCAAAACTTGGGTCTCCCCTAGACTTACATAAAACCATACCTCTAGCATGGCAGTCGAGGAGGGAAATCTGGCAATCTCGGCATGTCGGGCTCCTGGGAGAATCTGGTGCTCAGCCGCTGATACCACATGTACATGTGGTCAATTTAGGAACTGATGGATGTAGCGGTGGCTCTATGCTCCTCCTCCCTGGACCACGTGATTGTGTGTCATGCATGTGCTGCCGAACCTCCTGGTGGTAGGCAGCCTTATCCTGAAAATAGGCTCGGGCCTCGTCCTAGAACTCTTTGCCCCATTGGAAATGCTCTCGGAGGCCCTGAAACTCCACCAGCATGTAGGCGTTGTGCTCCTCCCATCGTTTCCCTTGTATCTGCTGCTTGACATAAATGTCGTCGAGGCACAATCGAAACTTAGAGAAATCGTAAGAGGACGTACCTACATCCAACTTATAGGTAGAAAAAGAAGGAGGTGCAGGTGTAGGCTCTCGATGTGGACTAGGGGGACTCCTGTACATAAGTGGACTCAAGGGTGAGTGTTGTGCGGGCGGTGAAGGGGGTGCATGGGTAGAGGGTCCCTCGTGTGGCATGGACTCTACTTCCCTATCAAATCGCTAATTGGCATGGTTGGTGATGGTGGTACGATCAGTGTTGGGGAGCCTAAGAGGTGGCAAATTATTACTTACAAAACCAAATGAATATCCTTCCCTAACTATCATTTTCATAGCCATGCACACCCCTAAATCTATACTAGGCTCCCCTTTATTCTGTCCAACCCTTTGAAGGGAGGGGAAACTTCACTTCTCCTACTTCAACTAAGTCGCTTGTTCATGGCAATCCCTTCTACGTCCCCGGATAAAAAAATTTATCCTTGACAAAAGGAATTGCCCAAGCAACCTTGTCATCGTCGTGCTATTCGATTAGAGTGGTCACTTAAACAAACTTATTGTTCAAGCGACCAACCTCTATTCTACGAATAGCCACGGAATAGACGATGTACGGATCACCGGATTTTGTGTTTATGTTCGGGGTCCAAGTATATTTAGCCACAAAACAGAATATATATCATGCATAAAATTGAAAAACAAATATAAACATGTAACAAATGAAAATAGAGAATCGATATAACTCTCGATCTTCTATTGTATGACCTTCCTCCTTTCGGACGTCGTGTGGACGACGATCTACCAAAAGTTGAAGCTCCTAGATCACCAATCTTCCTTCCTTGCTTGTTCCGAGCAAGAGGACGAATAGAAACAAGACCCTTCTCATTCCTTTAGCCAACCAACAAGCAACAAGGAAGTTACTTGCCGCCGACCAACAAGGAGAAGGGAGAAAAGATGAATGCCAACCAAAGCTCCAAGGAAGGACCCTATGCCTTGGTTCCACCAGCCAAGGAGAAGAGATTGTGGGAGTTTGGACACCGACCAAAGTGAGGAAGGGGCTGTATGGGCGCCGGCAAGCTTGAGGAAGAAGAAGATAAGGAAATAGTTTCCTTATTTGGTGCCGCCAACCCCTATTCTCCTTGCCGCCCAAAACCATAGCCTCTCCCCTTGCCTCTTGCTCTCCACGCCAACCCTAAAGGCTCCTTTTATAGAGATAAGCCTTGTTTTAATCTCCACCATCGGATCTAGGGATTTAATCTCAACCGTCGGATCTAGAGATTTAATCTCTACCTTTGGATCTAGAGTTTTGTTTCCATCCATTGGATCTAGGCTTCATGAGGTATTAATAGGCTACAATAGGGACCATGAGGAGGAGTTGGATCTTGGCCACCCAATGGATCAAGTCCACATAAAGTCCGATCCATTAATGATAATCCAATCCACTAAAGGATCATCATTGATCTACCTCACCAACCCCCATAAGTTAATATGGGCTCCATATATTATATGTACATTTTCTCCCCGTATTTAAGATCTCGAATGTCTGTCGATTAATTAATTTATTGACCATTAATTAATCAACATATTACTCCATGAGTAGTACCACTCAACCTTTTCATCATGCCGGACCAAGTCCACCTGTAGGGTTTACATGATGAACCTTATGAGCTCCTCAAGGGGACATCATCATCCTAATATATAGGACACGGTTTCCTCCTATAATAAACGGCACACCATATAAATAATATCATTTCCCAACTTACCGAGCCTATCGATTTAATCTATAAATCTCGCCCATTGGTAAATCAAAGAAATGAATACTAAGTATATGTGCCCGTTATTATATTGGGATTAAGAGTATGTACAATATAATATCCGAGGTCCGATTCGATTATGTAGTCAGCAATAAATTGAATCACCTCTAAGTCGGTCCTGCTCAATACACACAAAGTGTACTAGTGTGATTTTATGGTCAAGACAAACCAATACCAAATCACACTACAACCATACCAATGGTTTGTCTAAAGCCATCTCGGTTGTGAGCCTATACTTATACTTTACAAGGAGCCGATAACATGATCTCCCGTGTGACACCACACACCATGTTATCTACAATGTAATGTATTAGACAATATGCATAACCATAAAAATATGCAAACAATGATCATGTGATTCTTATTTCAAAATAAAGATGTTCATACAAAAGATAGACTTTTCAGTATACATCCCAACAAACTCCCACTTCTACTAAAAGACTATGTTATCCTTAAACTGCCATATATCTGACCCTCATTCCCTCCACATGCCTATCAAAAGCTCTCTTCGGAAGGGCCTTAGTGAAAGGATCTGCCAGGTTATCCTCTGATGCAATCTTGCCACAACAACTTCTCCTCTCTTTACGATTTCTCGTATCAGGTGGTACTTGCGCTCTATGTGTTTACTAGCCTTATGGGATCGTGGTTCCTTCGAGTTTGCAACTGCACCACCATTATCACAATAAATTTTGATAGTTTTGTGCAAACCAGGAATCACATCCAAGTCCATCAGGAAGTGTTTGAGCCACACAACTTCTTTGGCCGCCTCAGAGGTTGCCACATACTCAGCTTCCATGGTGGAGTCTGCCATGCATTTCTGCTTGACAATCCTCCATACAATGGCTCCACCTCCCAAAGTAAACACAAAACCTGAGGTAGACTTACTGTTATCCCTATCTGATTGGAAGTCGAAATCCGTGTAACCCACAGAAAGTAATTTTTCTTCCTGGTAAACTAGCATATAATTCTTAGTCCTTCTTAGGTACTTCAATATATGCTTTACTGCAGTCTAATGTCCCTGTCCTGGATTACTCTGATATCTGCTGACCATGCCCACGGTAAAGCAGATATCTGGTCTCGTACATAGCATCGCATACATGAGGCTTCCTACCGTCGAAGCATAAGGAACCGCCTTCATCTCCTCTATCTCCTCAGATGTTCTAGGACACATCTCCTTAGATAAAGGAACTCCATGTCTGAAAGGTAGAAAACCTTTCTTGGAGTTTTGCATGCTAAAATGATCCATAATCGTGTCTATGTATGAAGCTTGGGATAAGCAAAACATCCTTTTCTTGCGATCCCTTATAACTTTGATCCCAAGGATGTGTCCCACTTCTCCCAAGTCTTTCATATCAAACTGTTTGGACAACCATATCCTTACGTCCGATAACACCTTGATATTGTTGCCAATCAATAAAATGTCATCTACGTATAGTATAAGAAATACCACTACATTTCTGTCACATCTCTTGTATATACAAGACTCATTTGGACTTTGAATAAATCCATAAGACTGGATTATCTCATCAAATCGGATGTTCCAAGACCTCGAAGCTTGCTTCAATCCATAAATGGACCGATTAAGCTTACATACAAGATGCTCTTTGCCCTTCGCAATGAATCCCTCTGGTTGCTTCATATAGATGTTTTCCTCAATACTTACATTAAGGAAAGTTGTCTTGACATCCATCTGCCATACCTCATAATCCATATGAGCTGCATTGCATAAGAGAATCCGGATAGATTTAAGCATGGCTACCAGCGAAAAGGTCTCCTCATAACCGATACCCTCTTTCTGAGTATACCCCTTCGCAACAAGCCTCGCTTTGAAGGTATCAACCTTCCCATCTATTCCTCTTTTTATTTTGTAGATCCACTTGCATCCAATGGTTTTTACACCATCGGGTGGTTCCACTAGCTCCCAAACCTGATTTGAATCCATAGATTCAATCTCAGTATTCATTGCACTTCGCCAAGATACTGCATCTTTATCTTGGATTTCCTCATCATATGTCCAGGGATCAGGTTCATGTTCGCTAGGAACCAAATCAGAAGATTCACCCAAGAACATGAATCTATCAGGTTGTCTCACAACCCTCCCACTACGATGAGGTATCACCTATGTATCCTCTGTGACACGCGGTGTAGTGACTTGTGGTATATCCTCTTGTACCGGTGGTACTGAAGAAGTGACTTCCCCTTTTATTTCCTCCAGAACAATCTTACTCATGAGCTTGTGGTTCATCACATAGTCTTCCTCTAGAAATCTGACGTTCGTGCTAACGATCACCCTATGATCTCTAGGACTGTAAAACAAATCACGTTTCGTTTCTCTAGGATAGCCAACGAACATGCATACTTTTGTACGAGGTTCCAACTTACCAGCATCTACCTTCAGCACATGTGCTGGACTCCACCAAATCCGAATATGTCTTAGACTGGGCTTTCGCCCAGTCCACAATTCTGTGGGAGTTGAAGGCACTGATTTCAATGGAACCAAGTTCATAATGTACACCGCCGTATCTAGACCATATCCCAAGAACGAATCTGGCATTTCAGAATAAGTCATCATCGATCTAACCATCTCCATAAGAGTCCTATTCCTTCGCTCTGCTACACCATTCTGCTGGGGTGTGCCAGGTGTAGACAATTGGGATTGAATCCCAGCCTCTGATAAGTAGTTCCTAAACTCTCCCAAGAGGTACTCACCACCACGATCAGATTGCAGTGTCTTGATACTTTTACCTTGACATTTCTCCGTATCAGCCTTGACTTCTTTGAACTTGTCAAAGCATTCAAACTTGCGGCGCATCAAGTAAATGTATCCATATCTCGAATAATCGTCTATAAAAGAGACGAAATACTCAAAATCACCTCTAGCCTGGATAGACATAGGACCACACAAATCAGAATGAACCAATTCTAACACATCTTTGGCTCTATACCCCTTGGCCTTAAAAGGCCTCTTGGTCATTTTACCCTCCAAGCAAGATTCGCAGGTTGGGAAATATTCCATCACTAATGAACCCAAAGGTCCATCAACTATCAACCTTTGAATTTTGCTTAGGTTAATATGACCAAGCCTAAGGTGCCAAAGATATGTTTGGTTCATCTTCGAAGGTTCTTTTCTCTTATTGGAATTAGAAGATGAGTTATTTACTTCTATTTGCATCGTGGGAGCTTTTGGTTCAAGTGTGTATAGATTTCCTATCAATGCACCTGAACAGATAATGTCCCTATTTCTTTTTATAACAACTCTGTCATTAAAAGAAATAGAATATCCATCCATAAACAATTTAGTAACCGAAATTAAATTCTTTCTAAATAAAGGTACATAAAGGCAATTCTTAAGAATCAAAACTTTATTTTTCTCAAAAGATAAATAAACGTCTCCCACTGCAACAGCCGCCACCTTTGTGGCATCGCCAGGTATACGGTAATCTCCCCCTCAGCCAGTCGTCTGGTTTCTTGGAACCCCTACAAAGTATTGCAGACATGATCAGTGGCTCCCGTATCTACACACCAGGTCCCAGTAGATAACACCACTAAACATGTTTCAACGACTAGACTAAAAGATATACCTTTGTTTTGCTTGCGGTTGGGGCAATCCTTCTTCCAGTGTTTAGTCTGCTTACAAGTGAAGCACTTGCCTTTCAGCTTCTTCACTCCTCCCTGAGTTCCTCCCACCGCCTTCACCCTAGTTTGTTTCTTCTTCTTCTTGCCTTTCGGCTTAGAAGTAGAAACCATGGCATGCGCCTGAGCACTCTGACGAAATAGCCCCTCTGCCGCTTGGATTTTTGTCAGAAGCTCTGCCAATGAATACAACCTCTTGTTCATATTGTAGTTCAGGCAAAACTACTCAAAACTCCTAGGTAGAGACTAGAGAATGATATCGACCTGAGTTTTCCCATCGATCTCAGCTCCAAGGACTTCCAACTCATTCAAATGAGCCATCATCTTGAGAACATGATCCCTCACGGGTGTTCCCTCGATCATGGTGGTCGTCATCAAGTTCCTCATGGCTTCCTGCCTAGCAGCCCAATTCTAGTGTCCGAAAAGCTCTTTGAGATTGAGCATCATGTCATAAGCAGTGGTCATGGCTTGATGCTGATGTTGCAGTACATTTGACATAGATGCCAAAATATAACATTGTGCCATCTCATCGGCCTTTATCCACTTCTTATAACTCTCTTTCTCCTTTTCCCTAGAATCATCCGCAGGCTTAGGAGGGCACTCTTCGAGTAGTACATATTTGTATTCCTCAGCAGTCAAGACAATGTCTAGATTCCTCTTCCAATCAACATAGTTGGGTCCAGTAAGTTTATTCTCTTTTAGTATCACAGCAAGTGGGTTGAAAGTCATTTTGAAAGAAAACCTAAGAATCACATAGATCAAAACATTAGATTTCAAAAAATTATTGATTCCTCAAACAATAATTTTTTAAAATCAACCAACACCTCAAAACACCGAGAATATCGTATGCCACGATAGTGTGGACGTATATAAATTCTACATTTCTAAGAGGAGGTTTTACCCATTAATTTTACTAACTTGTCAACCTAACTTTTTGACAAGTAAAAATAATAGTTGGTTCCTCTTTGGCCCTACAAATAAAAGCAGTGACTCCGATGGGGAGGATACTTATATTTGTATCTAAGTGTTCACCATTACTCGGTACCAAGGTAATTATCTCGGGTTATGTGTCTTCCGATGGGGAAGTACACATGCTCCTTAATAATTTCCTATAACCATATTTGACCTTGTGATCCGCAAACAAACTCATATGATGGGGAGGAAGGTACTCAGAGCCGATGCGCAAGTTTGTTTGCA
Organism: Wurfbainia villosa; assembly: GCA_025175895.1. Taxonomy (NCBI): domain Eukaryota; kingdom Viridiplantae; phylum Streptophyta; class Magnoliopsida; order Zingiberales; family Zingiberaceae; genus Wurfbainia; species Wurfbainia villosa. The sequence continues at coordinate 34,739,154 of CM046002.1, read as the reverse complement.
TCACTTGTCAAAGCGTAATGGAGGCCGTGGGAATTTATAAAAATATTCCTCTCCCACTTAGTAATTTAAAATTGAGGAATTTTCTAGCCTACGACATGCATATCAAAAAATAAGCAATAAATATGAAAAATAAATTTTTTTCCAACTATTATGACTTTTGTCTTCAATATGTCTCCCGTCACATCGCCATCTCGTCCGCTCCTCCTACGCCATGTATGAGCCATCTGGAGATCTGAGCCGAGACTAAAAACTATTTTAATTTACATCCATCGATCCTATACTCCTCGAGGGAGTGTACATGAAATCTCGATCGAAAGTAAACTAAAATAAAAAGAGTGGCTAAACACTGTCGTATCTAATTTACAAAAAATTAAATACTAGCCTCGTCAACCCCGAGGATTCAACAAAATATACTATTACACACATACAATCACATACACACATATGACCATAATAGTCGGATCTTATGCCTGCAACCAAAGAGTTAACCTACGCATATCCTACTATTATCCGACACATATAATATATGAAAAATACATAAGAGTAATCGAATCCTAAACACACAAAACTAGAAACCGTGGCTGTGATACCACTTGAAGGGAGGGGAAACTTCGCTTCTCCTACTTCAACTCGGTCGCTTGTTCATGGCGATCCCTTCTACGTCCCCGGATAAAAAAAATTTATCCTTGACAAGAGAAATTGCCCAAGCAACCTTGTAATCATCGTGCTATTCGATTAGAGTGGTCACTTGAACAAACTTGTTGTTCAAGCAACCAACCTCTATTCTACGAATAGCCGCGGAATAGACGATGTACGGATCACCGTCTTTTGTGTTTATGTTCGGGGTCCAAGTATATTTATCCACAAAATAGAATATATATCATGCATATAATTGAAAAGCAAATATAAACATGTAACAAATGAAAATAGAGAATCGATATATCTCTCGATCTTCTAATGTATGACCTTCCTCCTTTCGGACGTCGTGTGAGCGACGATCTACCAAAAGTTGAAGCTCCTAGATCACCAATCTTCCTTCCTTGCTCGTTCCGAGCAAGTGAAAGAATAGAAAAAAGACCCTTCTCCTTCCTTTAGCCAACCAACAAGCAACAAGGAAGTTACTTGCTGCCGGCCAACAAGGAGAAGGGAGAAAAGATGAATGCCGACCAAAGCTCCAAGGAAGGACCCTAAGCCTTGGTTCCACCGGCCAAGGAGAAGAGATTGTGGGAGTTTGGACAGCGGCCAAAGTGAGGAAGGGGCTGTATGGGCGCCGACAAGCTTGAGGAAGAAGAAGATAAGGAAATAGTTTCCTTATTTGGTGCCGCCAACCCCTATTCTCCTTGCCGCCCAAAACCCTAGCCTCTCCCCTTGCCTCTTGCTCTCCACGCCAACCCTAAAGGCTCCTTTTATAGAGTTTAGGGATAAGCCTTGTTTTAATCTCCACCATTGGTTCTAGGGATTTAAACTCAACCGTCGGATCTAGAGATTTAATCTCAACCGTCGGATCTAGAGATTTAATCTCTACCTTTGGATCTAGAGTTTTGTTTCCATCCATTGGATCTAGGCTTCATGAGGTATTAATAGGCTACAATAGGGACCATGAGGAGGAGTTGGATCTTGGCCACCCAATGGATCAAGCTCACATAAAATCAGATCTATTAATGATAATCCAATCCACTAAAGGATTATCATTGATCTACCTCACCAACCCCCATAAGTTAATATGGGATACATATATTATATGTACATTTTCTCCCCGTGTTTAAGATCTCGAATGTCCGTCGATTAATTAATTTACTAACTATTAATTAATCAACATCTAACTCCATGAGTAGTACCACTCAACCTTTTCATCATGCCGAACCAAGTCCACCTGCAGGATTTACATGATTAACCTTATGAGCTCCTCAAGGGGACATCATCATCCTAATATATAGGATACAGTTTCCTCCTATAATCAACGGCACACCATATAAATAATATCATTTCCCAACTTACCGAGCCTATCGATTTAATCTATAAATCTCGCCCATTGGTAAATCAAAGAAATGAATACTAAGTATATGTGCCCATTATTATATCGAGATTAAGAGTATGTACAATATAATATCTGAGGTTTGATTCGATTATGTAGTCAGCAATAAATCGAATCACCTCTAAGTCGGTCCTGCTCAATACACACAAAGTGTACTAGTGTGATTTTATGGTCAAGACAAACCAATACCAAATCACACTACAACCATACCAATGGTTTGTCTAAAGCCATCTCGGTTGTGAGCCTATACTTATACTTTACAAGGAGCCGATAACATGATCTCCCGTGTGACACCACACACCATGTTATCTACAATGTAATGTTTTAGACAATATGCATAACCATAAAAATATGCAAACAATGATCATGTGATTCTTATTTCAAAATAAAGATGTTCATACAAAAGATAGACTTTTCAGTATACTTCCCAACACCCTTTATAGTGGTGGCCCATCTTATTGCAAATGCGAGTGATAAGTGATTAAACCCCCTAAAATAATTTCTCCCTTGGTCGTCTTGCACATTTTTACTAGATGCCATCAATGGTATTTCTCACTTGTAGCATGTCCCAAAGGCAAAGAAGCTCACTCATCCTCACCACTCCATTGCTCTCCCCTCTCCCAAAAATAGTGCTTGCCATCACACGGTGAATATACCGGAAGATAGAATTTTGGAGGAGTGAGGCTTTTGCCCTAGAAGGGTCATACACATTCTCCACCATCAAATCAAACATAAAGGTCTGTGCATTAAACTCAACAGGGGTCCTTCTCTCTCCCCCACTAGGTAATCCAAAGCATAGGTTCCATTGATTCAAGGTTCATTCATGTTCTATATTAAATAGCCTAAAGGTGATCTTTCCATCTTGGGTATCTACCCCTATTAAAATCTCTGCATCTACTGAGCTTAAAAATTATAAAACAATCCTAGGGTGAGTTGGGTATCTTACCCCTATAATCTCTTCCCAACCCAGTTTTGCAAAGAGGCCTTGCACATCCCTAAGCAAATCTAGGGTTTCCAAAAGATCTACATCCAAATACCTAGTAGCGGTGACTTTGTGGTTGGAAAGCATATTAAATCTATTCCTATGCTCATCATTATGAAATATAATGCTTGGAGGAGCATTACCTTCCTTCAGAGCTTGTGGAGCGCTTCTTCTCCTTGACCTTGGCCCTGAAGAAGCAGATCTAGTTGCACAATGCTTTGTCCTCCCCATCCTTGCTTCTTGAGAGCTTCTTGAAGGTTGGAGAGGCTCCTTAGAGGTTGGAGAAGAAGATTTCACATGGGCTAGGGTGGAATGTTTGAGTCGCATGGATGATTTAGTGAAAATTGCATGGTTCATGCCCTTTTAAAGGGATGTGACACGACCATGTGAAATTCACACGACCGACAGTGTGCGACTCTGACCTGAGCACTTAGAAAAAGTTTGGGATTTGGCACGACCGTGTGAAATTCACACGGCCGGCCATGTGCGACTTTGAATTTTTCCCAGAGTGCCACATGATTCGAGCCTTTCCACATGCCTTGTCGTGTGCCCTATAGACCGTTGGGCACGACTGTGTGGAATCTACACGGCCGCTCTTGCACCCTTTTGGGGTTCTAAAAAGGAATCTCTCTTCTACCCAGCAAGTTCTAAATACTTATAAACTACTTGAACGAATTATAATGGGAAAAAATTCATATCTAAACTCAATCATGCATAAATGCGAAATTCAAGAAAATAAAACTTGGGTTACCTCCCAAGAAGTGCTTGTTTAAGGTCTTTAGCTTGCCCATACTCCTTTGCTTTAGCTCGGCTCTGGTGGCTCAGTGAACCTCCATCCATCTGTTTCAGAATCTCTGTCTTCTAGCGGGGTCTTTGCTTTCTGGCATGAAGTATACCCATCTGAGAATGGAGCATTACACCCTGATAAGTTAAATATGATAATCTCGCCATCCACTTCCAAGGAGACTTTGTGCTCCTTCACGTTTATGCATTCTCCTGCAGTTGCCTAAAAGGGTCTCCTTAAGATGATTGAGTTCTGAGGGTTTAGTCCTGTGTCCAATATGATGAAGTCTGTGGGTATCACAAAACTTTCTATTACAACAGGTATGTCCACTCGCATGACAACTAGTTCCCTGATCATGTCATCTGCCATACGAATAGCTAGGCCAGTCGGTTGTAACCCACTCAGTCCCATCTCTGTATAGATCGTGTAGGGCATAACGCTAATGGACGATCCTAGGTCACATAATGCTTCATCGACGCTCTCCCCATAGATCGCACAGGGTATGACAAAATCACCAGGGACATCAAGCTTGGGTGGAATCTTGCCTTGAATTTCTGCTTGGTTTGGCAACGTTGAAATCATGGTTGTGCACCCCTTAGTGATTTTGTTTTTCTGACCCTCTAAGTCACTGTATGCTCCATCTCCCTTAACTAGGTTTTGCTCGGTTGGTCGGGGTGAACTATCCATCGGTTGCGATATGGTTTTGGCTATTTGGGCTACTTGTGTTTCCAGCATTTTGGTGTGGCTTATGAGCACATTGACAGAGGGCTTCAACTTCCTCAGTGCCTCTTCGATTTTTTTATGTTACCGTTGGAATTCTACATTAACCTTAGTTTGGGTAGCAATGAAACCTTCAATCATTAACTCAAGCCTAGACTGAGTTGTTGTTACTGCCAACTACCCTGTTGCCCATATCCTCTCGATTGTTGGAAATTCTCCGAATTATTCTTATAGGAAAACTTCGGGTTGTTCCTCCATCCGAGATTATATGTGCTAGAATATGGGTTGTTGGGCCTCTGATTGTACTCGCCCACTGCATCTACATGCTCAACCCACTTCTCAGAGCTGCTCTACCCTTCATAGTGGTCTTCCTGATATTCTGGTACTCCATCTCAAATGGAATTTGCCGCACATACAGAAGAAGGGATTAGAGAGTCAAACTATCTGCTTAGTACGTCCATTCTTGTCGCTAAATGATCAATTAAGTTAATGACATATCTATCAGTTGCAGGCGCGGTGACTACGTTCGGAAGCCCATTGATGGTGGTTTTGAGCCACCTCCTCAATCAATTCTTCTACTTCCTCAATGGTCTTGTTCATCAATGCTCCTACTACAACAAAATGTAAAAAAACCTTCGTGGCTTATGTAATCCCATTGTAGAATATGTGGATCACCAGCCACCCCTCGAAACCGTGATGGGGGCACTGATATAGTAGCCCCTTGTAGTGATCTCAAGATTTGAAAAGGGACTCTCCTTCCTTCTGGCGAAAGCTAGTGATCAAGTGGTGCATGGGAGCAATCCTACTTGGTGGGAATAATTTATTCATGCATTGTTGCTCACACTGCTCCCATATGGTGATGCTTCCTGAAGGAAGGGAGTGAAGCCATGTCTTCGCCTTGTCCCTCAATGAGAACGAGAATAGGCTCAGACGGATCGCATCAGTGGGAACTCCATTGAATTTCAAGGTCGAGCATATCTCTAAGAATGTCTCTAGGTGTCGGTTTGTGTCTTTAGTTGTAGCTCCTCCGAATTGGCTCTGTTGAATCATGTGTACAAGTGCAGGTTTCAATTCAAAATTATAAGTTGTGATGGACGGTCCAACTATACTAGGCCTATACGCTCTAGCACTGGGAGCTGCATAATCTCGCAGAGGATGGCTACCTATGTTTCCCAATGGGGCATTGTGCTCCTCCATATCTCTCTGTTCATCCCTCCTTCGATGATAGGTTCTTTCTATTTCTAGGTCAATCAGAAGAAGAATTTCCGACCCTAAATGTCTATGCATACGATGAACCAAGCTACGTAATCAGGAGTGTATACTACTTATTGAGATAAAATCAATTAACTTAAAAGTAATGCATTGAATAAAGTAAACTAAGAAAACTGAACTAAGGCAAAATACAATATGACTAATAAAATTAATCTAGACTGAATATAAACAATAGAAATCAAAAATTAAATAAATTAAAATGAAATAAAACAAGAAAGCAAATCTAGTCAAGCTTCGATCCAAAGTATATTGATTTGATTTGATATCAAATCCGTTGGGAATCGACGTCGCTAGAGGGGGGGAATAGCGTGTAGTTCGTCGAAGATGGAATTCGATCATGTGCTTGCTACAAGTGTTAGTGTACGTAGAGGAATATATAATAATAAAAACAAATACATAACACAAGCACAATACACAAGATATAACGTGGTTCGGAACCTTAGGGTTCTTACTCCACAGATTGGGCTCGAACGAGCCCTAGCGATGCAAACACCACCACTAATTATAAACACTCCTCGACAATAAGTCAGAAGTGAAGAAACCTCTTACAACGATTACAAAAGTAATACAAGAAGTAAACAAGAAAACACAACTAAAATACACAAAAGAATGTAAAGAAAACTTTACAAAATATCTTTTGGAAGCTTGCTTGTTGATTGCTTGAACCGAACTTGAAAACCCTGATTTACACCAACAGATCGCCTCAAAATCGGCCAAGAAATCACTGCCAAATCCTCCTCCATGAGCTGCTTTTATAACCTGCATTTGGGCTAGATTCGCACCTAGCAATCGACTGATCGCGACCATCAGTCGACTGCTCCTGTAGCCATTATGAGACAATGACTCGATCCATGTTGGATAAGTTCCAACGTATACACTGGCAATCGACTGTCGAGGCCATAGCCGACTGACCAGTCGGCTACTGAGCATTCTGCTCTTGTAACCTCGACCATCAGTTGACTGCTATCCATGGTAGTCAACTGTTCAAGCCATCAGTCGACTGCCCAATGTTGGCAGTGGACGACCAAGGCCTTTTGCCATAGTCAAACCCTAGTCGACTCATGGCAGTCGACTAGTCATAATCCCAGTCGACTGCTACACGTTGACTCAGCTGCCAAGTGTCAAAAACACTTGACCAATCGACTGGTCCAAATCCCCAGTCGACTGATAACCTCAACCATGAGGTTTAACACCAAGTATGATGCCCTCATACTTGCTAGACCACCCTCAGCCTAGACTGTCAACCCACCCTTCTAGCCACCTCCATCAGCCTTACGCCTATCGGATCTCTCCAAGTCATCCATGACTTGTTCATCCATACGCTAGCCTTCAGGTGCTTCCATCGGCTATTGTCATGCTAAGCTAGTCTATACCACCAAGGCACATTTGGGCTTATACTACCAAGACTACCGCTTGGACTTTACGCTACCAAACCATTCGACTTATACTACCAAGACTCCACCCTTGAACTTTATGCCGCCAATTTCTCATTGCCAAGTGTCCCACTTGGACTTTCCATGCCAAGTACCCATGACTTGGACTTTCCATTGCCAAGTACTCATGCTTGGACTTTCCCATTGCCAAGTGTCCCACTTGGACTTTCCATGCCAAGTACCCATGACTTGGACTTTTCCATGACAATCACATTGTGATACATTTTGTCGAACATCAAAATACTGCTCGAGTCAAACTCGAGTCTGGTCAATCGTGACCTGGGTCGATTGCACCAACAATTTCCCCCTTTTTGATGTTTGACAAAAACCACAAATATCTTTGAGTTAGGCGACCTAACTTAAATCTCTTTACTAATTCTCCCAAATTGGTAATCTCAAATTCTCCCATTGATTTTCCCATCAATTCTTCCCCTTTTTGACATACATCAAAAAGGTTCTCCCCAAGGGTGTCAATGTCTCATATCCCAATGAGATCTTATAATCTCCCCCTTGGTCCAAAAACATCTAGGATGCCTTCACTCTTCCTAGTGATAAGTCCCATATCACTAAAGAGAGGCTTCCTATAAACTCTCCCAATTCTCCCCCTCATGAGGAAGAATACATCCATCATCCCATGAGAGATAACCTCCCCCTAAAGGTTTGCTCCCCCTTGACCAATGCACCAACAATGTGTTGGATCGAGAAGCGTCGCTAGAGGGGGGGGTGAATAGCGAGCGTAAAACTTTCTTTTGTTCGTTCGATAAAAGCAAGAACAGCAAAAAAATAAATAACACAATTTATTTTTACTTGGTTCACAACCCACCGATTGCTAATCCAAGGCCCCGCGATCCTTGACCGCTTACGAAGGGGTAATCCACTATAGAGTCTCCTCCTCGTTGGAGGTAGGAGACAACGATCACAAAAATGAAAGAACGTGGATGAGGCAACAAGCCTACCTCACCTCGTTATGATTAAAACAATGAATACAATAAATAAAAATAATACTTACTATCGACGAAGAACTTATGAACTTGGCATTGCATCTGTGTTACGACATTACGACATTTAGAGCTTTGGCATTGTGGGAGTACTTTGAGAGCAAGATGATTGATCTTTGGGTTGGAGTCCTCCCCTCCTTTTATAGACTTTTGCATTGGAATAAGTCCTGATAGAAATCCTCAACTTTTGGAACTGATCTCGAGGTAGCTCCTTATCTTATCGTGAAGTGGCCACGTCAAACATTTCTATTTTGACCTAGCACAAAGGTCGATTTCGCCATCACGATCGATGCCTTCCATCGATCGATGTGCATCATCAACGCCCAATGTCCAGAATGACTTCGGCCTGGTCACTTCCCTACAGTAAGAGGTTAGCACGAAAAATGGTAAATATGATGGTTCCTTACCGTTCGATCTCGACCTAGACCTTCCATTGGAAGTCTTAGTCGGATCGCCACCTACAGTCATCCCCGTACAGAGGACACGACCTTACCATCTCTCACTCACATGAGCTTACCTCAACCTTTACCTTTGAAGCTTCACTTTCAATCTTCACCTGAGTTCTTCGGCTCCCTTCGAAGTCCTCCCGGTGTTGCCTGACCACCACGGTTTCCTCCGAGTGTTGCTGACCTTCAGCTTAGCTTAGCATTCCTGCACACTTGATTCATCTCATGAGATAACAATATGACCTTAACTTTGGATCTTTGCCATAATCAAAACCTAGGTTGATTATCTAGTGCCACTGCACCAACACAATGTCTTTAGAGAATCCCTAAGACTATTGGAATACTAAACCATCAAAATTAAGGTTAAAAGTACAACCTTGAACTTTCACATACCTTAAAATTTGATACACACCGAAACAACTCTCCTAATCCATATCCAATGGATTTTTACCCTTTCAAATGAATTCCAAAGCATATCTTAGGGTTAAGAGCAGTCAGGGTAGCCTAACATAGCTGAAATCAGGCTAAACAAACCTTATTTACTCAAAATCAGGCCTGACAGTTGACTCTGATAGTCATCAGTCGACTGATATCTACAAATGCAGATTTGAAAAATCAAAAACCAAAATTAGGAAATACATAAGTAAATACACGTATTTTGAAAAAACTTGAAACTTCATTCATATACTGTTGGTGCAGGGGCACTAGATAATCAAACCTACGTTTTGATTATGGCAAAGATCCAAAGTTAAGGTCATATTGTTATCTCATGAGCTGAATTAAGTGTGTAGGAAATGGTTAAGCTAAGCTGAAGGTCAGCGACACCCGGAGAATTCTGAGTCGGGAAACTGTGACGGTTAGGCGACACCGGGAGAACTTTGTGGGAGTTGAAGAGCCCAGGTGAAAACCGGAAGCAAAGCGACATGTCATAAAGGAACAAAGGTAAGCACGAGTGCGAAGAGAGATGGTAAGGTCGTGTCCTCTGTACGAGGACGACCGTAGGCAACGATCCAACTAAGACTTCTAGTGGAAGGTCTAGATTGAGATCGGACGGTAAGGAATCATCATATTTACCATTTTCTGTGCTAACCTCTTACTGCAGGGAAGTGGCCGACCGCGCTTGACTATCACGACCATTGGGCGCGATCACACATCGACTGATGGCGATGAATCAGACTTTTGCGCTAGGTCCAACAGGATAATGTTTGACGCAGCCACTTCACGATAAGATAAGGTGCCACTTCGCGATAAGTTCCAAAAGTTGAGGATCTTCATCTAGACTTATTCCAAGGCACAAATCTATAAAAGGAGTGGAGGACTCCAACCCAAAGATCATCCGTCTTGCTCTCAAAGTGCTCCCGTAATGGCAAAGCTCTAACGACGTCTTAATGCCGACGCAACGCCAAATTCATAATCTCTTCATTAGCAACAACAAGTATTAGTTTTTATTTATTGGATTTGTGGCTTTAATCGTAACGAGGTGAGGTAGGCTTGTTGCCTCATCCTCATGTTTTCGTTTTTTGTGATCGTTGTCTCCTACCTCTAATGAGGAGGAGACTCTATAGTGGATTTCTCTTTCGTATGCGGTCAAGGATCGCGGGACCTTGAAGTAGCAACTGTTGGGTTGTGAACCAAGTAAAAACAAACTTGTTTTATTTATTTTTCAACTGTGCTTACTCTTATTTTAACGTCGAGAAGAAAGTTTCACGCTCTCTATTCACCCCCCTCTAGTGATGCTTTCGATCTAACATATACTACTTATAACAATTACAATGGGTGAAAAATATTGGAAAAATAAAATACCCATAAAATAATGAGATTGACATAAAATTCAAAACCATTGAAAAGTTCAATGTTTGGCCCTACTTTGTATCAACTTCATCAATGGTGATTACTATCAAAAGATAGGCTTCACCAAGGTTTTCTAAAATATTTTTGAAATGTTTTCTAAACCTTATATTGAACCATGGTCTATGGGCTTAATGCACATGACTTGTACACAAGCTTTTCTCATGATTCATCCATGGTATAAGATGAGTTTGAGTTCATCTAGATGCAAAAACTATGCACTTTGAACTTAACTCATTTCCTAGCATCTCACATGTGTCTAGAGTGTATGAAAACACACACATGTCAATGTGATGTGAGATGTGGGTTTTGTTCATTCTAAACTAGGGCCTCAGGCATTTTTCTAAGGCAACACTACTTGATTCCCTTATACATGGGACTTCAAGTCATGTCAATTATCCTTAAATCAATTTTCATTAACTTAAATGCATGAGATATGATCATGGTATATAAATGATAACATAAATAAGCATTGCCAATAATCATGATGTCATGACATATGATTTAATCTAAACATACATGACATAATAAATAAACCCTAAGCATGATCATGATATATAAATGATAAAAATAAATATGATGTCATGACATGACATATGACAAATAAAGCATGACAAATAAAAGGTATAGGTATTGTTATACCTAAATTTTAATATTAATTGCCATTTGTTATTATTAAGTTCATTTCACCATATAATCACTTATCCCCCAAGTGTGCCAAAAATACAAAATGGCACACCATGACTCTAAGACCTAACTTGTGCCAATTTGATTAGTTTTTCAAACTTCTTAAATGATATTGGCACATCCTAAAATCCTTTAGGATATAAGAGAAAAACTTATTTCCAAGGTACCCATAACCTTGAAAATGACCTAAAGTGCCACCTTTACCATAGTTAGGTTAACTACCTATCCATTCAAAGTTTGCACACCCTAACCATTCTAGTGTGAATCGATAACGCTCATAGGAACCCAATACCTATTGGAGCTCCTTGGATTTACTAGGTATTCCTTAGGGATAACTTCGCTAGATACACTTCTAATGACCCTTCTAGGCTTGGAAGCCTTGGTCATTTGGGTCTTGTCATGGTTAACCTTAGGTATTGCCTCCCTAGTAACCTTCTTAGTGGTCTTTCTAGGTTTCATGGAATCTTTGGCCACTAGACACTTGCCTTGGTTAACCTTAGGGATGACTTCCCTATGAACCTTGGCTTTCCTAGACCTAAGTTATGTTTCATAATTGAATGGAATACTATGATAGGTCTCCTTGGGCTTAGGTTTGTGACCCAAACATTTCTTGCCCTTGGATGGACCTTGCATCCTAGACCCTAGGTTTTGACAATTTGACCTTTTAATTAAATTTTGCATCCTTGCAAGGTACATCTTCTCCATTTTCTCAAGTTTTGACCTTAAAACTTGCTTTTATAGCTCTAATTGCCCAATTTTTGAATTTTGATTTTGTCGTTGGGCATTACCATTTCCTCTAGGCATATGCCTACCCTTCTTAGGGTTAATGCCTAAATGGTCCTCTACCTTCCTAATAGTTTACCTAGGTAGGAGTTTTCTAGGGATATTAGTCCCAAATTTCTCCTTAGTTGAAATAAGTCTAAAGTCATTATTTCTAGACTTGTCCTTAGACCTAAAATCAACATGTTTAGCCCCTAAGCAATAAAGTCTATTTCTAGCATGCTCTTTATGATAAATTGCAATTGAATTAAAAGCATGCTTTTTATAACTAAAATTCAAAGGTGCATTATTGAAATATATCTTAGGGTTTGCTTTTAAAGCTCCCCCTACTTGTGATGCTCCTTCTTGGGCCTTCTTCCTTGTTAGGGCAATCAACCCATGTAATGTGGTTTTGATGTGTGCAACAAAGGGTTTAAGTTAGGTTTGTTATGGATTTGATATGTGCGTTGAAGTTATGCAGGACTTAGTAATTTGCACATGGATGACGATAGCATTGGCAAGTCACCATCTCATGATTCGGTCCTTGAGTCGGTGAAAGATGTATTGCAGAAGTTGTGCGCTTGGTGCATCCGAGGGACTGCCAGATGAGGAGCATTGGAGTGAAACCGAAGGAAGTAGACTTTAAGGCGAGATGTGACGGATGGCGCTGCGAAGCCATGCGCTTGGCGCATTCGAGGGATGTGGCCGGACAAAGAGAACTTCAAAGGTGAGGGACTCCAAGGAAAGATGAGAGTGAGTGATTGTAAACCTGGGACGGGTAGCTCTTAGGTGAACTTGGCCAAATGGCTAAGTGTCAGATGAGTTTTCCCGACACTAGTCGACTGCTATAGGTAGCAGTCGACTGATCCAAGTTGATTGGAGACTTGACTAGTGTTCGAGTCGATGTTCTGGTCGATTAGTTGACTACCATCTTGTGGCAATCAACTACTAGCTCCATCAGTCGACTGCCAAGGGGAGCAGTCGACTGATGTCGAGGGTTTCGGGCACAGAAGCTTCAGTAGTCGAGTGATCGCGTCGACCACTCGACTGATGGCTCCATCAATCGATTGATGTGGGAGCCATTGGTTGGAATCCAAAGTGGAAGGAGCCTTTGCGAGGCAATGGCCATAGCAGCAGTCGACTGATCGAGGCATCAGTCGACTACTGCTGGCTCAATGGGAAGAATGACCTCTTCCCTATATGAAGAGGCCTTTGAACACTTGGGGAGGCTAATGCTTTATTCCTAAACATCCTCACAAGTGCCCAAACGAATTCTACTCTTCTTACTTGCATTTATTTCAATCCTATTGTAAGAAGAGAGATTGTAAGAAAGGTTACCTCCACCTAGCTTTGTGCAAAGGAGAGATTAGTGGAAAGCTTAAGGCGTGATTCACCTTGGAACGAATCGGGTCGTGGACTAGCGGCAAGGGTCGTGAACCACATTATATCGGTTTGTTAGCGCTTGTTCTTAATTGTCTGTATTGTTTATATTTCCATTGCACTAATCATATTTGTAGATGATCAAGAACGAGCGAATTCCATCGTACACAAAATTATGGGCTATTCACCCCCCTCTAGTTGGCCATCGACGTTCCAATATGTGGTATCAGAGCCAAGTTGCTTGTCACCGGACTGATTGCCGCAACAAGCACGACAATTATAATGGCCAGCTCCAACATCCATCCACCAAAGTTCGAGGTGGAATTTGCGTGGTGGAAGAAGCGTATGGAGGTTTTTTTCGAAACAGATTTTGATATCATGTTAATAATGGAATCCGGTTTCGATATACCTAGGGATGAAGAGGGGGAGCCAATAGAAAAATCAAGGTGGACCAAGAAGCAAAGGGAGGAGCACCTTGCAAACTCAAAGGCCAAGCACCACCTTTTCAACGTGCTCCCCCAACAAGAAATAAACCGGATAGGAGAATGCTTTAGTGCCAAGGAGATGTGGGAGAAGCTAGTGGAGCTTCATGAAGGCACATCCGAGGCCAAGTTAGCAAGAAGAGATGTCCTCCGCTCTCAACTCAATAACATCAAACTCGATAAAGGGGAGAAGGTAACATCTTTACATTCTCATTTTAAGGAAATCATAACCAGTTTATTAAGTGTAGGAGAGAAGCTATCAAATCGGGACTTGATAATGAAGGCTATAGATGCATTCCCCCGGTCCTCAAAGTGGAGCTCCATGGTGGACTCCTTCTACATTTCGAAGAATCTAGAGGTGAGCACCCTAGAAGAGTTCTTCTCCACCATAGAACTTCATGAAACAAGGCTTGAAGGAGTAGTAGAAGAGCAAATCAAGCCAACAAGGGGAGTGACACTAGTAGCAGAAAAAGGAAAGAAGAAGAAGAAGGAGATTGCACACCGTCTTCCTCCGATGAATCATCCTCCTCCTCCATGGATAGCAATGAGGAGGCCTATATGGTAAGGAAGGTAAGACGTGCACTTAAAAATTTTAAATTTAACAAATCTAATGATAGGAGAAGAAGGCCAAGGAGGAAGATTATATGCTATAATTGCCAAGGAGAGAGACATATAAGGGATGATTGTCCCCTATTGAACAAGAGCAAAGAGGAAAGGAGAAAGAAAGAAGAGAAGAATAAGGGGAGCAAGAAGAAGGATGAAGAGAGGAAATCCAAGGAGAAAGGGAAGGCCAAGGCACACAAGGCAACATGGGATGATCCATCATCCTCATCGGAAGAAGAAGAAGCCTTCACAAGCCTTGCCCTAATGGCAATAGAAGACTTGGACTCCACCTCATCCTTCAAACAAGAAGCAAGCACAAGTGAGGAGGAGAGCACAAGTGAAGGGGGAGCTTTATCTCCATCCTCATCATCGGAAGAGGATTTGGTAAGTGAGGTAACAAATCTTCATCCCAAGAAAATTATGTCTATGATTTCAAGCTTAACTAAGGAACTATTTAGGGCTAAAAAGAAAAACAAAAGCATGCAAAATGAAATTAAGGCCCTAGAAGAAAAGCTAGAAAAAGCATGTTTAAATATTAATGATAATGCCTCTTCTAGTTTTGATAATACATGCTCACATGATGATTATATGCCTTTTAATGTAAATAATGCATGTATTGAAGAAAACAAGGCCTTAAGGGAAAAGGTAGACCATTTAACTAAGGCCCTAGAGAAATTCACTATTGGCTCCAACACCTTGAACATGATTATAGGGAGCCAAAGGGCTAGCTTTAATAAGAAAGGCCTAAGATATAAGGGAAACAAAAATAAAAAGGTCTATCATTGTTTGATTGCTAGGGGTCAAGCTAAAAATAAAATGATAGCTAGAAAATGGATCCCTAAAGAATACTTAGTGAACCCTATAGGAAAGAATTTGTATTGGGTTCCCAAATCAATCCTTAAGGGTTAGAAAAACCCTAGGTTAGTCAACCATTAGTGGACTTAACTTATATCATATTAAATGGTTGACCTAGGAGGATGTGGATGACAATTTTTGATTTATAAGTGTTGGGTGATGATAATGTGATCATATTATGGAATCATAATAATATTTGATCATGATATGCAATTATTGATAACATTTGATCATGATTGATAATATATGTTTTTATGATCATGTTGGGTGGTTTTAGGATACATGACACTTAACCATGGGAAGAAATGCATGAAACTTTGGTTAAGTGTAAATACCTTTAGGAACATCTCACATCCCACTATAAGGATAACTTGATAGGATGATACAAATGACTCACTTATGATTATAACATTTTGATGGGTCATTAGATGTATCATGATAGAAATAATTGACCAACTATGGGGAAAACAAATGTTTAATCAATGGACTTATTTCCCATAGATCATAGTTGGATATTTTAAATGTTTTAAAACCATTTTATGCTTTCAAATAGTGAATTGATGTTTGAAAAATATCTAAGGCAAAAATAACTTTCAAATTGATAAAAACTCTAGTGGTTTTTCAAAATTTTGAGTTTTTACCCAATTTTCAAAAATAGAATGATTTTTCATGAACATTTTTTTTTCACTAATAAAGGGACTTATGAGAAATGTGTTCCTCAATTTTCATGATTTTTTGAATTTCGTAGAATTTTTAATGCATTTCTGAATATGGACTTCGAAAATCAGAAATCCTGAAATTTAGGTGCCAGTCAACTGATGGACTGATTCAGTCGACTAATGTATTGTGCACGAGCACAGTAACCTATTTTATCTGGTTTTGAGTTTGGTTTTTGGTATTTTCTCCCATTAGACTTGATGTCATGCGTGTATAACATTTGAATAATATTTTTGATGGTGTCAAAGGGGGAGAAATGGTGAGTTTAAGTTAATCATTCTAACGGGAGAGTTAGCATGTCTTAAGGGGGAGTTGCATGTTTAAGGGGGAGTTTTTATACTCATGTTATTTACATGCTTTCTTGCCTTATGTTTTGTGTTTATATTTTACCTAACTTAAACGGATTGCCACACATTAAAAAGGGGGAGATTGTTAGGGTAATCAACCCATGTGATGTGGTTTTGATGTGTGTGGCAAAGGGTTTAAGTTAGGTTTGTTATAGATTTGATGTGTGAGTTGAAGTCATGCAGGACTTAGTAATTCGCACATGGATGACGATAGCATTGGCAAGTCACCATCTCATGACTCGGTCCTTGAGTCGGTGAAAGATGCATTACAGAAGCCGTGCGCTTGGTGCATCCGAGGGACCGCCGGACGAGGAGCATTGGAGTGAAGCTGAAGGAAGTAGACTTCAGGACGAGACACGAAGGATGGCGCTGCAAAGCCGTGCACTTGGCACATCAGAGGGACGTGGCAAGATGAAGAGAACTTCAAAGGCGTGGGACTCCAAGGAAAGATGAGAGTGAGCGATTGTAACCCTGGGACAGGTAGCTCTTAGGTGAACTTGGCCAAATGGCTAAGTGTCGGATGGGTTTTTCAACACACCGATCGCTATAGATAGCAATGATCGATCCAAGTTAATCGGAGACTTGACCGGTGTTCGAGTCATCGCCTGCCGACCGCCACCCGATCGCTAGCTCCATCACCGATTGTTAAGGGAGCAATGATCGATGTCGAGGGTTTTGGCCACAGAAGCTTCAGCAGTCAAGTGATCGCATCGACCACTCGACTGATGGCTCCATCAGTCGACTGATGTGAAGATCAATCGACTGATGTGGGAGCCATTGGTTGGAATCCAACATGAAAGGAGTCGTTGCGAGGCAACGACCACAGCAGTAGTCGACTGATTGAGGCATCAGTCGACTGCTGCTGGCTCAACGTGAAGAATGACCTCTTCCCTATAAGAAGAGGCCTTTGGACACTTGGAGAGGCTAATGCTTTATTCCTAAACATCCTCACAAGTACCCAAACATATTCTACTCTTCTTACTTGCATTTATTTCAATCCTATTGTAAGAAGAGAGATTGTAAGAAAGGTTACCTCCACCTAGCTTTGTGCAAAGGAGAGATTAGTGTCGTGGACTAGCGGCAAGGGCCGTGAACCATGTTATATCGGTTTGTTAGCACTTGTTCTTAATTGTCTTTATTTTTTATATTTCCGTTGCACTAATCATATTTGTAGGCGATCAAGAACGAGCGAATTCCACCATACATGAAATTAAGGGCTATTCACCCCCCTTTAGTAGGCCACCGACGTTCCAACATTCCTCTCCTAGGGTATTGACTCCTATGATACCCTTTTCGTTGACATTTGAAGCAAATGATATGCTCCTTGTTTTTAATTATTAGGGGACAAGGTCCCTTGGCCTTTGGCTCGACTTGTGCCATCTTCTTGACCCATTTTGGACACTTGCTCTTGTAGTGTCTGACTTCCCTACACTCAAAACACATAATATAACTTTTATTATTTATTAATGTTCTTGAGTTACCTAGGTCGGTGGTGGAAGCCTCTTGAGCTTGTTCATCTTCTCGAACGGAGGTTGATGTTTCCTCTTGAGGTTGCTCCGGTGTAGATGATCTAATCTCCTCCCCCTCAATCCTAGAGGTGGAGGCTTCCTCTACTTCTTCCTCTTCCACCGATCTAGAAGTTGACTCCTTCTCAACATCTGACTCCTCACTTTCTTGTGAGGATGAGCTTTCTTCTTTGGCCTCCTCTGATTGAGCCGATGAACATTCCTCTTCTTCTTAGACCAGTTGCGGGTTCTCATGGAATCTTGCCACTTGGCTCCATAACTCTTTGGCATCCATGTAATCACCTAAACTACACAAGATGTCATTAGGAATTAAATGAACCAAGAATTTAATTACCTTCTTATTTTTCTCGAATTGTTGGATTTGTTCCTTGATCCACTTCTTCATTTTGAGGAATCCTCCCTTAGGCTCTCTTGGAAACTTGAATCCTTCCATCAAGGTGGCCCAATCTGCGATGTCCATCATCATCACGAAGTCTTCAATCCTTTCCTTCCATTTGTTGAAGCCTTCTTGTCCATAGAATGCATATGGAATTGGGGTGTTGATGTCCCATCCCAATTTCTCTTCAAATTCTATCTTCTTCCCTCTAGCGTGCTCCCTTAGCAGTTAGTCTAAATCAAGAGTGGCCTCGCTCTGATACCACTTGTTGGGAATGGACCGTCACTAAAGGGGGGGGGTGAATAGCGTGTAGTTCGTCCAAGATGGAAATCAATCGCGTGATTGCTACAAGCGTTAGTGTACACAACGGAATATATAATAACAAAAACAAATACACAACACAAGCACAATACAATAGATATAACGTGGTTCAGAACCTTAGGGTTCCTACTCCACGGATTGGGCTCGAACGAGCCCAAGTGATGCAAACACCACCACTAATTACAAACACTCCTTCTCGACAATAAGTCAGAAGTGAAGAAACATCTTACAATGATTACAAAAGTAATACAAGAAGTAAACAAGCAAACACAACTAAAATACACAAAAGAATGTAAAGAACACTTTACAAAATATCTTTTGGAAGCTTGCTTATTGATTTCTTGAACCGAACTTGAAGACCCTAATTTACACCAGCAAATTGCCTCAAAATCGCCCAAGAAATTGCTGCCAAATCCTCCTTCACGAGCTGCTTTTATAATCTGCATTCGGGCTGGATTCGTGTCTAGCAGTCGGTTGATCATGACCATCAGTCGACTATTCCTATAGCCGTTGTGAGACAACGACTCAATCCACGTTGGATAAGTTCCAACGGATACACTGGTAGTTGACTTCCATTACTAATCAGTCGACTATCGAGGTCGTAGCCGACTGACTAGTCGACTATCTAGCATTCTACTCCTGTAATCTCGACCAGCAGTCGACTTCCATCCATTACAGTCGACTGTTCAAGCCATCAATCGACTTCCCAATGTTGACAGTCGATTGCCAAGGCCTTTTGTCGTAGTCGAACCCTAGTCGACTAACGACAGTTGACTAATCATAATCCCAGTCGACTGTTACACGTTAACTCGACTGCCAAGTGTCAAAAACACTTGACCAATCGACTGGTCCAAAGCCCCAGTCGACTGATAACCTCAACTATGAGGTTTAACCCCAAGTATGAAGCCCTTATACTGCCAAACTATTAGACTTATGCTTCCAAGACTACCGCATGGACTTTACACTGCCAAACTATTAGACTTATGCTGCCAAGACTCCACCCTTGGACTTTACGCCGCCAATATCAACCCTTGGACTTCCCTTGCCAACCCATGTTGGACTTTCCATTTTCCAAGACTCAAGATTGGACTTTCCCTGGTCAAGGCCCATGCTTGGACTTTCCATGCCAACCCATGTTGGACTTTCCCATTGCCAAGTGTCTCACTTGGACTTTCCATGCAAAGTACCCATGACTTGGACTTTCCATTGTCAAGTACTCATGCTTGGACTTTCCCATTGCCAAGTGTCTCACTTGGACTTTCCATGCCAAGTACCCATGACTTGGACTTTCCCATGACAATCACATTGTCATACATTTTGTCGAATATCAAAATACCACTCGAGTCAAACTCGAGTCTGGTCAATCGTGACCTAGGCCAATTGCACCAATAAAATCTATAGTCCTCGACAATGGCACCAAAAACTTAATGCACGCGAATACAACCTCAAATCTCCGACGAGAATCGCGAAGGACTTGAAGCGCACGCTCGCGTTCAACACTCGTAAGTGCACAGATGTCATCAAGTAATAAAAGATGTATCGATCCCACAGAGACTGAGATTCAAATATCGTCTGTCCAGTGGATGTCGTTGTTCAGAATAAATCTTCTAAGAGTAAGGTTTGCAAGGTCGACGATAGTCCTAACTCAACTACGGTGTCACTTGGAGAAAGCGAAGTAAATTCAAGGTTCCCTAAAAGGATTCTAGGACTTCGGTTTCACTTGTGCATTGGTAAACATGCTATCAATTTAATGCCTTTAGAATCTCTAGCTATGATCTTACGGGAGGATCATCATGCATTTGCCCGATGAACTTTTGCTTATACTGGGAACTACCTTTTCCTAACCATGTTTCCCTTTCAGATTTTCAGAGCTCAAGGGGTTGATACTTCTGGGAACCCTCTACCACTAGGGCCTCTCAACCCTTCTAGAGTTGATGTCTCCTACTTTGAGCCTTCTGCTAAGATAAGTTATTGAGGTACGAGGATGTCCTAATAACTCCTATGAAGAGATGGATCATATTTCATATCTTACTATTTCATATTCTACTTTCTACAGTTATGAGAGGGAGGATGACCACTAGGGTTCCTCCTTGGTTCTCCTAGATTATCAATACGAAGGCTTTCCACCCTTGTATCGGCTACGTGCTATAGAAATATACCCAAGACATAATTCTCATTGATATAAACAACATAAATTGAAAATAGATTCAAAGGGAAAGAATAACTATTTGCACTAGCATGTCCATGTACATAAGCTACTCCAAAATCCTAGAATCAAAGTACCTACTCCATAATTGAATGAGACATAACGCAAGACATCTCAAGGTGAATCATTACAATACGAATAGAATGGAAAATAAAGGCAATACTTTCTGTTCTATTTGATCCGGTGTCTTGGTTATTCTCCATGGTGCGGGAGCATTGATTTGGATCTTTAAGCCGCTTCCTTCCTCCCCGTTATGAGTCTCTGATGCTTCTTAGGGCACCTTCTTGTCGTCCTAGTCGTTAGGCCTCCTCCCTAGGGTTTGGGCATGCCTTCCTATTTATAGAAGAGAAGCTGACTTTATTAAAACCTTGTGAAACCCTAATTTGCATCAAATCGAGTTGATGCCACACGATCGTGTAGAATCCACACGGTTGACCGTGTGGTATGCTGGAAACCTTTCCTTGAATCTGGCTTCGGGTTCAGGCATGACTGTGTGAAATTTACACGGCCGACCATGTCTTCCTCTGAATCTTCATATGAATGTCGTCTCTTGATCCAGAGCATGCTTGCCTTCCTTTGGCTTCAATTTTGTGTCAATTTATCTCTCAAATGCCTTCCTACAAATAAAACAGCAAGAGCATATCTCTGAACTAGAAAATAGGAAATGAATGCAAAATAAAAAAGAATGTACATAAAACAGGTATAAAATGTAATGAGATGTCTGCTAAAACTACTCCTAAAACTCTATATATTTTTCTCACATCACCCCATACCTCTAAAATATGACCTAATTCTGTTGGCATCTAAATCGGATTAACACAATTGAGTCAAACCATGATAAACCATATCATTGAATAAAGCAAGCATAAATATATAGCAATTGAAAGCAATGCAAGCAAACATGGATTCATTACAATATACTATTTTCAAATCAAGATACGCTACTCCCTAATCAAAGAATCATAAAAACTACTCCATAATTAGAAATACAACCATAAAGAAGTCGACAAAATAAGATTCAACACACAGGAATTATAGAAAAGGAGAGAGAAGGGCTTAGTCTTGATCGAAGAGAGTCTTCGACTATGGCTTGTACCTAAGTTTGGAGTAATGACATCAAAATCTCCTCTTCCGGTGGTTAGGGGGCCTTTGGATGACCCCCTTTTGGGGCTTGGGAGCCCTAGGGCAGCTACCCTCATGATCCTCGCGATCCCTAACCTCTTAGACGAGTTTCCTATATATAGAGGTGGCTCTGACTTTCCATAAATGCTTGAAAAATTCTATTTCCTCGAATTTGCAGAGTCGCCACATGGCCATGTGAATTTCGCATAGTCGACCATGTGCAAGGTTGGAAACTGCTGAAATCTAGGTTGAAAATTGGGCTAGAAAAAACACACGACCGTGTGAAATTCACACGACCGTCACACGACCGTCTGTGTATCACCATGGAGCCTCCATTTTGATCTATTTTGCTTCGGGAACATTCCTGTGTCTTGGGACACGACTAGAGCGTGTTCCCTAATGTCTGTGCTCCATAAAATGCTTTATTTTTGCTCCAAAAATGTCATCCTACACATAAAATTAATAAAAGCAAATCTCCGAATGAAGATAATAGAAAAGTGGTTTAAACAAAGATAATATGCAATGAATACCCTAAAAATGAGGTAAAATGTGTGCTAAAATGATAATTAAAATCTTATATAAAATGCTCACATCAAGCCACGAAGGTATCCTTGGACTCTGCTGTAGGAGGAGCTCTTATGAATGAGACTATCGAAGAAGCAGAGAAACTAATTGAGGAGATAGCATAGAATCACGATTAATGGGTTTCTGAACATAGTCATCTAGTGCCAACAGCAAGAAGATACTCCATCAATTCCATAGATCAATTAGCAGCTAGGATGTATACGCTTAATAAGTGGTTTGATTCTTTTAACACAAATATTATATATGCAACTAATTCGTTTGGTGTTGGTTGTGAATTAATGGGGCATTATAAGGGATACTTTTTTGTGTTAGGGCAATCAACTCATGTATGATGTGGTTTTGATGAGTGTGACAAAGGGTTTAAGTTAGGTTGTTATGTTGATTTGATATATGTGTTGAAGTCATATAGGACTTAGTAATTCACACATGGGATTGGCTTGATGTTAGCATTAGTGAGTTCCCCATCTCATGGCTCGGGTCTTTGAGTCGGTGAAGGGCGACATTGCGAAGCCGTGCGCTTGGTGCATCCGAGGGACTGCCAAACGAGCAACATTGGAGTGAAGCCAAGGAAGTAGACTTCAGGGCGAGACACGAAGGATGACATTGTGAAGCCGTACACTTGGTGCATCCGAGGGGCATGGCCAGATGAAGAGAACTTCGGAGAGGGACTTCAAGGGAGACGAGAGAATGAGCGAAGTGTAACGTAGCTCATAGGTGAACTTGGCCGAATGGCTAAGTCAAGTGTCGGATGATCAACCGAGTGGGTTAAGGTTTTACCCAACCTTCGAATTCTCAAACAAATGGTTTTTTTGAGGTTTTACCCGAAACCAATTGACTGATATAGATATCAGTCGACTGCTCTAGGTCGATGGCACTTGATTGGTGTTCAACTTAAGCTTTTCTGGCCCAACAGTCGACTGCTAGGGTTTGACAGTCGACTGCTTGACCATCAGTCGACTGACAAGGGGCGACAATCGACTGATTGAGGTGAATTCAGGCATAGAAGGGTTTAGAGTCGACTAATGGCTTCGATCACTCGATTGATTACTCCATCAGTCGACTAATGGGCATGATCAGTCGACTGATGTGGGAACCGTTGCCTGGAAGCCAATGTGGATGAAGCCGTTGCGAGGCAATGGCTACAACAGCAGTCGACTGATGACTGCATCAGTCGACTGTTAGGTGCCCAACGAAAAGAATGACCTCTTCCCTATAAGAAGAGGCCTTGGGTCACTTTGGGAGGTTAATGCTTCTACTCTAAAGTTCTCCCAAAGTGCCCAAACGATTTTTACTCCTCTTACTTGCTTTTATTTCAATCTTATTGTAAGAGGGAGAGATTGTAAGAAAGGTTTACCTCCACCTTGAAGGAGAGACTAGTGGATTTGGATTGGAGTGATTCGCCGAATGAATCGTCCATGGATTAGTGGTAAGGGCCTTGAACCACATTACATCGGCGGGTTTGCGTTTGCTTCTTCTCTTCATTTATTTTGTCTTAATTGTCTTTAGCTTTATTATTCCGCTGTGCTAACCTTGTACGTAGACAATTAAGCGATCGACTTCCATCGTATACGAAAAAGGGCTATTCACCCCCTCTAGCCGGCCACCGATCCTCCAACAAGTGGTATCAGAGTGAGGAGCTTGTCGAGGACTCATTGCTAACGCAAGCACGACAAGATAGTCGGCTCAAACATCCATCCTCCTAAATTCGAAGGAGAATTTGCTTGGTGGAAAAAGTGAATGGAGGTATTTTTTGAAACCGACTTTGATATAATGTTAATTATGGAAAACGGTTTCGAGTTACTTAGGGATGAAGAAGGGGAGCCACTAGAGAAATCGAGATGGACAAAGAAGCAAAGAGAGGAGCACTTGGCAAATTCGAAAGCCAAGCATCATCTATACAACGTGCTCCCTCAACAAGAAATTAATAGAATTGGAGAAAGCTCCAGCGCCAAGGAAATGTGGGAAAAGCTTGTAGAGCTTTATGAAGGCACTTCCGAGGCAAAGTTAGCAAGAAGGGATCTCCTCCGCTCACAATTGAACAACATCAAGCTAGATAAGGGGGAGAAGGTAATATCTCTTCATTCTCGATTTAAAGAGATAATTAACAGTTTGACAAGTATAGGGGAGAAGCTTTCAAACCGCAATATGATCATGAAAGCCATAGACGCCTTCCCCTGATCTTCAAAATGGAGTTCCATGGTAGATTCATTCTACATCTCCACGAATCTAGAGGTAAGTACTCTAGAAGAATTCTTTTCAACTATGGAACTTCATGAGACTAGGCTTGAAGGCATAATTGAAGAACCAAGCATAAAGCCAAGGGGAGTAGAGTTAGTGGCAGAAAAAGGAAAGAAGAAGAAGAAGGAGACTCTACCTTCCTCATCCGATGAAGAATCCTCCTCCTCCATGGATGGCAATGAAGAAGCCTATATGGTAAGAAAGGTGAGACGTGCATTAAAAAGCTTTAAATTTAATAAATCTCATGATAGGGAAAGAAGGCCTAGAAGAAAAATCATTTGCTACAATTTCCAAGGAGAGGGACACATGAGGGATGATTGTCCCATCTTGAACAAAAGCAAGGAAGAAAGAAGAAAGAAAGAAGGGGGTCAAGAAGAAGGAAGAAGAAAGAAAATCAAAAGAAAAAGGAAGGATAAAGCCCATAACCTTAAAGTCGTGACATGGGATGATCCATCATCATAATCGGAAGAAGAAGAAGCCTTCACAAGACTTGCACTAATGGCGATAAATGACTTGGAATCCACCTCCTCAGAAAAAGAAGAAACAAACTCAAGTGAGGAGAGCTCGAGTGAAGGGGGAGTTTCATCCACATCGGACTCGGAAGGAGATTGGGTAAGTGAGGTAACAAATCTCTCTCCAAAAAAAATTGTTTCAATGATTTCAAGTTTAACTAAGGAGTTATTTAGAGCTAAAAAGAAAAATAAATGCATGCTTGATGATATTAGGAAATTAGAAGAAAAACTTGAAAAAGCATGTTCACATGATGATTGTATTTCTTCTAGTGTTAATGATGCATGCTTAGAAGAAAATAGAGTTTTGAAGGAAAAGGTAGATTCTCTAACTAAGGCCTTAGAAAATTTTACCATTGGCTCCAATACCCTAAATATGATCATTGGGAGCCAAAGGGCTAGTTTTAACAAGAAGGGCCTAGGATATAAGGGAACAAAGAATGAGAAGGCTTACCATTGTTTAATAGCTAGGGGGCAATCAAAGACTACAATGGTAGCTAGAAAATGGATCCCAAAGGAATACTTGGTGAACCCCATTGGAAAGAATTTGTAATGGGTTCCCAAGTCAATCCTTAAGGGTTAGGAGAACCTAGGAGAGTCAACCATAATTGGGCTTTACTTATATCATGTTAAATTGTTGACTTAGGATGATGTGAGTGATAATTTTTAACTTAGTGTTGGGTGATGATAATGTGTAACCCATGAATTGAATGTTTAAATTATGATTTATGCTTGATTTTATACTTGATAAATAATCGTGATTTATGATTTGGATGGTAATGTTTGATGTATGATCATCATATATGACTAATGATCATTTTAGATAATACTTAACCTTGGGTAGAAATTGAATTTTGGTTAAGTATAAATACCTTTAGTCACATCTCACACTCACTATAGGCTAACTTGATTGAAAACATAGCATGGGTGAGATGTTAGGTTGATACAAATGGTCCACTAATGTTTATGACATTTAGATGGTCATTTATAAGTATCATGATAGCAATAATAGACCAACTATGGGGAAAGCAAATGTTTAATAAATGGACATATTGCCCATAGATCATAGTTAGATATTTTAAATGTTTTAAAACCATTTCATATTTTATAAACTGTGAATTGATGTTTTATGTCTTTTCAAGGCAAAACTAGGCTTTCAAGTTGATAAAAACTTTAGTGATTTTCAACACCTTTGAGTTTTTGCCAAACTTTTAAAATTGGAATGAATTTTCTTGAAAAATTATTTTTCATTGATAAAGGGACTTATGAGAAATATGTTCCCCCAATTTCACGATTTTTCAAAATTTATGAAATTTTTTTTGCATTTCTAAAATCGAGTTTCGAAATAAAAAATGGCTATTTTTCAGGTGCCAGTTGACTGGTAGTCTGAACCAATCGACTGATATACTGTGCACGAGCACAGTAACCTATTTTATCAGGTTTTAAGGTTGTTTTTGGTATTTTTCATTCCCTAGACTTGATGCTATGCTTGAATAACATATGTTAATGTTTTTGATGGGGTCAAAGGGGGAGAAATATGTGTGTTTAAGTTAATCATGCTAGGGAGAGATTAGCATGTGTTAAGCGGGAGTTACATGTATTAAGGGGGAGTGTTTGATACTCATATTGCTTTACATACTTTCTTGCCTTATTGATTTTATTAATATTTTATCTAACTTTAACGGATTGCCACACATTAAAAAGGGAGAGATTGTTAGGGCAAAAAACCCATATATGATGTGATTTTGATGAGTGTGGCAAAGGGTTTAAGTTAGATTGTTATGTTGATTTGATATGTATGTTGAATACATCCAGGACTTAGTAATTCACACATGGGATTGGCTTGATGTTAGCATTGGTGAGTTCACCATCTCATGGCTCGGGTCTTTGAGTTGGTGAAGGACGATATTGCGAAGCCGTGCGCTTGGTGCATCTGAGGGATCGTTGGATGAGTGACATTGGAGTGAAGCTAAGGAAGTAGACTTCAGGGCAAGACACAAAGGATGACATTGTGAAGCCGTGCGCTTGGTGCATCCGAGGGACGTGGCCGAATGAAGAGAACTTTGGTGAGGGACTTCAAGGGAGAGATGAGAGAATGAGTAAAGTGTAACGTAGCTCATAGGTGAACATGGCCGAATGGCTAAGTCAAGTGTCGGATGCTCAACCGAGTGGGTTGAAGTTTTACCTGACTGTCGGATTCTCAAACAAATGGTTTGTTTGAGGTTTTACCCGACACCAGTCGACTGACATAGATATCAGTCGACTACTCTTGGTCGATGGCACTCGATCGGTGTTCGAATGAAGCTTTTCTAGACCAACAGTCGACTACTAGGGTTTGATAGTCGACTGCTCGACCATCAGTCGATTGCCAAGGGACAACAATCGACTGATCGAGGTGAATTTGGGCACAGAAGGGTTTGGAGTCGACTGATCGCTTCGATCACTCGACTGATTGCTCCATCAGTCGACTGATGGGCATGATCAGTCGAGTGATGTGGGAGCCGTTGGCTGGAAGCCAATGTGGATGAAGCCGTTGCGAGGCAACGGCTACAGCAGCAGTCGACTGATGACTGCATCAGTCGACTGCTCGGTGCCCAATGGGAAGAATTGCCTCTTCCCTATAAGAAGAGGCCTTGGGTCACTTTGGGAGGTTAATGCTTCTCTAAAGTTCTCCCAAAGTGCTCCAACGATTTTTACTCCTCTTACTTGCTTTTATTTCAATCTTATTGTAAGAGGGAGAGATTGTAAGAAAGGTTTACTCAACCTTGATGGAGAGACTAGTGGATTTGGGTTGGAGTGATTCACCGAACAAATCATCCGTGGATTAGCGGCAAGGGTCGTGAACCACGTTACATCGGCGTGTTTGCATTTGCTTCTTCTCTCCATTTGTTTTGTCTTAATTGTATTTAGCTTTATTATTCTGCTGCGCTAACCTTGTACGTAGACAATTAAGCGATCGACTACCATCATATACAAAAAAGGGCTATTCACCCCCCTCTAGTCGGCCACCAATCCTCCAACATTTTGGTGACCCAAATAACTAAGGATGCTAAATAGAGCAAGTTGATATTGTCAATAATTTCAATCAGAGGCCTAATAATCCATACTCAGACACCTATAACCTCGAGTGGATAAATCACCCAAATTTCTCATACAGGAACAATTCAAGAAGTTTCTAGCCATCAAGAAGATATGGACAACAGACAAATATGACACCGCAACCTCAGAAGTCTAGGCTGGAACAAATGATGGAGAGCTTCATACATACCGAGCAAAAGGCAAATGTTGAATTTCAACAGATGCATTTGCAATCTAAGGAGGTGTTGAGAGAGTTGAAGGTCTCAGTGGATGGTCTAGTGAGCTGTCAGAAGTTACTGGAAGACTAGATTGCTCATATCGCTAGTTCATCTACAAGAACACCCGACAAATTACCTGGATAATGTAGAGTGATCTTTGGATGGCTAGAGGGGGGGTTGAATAGCCCCTTTTTCGTTTTCTACAAGAACCGTTAGCGGAAGTAAAATAAAAACAAAATTGAAAACAAAAAACAATAAGAACAATGCTAACAAAGGTGTTTAATATGGTTCAGAGATGACACTCCTACTCCATGGCAATCCGTAAGGTGGATCACTCATAGCAAGCTTTCACTAAAGTCTCCTTTTGATGAACACATCAAGGTGGAGAAGCTCTCTTACAATGCACACTCTTCTTCTTACAAGCTAATTTAGTTAAGCTAGGGAAGAAGAGGTTTAAGAACTTGGAGAACTTAGGGAAAGACTTGGAGACTTAGTATAGACGTTTAGAATTAGAGCACAACCCATCCTCAAGCTCCCCAATGCCCTTCTTATAGAACTTTGGTGTTTTTGGCCATTGAGCCCAATTTCAGTCGACTGCTACATATCAACAGTTGACTGCTGCCACTGTTGAATGAATCCAATGGCTTCTGACAAAGCCTGATTGCGATCATCACGGTTCAACAACCACTCGATCAATCTACTACTCATTACAACAGTCGACTGTCCAAGTCACCAGTTGACTGCTTCTAGTAGACAGTCGATTACCAAACAATCTCTGCCCTAGCTACTTAAGTCCAGTCGATTGCTAGACACTAGCAGTCGACTTACTAAGGCTAGTCGACTACCAGAGTTTCTGTTTAGTAATCGACTACCTGACCAGTCGACTTGGTCATAATCCCAATCGACTGATCAAGTCTTCTGGATCCTTGAGTGTTGAACACTCGAGACCAGTTGACTGGTATAAGCTACCAGCCGACTGGTGCACCTCAAGTATGACTAATTTATACTTGAAAACACACCCTAAGCCTAGAATAAACCTTCTAGATTCTTTATCATCCTTGCGCCTCCAGGATCCCTTCGAGTCCGTGACTCCTTCATCTTTTTGCGCTTGCCTTCAAAAGCTTCCTTCAATTTCGTCATGCTTTGGGTTCCTCTTTTTCCAAGGTTTGCTTGGACTTTATGCCACCAAGACTACATGCTTGGACTTATGCTGCCAATACCTCACCTTTGGACTTCATTGACAAGATCCACTTGGACTTATGCCACCAAGACTACGTGCTTGGACTTATGCCACCAAGCCCACATTCTTGGACTTCTCTTGCCAAGGCTCCACCCTTTGACTTTCCTTGCCAGGTCTTCACACTTAGACTTCCTTTTCCAAGATTCACACTTGGACTTTTCTATCACTTAAACATTCATGTTAGATCACAAATATTTCCTAACTACAAATGATTATCCAAACAACAAAATACATTAATACTTGGGGCATTCTTGAAGAAACAATCTCCCTTTTTTTGATGTTTGACAATCATTTAAGTTAGGCCTTAAAATATGCAATAAAAGCACAATATGAATCTAACTTAAATTTTTTTTCTCCCCCTTTGACACACATCAAAAAGAGAAGGACAAATATCAAATAAAGACATTTATGAATAAGATTGTTTATGCCTTGAACTAAGGTATAAAATATATTTAAAGCTCCCCCTTAATTCAAGATATATTTTATCATGTGTGAATTGTTGGAAATTGACTGTCGCTAGAGGGGGGTTGAATAGCGTGTCGTATGTCGAAAGATTTTGATCACGCTCGTCTCTACACTTCGTTAGTATGATAAACGGAATATATATAAAGAATAAACTAAATACGACAAACACAATAACACAAATACACACAAATATAACATGGTTTGTAACCTCAAGGCTCCTACTCCATGGGTTGGGCTCGAATGAGCCCTAGCGATGTCAATCAGTACTAATAATCAAAACACTCCTTCTAGGAATAATCCGGAGGTGGAGGAAACCTCTTACAACAATAAGCATCAAATACATGCTAATATGAATGAAATATACAAAAACATATAAAAAAAAACTTTACAAATGCGCTTTTGGATGCTTGCTTGTTTAGTTGCTTGAGCTACACTTGGAGACCCTGAATTACACCAGCAAATCACCCCAAATCTTTCTAGAAAATCGTTGCCAAATCCCTCTTCACGAGTTGCTTTTATAACCTACATTTGGGCTAGATTTCACCTAGCAGTCGACTGATCATGACCATCAGTCAACTGCTCCTGTAGCCGTTGTCTCACAATGACTCGAGCCACATTTGATAAGTTCCAACGGATAGACCATCAGTCGACTGATCATGCCCATCAGTCGACTGATTGAGCCATCACTTGATTATCAACCCCTAACAGTAGACTCTAAAACCTTCTGTGTCCGCGACATCGACCATCAGTTGACTGCCAACCATAATACCGATCGATCGTACCATCACCGATCGACTAATGTCGCCGACCAGTCATTTCCTCGTAGTTAAACCACGACTTCCCATCACCGATCGACATAAGTCGACACCTCAAATATGAGGTTTAATCCCAAGTATGATGCCCTCATACTTGCTAGACCACCCTTAGCCTAGACCTAAACCTTCTAGCCACCTCCGTCAACCTCACGCCTATCGGATCCCTCTAAGTCATACATGACTTGTTCATCTATACGTTAGCCTTCAGATGCTTCCATCGGCTATTGTCATGCTAAGCTGGTCTATACCGCCAAGGCACATTTGGACTTACGCTGCCAAGACAATTGCTTGGACTTTACACCGCCAACCATTGGACTTATGATGCCAAGACTCGACCCTTGGACTTTACGACGCCAATATCACCCCTAGGACTTTCCTTGCCAACCCATGTTGGACTTTCCATTTGCCAAGACCCATGCTTGGACTTTCCATGCCAAGTACCCATGACTTGGACTTTCCATTCCAAGTACCCATGACTTGGACTTTCCATTGCCAAGTACTCATGACTTGGACTTTTCATTGCCAAGTACTCAAGACTTGGACTTTCCCATGACAATCACATTGTCATACATTTTGTCGAACATCAATGTCAAACATCAGAACACTACTCGAGTCAAACTCGAGTCTGGTCAATCATGACCTTGGTCGATTGCACCAACAATTTCTCCCTTTTTGATGTTTGACAAAAACCAACATCTTTGAGTTAGAACACTAACTCAAACCAATCATCCCAATTTTCCAAAATTGGGAATCCTAAGTTCTCCCATTAATTCTCCCCCTTTTTGACATCCATCAAAAAGGTTCTCCCCAAGGGTGTCAATATCTCATGTCCCAATAAAATCTTACAATCTCCCCCTCGGTCCAAAAACACCTAGGATGCCTTCACTCTTTCTAGTGATAAGTTCCATATCACTAAAGAGAGGCAATCCTCACACTCTTCCAATTTCCAAATTGGGCATCTCACATTCACAAAATTCTCCCCCTCATGAGGAAGAACACATTCATCATCCCATGATGGATACCTCCCCCTAAAAGTTTCTCCCCCTTGACCATTGCACCAACAATGTCCTTGGAGAGTCCCTAAGCCTATAGGAACACTAAACAATCAAAATTAAGGTTAAAAGTTCAAACTTGTGTTGGATCGAGTGGATCACTAGAGGGGGGTGAATAGCAATAAAATTTTTCTTACGAATTCGTTGAGTTGACAATTAAATGCAGCGGAAAGATAAATGACAAATAAACAAGACAAATGGTTTTTTTTACTTGGTTCGTAGCCTTTGGCTACTACTCCAAGGGCCTAGTGGTCCATGACCA
This sequence comes from Wurfbainia villosa, assembly GCA_025175895.1. NCBI lineage: Eukaryota > Viridiplantae > Streptophyta > Magnoliopsida > Zingiberales > Zingiberaceae > Wurfbainia > Wurfbainia villosa. The sequence goes on along the minus strand of CM046002.1, from coordinate 34,706,793 downwards.
TGCACGGAGGGCAAAACACTAAATGAACTCCTCCTCGTTGGAGGTAGGAGTTAGATGAATACAAAAAAATCACAAAGCTTGTGGTAGAGGGACACTCCCCCTCTCCTCATTACAACAAAAACTCTGAGACAATAATATAGAAAAGACAAAATGAATTGAAGCTTATACTGATGGAAAAGAATAAACAAATAAACCTAGAGCGTCGGAGAGGTAGCACTTCGTTGTCGGAGAGTTGTAGCTTTGCGGAGGCTTTTGGAAGCTTGGAATTGATGAGAAAACCCTAGGAGAGACCCTCCTTTTATAGCTCTTGAGCCCCTTTTCGAGAGGAACTTCAGCCAATAAGATTTGAGCACCACCCCCCTTGAAATGAGGTGATAAGCCTTGACTCCTCGAAGCTGATCCTTGACCATCAGTCGACTGATGGCCATCATCAGTCGACTGATGGCCATCATCAGTCGACTGATGGAAGCATCAGTCGAATGCTGACCGCAGATAGTCTACTGATGGATGGCAGTGGAGTCCTCCAAGCTGGCAGTCGACTAATGCTAGCTAAAATCAAAAGTTAGCTAAATAAAAATATTATTTCGATGACCTCTGACCGTTCGATCTCAACCTAGACCACTAATGGGATGTCTTGGGTCAGATCTACGCTTAAGACTATCCCCGTAAGGAGGATACGACCTCACTTACACTTACACACACGAGCTTACCTCGTTACTTACTGTGTCGCTTTCGCTTCCCGCCTTCCACTCGATTCCTTTGGCTCCCTCCGAAGTCACTCGAGTGTCGCTCGACCACCGCGGCTTCATCCGGGTGTCGCTAGCCTTCAATTCCAGCTTTAGCACTTTTTTGCACACTCGATTTAGCTCGTGAGATAACAATATGAGCTTAACTGTGTATCGTTTGCTATAATCAAAACTTAGGTTCGACTTAGGTGCCTACTGCACCAACAATCTCTCCCTTTTTGATCTACAGCAAACCCACATACAAAGTTAAGAAAATAATATGCATGAAGAAAAACAATATGCATGAGAAACATGAATAATATAAATTAAGTAGGAGTAGTAAGGATTTTCTTCAAGTACTCCCCCTTGAGGAAACCTCCCCCTTGACCGAGGGTGAGTCTTGAAAGAAGACCTTAATCCTCCCCCTTGATGGTTGCTATTTAGGAAGAGTTTAAGTAATTAACATTACTTAAAGTTGACCTTAGTAAAACATTTAAGTTAAGAGGACTTCTTAACTTGACCCTTTCTCCCCCTTTCTTAAGTAAAGCATTGACGTTTGGCCATAGTATTAGAAATAAGTTTAAGTTAAGAATTCTCTTAACTTGGCCTTTAAGAATTCTCAAAACTTAAAATTAAGTAAACATTTACTTAACCTTTGGCCATGTGAATAAATATAAAGTGAGTTAAGTTATCAAAAAAAAAATTGATCCCTTAACTTTGGCCTTTCTCTTCCCCTTTTGCCATATATCGAAAAGAGTGGGGGTGTGTGAAAAACAAATATAGGTATTAAATTTAAAGTCCAAGCATGTTCCATATTATTTTGAAAATAATATACTGAAAATAAGCTCATCTATAAAATGTTCGACTCATATTTGACTTGATTGATATGAAAGATCAACCAGTCCTAGTTAGAGTCGGTTAATAAATATGATTATACTCCGTGGTTCATGGCGATGCACTAGCTCTACATCTGGAACCAGGAGTAAGGTCCTAACATCTCATGCCCATCTACGTGGCTAAGTACACAAATACATTAGTCTTATGTGTTGTGAGATGTATTGGCTCCTTAAATCTATAGGTGCATGATATCTAAGGTATGTCCTATGGTAGTTCCATGAAAATGAAAAGTAAGAAATAGTAGTAAGAAAATATAATTTGTAAGCTCCTATTCTACTACACACATGCCCAATTTTCATCTTAATAGACTGAATTCGACTTCGGGTAGGGGTTTAGTAAATAGGTCTGCCAAGTTGGACTTCGATTCGACGTATTCGAGTTGTATGGCTCCGTTGGCCACATGTTCTCGAATGAAATGATGTTTGACCTCTATATGCTTGGTCCTAGAATGACATATCGGATTCTTAGTTCGGTTAATTGAGCTAATGTTATCTACGTGGAGTTTAGTGTTCATAAAATCTAACTTAAAGTCTCGGAGAGTGTGCTTCATCCAAAGAAGCTGAGTAACACACTCACCCATCGCGATGTATGAATAAAGGTAATCCTCTCCTATAAGATAGGTTTGGTTTAGAGAAATTTATTTTATACGAAGTTTGCTTTGCATGGATCACTTGGAAGGATCCTATTTTCCGCTATGCATATTCCATTCGCATACACAGATTTCTACAATTAACTCTGTGAGATCTAGGGTACCAACATACTGACATTAAGTGTACCCTTTAGATATCTAAGGATACGCTTGACTAGAGTTAGGTGAGACTCCTGCACAGTTTGGAACTCATGCACATACTTACTGCAAATAAGATATCAGGTCGGCTCGCAGTTAAGTAAAGGAGACTTCTTATTACGCTCCTATAGTATTTTAAATCAATTGAATTTCCAATTACATCTTCTTCTATATTTACATTCGTTGCCATTGGGGTATTAATAATTTTAGCGTCTTGCATTCCAAAGCGTTTAATTAATTCCCTAGTATATTTGCGTTGATATAGGTATATTCCATCTTTAGTTTGTTTAATTTGTAGACCTAAGAAGAAGCTCAACTCACCTACTAAATTCATTTCAAATTTACTTTCCATAAGTGAAATGAATTCATTCAGTAGGATCGAGTTGGTGGTTCCAAAAATAATATCATCTACGTAGATTTGGGCTATGAATATGTCTTTACCTACGGTTTTTACGAAAAGGGTTGGGTCAACTACACCTTGGTTAAATCCTTTGGACTTAAGATAAACTGAAAGCCTCTCGTAACAAGCTCGAGGAGCTTGTTTAAGTCCATAGAGAGCTTTCTTTAACCTAAGAACATGGTCAGGTTTATCTAGACTTTCGAAACCGGGGGTTGACTAACATAAACCTCTTCTTTAATGTATCCATTCAAGAATGCTGACTTTACATCCATTTGAAATAACTTAAATCCTCGATATGTAGCATATGCTAATAACATTCGAATGGACTCTAACCTAGCTAATGGAGCATAAGTCTCATCGTAATCTAAACCTTCGACTTGATTAAACCCTTTAGCGACTAATCTAGCTTTATTTCTAACTACTTCACCTTTATCATCAAGTTTATTTCTAAACACCCACCTTGTTCCAACGATTGTTTTATCTTTAGGTGGTGGCACTAATTCCCACACTTTGTTCCTAGTGAATTAAGCCATCTCTTCTTGCATTGCAATAAGCCAATCGGGATCAAGAAGAGCTTGGTCAATAGTTTTGGGTTCAATTTTGGAAATCAAGGAGATTTGACTAAGGTTTCTGTATGAGGCTCTAGTTCAAACTCCTAGGCTTGGATCACCTATCACTTGGTCGATAGGATGATTCATTTGAGTCCTAGTTTGATTTGGGTTTGAGTCATCTACCACTTGGTCAATAGGATGACTCGTTTGAGTTCTAGTTTGGTTAGGGTCATCTACCACTTGGTTGATGGTTGACTTAGGTTAGGATTAATACTAGACTTGATCTCCAGATCAGAGTTGAGTTTGGTATAAATCGACTCGCTAATTGGGGTTGCCGGAGGTTTTGTAGGTTCGTGTCCTTCATCAAATACTACATTGATAGTCTCCTCGACTCTAAGGGTGTCATGGTTATATACTCTATAAGCTCTACTTGTAGTCGAGTATCCTAGGAAGATTCCGGTCGAGGTTTTGGATGTAAATTTTCCTACGTAATCCTTAGTGTTTAGGATATGTACCTTACACCCAAATACCCTAAAGTACTTGATGTTGGGTATTTTATCGTGATAAATCTCGTATGAGGTCTTAAGGTGCCTCTTTACCATAAGGATCCTATTTTGGACATAGCATGTCATACTCATGGCTTCTGCCCAAAACTTATCGGGTAGATTATACTCATTTAACATTGTCCTAGAGGCATCTTGTAGGGTTCTATTTTTACATTCTACTAAACCATTCTGTTGTGGGGTTCTAGGACAAGAGAACTCATGGTGGTATCCATTTAGGTTACAGAATTCTGTAAACCTGTGGTTCTCGAATTCACCACCATGATCAGTCCTAAGTCTTTTGATTTTAATGTTTTGTTGATTTTCTATTACTTTAAATAGGTTGATTAATTGATCTAGGGTATCACTTTTGTGTTTGATGAATCTAACCCAAGTAAATCTAGAATAGTTGTCAATTATGACTAAGCAGAATTTACTCCCATTAAGTGACTTAGCTCCATGTGAATCAAATAAATCCATGTGTAGGAGCTCAAGAACACTTTTTGTTCGTTTTTGATTAGTTAGTTGATGTTGTGTCCTAGATTATTTACCTTGTTGACAAGCATTACATATTTTATTATCCAAGTTATTGAGGTTAGGCAAATCTCTGACTAAGTCACTCTGACTCATCTTGTGGATGAGTCTTGGGTGTGAGTGACCGAGTCGTCGGTGGCACAACCATGATTCCTCTTGCCATGTCATAAGACACTTGGTTGAGGAGTTAGTTAAATTAATAGTATAAATATTTTTATTTCTGGTTCCCTTAAGGATTGTTTTAGAAGTTTCATTTGTATTAATTACGCATTCATTTTCTAGAAATATGACCTTATAGTTATTATCACACAATTGGCTTACACTAAATAAATTATATTGAAAATTTTCTACTAATAAGACATTTTGAATAATAAAGTTAGAGTTGAGCTCAATATCACCTGATTCGATGATTTTGAGCTTGTCGTTGTTTTCGAAGGCTACTGATCCATGTCATTTGAATCTAAGCTTCGAAAACTTGAGTTGATCCCCGGTCATGTGTCGGGAGCAACCACTGTCCAACATCCATTGATCCTACACGCAAGGTAGTTGGATCGAATATTGGATTTATTAAAGATTGGTTGAAAATTATTAACCTAAATCATCTCACCCATGTCTACATGATCAAACATGTTAACCCTATATGTTCTTGTGAGATGACTTTCAATTTTACTTGATTTAAATTTAATGATTTGAACACTTGTCAACCTTGCGTTAGATTCGGATTTGACCTTAGGCTCATCAAGTCACCTTTCCAAGATCATGGCTTCCAGGTCGTGGTGAGGCACAGAGGTCTTCTTTGATCGGAAAAATGACCACTTACTTAGACAAAGTCATTTTCAAGAAAATAGAGACTTGACTTACCTAAGACCACTTCCTGGTCTAACTAGTCTAGGATACGACAAGGTAGCTTCAGCTAGTTCCGCTCAGTCAAGTGCACCGAACTAGATACGCCTTATCTAGCCCTAATACACAAGACTCCGCTTTCCTAGCGTACTATCATCTCGCCGCGTCCTGGTACTATGTTACCAAGTATTGACGAGTTATAGTCCTATCTAACCATTCTAAAAATGAAAAATAAATAACTAACCTAAGTATGCAATTTCTAAGTTAAAACACAAACAAGTTTTGTACTAGCTCCCCCTAGACCGTTGAATCGGTTCGGTCTCTCCACATAGTGGATTTGGTCTTTGGAAACCCAGTACTAGTTCGACCCTAAGTTTGAAATCAAAGCGGTCTTAGGGACCCATGCTTGGACATATTTTTTATGTTAACTTACAATCGACATATACGACTTGTTGGTCATATTTGAGCTAAACCCTAGTCCAGTCTTGTTGTACACGACCCTTTGCGATCCAAGTAGGACGTCAAGTCCTTTGGATCCCAAAGTAAACCTTTCCAACGTGTTCCTAAGATCTTCGACTTGACTCTTCAAGAGTGAGTTCTCAACTTCGAGTTTTTCAACCCGAGTTGAGTCCTCCTCACAAACTCGACTAGTCGAAGAGGTTAGGGAGACCTCGTGTTTCAGGAGTTTAACTTCCTCAACCAGGGTCTCGACCTTGGACTCGGACTTAGCTAATTTCCTACTTAAGAACTTAATTGTACTATAAAGCGTACTAATAAAGGATCGACTTACCTTGAGTGTATCTTTTGAACTAGATGCGTATTCGTGGCTTGTCTTGAATAGCGCTTCGCAGTCTGACTCGTCTTCTGTTTCAAATTCATGTTCCAGTTCTGACTCTATCTCCGATTCAACCGGTTTAGCCATGAGGACACGATCATCATCTTCTTCCTCGGACGCTTCTTCCCATGTAGTGTTGAGTGCCTTTTTTTGTTTTGGTGTTTTGCTCTTGAGCTTTGGGCATTCGGACTTGATGTGTCCAAACATGTTGCATTCGTAACACCTAATATTAGAACTTTTAGGCTTACCTTCGTTGGGTCGAGTGACATTTTTCTTTCGGCCCTTAAGTATCCTCCGAACTAGGTTGACTAGGTCGACCTCCATTTCTGGGTCGACCTCCGAATTGGACTCATCCTCTTCTTCCTTCGGGGGTGGCTTGCTCGCGATTTTCTTCCTCGAACTTGCAAAAAGTGCTATACTCTTCTCGGGTTCCGAGTTAGACTGCTCATGAAGTTCGAAATCGGAAAACAACTCATCTAATCTAAGATTTGAAAGGTCCTTGAAGACCTTATAGGCATCGACCATGGATGCCCACAAGGTAGTCCTAGGAAATGAGTTAAGAACATACCTAATAAGATCGTGATTTTCGACCTTTTGCCCGATCGTGTGTAGGTTATTGACTATGTCTTGAACGTGAGCGTGAAGTTGCGTCGCCGTCTCGTGTTCCTACATTTTTAGATTATATAACTTATTGAACAAAAGATCGCGCTTACATACCTTGGCTTCGAGGTCCCTTCGTGTATCTCCACTAGTTTTGTCCAAAGGTCCTTTGCACTGATGAAGGGGGTGACACGATTAAGTTCCTCCTTGGACAAGTCGCATTGGAGGATTTGAGTTGCCTTGGCATCCACTTCAACTTGTCTTTTCATCGCATTGGTCCATTGGTCATAATCCAAGGATTCACCCACTTCGTTAGTCGGAAGTGTGAATCCCGTTTGGATTTTGATCCACATCTCGATTTGGGTTTTAAGAAAGCATTTCATCCGACCCTTCCAATAACGGAAGTCATCTCTATTGTAAAATGAAGGTCGGTTGTGCTAAAACCCTTGAGATGGGCCATTGAAACAAAAAAGACAAAAGGATGAAGCGAAAAAAACCTGAAACCACAAGCAACGGAAATGTCCCAAGACTTGCGTCTTGGATTAGTAGTGCGGGAGGAAAAAGACTACACAAATGAGAAAGAAAAAATTTTGAAATAAACAGAAAATAAATTGAAAGAAAATTCGTAGAAAGAAAGATTGGTGGTTTCACCAAATCTTAGCACCCCCGGCTCTGATATCAATTGTTGGATCGAGCGGATCGCTAGAAGGGGGGGTGAATAGCGATAAAATTTTTCGTACGAATTCGTTGACTAGACAATTAAACGCAGCGGAAAGATAAATGACAAATAAACAAGATAAATGGATTTTTTTACTTGGTTCGTAGCCTTTGGCTACTACTCCAAGGCCCTAGTGGTCCTTGACCATGCACGGAGGGCAAAACACTAAATGAACTCCTCCTCGTTAAAGGTAGGAGTTAGACGAATACAAAAAATCACAAAGCTTGAGGTAGAGGGACACTCCCCCTCTCCTCGTTATGATAAAAACTCCGAGACAATAATATAGAAAATACAAAATGAATTGAAGCTTATACCAACGGAAAAGAATAAACAAATAAACCTAGAGCGTCAGAGAGGTAGCACTTCGTTGTCGGAGAGTTGTAGCTTTGCGGAGGCTTTTGGAAGCTTGGAATTGATGAAAAAACCCTAGGAGAGGCCCTCCTTTTATAGCCCTTGAGCCCCTTTTCGAGAGGAACTTTAGCCAATAAGATTTGAGCACCACCCCCCTTGAAATGAGGTGATAAGCCTTGACTCCTTGAAGCAGATCCTTGACCATCAGTCGACTGATGGCCATCATCAATCGACTGATGGCAGCATCAATCGAATGCTGACCGTAGATAGTCGACTGATGGACGATAATCGAGTCCTCCAAGCTGGCAGTCGACTGATGCTAGCTGAAATCAAAAGTTACCTAAACAAAAACATTATTTTGACGGCCTCCGATCGTCCGATCTCGACCTAGACCACCGATGGTATGTCTTGGGTCGGATCTACACTTAAGACTATCCCCGTAAGGAGGATATGACCTCACTTACACTTACACACATGAGCTTACCTCGATACTTACTGTGTCGCTTTCGCTTCCGACCTTCCACTCGATTTCTTCGGCTCCCTCCAAAGTCACTCGAGTGTCGCCCAACCACCGTAGCTTCCTCCGGGTGTCGCTAGCCTTTAGCTCCAGCTTTAGCACTTTTCTGCACACTCGATTTAGCTCGTGAGATAACAATATGAGCTTAACTTTGTATCATTTGCTATAATCAAAACTCAGGTTCGACTTAGGTGCCTACTGCACCAACAACTTGAACTTTCATACACCTTAAAATTGATATACACCCTAAGCAACTCTCCTAATCCATATTCAATGGATTTTTTTACCCTTTTCCACTGCTTTCCAAAGCATATCCTAGGGTTGGGAGCAGTTAGGGTAGCCTAACATAGCTAAAATAAGGCAAAACAAATCTTGTTTACCCGAAATCAGGCATGGAAGTCGACTCTTATAGTCACTTGTCGATTGTCGTTGACACCAATCAACTGCCATAAGCGACAGTCGACTGATTTATGCAAAATCAGAATTTTAGTTTCAGAATCTGAATTTTAGAAATTCATAAATAATTATACACAAATCGAAAAATTACAAAAATTCATATGTATAATGCTTATGATAGATACAATCGGTGAAAAACATTTGAAAAATAATTTACCTACAAAATAATGAGATTGACAGAAAGTTCAAAACCATTGAAAAGTTCAATATTTTGGCCCTACTTTGTATCAACTCTCTCAATGGTGATTGCTATCAAAAGATAGACTTCACCAAGATTTTCTAAAATGATTTTAAAATGTTTTTGAAAACCTATATTGGATCATGATCAATGGGCTCAATGCATATGACTTGCACATTAGCTTTCCACATGATCCACCCATGGTTTAAGATGAGTTTGAGTTCATCTAGATGCAAAAACTATGCACCTTGAACTTAACTCATTTCCTAGCATCTCACATGTGCCTAGGGTGTATGAAAACACACACAAGTCAATTTTATGTTAGATGTGGGTTTTGTTCATCCTAATCTAGGGGTTCATGCATTTTCTAAGGCAACACTACTTGATTCCCTTATACATGGGACTTCAAGTCATTCCAATTGTCCTTAAATCTGTTTTAATTAATGCATGAATGATCATGACATAAATGATAACATAAATAAGCATGGCCAATGATCATGATGTCATGGCATAAAATATAACCTAAATATACATGACATAAAGGAAAAACCTAAGCATGATCATGACATTTATATGATAAAAATAAATATGATGTCATGACATGGCAAGGCAAATAAAGCATAGCAAGTACAAAATACTAAGGTACGAAATACCTAAGTGTTAAGCCCAAATTGTCATTTCTAAGATTAAATCCTTTTTGCTTTAAAACTACTAATCCTCCAAGTGTGCCAAAAACCCAAAATGACACACTATGACTCTAAGACCTAACTTGTGCCAATTTAATTAGTTTTTCAAACTCCTTAAATGATATTGGCACATCCTAAAATCCTTTAGGATATAAGATCAAAACTTATTTTCAAGGTACTCATAACCTTGAAAATGACCTAAAGTGCCACCTTTACCATGGTTAGGTTAACTACCCATCCATTTAAAGTTAGCAAGACCTAACCCATTTAGCGTGAATCGATCACGCTCCTAGGAATGCAAAACCTATTGGAGCTCCTTGGGTTTACTAGGTATTCCTTAGGGATAACTTCCCTAGATACCCTCCTAATGACCCTCCTAGGTTTAGAAGTCTTGGTCATTTGAGTCTTGCCTAGGTTAACTCTAGGGGTGACTCCCCTTGTAACCTTCTTAGTGGTTTCCCTATGTTTCTTCAAAACCTTAGCCACTAGGCACTTGTCATGGTCAACATTAGGGATGACTTCCCTAGTGACCTTGACCTTCCTAGACCTAGATTTAGCTCCATAATCAAATAGAATATTGTGGTAAGTAGGCATTATCTTCTTAGACATAGGCTTGTGACCCAAACCTTGCCTCCTAGATGGTTCTTGCCTCTTACATCCTAGGTTTGACTATTTGACCCTTGCATTTGATTTTGCATTTTCCTAAGGGTCTTTTCAAGTTTCTCAAGCCTTGATCTCAAGGCTTGGTTCTCTAACTCCAATTTTTCTATTTTGGTGGGCCCATTGTTTCTTTGGTCATTTTTGCCCTTCCAAGGCATATGTCTAGAATTATTTGGATTAAAACCTAGATGATCTTCTATTTTCCTAATACTTGCCTTAGGTAGGATTGTTTTAGGGACATTAGTCCCAAATTTCTCCTTGGTTCTAAAATTACATGATTTTGCACCTAGACAATAAAGTCTATTATTTCTAGCATGCTTTTCATGATAAATAGCAAGTGAATTAAAAGCATGTTTTTGCCCATTACTTAATGAAGGTGCATTATTGAAATATACCTTAGGGTTAGCTTTAGAAGCTCCCCCTACATGTGATGCTCCTTCTACACCCTTGCTAGGCTTCCCCCTAGAGCATTGGCTTCTATAGTGCCCTCTTTGGTGGCACTTAAAGCACACCACGTGCTCCTTGCTCTTAATGGTTGGGGCTCCGATCTCCTTGACCTTTGGCACCGGTGGAGCCTTCTTAACCTTCTTAGGGCACTTGCTCTTATAGTGCCCTGGTTCCCTACACTCAACAAAAAATATATGATCTTTATTTTTAATTGAATTGCTTGAGTTACCTAGGGTGGTGGTGGAATTTTGAGCTTCCTCTTCTTCTCGACTGGAGGTAGATGCTTCCTCTTGAGTTGGCTTCGGTATTGAAGTTTGCCTAGTCTCCTCCCCATCAATCCTAGAGGTGGAGGCTTCTTCTACTTCTTCTTCCTCCTCTTCCTCCTCGGATGTCGAACACTCCTCGACCTCCGAATCCTCACTTTCTTGTGAGGATGAGCTTGCTTCTTCGACCTCTTCCTCAAATTGAGACAAAGATGATTCTTCATGAAGCTTGGCCAATTCGCTCCAAAATCCCTTTGCATCCTTGTATTCAACTAACTTGGACACAACATTGTTAGGAATTAAATCAATCAAGAATTTTATTACCTTATTACTTCTCTTGAATTCTTGATGTTGTTCCTCGGTCCATTTTTTCATTTTGAGGAATCCTCCTTTAGGCCCTCTTGGAAACTTGAATCCTTTCATCAAGGTGGCCCATTCTTCAAAGTCCCTCATCATGATGAAGTCTTCAATCCTTTCCTTCTATTGATTTAAGCCTTCTCATCCATAGAGTGCATACGAGATCGGCGTGTTGATATCCAATTCCAATGTTTCTTGGAAATCCATCTTCTTCCCTCAAGCATGCTCCCTTAGTTGTTAAACCTTGAAGAGCAACCTCGCTCTGATACCACTTGTTGGGAATTGACCATCTCTAGAGGGGGGGGTGAATAGCGTGTTGTACGTCGAGGGATTTTGATCGCGTTCATCTCTACACTTCGTTAGTATGCGCAGCGGAATATATATAAAGCATAAACTAAATACGACAAACATAATAACATAAATACACAAAAATATAATATGGTTCGGAACCTCAAGGCTCCTACTCCACGGGTTGGGTTCGAATGAGCCCTAGCGATACCAATCACCACTAATAATCAAAACACTCCTTCTTGGAACAATCCGAAGGTGGAGGAAACATCTTACAATAATTCTTACAACAATAAGAATCAAATACAAGCTAATATGAATGAAATACAAAAAAACACGTAAAGAAAAATTTACAAATGCACTTTTGGATGCTTGCTTGTTTGGTTTCTTGAGCTACACTTGGAGACCCTGAATTGCACCAGAAAATCACCCCAAATTGCTCTAGAAAATCGTTGCCAAATCCCTCTCCACGAGCTGCTTTTATAACCTATATTCGGGATGGATTTCTCCTAGCAGTCGACTAATCGCGACCATCAGTCGACTGCTCCTATAGTCGTTATCTCACAATGGTTTGAGCCACATTGGATAAGTTCCAACAGATAGACTATCAATCGACAAATCGAGCCATCACTCGACTGTCAAATCCTAACAGTCGAATCTAGAACCTTCTGTATTTGCGGCATTGACCATCAGTCGACTGCAAGCCATAGAAATCGATTGACCAATCTTTGGCAAATCGCCAGACATTTTGTAGTCAAACTCGATCGATCATCCGATCAGTAGTCAATGATCGACTCGGCTACCAAGTGTCAAAACACTTGACCAGTCGATTGGTCCATAACACCAATCAACTGACAAACCTCAAACATGAGATTTAACCCCAAGTATGATGCCCTCATACTTGCTAGACCACCCTTAGCCTAGACCTAAGCCTTCTAGCCACCTTCGTCAGCCTCACGTCTATCAGATCCCTCCAAGTCATCCATGACTTGTTCATCCATACGTTAGCCTTCAGGTGCTTCCATCGGCTATTGTCATGCTAAGCTGGTCTATACCGCCAAGGCATATTTGGGCTTACGCTGCCAAGACTACTGCTTGGACTTTACGACGCCAACCATTGGACTTATGCTGCTAAGACTCGACCCTTGGACTTTCCTTGCCAACCCATGTTGGACTTTCCATTTGCCAAGACCCATGCTTGGACTTTCCATGCCAAGTACCCATGACTTGGACTTTCCATGCCAAGTACCCATGACTTGGATTTTCCATTGTCAAGTACTCAAGACTTGGACTTTCCCATGACAATCACGTTGTCATACATTTTGTTGAAAATCAATGTCAAACATCAAAATACTACTCGAGTCAAACTCTAGTATTGTCAATAATGACCTGGGCCGATTGCACCAACATGAATAATATGTTGAGTAAAGCATTAAATGATAAGTAAGAGTAATTCCTAACTTTGCACCAACAATAAAACATATGGACATGGATTTTTGGTTTAGACCGATATTATAAGAAAGCTCCCCTAAACCAATGCATTAATTAGTCCTATTCCCCCTAATTGTTATCATTACACTATTGCACTAATCATAACACATGGTAGAGAGGGTCTATAAGTGGTTTTAGATGATAAAGTTAAGCTTATGGACCAAAACTTTATTATACCAGTTGACTACTGGAATCACCAGTCGATTGCTCTGAGATGACTAGGCTGTCGAGTGGCAAACACTTGGCCAGTCGATTGGCTAAAGCCATCAGTCACTAGTAAACCTCAAACATGCGATTTAACCCAAGTATGATCCCCTCATACTTGATACATACGCATATCCTAGACCTAAGCCTTCTAGCCATCTTGATCAACCTCACACATTGAGGATCCATCAAAGTTCTTCACGACTCGTTCATCCTTCACGCTAGCCTTCAAATGCTTCCATCGGCTATTGCCATGCTAACCAGGTCCTTTGCTAAGGTTCATTTGGACTTATGCCACCAAGACCCATGCTTGGACTTTATGCTGCCAAACTTACACCCTTGGACTTTCACATTGCCAAGATCCATTTGGACTTACGCTGCCAAGACCTATGCTTGGACTTTATGCCACTAAACCTAACTTTGGACATTACCTTTGCCAAGTAACCATGACTTGGACTTCCAATTGCCAAGTACCCAAGACTTGGACTTTCCAATTGTTAAGACCATGCTTGGACATTCCATGTCAAAACCATGCTTGGGCTTCCCTTGCCAACTCCATGTTGAACTTTCCAATTGCCAAAGTTCCTTGGACTTTACGTCGCCAAGACTACACACTTGGACTTATGCTGCCAAGACTATAACTTTGGACTTTCCTTGCTAAATATCCATATTTGGACTTTCCTTGCCAAGTATCCAAACTTGGACTTTTGAGGTTGATTGCTCCAATAATCTCCTGAAGGGAAGAGTTGTTTGACTTCACTTCGCTTCGGTCGCTTGTGCATGGCGATCCTATCTCACGTCCCTGGATTAAAACTTTATTAATTAAAACTAATCCAGATAGAGATGGATTACCCAAGCAACCGATTCATCATCGTGCTATTTGATTTGAGCGGTCGCTTGAACAAACTTGTTGTTCAAGATACCTAACCCTTTTCCTCGATTAGCCTGGAAAAAATGATGTACGGATCGCCGGTTTTTGTGTTTATGATCGAGGTCCATGTCAATCAACAACATACAAATTACAAAAGAAGAAGAATCAAAATTAAACAAGATTATACCTCTTGTTTTACCTCTTGATCTTCTATTGTATTCCTATCCTCTTCTTGGACGTCGTGTGGGCGACGATCTTCCAAGAATTGAAGCCTCATAGACCATGTATCTTGCCATCCTTACTCGCTCCTAACAAGGGAAGAAAACCCTTCCTACTTCTCCTTGCTTGTACCGACCACCAAACTCCAAGTGTGGTGTCCGCCAACCCTAAGGAGAGGAGAGGAGGCACCAGCCAAAGAAAGGAAGAAAGGGAAAAACCCTAACTCCTCTTGCCATCAGCCCTAGGACAAGAAGAGGGAGGCGCTAACCAAAGAAAGAAAGAAAGGGATAAACCCTAACTCCTCTTGCCGTCGACCCTAAGGAAAGGGAGAAGAGGCGCTGGCCAAAGGGAAGAATAGGAATCAAAACCCTACCTCCTTGTTGTCGCCGACCCTAGAAGCAAAACACTAATCCTTGCCACCCAAGCCTCTCCACATCCAACACCCCATCCTCTTAGGTCAAGGCTTCATGAGGTATTTATAATAGGCTACAATAGGGACCATGAGGAGGAGTTGGATCTTGGCCACCCAATGGATCCGAACCACATATAACCCGATCCATTAATGATGATCCATTCCACTAGAGGATCATTATTGATCTACCTCACCAACTCCCATAATTAAATATGGGCTCCACATATTATTTGTACAAAATATCTCCCCGTGTTTAAGATATCGAATGTCCATTAATTAATTAAATTACTAACAATTTAATTAATCAATATCTAACTTCATGAGTAGTACCACTCATCCTTATCATCATGTTGGACCAAGCCCACCTGCAAGATTTACATAATGAACTTTATGAGCTCCTCAAGGGGACATCATCTTCCTAGTGTATAGGACACGGTTTCCTCCTATAATCAACGACACACCATGTAAATAATATTATTTCCCAACTTACCAGGCCTATCGATTTAACACATAAATCTCGCCGATTGGTAAATCAAAGAAATAAATACTAAGTACATGTGCCCATTATTATATCGGGATTAAGAGCATGTACACCATAATATCTGAGGTCTGATTCAATTATATAGTCAGTATAAATTGAATCACCTCTAAATCGGTCCTGCTTAATACACACAAAGTGTACTAGTGTAATTCTATGGTCAAGATAAACCAATACCAAATTACACTACAACCATGCCAATGGTTTGTCCAAAACCATCTTGGTTGTGAGCCTCTACTTATACTCTACAAGGAACTGATAACATAGTCTTTTATGTGACACCACACACCATATTATCTACAATGTAAAGTATCAGACAATATGCATAAATATAAAATGAAAACAATGATCATGTGATTCTCATTTCAAAATGAAGATGTTCATACAAAAGCTAGGCTTTTAGTATACTTCCTAACAATCTCCCACTTATACTAAAAGACTATACTACCATCAAACTGCCATACATCTGATTCTCATTCCCTCCACATGCCTATCAAAAGCTCTTGCTGGAAGGGCCTTAGTGAAAGGATCTGCCAGGTTATCCTCTTATTCAATCTTGGCAACAACAACTTCTCCTCGCTTTACGATCTCTCGTATCAGGTGGTACTTACGCTCTATGTGTTTACTTGCCATATGAGCTCGTGATTCCTTCGAGTTTGCAACTGCACCACTATTATCACAAAAAATTATGATAGTTCTGGGCAAACCAAGAATCACATCCAAGTCCATCAAGAAGTTCCTGAACCATATAGCTTCTTTGGCTGCCTCAGAGGCTGCCACATACTCAACTTCCATGGTGGAGTCTGTCACGCATTTCTTCTTGACACTCCTCCATACAATGGATCCACCTCCCAAAGTAAATACATAACCCGAGGTAGACTTACTATTATCCCTATCTGATTGGAAGTCAGAATCTGTGTAACCCACAGGGAGTAATTGATCTCCTAGTATACCAGCATATAATCCCTAGTTCTTCTCAGGTACTTCAATATATGCTTTACCCCAGTCCAATATATGTCTCTATCCTGGATTACTCTGATATTTGCTAATCATGCCCACAACAAAGCAGATATCTAGCCTCGTAGATAACATAGCATACATGAGGCTTCCTACCGCCGAAGCATAAAGAACCGCCTTCATCTCCTCTATCTCCTTTGATGTTCTAGGACACATCTCTTTAGATAAAGATACTCCATGCCGAAAAGGTAGAAAACCTTTCTTGGAGTTCTGCATGCTAAAACAGGCTAAAATAGTGTCTATGTATGAAGCTTGAGATAAGCACAACATTCTTTTCTTGCGATCCCTTATAACCTTGATCCCAAGGATGTGTCTCACTTCTCCCAAGTCCTTGATATCAAATTGTCTGGACAACCATACCCTTACGTCTAATAACACTTTGACATTGTTGCCAATGAGTAAAATGTCATTTACGTATAGTACAAGAAATACCACTATGTTTCCATCACATCTCTTATATACACAAGACTCAACCGGACTTTGAATAAATCCATATGACTGGATTACCTCATTAAAACGGATGTTCCAAGATCTCAAAGCATGCTTTAATCCATAAATGGACCGATTAAGCTTGCACACAAGATGCTCTTTGCCCTTTGCAATGAATCCCTTTGGTTGCTCCATATAGATGTTTTTTTCAAGACTTACATTAAGGAAAGTTGTCTTGACATCCATCTACCATACCTCATAATCCATATGAGAAGCAATAAACAAAAGAATCTGGATAAACTTGAGCATGGCTACCGGTGAAAAAGTCTCCTCATAATCGATACCCTCTTTCTGAGTATACCCTTTCGCAACAAGCCTTGCTTTAAATATCTCTACCTTCCCATCTGATCCTCTCTTTCTTTTGCAGATCTACTTGCATCGAATGGCTTTTACACCATTAGGTGATTCTACTAGCTCCCAGACCTTATTTGAATCCATAGATTCTATCTCAGAATTCGTTGCCCTTTGCTAAGATACAACATCTTTATCTTGGAGTGCCTCGTCATATGTCCAAGGATCAGGTTCATGTTCGCCAGGGACCAAATCAGAAGATTCTCCCAAGAACATAAATCTATCAGGTTGTCTAACAACCCTCCCACTACGACGAGGTATCACCTGTGTATCCTCTGTGACATACGGTGCAGTCACTTGTGGTATGTCCTCTTGTACTGTTGGTACTGAAATAGGGACTTTCCCTCTTAATTCCTCTAGAACAATCTTGCTCATGGGCTTATGGTTCATCACATAGTCTTCTTCTAAAAATCAGGCATTCATGCTAACGATCACCC
Organism: Wurfbainia villosa; assembly: GCA_025175895.1. Classification (NCBI taxonomy): domain Eukaryota; kingdom Viridiplantae; phylum Streptophyta; class Magnoliopsida; order Zingiberales; family Zingiberaceae; genus Wurfbainia; species Wurfbainia villosa. The sequence goes on along the minus strand of CM046002.1, from coordinate 34,689,129 downwards.
AATGATCTCTAAGACTATAGAACATACCACCTTTCATTCATCTAGGATAGCATATGAACAGGTGCACTTCTATACGAGATTCTAACTTACCAGCATCTCCCTTCAGCACATGTACTGGACTACCCTAAATCCGAATATGTCTCAGACTAGGCTTTCGCCCAGTCCACAATTCTGTGGGAGTAGAAGGTACTGATTTAGATGGTATCAAGTTCAGAATATACACTGTCGTTTCCAGAGCATACCTCCAGAACGAATCTGGTAACTCAGAATAATTCATCATCGATCTAACCATCTCCATAAGAGTCCTATTCCTTTGCTCCGCCACACCATTCTGCTGGGGTGTACCAGGTGTAGATAGTGTTGGGATGTATACTGAAAAGTCTATCTTTTGTATGAATATCTTTAATTTTGAAATAAGAATCACATAATCATTGTTTGCATATTGATGGTTATGCATATTGTCTAATACATTACATTGTAGATAACATGGTGTGTAGTGTCACATGGGAGATCATGTTATCAGTTCCTTGTAAAGTATAAGTAAAGACTCACAACCGAGATGGTTTTGGACAAACCATTGGCATAGTTGTAGTGTGATTTGGTATTGGTTTGTCTTGACCATAGAATCACACTAGTACACTTTGTGTGTATTGAGCAGGACCGACTTAGAGGTGATTCGATTTATTGCTGACTACATAATCAAATCGAACCTCAGATATTATGTTGTACATGCTCTTAATCCCGATATAATAACGGGCACATATACTTAGTATTCATTTCTTTGATTTATTAATGGGCGAGATTTATAGAGTAAATCGATAGGCTCGGTAAATTGGGAAATGATATTATTTATATGGTGTGCCATTGATTTGAGGAGGAAACTGTGTCCTATATATTAGGATGATGATGTTCCCTTGAGGAGCTCATAAGGTTCATCATGTAAACCCTGCAGGTGGACTTGGTCCGACATGATGATAAGGTTGAGTGGTACTACTCATGGAGTTAGATGTTGATTAATTAATTGTCAGTAAATTAATTAATCGATAGACATTTGAGATCTTAAACACGGGGAGATAGATTTACAAATAATATATGGAGCCCATATTAACTTATGGGGATTGGTGAGGTAGATCAATGATAATCCTCTAGTGGAATGGATTATCATTAATGGATCAGATTTTATGTGGGCTTGATCCATTGGGTGGCTAAGATCCAACTCCTCCTCATGGTCCCTACTGTAGCCTATTAAAATCTCATAGAGCCTAGATCCAATGATGGAAAACAAAACTCTAGATCCAACGGTGGAGATTAAATCTCTAGATCCGACGGTTGAGATTAACTCTCTAAATCCGACAGTTGAGATTAAATCCCTAGAACTGACGGTGGAGAATAAAAGGAGGCTTAAACCTAACTCTATAAATATGGGCTTAAGGCTTGTGTGTGTAGATGAATTGGAGAGATTAGGGTTTTGCTTCCTAGGCTTGGGTGGCAAGGAAGAATTGGGTGGCTAGGGTTTTAGAGGTGTATTGGGCGGCCACAATTAAGGAAGGTTTTCTTCCTCCTTAGGTGTTGCCGGCGCCCTTCCTTCTCCTCTCTACCTTTGCCGGTGCTCAACCTATTCCTCTTCTTCTCCTTGGACAGTGGAAACAAGGGCTAGGGTTGTTCCTTGGAGCTCTTGGTCGGCACTCACATCTCCTTGTTCTTCTCCTTGGCTGGTGGCAAGCACCAAACTTGGAGCTTGGTGGTCGGTTAAAGGAAGGAGAAGAGTTTTGTTTCATATTCTTCCTTTTGTTCGGAACGAGCAAAGAAAGGAAGATTGGTGATTTAGGAGGCTTCGACTTTTGGAAGATCGTCGCCCACACAACGTCCAAAAGGAGGAAGGACATACAATAGAAGATTGAGAGGTATAATGCTTGTTTATATTCTTTTGTAATATGTCTATAATTGTTTTTCAATTATATGCATATTGTATGTTTTGTTTTGTGGCTAAATTAACTTGGACCTCGAATACAAACATAAAAACCGGTGATCTGTACATCGTCTATTCCACGGCTAATCGTAGAATAGATGTTGGTTGCTTGAACAACAAATTTGTTCAAGTGACTACTCTAATCGAATAGCACGATGATGAAACGGTAGCTTGGGTGATCCCTCTTTGTCAAGGATAAATATTTTTTATCCGGGGATGTAGAAGGGATCTCCATGAACAAGCGACCGAGTTGAAGTGGGAAGCGAAGTTTCCTACCTTCAAGTGGTATCAAAGCTTCGGTTATGCAAAACCTTCAAGTGGTATCAGAGCCACGGTTTCCGGTTTTGTGTGTTTAGGATTCGGTTACTTTTATGCACTTTTCATATATTATATGTGCCGGATAATAGTAGGATGTGCATAGGTTAACTTTTTGGTTGCAGGCATAGGATCCAACTATTATGACCATATGTGTGTATGTGATTGTATTTGTGTAATTGTATATTTTGTTGAATCCTCGGGGTTGACGAGGCTAGTATTTAATTTTTGTAATTAGATACGACATTGTTTAGCCACTCCTTTTATTTTAGTTTACTTTTGATCTAGATTTCATGTACACTCCCTCGTGGAATATAGGATCGATGGATGTAAATTAAAATAGTTTTTCTCGGCTCGGATCTCCAGATGGCTTGTACATGGCATAGGGAGAAGCAGATGAGATGGCGATATGACGGGAGACATATTGGAGACAAAAGCCATAATAGTTGGAAAATATTTCTTTTCCATATTTATTGCTTATTGTTTGATATGCATGTCGTAGGCTAGAAAATTACTCAATTTTAAATTACTAAGTGGGAGAGGGATATTTTTATAAATTCCCACGACCTCCATTACGATTTGACATGTGATGCAAACAAACTTGTGCGTCTGCTCTGAGTGCCTTCCTCCCAATTAGATGAGTTTGTTTGTGGATCACAAGGTTGAATATAGTTATAGGAAATTATTAAGGAGCATGTGTACTTCCCCATCGGAAGGCACATAACCCGAGATAATTACCTTGGTACCGAGTAATGGTGAACACTTAAATACAAATATAAGTATCCTCCCCATCGGAGTCACTGCTTTTATTTTTTGGGCCAAAGAGGAACCAACTATTAATTTTATTTGTCAAAAAGTTAGGTTGACAAGATAGTAAAATTAATGGGTAAAACCTCCTCTTACAAATTTAGAATTCATATACGTCCACACTATCGTGGCATACGATATTCTCGGTGTTTTGAGGTGTTGGTTGACTTTAAAATTTTATTGTTTGAGGAATCAATAATTTTTTGAAATCTAATGTTTTGATCTATGTGATTCTTAGGTTTTTTCAAAATGACTTTCAACCTGCTTGCTGTGATACTGAAAGAAAATAAATTTACTGGACCCAATTATGTTGATTGGAAGAGTAATCTTGACATTGTCTTGACTGCTGAGGAATACAAATATGTACCCTTCGAAGAGTATCCTCCTAAGTCGGTAAATGAGCTGGAAGTCCTTGGAGTTGAGATCGATGGGAAAACCCAGGTCAATATCATTCTCCAGTCTCTACCTAGGAGTTTTGAGCAGTTTCGCCTGAATTACAACATGAATAAGAGGTTGTATTCGTTGGCAGAGCTTCTGACAGGACTCCAGGCAGTAGAAGGGATTGCTCAGGCTCAGGCCATAGTTGCTCAGAAGGTTTCTACTTCTAAGCCGAAAGGCAAGAAGAAGAATAAACAAGGTGGAGCAAAGGTGGTGGGAGGATCTCAGGGACGAGTGAAGAAGCTGAAAGGCAAGTGCTTCACTTGCAAGCAGACTGGACATTGGAAGAAGGACTGTCCCAACCAGAATCAGAACAAAGGTATATCCTTTGGTCTAGTCATTGAAACATGTTTAGCAGTGTTATCTACCGACACCTGGTGTGTAGATACGGGAGCCACTGATCATGTCTGCAATACTTTGCAAGGGTTTAAGGAAACCAGACGATTGGCTGAGGAGGAGATTACCGTATATTTGGACGATGCCACGAAGGTGGAGGCTATTGCAGTGGGAGATGTTTATTTGTCTTTTGAGAGGAATAAAGTTTTGGTTCTTAAAAATTGCCTTTATGTACCTTTATTTAGAAAGAATTTGATTTCATTTTCTAAATTGTTTATGGATGGATATTCTATTTCTTTTAATGATAGAGTTGTTATATAAAGGAATAGGGAGATTATCTATTCTGGTGCATTGATAGGAAATTTGTATACACTCGAACCAAAATCTCCCACGATGCAAATAGAAGTGAACAACTCATCTTCTAATTCCAATAAGTTAAAAGAACCTTCGAAGATGAACCAAACATATCTTTGGCATCTAAGGCTTGGTCATATTAACCTAAGCAGAATTCAAAGGTTGATAGCTGATGGACCTCTGAGTTCATTAGTGGTGGAAGACTTCCCAACCTACGAGTCCTGCTTGGAAGGTAAAATGACTAAGAGACCTTTCAAGGCCAAGGGGTATAGAGCCAAAGATGTGTTGGAATTGGTTCATTCTGATTTGTGTGGTCCTATGTCTATCCAGGCTAGAGGTGGTTTTGAGTATTTCGTCTCTTTCATAGATGATTATTCAAGATATGGATACATTTACTTGATACGCCGCAAGTCTGAATGCTTTGACAAGTTCAAAGAATTCAAGGCTGATGTGGAGAAACGTCAAGGTAAAAGTATCAAGACACTACGATCTGATCGTGGTGGTGAGTACCTCTTGGGAAAGTTTAGGAATTACTTATCAGAGGTTGGGATTCAATCCCAATTGTCTGCACCTGGCACACCCCAGCAGAATGGTGTAGCAGAGCAAAGGAATATGACTCTTATGGAGATGGTTAGATCGATGATGAGCTATTCTGAGTTGCCAGATTCATTCTGGGGATATGCTCTAGATATGACAGTGTATATTCTGAACTTGGTTCCATCTAAGTCAGTGCCTTCTACTCCAACAGAATTGTGGATTGGGCGAAAGCCTAGTTTGAGACATATTCGGATTTGGGGGAGTCCAGCACATGTGCTGAAGGCAGATGCTGGTAAGTTGGAACCTCGTATAGAAGTGTGCATGTTCATTGGCTATCCTAGAGAAACAAAATGTGGTTTATTTTATAGTCCTAGAGATCAGAGGGTGATCATTAGCACGAACACCAGATTTCTAGAAGAAGACTATGTGATGAACCACATGCCCATAAGTAAGATTGTTCTAGAGGAATTGAAAGGGGAAGTCACTACTTTAGTACCACCGGTATAAGAGGATATACCACAAGTCACTGCACCGCGTGTCACAGAGGATACACAGGTGATACCTCATCGTAGTGGGAGGGTTGTGAGATAGCCTGATAGATTCATGTTCTTGGGAGAATCTTCTGATTTGATCTCTGGCGAACATGAACCTGATCCCTGGACATATGACGAGGCAATCCAAGATAAAGATGCAGTATCTTGGAAAAGTGCAATGAATGCTGAGATTGAATCTATGGATTCAAATCAGGTCTGGGAGCTAGTAGAACCACCCAATGGTGTAAAAACCATTGGATGCAAGTGGATCTACAAAAGAAAGAGAGGAATAGAAGGAAAGGTTGAGACCTTCAAAGCGAGGCTTGTTGCAAAGGGGTATACTCAGAAATAGGGAATCGATTATGAGGAGACCTTTTTGCTGGTAGCCATGCTTAAGTCTATCCGAATTCTCTTATGTATTGCTGCTCATATGGATTATGAGGTATGGAAGATGGATGTCAAGACAACTTTCCTTAATGGAAGTCTTGAGGAAAACATCTATATGAAGCAACTAGAAAGATTTATTGAAAAGGGCAAAGAGAATCTTGTGTGTAAGCTTAATCGGTCCATTTATGGATTGAAGCAAGCTTCGAGGTCTTGGAACATCCGCTTTGATGAGGTAATCCAGTCTTATGGATTTATTCAAAGCCCGAATGAGTCTTGTGTATACAAGAGATGTGACGGAAATGTAGTTGTATTTCTTGTACTATATGTAGATGACATTTTGTTAATTGGCAACAATGTCAAGGTGTTATCGAAAGTAAGGGTATGGTTGTCCAAATAGTTTGATATGAAGGACTTGGGAGAAGTGGGACACATCCTTGGAATTAAGGTTATAAGGGATCGCAAGAAAAGGATGTTGTGCTTATCTCAAGCTTCATATATAGACACAATTATGGATCATTTTAGCATGCAGAACTCCAAGAAAGGTTTTCTACCTTTCAGGCATGGAGTTCCTTTATCTAAGGAGATGTGTCCTAGAACATCTGAGGAGATAGAGGAGATGAAGGAGGTTCCTTATGCTTCGACAATAGGAAGCCTCATGTATGCGATGCTATGTACAAGACCAGATATCTGCTTTGTCGTGGGCATGGTCAGTAGATATCAGAGTAATCCAGGACAGGGACATTTGACTGCGGTAAAGCATATATTGAAGTACCTGAGAAGGACTAGGGATTATATGCTAGTTTACCAGGCAGACCAATTACTCTCCGTGGGTTACACAGATTCTGACTTCTAATCAGACAGGGATAACAGTAAGTTTACCTTAGGTTTTGTGTTTACTTTGGGAGGTAGAGCCATTGTATGGAGGAGTGTCAAGCAGAAATGCGTGGCAGACTCCACCATGGAAGCTGAGTATATGGCAACTTCTGAGGCGGCCAAAAAAGTTGTGTAGCTCAGAACATCTTGATGGACTTGGATGTGATTCCTGGTTTGCCCAGAACTATCACAATTTATTGTGATAATAGTGGTGCAGTTGAAAATTCGAAGGAACCACGAGCCCATAAGGCAAGTAAACACATAGAGCGCAAGTACCACCTAATACGAGAAATCGTAAAGAGAGGAGAAGTTGTTGTGGCCAAGATTGCATCAGAGGATAACCTGGCAGATCCTTTCACTAAGGCCCTTCCGGCGAGAGCTTTTGATAGGCATGTGAAGGGAATGAGAATCAGATGTATGGCAGTTGAAGGACAACATAGTCTTTTAGTATAAGTGGGAGATTGTTGGGATGTATACTGAAAAGTTTATCTTTTATATGAACATCTTTAATTTTGAAATAAGAATCACATGATCATTATTTGCATATTGATGGTTATGCATATTGTCTAATACATTACATTGTAGATAACATGATGTGTAGTGTCACACGGAAGATCATGTTATCAGTTCCTTGTAAAGTATAAGTAAAGGCTCACAACCGAGATAGTTTTGGACAAACCATTGGCATGGTTGTAGTGTGATATGGTATTGGTTTGTCTTGACCATAGAATCACACTAGTACACTTTGTGTGTATTGAGCAGGACCGACTTAGAGGTGATTCGATTTATTGCTGACTACATAATCGAATCGAACCTCAGATATTATGTTGTACATGCTCTTAATCCCGATATAATAACGGGCACATATACATAGTATTCATTTCTTTGATTTACCAATGGGAGAGATTTATAGAGTAAATCGATAGGCTCGGTAAGTTAGGAAATGATATTATTTATATGGTGTACCGTTGATTATAAGAGGAAATCGTGTCCTATATATTAGGATGATGATGTCCCCTTGAGGAGCTCATAAGGTTCATCATGTAAACCCTGCAGGTGGACTTGGTCCGACATGATGATAAGGTTGAGTGGTACTACTCATGGAGTTAGATGTTGATTAATTAATTTTTAGTAAATTAATTAATCAACGAACATTCAAGATCTTAGACATGGAAAGATAGATGTACAAATAATATATGGAGCCCATATTAACTTATGGGGGTTGGTGAGGTAGATCAATGATAATCCTCTAGTGGAATGGATTATCATTAACGGATCGGACTTTATGTGGGCTTGATCCATTGGGTGGCCAAGATCCAACTCCTCCTCATGGTCCCTATTGTAGCCTATTAAAATCTCATGGAGCCTAGATCCAATGATGGAAAACAAAACTCTAGATTCGACGGTGGAGATTAAATCTCTAGATCCGACGGTTGAGATTAAATCTCTAGATCCGATGGTTGAGATTAAATCCCTAGAATCGACGATGGAGATTAAAAGGAGGCTTAAGCCTAACTCTATAAATATGGGCTTAAGGCTTGGGTGTGTAGATGAATTGGAGAGATTAGGGTTTTGCTTCCTTGGCTTGGGCGGCAAGGAAGAATTAGGCGACTAGGGTTTTGGAGGTGTATTGGGTGGTCACAATTAAGGAAGGTTTTCTTCTTCCTTAGGTGTTGTCGACGCCCTTCCTTCTCCTCTCCACCATGGTCGGTGCTCAACCTATTCCTCTTCTTCTCCTTGGCCGGTGGAAACAAGGGCTAGGGTTGTTCTTTGGAGCTCTTGGCCGGCACTCACATCTCCTTGTTTTTCTTCTTGGCCGGCGGCAAGAACCAAGCTTGGAGCGTTGTGGTCGGTTAAAGGAAGAAGAAGAGTTTTGTTTCATATTCTTCCTTTTGTTCGGAACGAGCAAAGAAAGGAAGATTGGTGATCTAGGAGGCTTCAACTTTTGGAAGATTAACTTGGACCCCGAATACAAATACAAAAACCAGTGATCCGTACATCGTCTATTCCGCGGCTAATCGTAGAATTGAGGTTGGTTGCTTGAACAACAAGTCTGTTCAAGTGACTACTCTAATCGAATAGCACGACGATGAAACGGTAGCTTGGGTGATCCCTCCTTGTCAAGGATAAATTTTTTTATCATGGGACGTAGAAGGTATCGCCATGAACAAGCGACTGAGTTGAAGTGGGAAGCGAAGTTTCCTACCTTCAAGTGGTATCAGAGCTTCGGTTCTGCAAAACCTTCAGACAGTTGGGATTGAATCCCAACCTATGATAGTAACTCCTAAATTCTCCCAAGAGGTACTTACCACCACGATCAGATCGTTGTGTCTTGATACTTTTACCTTGATATTTCTCCACATTAGTCTTGAATTCTTTGAACCTATCAAAGCATTCAGACTTGCAGCGCATCAAGTAAATGTATCCATATCTTGAATAATCGTCTATAAAAGAGACGAAATATTCAAAACCCCCTCTAGTCTGGATAGACATAGGACCACACAAATCAGAATGAACTGATTCCAACACATCTTTGGCTCTATAACCCTTGGCCATAAAAGGCCTCTTGGTCATTTTACCTTCCAAGCAAGATTCGCAGGTTGTGAAATCTTCCACTACGAGTGAACCCAAAGGTCCATTAGCTATCAACCTTTGAATTCTACTCAGGTTAATATGACCTAACCTTAGATGCCAAAGATATGTTTGGTTCATTTTCGAAGGTTCTTTTCTCTTATTCGATTTAGAAGATGAGTTATTTATTTCTATTTGCATTGTGAGAGTTCTTGGTTCAAGAGTGTATAAATTTCCTACCAACGCACCAGAACAGATAATCTCCCTATTCCTTTTTATAACAACTCTGTCATTAAAAGAAATAGAATACCCATCCATAAATAATTTAGAAACTGAAATCAAATTATTTCTAAATGTAGGTACATAAAGGCAATTTCTCAGAACCAAAGTTTTATTCCTATCAAAAGATAAATAAACATCTCCCACTGCAATAGCCGCCACCTTCGTAGCATTACCCATGTAGACAGTAATCTCTCCCTTAGTTAGTCATCTAGTTTTCTGGAACCCCTGCAAAGAATTGCAGATATGATCAGTGGCTCCTGTATCTACACACCATGTACCAGTAGATAATACTGCTAAATATGTTTCAACGACTAAACTAAAAGATATACCTTTGTTCTGTTTCCAGTTAGGACAATCCGCCTTCCAATGTCCAGTCTGCTTGCAAGTGAAGCACTTGCCTTTCAGCTTCTTCACTCCTGCCTGAGCTCCTGCCACCATCTTTGACATGCCTTGTTTCTTCTTCTTCTTGTTTTTCAGCTTAGAAGTAGAAACCTTTTGAGCAACCATGGCATGAGCACTCTGATGAAAAAGCTCCTCTACCGCCTGGAGTTCTGTCAGAAGCTCCGCCAATGAATACAACCTTTTATTCATGTTGTAGTTCAGGCAAAACTGCTCAAAACTTCTAGGTAGATATTGGAGAACGATATCGACCTGGGTTTCCCCATCGATCTCCACTCCAAGGACTTCCATCTCATTCACATGAGCTATCATCTTGAGAACATGATCTCTCACGGGTGTTCCCTCAATCATGGTGGTCATCATCAAGTTTCTCATAGCTTCCTGCCTAGCAACCCGATTTTGGTGTCTGAAAAGTTCCTTGAGATTAAGCATCATGTCATAGGCAGTAGTCATGACCTGATGCTGATGTTGCAATACATTTGACATAGAAGCCAAAATGTAACACCGCGCCATCTCATCTGCCTTGATCCACTTCCTATAACTTTCTTTCTCCTTTTCACTAGAATCATCCGTAGGCTTAGGAGGGCATTCTTCGAAGAGTACATATTTGTACTCCTCAGCAGTCAAGACAATGTCTAGATTCCATTTCCAATCAACATAATTAGGGCCAGTAAGTTTGTTTTCTTTTAGAATCACAGCAAGTGGGTTGAAAGCCATTTTGAAAAACCTAAGAAACAGAGTGATCAAAACATTAGATTTCAAAAATTTATTGATTCCTCAAACAATAAAATTTTAAAATCAACCAACACCTCAAAACATCGAGAATATCGTATGCCACGATAGTGTGGACGTATACAAATTCTACATTTGTAAGAGGAGATTTTACCCATTAATTTTATTATCCTGTCAACCTTACTTTTTGACAAATACAATTAATAGTTAGTTCCTCTTCGGCCCTACAAATAAAAGTAGTGACTCCGATGGGGAGGATACTTTTATTTGCATCTAAGTGTTTACCATTACCCTATACTAAGGCAATTGCCTTGGATTATGTTCCTTCCGATGGGAAAGTACACACACTCTTAAATAATTTCCTATAACCATATTTGACCTAGTGATCCGCAAAACAAACTCATCCGATATGGAGGAAGGCACTCAGAGCCAATGTGCAAGTTTGTTCGCATCACATGTCAAATTGTAATGGAGGCCCCGGGAATTAAAAAAAATATCCCTCTCCCACTTAGTAATTTAAAATTGAGGAATTTTCAAACACACACAACATGCATATCAAACAATAAGCAATAAATATGAAAAAAAGATTTTCCAACTATTATGGATTTTGTTTTCCAATATGCTTCCCGTCGTGTCGCCACCTCGTCCACTCCTCCCTTTACCATGCACAAGCCACAAGGGGATCCAAGCCAAGATAAACTATTTTAATTTACATCCATCGATCCTATACTCCATGAAGGAGTGTACAACATATCTAGATCGAAAGTAAATTAAAATGAGTGGCTAAACAGTGTCGTATTTAATTACAAAAATTAAATACTAATTAGCCTCGTCAATCTCGAGGATTCAAATAATTAATTACAATCACACACACGCAATCACATATATCCACATAGCCATAATATTTGAATCTTATGCCTGCAAGAAAAAAGTTAGCTTACGCACATCCTACTATAATCCGACATAAACAATATATGATAAATGCGTGAAAGTAATCGAATCCAAAACAAATAAAATCGAAAATCGTGGCTCTGATACCAATTGAAGGGAAGAGGCTTCGCTTCGCTTCGGTCGCTTGTGCATGGTGATCCTATCTCACATCCCCGGATTAAAACTTTATTAATTAAAACTAATCTTGATGGAGATGGATTACCCAAGCAACTGATTCATCATCGTGCTATTCGATTTGAGTGGTCGCTTGAACAAACTTGTTGTTTAAGCAACCTAACCCTTTTCCTCGATTAGCCGTGGAATAGATGATGTACGGATTGCCGGTTTTTGTGTTTATGATCGGGGTCCATGTCAATCAACAACATACAAAATACAAAAGAACAAGAATCAAAATTAAACAAGATTATACCTCTTGTTTTACCTCTTGATCTTCTATTGTATTCCTATCCTCTTCTTGGACGTCGTGTGGGCGATGATCTTCCAAGAATTGAAGCCTCCTAGACCACGTATCTTCCTTTCCTTGCTCGCTCCAAACAAGGGAAGAAAACCCTCCCTTCTTCTCCTTGCTTGTACCGACCACCAAACTCCAAGTGTGGTGTTCGCCGGCCCTAAGGAGAGGAAAGGATGCGCTGGCCAAAGAAAGGAAGAAAGGGAAAAACCCTAACTCCTCTTGTCGTCGGCCCTAGGACAAGGAGAGGGAGGCGCTGGCCAAAGAAAGGAAGAAAGGGCTAAACCCTAACTCCTCTTGCCACCGACCCTAAGGAAAGGGAGAAGAGGCACCGACCAAAGGGAAGAATAGGAATCAAAACCCTAACTCCTTGTTGCCGCCGGCCCTAGAAGCAAAACCCTAATCCTTGCCGCCCAAGCCTCTCCATGTCCAACACCCCATCCTCTTAGGTCAAGGCTTCATGAGGTATTTATAATAGGCTACAAAAGAGACCATGAGGAGGAGTTGGATCTTGGCCACCCAATGGATCCGAACCACATATAACCCGATCCATTAATGATGATCCATTCCACTAGAGGATCATTATTGATCTACCTCACCAACTCCCATAATTAAATATGGGCTCCACATATTATTTGTACAAAATATCTCTCTGTGTTTAAGATATCGAATGTCCATTAATTAATTAAATTATTGACAATTTAATTAATCAATATCTAACTCCATGAGTAGTACCACTCATCCTTATCATCATGTTGGACCAAGTCCACCTGCAGGATTTACATGATGAACTTTATGAGCTCCTCAAGGGGACATCATCATCCTAGTGTATAGGACACGGTTTCCTCCTATAATCAATGACACACCATGTAAATAATATTATTTCCCAACTTACCAGGCCTATCGATTTAACACATAAATCTCGCCCATTGGTAAATCAAAGAAATAAATACTAAGTACATATGCCCGTTATTATATCGGGATTAAGAGCATGTACACCATAATATCTAAGATCTAATTCAATTATATAGTCAGTATAAATTGAATCACCTCTAAATCGGTCCTGCTCAATACACACAAAGTGTACTAGTGTAATTCTATGGTCAAGATAAACCAATACCAAATTACACTACAACCATGCCAATGGTTTGTCCAAAACCATCTTGGTTGTGAGCCTCTACTTACTCTTTAAGGAACTAATAACATGATCTTTTGTGCGACACCACACATCATGTTATCTACAATGTAAAGTATCAGACAATATGCATAAATATAAAATGCAAACAATGATCATGTGATTCTTATTTCAAAATTAAGATGTTCATACAAAAGCTAGGCTTTTAGTATACATCTTAACATCTCCCTCAAATAATCTCCTCCATATAACTTTGGATATCCCAATTATCCACTAGTCATATGATCAACATCTAGTTAAACCATATTGTTAAACAATGATCAAACCCATTCTTAAACATCAACTCACTACTTGAGTCCCACCTAAGTTTGGTCAACATTGACCCGGGGCTTGTTGCACCAACAATTATTGGTGCAAGAATACCACAAGTATTAATGTATTTTGATGTTTGGATAATCATTTGTAGTTAGACAATATTTGTGATCTAACATGAATGTTTAAGTGACAGGAAAGTCCAAGTGTGAATCTTGGCAAAGGAAGTCCAAGTGTGAAAACTTGGCAAGCAAAGTCCAAGGGTGAAACCTTGGCAAGAGAAGTCCAAGAATGTGGACTTGGCGACATAAGTTCAAGCATGTAGTCTTGGCGGTATAAGTCCAAGTGGATCTTGTCAATGAAGTCCAAAAGTGAGGTCTTGGCAGCATAGGTCCAAGCGAATCTTGGCAAAGGGGGAATCAAAAGCATGATGAAATCGAAGGAAGCTTTTGAAAGCAAGTGCAAAGGATGAAGGAGTCATGGACTCTGAGGGATCCTGGAGGTGTAAGGCCGATGGAGAAGCTAGAAGGTTTAGTCTTTGCTTAGGGTGTGTTTTCAAGTATGAATTAGTCATACTTGAGGTGTACCAGTCGACTGGTAGCTTATACCAGTCAATTGGTCTCGAGTGTTCAGCACTCGAGGATCCAGAAGACATGATCAGTTGATTGAGGTTATGACCTAGTCGACTGGTTTGGTAGTTGACTGTGGATCGACTGCTTAACAGAAGCTCTGACAGTCGACTAGCGTTTGATACCAATCGAATGGCCTTAGTCAATGGATTGCTAGTCAAGGCATAGATTGTTTGATAATTGACTGATGACTTGGGCAGTCTATTGCTATTATGAGAAGTCGACTGATCATGTGGTCATTGAACTGTGACAATCGCGATCAGGCTTCATCAGAACCCATTGGATTCGGTCAACAGTGGTAGCAATGGATTACTGATATGCAACAATCGACTGGAGTTGGGCTCAACGGGAAAAATCACCCATGTTCTATAAGAAGGGCCTTAGAGAGCTTGAGGATGGGTAGTGCTCTAATTCTAAATGTCCATAATAAGATCTCCAAGTCTTTCCCTAAGTTCTCCAAGTTCTTTAACCTCTTCTTCCCTAGCTTAACTGAATTATCTTGTGAGAAGAAGAGTGTGCATTGTAAGAGGGCTTCTCCACCTTAGTGTGTTCATCAAAAGGAGACTTTAGTGAAAGCTTGCTAGGAGTGATCCACTTTAGAGATTTCTGTGGAGTAGGAGCATCATCTCCAAACCACATTAAACACCTTAATTTGTTAGCATTATTCTTATTGTTTTTAGTTTTCAATTGTGTTTTTGTCTTGCTTCCGCTAACGGTTCTTATAGAAAATGAAAAAGAGGCTATTCACCCCCCCTAGCAATCCAACGATCACTCTACAATTGGTATCAGAGCGAGGTCGCTCTTCACCGAATTCACAACCGCAAGATCACAAGCGCTAGAGGTGAAGAGGAAGGAATGGAGTTGCCAAAGCTTAGACTAGGCCACTGTTAGTTATATATGAGAGGTGTCCTAAGGAAATCGCCTTATGTTTAAACCATTTATATGATAAATAATGATTCACTATTTGAGTATACATGTTTTCATGTATTTGATTAGATCTTAAACTCATTTACTGAATGTCCACAATACGATTCACAGCATGAGAGAATTTGTGATTGGATCACAACTAGTGAGTATCTCTACATGTGTAATTATGATGTATTAGAATTATCCCTAGTTGATGAATTGATGGATTTGGACACCATCAATTCTGTCGAGACTAGCATGAGGCATACTCTTTGGTGTATCCAAGCAGCTGAATCTCACTGGATGGAGACATTGTGATGTCTGGAGTTAATCGTAGATGCTAGTTATGGTAACTAGTTCATTGGAGTGACCAGCTATAAGACTTCATATGGTTCTCTGCATATATGGATATGTCAATGAAGTTCTTACTGCAGCTTAAGTGCGATGTTCCTTTGACTTGCGGTATTCAAGTCATCTTGGTCATGGAGACTTATGCTTTGACATCTTAAGCAAGCATCTCCAAGGAGATATGGACCCGAGATGATTGGGTATAAGTCTAAATGCCCGAAGGTGTTTGAATAGCCTATAAAGGATTCACCACTCCTTGCGTGGAGATGTATACCCATGGCCTCTTGTCGGATTGTTACTAAAGTCTTTGGCTAAAACATTACATGTTTAAAGTAAGGTACTCTTAGATACTTGTGCAGTGACTAGAATCCGTAGGATGAGGAAATGATACTTGGGCTAGGTGTGACGTAGTCGACCTAGTGGGGACTAACACTATAGACCATGTCCTGAACTAAGTGGGTATAATATGAGTGAAGGGAATTAGGCAGGATTCATTGTAGATGCTGAAGGATTTCAGAAATAGTTCTGAATCAACCATTGATTTTTTGGTTAATTGGGGATCATGATGTACTACTAGGTGTCACTCATGATCGTTCTATAATTAATGGTTAATTATAGACGACCAATATAAACTGAGAACCTATTTGATCACACACACAATGAGCATAATCTTAAGGATTTAAAACAAGCTTGAGAATGAGATTCTCAGATCGAGAGAAACAAGGTTTTGTTGGACCAAACAAGGAGTGAGCATGAAATCGTTTCAGTCGCAACGGAAGTATGGATGGGCTGAGTCTTATGAAGACATGATGGATGAACAAAATTAGTTTGGTCCTAATCCAATGGTGGAGAATAAACCAAAAGGGTTTGGTTTGTTTTAAATGAATGAACCAAAGTTGGTTCGATTCGTTTTAACTTAAAATAGACCAACTTGGTCTATTTTATTTTAACTTAAGTTATTAGAGTGGGTTAACGGGTTTTGGTTATGAACCAATAACCGTTAGGAGAATGTGTTCTCTATAAAAACATGGCTTAAGGGTTTTTCGTGGATAACTTGTGTGTTGGAAACCCTAGCCACCCAAGCCCTTCTCCTCTCCTTGCAGCCCAACCTTGTTGCCGCCCTCCTTGGCTGGACACTGCCACCTACTGCCGTCGGCCTCTAGCTTCTGTCGGCCATCCTTCAGCGACCCTCCTTGGCTCCGGTGACCAAGGACCAGCCGACCCTCTCCCTTTGGCCGGCGCCAAGTCCTTCACCAAGATGTCCAATTTTTGGACAACTTATTTTCTTCTTGTCGGAGCATCGTTTGGACAGCTTTTGGAGCTCCGACAGCGATTTTATTGTCGGGGATTGGATCTCCGGTAATCCTTATAGGTGGAGGACCAAGGATTCATCAATCGGTTGACGAATACCTCTCCGGAGAAGTGAGTTTTGGGGACATTTTCGAATCTGAATTTTGATTCGGATTGTGATCTTCTCTCGATCACATCGTCTTCGACGGGAGGTTAGTGACTCCTACGAAGACGAGGCTCATAGCCTGGCGAAGCTATCCCGACGGTACTCGGCGTGGATATGGATAGAGGCAATTCTAGCGAGAGTTGCTCTGGTTGATGACATTCCCGCTGTACGTGATACGTCAGGTATAACTAGCGTAATTTCCTTTTATTGTAAAATTTGAAATTGTGATTATGTCTACACATGTTGTACTATGCATGCGTGTGATGTGTGTGTTGTAATAAATTAGATTTATTTCTTTTTAATTCTTCCGTTGTGCACATGTTTACGAAACTTATTCGAACACACACTCACCACAGTGCCGAAAACCCAACAGTGGTATCAGAGCCCAGGTTGTGTTTCGACATAATCATAAAATTGTTTTGCGATAGTCATAATTGTATTTATAGAAATTTTCTAATTTTAGAAAGTTTAGAAGTATTTATAAAAATTTTCTAATTTTGGAAAGTTTAGAAGTATTTATGGAAATCTTCTACTTTTGGAAAGTTTAGAAGTATTTATGGAAATTAACACTTTCTATAAATAAAATATTTGATTAGATTTAGAAATTTATTTCCTAATTTAATCATGATTTGATTTGGAGAATCAAATCTAAAATATATTTCATTTCCATAAATAGTTTTGATAATTTAGGAAATTTGTTTCCTAAATTAAATTTGACTTTCCTTAATTAACACTTTCCATAAATAAAATATGTGATTAGATTTGGAAATTTGTTTCCTAATTTAATCATGATTTGATTTGGGAAATTAAATCTCAAACATATTTTATTTCCATAAATAGTTATGACATATAAGAAAATTTTTGTACATACCATAATTGTATGCCTTGTAATTGCATTAGATGCACATCATTATGTCATGCGTGTCGTGACATGTAGATGTATGCCATGTATGTGTGGCCATTACATGTCATGATAGATAATAGTTATTTGCATGCAAAGAGGATGAGACATAAAACTTTACACAATATTAAATGCCTCACACCTTCCATAATAATATGAGTTCGAACCACTAGAGTTTCGCCATTTGCTTTGGGCTGTTTTGGAGATTTTCCAAGCCCTACTCAAACACTGAACATGTTCAAACCATTTGAATAGTTTTAATACTAATATGGTAAGAGAGCCGAGGTCAATCGTTAGCTTTGGGTTGTTGACCTCTGCCAAGTAATCGTCAATTGTTAATCGCATCAAATCCATATTAAAACCATTTGGCACACGGGTTATTAATGGGCTTGGTTTTAACATGAAGGGAAGTGAAGGGTTTGCATAGAATGATACTTGTTAATGAGCAATAATCCACTCTGCCAAAAAAGTCAAATTTTTTGATAAGGAGGTGAAGTTGGGATATAATTGTGTGTATATAGTTATGCATATGATTGACTTTCCAAGTCAACCCCTCTAGCGGTCTCAAATCTCCTACAGATAATAGTTATTTGCATGCAAAGAGGATGAGACATTAAAACCCTTGCACAATATTAAAGCCTACACCTTCCATTAATATGGTTAGAACCAGAGTTCTGTTTCTTGTTTGGGTTGTTGGACTCTCTTCAAGCCCGGCTCGAACCTGAACATGTTCAAACCATGGAATAGTTTAATACTAATATGGTAAGAGTCATAGGTCAATCATTAGCTTTGGTTGTTGGACTCTCTCCAAGCTGGGCTAATTGGTTGAATGCACCCTAACCATATTAAAGTTATTTCTTGATTAATGGGTTGACTTTAACCTGGAGCATTAGCTTGTTGGACTCTCTCCAAGGTCGATGTGAAGGGAGGTGAAGTTGGGTGCTATGCATATGATGCATACTTGTTAATGAGTTAACAACCCGATGTATGTGTGAACATTCAATTAGTTGATAGCACATTGTGATAGTTGCATATATGTGATATGCAATCGGTATACTTGATACCTACCATTGTAGCTATGAATGGCTTATTGGACTCTCTCCAAGGTTGTTCATATCTATGTTGGATATCAACCCATTCGGAGATGGACCTACGATCTCCCGAAGTGATTTTGGGGTTTTAAAATTCAAAAAATGAATAGGATTTGTAAATGTATGTTGATGCATTTTTCCATATTTCTCATATATGCTCGATTTTTTATTTCTAGGTTAATCGGTTGATCATGATGTCTTTGAATTTGCGTTCTATTTTGAATTCGAATAAATTGACTGGGCTGAACTTCTTGGACTGGCTTAGAAACTTGAGAATTGTTCTCAAGGTGAAAAATCTTGTGTATGTCCTAGAAGAGCCTCTTCCCACCCGTCATAGTGATGATGCAACTTTGGACCAATTGTTGACCTATCAGAAACATGTGAGTGATTCTGAACTAGTGAGTTGCATCATGCTAGCCGTGATGGTACTCGAGCTGCGGAAGCAGCATGAGCATATGGATGCTCATACCATAGTCTTTCATCTTTATGAGTTGTTTGATGAGAAAGTAAGATTCGAAAGGTTCGAAGTCTCCAACCTACTCTTCACCTCTGAGATGAAAGAAGGTTCATCTGTGATACTATTCAACATGTTGAAGACTGTGGAGTCTTCTGTGAAGCATGAACAGGGGACGGTGTTGTTAGTTGATTCCTCGAAGAAAGGTTCTAAGAGGAAGTCAAAGGAATAGCAGAAGGGGAAGAAGAAAAAGGATAAAAAGGTAGAACCAGCTAAAAAGGGCACTTGCCATCATTATGGCAAGGAGGGCCATTGGTAAAGAAACTACAAGATTTATCTTGAGACCGTGAAGAAGAATAAGGCATTAGATGCCCCATCTTCTTTAGATATCTTTGTTATTGATTGTCATTCTATTTCCTCATACACTTGGGTATTGGATACTGGGTGTGGCTCACATATATGTAATGACATACATGAGCTAAGAAATAGAAGAAGACTCGTCAAGGGAGAGTCAAATTTACGTGTTGGGAATGGAGCAAAGGTTGTTGCACTCTCCATCAGAACGTATTTGTTGAAACTCCCTACAGGACTTGTCTTCGAACTTGACAATTGCTTTTATATTCATTCGTTGATAAATAACATCATTTCTATTTCTTGTTTGAATAGAAATGAGTACCATTTAACTTTTAGTAGCAATTGTTGTTACATAACTTTGAATGGTGTTCTTTATGGGACTAGAACTTTAAGCAATGGTATTTATACGTTGGATGTATCTAGTGACATTTTCAATATCAAAGCGAGCAACAAGCGTGCTCGAAAAGATAATCAATTAACCTCATACATGTGGCATTGTCGTCTTGGCCATGTAAGGAAGAAAAGCATGTCCGAATTACACCGATGTGGAATTCTGGAATCATTTGAATTAGATTCATACGATACATGCGAATCATGCTTAAAAGGTAAGATGACTAAGTTACCTTTTACATGAAAAGGTGAACCGGTGGGAGTGTTGCTTGGTCTAATACATATGGATGTATGCGAACTTGTGACAACTCATGCTCTAGGAGGCTATAGCTACTTCATTACCTTCACCGATGATCACTCACGGTTTGGGTATGTATTCTTGATGAAACACAAGTCTAAAGCCTTTGAAAGGTTCAAAGAATTCAGAAATAAAGTAGAGAAACAACATAACAAGAGTGTTAAAATACTTCGATCGGATCAAGGTGGTGAATACTTGAGTCAAGACTTTCTAGATTATCTAAGGGACAATGGTATATTGTCTCAATGGACTCTGTCATATACACCGCAGCATAATGGTGTATCTGATAGGCGTAACCAGACCTTGTTGGACATGATCAAGTCGATGATGAACCATGTGAATCTTTCCAAGTCCTTTTCGAGCTATGCACTTCAGACAACTATTTACTTGCTAAACAGAATGTCAATCAAGGTAGTCTCAACTACTCCATATGAGATATGGAATAGTAAGAAACCTCATTTATCTTACTTGAAGATATGGCATTGTCCTTCTTATGTGAAGCAGACTGTATCAGACAAACTTGATGCTAAGTCTGATAAATGTCTATTTATTAGATACCCTAAGGAAACAAGGGGTTACCAATTATATCATCCTGTGGAACAAAAGGTGTTTGTTTCAAGGCATGATTTGTTTCTAGAGAAAGAGTTTCTCTTGCAAGAAAACAGTGGAAGTGTCGTTGAGCTTGAGGAGGCTCGAGAGACTCCAATAGATATTGATGAGATACCTAGTGAAGCACCACAACCAATAACTCATAGTGATGAGCCATCGGCTGGACCTATTGTGACACCACATCTTCATAGATCTGGTAGAACACGCAACATTCCTAAGAGATATGGATTTATCGTAAGTGAATCGAACGATGTGTTACTCATTGATGATCAGGAGCCTACCAGTTATGAAGAAGTTTTGAAAAGTTTAGAAAGGGATAAATGGCTTAATGCCATGAAGTCGAAAATGGATTCCATGTATGAAAATCAAGTTTGGAACTTGGTTGACCCACTTGAAGGCATAAAGCCTAGAGGGTGCAAGTGGGTTTACAAGAAGAAAATCGACATGGATGGTAATGTGATTACCTGTTGCTATGCTTAAATCCATTCGGATGCTCCTGGCTATAGAGGCTCATTATGATTATGAGATATGACAGATGGATGTGAAAACAACTTTCCATAATGGAAACCTACTCGAGGACGTGTATATGATACAACCTGCAGGTTTCACATCGGTTGATAAAACCAAAGTATGCAAATTGTGACGGTCCATATATGGATTGAAGCAAGCATCTAGGAGATGAAATATCCGTTTTGATGAGACAATCAAAAGGTTTGATTTCTCACAAAATCCAGATGAACCTTGTGTGTATAAGAAGGTTAGTGGGAGTGCAGTCGTGTTTCTAGTATTATATGTTGATGACATATTACTTATAGGAAATGATGTTTCTGTCTTACAGTCAGTTAAAATTTTGTTGTCCAAGACGTTCTCCATGAAAGACCTTGGAGAAGCGACATACATCCTTGGGATTAAGATCTATAGGGATAGATCAAAACGGTTGCTTGGTCTTTTGCAGTCTACATATATAGACCGAGTGCTAAAGAGGTTTAGCATGTCGGAATCCAAGAAAGGTTTCCTTCCCATCAGGCATGGGATACACCTTTCGAAGTCTATGTGTTCATGCACAGAAGACGAGAGGATTTGCATGAGTAAGATTCCCTATGAATCCGTAATAGGATCTATCATGTATGCTATATTATATACGAGGCTTGATGTATCGTATGCTCTGAGTGTCACGAGCAGATACCAGTCTGATTCAAGAATGGATCATTAGGCGGCTGTTAAGATGATCCTTAAGTACTAAGGATGTGCTCCTAATATATGAAGAAGGGGACATGGTGATACACAGGTATACGGATGCCAGCTTCTAGACAGACAAGGATGATTCCAGGTCTCAGTCTAGGTACGTGTTCACCTTGAATGGGGGCACAGTGAGTTGGAAAAGTTTCAAACAAGACACTGTAACGGATTATACCACAGAGACAGAATACATTACATCTTCGGAAGCAACAAAGGAAGCGATTTGGATCAAGAAGTTCATTTATGAACTTGGTGTGGTTCCAACCATTGCTGAAGAAATACCGGTTTATTGCGACAACAATGGAGCAATTGCATAGGTGAAAAAGCCAAGGTCTCATCAATGATCCAAATATGTGCTTTGCCGCTATCATTTGATCAAAGAGATCATAAGTAGGAAGGAAATATAAATCGAGAAGATTCCCAGTGAAAAGAACTTAGCAGATCCTTTAAATAAGGTCTTACCTCAAAGTCAGTTTGAGGGTCATGTTAGAGCTTATGGTATTGGATACCGTGGAGATTGGCATTAGATAAAGTAGGAGTTTGTTAGTTATATATGAGAGGTGTCCTAAGGAAATCGCCTTATGTTTAAACCATTTATATGATAAATGAAGATTCACTATTTGAGTATACATATTTTCATGTATTTGATTAGATCTTAAACTCATTTACTGAATGTCCACAATACGATTCACAGCATAAGAGAATTTGTGATTGGATCACAACTAGTGAGTATCTCAACATGTGTAATTGTGATTTATTGGAATTATTCCTAGTCGATGAATTGATGGATTTGGACACCATTAATTCTGTCGAGACTAGCACAAGCCATACTTTTTAGTGTATCCAAGCAGCTGATTCTCACTGGCTAGAGACATTGCGATGTCTGGAGTTAATCGTGGATGCTAGTTATGGTAATTAGTTCATTGGAGTGACCAGCTATAAGACTTCATATGGTTCTCTGCATATATGGATATGTCAATGAAGTTCTTACTGCAACTTTAGTGCGATGTTCCTTTGACTTGCGGTATTCAAGTCATCTTGGTCATGGAGACTTATGCTTTGACATCTTAAGCAAGCATCTCCAAGGAGATGTGGACCCGAGATGATTGAGTATAAGTCGAAATGTCCAAAGGTGTTTGAATAGCCTATAAATGATTCACCATTTCTTGCGAGGAGATGTATACTCATGGCCTCTCGTCTAATTGTTACTAAAGTCTTTGGCCAAAGCATTATATGTTTAGAGTAAGGTACTCTTAGATACATATGTAGTAACTAGAATCCATAAGGCGAGGTAATGATACTTGGGCTAGGTGTGACGTAGTCAACCTAGTGGGGACTGACACTATATACCATGTCCTGAACCAAGTGGGTATAAGATGAGTGAAGGTAACGGGGCACGATTCATTGTAGCTGCTGAAGGGTTTCAAAAATGGTTCTGGATCAACCGTTGATTTTTCAATTAATTGGGGATTTTGATGTACTACTAGGTGTCACTCATGACCGTTCTATAATTAATGATTAATTATAGATGGCCAACATAAACTGAGAACCAATTTGGTCACACGCATATTGAGCGTAATCTGAAGGATTTAAAACGAGCTCGAGAATGAGATTCTTAGATTGAGAGAAACAAGGTTAGGTTGGACTAAACAAGGAGCGAGCATGAAATTGTTTCAGTCGTAACAGAAGCATGGATGGGTCGAGTCTTATGAAGACATGATGGATGCACCAAATTATTTTGGTTCTAATCCAATGGTGGAAAATAAACTAAAGGGGTTTGGTTTGTTTTAAACGAATGAACCAAAGTTGGTTCAGTTCATTTTAACTTAAAATAGTCCAACTCGGTCTATTTTATTTTAACTTAAGTTATTGGAGCGGGTTAACGGGTTTTGGTTATGAACCAATAACCATTAGAAGAATGTGTTCTCTATAAAAACATGGCTTAAGGGTTTTCGTGGATAACTTGTGTGTTGGAAACCCTAGCCACCGAAGCCCTTCTCCTCTCCTTGTCGCCCAACAAGGTTGCCGCCCAACCTTGCTGCTGCCCTCCTTGGCTAGATGCTGCCACCTGCTGTCGCCGACCTCTAGCTACTGCCGGCCATCCTCTGGTGAACCTCCTTAGCTCCGGTGACCTAGGACCAGCCGACCCTCTCCCTTTGGCCGGTGCCAAGTCCTCCACCAAGTTCTCCCTTTGGACAGCTTGTTTCCTTCTTGTCGGAGCGTCATTTGGACGGCTTTTGGAGCTCCGACAATGACTTTATTTCCAGGGATTGGATCTCTGATAATCTTCATAGGTGGGGGACCAAGGATTCGTTTCGAGTCTGAATTTTGATTCGGATTGTGATCTTCTCTCGATCACATCATCTTCGACGCGAGGCTAATGACTCCTATGAAGACGAAGCTCGTAGCTTGGCGAAGCTATCCCAATGGTACTTGGCGTGGATACGGATAGAGGTAATTCTTGCGAGAGTTGCTCCGGTTGATGCCATTCCCGCTGCACATGATACGTCAGGTATAACTAGCGTAATTTCCTTTTATTGCAAAATTTGAAACTGTGATTATGTCTACACATGTTGTACTATGCATGTGTGTGATGTGTGCATTGTAATAAATTAGATTTATTTCTTTATAATTCTTTCGTTGTTCACATGTTTACGAAACATGTTTGAACACACACTCATCGTGGTGCCGGAAACCCAACAGCTGCAACATCAACGCTACACCTCCCTACGGATTCAATGGACAAGGGGGATTTAAGCATTGGAAGGCAAGTATAGAAACCTTCCTCATGATGAACATTGAAGCTTGGTTCATCTTAATGGAAGGGTTCGAACCCCAATGGATAAGAAGGGAAGAGTTCTCAAAATCAAGAAATGGACCAAGAAGCAATGACAAAAATTTAAGACCGAGGTTATGGTAACAAATTTAATACCTAATGATATCTTGTACAAGCTAGGGGATTTTATGGATGCCAAGGATCTATGGAGAAATTTGGCAAAATTTCATGAGAAGAACTCATCGGGTCAAGAAGTAGAGAAGGAGCCTGAAGAAGAGGAGTGCTCCTCATCTCAAGCTCATGAAGACTCATAAGTTAAAAGATGCTCAACATTCGAAAAGGAAGAATCTTCATCATCATCATCTCAAGAGCTTGTAGAGTCGAAGGTTGAGAAGTGCTCAACGTCTGAAGGAGAAGAAGTCAAATAGATTGATGAAGCTTCCACCTCTAGGATTTAGGGGGAGGAGAGATCATCACCGGAGTCGGATCAAGAACAAGAAGAGCCATCTACATCCGGGAGGAGTGAAGAATCCGACCAAGCTTCCCTTGTAATTCTAGGTAACTCAAGCATGCTAAATAAAAATAAAAATCATATAACATGCTTTGAGTGTAGGGAGCAAGGGAACTACAAGAGCAAGTGTCCTAGATTGATGAAGAAGACTCAATCGACACCTAAAGTCAAGGACAAGTCAAAGGAGGCTGGAGCCCTAATAAGGAAGAGCAGGATCACATGGTGTGCTTCAAGTGCCAACAAAAAGACCACTATAGGAGTCAATGTCCTAGGAGGAGTCACTCCAAGAAGGACATGAGAGGAGCATTACATGTAGGGGGAGCTAAGGTAAACCCTAAGGTATATTTTAATAATGCTCGTAATTCATGTAATGATAGAAAGCATGCTAGGAATGTTTTTAATTCACTTTCTATTGTTAATCATGATAAAAAGCATGCTAAAAATAATAAATATGTTTGTTTAGGTGCTAAAAGTTATGAATTTAGGTCTAAGGAAAAATCTAGATAAATTGCCTCAAGACCTAACTCATCTAAGGATAATAATCTAGGCAATAATCCAAAGAAATCTAGACACATGTCTAAGAAGAAGAATATCTCGAAAAATGATGGAAATACAAAAATTGAGGTATTAGAAAAGGAAAACCAAGCCCCGGGGTCAAGGCTTGAGGAATTAGAAAAGACCCTTGCAAAAATGACAAATTCAAGTCAAGGGTCATGTAGTCAAAGTTTAGGGTTTAGAAGACAAGAGTCATCTAAGTATAGGAAAGGTTTGGGTCACAAACCTAAAACCAAGAAGGTAATTATAGGGATCTTATGTGAAAAAACCCATCGCAAAAATGCAACGGAAATTGGATCCCTCTATAGATCCATGTGTATACATAATACTGATCATTCTTACAACTACATTTAGTTGAGAGATTACCCTTGATGCGTAGCCCTTTGCAATTCCAGCAACAACTCTTCAAATGGATCTCAATGTGATCAGGATGGTCTCGCCTCTATGGTATCTACACAAACACTCTCTTTGGAGAAGAAGAAGCCTTTGGTTGTGCTAGCAACCCCACAAAAGCTTTTGCCCAAAAGGAGAGGAAAAAGTTTCGGCCAAGAAGACTAGAAGATGAACAAAAAGCACACACACGAAGCATCATGATCCAAAGACCTTTTATATTCATCCTATGAATACGAAAGGTTTTGCATCTTTTTGTATTCCCTCTTCAATGCATGATTAATTCACATTAATCATTCATGATGAATCCAAATCCATTCATATTCTTCTATTCATGATTAATCCCCATTAATCATACATGATGAATCAATATCCATTCATCTTCTTCAATTAGTTTAATTTGAGTCTAACTCAAGTTTCAGCCAAGCAATGTGTCTAACTCAATCTAGTCTATCCAGTGAGCCTAATGGTTCCTTTTAGTCAAACTAAAATGAACCCATCTTCAAAACAACATGTTCTTTGTGTATGACCCAATAGGTTCTCATAACATTGGCAATGTCTCTAAAACCCCTTTTAAAAACATAAGCAATGAGTGACATCTAGCAATGCATAATTGCTAGTCAAGTGACAAGAATGTCGAGATCCGACATAACCTTTCAATGACCATTATCTTGTATGAATCAATCCTTCTATCTTGATATCTAGATTGATCAATGAGGCATAGATCGTGGCATCCTCTTATCAATCTTTGTGTTTCTTGATCTCTAAGTAGACTACCTTAATCAAATGAGCTCAATATTTCATATTGACTTATTTGAGCATGACCATGCATTTTAGTAGTCCAACTTTATCAAGGGGCCCATAGATATCACTTCCGTCATATGGAAGGGATAGATCTCATCTACATCACTCACATCCCTCCACATAATTTATTGTATACCCAGTAATCGACTTTATAGTCCACCTTGTTACAGGTGATGTTTGTCAATACCAAAGTATATAACTCCTTATGTAGGGAACCGTAGTGATTACAGGTCTAAGGACTATTCATACCAATAGTCACTATGTGAATGTTTATGACACTCATATGAAGATCCATGAAACATTCTCATGGTGGGTTAGTTCGGTACGTATTCTCTAATACATATCCATGTGCTAACTTGATATCATATATCCATGACTTGTGAGATTAAGTCATTAGTTGACCTACATGCTAGTCTCAATGTATTAATATTATCCTGATATATTAATACTTGATAAGGAATAGTTACGAATAGTGTTCTATATATATCTACAGTATCCCACTATAAAGTCACCAACTTGATATGTTGTAGACTAAAACCAACTACCCTAGGATATTGTTATATTTATTCAAATGGCACATTAATGAAGTAAATACAACAACCATAAACTTTGCCTTTATTATGAAATATGAGTTTCCCTTACCAATCATCTCATAATTGATTGTCACTAAGGGCTAATACTAACAATCTCCCACTACCACTAATGTCAATCATCAAAATATTGAATACCCAATGACCTAGTGTGACCATCATGCTTCCTCTGTGTCAAAGCCTTGGTCAAAGGATTCACAATGTTATCATCGGTCAGTATTCTATATATCCTCACATTGTCTCTATCGATGATTGTTATCACAATAAAGGGATATGCTAGGAATAAGAAATAAACTTATAATGTAGAATCAACTACTATATCTTGCTTTGAACTCTTCCCGCTCATAGCACCACCATTTAAGTAAAATACATACCTTAATGTTAATCTGGAATCATCCTTGTATGTTTGGAAGCTTTCATCGTTGTAACCCTTTACAACGAGCTCCTCATAGCCTCCAAATATCAAGAAATAATATTTTATTCTTCTCAAGCACTTAATAATATTCTTGACTACTGTCTAGTGACTTTCACATGGATCTGATTGGTATTTGCTCATCATGCTTAATGCATATGAAATGTTAGGGCGAGTAAATAACATGGCGTAGATGATAGACTCTATAGTAGATGCATAAGGAATTTGATCCATGTGATCCCTTTCTTCCTTAGAAGAAGGGCATTGAGCCTTCGAAAGGCTTACACCATGTGACATCGACAGGAATCCCTTCTTGGAATTCATCATGGAAAAATAATTAAGCACATTGTCAATATACGTACTCTAACTTAGGCCAAGCAGTCTCTTAGATCTATCTCTATAGATCTTGATGCCCAATATATAGGTTGCTTCTCCTAAGTCTTTCATTGAGAAATAATTCCCAAGCCAAGTCTTTACAGACTGTAGCATAGGAATATCATTTCCAATTAGTAGTATATCATCTACATATAAGATGAGAAAAACAACTGTGCTCCCTCTTGTAGACACAAGGTTCATCTTCATTTTTGATGAAATCAAACATTGGATCGCATAATCAAATCGAAGATTCTAGCTTCTAGAAGCTTGCTTTAAACCATAGATAGACCTTTCCAACTTACATACCTTTCCAGCATTTTTTGGACCTTAAGTTGTGTCATATACACAACCTCAAGTAGATTTCCTTTAAGAAATGCAGTTTTGACATCCATTTGCCAGATCACATATTCTTGGTAAGCTACAATAGTAAGCATTATCCGAATTGATTTAAGCATTGTAATTGGTGAAAATGTTTCATCATAGTCTATACCATGAATTACTTGAAACCTTTCTCTACCAATCACCCTTTATAGATATGCATATGACCATCCATGTCAATCTATCTTTTAAAGACCCACTTAAATACAATGGGTTTGACCCCTTCAAGTAGATCAACCAAAGTCCATACTTGGTCAGTGTACATGGATTCTATTTTGGGTCACATGACCTCTAGCCTGTTCTTAGAATATGAGCTCATTACTGCTTCTTGATAGGATGTAGACTCATTGAAATCAACAAGCATTACATCACCATGATCGCACAAGAGAAAAGAATATCTCTTAGGTTGATGATGTATCCTATCAGATCTACGCAGAGCATGGTCTACTCGAACAGATTATGCCACAACTTCATGTGGTGGTATAGATTCATAATCTTCACCAACTTGTGGTTCCTGTTCGATTTCCATCAAGGCTTAAGGGCTATGTTGTGTATCTCAAATTTCTTCAAGATTGACTTTACTCCCACTAACTTGTTTAGAAATAAATTCTCTTTCCAGAAAAATACCATTTTTGGCAATAAACACGTTGTCTTTTATTGAATTATAAAATTAATACCCTTTAGTTTCCTTGGGATATCTGACAAAATAGCATTTATCTGATTTGGGTCCTAATTTATTTGAAACTTGACATCAAACGTAAGCCTCACAACCCTAAATCTTCAAAAAAGACATCTTGGAACTCTTCCCAGTCCATATAGTATATGGTGCCTTTATGATTACTTTAGACGGAACATGGTTAAGAGTGAAAGTAGCTATCTCTAGAGCATATCCCCAACAGGAAGAAGGAAGATCTATTTGGCACATCATTGATCATACCATATCTAATAATATACGATTTCTCCTTTCTGATACACCATTCCACTGTAGTGTTCCAGGTGGAGTGAGTTGAGATATTATCCCAAACTCAACTAGATGGTCATGAAACTCTTGGTTAAGGTATTTCCCACCTCGATCTGATTAAAGCATCTTAATACTCTTACCAAGTTGGTTTTTTACTTCATTCTTCAATTCTTTGAACTTTTCAAAGGATTCAGATTTGTGTTTCATAAGATACACATAGTCATATCTATTGAAATCATCAGTAAAAGTAATGAAATACTAATAGCCTCCTCTAGCTGATATTTTGAAAGGGCCACAAACATCAATATGTATGAGTCCTAACAAATCATCAGCTCTCTTACCGTGTCCACTAAAAGGAGTCTTTGTCATCTTGCCTAGTAGAAAAGATTCACATACCTTATATGATTCAAAATCAAATGAGTCCAAAAGTCCATCCTTATGGAGTTATGATATGCGACTTTCATTTATGTGACCCAAGCGACAATGCAGAGATATGTTTGATTCAAATTATTAGTTTTGAACCATTTGGTATTTATGTTATAGATTGGGTTATCAAAATCTAGAACATAGAGTCCATGCACCAGATTGCACTGCAATAGAACATTTCATTTAAATGAACATAAAAATATTTGTCCTTCATTATAAATGAGAAACCTCTCTTATCCAAACAAGAGATACAGATAATGTTCTTTGTTATAGTAGGTACATAATAGCACTCTTCTAGTTCCAGGATAAAACCACTGGGCAAAGATAAGGAATATGTTCCTACAACTACAACAACAACTCTTGCCCCATTGCCTACACGTAGGTCCACTTCTCCTTTTGACAATGATCTACTATTTCTCAGGCCCTACACATTAGTACAAATGTGAAAAACACAATCGGTATCTAATACCCATGAAGAAGAAATAGATAGATTACATTAGTCGACTGATGGTCTATCCGTTGGATTTATCCGACGTGGTTCATGTCATTGTGAGACAATGCTACAGGGGCATTCGACTGATGGTCCCGATCAGTCGACTGCTAGGCGGAATCTAGTCCAAGGAGAAGCTTTAAAGGGAGCTTGTGGAGGAGGTTTTCACCATCGATTCTTGGACATTTTTGAGGTAATTTGCTAGTGCAAATCAGAGTCTTCAAGCACGGTTCAAGCAATCAACAAGCAAGCACTCCAAAGTAATAATTGTTAAGTTTTCTTTACGTTGTTTTGTATATTCATCTTGTATTTTCTTGTTTACTTCTTGTATTACTTTTGTAATCTTTGTAAGAGGTTTCTTCACCTCCGACATGTTGTCGAGAAGGAGTATTTGTGATTAGTGGTGTGTGTTTGTATCGCTAGGGCTTTTAGAGCCCAATCTGTGGAGTAGGAACTATTCGGTTCCGAACCACGTTATATCGGTTGTCTCTTGTGCTTGTGTTGTCTTTTATTATTGTTATTATTATTTCCGCTACATTAACAAGTGTTGTAGAGATGAACACGATCAAATTCCATCAAGCAACGTCAACGCGCTATTCACCCCCCCCTCTAGCGGGTGCACGGGTCCTAATAGAAAAGTCAAAGGATGTCGAAGCCTCAACAATCAAGAGCAAAGAGCACATTGTGTACTTCAAGTACAATCAATATGGGCACTATAGGATTCAATGCCCTCAGGAAAGGAAGCAAACCAATGGAAAAGGATGAGTATCACATGTAGGGGAAGATTCTAAGGCAAACCCTAAGGTATATTTTAGTAATGCACCTTCAAATCTCAATGTTAACAAACATACTTTTAATTCACTTGCAATTGTGCATAATCTTAAGGATCATGCTAGGAATATATCTTATTGCTTAGGTGGTAAATCTTGCAATATTAGGGTTAAGGACAAGTCTAGAACAATTAACCCAAAAACAATTCTACCTAAGGAAGCTATTAGGAAGGTAGAAAATCATTTAGGCATTAAACCTAAGAAGGGTAGGCATATGTCTAAAAGGAAGAACAATGCCCAAAGAATAAATGAAAATTCAAAAATTGGGAAATTAGAGTTAGAGAACCAAGCTTTGAGGTCCAAGCTTGAGAAAATGGAGAAGACCCTAAGGAAGATGGAAAACATTATTAAAGGGTCCAATGGGCAAGGCTTAGGTGTTAGGAGGCAAGAACTACCAAAGGATATGAAAGGCTTGTTGGAATGTATACTGAAAGCCTAGCTCTTTTTGTATGAATATTTTATTTTGAAATAAGAATCACATGATCATTGTTTGCACTTTATATTTATGTGTGCATATTGTCTATTATTTTACATTATAGATAACATGGTGCTTGGTGTGGCACAGAAGATCATGTTATCAGTCCCTTGTAGAATATAAGTAAAGGCTCACAACCAAGATGGTTTTGGACAAACCATTGGCATGGTTGTAGTGTAGCTTGGTATTGTTTTGTCTTGAACATAGAGTTACACTAGTACACTTAGGTGTATTGAGCAGGACCGACATAGAGGTGATTCAATTTATTGCTGACTACATAATTGAATCAGACCTTGGATATTATGTTGTACATGCTCTTAATCCCGATATAATAATGGGCACATGTACTTAGTATTTATTTCTTTGATTTACCAGAGGGTGAGGTTTAGATGGATTAAATCAATATGCCCGGTAAGTTGGGAAATGATATTATTTACATGGTGTGTCGTTGATTAAAGGAGGAAACTGTGTCCTATATACTAGGTTGATGATGTCCCCTTGAGGAGTTCATAAGGTTCATCATGTAAACCCAGCTGGTTGACTTAGTCAACATGATGATAAGGTTGAGTGGTACTACTCGAGGAATTAGATGTTGATTAATTGATGGTTAGCAAATCAATTAATTGATGGACATTCGATATCTTAAACACGGGGAGATGGATGTACAAATAATATATGGAGCTCATATTAATTTATGGGGGTTGGTGAGGTAGTTCAATGATGATCCTCTAGTGGAATGGAACATCATTGATGGATCAAGTTTGTGTGGTTCCGATCCATCGGGTGGCCAAGATCCAACTCCTCCTAATGGTCCCTATCGTAGCCTAATATAATCCTCATGAAGTCTAGATCCAAGAATGTAAAACAAAACCCTAGATCCGACAGTTGGGATTAAATCCCTAGATCCGACGGTTGGGATTAAATCCCTAGATCCGACGGTTGGGATCAAATCCTTAGATCCGATGGTTGGGATCAAATCCCTAGATTCGACGGTTGGGATGAAACCCTAGATCTGACGGTTGGGATGAAACTCTAGATCCAACGGTTGGGATAAAACCCTAGATCCGACGGTGGAGATTAAATCCCTAGATCCGACGGTGGAGATTAAAGGAGGCTTAAGCCCAATTCTATAAATAGAAGGCTAAGGCTTGGGCGGCAAGGATGGTTCTTTGGATTAGGGTTTTGCCTCTCAAGAGTTTAGGCGGCTAGGGTTTGGTGTGTGGTTTGGGCGGCAACAAGGAAGGAGATTAGGGTTTCCTCCTTTTCTCCTTGGTGGTCGGCGCTCACTCCATCCTCCTCCTTATTTTGGCCGGCTCTCTTCCTCCTCCTTTTCTCCTTGGTGGCCGGCGGTTCTCCATACATTGGTGGCCGGCGCTTCTCCTATTCATTGGTGGCCGGCGGCAACATTGTCACAAGGTTGGCCGGCGCTCAACCATTCACTCCTTGGCCAGCGATTACATCGAGCTCCTTGGCTTGGTGGCCAGTTCTAGAAAGGAGAAGGAGCTTTGTTTGGTTCTTCTCTTTGTTCGGAGCGAACAAGGAAGAGAAGAATGTGATCTAGGAGGCTTCTACTCGTGGAGGATCTTCGCCCACCACGACGTCCGAGAGGATAGGACATACGGTAGAAGATCGTGAGGTATAAAAGTTTTATAACTTTATTTTCTGATCTTAGCATGTTCTTGTATGCATGATTGTACTAGTTTGCATATGCATGTATTTGTATAATCATGGACCCCGAAGACGAACACAAAAACCGGCGATCCATCCGTCGTCTCTTCCGCGGCTAATCAACTAGAAGAGTTGTGTTGCTTGAACAACTAGTTTGTTCAAGCGATCACTCAAGTTGTTAGCACGACGACGAAGTGGTTATGCTTAGGAAACTCATCCCATCCGGATTAGTTTTTTCATTAGTGAAAATTTTAATCCGGGGACATGGGAGCCAATGAGCCTCCGAAGCAACTCCCTTCAATTGGTATCAGAGCCACGGTTTCCGGTTTTGTGTGTTTTGGATTTGGTTACTTTCATGCACATATCATATATTGAGTATGTTGGATAATAGTAGGATGTGCGTAGGCTAACTTTTTGGTTGCAGGCATAAGATCCGACTATTATGGCTATTTGTGTGTATGTGATTGTTTTGTGTGTGATTGTATGTATATTATTTGAATCCTCGGGGTTGACGAGGCTAGATTAGTATTTAATTTTTGTAATTAAATACGGCATTGTTTAGCCACTCATTTTAGTTTACTTTCGATCTAGATTATTTGTACACTCCTTCGTGGAGTATAGGATCGATGGATGTAAATTAAAATAGTTTATCTCGGCTCGGATCTCTTTGGTGACTTGCGCACGGGAAAAGATGGAGCGGATGAGGTGGCGACACGACGGGATGCGTATTGGAGAACAATGCCATAATAGTTGGAAAAATTCTATTTTTTCCATATTTATTGCTTATTTGTTTTATATGCATGTTGTGTATGCTTAAAAATTCCTCATTTTCAATTTACTAAGTGGGAGAGGGATATTTTAATTAATTCCCGTGGCCTCCATTACAATTTGACGTGTGATGAAACAAACTTGCGTGTCGGTTCTGAGTGCCTTCCTCCCTGTGAACGGGTTTGTTTGCGGATCACTAGGTCAAATAATGGTTATAGGAAATTATCTAGGTGCGTGTGTACTTCCACAGCGGTAAGGCACATAATCCGAAATAATTCCCTTAGTATCGTGTAATGGTGCACACTTAGATGCAAATAAAAGTATCCTCCCCATCGGAGTCACTGCTTTTATTTGTAGGGCCAAAAAGGAACCAACTATTAATTTTATTTGTCAAAAAGTAAGGTTGACAAGATAATAAAATTAATGGGTAAAACCTCCTCTTACAAATGTAGAATTCGTATACGTCCACACAGCGTGGCATGCGATATTCTCGGTGTTTTGAGGTGTTGGTTGATTTCGGAATTTTATTGTTTTGAGGAATCAATAATATTTGAAATCTAATATTTTGATCATTGTGATTCTTAGGTTTTTCAAATGGCTTTCAACCCACTTGTTGTGATATTAAAAGAAAATAAACTTACTGGAACAAACTACATTGATTGGAAAAGAAATCTGGATATTGTCTTAACTGCGAAGGAGTACAAATTTGTACTCTTCGAGGTCTGTCCTCCTAAGCCCATCGATGACTCTGATGAAAAGGAGAAAGAAAGTTATAAGAAATGGATCAAGGCAGATGTGATGGCGCGGTGTTACATTTTGGCATCTATGTCAAATGTGCTGCAACATCAGCATCAGGCCATGGCCACAGCTTATGACATGATGTTCAATCTCAAGGAACTTTTCGGACATCAGAGTAGGGCGGCTAGATAGGAGGCGATGAGAAACTTGATGACGACCACCATGATCGAGGGAACACCCGTTAGGGATCATGTTCTCAAGATGATGGCTCATCTTAATGAGATGGAAGTTCTCGGAGCTGAGATCGATGGGGAAACCCAGGTCGATATCATTCTCCAGTCTCTGCCTAGGAGTTTTGAGTAGTTCCGCCTCAACTACAACATGAACAAGAGGTTGTATTCGTTGGCAGAGCTTCTGACAGAACTCTAGGCGGTAGAGGGGCTTTTTCGTCAAAGTGCTCAGCCATGGTTGCTCAGAAAGTTTCTTCTTCTAAACCGAAAGGTAAGAAGAAGAAGAAGCAAGGTGGAGCAAAGAAAGTGGAAGTGGGACCTAAGGCAGGAGTGAAGAAGCCGAAAGGCAAGTGCTTCACTTGCAAGCAGACTGGACATTGGAAGGCAGACTGTCCTCGCCGAAAGAACAAAGGTATATCTTCTTGTTTAGTTGTTGAAACATGTTTAGCGATGTTATCTACCAGTGCCTGGTGTGTAGATACAGGAGCCACTGATCATGTCTGCAATACTTTGCAGGGGTTCCAGGAAACCCGACAACTAGCTGAGGGAGAGATTACCGTCTTCATGGGCAATGCTTCAAAGGTGGCGGCTATTGCAGTGGGAGACATTTATTTATCTTTTGATAGGAATAAAGTTTTGGTTTTGAGAAATTGTCTTTATGTACCTACTTTTAGAAAGAATTTAATTTCAATTTTTAAATTGTTTATGGATGGATATTCTGTTTCTTTTAATGACAAAGTGGTTATAAAAAGGAATAGGGAGATTATCTGTTCTGGTACATTGATTGGCAATTTGTATACTCTTGAACCGAAAACTCCCACGATGCATATAGAAGTAAATAACTCATCTTCTAAGTCTAATAAGAGAAAAGAACCTTCGAAAATGAACCAGACATATCTTTGGCATCTAAGGCTTGGTCATATTAACCTGAGCAGAATTCAAAGGTTGATAGCTGATGGACCTTTGGGTTCATTAGTGGTGGAGGATCTCCCAACCTGCGAATCTTGCTTGGAAGGTAAAATGACCAAGAGGCCTTTCAAGGCCAAGGGGTATAGAGCCAAAGATGTGTTAGAACTGGTTCATTCTGATTTGTGCGGTCCTATGTCTATCTAGGCAAGAGGTGGATTTGAATACTTCGTCTCTTTTATAGACGATTATTCAAGGTATGGATACATTTACTTGATGCACTGCAAGTCTGAATGCTTTGACAGGTTCAAAGAATTCAAGGCGGTGATGGAGAAGAACCGCTAAGAGTATCAAGACCCTACGATCTGATCGTGGTGGTGAGTACCTCTTGAGAGAGTTTAGGAATTACTTATCAGAGGTGGGGATTCAATCCCAATTGTCTACACCTGGCACACCCCAGCAGAATGGTGTAGCGGAACGAAGGAGTAGGACTCTTATGGAGATGGTTAGATCGATGATGAGTTATTCAGAGTTGCCAGTTTCGTTCTGAGGTTTTGCGCTGGATACGGCAATGTATACTCTGAACTTGGTTCCATCTAAATCAGTACCTTCTACCCCTGTAGAATTGTGGACTGGGCGAAAGCCTAGTCTGAGACATATTCGGATATGGGGAGTCCAAAGACATGTCAAGGTCGATCCGTAAGTTGGAACCTCGTATGTATAGTGCATGTTTGTTGGCTACCCTAAGGGAACGAAAGGTGGTTTATTTTATAATCCTAGAGATCAGAGGGTGATCGTTAGCACGAACGCCAGATTTCTAGAGGAGGATTATGTAATGAACCACAAGCCCAAGAGTAGGATTGTTCTTGAGGAGTTGATAGGGGAAGTCCCGACTTCAGTACCACCGATACAAGAGGAGATACCACAAGTCACTGCACCGTGTGTCACAGAGCATACACAGGGGGCACCTCGTCATAGTGGGAGGGTTGTTAGACAACCCGAGAGATTCATGTTTTTGGGAGAGTCTTCGGACTTAGTCCCTGGTGAACATGAACCTGATCCCTGGACATATGACGAGGCACTCCAAGATAGAGATGCGGTATCTTGGCAAAGAGCGATGAATTCAGAGATAGAATCTATGGATTCTAATCAAGTCTGGGAGCTAGTAGAACCACCCGATGGTGTAAAAACCATTGGATGCAAGTGGATCTACAAGAGAAAGAGAGGAGTAGATGGGAAGGTTGAGACCTTCAAAGCTAGTCTTGTTGCAAAAGGGTATACTCAGAAAGAGGGTATAGATTATGAGGAGACCTTTTCGCTGGTAGCTATGCTTAAGTCTATCCGGATTCTCTTATCTATAGCTGCTCATATGGATTATGAGATTTGGCAGATGGATGTCAAGACAACTTTCCTTAACGGAAGTCTTGAGGAGAACATCTATATGTGGCAACCAGAGGGATTCATTGCTAAAGGCAAAGAGCATCTTGTATGTAAGCTTAATCGGTCCATTTATGGATTGAAGCAAGCTTCTAGATCTTGGAACATTCGCTTTGATGAGGTAATCCAGTCATATGGATTTATTCAAAGTCCGGATGAGCCTTGTGTATATAAGAGATGTGACGGAAACGTAGTGGTGTTTCTTGTACTATACGTAGATGACATTTTGTTAGTTGGCAACAATATCAAAGTGTTATCAGACGTAAGGGTATGGTTGTCCAAACAGTTTGACATGAAGGACTTGGGAGAAGTGGGATACATCCTTGGGATCAAAGTTATAAGGGATCGCAAGAAAAGGATGTTGTGCTTATCTCAAGCTTCATACATTGACACTATCCTTGCTCGTTTTAGCATGCAGAACTCCAAGAAAGGGTTTCTACCTTTTAGGCATGGAGTTCCTTTATCTAAAGAGATGTGTCCCAAAACATCAAAGGAGATAGAGGACATGAAGGCGGTTCCTTATGCTTCGGCAGTAGGAAGCCTCATGTATGCTATGCTATGTACGAGACCAGATATCTACTTTAACGTGGGCATGGTTAGCAGATATCAGAGTAATCCTGGATAGGGACATTAGACTACGGTAAAACATATATTGAAGTACCTGAGAAGGACTAGGGATTATATGCTGGTTTATCGGGCAGATCAATTAGTCCCTGTGGGATACACGAATTCTGATTTCCAATCAGATAGGGATAACAGTAAGTCTACCTCGGGTTTTGTGTTTACTTTTGGAGGTGGAGCCATAGTATAGAGGAGTGTCAAGCAGAAATGCGTGGCGGACTCTACCATGGAAGCTGAGTATGTGGCAGCCTCTGAGGCAGCCAAGGAAGTTGTATGGCTCAGGAACTTCTTGATGGACTTGGATGTGATTCCTGGTTTGCCCAGAACTATCACAATTTATTGTGATAACAGTGGTGCAATTGCAAACTCGAAGGAACCACGAGCCCATAAGGTGAGTAAACACATAGAGCACAAGTACCACCTGATACGAGAGATCGTAAAGCGAGGAGAAGTAGTTGTCGCCAAGATTGCATCAGAGGATAACCTGGCGGATCCATTCACTAAGGCCCTTCCAGCAAAAGCGTTTGATAGGCATGTGGAGGACATGGGGATCAGATGTATGGCAGTATGATGACAGCATAGTCTTTTAGTATAAGTGGGAGATTGTTGGAATGTATACTAAAAGCCTAGATCTTTTTGTATGAACATTTTATTTTGAAATAAGAATCACATGATCATTGTTTGCACTTTATATTTATGTGTGCATATTATCTATTATTTTACATTGTAGATAACATGGTGCTTGGTGTGGCACAGAAGATCATGTTATCAGTCCCTTGTAGAATATAATTAAAGGCTCACAACCAAGATAGTTTTGGACAAACCATTGGCATGGTTGTAGTGTAGCTTGGTATTGTTTTGTCTTGAACATAGAGTTACACTAGTACACTTAGGTGTATTGAGCAGGACCGACATAGAGGTGATTCAATTTATTGTTGACTACATAATTGAATCAGACCTCGGATATTATGTTGTACATGCTCTTAATCCCGATATAATAACGGGCACATGTACTTAGTATTTATTTCTTTGATTTACCAGAGGGTGAGGTTTAGATGGATTAAATCAATATGCCCGGTAAGTTGGGAAATGATATTATTTACATGGTGTGCCATTTATTATAGGAGGAAACCATGTCCTATATACTAGGTTGATGATGTCCCCTTGAGGAGCTCATAAGGTTCATCATGTAAATCCAGCTGGTTGACTTAGTCAACATGATGATAAGGTTGAGTGGTACTACTCGAGGAATTAGATGTTGATTAATTGATGGTCAGTAAATCAATTAATTGACGGACATTCGATATCTTAAACACGGGGAGATGGATGTACAAATAATATATGGAGCTCATATTAATTTATGGGGGTTGGTGAGGTAGTTCAATGATGATCCTCTAGTGGAATGGAACATCATTGATGGATCAAGTTTGTGTGGTTCCGATCCATCAGGTGGCCAAGATCCAACTCCTCCTAATGGTCCCTATTGTAGCCTAATATAATCCTCATGAAGTCTAGATCTAAGAATGTAAAACAAAACCCTAGATCCGACGGTTGAGATTAAATCCCTAGATCCGATGGTTGGGATTAAATCCCTAGATCTGACAGTTGGGATCAAATCCCTAGATCCGATGATTGGGATCAAATCCCTAGATCCGACGGTTGGGATGAAACCCTAGATCCGACGGTTGGGATGAAACTCTAGATCCGACGGTTGGGATAAAACCCTAGATCCGACGGTGGAGATTAAATCCCTAGATCCGATGGTGGAGATTAAAGGAGGCTTAAGCCCAATTCTATAAATAGAGGGCTAAGGCTTGGGCGGCAAGGATGGTTCTTTGGATTAGGGTTTTGTCTCTCAAGAGTTTAGGAGGCTAGGGTTTGGTGTGTGGTTTGGGCGGCAACAAGGAAGGAGATTAGGGTTTCCTCCTTTTCTCCTTGGTGGCCGGCGCTCACTCCATCCTCCTCCTTGTTTTGGCTGGCTCTCTTCCTCCTCCTTTTCTCCTTGGTGGCCGGAGGTTCTCCATACATTGGTTGTCGGCGCTTCTCCCATTCATTGGTGGCTAGCGGCAACATTGTCACAAGGTTGGCCGGCGCTCAACCATTCACTCCTTGGCCGGCGGTTACATCGAGCTCCTTGGCTTGGTGGCCAGTTCTAGAAAGGAGAAGGAGCTTTGTTTGGTTATTCCCTTTGTTCGGAGCGAACAAGGAAGAGAAGAACGTGATCTAGGAGGCTTCTACTCGTGGAGGATCTTTGCCCACACGACGTCCACGAAGAGGATAGGACATACGGTAGAAGATCGTGAGGTATAAAAGTTTTATAACTTTATTTTCTGATCTTAGCATGTTCTTGTATGCATGATTGTACTAGTTCGCATATGCATGTATTTGTATAATCATGGACCCCGAAGACGAACACAAAAATCGGCGATCCATCCGTCGTCTCTTCTGCGGCTAATCAACTAGAAGAGTTGTGTTGCTTGAACAACTAGTTTTTCCAAGTGATCACTCAAGTTGTTAGCACGACGATGAAGTGGTTATGCTTAGGAAACTCATCCCATCCGGATTAGTTTTTTCATTAGTGAAAATTTTAATCCGGGGACATGGGAGCCAATGAGCCTCCGAAGCAACTCCCTTCAAGGCTTGGGTCACAAGTCTATATCCAAGAAGGTAATGCCCAGATACCATAGTGTTCCATTTGACTATGGAAACCATTTATAAGTCTAGAAAAATCAATGTTACTAGGGAAGTCATCCCTAAGACTAACCATGGTAGATGTCTAGTGGCCAAGGTTTCCATGAAATCTAGGAATGCCACTAAGAAGATCACAAGGGAAGTTATCCCTATAGTTGACCTAGGCAAGACCTAATTGACTAAGGTTTCTAAGCCTAAAAGGGCCATTAGGAAGGTACTAAGGGATGATATCCCTAGTGAGTACCTAGTAATTGGTATTGGGTTCTGATGGGGTCGGGGTTTTTTTTATCAAATTAAGATTTTCCCGGGCAGTCTATGTGTTTGCTGAGCAGTATGAGCACTTCCCGAGTAGTATATGTGATTCTCGTGTTCAATAGGGGTAAGTAGTGCAGTGGTATTCAGAAGTGAAGTATAATATTGGCTGAGCAGTATGAGCACTTCCCGAGTAGTTTATATTTTTCCCGAGCAGTATATGTGATTTCTGAGCCCAGTATAGGTGAGTAGTGCAGTGTTGTTCAAAAGTGAAGATAATG
This sequence comes from Wurfbainia villosa, assembly GCA_025175895.1. Classification (NCBI taxonomy): domain Eukaryota; kingdom Viridiplantae; phylum Streptophyta; class Magnoliopsida; order Zingiberales; family Zingiberaceae; genus Wurfbainia; species Wurfbainia villosa. The sequence goes on along the minus strand of CM046002.1, from coordinate 34,647,510 downwards.
TTGGCCGAGTAGTATGAGCACTTTTCGAGCAGTTTATATTTTTTCCGAGCAGTATATGTGATTTCCGAGCCCAGTAGAGGTGAGTAGTGCAGTGTTGTGCAAAAGAGAAGTATAGTATTGGCAAAGTAGTTTATCCTTCTCCCAAACAGTTTATGCTTTTTCCGAGCAATCTAGGTGTTTCCCAAGTAGTATATATACTTTCCGAGCCCAGTAGGCTGAGTAGTGAAGTATTGCTCAAGTATAGTATTGATAGAGTAGTGTATGCTTTTTCTGAGCAATCTATGCTTTTCTCGAGCAGTCTATGTATTTCCCGAGCAGTATATATGATTCCCGAGTAGTATGTTATTTCCCGAGCCATATGTGGATTTCGGAGGTTCTTTCTGTACATGGTGAAATAAGGAGGAATGGGTATTCTGAAATATTAGGGATAACAGGAAGAGTTTGAGGGGGAAAAATGTGATTAATATAAGATATTTTATCATTTATTTATATATTTTATTTAATTAATATTTGGCAGGAAAATATAAGGCATATGAAATATTTGAAAGAGATATTTTGAATATAGGCGGGAAAAGCATTTACACTTGATAGCTGGGTGAGGGTATTAGAGTAAATTCACTTCAAGGAGGTGGCGAGATGAAGCATCTATAAAAGGGGTAGAGGTAGAAGGGAGCGGGGGATGGTTGTTTCTTCACTATTCGATACCTCAAAGATCTTCTTCTCACTTCTTCTTTATTCTTTTTGCATTACCATTTTCTTCATTCTACTGTTACTAACTTGAGCGTTGGAGGGGTCATGCCGGGGAGTCGGCCCATCTCTAACACTCTTTCTCATAAAGTGGCAGATCTAGCTCCATTCTAAGGATACAAGGATCTGAGGTGATCGGAGGAGATTTACAATAAGGGGGAGGGAGATCTTGGCAGGTTGAAGAAGTAAACACCATAAAATTGGTGTCGTCTGTGGGAATCTAAACAAAAAGTCGTGATGGTAAACACTAGGAGGACGATGAAAGAACTAACAGAGGAGGAGAAATCTATCTCTAGTACTTCTAAAGGGGGTACCACAAAAGGCGTCGTGAGCCCTTGTATAAGGAGGATCTTATGCAAGTAGTGGCCGCTGTAATGGATCAAATTTCATAGAAGGCTACCTCGAAGAAGGTGAAGGAGGATGATACATCTGATGATAATTCTGAAGAAGAGGTAATCAGAGTCTCCTGCCTGAAGAATGATTCCTCTCGCGTTTGCAAGCAAGCAAAGGAAAAGAAAAAGAAGTGTGTAGCTCCTCTTGAGAGTGCCCTGTTGGAGTATTGGGAATACAATCAAAGTCCCACATTGGTAAGACATGGAAAAGATCATATGCTTATAAGATGAAAAGATATCTCCATTGGTATGAGACATTTTGGGTAAAGCCCAAAAATAAAACCATGAGGGCTTGGGCCCAAAGTGGACAATATCATATCATTATGGAGATATGTGAATCTTATAGGAACTAACATGCCCAACTTGAGGGAGATGTTCCCATTGTAAGTACCATTTTAAAAGTAAAGGAGTTAAATGCCTTTACAGAAGATATTCTGAACAAAGAGTTGTCTCAGCACTTCCAAATTCCTCAGATGCTTGAATTTACTAGTTTCTCTGATTCTAAGGATCATCTGAGTAGATTTGAAAATTTTGCTTTATTGTACCATTATGCCGATGAGGTTAAATGTCGAGTGTTTTTTACCACATTAGTAGGACCAGCACAAAAATGGTTTAATGGTTTGAAGTCACAAAGTATTGCTTCATTTAAGGATTTCTCAACATTATTTTTAAGGAATTTTCTAGCTCTAAAAAATATTTGCCTCATCCATTGAGTCTTTTTTATCTTAAGAAGAGAGAGCAAGAAAGTTTGCGGCAGTATGTGCAGAGATTTACACAGTCAGCATTGGAAATTTCCACTATGGGATCTGGTATGATGGTAGGAGCCTTCACTCGAGGGCTCAGAGAAAGGGATTTCTTTAAATCTTTAACTAAATGGCCTCCTACCAATTTTAATGATTTATTATCCTGAGCATTGAAATTTATTAATCTGGAGGATGCTCAGAAATCTCAACAGAATTCTCAGGATTCTCGGGTGATAGAAGTTGCAGAGAGACGGGTTGAATGGGTAAGACCCGCTCGGGAGAGACCTATATATGCTCCCTAGTTAAAAATTTCTAAAGAGAGGGCTATGAATATTTGTGAGGAGCAATAGTCACTGAGAATGCCTTTTGGAGCTGCTAGAAGGCCTAGAAGATTGTCATCTGCTACTTTCTGCTCTTATCATCAAGATTACAGGCATAGTACTCAGGAGTGTCAACAGTTAGATTTTGAACTGCAGAGAATTATGGGATCTAATCCTCGAGTAAAAAAATATGGTGATGAATCTAACTCCTTATCAATAGAGACCTTGGGTCAGAAATTATAGCAGGGGGAATCAGTTAAGGCTTCCTATCAACCGATCTACACATCCTGTGTAGCCTATAAGAGAAGCAATTCCTAACAGAGTAATGCCTGTGAGCCAACCTCCTATGAGATGGTCTATTAATATGATTTCTGGAGGTTCCACTAATAGAGATTCTAATAGGGCTCAGAAGAGACACAGTAGAGAAGAATGTGTAGCTGTTATAGCTCTTCCTAGAGCAAGAGGACCTATGTTAGGTTTTGATTCTAGTGACTTAGAGGAAGTAATGACCCCTCACACTGATGCTTTAGTTATCCAAGCTTTTATAGCTAATTTTGATGTAGGAAGGGTTTTTGTAGACCCAGGCAGCTCAGTGGATATTCTATATTGGTCGGCTTTGGAGCAAATGGGAGTTAGTATAAATGACTTACAGCTGGTCGGTACCTCTTTATTTGGGTTTTCTGGGCATGAGGTACAACCCATGGGCCAAATAAAATTTCCTCTGTTATTAGGAGATGAGCTAAGAAGAAGAATAGTACTTATCAATTTTACAATAGTTGACATACCTTCTTGCTATAATGTTATCTTCGGTAGACCTGTTCTAGGCAATTTACAAGCGGTGGTTTCTTCTTATCATCAGAAAATTATGTTTTCTGTTTGAAATGAAGTAGGGGAAGTTAAAAGTGATCAACAGCTTTCTCGGAGGTGTTATGTCAATACTATCTGGACTGGGCAAAAGGGAAAATTGTTAGTGCCTATAAGATCCACATATCTCTACAATGGTATTATATTGTCCACTTTGGACCTAAGCCCTTATGGTTTTGTTTTTGGGTTTTATCCAAAAGGCCTCATACCAATGGAGATATCTTTTCATCTTATAAGCACATAATCTTTTCCATGTCTTACCAATGTGGGACTTTGATTGTATTCTCAATACTCCAACAATCCCCCCCCCCCTCAAACGAAGGACAACATTGACCCCCCTCCCCTCAAGTCTATCTGTCCTCGAAGGATATCCTCTGCTTGATGTCGGATCCTCAACCCACCAGGACTTCCTACCAACTATCTGGTCCTCCTGACCCAGCTGGACTTCTTGCCAGTTGTCCAGCCCTTCTGACCCAACTGGACTTCCTGCCTAGTGTCTGGTTCTCTTAATCCGAACATGGGAGCTCAACTTCCTTCGTTCGAGGTTCATGGCTTGACATGGACTATGACTCTGATACCAATTGTTAGTGCCTATAAGATCCACATATCTCTACAATAGTATGATATTGCTTACTTTGACCCTAAGCCCTCATGGTTTTATTTTTGGGATTTACCCAAAAGGTTTCATACCAATAGAGATATCTTTTATCTTAAAAGAACATAATCTTTTCCATGTCTTACCAATGTAGAACTTTGATTGTATTCTCAATACTCCAACAAAAATTTACTGATAAATCTTTTTAGAAATTTAGTCCATTTGAGAGTATGGTATGTATAATCCAGGGGAAGAATGTTGAGTCTAATTTCTACAAGTAAAGATTTCTTTGATTAAGTTTGGCACGAGTGGTGTTCTATGGTATTTCTGAAGTAGTTATCAATGGGAATATTGTTGAGAGATAGTTATTAGTTGTGGTCCTTCCTTAATTTTAGAGATAAGATGAATGCAAATGGTATTCTATAGTTTAACTCATATGGTTGTTGGTTTGATTCTTATACCCTATGAGAATGTTCTTATGTTTTCATTCCTTGATCTTTCTTTTTCATTAATAATGCTTAGTATGCATATGAGGAAAATATATGATTCTTTATATAAGTTGACTGTAAATATAGATGATATAAGGAGAACATTCTTATTGACAAGGGGTTAGAGGGAGAAGAATCCATAGAAGACTCTCCTTCTAAGTAGGGTGGTGGAATTATTAGAGGAGGGGGGAGGATAGCTAGTGGAGGGGGAGCCATTTGGAGTTGTCGTTGGGGAGAGGGAGGATTGAAGAGATGATTGTTGAAGGAAGGAAAAGGGGATCGAAAGGGTCCTCTTTGGGCTGGAACCATTGTATTTTTTAGGGGAAGTGGTCGGTATGCCGAAGTTGCTATGGAATGAGTGTCTGAATTGAAAGTTCAGGTGGTATTAGTGCTTATGTAGATAGGGTGTGAGGGGGATGTCATGAAAAGATATAGAGTAGAGATAAGGGGAGGGGAATTGTGGAGTTTAATTTTTATAGAGCAATTGGGGGATAAAACGAAGTGGATTAGGTATTCCTCCTGGTTAAGGGTGGTTATAAAGGAATTCAAAGAGTTAAATGGAATCAGTGGAAGAGTTAATATACTCGTCTTGGGAAACATCTTATTGTAACTGCTGCAACAGCGTGCACCCGTTGCCTTTGGCAATGCGTGCATTCACTGCACGAAGTGCACGAACTACACTTCGTGCAGTGCTACAGTAGTGCAAAACACCCCCTTTAAAAGGGGGTGTGCATCCAAGGAATGGATGATCCAAAGTTGGGAAGAAGCCAAGTGCAAGAGAGGTTAAGAGGAGTGCTAGTGCGAGAGCTCTATCGGAGTGTGAAGTGAAGGTGAGGGAGATGTCGTTAGGCTGCCAGAGAGAACAGAGAGTTCTTAGAATGCCGAGGCACAGTTGGAACTTGGTTCGTGGAAGAGTAAGATCCTTTCGATTTGATAATTGTGATCGATCCTCAGACGGTGAGCAAAGATCATCATCCCTATAGATCCAGGAAGCGCGAAGATTCTGACGACTCACTGTAATTTTTATTTATAGTCTATTTTTTCCCAACATTTAAATTCGTGCAAACAGATGCAATAATACCAAAATTGGTATCAGAGCAAACATTGGTTTGCATCTGTTTGTGTTAATTTAGACTATAAATTTCACAGTTCAACGCGAATGCGATGAATGGTGAAAATTATCGAGTTGAGCCCGACTGGGAAACGTGGTTACACGAGTGCGAAGTGCTCAGTGATTTCCCAAAAGTCGAGCGACAATTTTTGAGTGGGAAATAATCGTCACTTGGGTCACTCGACGAGAATAAATCGGGCATGGGGTGCGTGAGCACTGGGTGCTCGGCACCGCGTCAGGCGCACAACGCTTGAGCATGTAGTGCTCGGGCATGTGGTGGTTAAGCATTGGCTTCACGACATCGCGGCAAAGTACAATTCCCTAGCACAAGGGTGCTTGGGCGTGGGGTGCTCGAGCACTGGGTGCTCGGCACTTCGGCAAGCACAAAGTGCCCGAGCAAGCGGTGCTCGGCACCATAAGTTGATCAACGAATCTTCCGGGTTGTGTGCTCGGGAGTACTTGACTACTGGGTTAAAGTGCTCGGCACTCGGCTCGACAACAAAATGCACAATGCTCGGGTTGGACATGTAGTAGTCGGGCAACAGAGGCGGCCGCACTTGATGCCCGAGGTGCTAAGCCAGAGCACTTGGTGCTGGGGTCATCTTAATGTTTGTATCAAGATAAGATCATTTGAGAAAAGTGATCGAAGTAAATGCTCCCACCATTTACTATACCTGTTTGGAGCTAGATTAGAATTCATATGTCGAATTCAGGATTAGGCATTTGGAATGTCTAGATTAAAATCTATACGATGTTAATTTGATGAAAACATGCGCTCTTTATTAGTAAAGAGAATAACATCGTAGCATGTGATTCATACCACATGTGCTAAAGCGACAATAAGGGTAGTAGGAGAATAGATCCCTTCTTCTCTACTATATGAGCCCTTTGAGATTATATGTTAGTCTCAGTATTTTTCCTTTGTGATTATTTAATTGTCTACTTGAAGTTTTAATCAGGGTCTTCTAATTTAGCATGTAAACCTATTGACTATGGATGATTCGATCTATGGGACATGGCTAGGAAAGAGATTGATTAAAATGAATATATTCACGCTAAAAAGAAAGATTAAATAGATTTACATCTTTTTAGAATTATTCACTGTTCAACCCATTTCTGTTGTGTATAGAAATGATTGTAAATATTGAGAATATGGAATATGCTCTTGACTTGATGGTCATTATAAGGGATTAGAGATGTTCATATTGATGTAAATGGAGATTATTTAATCTGGATAAATAGCAAGATATCATATCCAGGAAAATGGTTATGTACCACCAGGAATATGGTTTTCTACCACCTGAAGAACGGTTGTGTGCAGCCTAGAGGATGGTTGTGTGCCATCAGGTGAATGATTATATGTCATTCAGAGAATGGTTATGTAGCATTTGAAGAGCAGCTAAGTTAGGCATAACAACTTTTCTTAGCACCGATCACTCTATGAGCAGTTATGTAAGGTGTAACAACTTTCTTAGCAATGGATTGCTCAGTGTGCTTGCTATCGCACGAACCATTTTCCTATGTATGAATCGATTGTTCTATTGGTTTTTGTGACCATTCATCTCTATTCTATTAGTCTTTTGGGACTATGGACTCCGACTCTATTTTTTTAGTCTATGTGACTAAATACTTTTATTAGCCTATGTGATTATTGGCTCCGGCTCCATTTAGTCTATGTGGCTAAATACCTCTTAATGGTCTATGTGACCATTAGCATATGTGGCATAAGTTGGACGAGTGGGAGATGTAACTGTTGTAGCAACGTGCACACGTTGCCTTTGGCAATGTGTGCACGTACTGTACGAAGTGCATAATGTGAGCAAAATATATAGGGTTTTAGGAGTAGTTTTTGCTCATATCTCGTTACATTCATACTTGTTTCGTGCATATTTCACTTTGTTTTGCATACATTCCCTATTTTCTGGTTCGGAGATCTTCTCGTTGTACTTTTGTGTGCATGATAGCATTTTACAAGGAAAATGACACGTTTTTAGAGCAAAAGGAAGACATTTGGCAAGTGAAATGAAAGGGGACACGGCCTAGCCGTGTGAATCCACACAGTCGTGTCCAAACCACAGATTTGGCCACCCTAGCGCCACACACGGCCATGTGGAGCTGACTTATTTCGACACGACTAGGGTTCCTTCATGGCTTCAGGCAGCGCCAACTTCAAGTCTATAAAAGGAAAGTCACGCCGAAACCCTAGGGAGGAGGCTCGATGGATGGGACGACCATAAAAGGCACCAGAAACTCGCAACAGAGAGGAAGAAAGCAACTAGAGGATCGTAATCTGTGCTCCGACGTCGAAGAGAAGAACCTAGAGCACTGTAATTCAATTCCTATTCATCTTTTGCATTATAATGGTTGATTCTATTATGCCTTGTGTCCTTTCTTTCTCGTTTATGGAGTAGAATCTTCGATTCTAGGATTAGGGAGTAACTTGTGTAACGTAGAACAGGCTAATTCGAATGTTAATTATGTTTATGGATTTTTATTCATAGTTTGTGTTTGTTTGATTTGATGAATATTGGGTTTTGGTTTTCTATCTATTGTGCATAGCTGATACAAGGGGTGATAGCCCTTGTATCAAAGATCTAGGAGAACTAAGGAGGAACCTAGTGGTTGTCCTCATCTCCGGTAACCGTAGGTAGAATAGTATGATGGAGTAAGGAATGGGACACGTTCCAACTCTTCATAAAGATTGATTTGGCATCCTCGTACTATCTATCCTATCTTAATGAAAGGGTCAGCCTAGTTAGGCATAGGTAGTCCCCGGTAGAAGCAAAAGCTCATCAGGAAAGGGTATGATGTCCCTACCGCAAGACCATAATTAGAGAACCAGTCAACATTTAATTGATAGCATGTTCCATGTCGCACAAGTGAAATCGAAGTCCTAGAATCCCATTTTAAACCTCGAACCAACCTTCACTTCCTCCGTGTGACACCGTACTTGAGTTAGGACCACCGTCAACCTCGCAACCATAATCCTTAGAACTTAATTTCGAACAACAACGTCCACTGAACAATCGGTACTCGAATCTCAGTCTCTGTGCGATCGATAATCTATTTATTACTTGATGATATTCGTGCACTTGCGGGCATTGAGCGCGAGCGCATGCTTCGAGTCCTCGACGGTTCCCGTCGTAAGATTTGAGGTCGCGTTCACGTGCATCAAGTATTTGGCACTGTTGCCGGGGACTGATTGATTCGATATCAAATCAAAAGTGGACAGTTGGATAGGACCTAGATTAGATTTACTTTCTAGTTTTACTTTATTTCAGTTTATATAGTTTTAAATTTTTGTTATCTCTATTTAGTTAAATTTATTTTTCCTAGTCTTTATTACTTTCCAGTTTAATTTAGTAATAATTTAGATTTTAGTTTTCTTCTAACTTTAGTGATTTCTAGCAGTTTATTTTTTTTAGTCTCTTGCCAAAGCACTGTTGTTCTTTTCTTATCTATAATTTCCTATATATAATGATGCATGCTTACACTCATGATCATGGTCAATTTAAGGCTGTGAGTTTTGGTAACATTTATTGTGAGCATTGTAGTGAAACATGACATACCATTAACGATTGTCCTGATATATTTGAAGCTTCGCAATTTGAATAAGAAGATTTCACCTACGATTACAACCAATGGCTACAAAATGATTCCTATTCATATAGTTATGACCCTGGCTACTAAACCCTCAGTATTGTCCACCTAAATCCCAACTGGAGTAGATGATGGAAAATTTCATTCAAATACAACAAGTGGCAAACACTGAATTCCAACGGCAACATTCGCAAACAGAGACTCAATATTATTTCCCAAATGAGAACGAGAGCTATAAATCACCATGCGAATTTTATCCAGAACCAAGTCCACACTTAAAAGCCCTGCTAGATAATTTTACTAAGGAATGCAAGGAGCATATTCGATAATTCACGGAGTTTATGCAATGAAATCTAGCAGAAGAAGAAACCAAACGACTAGAAGGTGGCTTTGATGACTAGATTACACCTAATATGGCAGAGACTCACTTTGAACAAACGGATGAGGAAGACGTAGATGACATAGGAAGTGAAGAAAGACAATCCACTCAATCACCACTTAAAGGAGAACTTGAGGATTATATAATTGATACTTTAATCGAGGAGTGCATTGCTTCAATCAAAATACCTCCTAACCTCAAGGACCTAGAGAAGCCTACCTTAACCCTCACTGAAACTTTAGTTGCCAATAACGAAGCCCTTTTAGTGATTGGTAATGATAAAATTTCATTTGACATAATAGAATCTACTGATCAATCTTTTGGTGAGGATATCGGTGGTGAGTTACATTATTTACAGCATTTGGACAAAATAGAATATTATGATCAAACTCCTGATAATTCTTTGAAGATAAGCATGCTCAATCTTGAACCAAGGAAAGTAGCTAATAAATATCTTACCCCTCAATGAGCAAGATTTAAGAGATATGGTGATGAGGGACCACAAGGCAGGAGGCATAAAGTGAGCAAATATCTTGCTCCCCCACGAGCAAGATTCAAATGCATCAAGAAGGGGAGGATGAAAGATCTACTTTGGCCATTGGAGCCAAGCTGAAGCTTAGCGATACGGTCGAGCTAGAGACCTTAAACAAGCGCTTCTTTGGAGGCAATCCAAGTTTAGTTTTATATATGTTTTTTGACTTTATTGCATTCATGTATATAATTTAGACTTTGATTTATGGTCACTTATGTTTTTGCAAATAGTTTAGGATTAGAAAGAACTTGCTAGGTGACTTTATTGCATTCATTTTGAGCCCACCTAGTCCACGATGGGAGCCTACACCTGCACCACCATCTTTTTCTACTTTTGAGCAGGATACAGGTACATCTGCCTATGAATTTTTAGAGTTTCAATCACGTCTCGATGACATATACGTCAAGCAACAGACGTAGAGGCCGCAAAGGGAGGAGCAGAGCACTTATACGCAAGTAGAATTTCATGGCTTACGGGAGCACTTCCAGCGGGCCAAGGAGTTCTACGATGAGGCCCCTATCTATTTCCATAAGGAGGCTACACCTTGCCAGGAGGATCGGCGGCACATGCATGCCACACAGGCACAGTGGGCCCGGGAAGAGGAGCACAGTGCAACCACTGCATCAACCAGTTCCCAGATCAACCACATGTACATGTGGCATCAGTGGCTGAGCGTCAGGTTTTCCCATGAGCCCGACATGCCGAGGCTACCAGACTTCCCACCCGCCGTATTAGAGGTACTATTTCATATAAGTCTGGGGGGACCCCAAGTTTTGATATGTTTTGTTTCTAGCAGTACTTTCTTTCTTGATACTTGCATTTTAGTTTTAGTTTGCATTCATTTGTTCATGCATAGAGCATTTAGTTTCTTTCAGCACTTAGTTTTTGCTATCTTTAAGCTACCTCAGTAATATTTTTAAGATCTCTTCACGAATTGTTTTCGTAGGTAGCTTAACTTAATTTATCTCGTGGTATTTTATTTTAATTGCTCTAATGAATGTTCTAGACTTGCACTAGTTAGATTTTATTTTTACACTTACACTTGACGAATATTCTGAATGGGAGAATCTATTACATATCTAGTTATGATTCATCCCAATAGTCTAGTACTTTGGAATCCATAGGTGACTCTAGATTTAACGTTTTAGTTACTGGAGATGCTCGGATTGTGTAAGCCCATTCGAAAAAATCAAAATTCCTGTGAGCAGGAGAAGAACAAAAGTTCTTTGAAAAAAAATGAAAAAAAAAATAGGGATAAAAAAATAGTTGTCATGGGTGAAAATGGTTATGTTCCCCTTTGAGACTGAGTTAGGTTACTGGGGAAACACCTACCAATGTCTCTCAATACCGAGCACGCCTTTGAGACTTTATGCTAAATGTAGGGAACGACCCTCGCTTTGGGAAGCTAAGTACCTAAAAGCAGGAGAACTTAGGAAAGCTATAAGATGACGACTTAACTTACTGTGGAATGAGTATCCCTTAAGAAGATTTGCTTAGCACGTGCACAAGAAGCTAACTTAGTGAACTTTTAGAACATATCTGTTTTGCTTTGATTGAAAATACCATTTGATAAATCCACTTAGCTTGCTATGTATGGAACAATATTTCTTTCAAAATTTCATGGTACTGAGGTTTGCTTGAGGACAAGAAAATATTTAAGTCTGGGAGAATTGATGTGAGCAAAACATATAGGATTTTAGGAGTAATTTTTGCTCACATCTCATTACATTTCATACTTGTTTCATGCATATTTCACTTTGTTTTGCATGCATTCCCTATTTTCTAGTTTGAAGATCTGCTCATTCTACTTTTGTGTGCATGACAACATTTTATAAGGAAAATGACATGTTTTTGAAGCAAAAAAAGACATTTGGAAGGTGGAACAGAAGGGGGCACGACCTAGCCGTGTGAATCCACACGGTCATGTCCAAACCACAGATTTGGCCACCTCAGTGCCACACACGGCCTGGCCATGTGGATCCACACGGTCGTGTGGTGCTGGCTTATTTCGACACAACTAGGGTTCTTTCATGGCTTCGGGAAGAGTCGGCTTCAAGTCTTTAAAAGGAAAGTCACACCCAAACCCTAGGGAGGAAACTCGATGGCTGGGACGGCACACCGGTGCTCTAAAAGGCACCAGAAACTCGCAACGGGGAGGAAGGAAGTGGCTAGAGGATCATAATCCGTGCTCTGACATCGAAGAGAAGGACCAAGAGCACTATAATTCAATTCCTATTCATTTTTTGCATTGTAATGGTTAATTCTATTATTCCTTGTGTCCTTTCTTTCCCGTCTATTGAGTACAATCTTCAATTCTAGGATTATGGAGTAACTTGTGTAACATAGAACATGCTAGTTCGAATGTTAATTTTGTTTATGGATTTTTATTCACAGTTTGTGTTTGTTTGATTTGATGAAGATTGGGTTTTGGTTTTCTATCTATTGTGCATAGCCAATACAAGGGGTTATAGCTCTTGTATCAAAGATCTAGGAGAACTAAGGAGGTACCTAGTGGTTGTCCTCATCTCTGATAACCGTAGGTAGAAAAGGATGATGGAGTAGGGAACGGGACACGTTCTAACTCTTCATAAGGATTGATTTGGCATCCTCGTACCATCTATCCTATCTTAACGAAAGGGTATGTTGGTGTAGGGGCACTAGATAATCGAACCTAGGTTTTGATTATGTCAAAGATCCAAAGTTAAGGTCATATTGTTATCTCATGAGCTGAATTAAGTGTGTAGGAAATGATTAAGCTAAGTCGAAGGTCAGCGACACCCAGAGAATTCCGAGTCGAGAAACCGTGGTGTTCGGGCAACACCGAGAGAACTTCGTGGGAGTCAAAGAACCCAGGTGAAGACCGGAAGCAAAGCGACAGGTCATAAATGAACAGAGGTAAGCATGAGTGCGAAGAGAGATGGTAAGGTCATGTCCTCTGTACGGGGACGACCATAGGTGGAAATCCGACTAAGACTTCTAGTGGAAGGTTTAGGGCGAGATCGGATGGTAAGGAACCATCATATTTACCATATTCCATGCTAACCTCTTACTGTAGGGAAGTGGCCAGGCTGGTAGTCGACTACTGCACATCAGTCGACTGATGAAGGGAATCAGTCTATTGATGGCGATGAATCAGCCTTTTGCGCTAGGTCAAATAGGATAATGTTTGACGTCGTCACTTCGCAATAAGATAAGGTGTCACCTCGTGATAAGTTCCAAAAGTTGAGGATCTGCATCTAGACTTATTCCAAGGCACAAATCTATAAAAGGAGGGGAGGACTCCAACCCAAAGATCATCAATCTTACTCTCAAAGTGCTCCCACAATGCCAAAGCTCTAATGTCGTCATAACGCCGACGCAACGCAAAGTTCAGAATCTCTTCATCAGCAGCAATAAGTATTAGTTTTTATTTATTGTATTCGTGGTTTTAATCGTAACGAGGTGAGGTAGGCTTGTTGCCTCATCCTCGTGTCTTCGATTTTTGTGATCGTTGTCTCCTACCTCCAACAAGGAGGAGACTCTATAGTGGATTGCCCCTTCGTACGCGGTCAAGGATCGTGGGGCCTTGAATTAGCAATCGTTGGATTGTGAACCAAGTAAAAACAAACTTGTGTTATTTATTTTTCCACTGTGTATCTCTATGTTTTAATCGAACAAATGAAAGAACAAAAAGATTTTACGCTTGCTATTCACCCCCTCCTCTAGCGACGCTTTCGATCCAACAGGGTTGGCCTGATTAGGTATAGGTAGTTCTCGGTAGAAGCGAAAGCTCATCGGGAAAGGGTATGATGTCCCTTTCTCAAGACCATAATTAGAGAACCAGTCAACATTTAACTGATAGCATGTTCCATGTCGCACAAGTGAAATCGAAGTCCTAGAATCCCCTTTTGAACCTCTAACCAACCTTCACTTCCTCCGTGTGACACCGTACTTGAGTTAGGATCACCGTCAACCTCGCAACCACAATCCTTAGAACTTAATTCCGAACAACAACATCCACTGAACAATAGGTACTCGAATCTGAGTCTCTGTGGGATTGATAATCTATTTATTACTTGACGACATCTGTGCACTTGTGGGCGTTAAGCATGAGCGTGCACTTTGAGTCCTCGACAATTTTCGTCATAAGATTTGTTGTCGCATTCGCGTGCATCGATTACCTGGCGCATGTGCGATCTGTGTCATAAAACACCCCATTTAAAAAGGAGTGTGCATCCAAGGAATGGATGATCCAAAGTTGGGAAGAAGCCAAGTGCAAGAGAGGTTAATAGGAGTGCTAGTGCGAGAGCTCTGTCAGAGTGTGAAGTGAAGGTGAGGGAGACATCGTTAGGCTACTGGAGAGAATGGAGAGTTTCGAGAACGCCGAGGTGCAGCTGGAACTTGGTTCGTGGAAGAGTAGGATCCTTCCGATTTGATAATCGTGATCGATCCTTAGACAGTGAGTAGAGATCGTCATTTTTTTCTCTACTATCTGTTTTATTTATAGTTTATTAATCGATCCTCGCTGTAAGTTTTATTTACAGCCTATTTTTTTCTCAACATTTAAATTCGTGCAAATAGATGCAATAATACCAACACTTATAATGGCTAATTGAGAATGAAATACGTGTGGAAATCGTGCTGTCCGTGGAAATGGGAGTGGAATCTGCCTAAGTGATAACCTATATCCCAAGCAATAATAGTGTGGCTCAGCACATGGAGCTAGACTTGATTCAGAAGAAGAGGGATGTTGCTTTATACAATGCTGAAAGGTATAGGTCACAAGTAATTAAATCTTATAATAAAAAGGTAGTGCCTCATTCTTTTCAGGTAGGAGATTTGGTGCTAAGGAAGGTGCTGCCCAAGGGATGTAAGGGTAAGTTATGACCCAAATGGGAAAGACCCTTCCAGGTGGAGAGCTGAGGAGGAATGGGAGTTTATTACTTGAAGGATGCTCAAGGAAGGCTTTTAGCAAGGCCCTGGAATGTGTATCACTTGCGCTCTTATTTTAGTGGATAAAACATTGTGAAATCTATGTTTTTTTCTTTTAAGGATAGTACAGTGTAGGCAAGTCATGTATTGTATTGGAAATATTATGTTAAATATAAGTTACTTTTTTTCAACATTGGAAGGGAAAGGAAAAGATAGTAAATTAGGAGGAGTGTGGTCAATTATATTGCCAATATCTAAAAAGATGGTAGGGTGCCCGGGAGGTGGATAGCCGGCTGCCTTGAATTGATTGATACAATCTTGGAAACCCCATTGAAGGAAGGCGAAGCCTCTGTCTAAGAACATGTCATTGATAGCAACTGAAGTCCAGAAGTTTTCATGAGAAGCACTGGTTCCTTCTTGAAGTGGTCGAGCTTTTAGAATATTTAGGGTATTTTGTAAGAAGGTAGTCTGGAAATGAAGGGTTGATAGTTCTGCCCGGTTGGCTTGTGCTTTTATATAGGAAGCTTGCAGTTCTCTTTCAAGTCTTTGATAAGCCTATTGTAATGTCAATTCTCTGGTTTGGCACTCTTGTAGTTCATTTTTTTAGAATGTTAGTGTATTGAGCCCATTGATTATTTAAATGACTTATACTTGTGATACCCTACAGAAACAAATGTCAGTATCAAGAAAAGTAGGTAAAGGAAATTGTATGCTAACCTCGTTAATGCTAGATAATAGAGAATCTAGTAAGTCAGGAATTGAGGGGGAAGAGAGAGGGGTTTGTGGATTTTGACAAATGGGTAGAGGTTGGATGGAAAGTGTTAGCTGACGGGGATGGAGTTGAATAAGATTTATGCGGGAAGGTGGTTCAGTATGGTCGGCAGCCTACAGTAAAAATGATTCTGAAAAAAAAGACAAGTAAAACTTACATGTGTCATAATAAGTATGTAGAGATATAGTTAGAGGAGGATGTTACCGAGCGTGTTAATTGACTGCAGAGGATAACTGGTCCTGATTAATGACAGTGTCGGTCTGGTCAATAGTTGGCTCAAGTTGAATTTTCTTTTGATAATAATAATGTCATAATCTGATACTCTTCATTATCTCAGTAAGAACCTAATTAAGGGCGAGGAGGAAGAGTAGTTAACAATATAGAGGAAAAAGGAAAGGGAGAGGGAGAGTGCACAAAGAAGTAATGCTCCTTCCATCATTTATGTCAGGAAGGGATGCCGGTAAGGAATTGAAAGTTTGACCAAGCTTGGAAGTAGAAAATGTCTGTTTCTGATGATTTTGCTTGGAAAAAACTGTGGAAGAGAAAGGCCGAAGGGGTAATTGATAAGAAGGATGTGATAAGATAAAAGCCTTGCATGAAACAGAAAGAGTTGGGACTTAGTTGATTTAAGGGGATAGAAAAATATTGAGAAACTTCTAAAAAGAAGGGATGAATAGGGAAGAATAGACCAGCTTCTACTTGCTCTAAGAAGAAGGCCTTGGTACATCCAGGAGGTAGATGAGGACGCTCGATGGAGTTAGCTACAATGATATGGTAACCTTAGGAAGTTGAATTGAAGGGAAAAAAGGGATCAGCAGTGCTCTCCTATCATTTTGGAGTGTGTGGAAGCAAACCACAGACGGGGTATTAAAAAAAGGGGTTGCATTTTCTTGAAGATAGAGGGTAATGGTCAGTGAAGGTTGCTTCTGTATTTATAGTGAAGGAAGGGGGAGGAAAAAGGGGGGAAATAAAAACTTTTCCCGCTCAATCTTGGAGAAGTGGAATTATGGAATCATATGACACTAGTTTGTTATGGTGAAAATGATGGATAAGTAAAGAATTCATTTTTTAATAAGATAGGAATGAGGTATGTTAGTTTCTAATAAGGTATGGCCAATTTCTAATACGGTGGATGATGTATCAGTTTTTTGTGAGTTTCATTATAAGGCATGTGTACAAATTATAAAGAGAAGTTTGGAAAGTGAATGATCATGGTATAAATTGTTGGTGCAATCAGCCCAGGTCACGATTGACCAGGACTCGAGTTTGACTCGAGTGATGTTTTGATGTTCGACAAAAACATATGACAATGTAATTGTCATGGGAAAATCCAAGTCATGGGTACTTGGCATGGAAAGTCCAAGTGGGACACTTGGCATTTGGGAAAGTTCAAGTCATGGGTACTTGGCATGGAAAGTCCAAGTGGGACACTTGGCATTTGGGAAAGTCCAAGTCTTGAGTACTTGGCACAAGGAAAAGTCCAAGCATGGGTCTTGGCATGGAAAGTCCAACATGGGTTGGCAAGGGAAAGTCCAAGCTTGAGTCTTGGCATTTGAAAAGTCCAAGGGGATGGATATTAGCGGCGTAAAGTCCAAGCGGAGTCTTGGCGGCGTAAGTCCAATGTGTCTTGGCGGTGTAGACACCGTTAGCATGACATAGCCGAGGGAAGCACCTAGAGGCTAGCGCGATGGATGAACAAGTCATAGATGACTTGGAGGGATCCGAGAGGCGTGAGGCTGATGGAGGTGGCTAGAAGGCTTAGGTCTAGACTAAGGGTGGTCTAGCAAGTATGGGGGCACTATACTTGGGTTAAAACCTCATTTTTGAGGTTGGCAGACGACTGACATTATGGCCGGTTCGACTGCCGTGAGTCGACTTGAGTTCGACTGCCGTTTAGATCTGGAAATGCTCGCGATCGCTCATTGGAAGCGATCGGCGTCGTTACGATTGAGTGTCGAGCCGAAGCCTCCATCGCCGTATCACGGGCGCGGCGTCGATCGAAGAGTCTCGTTGGAACTTGTCCGACGTGGATTGAGCCGTTGTCTCGCGACAGATGACATCGATCGGCGACTTATGGCGATCAAGCGATGCGGAAATCGGCCCGACGCAAGATAAAAAGGGGAGCTCGTGGAGGATTTCATCATCAGTTCTTTGGGGACTTTGGTGAGGCGATTTGAAGGCGATTTGCAGGTGCATTTCAGGGTCCTTCAAGCTCATCCAAGCAACCGACAAGCAAGCGCTCAAAACCCTAGTTTGTAAAGTGTTCTTTACATTTTTACTTGTATTTGCTTGTATTTCTTTCGTTTATTGTTGTAAACATTTGTACGAGGTTTCTCCGCCTCCGACTTGTTGTCGAGAAGGAGTTTATTGATTAGTGATTGCATTGGCGTCGCTAGAGCTCGTTAGAGCTCGATTCATGGAGTAGGAACCATGTGGTTCCGAACCACGTTAAATCTTCATGTTATTGTGTTTGTGATTGTGTTTCATTATTGTTATCATATATATATTCCGCTGTGCTAACGA
Source organism: Wurfbainia villosa (assembly GCA_025175895.1). NCBI lineage: Eukaryota > Viridiplantae > Streptophyta > Magnoliopsida > Zingiberales > Zingiberaceae > Wurfbainia > Wurfbainia villosa. Next base: position 34,629,533 of record CM046002.1, on the reverse strand, counting down.
AACTTGTAGACACGAACACGCAATCGAATTCCATCTACGAACGGTCAAATGCTATTCACCCCCCTCTAGCGGCATCAAATCTCCAACAAGTGGTATCAGAGCCTGGTGGCTCTTCAACGAATTAACAACCGGGAGCAAGACGCTAGAGGGTAAAAGATGGAAGTCCAAGATCAATTAGGTTGGGACATCAACACACCGGTGCCCTACACCCTATACGGACGAGAAGGATTCAATTCTTGGAAGGGAAGAATTGAGGATTTTATTATGATGAGAGACTTTGAGGAATAGTCCATTTTGATGGATTGATTTGAATATCCAAAAGGACCAAGAGGTGGATTCCTCAAAAAGAAGAGATGGACCGAAGAGCAAGTTCAAGCATCCGAGAAAAATGATAAGGTGATAAAAATTTTAATTGATTTAATGCCTAACAATATCTTGTGTATGTTAGGTAATTATGTAGATGCTAAAGAGTTATGGAGCTAAGTGGCAAAGCTCCATGAAAACTCATCATCGGTCCAAGAAGAAGAAGAAGAAGAGGAGTGCTCACCCTCTCAAGCTCAAGAAAGTTCACCATCATTTCAAGAAGATAAGGAGGGTGAAGAAGAGAGATCATCCTCACAAGGAAGTGAGGATTCGGAGGTTGATAGGGAATCAACATCCGGATCGGAAGAGGTGGAGGAAGTGGAAGAAGCATCCACCTCAAGGATTGAGGGGGAGGAGAGAACCTCCACACCGGAACATCAAGAAGAAGCTTTGACATCCGGTCAAGATGAAGAAGCCCAAAGTCCAATTCCGGTCCTCATTAACCTAGGTAACTCAAGCAATTTAGGTTTAAATAAAAATCACATAACTTGCTTTGAGTGTAGGGAAAGTGGGCATTACAAGAGCAAATGCCCAAAGAGAGTAAGAAAAGCTCCTCCGGCGTCCAAAAGTCAACAAAAGTCAAAGGATGCCAGTGCCTCAAGTCAAAAGAGCAAGGAGCATATCATATGCTTCAAGTGCAACTCAAAGGGGCACTATCGAAGCCAATGCCTTAGGGGGAAGAAGAAGGGGCAAGGAGGACCATTACAAGTAGGGGGAGCTTCTATAGCTAACCCTAAGGTATATTTAAATAATGCACCTTCTAAATTTAAAAGTCAAAAGCATGCTAGAAATTTTAATTCTCTTGCAATTCTCCATGAAAAGCATGCTAGAGATAAATATATTTGTTTAGGAGCTAAAAGTGTTAATTTCAAAAGTAAGGAGAGAATTGGGACTAATGTCCCTAAAAATAATTTATCTAAGGATAAACCTAGGTCAAATAACTCAAGACCAATCCTACCTAGGGAGACAATTAGGAAGGTACAAGAACATCTAGGTCTAAACCCTAAATGGACTAGGCATATGCCTAGAAAGTCCCATGCCCAAGAATTTAATCAAAAATCAATTGGGCAATTGGAATTAGAAAACCAAGCTTTGAGGTCAAGGCTTGAGAAACTAGAAAAGACCCTTAGGAATATACAAAACCAATTTAAAGGGTCTAATGGTCAAAGTCAAAGGTCCAAAAGTCAAAGTCAACACCTAGGACCTAAGAGTCAAAAGTCAACAAAGGGCAAGCAAGGTTTGGGTCACAAACCTAAGCCTAAAGTGGCTTATCGTAGTGTCCCATTTGACTATGGAACACAAACTAGGTCTAGGAAGACCAAGGTCAATAGGGAAGTCATCCCTATGGTTGACCAAAGGTTGTTCCTAGTGGCTAGGGTTTCTAGGAAACCTAGGGTGGCCACAAAGAAGGTTGCAAGGGGAGTTACCCCTAGAGTCAACCTAGGTAAGACCCAAATGACCAAGGCCAACAAGCCTAGGAGGGTCATTAGGAAGGTATCTAGGGAGGTTATCCCTAAGGAATACCTAATTAACCCTAGGAGCTCAAATCAGTTTTGGATTCCTAAGAGCGTGATTGATTCACACTAAGATGGGTTTAGGGTGTGTCAACCTTGATTGGATGGGTAGTTAACTCAACCATGGTAAAGGTGGCACTTTAGGATATTTTCAAGGTTATGGTTACCTTGGAAATAGATTTGAATCAATATCCTAAAAGATTTTAGGATGTGCCAATGCACTTTTGAAATTAAGAAAAATCAATTAAATTGGCACAATTTAGGTTTAGAGGTTAGTGTGCCATTTTGGGTTTTTGGCACACTAGGGAGATTAGGTTAATATGGCAAAATATGATTAATCCCAACAAATGGCAATTAATATTAAAATTTAGGTATTATTATACCTATATATTTTATATGCCATGCTTTGTTTTCCATATAACATGCCATGACATCATGCTTACTTTTAATCATTTTATTGTTAGGACCTTTGTAACGCTAGAGGGGGGGTGATTAGCGTTTCTTCGTTTCTAAAATCAAGTTAGCGGAAGCAATACAAATACAAAATGAATACAAATACGAAATAAGAAACCAAACGCTAACACCCAATTTACGTGGTTCGGAGATGACGCTCCTACTCCACGGCAATCCGTAAGGTGGATTAGCCCTAGCCAAGCTTCACTATCTTCTCCTTTGGATGAACCAAGGTGGAGAAACCTTTCTTACAATACACTCCTCTTCTTTACAATGATGGATGATGAAGAACAAGAGAAGAGGAGGTTTTGGATTGCTAAAAACACTTAGAAAACTTGGTGAGCACGAGGATGAAGTTAGGAGTTAGAGCACTAGCCTCACCATGCTCCCCATGACCCCTTTTTATAGAAGAGGGGCTGTTTTTCCGTTGGCCTCGATCACCGATCGATGCATGCCATCACCGATCACACGGCCAAACGCGATCTCGGAGATTCGTAGCCGCAATCTCCAACGGCCGGTGATCACCGATCGATCTCTCCATCATCGATGGAGTGATCACCGAGTGATCACAGCAATGAGTGAGACCGCATTCGTGGCATTTCTTTCCTTGATCACCGATCGCTTTCCATAGCAGATCGATCGAGAATCGCCGATCGACATGCCCAAGGCGATCGATGGTCGTGGTTTCACCGACTCAGCCACCGACGGACCGATCGATACATCGTACCGATCGATACTCATTAAGTATGAATCATTCATACTTGTTTTTATACCCTAGACCTAGACTCAACCTTCTAGCTCTATTAAGCCTTGCGCCTTCAGGATCCTCCGAGTCCGCGACTTGTTCATCCTTTGCGCTTTGCTTCCAAGAGCTTCCTTCGGTTTCATGTCTTGGGTTGCCAAATGCTTGGACTTTACGCCGCCAAGACTACAAGCTTGGACTTATGCTGCCAAGACCTTACTTTGGACTTCCTTTGCCAAGGTTCACTTGGACTTTACGCTGCCAAGACTACAAGCTTGGACTTCCTTTGCCAAGGTTCACTTGGACTTTACGTTGCCAAGACTACAAGCTTGGACTTCCTTTGCCAAGATCATACTTGGACTTCTCTTTTACCTGTCACTTAAACACATTCGCAATTAGATCACAACACATTGCCTAACTTAAATGATTATCCAAACATCAAAACATATAAATGCTTGGAGCATTGTTGCACCAACAATCTCCCCCTTTTTGATGTTTGACAATCATTTAAGTTAGGTCTTTTAAAAATATAATCATATTTCCAATATAGATTCTAACTTAAACATTCCTTCTCCCCCTTTGACAGACATCAAAAAGAGAAGGATTCATAAATGAAAGAGTTAAGGGTATTGGATCTTGGACTAAGGTATAAGATTGAAATTAAGCTCCCCCTTAATCCAAGATATGATGTGTAAACCATATTTGAAGCAAAGCATATCAATGAATTAAACATGAAGTTCTAACTTTGCACCAACAATGGATTTTAGGAAGAAAACGATATTATATAGAAACTCCACCTAAAACACTGCATTAATCTGTCCTAAAACTTTGTTTATTGCAACATTATCATACCATAGTTTTAGGACATCAAGGATACACTAAATATCAGAAAATGGAGCTTAATATCAGAAAATGCAGTGTATCAGTCGACTGGTTTCTGAACCAGTCGACTGCTAGACCTGAAACTGAAATTTCAGCCTTTTCAGCCCAACTTCAGAAATGCGTTAGAAATTCCAGAAATCTCGAAAAAATCACAAAACTTTGCGTACACATTTCTGAAATCATACTTGATGAAGGAAAAATAATTTGAAAAATATATGTTTTTCAGATTTCAAGATTGATACAACCTTGGAATCTAACAAAAGTTCTAAAGAGTTTGCAACCTTTGTATCACTTTTGTGGTTCATTTGGAAATTGTTTTTCAAAATATGATGAACATAGTTTAAAATATATATTATTTGGAATTTCCAACCATGTTCTTTGAGCTATGTATCCATTACTTGAATACAAGCCTTCCCAATGATTGGTCCATAAGGTGTTTATGTCTCTAGGTGTGTCATTGGCTCATAGTAATGCATCATAACAAGCATGATGAGCCAAGTACACCTTCCCTATTATCTCACATGGTTCTAGGTGTCTCAATACAAAAATCAAGGTTCTTAAGGCTTTTTGTGAGATGTAACAAGGTATAAACATATAAACATGGGATTATGCAAGCCTAGAATTTTACTCACAAAAGCACATACCAAGCTCTCTCCTTAAAGATGAAAATTCATTTTCGGAAGAGCTTTGGTGAAGATATCGCAAGGTTGGACTTAGATTCTACATAATTAAGTTCAATGTCCCCTCTTGCCACATGATCTCTTATGAAGTGATGTTTCACTTCAATGTGCTTGGTCCTAGAGTGATGTACCGGATTTTTGGTCAAGTTGATGGTACTCACATTGTCACAATAAACCTTAATGTTAGAGTAGTGTAGCTCATAGTCCACAAGAGTATGTCTCATCCAAAGCAATTGAGCTACACAACCACCCATAGCCACATATGCCGGTGGTTGATAAAGCAACACAATGTTGCTTCCTACTACTCAACTAACTAGGAGGACCCAAGAAATTGGCATCCACCACTAGTACTTTTCCTATCAATTTGCACCGGCATAATCGGAATCGGTATAACCAAGCAATTCAAATGACCTAGTCCTAGGATACCAAAGTCCTACATTTAGAGTACCTTTAATATATCTTAAAATTCTTTTGACGCTACTAAATGTGATTCTTTGGCACAAGATTGGTATCTTGCACACATACCTATAAATAAAATATCGGGTCTACTAGCGGTTAGGTATAGTAGGCTACCTATCATACTCCTATAAATTTTAAGATCGATTGATTTACCATCATGATCACTATCTATTCTAGTGCTAGTGGCCATAGGAGTGCTTACAATTTTGGCATTTTCCAAACCAAATTTCTTGATCATTTCATTTGCATATTTGGTTTGATAAATATGGATACCTTCATTGGTTTGTTTTACTTGTAATCCTAGGAAAAAATTGAGTTCTCCAACTAAACTCATTTCAAATTCATTTTCCATATTTTTTATAAAGTCTTGAAGTAGATCATCATTTGTAGACCCAAAGATGATATCATCAACATATACTTGGGCTATGAATATATCTTTCAATGTTGACTTTATAAATAAGGTTTGATCTACTTGTCCTCTTCTAAAATCCTTAGAAATTAAGAAGGATGACAATCTTTCATACCATGCCCTAGGAGCTTGTTTTAACCCATATAATGCTTTCCTAAGCTTATATACATGATTTGGATAATCTATGTTCTCAAACCCGGGTGGTTGCTCTACATACACTTCCTCCTTAATAAAACCATTTAAAAATGCCGATTTAACATCCATTTGGTAAAGTTTAAATCCCATGTAGGAAGCATACCCTAAGAGAATTCTAATAGATTCTAATCTAGCAACCGGGCATAAGTCTCATCATAGTCAAGCCTCAACTTGATTAAATCCTAGCAACCAACCTAGCCTTATTTCTAGTGATATTCCTTGGTCATCTAACTTATTCCTAAAGACCCATCTTGTAGTAATTATGGTGCTATCATTGGGTCTAGGTACTAACTCCCAAACTTGACTCCTCTCAAATTGAGCCAATTCATCTTGCATTGCCAAAATCCAATCCGGATCATGGAGTGCATCATTGATCGATTTAGGCTCAATTTGTGAGATGAGAGCCACTTGACTAGTAGGAGCCCTATGAAATGACCTAGTTCTTACTCCTTGAAATAGATCTCCTACTACTTGGTCAAGTGGATGATCTTGATGAATTCTTAGGTTTCTAGAAGGGGTTTCAAATTGATCATTGTTATCCTCCACCCTTCTTTCATCATCGGAATCTTCTTTTCCTCCCCCTTGATCATTGCCCCTAATAGTCAAATTTTGAAGTTTTTGGGTAATGTCTTGATTATTGTCATTAATATCCTTATCAATGGAGGACTTTCTATGGTAGGTACTCGTAGTTTCATCAAATTTAACATTTGAGGACTCCTCAATCCCTTGGGTTCTCTTATTGTAGACTCTATACCCTTTACTTGTGGATGAGTATCCAACTAGAATTCCCTCATCCGCTTTAGATTCAAATTTCCCTAAGTTGTCTTTGGTATTTAAGATATAAACTTTACATCCAAAGACTTTGAAATAGTGAATTGTGGGAATAGTTCCATTCCATAGTTCAAAAGGTGTCTTTCCTAAAATCCTATGGATTTGAACCCTATTTTGGATATAGCAAGCGGTATTAACCGCTTCCGCCCACAAGTAGCTAGGTAGAGAATATGCATTTAGCATAGTCCTAGCCGCTTCTTGTAGGGCACGATTTCTCCTTTCCACCACCCCATTTTGTTGGGGTGTTCTAGGACAAGAGAACTCATGCTTGTACCCTTGCTCTAAACAAAATTGTGAAAATTTAAGGTTTTCAAATTCACCACCATGATCACTACGGATCCGGTTGATTTTGAGTTTCTTTTCATTTTCAACCCTTTTACTAAATCCTATGATTATTTCTAAGGTATCATCCTTATGTTTCATAAAGTAAACCCAAGTATACCTAGAAAAATCATCCACAATGACTAAACAATATTTGTTACCATTTAAAGATGGAGTGCTATGGCAATCAAATAAATCAAGATGCAATAATTCTAATGGTAAAGACGTATTAGTTAAGGTTTTACCTTTGTGTGATGCTTTTGTTTGTTTTCCTTCTTGGCATGCATCACACATTTTGTTCTTGACATACTTGATCTTTGGTAACCCTTTGACCAACTCCATCTTGGCTACCTTGGCTATGTTTTTCATGTTGACGTGCCCCAATCTTCTATGCCATAGCCAACATTCTTCTTCTTTTGCCACAAGACACTTAGTAGAAATGTTAGAAGCATATGAAAGATCAACATAATAGATGTTTGATTTACTATATCCAACTAACATGCAATCATTTAATTCCTTGTGTTTAATCATGCATTTAGAGGATTCAAACGAGACATGATAGTTTGCATCACAAAGTTGACTAACACTTAATAAATTAAACTTCATATTTTCAACTAGCAAGACTTTGTGAATAACAATTTTAGGGGATACCTCAATTGTACCTCTACCTAGTATCTTGAGTTTTCCACTATTTCCAAAAGATACCGCTCCCTTCTTCACATATTTAATTGTGGAGAACTTGCTCACATCCCCGGTCATATGTGTTGAGCAACCGCTATCCACAATCCACATACCTCGCTCTCCTACCTAAATCACATGAAAAACACAAGCTTTTGGTACCCAAACATTTGGACCAGTAACATTAATTAAAACTTCTTAGGTACCCAAGCTTTCTTAACCTTACCCTTAATGGTTCCTTTCCTATTAATTAATGAAATATAAGCAACCTCTTTCTCTTTTGGCTTATATCCTAAACCAGCCTTGTTATAAACCGCTCTTTGCCTACTAAGGATCATGTCAAGACCTTTTGAGCCATTTGAAAATTTTTCTAAACATGTTTTCAATTTACTAACCTCATCCTTAAGTTTTTCATTTTCTTCCCTAAGCATGCAAGAGTCTGTAAAAGTTTTTCATCCCTAATGGCTTTTAATTCTATCTTCATGCTCTTAACCTTAGATTTAGATTTATCTAGAGCTTCTTGAAGATATGCAATTGATTTATAAAGAAGTTCTACTTTAGGAGAATTTATTACCTCATCGTCACTAGATGACGATTCATCACTTGAGGAGCTTTCTTCTTGGCTTGACGCCCGGAATCATCTCCTAGTGCCATGAGTGCCACATGGCGATGTGGCAAAGCTCATCATCGGAAGATGAGTCTTCAACGCTTGGTGTGTCCCATGTGGTTTGAGCCACCATAGCCTCCTTCTTCTTCTTCTCCTTCTTGTCCTTCTTCTTCTTTTCTTTGTCCTCCTTCTTCTTTAGCTCCGGGCAATTTGGCTTTATGTGCCCCTTCTTATTGCAAGCATGACAAATCACATTATTGTTAAAATTTGAATTACCACTACTTTTACCTCTTGATGAGTGGGACCCCTTCCTTGCTTCTCTATTCTTGAATTCCTTTGATTTTCTAAGGAACTTCTTGACAAAATGGGCCACCTCACTAGCAGAGTCTCCATCACTACTTGACTCTTGCTCCGACTCGGATGAAGATGACACCTCTTTCCTTTCTTTCTTCTTCTTTTCTTTCTTTTCAACAAATAGGGCCAAACCCTTTTCCTTAGAAGACATGTTAGTTTGTTCATGCAATTCAAACTCACAAAATAGTTCATCAATTTTAATTTGTGAGAGATCCTAGTTACCTTAATGGCATCAACTATAGAGGTCCATAAAGAATTTCTAGGAAAAGCTTGTAAAATATACCTTACTAAATCCCGGTTGTCAACTCGCTCACCTATGATATGGAGTCCGTTCACAATTTCCTTGAACCTTCCATGCATTTGGCTTACGGTTTCATGCATCTTCATTTGGAAGGCTTGAAGTTGTCCAAGGTCCTTCTTTGCCCTCTTTGACTCCTTGAACCTTCATTTAGCTCAATGAGCTTTTCCCATAGCTCCTTGGCGGATTCAAAAGGCCCCACCTTGTTGAGTTGCTCCATTGTGACGCCGCATTGGATGGTGAGGACGGCTTTGCATTTGACTCAAATTGCGGTTCATCTCCTTGTCCAATCCTTGCTTGGATAGGGTTTCCACGCTCATCCACGGTTCCTCGAATCCATCTACAACACTATGCCAAATTTCAATATTACTCATTAAATAGTACTTCATCCTACCTTTCCAATATGCGAAGTGACTCCCATCGAAGAGTGGTGGCTTGGCGATGCTATATCCCTCTTGAAGAGCCATTGATGCCTTGGTTGATGGTGAGATCTTCCAAGCGATCCGGGCTCTGATACCACTTGTTAGGACCTTTGTAACGCTAGAGGGGGGGTGATTAGCGTTTCTTCGTTTCTAAAATCAAGTTAGCGGAAGCAATACAAATACAAAATGAATACAAATACGAAATAAGAAACCAAACGCTAACACCCAATTTACGTGGTTCGGAGATGACGCTCCTACTCCACGGCAATCCGTAAGGTGGATTAGCCCTAGCCAAGCTTCACTATCTTCTCCTTTGGATGAACCAAGGTGGAGAAACCTTTCTTACAATACACTCCTCTTCTTTACAATGATGGATGATGAAGAACAATAGAAGAGGAGGTTTTGGATTGCTAAAAACACTTAGAAAACTTGGTGAGCACGAGGATGAAGTTAGGAGTTAGAGCACTAGCCTCCCCATGCTCCCCAGGGGCTGTTTTTCCCGTTGGGCCTCGATCGATCCGACCGATGCATGCCATCCCGATCGCCGAAGCCAACGGCTTCTGAAACGCGATCTCCGCGGAGATTCGTAGCCGCAATCTCCAACGGCCAGGTGATCAGTCGACTGATCTCTCCATCAGTCGACTGATGGAGTGATCAGTCGAGTGATCACGGCAGCAGTCGAGTGAGACTGCATTCTGTGGCATTTCTTTCCTTGATCAGTCGACTGTTTCCCATAGCAGTCGACTGATCGTAGCATCAGTCGACTGACATGCCCAAGGCAGTCGACTGATGGTCAGGGTTTCACCCTGACTCAGCCGACCGCCTGACCAGTCGACTGATACATCGTATCAGTCGACTGATACTCATTAAGTATGAATAATTCATACTTGTTTTTATACCCTAGACCTAGACTCAACCTTCTAGCTCCGTATTAAGCCTTGCGCCTTCAGGATCCCTCCGAGTCCGCGACTTGTTCATCCTTTGCGCTTTGCTTCCAAGAGCTTCCTTCGGTTTCGTCATGTCTTGGGTTGCCAAATGCTTGGACTTTACGCCGCCAAGACTACAAGCTTGGACTTATGCTGCCAAGACCTTACTTTGGACTTCCTTTGCCAAGGTTCACTTGGACTTTACGCTGCCAAGACTACAAGCTTGGACTTCCTTTGCCAAGGTTCACTTGGACTTTACGCTGCCAAGACTACAAGCTTGGTCTTATGCTGCCAAGTCCATCCCTTGGACTTCCTTTGCCAAGATCATACTTGGACTTCTCTTTTACCTGTCACTTAAACACATTCGCAATTAGATCACAACACATTGCCTAACTTAAATGATTATCCAAACATCAAAACATATAAATGCTTGGAGCATTGTTGCACCAACATTTATATGTCATGTTCATGTTTTAGGATTAAGGTTTCAAATGTCATGTGTTTTTAGATTTCATCTTATGCCATGACATCATGATTATGAGCATATGCTTATTTATATCATTTCTAATGCCATAATCATGCATGCATTTAAGACAATTTGGTTGAAATTGATTCAAGGACTATGGCATGACTTGAAGTCCCATTTATAAGGGAATCAAGTAGGGTTGCCTTAGAGAATGCATGAAACCCTAGATTAGGATGAACAAAACTCACATCTCACATTAAATTGATATGTATGTGTATTTATACACCCTAGATACATGTGAGATGCTAGGATATGAGTTAAGTTCAAGGTGCATAGTTTTTGCATCTAGATGAACTAAAACTCATCTAATTTCAAATTTTGATCATTGGGAGAGCATGTGTACAAGTCATGTACATAGAGCCCAAGTAATATGATCCAAAATAAGGTTTTTAAAACATTTTAAAATCATTTTGAAAAACCTTGGTGAAGTCTATCTTTTGATAGCAATCACCATTGATAGAGTTGATACAAAATAGGGCCAAAACTTTGAAAATTTCAATGGTTTTGAGTTTTGTATCAAACTCACTATTTTATGGGTAAAATAATTTTCAAATATTTTTTACCCATTATATTGACTATAAGTAATGTACGTATGAATTTTCATGAATTTTCAAAATACATAGAATTACTTATGAATTGTCAAAATTCGATTCTGATAAATTGAAATTGGAAATTTTTGATCGATCAGCCTATAGTGGCGGATCGTGATGTGAGTGGATCGATTACTATTAGAGTCATTCGTCAGGTCTGATTTTGGGTTAACAAGGCTTGTTTAGCCCATTTTCAGCCATGGTAAAGGTCCCTAACCACTTCTAACCCTAGGATATGCTTTGGGAAGCATTATAAAGGGTGAAAATCCATTGGATATGGATTAGGAGAAGTGTTAGGTCAAAGTATCAAATTTAGGGTATGGAAAGTTCAAGTTTGAACTTAGAACCTTAATTTTGATGGTTTAGAGTTTCTATTGGCTTAGGGACTTCCCAAGGACATTGTTGGTGCAATGGTCAAGGGGGAGCAAGCTTTTAGGGGGAGTTATCCATCTTGGAATGATGGATGTATTTCTCTTCTTGAAGGGGGAGAAGTTATTGTGAGAGTATCATCAATTGGGAAAATTGATGGGATTTTGAGAGACCCAATTTGGAAATTGGGAGAGAGTATAGGATTGTCTCTCTTGAGTGATATGGAACTTATCACTAGGAAGATGATAGGCATCCTAGGTATTTTTGGATCAAGGGGGAGATTGTAAGATCTCATTGGGACATGAGACATTGACCTCCTTGGAGAGAACCTTTTTGATGTTAGTCAAAAAGGGGGAGAATGTTTGGGGGAGAACATTTGGAGAGTGTTTACCAATTTGGGATAATTGGTAAGGGATTTGAGTTAGTGTTCTAACTCAATGATTTGTTTGGTTGTCAAACATCAAAAAGGGGGAGATTGTTAGTGCAATCGGCCCAGGTCACGATTGACCAGGACTTGAGTTTGACTCGAGTGATGTTTTGATGTTCGACAAAAACATATGACAATGTAATTGTCATGGGAAAATCCAAGTCATGGGTACTTGGCATGGAAAGTCCAAGTGGGACACTTGGCATTTGGGAAAGTCCAAGTCATGGGTACTTGGCATGGAAAGTCCAAGTGGGACACTTGGCATTTGGGAAAGTCCAAGTCTTGAGTACTTGGCACAAGGAAAAGTCCAAGCATGGGTCTTGGCATGGAAAGTCCAACATGGGTTGGCAAGGGAAAGTCCAAGCTTGAGTCTTGGCATTTGAGAAGTCCAAGGGGATGGATATTGGCGGCGTAAAGTCCAAGCGGAGTCTTGGCGGCGTAAGTCCAATGTGCCTTGGCGGTGTAGACACCGTTAGCATGACATAGCCGAGGGAAGCACCTGGAGGCTAGCGCGATGGATGAACAAGTCATGGATGACTTGGAGGGATCCGAGAGGCGTGAGGCTGATGGAGGTGGCTAGAAGGCTTAGGTCTAGACTAAGGGTGGTCTAGCAAGTATGGGGGCACCATACTTGGGTTAAAACCTCATTTTTGAGGTTGGCAGTCGACTGGCATTATGGTCGGTTCGACTGCCGTGAGTCGACTTGAGTTCGACTGCCGTTTAGAGCTGGAAATGCTCTGGAAGTCGACTGCTCATTGGAGCGATGATCGTGTCGACGCAATGATCGCTAAGGACGGCAATGATCGCCGCTTGAGTGTCGAGCCTGAGAATGCTCCGTGAGCCGATCGGGCCGACTATTGCGCGCCACGATCGCCAATGTTAGCGGCCGATCGCCAAGAGTCCCGTTGGAACTTGTCCGACGTGGATTGAGCCGTTGTCTCACGACAACAGTGACATCAGTCAACTGGGGACTTATGGCAGTCGACTGATAGGCAGAAATCCAGCTCGACGCAAGATAAAAAGGGGAGCTCGTGGAGGATTTCATCATCAGTTCTTTGGGGGCTTTTGTGAGGCGATTTGAAGGCGATTTGCAGGTGCATTTCAGGGTCCTTCAAGCTCATCCAAGCAACCGACAAGCAAGCGCTCAAAACCCTAGTTTGTAAAGTGTTCTTTACATTTTTACTTGTATTTGCTTTGTATTTCTTTCGTTTATTGTTGTAAACATTTGTACGAGGTTTCTCTGCCTCCGACTTGTTGTCGAGAAGGAGTTTATTGATTAGTGATTGCATTGGCGTCGCTAGAGCTCGTTAGAGCTCGATTCGTGGAGTAGGAACCGTGTGGTTCTGAACCATGTTAAATCTTCATTTTATTGTATTTGTGATTGTGTTTCGTTATTGTTATCATATATATATTTCGCTGTGCTAACGAAACTTGTAGACACGAACACGCGATCGAATTCCATCTACGAACGATCAAACGCTATTCACCCGCCTCTAGCGGCGTCAAATCTCCAACATAAATCTGGATGTAAGACATTTACTGTAGATAGAGGATAATCCCAAGTGGCTTTTTCGATCTCATTTCCCCTCCTTCGACAACTGCTTATCGAATCATCCAACAGTCCTACAACAACCCCATATGGCACCCCCTCCGTCGCCAATTACCACTCCTCCTCCAATAGCTCTACCACCTTAAGGAGAATCTTTTGTGGATTCTTCTAGTAGTCTTTTGTAAACTGGAATGTTTTCCTTTTATCCTCTTTATTATCACTTAGTTTATATAAAAAAATCACGCATTTCCTCTTTTTGTCTGAAAAACAGAAATGAATAGTATATTCAGCACAACTGCAATAATCATAGCCTTGCTTATAAATCCCTTATTTGACATCGAAGAACTTTATGAATGATTACCGCCTTAACTTTTTAAACAAAATGGTACTCGTAACAAATGATGCCTTCGTATCTTTTTCTCTATTACCCCTCTTCTTACGCGACTTCCCTTCACACCCCACCTTGGAACACATAGCTCTAAGAACATTCCAGCTAATAACCACTTCAAAAAATACCACAGCCTAACCCTGAGTCAAACTTAATCAAAGAAACCTCCATTTGCAAAATCAGACTTAGAACTCTACTCTTGTATGATACATATTGTGCTCCTATACTGCCTAAAAGTTTTTTTTTAGTTTTACTAATAGACTTCCCTTTCTGCCCCATCCGGATAGTATCTACATAATACCTTCAAGAAAGCTGTTGATCACTCCTAACTTCTCCTACTTCACTCCCAACATGAAATTTAATCTTCTGATGATAAGGAGAAGTCACTGCTTGTAAACTTCCTAAAACATGCCCGCCTAAAATAGCGTTGTAAGAGTAGGGCATGTCTACCACTATGAAATTAATCAATACTATTTTCCTCCTTGGCTCTTCTCCTAAAGACAAAGATAACTTAATTTTCCAGAAAACCCAAATAAAGAAGTGTCGACCGGCTATAAATCATTCACACTACCTCCCATCTGTTCTAATGTAGACCAATATAAGATATCCACTGAACTATCCGGGTCTACAAAAACTCTCCCTACATTAAAATTAGCAATAAAGGCTCGGATTACTAAAGCATTAGTATGAGGGGTTATTACTCCCTCCAAATCATTAGGACCAAAACCCAAAATAGGCCCTCTGACTTTAGGTAGAGTTGTCACAGCTACACATTCCTCCCGACTATGCCTTTTTTGAGCCCTATTTGAATCTCCATTAGTGGAAACCCCAGAAATCATATTGATAGCGCCCTTTACAGGAGATTGGCCTGGAGGAATTATTCTGTCTGAAATCATTTCCCTTGTCTGAGCAGGTTGTACAGGTCAATTAATAGGGGGTCTTAACTGATTTCCTCTACATAATTTTTACCCAAGCCTTTGATGATAGGGAGCTGAATTCATTACCATATTTCTAATTCAGGGATGAGTTCCCATAATTCTTTGCAACTCGGAATCTAACTGTCGGCAATCCTGAGTATTATGCCCATAGTCTTGATGATAAGAACAGAAAGTAGAAGATGATAATCTCCTAGGCCCTCTAACAGCTCCAAAAGGTCTTCTCAATAACTACTGCTCTTCACAAATAGTCTAGCTCTTTCCTTAGAAACCCGCAGCTAAGGAACATACATAGCTCAATCTCATGAAGACCAAGCAGGTCTTACCCACTAAGCTCGTCTCTCTAACATTTTTGTTATTTGATAGTCTCTAGAATCTTGCCGAGACTTTTGAGCATCTTCCAAATTAATAAACTTCTCTGCCCGAGATAATAAGACCTCAAAATCTGCAGGAGGCTTCTTAGCTAGAGATTTGAAGAAATCTCCTTCTCGGAGCCCTTGAGTGAATGCCTCTACTATCATACTAGGCTCTACAGTAGCGACTTCCCTTGCCGACTGAGTAAATCTCTGCACATATCGTGGAAGAGTTTCCTTATCTCTCTGCTTAAGATTGAAAAGACTCAATGGTTGAGGCAGATATTTCTTATAACTAGAAAAATGCCTTAAAAATAATACTGAAAAATCTTTAAATGAAGCAATACTCTGTAACTTTAAAATATTAAACCATTGTTATGCAAGTCCAACTAATGTAGTAAGAAATACTCGAAATTTAACTCCATCAGTATAATGATATAATAATGTTGTATTTTCAAATCTACCCAAATGCTCCTTAGGATCAGAGGAGCTGGTATATTCGAGCATATGAGGGACTCGAAAGTGTCAAGGAAACTCTTCGTTTAGAATACTATCTGCAAAAGGACTCTGCTCTTCAACCTTTAACATAGTACCCACGAAAGAAACTTCGTCATCAAACCTTTCTTCCCCCGGAGGAGCTACACACTTTTTCTTTCCCTTTGATTGTTTACAAATTCGTGAAGAATCCTTTCTAGGGAGAGAGACTCTGATTACCACCTCTTTAGAATCATCCCCAGATGTATCATTTTCTTTCACCTCTTTAGGTGTAGCTCTTTGAGACATCTGATCCATCACAACAACTACTACTTGCATGAGATCCTCCTTACACATGGGCTCGCGACACCTTCTACTAGTACCCCACTTAGAAGTATTGGATACAGATTTCTCCTCCTCCATCGGCTCCTTCATTGTCCTCTGAGTATTCACCATCACAGCTTTTTGTTCAGACAGATGGCGCCAATTTGATGGTGTTCTCTTCTTCGGCCTGCTTATATCCCCTTCTCCCTTCTTAAGAACCTCTTCCGATCGCCTTGGATCCTTGAGTTGAGAGCTAGATCTGCCACTTTAGAGAAGAATATTAAGGGTGGGTCGGCTTCCCAGCACGGCCCCTCTGACGCTAAAGTCATTCTAAGAAAATGAAGAAAGTAAAATGAAGAAAGGAGTGAGAAGAAGATATTTCAGGTACCGAATAGGGAAGAGAAAAACCAACCCCTTTCTCCTTCCTCCCGCTCCTTTTCAAAATAGTTCCTTTCACATTCTCCACGTATCCTGTATGCTTCCTATCATCCTGCCAATTATTAATGAAACATATAAACAAAAAATATTAATAACACTTCTTCAACATATTCCCCATCACCTCCTACACCCAAAAATACCCCAATCCCCCTATTTCACCTTCTCCAGAAAGAATCCCGAAAAATCATGCATCACTCGAGAAATAGACATACTGCTCGGGAAATAAACTAACAACTCGGGAAACATACTAATTTCTCGTGAAATACACTAAAAACTCAGGAAACATACTAATTTCTTAGGAAAAATATACACTACTCGGGGCATACTTAATCTGACTAGGAAAATCCAACTCTCACATGCACTGTGAACTATTCTGCTTCTCCTTACTCGACTCGGGAATTATACATACTGCTCGGGAATTACATACATCAATCAGGAAGTGCACATACTACTTTGTCAACACAATACTTAGCTCTGAGCATCACTAATCTACTCACCCCTACTCAACTCAAGAATTATACATACTACTTGGGAATTACATACATCAATCAGGAAGTACACATACTACTTTGTCAAAATAATACTTAGCTCTGAGCATCACTAATCTACTCACCCCTACTCAACTCGAGAATTACACATACTGCTCAGGAATTACATACATCAATCAGGAAGTGCACATACTACTCTGTCAGCACAATACTTAGCTCTGAGCATCACTAATCTGCTCACCCCTACTCAACTCGGAAATTATGTACATCAATCAGGAAGTGCACATACTACTCTGTCAATACAATACTTAGCTCTAAGCTGTTAGTGCCTATAAGATTCATATATCTCTACAATGACATGATATTATCCACTTTGGGCCTAAGCCCTCATGGTTTTGTTTTTGGGCTTTACCCAAAAGGCCTCATGCCAATGGAGATATCTTTTTATCTTATAAGCACATGATCTTTTTCATGTCTTACCAATGTAGGACTTTGATTGTATTCCCCATACTCTCAACAATCTTCCCCTCAAACGAAGGACCACATTGAGCCCCATCAAGCCTATCTATCCTCGAAGGACTTCCTCTGCTTGATGTCTGGTCCTCAACCTACCAGGACTTCTTTCCAATGGTCTGGTCCTCCTGATCCAGTTAGACTTCCTGCCAGTTGGCCAGCCTTTCTGACCGAACTGGACATCTTGCCAATTGTTCGGTCCTCTCGACCCAACTAGACTTTCTGCCTAGTGTCTGGTTCTCTTGATCCAGACATGGGAGCTCCACTTCCTTCGTTCGAGGTTCATGGCTTGACATGGACCATGGCTCTGATACCAATTATTAGTACCTATAAGATTCATATATCTCCACAATGACATGAGATTGTCCACTTTGGACCTAAGCCCTCATGGTTTTATTTTTGGGCTTTACCCAAAAGGTCTTCCAATGGGGATATCTTTTTATCTTATAAGCACATGATCTTTTCCATGTCTTACTAATATGGAACTTTGATTGTATTTTCCATACTTCCAACATAAGCATCACTAATCTGCTAACCCTTACTCAACTTGCGAATTACACATACTACTCGAGAATTACATACATCAATCAGGAAGTGCACATACTACTTTGTCAACACAATATTTAGCTCTGAGCATCACTAATCTGCTCACCCCTTCTCAACTCGAAAATTACACATACTGCTCGGGAAACACACTAACTGGTCGGAACTTGCACTTAATACCTTCTGAAGAACACGCTAAGTATCTAACTGAAAATCCCGACCCCATCAGTTCTTTTAGTCGAACTAAATTGAATCCATCTCCTAAACAACATGTTCTTTGTGTGTGATCCTATAGGTTCTCATAACATTGGCAATGTCTCTAAAAATCATTTTAGAGACATAAGCAATAAGTGGCATCTAGCAATGCATCATTGCTAACCAAGTGATAAGAATGTCGAGATCCGACATAATCTTTCTGTGACTATTATCTTGTATGACTCAATCCTTCTATCCTTGATATCTAGATTGATAAATGATGCATAGACCGTGTCATCCTCGTATCAATCTTTGTGTTTCTTGATCTCCAAGTAGACTATGTTGGATCGAGAAGCGTCGCTAGAGGGGAGGTGAATAGCGAGCATAAATCTTTTCTTTTCTTTCCGTTCGTTCGATATACGAGTAAGCACAGTGGAAAGGTAAAAAGACACATTTATTTTTACTTGGTTCACAACCCAACGGTTGCTACTCCAAGGCCCTAACGGTCCTAGACCGCGTACAGAGGGCAAAGCACTATAAGATCTCCTCCTCGTTGGAGGTAGGAGACAACGATCACAAAATCGAAAGTACGAGGATGAGGCAACAAGCAAACCTCACCTCGTTATGATTAAAACAAATAATATAATAACAAAAACAATTACTTGCTGCTGCTGCCGATGAAGAAGATTAGAACTTGTCGTCGCGTCGGCGTTATGACGGTGTTGGAGCTTTGGCGTTGTAGGAGCACTTGAGAATAATCTTGATGAATGAATGGGTTGGAATCCTCCCCTCCTTTTATAGAGTTTGGTCTCAGAATAAGTCTCCTCATCTTTTGAAATAGATCACGAAGTGGTACCAAATTTTATCGCGAAGTGGCCGCGTCAAACGTTATCCATTTTGACCTAGCGCAAAAGGTTGATTCATCGCCATCAATCAACTGATGCCTTCCATCAATCGACTGATGAGCATCAGTCGACTACCCAATGACCAGCAGTCGACTGTCAGCCTGGCCACTTTCCTGCAATAAGAGATTAGCATGGAAAATGATAAATGTGATGGTTTCTGACCGTCCGATCTCGACCTAGACCTTCCATAGGAAGTCTTAGTTGGATCGCCACCTACGGTCGTCCCCGTATAGAGGACACAACCTTACTTGTGCTCACTCATACGAGCTCACCTCAACTTGTACCTTCTGCTTCTGGTCTTCCACCTGATTCCTTCGGCTCCCTTCGAAGTCATCTCGGTGTCATCCGACCACCACGGCTCCCTCCGGGTGTCACTGACCTTCAGCTCTATCTTTAGCACTTTTTGCACACTTGATTTAGCTTGTGAGATAACGATGTAAACTTAACTTTGTGTTTTTTCCATAATCAAAACACAAGTTTGATCATCTGGTGCCCCTCACCAACAATCTCTCCCTTTTTGATCTATGGTAAACCAACACAAAGTTAAGGGAAATTAAAGCATAAAATAAGTATAGTAAATGATGAATGTCATTTCCAAAAACTCCCCCTCAATCAAAACTCCCCCTTAACCAAAACTCCCCCTTAACCCTAGGTGAGTTTTGAAAGAGATACTTTACTTTTCAAAATTAAATTTTGTGTCACTCCCCCTTAACTTTCACTCTTCTCCCCCTTTTGTCATAAATCAAAAAAAATGTTGGGGTGTTTGTATAAAATAAGGGTTTAAAAACAATATCGTATATGCATGCATCTAGATAAATCAAATATGAGTCCAAGCATGCGTCTAGCAGTAGTTAGATAGATTGGTTCGAGATGTGTCCCTCTGCACCAATAATCTAAAGGCTTGTAATATAACCCTTAGGGTTAGTTTGCACTCCCCCTTAGTCAAATATATGAAGTATTAGAGATGTAGGGGGAGCTAAACTTTGGCCTAAAGAGTTGAAAA
Organism: Wurfbainia villosa; assembly: GCA_025175895.1. NCBI lineage: Eukaryota > Viridiplantae > Streptophyta > Magnoliopsida > Zingiberales > Zingiberaceae > Wurfbainia > Wurfbainia villosa. Next base: position 34,609,379 of record CM046002.1, on the reverse strand, counting down.
TAGTCATTAAATACAATTGTTGAGAAAATAAATAGTATTTTGAAAAGGTTATTTTAAGTATATTTCAATTATCCTTAACATCTCACCCATTCTATGTGTCTCAGAATTTGTTCACCTTATATGTTTTGTGAGATGATTTGAGATTGATTAAAAATAGTCAAACTTGGGTTAGATTCAGATTTAACCTTTAGATCGTTAAGTAACTTTTTGAGAAACTAGCTTCCAGGTCGTGGCGAGGCACAGGGGCCTTCTTTGATCGGAACAACGACCACTTCCTTAGACAAAGCCAAATTCAAGAAAATATCACTTAAGTCACTTAGGGTTACTTCCTAGTCTAACTAGTTTAAAATACAGTGAGGTAGCTTCAACTAGTTCCACTCGGTCAAGTGCACCAAGCTAGATATGCCTTATCTAGTTCGAATACATGAGACTTTGTTTCCCTAATGTATTATCATCTCGTCGCATCCTGATACTATGTTGTCAAGAGTTGACTAACTATTTTTCCTATCTAGCCATTCTAAAAATTAAAATAAAATATGCAATGGTTTTGTTAAGTAAGCGGGTATACTATTTTAGTGTTAGCTCCCCCTGGACCATTGAACCAATATGGTCTATTCAAATAATGAACTTGATCCTGGGAAATCCAATACTTATTAGTCCTTATATGTGAGTTCAATAAAACCTTTGGGACCCATGCTTGGACTCTTTGATGACTACGATTTACGATAGACATATATGATATATTCGTAGTCTTTGGACTAAATCCGAGTCCGACTTTGTTGTACACAGCTCTTTGGGTTCCAAGTAGTCGGTTAAAATTCTTAGATCCCAACATGAACCTTTCCAATCTAGCCTCGATCTCTTGAACTCAATCTTTCAAGAGATAATTCTCCTCCTCAAGTTTTTCAACTTGGGTTGAGTTTCTCTCTTGAACTTGACTAGTTGAAGAGGTTAGAGTAGCCTCTTGCTTGAGAGTTTTAACCTCCTCAAGTAACGACTCAACCCTAGACTCGAACTTAGTTAATTTCCTAATAAGCATTTTAATTGTAAGGTAAAGTGTACTAATTAAAGAGCAACTAACCTTGACTTTCCCTTTTGGTTCGGCTTTGAGTTTCCTCTCGAAGTAGTCTTCGGGGTCGGAGTCGGAGTCGGAGTTGTAGTTGGATTCGGCTTGAGATTCTGACTCAGACTCCTCCGGTCTTGCCATGTAAGCTATGTCTTCTTTGTTGTCCCAAGTTGCATGGAAAGCCTTCTTTTGATTTGATTTCAACTGTGCCCTCTTTTGGTTCTTTAGTAGCCTCCTTTCCCTCCGAACGATCTTCCGCACTACGTTCACTATTGCCTCCACCTCTTCGGATTCGGACTCTGATTCATCTTCGGGTTCGAGTCCATCTTCTTGCCTGGTAGGTATCTTGCTTCTTTGTCCTGCAAGTAAAGCAATACCTCTCTCGTCCCGGACCACGTTAGTCTGCTTGTGAAGTTCAAACTCAGAAAATAATTCATCTAACCTAAGCTTCGAAAGGTCCTTAGAGACCTTGTAGGCATCGACCATGGATGCCCACAAGGTAGTCCTAGAAAATGAATTGAGAACGTACCTTAGGAGGTCATTGTTTTCGACCTTGTGTCTGATGATGTGCAGGCCATTGACAATGTCCTGAACGCGGGCATGTAGTTGCGTCATCGTCTCATGTTCTTGCATCTTAAGGTTATACAACTTATTGAAAAGAAGGTCACGTTTACATACCTTAGCATTGGGTGTTCCTTCGTGTAGCTCGATTAATTTGTTCCACAGGTCCTTTGTACTAATGAAGGGTCCAATGCGGTTGATCTCCTCTTTGGACAGACCGCACTGCAACATTTGGGTCGCCTTTGCATCGGCTTCAATTTTCCTCTTGGTTGCATTGGTCCACTTGTTGAAGTCAAAGGGCTCGCCTCGATCATTGGTGGGTAGAGCAAAGCCAGTTTGGATGATTATCCAAGTCTCGACTTGTGTTTTTAGAAAACAATCCATCCGGCCTTTCCAATAACAGAAATCATTTTCGTTAAAGAATGGACGGTGGTGCTATACCCCTCAATGTGAGCCATTTGGAAGGAAAACCTTGCACACAAAATAATAAAAAAAACACGAAAAAGGTTCCAAGACTTGGTCTTGGATTAGTAATGCGGTAAATAATAAGAAATAAATAGAAATAAATAAAAAGAACAAGAAACTAACAAAAAATAGAAACTTATGACCTTCGATGTCCCCGAAAGGGTACTAGACGTTGATTTTTGGGGATGAAAACAACTTGTTATTGTTGGGTTTTTCGAGCCACAAAAATAGCTTTTTGCATTGCGGAAACCTCGGAAGCCCGGCCACGGATCCGTGCAAAGATATATAAAATAAAACATGTATGTGTTTAAAGATCCTAGATCTACCTTAGATCTACAAGATAGAGCGTTACCCTCGTAGCGACGCCCTTCGCTTATCCCGCTCATCCAAAAGCTTCTCCGGAACTCAAGAGTGTCAAGTGCACACTCCTCTATTGGTATCAACATGGACAAATGGTGGAGAAAACACAACCTTCAGTGTGCTAGCACCCCTTGGATGGTTTGTCCAAGATAGAGGATTGGGAGAGAGCTTGAGAGGAAGAAGATCATGCAGGCATGTAACTCCAAGAGCCAATGGCTCTTGGTCTCCCTCATGAGATGGCACCACATGATAAGTCAATGATGATGTGGAACACCATCATGTGGCCCCATGTCATGTATCACATGGCAATTGGTCAAGTAAAAAATTGACCATTCATCTTCCTTATGGTTTGTCCAAGTCTTATCTCCCATGGTTGATCAAATCTAACCACTTGATTCAAGTCAATTTAATTTAATGAATCTCTATTCATTAATTTAAATTGACTCAATGAATCAAATCTAAATTAGACTCATTCAACACTTGAATAAAATTGAGTCTTACTCAATTAGTCTAATTTGGATTACACTTAATCCAAGATTTGTGGCTCTTGAACCTAATCCTCATGAGATGGCATCATGAACCTAAGTCAATTTATATAACACCATCATTGTGTGCCCTTATAGGTTCATGTCACCATGACATTGGCAATGTCCCTAAACCGATTTAGGAACATATCTTCCTATCTAGAAATCACATCATTGCTACTCTTATCTACAAGAATGGTTGAGCTCAACATCACCTTTGTGATACTAAGTCAATTTACAATATGTGACAATGTACCTCTATCCTTGACATCTATATTTACCAATTGAGGCATATACCGTGTCATCCTTGATATAATCTATATCTTGAACTCCAAGTAGACTCACTCTAATCAAATGAGCTCAATATCTCATATTGACTCATTTGGGCATGACCATGCACTTCGTGGTCTCACTCTATCAAGAATAACGATGTCACTCCCATCATATAGGAGGGATAGATCTCATCTACATCACTCATATCCCTCCGCATAATTTGTTACATACCCAGTAATCGCCTTTATAGTCCACCCATTTACGGGTGACATTTGACGAAGCCAAAGTATGTGTTGAGAGTATGGGGAATACAATCAAAGTCCCACATTGGTAAGACATGGAAAAGATCATGTGCTTATAAGAAAAAAGATATCTCCATTGGCATGAGACCTTTTGGGTAAAGCCCAAAAACAAAACCTTTGTGACTAAAGTGTGACAATATCATATCATTGTCATATATAAATATTATATCACTTGACATCTATATTTAGCCATGGTCCATGTCAAGCCATGAACCTCGTGTCATCCTTGATATAATCTATATCTTGAACTCCAAGTAGACTCACTCTAATCAAATGAGCTGGGTCAATATCATCATATTGAAAATCATTTGAGGAGGGAGAGGGGGCCCAATGTGGTCTCACTCTATCAAGAATAACGGGAATACAATCAAAGTCCCATCATATAAGACATGGAAAGATCATCTTATAAGAAAAAGATATCTCGATTTGCATGAGGCCTTTTGTGTAAAGCCCAAAAACAAAACCATGAGGCTTATAGTCCACAATATCATATCATTGTGGAGAAGAAGTATGCAACTCCTTATGTAGGGAATCATAGTGACTTCAGATCTAAGGACTAATAGTCATACTAATAGCCACATGAGAAAGTATATGACACTCATATAACGATCCATGATACTTTCTCATGGCGGGTCATTCAGTATATATTCTCTAATGCATACCCATGTGTCAACTTGATATCTCATATCCATGACTTGTGAGATCAAGTCATCGTGTTGACCTACATGCTAGTCTCTACGCATTAACATTGTCCCTGAATGTTAATACTTGAATAGGAATGATTAAGAGTAGTGTTTTCTATATCATCTCATTATCAATTCAACCAATTGATTGATATAGATAAGAACCTTCTACTCAAGGACATTATTATACTTAGTTTATTTGGCACCAATACAAGTAAATATAATAACCATGCCTTTATGAATAGGAATATGATACAATAAAGTCCATTTAACAATCATCACATGATTGGCTCTAGGGCTTTCACTAACAATCTCCCACTAGCACTAGTACCAATCACCGTAGTATCTAATACCCAATGACCTAGTGTGACCATCATGCTTTTTCTGTGCCAAAGCCTTGGTCAAGGGATCTACAATGTTATCCTCTGTGGTTATTCTACAAATCTTCACGTCTCCTCTATCGATAATCTCTCGAATGAGATGGAAGCGTCATAGTATGTGTTTGGTCCGCTGGTGTGAGAGAGGTTCCTTAGCCTGTGTAATCGCTCCATTGTTGTCATAATAGAGATCTATAGGATCTGCTATGCTAGGAACCACCCCAAGCTCAGTAATGAACTTGCGGATCAAAACTTCCTCCTTCACTGCCTCAGATGTAGTGATATACTCGGCTTATGTTGTAGAATCAGCAATTGTGTCATGCTTCGAACTCTTCCAGCTCACAGCGCTACCATTCAAGCAAACACGAACCCTGACTGTGATCTATAATCATCCTGGTCAGTTTGGAAGCTGGCATCGTTGTAACCCTTTACATTTAGCTCCTCATCGCCTCCAAATATTAAGAAATATTCTTTAGTTCTTTTCAAGTACTTAAGAATATTCTTGACTGCTATCCAGTGATACTCACCTGGATCTGACTGGTATCTACTCGTTATGCTCAAAGCATATGAGACATCAGGACGAGTACATAGCATGGCGTATATGATAGATCCTATAGCATAAGCATAAGGGATTTTATCCATGCGGTCTCTCTCCTCTCTAGAAGAGGGACTTTTAGTCTTCGAAAGACTCACACCATGTGACATCGGCAGAAGTCCTTTCTTGGAATTCTACATGGCAAACCGTAGTAATACCGTATCAATGTATATACTCTGACTTAGGCCAAGCTATCTCTTAGATATATCTCTATAAATCTTGATGCCTAGAATACAGGCTGCTTCACCTAAGTCCTTCATTGAGAAGTACGTCCTCAGCCAAGTCTTCACAGACTGTAGCGAAGGGATGTCATTCCCAATGAGTTGTATGTCATCCACATACAATACAAGGAAGATAACTGTGTTTCCATTAACCCTCTTGTAGACAAAGAGTTCATCTTCATTCTTTATGAAACCAAACTGTTTGATCGCATCATCGAATCAAAGATTCCAGCTCCGAGAAGCTTGCTTTAGCCCATAAATGGACCTTTGCAGCTTGCATACTTTCTCAGTATGCTGTGGATCCACAAAACACTCAGGATGTTGTTAGTGCTTATAAGATCCACATATCTCCACAATGGTATGATATTGTCCACTTTGGGCCTAAGCCCTCATGGTTTTGTTTTTGGGCTTTACCCAAAAGGCCTCATACCAATGGAGATATCTTTTCATCTTATAAACACATGATCTTTTCCATGTCTTACTAATGTGGGACTTTGATTGTATTTCCAATACTCTAACAATCCCCCCCCCCTCAAACGAAGGACCACATTAACCCTCCTCAAGTATATTCGTCCTCGAAGGACATCCTCTGCTTGATGTCCGATCTCAACCCACCAGGACTTCCTGCCAGTTGTCCAACCCTTCTGGCCCAACTGGACTTCCTGCCAGTTGTTCGGTCCTCCCGACCCAACTGGACTTCTTGCCTGGTGTCTGGTTCTCTTGATCCGGACATGGGAGCTCAACTTCCTTCATTCGAGGTTCATGGCTTGACATGGACCATGGCTCTGATACTAATTGTTAGTGCTTATAAGATCCACATATCTCCACAATGGTATGATATTGTCCACTTTGGACCTAAGCCCTCATGGTTTTGTTTTTGGGCTTTACCCAAAAGGCCTTATACCAATGGATATATCTTTTCATCTTATAAGCACATGATCTTTTCCATGTCTTACTAATGTGGGACTTTGATTGTATCACCGAGAAGGAGAAGTTTATAGTGGTGGTGTGCATCACAAGAGCTGACGAGGGCTCAACCGTGGAGTAGGGACTTGTGTTCCGAACCACGTAAAATTGGTGTGTTTGCGTTTGTCATTCTTTCTGTATTCATTTTCTTGTTCCCGCTGTGTACTAATCATTGTAGAAGGGTACAACGAATCGAAAAGACGAGCATAGCTATTCATTCCCCCCCCCTTTCTAGCGACGCCAACGATCCTACAATTGGTATCAGAGCCTAGTGCTCTTCTTCGGATTCACAACCGCAAGAGCAAGTTCAAATGGCGATGCAAGAAGGTTACAGGACAAACAGGCCTCCATTCTTTGACGGAATGAACTTCCAGTATTGGCGAAGCCGGATGGAGTACTATCTCATGACTGAGATAGATATGTGGTTTTCGGTAACCGAAGGCTTCACGACACCGATGGACACAGAAGGCAAAGTACTTGAGTCTGGAAAGTGGAATGTAGAACAAAAATGCAAGGCGCAAGCAAACGCTAAGGCCACCATGACTCTGCAATATGGTCTAGCGAAGGATCAACTCAACAAAGTGGGTCTATTTAGCAGCGCGCAAGATCTCTGGAATAAACTGATAAAACTGAACGAAGGGACAAGAGACTCGAGGATAGCAAAGCGAGATCTCTACATGAACCAGCTGCAAAATCTCGCTATGAAAGATGGCGAGACTGTTGGCGAGTTGCATGGAAGGTTCAAGAAAGTATTGAATGGGTTGCATTCAGTCGGAGAAAATTTGGAGAATAGAGACATTATCAGGTACGTCCTAAAGTCTTTTCCCCGAAATGCTTTGTGGTCATCTATGGTAGATGCCTACAAAGTATCAAGGGATCTGTCTACTATAAAGTTGGATGAATTATTTTGTGAAATGGAACTACATGAGCAAGCTAACAAGGGTCCAAAAGAGAAAGGTATTGCTTTTGTTGCAGGTGAGCAATACAAGGAGAACAAGAAAAAGAAGAAGAAGAAGGAGCCATCTTCATCCTCATCTGAGACAAGTAGTAGTGGATTTACAAGTCCTCATCCAAATGAGGTAGCCAATTTCGTGAGGAGGATGATGAGGAGAAGCAGAAAGTACAATAAGAAGGATGTAAAGAAAATCTTCGCAGACAAGAGGAAAGGTAAGTCATTACATAAATTTAGAGGTAAATCTAATGTGGTGTGTTTTGAGTGTAACAGGAAAGGGCACATCAAGAGTGAATGTCTTGATCTCAACAAGAAAGAGGACAAGTCCAGGAAGAAGAAGGCGTTGAGGGCAACATGGGATGACTCTTCTTCCAGTTCCTCAGAAGATGAAGACAGGGCAAAAGGAGCCAAGCATACGGCACTAATGGCATTTGATCACTCAGATTCAGATGAGTCTTCACGAAAGGACACATCATCATCATCTGATGATGATGAGGTAACATCTCCTGAACTAGATAAATTGTATGAAACAGTAGTATGCTTAACTAATGCCTTGAGTAGATCAAAAAATAAAGTTAAGATGTTGAAATCAGAATTAGAGGAACTTAAAACTCGGATTCATTCTGCAGAAATTAGGATTGATACTTATGAAATCGAAAAACTTAGGGAAGAAAACAATTTCTTGAGAGCACAAGTTGATGATCTCAAGTGCACACTTGAGAGATTCACAACAAGCTCTCAAACTCTTAACATGATTTTAGATGCCCAAAGGCGCTTTACAGAGGAATATGCTACAAACCAACAAAAAGGGAATTCAGTTTCATGTCATTAGTAAACAGAACTCACGTTGGTAAAGAAAACATAACTAAGGCTTGGATTCCTAAACAATATGTTGTAAATGCTAATGGACTCAAAATCTGGGTTCCAAAAGATCTTGTTTTTCATGTTTGATTAGGTACCGGTCGAGGGGGAGTGTCCAATGATGTGGGTTGTAGATAGTGGATGCTCCAAGCACATGACCGGGGACTCCTCAAAGTTTGCTACATTTAAAAATAGGAGTAAAGGTACTGTTTCTTTTGGTAATAGTGGCAAACTAGAAGTCATAGGAGTAGGAGACATAGTAATATCTGAACAATTTAGGATTAAGAATGTTCTGCTAGTTAGAGGAATGGCTTTTAATTTGTTAAGTGTCAGTTAATTATGTGATGAAGGATATAGAGTAGAATTTTATTCAACTAAATGCTTAATTAAACATAATGAAATTGATACTATCATGCTAGTAGGGACTAGGAAGGAGAATATCTATCAAGTTCAATTTAGTAGTGCTACTAACCTGCGTGTGAAGTGTTTTTTGTCCAAAGAAGATGAATCATGGCTATGGCATCGGAGACTAGCACACGTCAACATGAAAAATATCAAGAGGTTGGCCAAGGAAGAGCTTGTGCGGGGTCTACCATTGCTCAAGTACAAAAAGGACAAGCTATGTGATGCATGTCAAAAAGGTAAACAAATAAGAGCATCACACAAAAGCAAGAACACTGTAAGTACTTTAAATGCTTTAGATTTATTGCATATAGATTTGTTTGATAGTAGCTCCACTAAAACCTTGAATGGAAGTAGATATTGCTTGGTAGTAGTAGATGACTATAGTAGATATACTTGGACCTTCTTTCTCAAACATAAGGATCAAACATTAGAAATTTTTATTTCTTTTTGTAGAAGAATTGAGAATGAGAAAAACTCAACAATTAAAACAATTAGGAGTGATCATGGAGGAGAATTTGAAAATATAAGGTTTAAGGAATTCTGTTTAGAAAAAGACTATAAACATGAGTTTTCCACTCCTAGGACACCACAACAAAATGGTGTGCTAGAGAGGAAGAATAGAGCTTTACAAGAAGCTGCGAGGAGTATGCTAAATGAGTATGCTCTTCCTAGTTACTTGTGGGCTGAGGCAATTAACATTGCATGCTATGTTCAAAACAGAGTTTTGATACATAGATTCTTAGGAAAAACACCTCATGAACTATGGTTTGGAAAACCACCAACAATCAAACATCTTAGGGTTTTTGGTTGCAAGGTTTTCATTTTAAACACTAAGGATCATCTAGGAAAATTCACTGCAAAAGCAGATGAAGGTGTCTTGTTAGGATATTCCCTCACTAGTAAGGCTTATCGAGTTTACAACAAATGAACAAATTTGGTTGAGGAATCGTCAAATGAGGTTTTTGAGGAATGTAAAGACCAAATTGACTCTAAGGATAATATTGATGCAGTAGAGGTCGAACTCAAAAGATTGAGTTTGAAGGAGGACACAAGTGTAGGGGGAGTCAAATCTGACTCCGACAATGAAAAATCTAGATCAGAAGGGTCATTGCTTGAGATTGTATCTAACAATGAGGTTCAAGAAACATCTCAAGTACCAAGATCCACTAGAATGGTCACTAGTCATTCCCTAGACAAAGTTGTTGGAGACATCCATCATGGGGTGAGGACAGGATTATTCTTTAGAAACGAAGAAAATCAAGAAGCATTAATCTCTGAAATTGAACCAAAAGTAATTGATGAAGCTTTGCTTGATCCGGACTGGATTATAGCAATGCAAGATGAATTGGGACAATTTGAGAGAAGTCAAGTTTGGGATTTAGTTCCAAGACCTGATCAAGCTACCATAATAGGAACCAAATGGGTATTCAAGAATAAATTGAATGATAAAGGAGAAATAGTGAGAAATAAAGCTAGGTTAGTTGCCAAAGGATACAATCAAATTGAGGGACTTGATTATGGTGAAACTTATGCACCCATGGCTAGGTTAGAATCCATACGATTAATGCTAGCATTTGCAGCATATAGAGGATTCAAATTATATCAAATGGATGTGAAGTCAGCATTTTTGAACAGGTTTATAAAGGAAGAGGTCTATGTTGAACAACCACCGAGATTTGAAAATTCTGAATTTCCAAATCATGTGTATAAGCTAAAGAAGGCTCTTTATGGGCTGAAACAAGCACCTCGTGCTTGAATGCGAAAAGGTTGTCAATTTTTCTAGTTGAGAGGGGTTTTAGAAGAAGGTCGAATTGATCCACACTTTTACGAAAAGCGGTGAAGACATATTTGTAGCTCAGATTTATGTCGATGACATAATCTGTGGTTCAAATAATAGGGATTATCTCAATGAATTCATAGAACACATGGAGAGTGAGTTTGAGATGAGTCTAGTAGGGGAGTTGACATTTTTCCTTGGACTTCAAATCAAACAAACCAAAGAAGGAATTCATGTTTGTCAATCAAAATATGCCATGGAGTTGCTAAAAAGATTCAACATGGAAAATGTTAAGGAGGTTGCCACTCCAATGGCACAAAACACTCATCTAGATAGTGATGTAGATGGTAAACCTGTTGATCTAAAGCGTTATAGGAGTGTCATAGGTAGTCTTTTATATCTTACAGCAAGTAGACCTGATATAGTATTTGCTGTGGGCATGTGTGCACGATATCAATCGTGTGCTAAAGAGTCTCATTGGGTTGCTGTTAAAAAGAATTATGAGATATCTTAAAGCAACAATATCTGTTGGACTGTGGTATCCCCGAATTGAGTCTTTTGATTTAGTAGGCTATACAGATTCAAATTATGCAGGATGCAAACTAGATAGAAAAAGTACTAGCGGGGGTTGTCAATTCCTAAGTTCAGCTTTAGTTGGTTGGTCAAGTCGAAAGCAACATTGTGTTGCTCTCTCCACTACTGAGGCTGAGTACACAGCCATGGGAGAGAGTGTGTCACAATTGATATGGATGACTCACACATTGGAGGATTATGGTTTTTCATATAAGAACGTGCAAGTGCTATGTGATAATATTAGCACGATCAACTTAACAAAAAACCCAGTCTATCATTCCAGAACAAAACACATTGAAGTGAGACATCACTTCATTAGGGATCATGTAGCAATAGGAGATATTATACTCAATTATGTTGAGTCTAAGGCGAATCTTGCTGATATTTTCACAAAACCTCTTCCAGAAAATGAATTTAGTCATTTAAGAAGAGAGTTGGGAATGTGTGCAGCTGAGTGAAAACTCTTCGTGATCATAAGGACTAATTCATAAGTTCAAAAGAAATGGGAAAATAATGTTTGGGATACCTTTGGGAAACATCTCACACAAATCATAGGATTAACTATGCTTATGTATTGCTAGATAGGGGTGAGATGTTAGGAGCAACCAATTTACTCAAATTGCTTGTTATGATGCATAACTTGAGTAATGCGGTTGAAAACTGCATGAATCATTAAGTTGACCAATTATGGGGAAGACCAATACATAATTCATGTGTATTTGGTTTAAAAACATAATTGGACATTCCAACCAAGTAAAATTGGTTGGACATCTTAAATAATGATAAAACTCAAGTGAAACATCCAATATATGTTTGATATTGTCGATAGAGTATATTGTCACTTTTAAAATGTTTTACATACCTAAATACAATGAATTTGGAACTTAAAATATCTAAGACAAAAATGAACCTTCAGAATAACAGTCGAGGCATTTCAATAATCGCCTCGGCGACGGAAGTAATGAGCAAGCGAGGCGCACTCGACTGGCGCCTCGACTAATATAATAGTCGAGGCATTCAACTTACTGCCTCGACTGCGTAACTAAGAAATATATAAGGAATTTCACTTACCGCCTCTCCCAAACTCGCGACTCACCTCGACTCCTCTCGCCGTGATTTTTCTCTTCTATCACCTGGCTGTCGCCGTTCAAGTCTCCGACCAAGTTTAACACCGACAAAACCCTAGATTACCTCACTCGCTCCTAAACTAACTTCAAGTAAGTTCTCCAGCCCCTCATTCCTTCTTTTGGTCAATACCTGACCCTAGACGACGATTTTCTCAAACCCTAGATTTTGCCAGATTTTCTAGGGTTCGCCAGTTTTTCTAGCTGGAGAAGGTGATTTCATAGAAGTCATATTCTTGATCCCTCAAGACCAGTCAACAACAGGAAAAATGGCACCTAAGTAAATTTCTAAACTCATCTCTTTAATTACACGACTTAGTAATATTGGTTAACTAATTGGGTGTTGGTTATTGCCACTCTTCATACCATCATATTGATTTTTTTTTAAACATCATTTTGGCATTCATTAGACAAAAAACGTAAGATAGGCGAGTCAAGTGAAACACCTCAGGAAAATCCATCTACGGATCCCCGGTTTCCCTCCACACATCATCAACATACCTTTACTGCCCATAAATTTCAGTTGATGCATACTAGATCATTAGATAAAGAATTTTTTGAAAAACATGCTCAACATGTTATACAAATGATCAACTACTATGGGCTCAATAAACTAGTCTATTGTGATCATGACATCAATATAGACTTAGTTAGTGAATTCTACAACAATCTACAGCCTACAGGTGATAGGCTCATCTTTAAGAGTAGGGTAGCCAGAAAGGACATATCTTTCACTCCTGATATCCTCAGAGCATTTCTAGAGTGTTGAGAGTCAAACTCAACCCTTGAATGCTATCCAAGCATTCAAGAACCTATTGAGGGATACTCCATAAATGTAATTCATGAGTACTTCTTTAAAAAACCCAGACAACCTGGTCTTACTCTATTTCCGGCCATGGCGTTAGCTGCCCCTGATAATGTCCTATATAAGGTAATTGTATGTTGCATCCTTCCAATTGTTACTAGGGGGCAAGCTAAGATAAGACCACATCATTTACTAGCTCTACATCTCTTAAAGCAACGTTTAAACTTTAATGTTTCTTTAAACATCTTTCTCTGCATAGTCCACTTCTCAACTCCTGTCCAAAAGAAAATTTACATGCCTTTTGGTCATATCATCACATTTTGGCTAGAATCCATAGGCGTCAACACAAGCAGGGGGAAAATTAGGCAGATGACAGACTTTGATCTCATAAAGTGGAGAAACTTTTCTTTGGACGGCATGTCAAAAGTTGGTAACACCGTTGAGTGGGCGGATGGACATCAAGCTGGTGAAAGGTGGGATATGGAGGAAGAAGGTGAACAAGAACGTCCAGTTCTAGCTGTTGAACCATCTTCCACTATGTCTGAACAGCTGGAGAATCTACGAAAAGATCATGCTGAGTTCATTAACTCAGTTGATACTAAATTCAAGGACCTTAGCACGTCAATCGACACTAAATTCGAAGAGCTTCACTCCAAGCTAGATGCTCGGTTTTCCGAGGTCTCGCCACTTGTGAGAGAAATTCTAACTCTCCTTCGTGACATGATGTCGGACTCATCGAACCATCATCTTGATTTAGTTTTTTTGGGACATCGTTTTTCTTTTTATCTGTATGAACAGGTGTAATTCAAGAAAATATATATATCAGGATGTTTTGGGTGACTTTGTGGGTGTATGCTTGTATATTTTTTAATATCTCTGTGTATGTAGGTTTGTTTTTTAGATTGAGCTGTCATGAACAGGGATATTACAACAAATATTAAGGAAAATTATGTCAAATTTTTTTCCGGTGGTTTATATCTTCTTTAGAAATGCACGACTGACATTTATCCTGTTAAAATATATTGTTAGTGCATTTGATAAACTAAGGGTAATGAATTCAGGGGGAGTGCTTCTATAAGCAACTCTTCTTTTTGGGTGTTTGCCAAAGGGGGAGAAGATGGGCTTTAAGTTTAATTTAACCTGAAATTAAAACTTTTTAAACTACACATCTATATCTCTTCTTTTTGAATATTCAATTTAGAATATGTTATATTGTGCTATAATTTCATCACCTAAACTTAAACCGTATTGTCAAACATCAAAAAAGGGGGAGATTGTTGGTGCAATCAGACCCAAATGATGTTTTTGGTGATTGACAAGGGTTTAAGTCAAGGTGATAATTATGTGTTATCTCATACGGTTGGTTGAGATGTATTTTCAGGAAATCTTTTGTATGTCGACGACGTGGAGTCCTGGCAAGTGAAGACTCGGACGTGGAGTCCTGGCAAGTGAAGACCCGGACGAGGAGTCTTGGCAGTGAAGTCCCAGAGGCGTGGCCTCTTGGCAGTGAAGATCCAGATAGGGAGTCTTGGCACGAAGTCCCGGAGATGATTCCTGGCATGGAAGACCTATGAACAGTAATTCATAGGCATCAGATAAAGATGGTAGTCGAGGTGACGCCTCGACTGAAACCTACTTCTCTTGACGAGCAGCAGGTTGACTCATACCAGTCGAGGCGACACCTTGACTGATGCTTGGTTCAACTAAGCAGACGCAAGGAGGTGTCGACTGAGAGCTCGACTGCTCAGAACAAACAGCAGGTTCTGACTGTATCAGTCGAGGCAACGCCTCGACTGAGGTTATTTCTTACGAGCAGAGGCAAGACACAGTCGATTGATGTCTCGACTGCGGCCTGTATATTCATAGGAAAACCGACAGCAGTTGAGGCAGTGACTCGACTAGAGCTTTGATCCAACGGAACAGACGCAAGGGAATGTCGACTGGGAACTCGACTGTTGCTCTATTCGGTTGGAACCAAAGCCTGCCAGTCGAGGCAGCGACTCGACTAGAGCTTTGATCCAACGGAACAGACGCAAGGGACTGTCGACTGGGAGCTCGACTGTTGCTCTATTCGGTTGGAACCAAAGCCTTCCAGTCGAGGCAGCGGATCATCACCTCGACTGGACCTATGTTTTCAATGGAAATAAAACTAATTATGGTCTAAATCTTACCGTTGAAGCCATTAATAAATGCCAATTAATGCTCCAGTCGAGGCGCCAGTCGAGGTGACTCGACTGGGCAGGTAGAAAATCTCTAATCAGGCTCGAGTTATAAAGTATTCTGGGTTGTTATTCAAGAAAGAAATGAGATAAGAAAATTACTTACGATATTTTTCTGAAGATAGACACTGGAGAAAAAGCGTCTTCATTCAAAAGGCCTTGATCATCCAACAGGAGAGAAAACGATTCAGCAAGCAAGGAGTATTCTCATTCTCTCTGAAACCTGTATTCATTTTTACTTCTTCTTCATTGTCTACTGTAAGCTTTCTTGTAAAGTTTATGATAAACTGTGCAAAAGAGTTGCTCCACCTTCGATGTATCACCGAGAAGGAGAAGTTTATAGTGGTGGTGTGTACCACCGGTCGGGTGGATAACGTCGAAAACCAGCCTCCCAATTTAAAGAAAATGAAGGATAAGTTAGAGGAGGTAATCCTTGGTTAGCATACTGTCGTACCGCTTCATTAAATCCGTCCTGATAAGTGGCGCACAGCAAAATGATGAGTCTCTCCTGGCGGTTCGGAAGGTCAGGGCTTCGCTCTCGATGCAGCCTCTCGCATTTTTCTTGTTGCTCTTGAAGTTGTCGACGCACGTCCACATAGCGTCGTGACACCTCCATAATAGCATCGGCTAGGATGGAAACATCATCGGCTCGGGAACTTTGGTTCTGCTGTACAAGGTGCGTCATCTCCACCATGTTTTGACGCATAGAAGCTGAAATCCCCTCCACTGCTTCAGAATAAGATCTGGTCCGGGCGAGTTCAGTGCCCAGCCTCTGGAGAGAAGTCTCTTGCCTGCGTAGACGGGCGTGAGCATGTGCCCGGGAATTTATGAGGGAGGAGTTTTCTTGTACCTCCTTGCACAAGCGGGTGCGGAGGTCCCCTATCTTATCCTGTGCTCGCCGGTATTGAACCTGAAGGCGAGCGATGGCGTCAGAATTCTGTTGCTTCCCCTTGAGGAGCTCTGCTACCTGCCCTTGGAGACGCATTAATTCTTGAGCCGAGGAAGACTCCTTATCAAGAGGAGCCAGTTGGACTTCCCGCTGGGGGACGGGTAGCTGCACACCTGGACATTGTTGTGCTCTTAACGTTGCAATGGTATCAACATCCTTCTGAATTTGTTGGCGAGCCTCGGATAATTGCTCCTGGCACAGGTGCAATTGTTGCAACAGGAGTCATTCTCGATTTTGAGTATTCGCTAAATCTTCCCGTTGTTGTCGCTCCCATTCTTGAGCTTGAGCCCGATATTGATGGAGGGAGCGATCCAACTATTTATGGTTGGTCAAAGCCTGCATGCCAGTTGTGAAAAAGAAATCGGTTAGTAAGACAAAGCTAAGAGAGTTAATCGAGAAAACATACCAAATCCAGAGCATGACGTAGGCTTTCCATGCGAGGAACCACTTCCTCTAAGTTCAGGATCCGAAGACTCCTGGGAGAAAAGGAAGAAGATGGGACAGATGATACTTAGGTGGGAAGTTCACTGGTGAGGGGGAGAAGGGGGATGATATTTGTGGGAGGAGAAGGGCTCTTCAGGCGATGAGTGGGGGGGGGGGGGGGAGTTTGCGGTAAGGGGATATCAACCGCCATGGGTTCAGAGGAAGAATGGTACTCAGGAGAGATAGAAGGCAGGGGTGACCCAACCTCTGTCGTCGGCTGACATGGAAGTGCATCCTCCCCGGGTTCATCCACAGGTTGCAATGAAGGAGAAGGCGACTTCTGAATATTGGTGGCAGAGGGAGAAAAAGCATAAGAGCTAGGGTTTGTAAGTGCCGGAGAAATCGAGGAGGGACTAATTGTCTCGATTTCCTCCGGGGCGGAAGTAAAAAGGGATGCAGGGGGAGGAGAAGAAGACGGACGAGATGAAGCAAGTGTGGTGGTGATCAGGGAAAGTGAAGAAGAAGACAAAGCCGACGGCTGACCGATTTTCTTCTTGCGATGTGGATAACGACCCGCTATTTCCTGAAAGAAGGTAGAATGCATTTTGAAGGTCTGAGAATAAAGAGAAAGGGCTGGAAAAAGGGATTAAGGCAACAGAGTATGGCGACGGAGGAACGAACAGACGGAGAAGAAGGAGATGAAAAGGCAAGGGGAAGAAGATAGAAAAAGAAACAAAGACAAAAGGATCCCCTATAAAAGGGAGGAGAATGGGCTTGTAATCATTATTGGGCTCCTCGTCTGTGGTAAAGGAGGCCCCAAGTGAAAAGGAAAAAAGGGTTATTCTTTCTAAATAGCCCAGTATGTACTAAAGCCTTCATTTGCATAAGAAGGGGCGGATATAGGCGCCTTCTTCTAAGACGAACACAAAAGAGGGATGATATGAAAACGCTGCCTCCTTTACATTGATGTCTTCTGAGCCATATATTATATATACAAAATTTCTATCCCCGCGAAGCGGAAGATATCCCCGTGTGGTGGCGGAACGGAAGAACCGAAATTCCTCGGTTATATATTATGTATATAAAATTTCTATCCCCGCGAAGCGGAAGAAATCCCCGTGTGGTGGCGGAACGGAAGAACCGAAATTCATTCGGTTATACTCAAAAATTTTATCCCCGCGAAGCGGAAGATATCCCCGTGTGGTGGCGGAACGGAGGAGCTGAGATTTCCTCAGTTATATATTACCTTTTGTCCCCGTAAAGGGGGAGAAGTTGAAGTTCTTGTTTAACTTTATATTGTTTTTATTCTGGCAAAATAGCAGAGTCAGTTCATTTAATGGTTCTATATACCAAGCAGAGTAAAAAGGCGGAAGAGCCAAAATATGCCTTAGTTATATGTAAGTCTATGTGAATACGAAAGAAGTAAAGCGTGGCACAATTCAGAAGATACTGGAGAAAGAAGATAAACTGGGAAAGTTCATTGATGCGAAAGAATTACATATTTTGAGTCATTTACAAGGGAAAATAACAAACAGAAACCCTTATACATCTTGAGTATTACAGTTCTTTGTTGGGAGGAACGGAGGGAGCTCCCTTGTATGGTTGAGGTTGGCACAATAGTTGTTGCTGGTAAGACTGCTGCAGAAAGATCTGTTTGGCCAATTCCTTTTGGGACCCGACCAGTTGTTGGCGTAGGGAGCGATTACTGGCGGAAGTTTCCTTCAACCGTTGCTGTAAGTACTTCACTTGCTCCTCCAGGCTAGCTATGTATCGGCGATCATTTATCTGTTCTTCAGAAGGAGAGGAAATGATGCCCTGTTCAGATATTCTGTCCATGGCAAATAAAGAGAAAAGGAAAGGATGGAAGCTATCAGGTAAGGGTCGGGGACTTTTATAGCGACGAAGGGGAAAAGGGCATTTATTGGTAGAAGAGATAGGGACCATAAATGTCAGTAAAGAAGAGGAAACGTGGGGGCAGTAGTGGGAAGGTCGACGGGACTATAACTGTAATTAAGAGGGTCCGAATCCCTGGGAGATGGCAGAAGAAGGCATGTTCGGACCAGATTACCGTCCTTTTGAAGACAGAAACCTTCTACGAGAAAAAGACAAAAGCAAATATCAAGTTCCCTCCCTCATTTTTATTGATATATTTGAAATGATTACATTAATTTGATCTACACAGATTTCCTCTGATTACTCCTAACAGACAAGGCGGGAGAGGTCTCTTTGGGGGGAGAAGGCGCCAAGACGACCTTGAAGCGCTCGCCTTGGGACGAAGGAAGAACTGATGGACCTTCATCAAATGGAGAAGGATGAGCTTCCGCCGGGGGGACTGGGATGAAAGCCAGCGCTGGTGGAAGTGGAGGGAGTTCGTCAGTGGCACGGGGGTCTCCCACTGTATATTCCCAGGTGAAGGGAGGATTCCACACTCTATTGCGGAAGAAAGGGAAGGGAGCACGAAAGGACCTCCCTGTAGGAGGGGTTGGAGTTGGAGTGTGAGGTGGAAAAGGAAGAGGGCGAAAAGCGGAAGTGGCAGTTGAGCGGGTCTCTGAATCTTCAGTGTCTTCAGAAACCCAGTCCTGCAGCTCGAAAGATTCTGAAGTTGAAGAAATTTCGATGGGGTGCCCCTCTGAAGCCATGATAGTGAGATGTGAGAAGGAAGACATGGAGGGCAATGATTTATAATGGAAGAAAAGCGACGGCAGAAGTTCTTGGGAAGGTGAAGAAGACGAAGAGATTGATGCATTCTCCGAAGCGGCAAAAGGAATGGGGAAAACCAATAGGCAAGAGTCACTTAAAGCAAGTCTCCGAACCGAAATCGGGACAGATGTGAATAATATCAAGCAAGATACTTCAGGCGGACCTCCAAATCGAAATCGGGACGGGTGTGAATAGTATCAGGCAAGATACTTCAAGCGGATTCCCGAATCGAAATTGGGGCGGAGGTGAATAATGTTATTCAAGATGTTTCCAATAAGCCTGAACCAACGAGGTGATTGCACCATATGATACGGGAAAAGAGATAGCGATATAAAAAGGGAGGAGTTTAAAATTGGTTCAGAATTCCCAATCCGTCAAGAAATATGACACGACAATGATAATTAAACATATGGACAAATTCCTCATTCAGAAGCAAAAGAAAGGCTAGTGACAAAATTACCAAAAAGGAGAATAGTAGAAATTACAACTCAAAAAGTTCGGGTGGACACTTAGCTAGCGCCTCCGTAAAATCTAAATAGCTGGTGTCCATGCCAGGAGGCGGGTATCCTTGTTCGGCGTTTTGAGCCAAGGACCCCTCAAAGCCTAGTATAAATAAGTCTACCCCCTTCTTGACATAGCGTCCCTTGAGGTCGGCTTCTTGCTCCTTCAGTTGGTTCTGATATCGAACCACCTGAGCTTGACTTTCTACCAATTCAGCCGCCAAAGCATCTCTTTCGGTGGCTGCCTTTATAGCTTGCTGCCCCAAGGTTGAAAGAGCTTCTAGGTACTCCTGGTGGAGGGTAGACTGTTGCTAAGCCACCGACGATAAGGTGTGAGAAAGAGCTGCCACCATGGAGGAAAGCTCCTGGCATTTCTCTGTACAGGATTCCTTGGTGTTTTCCCATGCTCGACGTTCCAATCCAAGCCGGTGTCGCTCTTGCTGAAGCTGCATAATAGTGGTCGAGGAGTCAGCAGCCTTGGTCATGACGTCCCAAAGAGATCCCTTGTACTCCCCCAGTTCACGGGTCAGGACGTCTACCTGTTGCAGTTCGCTGGACTGCAAAAAGAGGCGTTGTTCAAGTTCTTTATTTTTTCGTTGCAGCTCCTCTTTCTCGCTTCGGACCACGGCTAGTTGCATCATGGCATCTTCACACTGGCCCCTAAAGTCCGCTTCCTTGGCCTCTTGCTCGCTCAACCGCCAAACTAGCTCTTTTTGTTGTGATACGGCGGCAAAGTAGCAAGTTTCCACACTAGATTGGAATTGGGCCAACCGAACCACCATGTTGTGAAGCTGGGTGGAGGCCTGAATGGAAGGAAAAGTTATCAGTATATATCGGCATATAGAGATACCCATAATGAAGAGGAGGAAAAGAAAGAGTAGATACCTCTGCCAACAGTTTGCTCACTTGTTCACATGGGCCTTGTATGCCCGAATGATTGAAGAATTTCACCTCCGAGGGGTGTTGAATCTTCAGCAGGAATCCCAACGTGGCCCTCGGAGGAACAGGAAGGGAAGGATCCTCCCCTTCAGAGGAGGATGGGGGTCTGATACGACGAAGGGGGGTAGGAGCAGCTCTTGAGTCGGAAGGTATAGGAGCTGGGAGGGATTCTGTATGAGAAGGTAGGGGTGAATTTTGTGCAGATGGGGAGGAATGAAGAAATTGGTGTTGGGTTTCCGGCACCGCGGCGTGTGTGTGTTTGATCACGTTTCGTAAACATGAACACAGCGGAAGCAATAAAAATAATAAATCTACATTTATTACAACACACACAACACACGCATGCATATTACAACAAGTGTAGACATAACCGTAAATTTAAATTTGCAATAAAAGGAAATTTATCTACGTTATACCTTTCGTATGACGTGTAGCGGGAACGGCATCAACCGGAACGATCCTCGCTAGAATCGTCTCTATCCGTATCCACGCCGAGTTCCTTGGGATGACTTTGCTAAGTCATGAGCTTCGTCTTCGTACGGGTTACTAGCCTCGTGTTGAAGACGACGTGATCGAGAGATGATCACGATCCGAATCCAAATTCGGATCCTAATACGAGTTCTCAAAACTCGCTTCTCCGGAGAGGTATTCGTCAACCAATTGACGAATCCTTCGTCCTCCACCTCAGAGGATTACCGGAGATCGAATCCCCGGTAGTTTAGCTGCTGTCGGAGCTCAAACTGTCGTCCAAATGACGCTCCGACGAGAGGAGAAGAAGCTGTCCAGAAAACTGGATAGCTTGGTGGAGGAGTAGGCGCCAGCCAAAACAAGGAAGCCAAGTGCTCACCTTTTCACCGAGGCCTAGGAAGATCACCGGAGGGTCGCCGGAGGATCACCGGCTGAAGCTTGGACGCCGGCAAGGACTTGGACGGCGGCACAAGAAGCTGGGCGGCAATGGAGTTGGGCGGCAATGAGGGTTGGGCGGCAACTCCTTGCTAGGGCTTGGATTATGGCTTAATTATCCATTAAGCCCTCTTTTATAGAGAACTAATTCTCTTAATGGTTATTGGATCATAACCATTAGGCCCGTTAACCCGCTCCATTAAGATAAGTTAAAATAAACCAAACCATGATGGTTTATTTTAAGTTAAAATGAACCGAACCAACTTTTGGTTCATTCGTTTAAAATAAACCAAACCCTTTGGTTTATTCTCCTCCATTGGATTAGAACCAAACCATTTTGGTTCATCCATTATGTCTTCATAAGACACGGCCCATCCACGCTTCCATTGCGACTGAAACGATTTTATGCTCGCTTTATGTTTGGTCCAACCAAACCTAGTTTCTCTCGGTCTGAGAATCCAATTCTCAAGCTCGTTTTAAATCCTTTGGATTACGCTCGTTGTGCATGTGACCAAATAGGTTCTCGGTTTATGTTGGCCATCTATAATTAACCATTAATTATAGAATGATCATGAGTGGCACCTAGTAGTACATCATGATCCCCGAAAAGATCAACGGTTGATCCAGAACTATTTCTGAAACCCTTCAGCAGCTTGAATGAATCGTGCCCCATTCCCTTCACTCATCTTATACCCACTTGGATCAGAACATGGTCTATAGTGTTAGTCCCCACTAGGTTGACTACGTCACACCTAGCCCAACTATCATTTCCTCGTCCTACGGATTCTAGTTACTGCACATGTATCGAAGAGTACACTCTAAACATGTAATGCTTTGGCCAAAGACTTTAGTAACAATCCGACGAGAGGCCATGGGTATACATCTCCTTGCAAGGAGTGGTGAATCCTTTATAGGTTATTCAAACACCTTCGATTACTTAGACTTATACCCAATCATCCCGGGTCCACATCTCCTTGGAGATGTTTGCTTAAGATGTCAAAGCATAAGTCTCCATGATCAAGATGACTTGAATATCGCAAGTCAAAGGAACATCGCACTTAAGCTACAGTAAGAACTTCATTGACATATCTATATATGCAGAGAACCATATGAAGTCTTACGGCTGGTCACTCCAATGAACTAGTTACCATAACTAGCATCCACGATTAACTCCGGACATCACTATGTCTCCAGCCAGTGAGAATCAGCTGCTTGGATACACCAAGGAGTATACCTCGTGCTAGTCTTAACAGAATTGATGGTGTCCAAATCCATCAATTCATCGACTAGGGATAATTCCGAAACATCACAATTACACATGTAGAGATACTCACCAGTTGTGATCCAATCACAAATTCTCTCATGCTGTGAATCGTATCGTGGACATTCAGTAAATGAGTTTAAGATCCAATCAAATACATAAAACATGTATACTCAAATAGTGAATCTTCATTTATCATATAAATGGTTCATACATAAGGCGATTGCCTTAGGACATCTCTCATATATTACTAACAGACTCCCACTTGGCCTAATGCCAATCGCTACGGCATCCAATACCATAAGCTCGAACATGACCCTCAAACTTATTTTAAGGTAATGCCTTAGTCAAGGGATCCGCTAAGTTCCTTTCAGTGGGAATTTTCTCGATTTGTATTTCGTTCCTACTGATGATCTCTCTGATATGATGATAGCGGCGAAGCACATGTTTGGATCATTGATGAGACCACATCAAGTTCATAGATGAACTTCTTGATCCAAATCGCTTCCTTTGCTGCTTCCAAAGCTGCAACGTATTCTGCCTTAGTGGCAGAATCCACTATAGTGTCAAGCTTGGAACCTTTCCAACTTATTGCGCCTCCATTCCAGGTGAATACATACCCAGACAAAGACATGGAATCATCCTTGTCTGTCTGGAGCTGGCATCCGTATACCCACGTATCACCATGTACCCTTCTCCATATATTAGGAACGTATCCTTAGTTCTTCTTAAGTACTTAAGGATCATCTTAACAGTCACCCACTGATCCATTCCTGGATCAGACTGGTATCTGCTCGTGACACTAAGAGCATACGATACATCGGGCCTCGTACATAACATAGCATACATGATAGATCCTATTGCGGATGCATAGGGAATCTTACTCATGCAAATCCTCTCGTCTTCTGTGCGCGGACACATAGACTTCGAAAGGTGTACCCCATGCCTGATGGGCAGGAAACCTTTCTTGGATTCCGACATGCTAAACCTCTTTAGCACTCGGTCTATATATGTAGACTGCGAAAGACCAAGCAACCGTTCGATCTATCCCTATAGATCTTAATCCCGAGGATGTAGGTTGCTTCTCCCAGGTCTTTCATGGAGAATGTCTTGGATAACCAAACCTTCACTGACTGTAAGATTGAAACATCATTTCCTATAAGTAATATGTCATCAACATATAATACTAGGAACACGACTGCACTCCCACTAACCTTCTTGTACACACAAGGTTCGTCTGGATTTTGTGAGAAATCAAACCTTTTGATGGTCTCATCAAAATGGATATTCCAGCTCCTGGATGCTTGCTTCAATCCATAAATGGACCGTCGCAATTTGCATACCTTGGTTTTATCAACCGATGTGAAACCCTCAGGTTGTATCATATACACGTCCTCGAGCAGGTTTCCATTAAGGAAAGTTGTTTTCACATCCATCTGCCATATCTCATAATCATAATGGTAGATTATGGCGGGAAGCATCAGATGGATTTAAGCATAGCTATAGGTGAATAGGTTTCGTCATAATCAACACCTTGTTTTTGGCGATATCCTTTGCCACCAATCTAACCTTATAGGTAATCACATTACCATCCATGTCGGTTTCTTCTTGAAAACCCCGCCTTGCCTATAGGCTTTATGCCTTGTGGGTCGACCAGTTCAAACTTGGTTTTCCTTACATGGAATCCATTTAGACTTCATGGCAAGCCACTTATCCCTTCTGAACTTGTCGGCACTTCTTCATAAGCTGGTAGGCTCCTCATCATCAATGAGTAACACGTCGTTCGATTCACTTACGAAATCCATATCTCTCGGGAATATTGCGTGTTCTGCGGATCTCTGAAGATGTGGGTGTTATAATAGGTCCACCATTGCTCATCACTATGAGTTTACCGTCAGTGCTTCACTGTATCTCATTAATGTCTATTTGAGTCTCTCGAGCCTCCTCAAGCTCGACGACACTCCCATCGCTTTCTTGCAAGAGAAACTCTTTCTAGAAACACAAAGATGCCTCAAACAAACACCTTTTGTTTCACAGGATGATAGAATTGGTAACCCCTTGTTTCCTTAGGGTATCCAATAAATAGATATTTATCAGACTTAGCATCCAATTTGTCTGATACAGTCCGCTTCACATAAGCATGACAACCCCATATCTTCAAGTAAGATACATGAGGTTTCTTATTATTCCATATCTCATATGGAGTAGTTGAGACTACCTTGGTAGGCATTCTGTTTAACAAGTAAACAGCTGTCTGAAGTGCATAGCCCCAAAAGGACTTGGGAAGAGTTGCATGATTCATCATTGACCTGACCATGTCCAACAAGGTCCGGTTACGCCTCTCAGATACACCATTATGCTGTGGTGTATATGGCGGAGTCCATTGAGACAATATGTCATTGTCTCTTATATAATCAAGAAACTCTTGACTTAAGTATTCACCACCTCGATCCGATCGAAGTATTTTAATACTCTTATCATGTTGTTTCTCTACTTCATTTCTGAATTCTTTGAACCTTTCAAAGGCTTCAGACTTGTGTTTCATCAAGAACACATACCCAAACCGTGAGTGATCATCGGTGAAGGTAATGAAGTAGCTATAGCCTCCTAATGCTTGAGTTGGCATAGGTCCACATACATCAGTATGTATTAGACCTAGTAACTCTCCCACTCGTTCACCTTTTCCAGTAAAAGGTAACTTAGTCATCTTGCCTTTTAAGCATGATTCGCATGTATCGTATGAATCCAATTCAAACGATTCTGCACTCCACATCGCAATTCGCGACAAATGCCAATATATAGTAGAGTCTTATTGATTATCCTTGAGCACGCTTGTTGCTCGCTTCGATATTAAGATGTCATCGATACGCCCAACGATAAACACCATTGCTTAAAGTTCCAAATTCCATAAAGAACTCCATTCAAAGTTATGTAACAACAATTGTTACTAAAAGTCAATGGTACCCATTTCTATTTAAACAAGAAATAGAAATGATGTTCTTTATCAACGAAGGAACATAAAAGCAATTGTCCCTTCTAAGACAAGTCCTACAGGAGTTTCAACAAATACGCTTCCAATGGCGAGTGCAAAGAACCTCGCTCCATTCCCAACACGTAAATTTGACTCTCCTCGAAGTCTTCTTCTATTCCTTAGCCCATGTATGTCATTACATATATGTGAGTCACACCCAAGATCCAATACCCAAGTGTTTGAGGAAATAGAATGACAATCAATAACGAAGATATTCAAGAAGATGGGGCATCCGATGCCTTATTCTTCTTCACTGACTCAAGATAAATCTTGCACTTTCTTCGAATGGCTCTCCTTGCCATAATGATGGCAAGCAAGTTTCCTTTGTGCTAGTTCTACCTTCTTAGCCCTTCTCTTCTTTCCCTTCACTTGTTCCTTTGACTTCCTCTTAGAACCTTTCTTCGAGGAATCAACTAACAAGCACTGGCCCCTCGCCATGCTTCTCGTAAGACTCCATAGTCTTCAAAGATATTGAGCAAGACACGATGAACCTTCTAGCATCTCGTAGGTGAAGAGGAGCTTGAGACTTCGAACCTTTCAATCTCACTTGCTCATCAACCAACTCACAAAGATGAAGGATCACGATATGAGCATCCATATGCTCATGCCGCCAGCTTGGGTTCCATCGCGCTAGCATGATGCAACTCATTTGTTCGTAATCACTACATGTTTCGATAGGCCAACAATTGGTCCAGAGTTGCATCGTCACTAGATCAAGTGAAGAGGCGCTGAGGACATTTGCAAGCTTTTCAACCTTGAGAAACAATTCTCAAGCTTCTAAGCCACCCAAGAAGCTCTAAGACCAATTTATTCAATCCAAAATGGAACGCAAATTCAAAGACATCATGATCAATCTTAGAAATACAAACGAGCATATATGAGAAAATGATTTTAAAATGCATCAATATACATTTATAAATCCCATTCATTTTTCAATTTCAAAACCCCAAAATCACTTCGAGATCGTAGGTCCATCTCCGAATGGGTCGATATCCATCATAGTTATGAACAACCTCGAGAGAGTCCAACAAGCCATTCATAACTCGACGTAGGTATCAACTATACCGATTGCATATCACGATATGCAACTATCACAATGTGCTATCAACTAATTGAATGTTCACACATACATCGGGTTGTTAACACATTAACAAGTATGCATCATATGCATAGCACCCAACTTCACCTCCCTTTACATCGACCTTGGAGAGAGTCCAACAAGCAGATGCTCCAGGTTAAAGACAACCCAATAATCGGGAAATAGTTTTAATATGGTTAGAGCGCATTCAACCAATTAGCCCAGCTTGGAGAGAGTCCAACAACCAAAGCTAACGATTGACCTCTGACTCTTACCATATTAGTATTAAACTATTTCATGGTTTGAACATGTTCGGGTTCGAGCCGGGCTTGGAGAGAGTCCAACAACCCAAACAAGAAACGGAACTCTGGTTCTAACCATATTAATGGAAGGTGTAGGCTTTAATATTGTTTAAGGGTTTTTTATGTCTCATCCTCTTTGCATGCAAATAACTATTATCTACATGGCATGACATACATGGCATACATTTACATGTCACGACACGCATGGCATAATGTTATGCATCTAATGCAATTACATGGCATACAATTATGTCATGTATATAATTTCCTTATATGTCATAACTATTTATGGAAATAAAATATGTTTAAGATTTGATTCTCCAAATCAAATCATAATTAAATTAGGAAACAAATTTCCAAATCTAATCACATATTTTATTTATGGAATTATTTGATTAAGAAAAATCTATTTAGGAAACCAATTTCCTAAATCATTAAAACTACTTATGGAAATAAAATATTTTAAGATTTGATTTCCCAAATCAAATCATGATTAAATTAGGAAACAAATTTTCAGAATCTAATCAAATATTTTATTTATGGAAAATATCAATTTCCATAAATACTTCCAACTTTCCAAAAGTGGAAGATTTCCATAAATACTTCTAGACTTTCCAAAATTGAAAAATTTCCATAAATACTTCTAAATTTCCAAAATTAGAAAATTTCCAGAAATACATTATGACTATCGCAAAACCATTTTTACGATTATGTCGAAACACAACCTCGGGCTCGATACAATCGTTGGGTTTTAAGATCGCAAGGCAGTGTGTGTTCGATCACGTTTCGTAAACATGAACACAGCGGAAGCAATAAAAATAATAAATCTACATTTATTACAACACACACAACACACGCATGAATATTACAACAAGTGTAGACATAACCGTAAATTTAAATTTGCAATAAAAGGAAATTTATCTACGTTATACCTTTCGTATGACGTGTAGCGGGAACGGCATCAACCGGAATGATCCTCGCTAGAATCGTCTCTATCCGTATCCACGCCGAGTTCCTCGGGATGACTTCGCTAAGCCACGAGCTTCGTCTTCGTATGGGTTACTAGCCTCGTGTTGAAGACGACGTGATCGAGAGATGATCACGATCCGAATCAAAATTCGGATCCTAATACGAGTTCTCAAAACTCGCTTCTCCGGAGAGGTATTCGTCAACCAATTGACGAATCCTTCGTCCTCCACCTCAGAGGATTACCGGAGATCGAATCCCCGGTAGTTTAGCCGCTGTCGGAGCTCAAACCGTCGTCCAAACGACGCTCCGACGAGAGGAGAAGAAGCTGTCCAGAAAACTGGACAGCTTGGTGGAGGAGTAGGCGCCGGCCAAAACAAGGAAGCCAAGTGCTCACCTTTTCACCGAGGCCTAGGAAGATCACCGGAGGGTCGCCGGAGGATCACCAGCTGAAGCTTGGACGCTGGCAAGGACTTGGACGGCGACACAACAAGCTGGGCGGCAATGGAGTTGGGCGGCAATGAGGGTTGGGCGGCAACTTCTTGCTAGGGCTTGGATTAGGGCTTAATTATCCCTTAAGCCCTCTTTTATAGAGAACTAATTCTCTTAATGGTTAATGGATCATAACCATTAGGCCCGTTAACCCGCTCCATTAAGATAAGTTAAAATAAACCAAACCATGATGGTTTATTTTAAGTTAAAACGAACCGAACCAACTTTTGGTTCATTCGTTTAAAATAAACCAAACCCTTTGGTTTATTCTCCTCCATTGGATTAGAACCAAACCATTTTGGTCCATCCATTATGTCTTCATAAGACACGGCCCATCCACGCTTCCATTGCGACTGAAACAATGTCATGCTCGCTTTATGTTTGGTCCAACCAAACATAGTTTCTCTCGGTCTGAGAATCCCATTCTCAAGCTCGTTTTAAATCCTTTGGATTACACTCGTTGTGCGTGTGACCAAATAGGTTCTCGGTTTATGTTGGCCGTCTATAATTAACCATTAATTATAGAACGATCATGAGTGGCACCTAGTAGTACATCATGATCCCCAATTAACCGAAAAGATCAACGCTGATCCGTAACTATTTCAAACCCTTCAGCAGCTCGAATGATTCGTGCCCCATTCCCTTCACTCATCTTATACCCACTTGGTTCAGGACATGGTCTATTGTGTCAGTCCCCACTAGGTTGACTACGTCACACCTAGCCCAAGTATCATTTCCTCATCCTACGGATTCTAGTTACTACACATGTATCCAAGAGTACCTTACTCTAAACATGTATTGCTTTGGCCAAAGACTTTAGTAATAATCCGACGAGAGGCCATGGGTATACATCTCCTCGCAAGGAGTGGTGAATCCTTTATAGGCTATTCAAACACCTTCGATCACTTTGACTTATACCCAATCATCCCGGATCCACATCTCCTTGGAGATGTTTGCTTAAGATGTCAAAGCATAAGTCTCCATGATCAAGATGACTTGAATACCGCAAGTCAAAGGAACATCGCACTTAAGCTACAGTAAGAACTTCATTGACATATCTATATATGCAGAGAACCATATGAAGTCTTACGGCTGGTCACTCCAATGAACTAGTTATCATAACTAGCATCCACGATTAACTCCGGACATCACTATGTCTCCAGCCAGTGAGAATCAGCTGCTTGGATACACCAAGGAGTATACCTCGTGCTAGTCTTGACAGAATTGATGGTGTCCAAATCCATCAATTCATCGACTAGGGATAATTCCGATACATCACAATTACACATGTAGAGATACTCACCAGTTGTGATCCAATCACAAATTCTCTCATGCTGTGAATCGTATCGTGGACATTCAGTAAATGAGTTTAAGATCCAATCAAATACATAAAACATGTATACTCAAATAGTGAATCTTCATTTATCATATAAATGGTTCATACATAAGGCGATTGCCTTAGGACATCTCTCATATATTACTAACAATTGGGAGGGAGAATCCCCTCCTTCGGGAGATGAGGAAGGGACAGGGGAGGTACTGCCTCCCCTTCTTGGCTCATAAATGGTTAGGGGTTGAGACCCCGGCTGGTCGGAAGATAAGGGAAGAAGAGCCGATGAACTTGAGGCTCCTTTCTTGATGAGCCGTAGTTTTTTCCGGGGGGATGATGGAGATGCTACCGACTTGCCTCTTTTAGTCGATGTTTTCTTCTTCTTGGCCTCCTCGATCGCCTCCCCTTCCACCAAAGCCTTCTGCATTAGATTATCTGCAAGGTATACTGATAAGAAAAATGAATAACCTAGAAAAGAGTAAGTATCACCCTACCTACAAAGAATCAAGTCACAAAGGTAGGGGAGACAATCCAAAGTGGCTTAAAAGAGGAGTTTCTATTAGATGGTTTGAGCAGTAATGTAACTCTCCTAATACTCTATACACTTCCGGGAAGGGGCATTTGGTCCTCATTTCTCGGAAGGGAGGCAATTCAGGAAGGGCTACCTTCCATGTATTAGAATAGGGCAGAGACTCAGGAAGTTGTACAAAGAAATACAATTCTTCCCAGCCCTTGTGGGAAGTGGGTAGGTTCACCAAGAATTGGCAGTCTGAATGACTAGATAGATAGAAGAGACCTGCCTTAGAAGATTTTAGTTGGAAGAAGCAATGGAATATTTTAGGGGTTAGAGAAAGGTTCAAGTGTTGGAATACTATGTGAGCTCCCGATAAAATTCGAAAGGAGTTGGGGGTGAATTGGTTCAGGGGTAGCCCATAGAAGTTTAGAAGGTCCAAATAGACCGATGGTACCGGCAAGGATAGGCCGTTAAAAAATTGTTCGGAGAAAAAGCATGTCAAGCCGGAGGGAGGATTATGAGGCCGATGCAGTTTAGTCGTGAAACAACATTTTATAGAGGGGTCTATGTAGTTGTGCTTAATATTAAAGAAATAATGGTTACAATCTAACTGGGTTATGGTATGTTCATACCAGGCGGGTGAAGAGATGGTCCTAGGAGCCTTGGGTGTGAACAAAGCAGAGCACTTACTCGGAGGTTAAGGAAGAATCGTGTGGGGAAAGGAAGGACTGGGTCGCCGAAACGCCGCCAGTGAAAATCACGGAAGGAGAAGAACAGGCTGGATTGTTAAGCACACTAAACGATACCTAAAAGGAGAAGGCAGGGGTTTATATAGGGTTTTCCATGACGATTCAACTGCACAAAAGGAGAAGAAGAAGCGGAGGCCATAAGCCCATCGGGCCTCCTTAAGTATACCTAAGGGAGGTATAAGGGAACAGATGGATCTAAGTTGAGAAATGAAGAGTAGGTCAGAAACTTCATGTACATTTGGAAAGTCAAGCTTATAACTTCGCTTGACTATTTTTTGGGGTTGACTAATGATACTGCTGGTACCTTTTCTATATAGTTCCCGATAGAAGGGTTAGCGGGTGACCCATGATCCGATCCAAAATATTCGGCTCAGCGAAGGGAGAAAAAGAAGAATGGTTCGGGCGCAAATATCAGAGGCTATTGGTCCGGGCACGAATATCAGAAGCTATTGGTCCGGGCGTGAATATCAGAAGCTATTGGTTCGGGCACGAATATCAGAAGTCATTGGTACGGGAGAATATCTAAAGCAATTGGCACGGGAGAGTTAGCAGAAGCAATTGATACGGCAAAGAAGAGACGGAAGGCACTTCGCTAAGAGTGGAACAAGAATTGGTTTAAACAGATAATTCGTAAGCGATGGGATGGATAGAGGTTGGCTTAACTCGATCGATACTGAAGGAAGTTTGACAGAAAAAGAGGAATTGGTTCGGTTGATGAGGAACCCTAGGGCTAGGCGCGTCTATAGACCTAAGCTAGCTTCACTCAAAGCGGATGGTTGAGGGAGATAGTCTAACCTAGTTACCCGAAAAGTAGAGAAGGAGGTGTTAGGCAACGACTTGGGAGGCCCCACGCAATATTCCAAGGAGTCTTCACTCCTCATATCTGTAATAGAATTATTCTCCAGGTGAAGGGGGTGGGCACGTGTACGATGGAGATAACCTGCGACGTTACAATGAAGGGAAAGGGAAGATAAAAGGGAGGAAGCGAGGAGGAAAAGGGGATCCGCAATTATTCCCACCCAGCAAGAGAGAAGGAGACGCAGGAGAAGAAGGAGAGCGACAACTGCCTCGCCGGAGAAGAAGGACGGAGATCTGTCGATTGTTACATCTCTTGTATTTTTCTCGTTTTGTGATATCACTGTAAGAGGTTTTTCTCTTCCACCTTCGGGAACTTTCTTTCCGTAAAGGAGGACCTTCATAGTGAAGGTGCTTAGGCACTGCATCTGGTGAGAAAAGCTCACCTCCGTGGAGTAGGAATCCTTATTCCGAACGACGTTACATCTTGTGTCTGAGTCTCGAGAGCTGATGTGGGTTTCTTGCATTTCATCTGCTTCATCTTCTTATTCTCTACTGACTGCGGCCTATGAAAACTCTCTGAGATCTCCCTCAGTGCTTCACTGCATTGAAAAAGGAGTGAACAGATTTTCACCCCGTCCCGCATCAACCATCATTGGCCGGCCCCCATGCCATGTCACCATGACATGGCAATTGGTCAAGTCAAAATTGACCATTCATCTTCCTTCTCAAGTCAAGTCAAACTTGACCTCTTATCTCCCATGGTTGATCAAATCTAACCACTTGATTCAAGTCAATTTGATTTAATGAATCTCTATTCATTAATTTAAATTGACTCAATGAATCAAATCTAAATTAGACTCATTCAACACTTGAATCAAATTGAGTCTTACTCAATTAGTCTAATTTAGAGTACACTTAATCCAATTTGGTTCATCCCATAAACCTAATCCTCATGGTTCATCATATGAACCTAATCTTCATCTAATTTCCCTTTGTGTGTGACCCTATAGGTTCTTGTAACATTGGCAATATCCCTAAACCGATTTAGGAACATAAGCAATGAGCGGTATCTAGTAACACATCATTGCTACCCAAGTTACAAGAATGTTGAGCTCCAACATCACCTTTGTGACTACTAATTGTGACTCTCACAATATGTGACAATGTCCCTCTATCCTTGACATCTAGATTGACCAATTGAGGCATAGACCGTGTCATCCTCGATACAATCTATATCTTGAACTCCAAGTAGACTCACTCTAATCAAATGAGCTCAATATCTCATATTGACTCATTTGGGCATGGCCATGCACTTCATGGTCTCACTCTATCAAGAATAATGATGTCACTCCCATCACATAGGAGGGATAGATCTCATCTACATCACTCACATCCCTCCGCATAATTTGTTACATACCCAGTAATCGCCTTTATAGTCCACCCATTTATGGGTGACATTTGACGAAGCCAAAGTATGCAACTCCTTATGTAGGGAATCATGGTGACTTCATGTCTAAGGACTAATAGTCATACTAATAGCCACATAAGAAAGTATATGACACTCATATAATGATCCATGATACTTTCTCATGGCGGGTCATTCAGTATACATTCTCCAATGCATACTCATGTGTCAACTTGATATCTCATATCCATGACTTGTGAGATAAAGTCATCATGTTGACCTACATGCTAGTCTCTACGCATTAACAGTAGAGAACCATGCCTGAATGTTAGTACTTGACTAGGAATGATTAAGAGTAGTGTTCTCTATATCATCTCATTATCGATTCAACCAATCGATTGATATAGATAAGAACCTTCTACTCAAGGACGTTATTATACTTAGTTTATTTGGCACCAATACAAGTAAATATAATAACCATGCCTTTATGAATAGGAATATGATACAATAAAGTTCATACAACAATCATCACATGATTGGATCTAGGGCTTTCACTAATAGTTACGAGGGTAAACCCTCATAATAATTGTAGATCTTTCAGAGAGCTTCGATTTAGTAGGTAGATCATTCTATGAGTCCACTTGTGCGATAAGATATGGTCATTTTACCGTCGATTACTCCAAAAGAGAATACTTGCAAACACACAACCAAAAGAAGGGTACCAAGACTTCGTCTTGGATTAGTAGTGCTGGAAGAAAAAAAATACGAATCGAAAAATACGAAAAGAAAACCAAAAAGTGCTAGATTGGTGGTTTCACCAAATCTTAGTGCCCCCGCTCTGATACCAATTGTTGGATCGAGAAGCGTCGCTAGAGGGGAGGGGGTGAATAGCGAGCGTAAATCTTTTCTTTCCATTCGTTCGATATACGAGTAAGCACAGCGAAAAGGTAAAAAGACACATTTAATTTTACTTGGTTCATAACCTAGCGGTTGCTACTCCAAGGCCCTAATGGTCCTAGACCGCGTACGGAGGGCAAAGCACTATATGATCTCCTCCTCGTCGGAGGTAGGAGACAACGATCACAAAACTGAAAGTACGAGGATGAGGCAACAAGCCTACCTCACCTCGTTACGATTAAAACAAATAATATAATAACAAAAAAAATTACTTATTGCTGCTGCCGACGAAGAAGATTAGAACTTGTCGTCGCGTCGGCGTTATGACGATGTTGGAGCTTTGGCGTTGTAGGAGGACTTGAGAATAATCTTGATGAATGAATGGGTTGGAATCCTCCCCTCCTTTTATAGAGTTTGGTCTCAGAATAAGTCTCCTCATCTTTTGGAAAAAATCACGAAGTGGTACAAAATTTTATCGTGAAGTGGCCGCATCAAACATTATCCATTTTGACCTAGCGCAAAAGGTCGATTCGTCGCCATCAGTCGACTGATGCCTTCCATCAGTCGACTGATGAGCATCAGTCGACTACCCAATCACTAGCAGTCGACTGCCAGCCTGGCCACTTTCTTGCAATAAGAGGTTAGAACGAAAAATGATAAATGCGACGGTTTCTGACCGTCCGATCTCGACCTAGACCTTCCACAGGAAGTCTTAGTCGGATCGCCGCCTACGATCGTCCCTGTACAGAGGACATGACCTTACTTGCGCTCACTCACACGAGCTCACCTCAACTTGTAGCTTCTGCTTCCGGTCTTCCACCTGATTCCTTCGGCTCCCTCCGAAGTCATCCCGGTGTCGCCCGACCACCATAGCTCCCTCCGGGTGTCACTGACCTTTAGCTCTAGCTTTAGCACTTTCTGCACACTTGATTTAGCTCATGAGATAACGATGTAAACTTAACTTTGTGTCTTTATCATAATTAAAACCCAGGTTCGATTATCTGGTGCCCCTGCACCAATAGATTACCCTAATCAAATGAGCTCAATACCTCATATTGACTTATTTGAGCATGGTCATGTATTTTAGTAGTCTTACTTTATCAAGGGACCCACAGATATCACTTCCATCATATGGAAGGGATAGATCTCTTTTCCATCACTCACATCCCTCTTCATAATTCATTGCATACTCATTGATCGACTTTATAGTCCACCTTGTTACAGGAGACATTTATGGATACCAAAGTATACAACTCCTTATGTAGGGAACCATAGTGATTTCAAGTCTAAGGACTATTCATACCAATAGTCACTATGAGAATGTTTATGACACTCGTATGATAATCTAATAAATATTTGTTGGTGCAATCGACCCAGGTCACGATTGACCAAGACTCAAGCTTGACTCGAGAGATGTTTTGATGTTCAACAAAACCGTATGACAATGTGATTGTCATGGGAAAGGCCAAGTCTTGGGTACTTGGCATGGAAAGTCCAACATGGGTTGGCAAGGAAAGTCCAAGCATGGGTCTTGGCATGGAAAGTCCAACATGGGTTGGCAAGGGAAAGTCCAAGCTTGAGTCTTGGCATTTGAGAAGTCCAAGAGGTTTGATATTAGCGACGTAAAGTCCAAGCGGGAGTCTTGGCAGTATAAGTCCAATGGTTGGCGGCGTAAAGTCCAAGCGGAGTATTGGCAGCGTAAGTCCAATGTGCCTTGGCGGTGTAGACACCGTTAGCATGACATAGCCGATGGAAGCACCTGAAGGCTAGCACAATAGATGAATAAGTCATGGATGACTTAGAGGGATCCGAGAGGCGTGAGGCTAATGGAGATGGCTAGAAGGCTTAAGTCTAGACTACAGGTGGTCTAGCAAGTATGGGGGAACCATACTTGGGTTAAACCTCATGTTTGAGGTGTGCCAGTCGACTGGTGTCATGTGGCAGTCGACTGGCGTGAGTCAACTAGGGTTTGACTGTAGGAATTGGCCTATCAGTCGACTGTCAGAGGTGGGCAGTCGACTGATTGGACAAGCAGTCGACTGATCTTGTGATCAGTCGACTGGTGCTCGAGAATTCGGGCACAGAATGGAGTCGAGACTCAACTGCGAGGCTAGCAGTCGAGTGAAGGCTCCATCAGTCAACTGATGGACATGATCAGTCGACTGATGTCCTATCCGTTGGATTTTTCAGGCGTGGATTACATCGTTGTCTCACAAGAACAAAGATGTCATCGATCGTGATGGTCCCGAGCAATGATCGACGGCAATTTCACCAGTGCAAAGAGCTTTAAATGGAGCTCATGGAGGAGGAAATCAACAAGGTTCTTTGAGGTGTTTTGGGGTGAGTTGCTGCTGCAATTCAGGGTCTCCAAGTGCTACTCGATCAACCTAGCAAGCAAGCATTCAAAAGAGCTTTGTGTAAAGTTTTCTTTGCATCTCTTGTTATTATTTCATATTGTATTTGCTTGTTGTATTTAGTTTATTATTGTAAACTATTGTAAGAGGTTTCTCCACCTCCAACTTGTGTCGAGAAGGAGTTATTGCATAGTGGTGTGTGATTGGCATCGCTAGATCTCTTTAGAGCTCGATCCGTGGAGTAGGAACCGTTCGGTTTCAAACCACATTAAATACTTGTGTTTGCATATTTGTCTATTTTATTATTGCTTTATTATTATTATTCCACTGCGCGCTATCGAAAATTGTAGATAAATGTGAACAATTTCCATCTCGCAACTAGCATGATGCTATTCACCCCCCCCCCCTCTAGCGGTCAATATTTCCTCTACAACATTCTCATGGCGGGTCAATTCAGTCCATATTCTCCAATATATACCTATGTGTCAACTTAATATCCTATATCCATGACTTGTGAGATAAGTCATTAGTTGACCTACATACTAGTCTCAGTGTATTAATATTATCCTTGTATATTAATACTTGACTAGGAACAGTTACGAGTAGTGTTCTATATATATCTATAGTACCCCACTATCAAGTAAACAACTTGATATGTCATAGACTAGAACGAACTACCCTAGGATATTATTATATTTATTTAAATGGCACATCAATGAAGTAAATACAATAACCATAAAATTTGCCTTTATTATGAAATATGATACAAAAAGTCCCTTTACCAATCATCTCATAATCGGCACTTAGGGCTAATACTAACAGTTATATCGCCATGTATTGCATGTGTTGTGTTTGTCTTATGTTGTATTTATTTCTATTTGTATTCCATTGTGCACACTAATATTTTGTAGACGAACGCGAACAAATTCGAAGCGACAAGTAAAATTGCTATTCACCCCTCCTCTAGCAACGTCATCGTTCCTAACAAGTGGTATCAGATCTAGGAGCTCTTCTACAGACTGACCGCCTAGGTAGCAATGCTAGAGGGAAGAAGGAAGATGGAGGAGCTAAGTTTTAGACTAGGTCATGACATCAACACACCACCATCCTACGAAGACTATGAATTTGAAGGTTTCAATCAATGGAAAATAGGGATTAAGAACTTCCCAATGATGGTGGATATCAAGCTATGGTCCGCCTTGATAGAAGGTTGTGAATTTCCAAGGACCAAGAAGGGTGGAATCATCAAGGTTGAGAAATGGACCAAAGAATAACTCAAAGGGTTCAAGACAAACCTTAAGGTAATCAAAATGCTAAGTGATTTATTACCTAATGATGTCTTGTCCAAATTAGGTGAATATAAGGATATCAAAGAGCTTTGGAGCAAATTGGCAAAGTACCATGAGAATCCTTCACTAGCCCAAGAAGCAGAGGAGAAATTCGAAGAAGAAC
Source organism: Wurfbainia villosa (assembly GCA_025175895.1). Lineage (NCBI taxonomy): Eukaryota > Viridiplantae > Streptophyta > Magnoliopsida > Zingiberales > Zingiberaceae > Wurfbainia > Wurfbainia villosa. The sequence goes on along the minus strand of CM046002.1, from coordinate 34,571,227 downwards.
CAAATTGCTCATCCTCTCAAGCTCAAGAAGAAATCACATCATCATCATCCCAAGAGCTTGAGGAATCGAAGGTTGAAAGGCCATCAAAATCCGTGGAAGAGGAAATTATGGAAGTCTCCACCTCTAGGATTGAGGGGGGAGGAGAGACCATCCTCAATGTCGGAGCAAGAAGAAGAACCATCTACCTCCAGAAGAGAAGAAGAGAAAGAAAAAAATTCCCTTACCCCTATAGGTAACTCAAGGAAAATTAATAATAATAAAAGTCATATCATGTGTTTTGAGTGTAGGGAAGTAGAGCACTATAATAGCAAGTGCCCAAAAAGAGTCAAGAAGGCTCAACCGGCACCTAAAGTCAAGGACAAGTCAAAGGAGGCCGAAGCCCCAACAATTAAGAGATAGGAGTATATCATTTGCTTCAAGTGCAATCAAAGGGGTCACTATAAGACTCAATGCCCTAGGGGAGGAAGCAAACCCAGGGCAAAGGAGGAGCATCACATGTAGGAGGAATTTCTAAAACAAACCCTAAGGTAAATTTAAATAATGCTCCTACTTTACGTAATGATAGGAAGCATGCTAGAAATCTCCTTGCCATCACTCATGAAAAGCATGCTAGAAATAACAAATATTATTGCTTAGGTGTCAAACATATTAATTTACTTAAGGACAAATCTAGAACCAATACCTCAAGAACTATCATACCTAAGGAAGCTATTAGGAAGATAAAGAACCATTTAGGCATTAACCTTAAAAAGGATAGGCATATGCCTAAGAGGACGAACAATGCCCAAAAGCAAATGAAAATTCAAAATTTGAGACATTAGTGGTAGAAAATTAAGCCTTGAGGACAAGGCTTGAGAAATTGGAGAAGACCCTTAGAACAATGACAAATTCAATAAATGGGTCTAATAACGAAAAATTAGAATGTAGGAGGCAAGAGTCTTCCAAGGATAGGAAAGGCTTGGGTCACAAGCCTAAGTCCAAGGAGGTTATGTCGACCTACCATAGCATTCTATTTGACAATGCAACCACCCATTGGTTTAGAAAGACCAAGGTTAATAAGGAATCCCCAAGGCTAACCATGGTAAGTATCAAGTGACTAAGGCTTTGAAGAAGTATAGGAAAGTCACTAGCAAGGTTACAAGAGGAGTTACCCCTAGAGTTAACCTTGACAAGACCCAAATGACCAAGGCTTCAAAGCCTAGAAGGGTCATTAGGAATGTACTAAGGGAGGATATCCCTAGTGAGTACCTAGTCAATCCAAGGAGCTCAAATAGGTTTTGAGTTATTAGGAGCGTGATTCCTTCACGCTAGATGGGTTAGACTTGAATTGGTGAGGTAGTTAACCTAACCATAACAAAGTTGACACTTTATGACATTTTCAAGGTTATGGAATACCTTGAAAAAAAGTTTGGATTTATTTCCTAAAAGATTTTAGGATGTAGCAATTAAATTCGAGAAGTTTGAAAAATTGATTAAAATTGGCACAATTAGATTTAGAGGTCATGGTGTGTCATATTGGATTTTTGGCACACTTAAAAGATTGATCTATTATGGAAAATTTGGGTTTAATACTAGGAAATGACAATTAGGTTTAAACTTTAGGTATTTTTATACCTTGATATTGTTGGGAATCGGTACGTCGCTAGAGGGAGGTGAATGGCACGTACATTGTTGCTTGATGGAAATCGTTCGCGTGCTTGCTAAAAGTGTTAGTGTACGCAGCAGAATATATAATAACAAAAAAAATACACAAGCACAAGAACAATACGCAAGATATAACATGGTTCATAACCTTAGGGTTCCTACTCCACAGATTGAGCTCAAATGAGTCCTAGTGATACAAAGACCACCACTAATCACAAACACTCCTTCTCATCAATAAGTCAGAGGCAGAGAAACCTCTTACAACGATTACAAAAGTAATACATGTAATAAACAAGCAAATACAAATGAAATATACAAAATAATGTAAAGAAAACTTTACAACTATTACTTTGGATGCTTGCTTGTTCATTACTTGAATCGTACTTGAAGACACTGATTTGCACCAGCAAATCTCCCAAGAAATTGCTGCCAAATCCTCCTCCACAAGATGCTTTTATAACCTGCATTCGGGCTGGATTCGCACCTGGCAGTCGACTGATCGCAACCATCAGTCGACTGCTCCTATAGTCGTTGTGAGACAACGACTCGATCCACGTTGGATAGGTTCCAACGGATACACTGGCAGTCGATTGCTATTACACATCAGTCGACTATCGAGGTCGATCGATGACGGCCACAGAGTTCTGCTCCGTAACCTCAAGCCATCGATCGCCCAATGTCTCGCCAATCGCCAAGGCCTTTATCGCAGTCGAACCCTAGTCGACTCACGGTAGTCGACTAGTCATAATCTCAGTCGATTGCTATAAGCCGACTCGACTACCAAGTGTCAAAACACTTGGCCAATCGACTGGTCCAAAGCCCCAATCGACTGATAACCTCAACCATGAGATTTAACCCCAAGTATGATGCCCTCATACTTGCTAGATCACCCTTAGCCTAGACCTAAGCCTTCTAGCCACCTCCATCAGCATCACGCCTATCGGATCCCTCCAAGTCAGTCATGACTTGTTTATCCATACGCTAGCCTTCAAGTGCTTCCATTGGCTATTGTCATGCTAAGCTAATATATACTGCCAAGGCACATTTGGGCTTACACTGCCAAGACTACCGCTTAGATTTTACACCACCAAACCATTGAACTTATGCTACCAAGACTCCTACTTGGACTTTATGCCACCAATATCAACCCTTGGACTTTCCTTGCCAACCCATATTATACTTTCCAATTGCCAAGACTCAAGCTTGGACTTTCCCTTGCCAAGACCCATGCTTGGACTTTCCATGACAAGTACCCATGACTTGGACTTCCCCATGACCATCACATTGTCATCCATTTTATCGAACATCAAAATACTGCTTGAGTCAAACTCGAGTCTAGTCAATCGTGACCTGGGCCGATTGCACCAACAATCTTCCCCTTTTTATGTTTGACAAAAACCACGAACACCTTTGAGTTAGGCCACCTAACTCAAATCTCCTTATCAATTCTCCCAAATTGGTAATCTCAAATTCTCTCATTGATTTTCCCATCAATTCTCCCCCTTTTTGGCATACATCAAAAAGGTTCTCCCCAAGGGTGTCAATATCTCATATCTCAATGATATCTTATAATCTCTCCCTTGGTCCAAAAATATCTAGGATGTCTTCACTCTTCCTAGTGATAAGTCTCATATCACTAAAGAGAGGCAATCCTCACTTCTCTAAAAACTCAAAATTCTCTCCCTCATGAGGAAGAATACATCTATCATCCCATGATGGATAACCTCCCTCTAAAGACTTGACATTGTCCTTGGAGAGTCCCTAAGCCTATAGGAACACTAAACCATCAAAATTAAGGTTAAAAGTTCAACCTTGAACTTTCACACACCTTAAAATTTAATACACACCCAAACAACTCTCCTAATCTATATCTAATGGATTTTCACTCTTTCCAATGTTTTCCAAAATATATCCTAGGGTTATGAGCAGTTAGGATAGCCTAACATAGCTAAAATCAGGCTAAACAAACCTTGTTTACCTAAAATTAGGTCCGATAATGACTTATTAGCCAAATGATGATCGCTTTGACACTAGTCAATCATTATAAGCATACAAATGAAGAAATTCAGTTTCAGAAACCGAAATTGAGAAATACATAAGTAAAAATATGTATTTTGGAAAATCTTAAAAATTCATACGTACATTACTTATAACAACTACAATTGGTGAAAAATATTTGAAAAATAAAATACCCATAAAAATAGGAGATTGAAACAAAGTTCAAAACCATTGAAAATTTCAATATTTTGACCCTATTTTGTATCAACTCTATCAATGGTAATTGCTATCAAAAGATAAACTTTACCAAGGTTTTTCAAAATGATTTTAAAATATTTTTAAAACCATATATTGGATCATGATCAATGGGCTCAATGCACATGACTTGCACATTAGCTTTTCCCATGATCCACCCATGGTATTAGATGAGTTTGAGTTCATCTAGATGCAAAAACTATGCACCTTGAACTTAACTCATTTTCTAGCACCTCACATGTGTCTAGGGTGTATCAATACACACACATATCAATTTGATGTGAGATGTGTATTTTGTTCATCCTAATCAAGGGTTTCGTGCATTTTTCTAAGGCAACACTACTTGATTTCCTTATACATGGGACTTTAAGTCATGCCATAGTCCTTAAATCAATTTTAATTACCTTAAGTGAATGAATGATGATTATGGAATAAATGATAACATAAATAGAACAAGTGCCAATAATCATGATATCATGACATAAAATATAACCTAAGTATACATGACATAACAACTAACCTAAGTATGATCATGACATATAATATGATTAAAACTAAACATGAAGTCATGACATGTTATATGGCAATCAAGGCATAACAAATAAAATATAAAGGTATAATAATACCTAAATTTTAATATTAGTTGTCATTTATTAGTATTAAGTTCATTTTTCCATAATAATCACTTATCCCCCAAGGGTGCCAAAAATCTAAAATGACACACCATGACTCTAAGACCTAACATGTGTCAATTTGATTAGTTTTTCAAACTTCTTAAATGATATTGGCATATCCTAAAATCCTTTAGGATATAAGATCAAACTTATTTTCAATGTACCCATAACCTTGAAAATGACCTAAAGTGTCACCTTTATCATGGTTAGGTTAACTACCTATCCATTTAAAGTTGGTACACCCTAACCCATTTAGCGTGAATCGATCACGCTCCTAGGAACCCAATACCTATTGGAGCTCCTTGGGTTTACTAGGTATTTCTTAGGGATGACCTCCCTAAATACTCTCCTAATGACCCTCCTAGGCTTGGCAGTCTTGGTCATTGTGGTCTTGCCTAGGTTAACTCTAGGGGTGACTCCCCTTGTAACCTTCTTAGTGGCTTCCCTAGATTTCCTTGAAACCTTAGCCACTAGGCACACACCATGGTCAACTCTAGGGATGACTTCCCTTGTGACCTTGGTTTTCCTAGACCTAGGTTGTGTTCCATAATCGAATGGAACATTATGGTAAGTCTCCTTGGATTTAGGTTTGTGACCCAAACCTTTCTTGGCCTTGGATGGTTCTTGTCTCCTAGGCCCTTGACTTTGACTCCTAGACCCTAGATTTTGGCAATTTGACCCTTTAATTTGATTTTGCATCTTTTCAAGGGTCTTCTCCATTTTCTCAAGTTTTAACCTCAAAACTTGATTCTCTAACTCCAATTTTTCTATTTTGGTGGGCTCATTGTTTATTTGATCATTTTTGCCCTTCCTAGGCATATGTCTAGATTTCTTTTGATTAAATCCTAGATGGTCTTCTATTTTCCTAATAGTTTCCCTAGGTAGGATTTTTATAGGGACATTAGTCCCAAATTTCTCCTTAGTTGAATAGGTCTAGAGTCATAATTTCTAGACTTGTCCTTAGACCTACAATCAACATGTTTAGCCCCTAAATAATAAAGCCTATTTCTAGCATGCTCTTTATGATAAATTGCAAGTGAATTAAAAGCATGCTTTTGATTCTTACATAAAGAATGAGCATTATGAAAATATACCTTAGGGTTTGCTTTAGAAGCTCCCCCTACATTGTTGACTCCTTCTTGGCCTTTCTTCCTCCCCCTAGGACATTGACTCCTATAATGCCCCTTTTGTTTGCACTTGAAGAACACCACATGCTCCTTTCTCTTCCTAGTGGGGACTTCGGCATCCTTGGTCTTTGGAACGACTTGTGTCATCTTCTTGACCTTTTTCAGACACTTGATCTTATAATGCCCGGCTTCCCTACACTCAAAGAAAATTATATGATTTTTATTTTTAACTAGATTGCTTGAGTTACCTAGGTCAATGGTGGAAGTTTGGACTTCTTCATCTCTTCTGAATGTTGATGGTTCTTCTTGATTTTGCTCTTGTTCTGGAGTGGATGGTCTCTCCTCCCCCTCAATCCTAAAGGTGGATGCCTCTTCTACTTCTTCCACCTCCTCTTCCTCCTTGGATGTCGAACACTCCTCAACCTTCGAATCCTCACTTTCTTTTGAGGATGAGCTTGCTTCTTCGACCTCTTCCTCAAATTGAGCCGATGATGGTTCTTCATGGAGCTTGGCCAATTTGATCCAAAATTCTTTTGCATCCTTGTATTCACCTAACTTGGACATAACATCATTAAGAATTAAATAAATCAAGAATTTTATTACCTTATTACTTCTCTCAAATTCTTGGAGTTGTTCCTCGGTTCACTTTGTCATTTTTAGGAATCCTCCCTTAGGCCCTCTTAGAAATTTGAATCCTTCCATCAAGGTGGCCCAATCCTCGATGTCCATCATCATCACGAAGTCTTCAATCCTTGTCATCCATTGGTTGAAGCCTTCTCGTCTATAGAATGCATATGGAATTAGGGTGTTGATGTCCCATCCCAATTTATCTTCAAACTCCATCTTCTTCCTCTAGCGGTCCTCCCTTGGTTGTCAAACCTTGAAGAGCGGCCTTACTCTGATACCACTTGTTGGGAATCGGTACGTCGGTAGAGGGGGTGAATGGCGCGTATGTTGTTGCTTGATAGAAATCGTTCGCGTGCTTGCTACAATTGTTAGTGTACGCAGCAGAATATATAATAACAAAAACAAATACACAAGCACAAGCACAATACGCAAGATATAATGTGGTTCGGAACCTTAGGGTTCTTACTCCACGGATTGGGCTCGAATGAGCCCTAGCGATGCGAACACCACCACTAATCACAAACACTCCTTCTCGACAATAAGTCAGAGGCGGAGAAACCACTTTCAATGATTACAAAAGTAATACACATGATAAACAAACAATTACAAATGAAATACATAAAATAACGTAAAGAAAACTTTACAACTATTACTTTGGATGCTTGCTTATTGATTGCTTGAACCATGCTTGAAGACCCTGATTTGCTCCAGCAAATCGCCTCAAAATGCCCAAGAAATTGCTACCAAATCCTCCTCCACGAGCTGCTTTTATAACCTACATTCGGGCTGGATTTGCGCCCGGCAATCGACTGATCGCGACCATCAGTCGACTACTCCTGTAGCCATTGTGAGACAACGACTCGATCCACGTTGGATAAGTTTCAACGGATACACTAGCAGTCGACTGCCATTACCCATCAGTCGACTGCCTAGGTTGTAGCCGACTAACCAGTCGGCTATCGAGTGTTCTTCTCCTATAACCTCGACCATCAGTCGATTGTCATCTATGGTAGTCAATTGCTCAAGCCATCAGTCGACTACCCAATGTTGGCAATCGACTGCCAAGGCCTTTACCACAATCGAATCCTAGTCAACTCACGGTAGTCGACTGGTCATAATCCCAATTGACTGCTACAAGCCAACTCGGCTGCCAAGTGTCAAAACACTTGGTCAATTGATTGGTCCAAATCCCCAGTCGACTGATAACCTCAACCATGAGGTTTAACTCCAAGTATGATGTCCTCATACTTGCTAGATCACCCTTAGCCTAGACCTAAGCCTTCCATCCACCTCCATCAGCCTCATGTCTATCGGATCCCTCCAAGTCATTCATGACTTGTTCATCCATACCCTAGCCTTCAGGTGCTTCCATCGGCTATTGTCATACTGAGCTGGTATATACCGCCAAGGCACATTTGGGCTTACACTACGAAGACTACCGCTTGGACTTTACGCTGCTAAACCATTGGACTTATGCTGCCAAGACTCCCGCTTAGACTTTACGCCGCCAATATCAACCCTTGGACTTTCCTTGCCAACCCATGTTGGACTTTCCAATTGCCAAGACTCAAGCTTGGACTTTCCCTTGCCAAGACCCATGCTTGGACTTTCCATGCCAACCCATGTTGGACTTTCCAATTACCAAGACGCAAGCTTGGACTTTCCCTTGCCAAGACCCATGCTTAGACTTTCCATGCCAAGTACCCATGACTTGGACTTTTCCATTGCCAAGTGTCCCACTTGGACTTTCCATGCCAAGTACCCATGACTTGGACTTTCCCATGACAATCACATTGTCATACATTTTGTCGAACATCAAAATACCACTCGAGTCTAGTCAATCGTGACCTGGGCCGATTGCACTAACAGATATTATAAAATTGTCATGCTTTATTTGCCTTGTCATGTCATTGTAGGAACTTCAATGAGCGTTAAAGGGGGGTGAATGGCGCATTTCGTTCGCTTGATTGAATTTGATCGTGTCGCTTGTCTACAATGTTGTTAGCACAATGGAAATACAAAAAAGCACAATAAAAACACAAACACGATAATACACACGATGTAACGTGGTTCGGAACCCTAGTTCTTACTCCACGGGGCAAGCTCGATAACGAGCTCTAGTGATGTACAAACCACTACTCAATAAACTCCATCTCGACAATACATCAGAGGTGGAGAAATCTCGTACAAGCGATCTTACAACAATAAGAAAGAAATACAAGTAAAATACACAAAACAACATAAAAAAAACTTTACAAATGTGAACTTGAATGTTTTCTTGTTGATTGCTTTGGACCGCACTTGAAGACCCTGATTTGCACTAGCAAATCACCTCAAATCGTCCAAGAAATTGTTGCCGAAATCCTCTCTGTCGAGCTCCTTTTAAGCCTCTGCGCGACTTGGATTTCTACCTGGAAGTTGACTGCCAACAGTGTCATTGTCTCACAACGGACTTGATCCACGTTGACATTCAAGCCAATGGATACATTAATGATGTCATTTCCATCGATCATTGCTCAAGCCCTTCTCAACCAAAACCACCAACAGTCGACTGCCATCCATGACAGTCGATTGATCATAATCCCAGTCGACTGCCACGAGTCAACTCGGCTGCCAAGTCTCAAAACACTTGACAATCGACTGGTCCATAATCTCAGTTGACTGCTACACCTCAATCATGAGGTTTACCCCAAGTATGATGCCCTAATACTTGCTAGACCACCCTTAGACAAGACCTAAGCCTTCTAGCCACCTCCATCAGTCTCACGCCAATTGGATCCCTCCAAGTCATCCATGACTCGTTCATCCATATGTTAGCCTTTAGGTGCTTTCATTAGCTATTGTCATAATAAGCTGGTCTATACCGCCAAGGCATGTTGGGCTTACACTGCCAAGACACACGCTTGGACTTTACGCCGTCAACCATTGGACTTATGCTGCCAAGACTCCACCCTTGGACTTTATGCCGCCAATATCAACCCTTGGACTTCCCAATTGCCAAGTACCCCTGGTTTGGACTTTCACCGCTAAGACTACACACTTGGACTTACATTGCCAAGACTACACCCTTGGTATTTCCTTGCCAACCCATGTTAGACTTTACAATTTTCAAGACTCAAGCTTGGACTTTCCCTTGCCAAGACCCATGCTTGGACTTTCCATGCCAAGTACTCAAGACTTAGATTTTCCCATTGCCAAGACCCATGCTTGGACTTTCCATGCCAAGTGTCCCACTTGGACTTCTCCATCATATGGTCAACCCCATGTCAACCATATAGTCAACCCATTTTCAAACAATGGTCAACTCATCGTCAAACATCAAAACACTACTCGAGTCAAACTCGAGTCTGGTCAATCATGACCTGGGTTGATTGCACCAACAATCTTCTTCTTTTTGATGTTTGACAAAAACCAAACCTTTGAGTTAGAACACTAACTTAATCCAATCCTCCCAATTGTCCAAATTAGAAATTCTCACATTCTCCCATCAAATCTCACTCAATTCTCCCCCTTTTTGACATACATCAAAAAGACTTTCCCCAAGGGTATCAATGTCTCATATCCCAATGAGATTTTACAATCTCTCCCTTGATCCAAAAACATCTCGGATGTCTTCACTCTTCCTAGTGATAAGTCTCATATCACTAAAGAGAGGCAATATTCACTTCGCCACATTCTCCAAATTCTCCCCCCTATGAGGAAGAACACATCCATCATCCCATGATAGATAACCTCACCCTGAAGGTTTGCTCTCCCTTGACCATTACACCAACAATATCTTTGGAGAGTCCCTAAGCCTATAGGAACACTAAACCATCAAAATTAAGGTCAAAAGTTCAAACTTTAACTTTCACACACCTTAAAATTGATACACACCCTAAACAATTCTCCTAATCCATATCCAATAGATTTTCACCCTTTATAATGCTTTCCAAAGCATATCCTTGGGTTAATAGCAGTTAGGGTAGACTAACATAGCTAAAATATGGGCTAAACATCCTTGATTACCCGAAATTAGCATTGGCAGTCGACTCTGTCAGTCAACAGTCGACTCACCTTGACGCCAGTCGATTGCCATCCATGGCAGTCGACTGATTTCTACAAGTGCAAAAATCAGGACTTGCAGAAATCAGGTTCAGAAATTGAAATTCGGAAAATCATAAGTAATTATACGTAATTTTAAAAATCACGAAACTTCATGCGTATAATACTTATAATAATCATAATGGGTGAAAAATATTTGAAAAATAAAATACCCATAAAATAGTGAGATTGATACAAAGTTAAAAAATAAGAAAAACTTCATTGTTTTGAGCCTACTTTGTATCAACTTCATCAATGGTGATTGTTATTAAAAGATAGACTACACCAAGGTTTTTCAAAATGATTTTGAAATGATTTTAAAACCTTAATTTCAATCATGGTCTATGGGCTAAGTATACGTGACTTGTATACTAGCTTTCCTCATAATTTGTCTATGATATATGATGAGTTTGAGTTCATCTAGATGCAAGAACTATGCACCTTGAACTTAACTCATTTTCTAACACCTCACATGTGTATAGGGTGTATCAATACACACACATGTAAATGTGATGTGAGATGTGGGTTTTGTTCATCCTAATCTAGAGTCTCATGTATTTTTCTAGGCAACTCTATTTGATTCCCTTATACATGGGACTTCAAATCATGTCATAGTCCTTAAATCAATTTTCATTAATCATAAATGCATGAATGATGATTATGGCATAAAATATAGCATAAATAAGAACATGTGTCAATAATCATGATGTCATGGCATAAGGTGAAATCCAAAAAACTAACATGACATTAAAAATAGTCCTGAGCATTATCATGACATTTTATATGATAAAAATAAAAATGATGTCATGACATGGTATACGAAAAAAAATCATTGGCACATAAAATATAAAGGTATGTGATACCTAATTGTTAAGCTTAAATTGTCATTTCTAGAATTTAGTCCATATTTGTCATAATATCACTTATTCCAAGTGTGCCAAAAACCCAAAAATGACACACCATGACCTCTAAACCTTAATTGTGCCAATTTGATCAATTTTTCAACACTTTTTAAAGATATTGGCACATCCTAAAATCTTTTAGGATATAAATTCAACCTCATTTCCAAGGTATCACATAACCTTGAAAATGTCCTAAAGTGCCAACTCTGCTATGGTTGAGTTAACTACCCATCCATTCAAGGTTGACACATCCTAACCCATTTAGCATGAATCGATCACACCCCTAGAAACCCAATACCTATTGGAGCTCCTTGGGTTTACTAGGTATTCCTTAGGGATAACTTCCCTAGATACCCTCCTAATGACTCTCCTAGGCTTAGAAACCTTGGCATATTGGGTCTTGCCTAGGTTAACTCTAGGGGTAACTCCCCTTGTAACCTTCTTAGTGGCTTCCCAAGGTTTCCTTGAAACCTTAGCCACTAGGCACTTACCTTGGTTAATATTAGGGATGACTTTCCTATTAATCATGGTCTTCCTAGACCTAGATTGAGTTCCATAATCGAATGGAACATGGTGATAGGTAGGCTTATCTACCTTGAACTTAGGCTTGTGGCTCAAGCCTTTCTTGCCCATAGATGAGCCTTGCCTCCTAGACCCTATGTTTTGACTCGTAAACCCTTTAATTGAATTTGTCATTCTTGTAAGGGTCTTTTCAAGTTTCTCAAGCCTTGACCTCAAGGCTTGGTTTTCTAATTTTAATTGCCCAATTTTTGATTTTTGATTTTTGATTTTGTCTTTGGCATTGTCTTTCCTTTTAAGTATATGTCTACCCTTCTTAAGGTTAATGCCTAAATGATCTTCCACCTTTCTAATATTTTCCCTAGGTAGAATTGTTTTAGGGGTATTAGTCTCAAATTTCTCCTTAGTGTTGGTGCAGTAGGCACCAGATAATCAAACCTGAGTTTTGATTATGGCAAAGACCCAAAGCTAAGGTCATATTGTTGTCTAACGAGCTGATCCAAGTGTGTAGGAATGGTCAAGATGAGCTGAAGGTCGGCGACACCTGGAGAATCCCGAGTCGAAAAATCATGGTGGTCGGGCGACACCGGAAGAACTTCGGATAGAGTCAAAGAACCCACGTGGAGACTTGTAGCAAAGCTGTGAGTCACAAAAGGACCTAAGGTAAGCTCGTGTGCGAGTGAATGTAAGGTCAGGTCCTCCGTACGAGGACATCCTTAGGTGGCGATTAGACTAAGACTTCCCGTGGAAGGTCTAAGTCGAGATCCGACGGTAAGTGGTCATTGAATTCACTTATATTATTTTTATTTCGAGCTAACTCTTTAGTTCAGTCGAGAACCCTAGCCACCAGTTGACTGCTGACTTGTAGCAGTCGACTGTTGGGCATCAGTCGAACTGATAAGGGCAGCAGTCGACTGCCATTTGAATTTCCAACCTAAAGGAGAGTCAAGATAAGCTTCACTTATCTTGGGGGGATGAGGTTCTTTGACCATGAGATGGAACTGAACGTTGGGGAGCTTCCAAGGCTATAAAAGAAGGGAGGTTTCACCTCTTTATCAAATGCTTACAAAGTGATCCCACAACGCCGAAGGTTTACGACAATGTTACGATGCCGAAACACTACCGCAACGCCGACGACACGACCTCAACCTCAACTTCTATTAGTCGTTGGTATTGTTTAGTTGTTGTCATTTCAGTTCATTATATTAAAGTTGTCTTTATCGAGCTTTTGATCGTAACGAGGAGAGGTGGGATTGTCCCTCTACCACAAGTTTTCTTTGGTTTGTAATCGTCGTCTTCTTCCTCCAACGAGGAGGAGATTTATTTTGTGTTTTGCCCTCCGTACGCGGTCTAATATCTCAAGGGCCTTGGATTAGCAACCATTTGGTTATGAACCAAGTAAAAATAAACTTGTGTCATTTACTTTTATGCTGTGCTACTTTTGTCTTAATCGAATCGTACGAAAAGAAAATTTATAGCTCACTATTCACCCCCCCCCCTCTAGCGCGCTTTTCGATACAACAATTGGTATTAGAACGGAGGTGCTCAAATTCGGTGCAACAACCTATTGGCCACTTTTCTTTTCGTATTTATTGTTTTAAGTTTTTACCACACTACTAATCCATGACCAAGTCTTGGTACATTGTTTTTTGTTTGTGTATTTGCAAGTAACAATAGAACTAATCATTTCTGGAGTAGCTCACGATAAAATGGGCATAAGTGGACCCACAAAACGTTCTACCCACCAAATCGAAGCTCTCTCAGAGATCTACACTTCTTACGAGGTTTACCCTCATAACAAGCTATTTTCATCCCCAAAAAATGATGTTTAGTACTCTTTCGGGGACATCGAAGGTCGTAAGTTCTTAGTTTTTGTTTAGCTTTTTATTTATCATTTATTTCTTTTTATATCCTACATTACTAATCCAAGGCGAAGTCTTGGAACTTTTTTTCGTGTTTTTTTATTTGTGTGCAAGGCTTTAAATCAATGGCCCACATTGAGGGATACAACACCATCCGACCTCCATTCTTTAACAGAGATGATTTCCGTTATTGGAAAGGTCGAATGGATTATTTTTTAAAAACACAAGTCGGGACTTGGATAATCATCCAAACCGGCTTTGCTCTACCCACCAATGATCAAGGCGAGCCCTTGGACTTCGACAAGTGGACCAATGCAACCAAGAGGCAAATCGAAGCCGAAGCAAAGGTGACTCAAATGTTGTAGTATGGTTTGTCCAAGGAAGAGCTCAACCGCATCAGCCCCTTTATCATCGTGAAGGACTTATGGAACAAGCTCGTCGAGCTTCATGAAGGAATCAATGATGCTAAGGTATGTAAAAGGGACCTATTTTTAAATAAATTATGCACTCTAAAAACACAGGATCATGAGACCACCACTCAACTACATGCGTTGATCTAAGACATCGTCAATGGTTTTCACTCGATCGAGCAAGCCGTAGAGAATCGGGATCTAATAAGGTATGCACTTAATGCATTCCCTAGGACCACCTTGTGGGCATCCATGGTTGATGCCTACAAGGTTTCTAAGGACCTTTCTAAAATTAGATTAGATTAACTCTTTTTCAAATTCGAACTTCACGAACAAACTAACGCGATCCGGGCCGAGAGAGGTATTGCATTGCTTGTAGGTTAAAGAAGAAAGGAGAAGAGCAAGCCACCTCCCGAGCAAGAAGAAGGATCCGAACTCGAGGATGAACCCGAGTCCGAATCTGAAGAAGAGACCGCGATAGTGAACATGGTGCGGAGGATAATTCAAAAAGAAAGGGGACTTTAAATCAAAGATGAAACCAAAGAAAAAAGGATTTTAGAAGGCTTTTCAAGCAACTTGGGACAATGAAGAAGAAGGCGTCGGTGTAGCATTCATGGCAAGACCGGAAGAGTCCGAGTCAGAGTCTGAAGCCGAATATGAATCCAACTCCAACTCTGACTCCAACTCTGAGGATGACTTCGAGAAGAGACTCAAAGCTGGGTTGAAAGAGAAAATTAAGGTAAGTTGTTCGTTAATCGCCAATCTTTATCATACAATTAAAATGTTTAGTAGGAAACTAACTAAGTCCGAGTCTAGGGTCAAGTCCTTGTTTGATGAGGTTGAAACCCTCAAGCAAGAGGCCACTCTAACCTCTTCGACTAGTCAAGTTCGAGAGGAGGACTCAACTCGAGTTGAAAAACTCGAAGAAGAGAACTCTCTCTTGAAAGGGCAAGTCCAAGAGCTCGAGGCTCAGTTGGACAAGTTCTCAATGGGATCCAAGAATCTTAACCGACTTCTTGGAACTCAAAGAGTTGTGTACAACAGAGTCGGACTCAGGTTTAGTTCAAAGACTATGAATAGATCTTATATGTTTTTTGTAAATCGTAGTCATCAACGAGTCCAAGCTATTGGGGATCTTTGGAAGGCTAGAGGGGGTGAATAGCCTCTCTTGAATTCTACACTTGTGATTAGTGGAAGCAAATACAAATACTAGAGAAAACAAGAGTTTAAGAAACAATCGCTAACAAGAAGAATTTTACGTGGTTCGGAGATTAAGCTCCTACTCCACGACAATTCTTAAGGTGGATCAATCCAAGCAAATCTCCACTAAGAAAGCTTTCTCTTACAAGACACTCCTCTTCTTACAAATGATGAAGATGAAGATTAGAGAATAGAAGGATTAAAAATACTTAGAAAGCTTAAGAAAAACGTGGGAGATTGAGAGTATGTTAGCAATAAGAGCACTAGCCTCCTCAAGCACCCCATGCCCTCTTTTTATAGAGAGAGGGTTGATTTTCCCATTGAGCCTCGATCAGTCGACTAATGTACAGTATCAGTCGACTACTGCTATAGCTGTCGCCATCCAACGGTTTCTGACGAGCCAAATACATTATCATCACTGCCCAACGAGACTTTGATCAGTCGACTGATCATTCAATTAGTCGACTGATTGAGTAACCAGTCGAGTGTTCCAAGCGATCACTCAACTGGAGAAACTTCTGTGCCGATGTCCACTTATAATAGCCGACTGCTAGGGTATATCAATTGATTGATTGTGGATTAGTCGACTGCCAAACCCTAGCAGTCGACTGATGGCACTAGAATGCTACCCTCATCAGTCGAGTGACTGATCAGTCGACTGAGACAAAGATCTAGTCAACTGATACTTCAAGTATGATTAAATCATACTTGAAATCAGCTCCCTAGACCTAGACTCAACCTTCTAGATCTTTCTTTAGCCTTGCGCCTCCAGGATCCCTCCGAGTCTGCGACTCCTTCATCCTTGCGCTTGCTTCCAAGAGCTTCCCTCGATTTCATCATGTCTTAGATTTCTCTTTTGCCAAAGGACCGCCTAGACTTTACGCCGCTAAGACTACATGCTTGGATTTACACTGCCAAGACCTTGCCTTTGGTCTTCCTTTGCCAAGGTCCGCTTGGACTTTACGTCGCCAAGACTACATGCTTAGACTTATGCCGCCAAGACCTTCCCTTGGACTTCCCTTGCCAAGTTCATACTTGGACTTTCCTTTACTAAGTCTTCACACTTGGATTTTTCTGTCACTTGACATATTCATAATTAGATCACAAAACATTTCCTAACTATAAATGATCGTCCAAACATCAAAACACATAAATGTTTGGGGCATTGTTGCACCAATAATCTCCCCCTTTTTGATGTTTGGCAATCATTTGAGTTAAGTATTAAAATATACACATAATGAAAACATCATATTTCCAATATGAATTCTAACTTAAAGTCCCCTTCTCTCCCTTTGACATACATCAAAAAGAGAAGGATTTATACAAAATAGTTTCATGAAAGAATTAAATTGGTTATGTTTTGAACTAAGGTATAAGATAGATATAAGACTCCCCCTTAATCCAAAACATGGTTCATGATGTGTAAAGAACATGTTGAGTAAAGCATAATATGAAAATATGTCCTAACTTTGCACCAACAATAAACATGATATAGACTTAGGGAATGAAAAGTTTGTGCAATGAAACTCCCCCTAAAACAATGCATCAATCAGTCCTAAACCCTATTAATTACTTGAATTATCATACCATAGGGTTAGGACACTTAAGATTATACTCAAGACAAAGAAATAGGGCTGATCTGCAGAAAAATCAGAGTGGCAGTCGACTGAAATCTGAATCAGTCGACCACCAATCCTGAAATGCCAATTTCAGCCTTTTTAGCCTAACTTCATAAATGCATGAAAAATTCTAAAATCATCGAAAAATCACAAAATTTTGTATACACATTTATGAAATCATTATTTATTATGGAAAAATAATTTGCAAAATATATGTTTTCCAGATTTTGAAAATGGTACAAATTTAAAAACTAGCAAAGGTATTAAGGATTTTGCAAATTTTGTATCACTTTTGCTTAGCACTTGAAAACTATTTTTCAAAGTATGATAAATATAGTTTAAATTATGTGTTGTTTGACATTTACAATCATGTTCTTAGAGCTATATGCACATAAATTGTACATAAGCCTTCCCAATGATTGGTCCAATTAAGAATCAATGTCTCTAAATGACACCTTGGTTCATAGTAATGCATCATAACAAGCATGATGAACCAAGTGTATCTTCCTAACATCTCACATGATATCTAAAAGGCTCAATACAAACATCATGGTTTCTTAGGTATATTGTGAGATGCTATAGAGGTATAATCCTAGGGTTTCTATAGGATCATGCAAGACTAAACATCTACTCTACCAAGCACATTCCAAGTTCTCTCCTAAGTGATGAATAATCTTCTTTGGGGAGAGCCATGGTGAAAATGTCAGCTAAGTTGGACTTGGATTCTATGTAATTGAGTTCAATGTCCCCATTGGCCACATGATCTCTAATGAAGTGATGCTTCACTTCAATATGCTTTGTCCTAGAGTGATGTACTGGATTTTTGGTCAAATTTATGGTACTCACATTATCACAATAAACTTTGACATTGGAGTAGTGTAGCTCATAGTCCTCTAAAGTGTGTCTCATCCAAAGCAATTGAGCCACCCAACCACCCATAGCCACATATTCGGCCTCGGTGGTGGATAAAGCAACACAAGGTTGCTTCCTACTACTCCAACTCACTAGGGAGGATCCAAGAAATTGGCATCCACCACTAGTACTCTTTTGATCCAACTTGCAACCCGCATAGTCGGAATCGGTGTACCCAATCAAATCAAAAGATTTTGTCCTAGGGTACCAAAGTCCTACATTTAGTGTGTCTTTGATATATCTTAAAATTCTCTTAACGACCACTAGATGAGATTCTTTGGCACATGCTTGGTATCTAGCACACATACCTACCGCAAACAAAATATCGGGTCTACTAGTGGTTAGGTATAGAAGGCTACCAATCATGCTTCTATAAAGTTTTAGGTCAATTATTTTACCTTCTTGATCATTATATATTTTTGTATTGGTTGCCATCGGGGTTGAAACTACCTTAGCATTTTCCAAACCAAATTTCTTAATCATTTCTTCAGTATATTTGGTTTGTTATACATAAATTCCTTCATTTGTTTGTTTGACTTGTAAACCTAGGAAGAAATTTAATTCTCTAACTAGGCTCATTTCAAACTCATTTTCTATATTTTTGATGAAGTCTTGAAGGAGTTCATCATTTGTTAACCCAAAAATGATGTCAATTAAATATACTTGGGCCACAAAGATATCCTTAGACTTTGATTTAATGAAGAGAGTTTGATCTACTTAACCCCTTCTAAACCCCTTAGACACTAAGAAAGATGACAATCTTTCATACCAAGCCCGGGGAGCTTGTTTTAACCCGTATAAAATTTTTCTAAGCTTGTATACATGGTTTGGATAGTCTATACTCTCAAACTCAGGAGGTTGTTCTACATATACTTCTTCCTTAATGAACCCATTAGGAATGCAAATTTTACATCCATTTGATGGAGTTTAAACCCCATGTAAGAGGCATATCCTAATAGAATTCTAATCGACTCTAACCTAGCAACCGGGGCATAAGTTTCATCATAGTCAAGTCCTTCAACTTGATTAAAGCCCCTTGCAACTAACCTAGCCTTATTTCTTGTTATATTTCCTTGATCATCTAATTTGTTTCTAAAGACCCATGTTGTAGTAACAATGGTGCTATCATTGGGTCTAGGGACTAACTCCCAAGCTTGACTCCTCTCAAATTGAGCCAATTCATCTTGCATTGCTAAAATCCAATCCAGATCAAGTAATGCATCATTGATTAATTTGGGCTCAATTTGGGAGATGAGAGCTATTTGACTAGAGGGAACTATATGAAAAGATCTAGTTCTAACACCTTGAGATAATTCTCCTACAACTTGGTCTAGAGGATGATTTTGATGAACTCTTATTGTTCTAGGAGGTGTATCAAGTTGATTTTAATCATAACTATCCTCAATCCTCCTCTCATCATCGGAATCTCCTCTTACTCCCCCTTGATTATTACTCACTAATCCTCCCCCTTGATCATTACCCCCTAAGGTCAAAGTTTGAAGCTTATGGGTAATGTCTTGATTTTTGTCATTGATATCATTATCAATGGGGGATTTCCTAGGGTAAGTAGTAGAGTTTTCATCAAATTGAACATTTGAAGATTCCTCAACTATTTGTGTTCTGTAGACTCTATAGCCTCTACTAGTGGATGAGTATCCAACTAGAATTCCCTCATCCGCTTTGGACTCAACTTTTTATAAATTATCCTTGGTGATTAAGATGTAAGCTTTGCATCTAAAGACTTTAAAGTAATGAATTGTTGGAATTGTGTCATTCCATAATTCAAATGGAGTTTTACCTAGAAACCTATGGATTTGGACTCTATTTTGGATATAGCAAGTGGTATTAACCGCTTCCACCCACAAGTAGCTAGGTAATGAGTATGCATTAAGCATAGTCCTAGCTGCCTCTTGTAGAGCACGATTTCTCCTTTCCACCACCCCATTTTGTTGGGGTGTTCTAAGACAAGAGAATTCATGCTTGTACCCTTGTTCTAAGCAAAATTTGGAGAAATTGGAATTCTCAAATTCTCCACCATGATCACTACGGATCCGATTGATTTTGAGATTTCTTTCATTCTCTACTCTTTTGCTAAAATCTATGATTATTTCTAGGGTATTGTCCTTATGTTTCATAAAATACACCCAAGTATATCTAGAAAAATCATCAACTATAACTAAGCAATATTTACTATCATTCAAGGAAAGAGTACTATGACAATCAAATAAATCTAAATGAATAAGCTCTAAAGGTAAAGAAGTACTAATTAAATTTTTACCCTTGTGTGATGACTTTGATTGTTTCCCTTCTTGGCATGCATCACATATCTTGTCTTTAATGTACTTCACTTTTGGCAATCCCTTCACTAGCTCCAATTTAGCTACCTTGGCTATGTTCTTCATGTTAATATGCCCTAATATCCTATGTCATAGCCAACTTTCTTCTTCTTTTGTCATGAGACACTTAGGGGAAATGTTAGAAGCATAGGATAAATCAACATAATAAATATTGGATTTCCTATATCCTACTAACATACAATCATTTAATTCCTTGTGTCTAATGAAGCACTTTGTGGAACTAAATTCAACATTAAAATTTGCATCACAAAGTTGACTAACACTAAGTAAGTTAAATTTTATGTTGTTGACTAAAAGGACTTTATGAATAATAAGCTTTGGGGATACCTCAATTGTGCCTTTACCTAGGATTTTGAGTTTACCACTATTCCCAAAAGACATGGTCCCCTTGCTTATGTAGTTGATTGTGGAAAATTTGCTCGCATATCCGGTCATATGTCTTGAGCATCCATTATCCACAATCCACATACCTGATCCACCTACCTATACAACATGAAAAACACAAGCCTTAAGTACCCAAATGTTTGGTCCGGTAGCATCAACTAGAAATTTCTTTTGAACCCAAGCCTTTTTAACCTTGCTTCTAAGTGTTACTTTTCTACTAATTAGGGAGGTAAAAGATACTTCCTTTTCCTTAGGTCTATATCCTATTTCGGCCTTGTTGTAAATAGCTCTTTGGTCCCTAAGTATCATGTCTAGGTATTTTGAGTCATTTGTAAACCTTTCTAAACATGCTCTTAATTCACCTATTTCTTTTTTAAGTTCATCATTTTCATCCTTAAATGAACATGCATCATTACAAGAAAGTTTTACATTCCTAATTTCCTTGATTTCTACTTTCAAATCCTTAATCCTAGAATTTGATTTATTTAATGCATTTTGAAGACATGCAATGGTTTTATAAAGTAATTCTATCCTAGGGGAGTCTTTTACCTCATCATCACTAGAGGATGATTCGTCGCTTGAGGATGATGATGATTCCTCACTTGAGCTTCCGGCTTCATCCTCCATGCCCATGAGTGCAAAGTTGCGTGTGACGTGGCAAAGCTCATCCTCATCCGATGAATCTTCTAAGCTTTGTGTATCCCACGTTTGTGCTACCATTGCTTCCTTCTATTTCTTCTCCTTCTTGTCCTTCTTCTTCTTTTCCTTTTCTTCCTTTTTCTTTAGTTCCGGACAATTTGGCTTGATGTGCCTCTTTTTATTACAACCATAGCAAGTAACATTAGGAGGAGAAATTGAACTACTAGAGGATTTACCTTTTGAGGATTGGAACATCCTCCTTACATCCTTCTTGGTGAGCTTCCTTGATCTCCCACCAAATCTCTTCACGTAGTGAGCCACCTCACTAGCCGATAGCTCCTCTTCACTACTTGAAGACTCTTCCTCCGACTCGGATGATGAAGAGACTTCCTTCTTCTCCTTCTTCTTCTTCTCCTTCTTACCTACAACAAGAGCTATACCTTTTTTTTTCGAAGAAGTGTTAGCTTGCTCATGTAACTCAAATTCACAAAAAAGTTCATCTAACTTAACTAAAGAAAGGTCCCTAGAAACCTTATAGGCATCTACCATTGATGCCCATAGAGTTGTTCTAGGGAAAGTTTGAAGCGCATACCTTACAAGGTCTCGATTTTGGACCTTCTCACCTATTACTTGTAGTCCATTGACTACCTCCTTGAATCGACCGTGCATTTGGCTCACAGTCTCGTTGGTCTTCATGGTGAAGCTTTGGAGTTGACCTATCAAAAGGTCCCTTTTGGCTCTTCTCGTCTCCTTTGACCCTTCGTTGAGTTTGATGAGCTTCTCCCAAAGTTCTTTTGCGGAGGTGGAGGGTCCGACTTTGCTTAGTTGCTCTTTAGACAAACGACATTGAAGTGTGGTTGTTGCTTTGGCGTTGGCTTGGGCCTTCTTCACCATCTCCTTAGTCCAATCCTTCATTGGTATTGGCGCTCTAAATTCATCAACCGACTTCTCGAAACCATCTACAATACTAAACTAATTATCAATATCATTCATAAGATAGTACTCTATCCTACCTTTCTAATATCCAAAGTCATTGTCGTCGAAGAACGAAGGCCTCGCCGTGCTATATCCCTCTTAAAATGCCATCGTGCTCCGGTTGATTATTAGATCTTCTGATGCGATACGGGCTCTGATCCACTTGTTGGGGATATTTGGAAGGCTAAAGGGGGGTGAATAGCCTCTCTTGAATTCTACACTTGCGATTAGCGGAAGCAAATATAAATACTAGAGAAAATAAGAGTTTAAGAAACAATCACTAACAAGAAGAATTTTACGTGGTTCGGAGATTAAGCTCCTACTCCACGGCTTAAGGATCAATCCAAGAAAATCTCCACTAAGAAAGCTTTCTCTTACAAGACACTCCTCTTCTTACAAATGATGAAGATGAAGATTAGAGAAGAGGAGGATTAAAAACACTTAGAAAGCTTAAGAAAAACATGGGAGCTTAAGAGTATGTTAGCAATAAGAGCACTAGCGTCCTCAAGCACCCCATGCCCTCTTTTTATAGACAGAGGGTTGATTTCCCTGTTGAGCCTCGATCAGTCGACTGATGTACAACATTAGTCGACTGTTGCTATAGTTGTCGCCATCCAACGGCTTCTGACGAGTCGGATACGCGATCATCACTGCCCAACGAGACTTTGATCAGTCGACTGATCATTCAATCAATTGACTGATTGAGTAACCAGTCGAGTGCTCCAAGCGATCACTCGACTGGAGAACCTTCTATGTCGATGTCCACTTATAATAGTCGACTGATTGTGGACCAGTTGACTACCAAACCCTAGCAGTCGACTGATGACACCAAAATGCTGCCCTCATCAGTCGAGTGACTGATCAGTCGACTGAGACAAAGATCCAGTCGATTGATACTTCTGTTGGATTGAAGCGGATCGCTAGAGGGGGGTGAATAGCGATAAAAACTTTTCTTCTTTCGAATTCGTTTCAAAACAATTAAGTGCAGCAGAAAGATAAATGAAACAATAAAAGAGACAAGATATTTTTTACTTGGTTCATAGCCTTCGGCTACTACTCCAAGGCCCTAGTGGTCCTTGACCACGCACGGAGGGCAAAAACACTAAAGAACTCCTCCTCGTTAGAAGTAGGAGTTAATCGATACAAAAAAAACAAAGCTTGAGGTAGAGGGACACTCCCCCTCTCCTCGTTATGATAAAAGCTCCGAGAAATTACAGTAATGAACTGAAATAAAAACTTAAACCGACGTTACAAAAAGAAAGCAATTAAAACCTAGACGTTGGAGAAGAAGCAATTCGTTGTCGGAAAGTTGTAGCTTGGCAGAGGCTTTTGGAAGCTTAGAATTGATGAAGAAACCCTAGGATAGGCCCTCCTTTTATAGCCTTTGAGCCCCTTTTCGAGAGGAACTCTAGCCAATCACATTTGAGCATCACTCCCCTTGAAATGAGGAGATAAGCCTTGACTCCTCGAAGCTGATCCTTGACCACCAGTCGACAGATGGCCATCATCAGTCGACTGATGGCAGCATCAGTCGAATGCTGACCTCAGGCAGTCGACTGTTGGACGATAGTCGAGTCCTCCAAGCTGGCAGTCGACTGATGCTAGCTGCAAGGCAAAGTTAGCTTAACAAAAACATTATTTCGACGGCCTCCGACCATCCGATCTCGACCTAGACCACCTATAGGATATCTTTGGTCGGATCTACGCTTAAGATCATCCCCGTAAAGAGGATACGACCTCACTTACTCTCGTACACACACGAGCATACCTAGATACTTATTGTGTCGCTTTCGCTTCCAGCCTTCCACTCGATTCCTTCGGCTCCCTCCAAAGTCACTCGAGTGTCGCCCGACCACCGTGGCTTCCTCCAAGTGTCGCTAGCCTTCAGCTCCAGCTATATCAATTTTCTGCACACTCGATTCAGCTCACGAGATAACGACATGAGCTTAACTTTGTATCGTTTGCTATAATCAAAACTCAGGTTCGACTTAGGTGCCTACTGCACCAATAATCTCCCCCTTTTTGATTTATGGCAAACCCACATACAAAGTTAAGAAAAATAAATTAAGTGCATTAAGCAAAATGAGTATGAGATATGAATAAGTAGGAGTATATAAAAACTCTTTTTCAAGTGCTCCCCCTTGAGGAATCCTCCCCCTTGACCAAGGGTGAGTACTTGAGAAAGAGTTTTAACTCTCCCCCTTGATGTTTGCTGCTAAAAAAGAATTAAGTAACCGAAATTACTTAATATTATCTATAGTGTTAAAAATAAGTTTTAAGTTAAGAAATCAAAAAATTGATTTCTTAACCTTGACCTTTACTTCCGTTTTGTTAACAAAAACAAGTTAACTTAAAGTTAAGTAAATGTGTTTAGGTTAAGAATTCTCTTAACTTGGCCTTTACTTCTATTTTGTTAACTTAAAGTTAAGTAAATGTGTTTAAGTTAAGAATTCTCTTAACTTGGCCTTTACTTCTGTTTTGTTAAAGTTAAGTAGACATTGGCCATATGAAAAAAAAAATTGATCTCTTAACTTGGGCCTTTTTCTCCCCCTTTTGCCATATATCGAAAAGAGTGAGGGTGTGTGGAATAAAAAAATAAGTATTAAATTTAAAGTCCAAGCATGTTCCACATTATTTTGAAAATAATATACTAAAAATAAGCTCATCTATAAAATGTTCGACTCATATTTGGCTTGATTGATATGAAAGATCAACCAGTCCTGGTCAGAGTCAATTAGTATATATGATTATACTCCATGGTTCATGGCGATGCACTAGCTCTACATCTGGAACCAGGAGTAAGGTCCTAACATCTCACGCCCATCTACGTGGCTAAGTACACAAACACATTAGTCCTATGTGTTGTGAGATGTATTGGCTCCTTAAATCTATAGGTGCATGATATCTAAGGTATGCCCTATGCTAGTTCCAAGAAATAGTAGTAAGAAAATATAATTTGTAAGTTCCTATTCTACTATGCACATGCCCAATTTTCATCTTAATAGACTGAATTCGGCTTCGGGTAGGGGTTTAGTAAATAGGTCTGCCAAGTTAGACTTCGATTCGATGTATTCGAGTTGTATGGCTCCGTTGGCCACATGTTCTCGAATGAAATAGTGTTTGACCTCTATATATTTGGCCCTAGAGTGACATATCGGATTCTTAGTAAGGTTAATTGAACTAATGTTATCTACATGGAGTTTAGTGTTCGAAAAGTCTAACTTAAAGTCGTGGAGAGTGTGCTTCATCCAAAGAAGCTGAGTGACACACTCACCGATTACGATGTATTCGGCTTCGGTGGTAGATAAGGCAACACAGTGTTGCTTCCTACTGCACCAACTTACTAGACTCGAGTGTGCTTCATCCGAGAAGTTAACAACAACCACTCATACTCTTTCTATCTAGCTTACTACTGGCATAGTCCAAATCGGAGTATCCGGTTAGTTCGAACTCGGTTGATCTAGGGTACCAAATACCGACATTAAGTGTACCCTTTAGATATCTAAGGATACGCTTGACTAGAGTTAGGTGAGACTCCTTGGCACAGGTTTGGAACCTTGCGCACATACTTACTGCAAATAAGATATCGGCTTGCAGTTAAGTAAAGGAGACTCCCTATTATGCTCCTATAGTATTTTAAATCAATTGAGTTTTTGATTACATCTTTTTCTATATTCACATTAGTTGTCATTGGGGTATTAATAATTTTAGCGTCTTGCATTACAAAGCGTTTAATTAATTCCCTAGTATATTTGCGTTAATGTAGGTATATTCCATCTTTAGTTTGTTTAGTTTGTAGACCTAAGAAGAAACTCAACTCGC
This sequence comes from Wurfbainia villosa, assembly GCA_025175895.1. Lineage (NCBI taxonomy): Eukaryota > Viridiplantae > Streptophyta > Magnoliopsida > Zingiberales > Zingiberaceae > Wurfbainia > Wurfbainia villosa. Next base: position 34,545,218 of record CM046002.1, on the reverse strand, counting down.
CTACCAAATTCATTTCAAATTCACTTTCCATAAGTGAAATGAACTCATTCAGTAGGATCAAGTTGGTGGTTCCGAAAATAATATCATCTACGTAGAATTGGGCTATGAATATGTCTTTACCTAAGGTTTTTATAAAAAGGGTTGGGTCAACTGCACCTTGGTTAAATCCTTTAGACTTAAGATAAATCGAAAGTCTCTCGTACCAAGCTCGAGGAGCTTGTTTAAGTCCATAGAGGGCTTTCTTTAACCTAAGGACATGGTCGGGTTTATCTACACTTTCGAAATCGGGAGGTTGACTAACATAAACCTCTTCCTTAATGTATCCATTTAAGAACGCAGATTTCAAATCCATTTGAAACAACTTAAATCCTCGATGTGCAGCATATGCTAATAGCATTCGAATGGACTCTAATCTAGCTACTGTGGCATAGGTCTCGTCGTAATCTAAACCTTCAACTTGACTAAATCCTTTAGCGACTAGTCTAGCTTTATTTCTAACTACTTCACCTTTATCATCAAGTTTATTTCTAAACACCCACCTTGTTCCAATGATTGTTTTATCTTTAGGTGGTGGTACTAATTCCCATACTTCATTCCTAGTGAATTGAGGCAGCTCTTCTTGCATTGCAATAATCCAATCAGGATCAAGAAGAGCTTGGTCAATAGTTTTGGGTTCAATTTTAGAAATCAAGGAGATTTGACTAAGGTTTCTATATGAGGCTCTAGTTCGAACTCCTAGACTTGGATCACCTATCACTTGGTCGATAGGATGATTCGTTTGAGTCCTAGTTGGATTTGGGTTTGAGTCTACAACTTGATCAATAGGATGACTCGTTTGAGTTCTAGTTCAGTTAGAGTCATCTATCACTTGGTCGATAGAGTGACTTGGTTGACTTAGGTTAGGATTAGCACTAGACCTGATCTCCGGATCAGAGTTAGGTCTAGTATGAATCGGCTCGCTAATTGAGATTGTCGGGGGTTTTGTAGGTTCGTGTCCTTCATCAAATACTACATTGATAGTCTCCTCGACTCTAAGGGTGTCATGGTTATATACTCTATAAGCTCTACTTGTAGTCGAGTATCGTAGAAAGATTCCGATCGTTGTTTTGGATGTAAATTTCCCTAGGTAATCCTTAGTGTTTAGGATATGTACCTTACACCCAAATACCCTAAAGTACTTGATGTTAGGTATTTTATCGTGATAAATCTCGTATGAGGTCTTAAGGTGCCTCTTTACCATAAGGATCCTATTTTGGACATAGCATGTCGTACTCACGGCTTCCGCCCAAAACCTATCGGGTAGGTTATACTCGTTTAATATTGTCCTAGTTGCTTCTTGTAGAGTTCAATTTTTGCGTTCTACTAGGCCATTTTGTTGTGGAGTTATAGGGCAAGAGAACTCATGGTGGTATCCATTTAGGTTACAGAATTCTGTAAACCTATGGTTCTCGAATTCACCACCATGATCAGTCCTAAGTCTTTTGATTTTAATGCTTTGTTGATTTTCTATTAATTTAAATAGGTTGATTAATTGATCTAGGGTATCACTTTTGTGTTCGATGAACCTAACCCAAGTAAATCTAGAATAGTCATCAATTATGACTAAGCAGAATTTACTTCCATTAAGTGACTTGGCTTGGTGTGAATCAAATAGATCCATGTGTAGGAGCTCAAGCACACTTTTGGTTCGTTCTTGATTAGTTAGTTGATGTTGTGTCCTAGATTGTTTACCTTGTTGACAAGCATTACATATTTTATTATCCAAGTTATTGAGGTTAGGCAAATCTCTGACTAAGTCACTCTGACTCATCTTGTGGATGAGTCTTGGGTGTGAGTGACCGAGTCGTCGACGCCACAACCATGATTCCTCTTGCCGTGTCATTAGACACTTAGTTGAGGAGTTAGTTAAGTTAATAGTGTAAATATTAATATTTCTAGTTCCCTTAAGAATTGTTTTAGAAGTTTCATTTGTATTAATCACGCATTCATTTTCTAAAAATATGAAATTATAGTTATTATCACACAATTGGCTTACACTAAGTAAATTATATTGAAAGTTTTCTACTAATAAAACATTTTGAATAACAAAATTTGAGTTGAGCTCAATATCACCTGATCCGATGATTTTGAGCTTGCCGTTATTTCCGAAGGCTACCGATCCTTGCTGTTTGAATCGAAGCATCGAAAACTTGAGTTGATCCCCGGTCATGTGTCGGGAGCAACCACTGTCCAACATCCATTGATCCTACACGCAAGATAGTTGGATCGGATATTGGATTTATTAAAGATTGGTTGAAGATTATTAACCTAAATCATCTCACCCATGTCTACATGATCAAACATGTTAACCCTATATGTTCTTGTTATATGACTTCCAATTTTACTTGATTTAAATTTAATGACTTGAACACTTGTCAACCTTGCATTAGATTCGAATTTGACCTTAGGCTCATCAAGTCACCTTTTCAAGATCATGGTTTCCAGGTCGTGGCGAGGCACAGAGGCCTTCTTTGATCGGAACAATGACCACTTCCTTAGACAAATCCATTTTGAAGAAAATAAAGACTTGACTTACCCAAGACCACTTCCTGGTCTAACTAGTCTAGGATACGGCGAGGTAGCTTCAGCTAGTTCCGCTCGGTCAAGTGCACTGAACTAGATATGCCTTATCTAGCCCGAATACACAAGACTCCGCTTTCCTAGCGTACTATCATCTCGCCGCATCCTGGTACTATGTTTTCAAGTATTGATGAGTTATAGTCCTATCTAACCATTCTAAAAAGGAAAATCAAACTAAATAAAAACCTAAGCATGCAATTTCTAAGTTAAAACACAAACAAGTTTCGTACTAGCTCCCCCTGGACCGTTGAATCGATTCGGTCTCTCCACATAGTGGATTTGGTCCTTGGGAACCTAGTACTGGTTCGATCCTAAGTTTGAAATCAAGGTGGTCTTAGGGACCCATGCTTGGACACGTTTTTTATGTCGACTTACAATCGACTTATATGACTTGTTGGTCGTATTTGAGCTAAACCCTAGTCCGACCTTGTTGTACATGACCCTTTGCGATCCAAGTAGGAGGTCAAGTCCTTTGGATCCCAAAGTAAACCTTTCCAACGTGTTCCTAAGATCTTCGACTTGACTCTTCAAGAGTGAGTTCTCAACTTCGAGTTTTTCAACCCGAGTTGAGTCCTCCTCTTGAACTCGACTAGTCGAAGAAGTTAGGGAGACCTCGTGTTTGAGGAGTTTAACTTCCTCAACCAGGGTCTCGACTTTGGACTCGGACTTAGCTAATTTTTTAGTTAAAAACTTAATTGCACTATAAAGTGTACTAATGAGGGATCGACTTACCTTGAGTGTATCTTTTGAACCGAATGCGTATCTGTGGCTTGTCTTGAATAGTGCTTCGCAGTCCGACTCGTCTTCAGTTTCCGATTCAAGTTTCGGTTCCGACTCCATCTCCGATTCCACCGGTTTAGCCATGATAACACAATCATTATCTTCTTCCTCGGATGCTTCTTCCCAAGTAGCGTTGAGTGCCTTTTTGTGTTTTGGTGCTTTGCTCTTGAGTTTTGGGCATTCGGACTTGATATGTCCAAACCTGTTGCATTCATAGCATCTAATATTTGAACTTTTAGTCTTACCTTCGTTGGGTCAAGTGACGGTTCATTTTCGGCCCTTGACTATCCTCCGAACTAGGTTGACTAGTTTGGCCTCCATTTCCGAGTCGACCTCCGAATCAGACTCATCCTCTTCTTCCTTCGGAGGTGCCTTGCTTGCGGTTTTCTTCCTTGAACCTGCAAAAAGTGTTATACCCTTCTTGGGTTCCGAGTTAGACTGCTCATGAAGTTCAAAATCAGAAAATAATTCATCTAACCTAAGTTTTGAAAGATCCTTGGAGACCTTGTAGGCATCGACCATGGATGCCCACAAGGTAGTCCTCGGAAAGGAGTTAAGAACATACCTTATAAGGTCGCGGTTTTTGACCTTTTGCCCGATTGCGTGTAGATTATTGACTATGTCTTGAACGCGGGCGTGAAGTTGCATTGCGGACTCATGTTCCTGCATTTTTAGATTATATAGTTTATTAAATAAAAGATCTCGCTTACATACCTTGGCTTCATCGGTCCCTTCGTGTAGCTCCACTAGTTTTGTCCAAAGGTCCTTTGCGCTGATAAAGGGGCCGACGCGATTTAGTTCCCCCTTGGACAAACCACATTGGAGGATTTGAGTTGCCTTGGCGTCTGCTTTGACTTGTCATTTTGTCGCAATGGTCCATTGGTTATAACCCAAGGATTCACCCACTTTGTTAGTCGGAAGTGTGAAATCCATTTGGATTATGATCCACATCTCGATTTGGGTTTTGAGAAAGTATTCCATCCGACCCTTCCAATAATGGAAGTCATCTCCATTGTAAAATGGAGGTCGGACGGTGCTAAAACCCTCGAGATGAGCCATTAAAACAAAAGAAACAAGGAGATGAAGACGAAAAACCTAGCAATGACAAAAACACACGAAAATGTACCAAGACTCGCGTCTTGGATTAGTAGTGCGGGAGAAAAACTAACCAAATGAAATAAATATGAAATAAACAGAATTAAAAAGAAAAAAAAAATCTGTAAAAAGCTAGATCGGTGATTTCACAAAATCTTAGCAACCCCCAGCTCTGATACCAATTATTGGATCGAAGCGAATCGCTAGAGGGGGGTGAATAGCGATAAAAACTTTTCTTTCTTTCGAATTCGTTTCAAAACAATTAAGTGTTAATAATATATGAGAGATGTTCTAAGGCAATCGCCTTATGTTTGAACCATTTATATGATAAATAAAGATTCACTATTTGAGTATACATGTTTTCATGTATTTAATTAGATCTTGAACTCATTTACTGAATGTCCACAATATGATTCACAGCATGAGAGAATTTGTGATTGGATCACAACTAGTGAGTATCTCTACATGTGTAATTGTGATATATCGGAATTATCCCTAGTCGATGAATTGATGGATTTGAACACCATTGATTCTGTCGAGACTAGCACGAGGTATACTCTTTGAGGACTCAATTTGGATCCGAATTTTGATTCGGATCGTGATCTTCTCTCGATCATATCGTTTTTAACACGAGGCTAGTAACCTGTACGAAGATGAGACTCGTGACTTTGTGAAGTCATCCCGAAGATACTCGGCGTGGATACGGATAGAGATGATTCAAGAGAGAATTGTTCCGGTTGATGCCTTTCCCGCTACACGTGATACGTCAGGTATACGTAGTATAAATTTCCTATTATTGCAAAATTTGAATTTACGGTTATGTCTACACATGTTGTACTATGCATGTGTATGATGTGTGTGTTGTAATAAATTAGATTTATTATTTTATTTCTTTTGTTGTGCACATGTTTGCGAAACATGTTCGAACACACACTCGCCGCGGTGCCAGAAACCCAATAGTGGTATCAGAGCTCAGGTTGTGTTTCGACATAATCGTAAAATTATTTTGCGATAGTCATAATGGTATTTCTGAAAATTTTCTACTTTTGGAAAGTTAGAAGTATTTATGGAAATTTTTTATTATGGAAAGTCTAGAAGTATTTATGGAAATCTTCTACTTTTGGAAAGTTGGAAGTATTTATGGAAATTGATATTTTCCATAAATAAAAATATTTGATTAGATTTGGAAATTTGTTTCCTAATTTAATCTTGATTTGATTTGGGAAATCAAATCTTAAAATATTTTATTTCCATAAGTAGTTTTGATGATTTAGGAAATTGGTTTCCTAAATTAACTTTCCATAATCAACTCTTTCCACAAATAAAATATGTAATTAGATTTGGAAATTTGTTTCCTAATTTAATCATGATTTGATTTGGAGAATCAAATCTTAAACATATTTTATTTCCATAAATAGTTATGACATATAAGGAAATTTTGTACATGACATAATTGTATGTCATGTAATTGCATTAGATGCATATCATTATGTCATGCGTGTCGTGACATGTAGATGTATGTCATGTATGTCATTCCATGTAGATAATAGTTATTTGCATGCAAAGAGGATGAGACATAAAAACCCTTACTCAATATTAAAGCCTACACCTTCCATTAATATGGTTAGAACCAGAGTTCCGTTTCTTGTTTGGGTTGTTGGACTCTCTCCAAGCCCGGCTCGAACCCGAACATGTTCAAACCATGGAATAGTTTAATACTAATATGGTAAGAGTCAGAGGTCAATCGTTAGCTTTGGTTGTTGGACTCTCTCCAAGCTGGGCTAATTGGTTGAATGCACTCTAACCATATTAAAACTATTTCTCAATTAATGGGTTGGCTTTAACCTGGAGCATCGGCTTGTTGGACTCTCTCCAAGGTCGATGTAAAGGGAGGTGAAGTTGGGTGCTATGCATATGATGCATACTTATTAATGTGTTAACAACCTGATGTATGTGTGAACATTCAATTAGTTGATAGCACATTGTGATAGTTGCATATACTTGATATGCAATCGGTATATTTGATACCTACCATTGTAGTTATGAATGGCTTTTTGGACTCTCTCCAAGGTTGTTCATATCTATGATGGATATCAGCCCATTCGGAGATGGACCTACGATCTCCCGAAGTGATTTTGGGGTTTTTGAAATTCGCAAAATGAATGGGATTTATGAATGTATATTGATGCATTTTAAAATCATTTTCTCATATATGCTCGTTTTGTATTTCTAGGTTAATCGATTGATCATGACGTCTTTGAATTTGCGCACTATTTTGGATTCAAACAAATTGACTGGGCCTAACTTCCTGGACTGGCTTAGAAACTTGAGAATTGTTCTCAAGGCGGAAAAGCTAGCATATGTCCTTGAAGAGCCACTTCCCAACCGTCCTAGGGACGATGCAACTCCAGACCAAATGTTGGTCTATCAGAAGCATGTGGCAGATTCTGAACTGGTGAGTTGCATCATGCTAGCTTCGATGGTACCTGAGCTGCAAAAGCAGCATGAGCATATGGATGCTAATACCATGGTCTTCCATCTTCATGAGTTGTTTGATGAGCAAGCGAGATCAGAAATGTTCGAAGTCTCTAGGCTCCTCTTCACCACGAAGATGCAAGAAGGTTCGTCTGTAGTGCAGTTTGTGCTAAAGATGAACGGGTACATCGAGCGGCTAGCCACCCTCGGGTTTGTGATGGATCATGAATTAAGTATTGACTTAATTCTGCATTGTTTGCCCAAGAGTTTCTCACAATTTGTGATGAACTATCGGATGAACAAATTAGAATCCACTATTCCTGAGCTCCTCAATATGCTGAAGACTGTGGAGCCTTCTGTGAAGCATGAGGAGAAGGCGGTTCTGTTAGTTGATTCCTCAAAGAAAGGTTCTAAGAGGAAAGCAAAGGAATAGAAGAAAGGGAAGAACAAGAAGGCTAAGAAGGCAGAACCAGCATAAAAGGGCACTTGCCATCATTGTGGCAAGGAAGGTCACTGCGAAGAAACTGCAAGATTTATCTTGAGTCCATGAAGAAGAAGAAGGCATCCGATGCCCCATCCTCTTCAGGTATCTTCGTTATTGATTGTCATTCTATTTCCTTAGACACTTGGGTATTAGATACTGGGTGTGGCTCACATATATGTAATGACATACAGGGGCTAAGGAATAGAAGAAGACTCGTCAGAGGGGAGTCAAATTTGCGAGTTGGCAATGGAGCAAAGGTTGTTGCGGTCGCCATCGGAACTTATTTGCTGAAGCTCCCTAGCGGACTAGTCTTAGAATAGGACAATTGCTATTGTGTTCCTTCTCTAATAAAGAACATTGTTTCTATTTCCTGTTTAAATAGAAATGGTTACTATTTGACGTTTTGTAACAATTGTTGTTATATAACTTTGAATGGCGTACTTTATGGAACTAGAACATTGAGCAATGGCATTTATACGTTGGACGTATCCAGTGACATTTTCAATATTGAAGCGAGCATCAAGCGTGCTCGAAAGGATAATCAATTAGACTCCTACATGTGGCATTGTCGTCTTGGCCATGTAAGCAAGAAACGCATGTTCGAATTACACCAATGTGGAATTCTAGAATCGTTTGAATTGGATTCATACGATACATGCGAATCATGCTTAAAAGGAAAGATGACTAAGTTACCTTTTATAGGAAAAGGTGAACGAGTGGGAGAGTTGCTAGGTCTAATACATACTGATGTATGTGGACCTATGTCAACTCAAGCTTTAGGAGGCTATAGCTACTTCATTACCTTCACCGATGATCACTCACGGTTTGGGTATGTGTTCTTGATGAAACACAAGTCTAAAGCCTTTAAAAGGTTCAAAGAATTTAGAAATGAAGTAGAGAAACAATATGACAAGAGTATTAAAATACTTTGATCGGATCAAGGTGGTGAATACTTAAGTCAAGAGTTTCTTAATTATCTGAGAGACAATGGTATATTGTCTCAATGGACTCCGCCATACACACCATAGCATAATGGTGTATCTGAGAGGCGTAACCGGACCTTGTTGGACATGGTCAGGTCAATGATGAATCATGCAAATCTTTCCAAGTCCTTTTGGGGCTATGCACTTTAGACAGGTGTTTACTTGTTAAACAGAATGCCAACCAAGGTAGTCTCTACTACTCCATATGAGATATGGAATGGTAAGAAACCTCATGTATCTTACTTGAAGATAAGGGATTATCCTGCTTTATGTGAAGCGGACTATATTAGACAAATTGGATGCTAAGTCTTATAAATGTATATTTATTGGATACCCTAAGGAAACAAGGGGTTACCAATTCTATCATCCTGTGGAACAAAAGGTGTTTGTTTCAAGGCATGCTGTGTTTCTAGAGAAAGAGTTTCTCTTGCAAGAAAATAGTGGGAGTGTCATCGAGCTTGAGGAGGCTCGAGAGACTAAAATAGACATTGATGAGATACCTGGTGAAGCACAATAGTTGATAACTCATAGTGATAAGCAATCGGCTGGACCTATTGAAACACCACATCTTCGTAGATCTGGTAGAACACGCAACATTCCTGAGAGATATGGATTTCTCGTAAGTGAATCGAACGACGTATTACTCATTGATGATGAGGAGCCTACCAGTTATGAAGAAGTGCTGACAAGTTCAGAAAGGGATAAGTGGTTTGATGCCATGAAGTCTGAAATGGATTCCATGTATGAAAACCAAGTTTGGAACTTGGTTGACCCACCTGAAGGCATCAAGCCTATAGGGTGCAAGTGGGTTTTCAAGAAGAAAACTGACATGGATGGTAATGTGATTACCTATAAAGCTAGATTAGTGGCAAAAGGATATCATCAAAAATAAGGTGTTGATTATGACAAAACCTATTCGCCTGTAGCTATGCTTAAATCCATTCGGATGCTCCTGGCCATAGCGGCTCATTATGATTATGAGATATGGAAGATGGATGTGAAAACAACTTTCCTTAATGGAAACCTGCTCGAGGACATGTATATGATACATCCTGAGGGTTTCACATCGGTTGATAAAACCAAGGTATGCAAATTGCGATGGTCCATATATGGATTGAAGCAAGCATCCAAGAGCTGGAATATCCATTTTGATGAGACAATCAAAAGGTTTGATTTCTCACAAAATCCAGACGAACCTTGTGTGTACAAAAAGGTTAGTGGGAGTGCAGTCGTGTTCCTAGTATTATATGTCGATGACATATTACTTATAGGAGATGATGTTTCAGTCTTACAGTCAGTTAAGATTTGGTTATCCAAGACATTCTCCATGAAAGACCTGGGAGAAGCAACCTACATCCTCGGGATTAAGATCTATAGAGATAGATCGAAACGGTTGTTTGGTCTTTCGCAGTCTACATATATAGACCAAGTGCTAAAGAGGTTTAGCATGTCGGAATCCAAGAAAGGTTTCCTACCCATCAGGCATGGGATACACCTTTCGAAGTCTATGTGTCCGCGCATAGAAGACGAGAGGATTTGCATGAGTAAGATTCCCTATGCATCCGCAATAGGATCTATCATGTATGCTATGTTATGTACGAGGCCCGATGTATCGTATGCTCTGAGTGTCACGAGTAGATACCAGTCTGATCAAGGAATGGATCATTGGGTGGCTGTTAAGACAATCCTTAAGTACTTGAGAAGAACTAAGGATGTGTTCCTAATATATAGAGAAGGGTACATGGTGATACGTGGGTATGTGGATGCCAACTCCAGACAGACAAGGATGATTCCATGTCTCAGTCTGGGTATGTATTCACCTGGAATGGAGGCGCAATAAGTTGGAAAGGTTCCAAGCTTGACACTATAGCGGATTCTGCCACTAAGGCAGAATACATTGCAGCTTTGGAAGCAGCAAAGGAAGCGGTTTGGATCAAGAAGTTCATCTCTGAACTTGATGTGGTCTCATCAATGATCCAAACATGTGCTTCGCCACTATCATCTGATCAGAGAGATCATTAGTAGGAAGGAAATACAAATCGAGAAAATCCCCACTGAAAGGAACTTAGCGGATCCTTTGACTAAGGCATTACCTCAAAGTAAGTTTGAGGGTCATGTTAGAGCTTATGGTATTGGATACCGCAGCGATTGGCATTAGGCCAAGTGGGAGTTTGTTAGTAATATATGAGAGATATCCTAAAGCAATCGCCTTATGTTTGAACTATTTATATGATAAATGAAGATTCACTATTTGAGTATACATATTTTCATGTATTTGATTAGATCTTAAACTCATTTACTGAATGTCCACGATATGATTCACAGCATGAGAGAATTTGTGATTGGATCACAACTAGTGAGTATCTCTACATGTGTAATTGTGATGTATTGGAATTATCCCTAGTCGATGAATTGATGGATTTGGACACCATTGATTCTGTCGAGACTAGCACGAGGTTTACTCCTTAGTGTATCCAAGCAGTTGATTCTCACTGGCTGGAGGCATTGTGATGTCCGGAGTTAATCGTGAATGCTAGTTATGGTAACTAGTTCATTGGAGTGATCAGCCGTAAGACTTCATATGGTTCTCTGCATATAAAGATATGTCAATGAAGTTCTTACTGCAGCTTAAGTGCGATGTTCCTTTGACTTGCGGTATTCAAGTCATTTTGATCATAAAGACTTATGTTTTGACATCTTAAGCAAGCATCTCTAAGGAGATGTGGACCCGGGATGATTGGGTATAAGTCGAAGTGATCGAAGGTGTTTGAATAGCCTATAAAGGATTCACCACTCCTTGCGAGGAGATGTATACCCATGGCCTCTCGTCGGATTGTTACTAAAGTCTTTGGCCAAAGCATTACATGTTTAGAGTAAGGTACTCTTTGATACATGTGCAGTAACTAGAATTCGTAGGATGAGAAAATGATACTTGGGCTAGGTGTGACGTAGTCAACCTAATGGGGACTGACACTATAGACCATGTCCTGAACCAAGTGGGTATAAGATGAGTGAAGGGAATGGGGCACGATTCATTCGAGCTGCTGAAGGGTTTCAGAAGTAGTTCTGGATCAACCGTTGACCTTTTCGATTAATTGGGGATCATGATGTACTACTAGGTGCCACTCATGATCATTCTATAATTAATGGTTAATTACAGACGGCCAACATAAACCGAGAACCTATTTGGTCACACGCACAACGAGCGTAATCCGAAGGATTTAAAACAAGCTTGAGAATGAGATTCTCAGACTGAGAGAAACTAGGTTTGGTTGGACTAAACATGAAGCGAGCATGAAATCATTTCAGTCGCAATGAAAGCGTGGATGGGTCGTGTCTTATGAAGACATGATGGATGAACCAAATTAGTTTGGTTCTAATCCAATGGAGGAGAATAAACCAAAGGGTTTGGTTTGTTTTAAATGAATGAACCAAAGTTGGTTCGGTTCATTTTAACTTAAAATAAACCATCATGGTTTGGATTATTTTAACTTAAATTAATGGAGCGGGTTAACGGGCTTTTGGTTATGATCCGATAACCATTAAGAGAATTTGTTCTTTATAAAATAGGGCTTAAGGGTTTTGTTAAACCCTAATCCAAATCCTTGCAACCCTAAGTTGCCGCCCCTCCTTCTCCTTGGTGTAGTCGGCGCCAACCCCCCTTGCCGCCGCCCACCACCATCCAATCTCCTTGCCGACGTCAAGTAGCTGCCGTCCTCTCCCCTTGCCGGCGTCGAGCTGCTGCCGGAGGAGCTCCGGTGATCTCCTTTGGGTTCGGCAACAAGGTGAGCTTCAACCTTCCTTTTTGGCCGACCCCTATTCCTCCACCAAAGCTGTCCAGTTTTCTAGACAGCTTTTTTCCTTCTCGTCGGAGCGTCATTTGAACAACATTTGGAGCTCCGACAGCGGTAGCCTTACCGGGGATTCGATCTCCGGTAATCCTCATAGGTGGAGAACGAAGGATTCGTCAAACGGTTGACGAATACCTCTCCGGAGAAGCGAGTTTTTGAGGACTCGATTTGGATCCGAATTTTGATTCGGATCGTGATCTTCTCTCGATCACATCGTTTTTAACACGAGGCTAGTAACCCGTACGAAGATGAGGCTCGTGACTTTGTGAAGTCATCCCGAAGATACTCGACGTGGATACGGATAGAGATGATTTTAGCGAGAATCGTTCCGGTTGATGTCTTTCCCGCTACACGTGATACGTCAGGTATACGTAGTATAAATTTCCTATTATTGCAAAATTTGAATTTACGGTTATGTCTACACATGTTGTACTATGCATGCGTGTGATGTGTGTGTTGTAATAAATTAGATTTATTATTTTATTTCTTCCGTTGTGCACATGTTTGCGAAATATGCTCGAACACACACTCGCCGCAGTGCCGGAAACCCAACATTAAGTGCAGCAGAAAGATAAATGAAACAATAAAAGGGATAAGATATTTTTTACTTGGTTTGTAGCCTTCGGCCACTACTCCAAGGCCCTAGTGGTCCTTGACCACGCACGGAGGGCAAAAACACTAAAGAACTCCTCCTCGTTAGAGGTAGGAGTTAATCAATACAAAAAAAAAACAAAGCTTGAGGTAGAGGGACACTCCCCCTCTCCTCATTACGATAAAAGTTCCGAGAAATTACAATAATGAACTGAAATAAAAACATAAACCGACGTTACAAAAAGAAAGCAATTAAAACCTAGACGTCGAGAAGAAGCACTTCGTTGTCGGAAAGTTGTAGCTTGGCGGAGGCTTTTGGAAGCTTAGAATTAATGAAGAAACCCTAGGATAGACCCTCCTTTTATAGCTTTTGAGCCCCTTTTCGAGAGGAACCCTAGCCAATCACATTTGAGCGCCACTCCCCTTGAAATGAGGTGATAAGCCTTGACTCCTCGAGGCTGATCCTTGACCATCAGTCGAATGCTGACCTTAGGCAGTCGACTGTTGGACGGTAGTCGAATCCTCCAAACTGACAATCGACTGATGCTAGCTGCAAGGCAAAGTTAGCTTAATAAAAACATTATTTTGATGGCCTCCGACCGTCCGATCTTGACCTAGACCACCTATAGGATGTCTTTGGTCGGATCTATGCTTAAGATCATCCCCGTAAAGAGGATACGACCTCATTTACTCTCGCACACACACGAGCATACCTCGATACTTACTGTGTCGCTTTCGCTTCTGGCCTTCCACTCGATTCCTTCGGCTCCCTCCGAAGTCACTCGAGTGTCGCCCGACCACCGCGGCTTCCTCCGAGTGTCGCTAGCCTTCAGCTCCAGCTATATCAATTTTCTGCACACTCGATTCAGCTCACGAGATAACGACATGAGCTTAACTTTGTATCGTTTGCTATAATCAAAACTCAGGTTCGACTTAGGTGCCTACTGCACCAATAATCTCCCCCTTTTTGATTTATGGCAAACCCACATACAAAGTTAAGAAAAATAAATTAAGTGCATTAAGCAAAATGAGTATGAGATATGAATAAGTAGGAGTATATAAAAACTCTTTTTCAAGTGCTCCCCCTTGAGGAATCCTCCCCCTTGACCAAGGGTGAGTACTTGAGAAAGAGTTTTAACTCTCCCCCTTGATGTTTGCTGCTAAAAAAGAATTAAGTAACCGAAATTACTTAATATTGGCGATAGTGTTTAAAATAAGTTTTAAGTTAAGAAATCAAAAAATTGATTTCTTAACCTTGACCTTTACTTCCGTTTTGTTAACAAAAACAAGTTAACTTAAAGTTAAGTAAATGTGTTTAGGTTAAGAATTCTCTTAACTTGGCCTTTACTTCTGTTTTGTTAACTTAAAGTTAAGTAAATGTGTTTAAGTTAAGAATTCTCTTAACTTGGCCTTTACTTCTGTTTTGTTAAAGTTAAGTAGACATTGGCCATATGAGTAAAAAAATTGATCTCTTAACTTGGGCCTTTTTCTCCCCCTTTTGCCATATATCGAAAAGAGTGAGGGTGTGTGGAATAAAAAAATAAGTATTAAATTTAAAGTCCAAGCATGTTCCACATTATTTTGAAAATAATATACTGAAAATAAGCTCATCTATAAAATGTTCGACTCATATTTGGCTTGATTGATATGAAAGATCAACCAATCCTGGTCAGAGTCAATTAGTATATATGATTATACTCCGTGGTTTATGGCGATGCACTAGCTCTACATCTGGAACCAGGAGTAAGGTCCTAACATCTCACGCCCATCTACGTGGCTAAGTACACAAACACATTAGTCCTATGTGTTGTGAGATGTATTGGCTCCTTAAATCTATAGGTGCATGATATCTAAGGTATGTCCTATGCTAGTTCCAAGAAATAGTAGTAAGAAAATATAATTTGTAAGTTCCTATTCTACTACGCACATGCCCAATTTTCGTCTTAATAGACTGAATTCGGCTTCGGGTAGGGGTTTAGTAAATAGGTCTGCCAAGTTAGACTTCGATTCGACGTATTCGTGTTGTATGGCTCCGTTGGTCACATGTTCTCGAATGAAATGGTGTTTGACCTCTATATGTTTGGTCCTAGAGTGACATATCGGATTCTTAGTAAGGTTAATTAAACTAATGTTATCTACGTGGAGTTTAGTGTTCGAAAAGTCTAACTTAAAGTCGTGGAGAGTGTGCTTCATCCAAAGAAGCTGAGTGACACACTCACCCATTGCGATGTATTCGGCTTCGGTGGTAGATAAGGCAACATAGTGTTGCTTCCTACTGCACCAACTTACTAGACTCGAGTTTGCTTCAGCCGAGAAGTTGACAACAACCACTCGTACTCTTTCTATCTAGCTTACTACCGGCATAGTCCAAATCGAAGTATCCGGTTAGTTCGAACTCGGTTGATCTAGGGTACCAAATATCGACATTAAGTGTACCCTTTAGATATCTAAGGATACGCTTGACTAGAGTTCGGTGAGACTCCTTCGCACAGGTTTGGAACCTTGCGCACATACTTACTGCAAATAAGTTATCAGGTTGGCTTGCAGTTAAGTAAAGGAGACTCCCTATTACACTCCTATAGTATTTTAAATCAATTGAGTTTCCAATTACATCTTTTTCTATATTCACATTAGTTGCCATTGGGGTATTAATAATTTTAGCGTCTTGCATTCCAAAGCATTTAATTAATTCCCTAGTATATTTGCATTGATGTAGGTATATTCCATCTTTAGTTTGTTTAATTTGTAGATCTAAGAAGAAACTCAACTCGCCTACCAAATTCATTTTCCATAAGTGAAATGAACTCATTTAGTAGGATCGAGTTGGTGGTTCCGAAAATAATATCATCTACGTAGATTTGGGCTATGAATATGTCTTTACCTAAGGTTTTTACGAAAAGGGTTGGGTCAACTACACCTTGGTTAAATCCTTTAGACTTAAGATAAATCGAAAGTCTCTCGTACCAAGCTCGAGGAGCTTGTTTAAGTCCAAAGAGGGCTTTCTTTAACCTAAGGACATGGTTGGGTTTATCTACACTTTCGAAACCGGGAGGTTGACTAATATAAACCTCTTCCTTAATCTATCCATTTAAGAACGCTGATTTCACATCCATTTGAAACAACTTAAATCCTTGATGTGCAGCATACACTAATAGCATTCGAATGGACTCTAATCTAGCTACTGGGGCATAGGTCTCATCGTAATCTAAACCTTCAACTTGACTAAATCCTTTAGCGACTAGTCTAGCTTTATTTCTAACTACTTAACCTTTATCATCAAGTTTATTTCTAAACACCCACCTTGTTCAAATGATTGTTTTATCTTTAGATGGTGGTACTAATTCCCATACTTTGTTCCTAGTGAATTGAGCCAGCTCTTCTTGCATTGCAATAATCCAATCGGGATCAAGAAGAGCTTGGTCAATAGTTTTGGGTTCAATTTTAGAAATCAAAGATATTTGACTAAGGTTTCTGTATGAGGCTCTAGTTCGAACTCCTAGACTTGGATCACCTATCACTTGGTCGATAGGATGATTCGTTTGAGTCCTAGTTGGATTTGGGTTTGAGTCTACAACTTGATCAATAGGATGACTCGTTTGAGTTCTAGTTTGGTTAGAGTCATCTATCACTTGGTCGATAGAGTGACTTGGTTGACTTAGGTTAGTATTAGCACTAGACCTGATCTCCGGATCAGAGTTAGGTCTAGTATGAATCGGCTCGCTAATTGGGATTGTCGAGGGTTTTGTAGGTTCGTGTCCTTCATCAAATACTACATTGATAGTCTCCTCGACTATAAGGGTGTCATGGTTATATACTCTATAAGCTCTACTTGTAGTCGAGTATCCTAGAAAGATTTTGGTCGTGGTTTTGGATGTAAATTTCTCTAGGTAATCCTTAGTGTTTAGGATATGTACCTTACACCCAAATACCCTAAAGTACTTGATGTTAGATATTTTATCGTGATAAATCTCGTATGAGGTCTTAAGGTGCCTCTTTACCATAAGGATCCTATTTTGGACATAGCATGTCGTACTCACAGCTTTCGCCCAAAACCTATCGGGTAGGTTATACTCGTTTAATATTGTCCTAGCGACTTCTTGTAGGGTTCTATTTTTTCATTCTACTAAGCCATTTTGTTGTGGAGTTCTATGGCAAGAGAACTCATGGTGGTATTCATTTAGGTTATAGAATTCTGTAAACCTATGGTTCTCGAATTCTCCACCATGATCAGTCCTATGTCTTTTAATTTTAATGCTTTGTTGATTTTCTATTAATTTAAATAGGTTGTTTAATTGATCTAGGGTATCACTTTTATATTTGATGAACCTAACCCAAGTAAATCTAGAATAGTCATCAATTATGACTAAGCAGAATTTACTTCCATTAAGTGACTTGGCTCCGTGTGAATCAAATAGATCTATGTGTAGGAGCTCAAGCACACTTTTGGTTCGTTCTTGATTAGTTAGTTGATGTTGTGTCCTAGATTGTTTACCTTGTTGTCAAGCATTACATATTTTATTATCCAAGTTATTGAGGTTAGGCAAACCTCTGACTAAGTCACTCTGACTCATCTTGTGGATGAGTCTTGGGTGTGAATGACCGAGTCATCGGTGCCACAACCATGATTCCTCTTACCGTGTCATAAGACACTTAGTTGAGGAGTTAGTTAAGTTAATAGTGTAAATATTGTTATTTCTAGTTCCCTTAAGAATTGTTTTAGAAGTTTCATTTGTATTAATCATGCATTCATTTTCTAGAAATATGACCTTATAGTTATTATCACATAATTGGCTTACACTAAGTAAATTATATTGAAAATTTTCTACTAATAAAACATTTTGAATAACAAAATTTTAGTTGAGCTCAATATCACCTAATCCGATGATTTTGAGCTTGCCGTTATTTCTGAAGGCTACCGATCCTTGTCGTTTGAATCAAAGCTTCGAAAACTTGATTTGATCCCCGGTCATGTGTCGGGAGCAACCACTGTCCAACATCCATTGATCCTACACGCAAGGTAGTTGGTTCGGATATTGGATTTATTAAAGATTGGTTGAAGATTATTAACCTAAATCATCTCACCCATGTCTACATGATCAAACATATTAACCCTATATGTTCTTGTGAGATGACTTCCAATTTTACTTGATTTAAATTTAATGACTTGAACACTTGTCAACCTTGCGTTAGATTCGAATTTGACCTTAGGCTCATCAAGTCACCTTTTCAAGATTATGGCTTCCAGGTCGTGGCGAGGCACAGAGGCCTTCTTTGATCGGGACAACGACCACTTCCTTAGACAAAGTCATTTTCAAGAAAATAGAGACTTAACTTACCCAAGACCACTTCCTGGTCTAACTAGTCTAGGATATGGCGAGGTAGCTTCAGCTAGTTCAGCTCGGTCAAGTGCACCGAACTAGATACACCTTATCTAGCCCGAATACACAAGACTCCACTTTCCTAGCGTACTATCATCTCGCCGCGTCCTGGTACTATGTTATCAATTATTGACGAGTTATAGTCCTATCTAACCATTCTAAAAAGGAAAATCAAACTAAATAAAAACCTAAGCATGCAATTTATAAGTTAAAACACCAATAAGTTTCGTACTAGCTCCCCCTAGACCGTTGAATCTATTCGGTCTCTCCACATAGTGGATTTGGTCCTTGAGAACCCAGTACTGGTTCGATCCTAAGTTTGAAATCAAGGTGGTCTTAGGGACCCATGCTTGGACACGTTTTTTATGTCGACTTATAATCGACATATACAACTTGTTGGTCGTATTTGAGCTAAACCCTAGTCCGACCTTGTTGTACACAGACCTTTGCGATCCAAGTAGGAGGTCAAGTCCTTTGGATCCCAAAGTAAACCTTTCCAACGTGTTCCTAAGATCTTTGACTTGACTCTTCAAGAGTGAGTTCTCAACTTCGAGTTTTTCAACCCGAGTTGAGTCCTCCTCTTTAACTCGACTA
This sequence comes from Wurfbainia villosa, assembly GCA_025175895.1. Taxonomy (NCBI): domain Eukaryota; kingdom Viridiplantae; phylum Streptophyta; class Magnoliopsida; order Zingiberales; family Zingiberaceae; genus Wurfbainia; species Wurfbainia villosa. The sequence continues at coordinate 34,526,368 of CM046002.1, read as the reverse complement.
GTCGAAGAGGTTAGGGAGACCTCGTGTTTGAGGAGTTTAACTTCCTCAACCAGGGACCTTGGACTCGGACTTAGCTAATTTTTTAGTTAAAAACTTAATTGCACTATAAAGTGTACTAATGAGGGATCGACTTACCTTGAGTGAATCTTTTGAACCGGATGCATATCCGTGGCTTGTCTTGAATAGTGCTTCGTAGTCCGACTCGTCTTCGGTTTACGATCCAAGTTCCGGTTCTGACTCCATCTCTGATTCCACCACTTTAGCCATGAGAACATGATCATTATCTTCTTCCTCGGATGCTTCTTCCCAAGTAGCGTTGAGTGCCTTTTTGTGTTTTGGTGCTTTGCTCTTGAGTTTTGGGCATTCGGACTTGATATGTCCAAACCTGTTGCATTCATAGCATCTAATATTTGAACTTTTAGTCTTACCTTCATTGGGTCGAGTGACGGTTCATTTTCAGCCCTTGACTATCCTCCGAACTAGGTTGACTAGTTCAGCCTCCATTTTCGAGTCGACCTCCGAATCGGACTCATCCTCTTCTTCCTTCGGAGGTGCCTTGCTTGCAGTTTTCTTCCTTGAACCTACAAAAACTGTTATACCCTTCTCGGGTTCCGAGTTAGACTACTCATGAAGTTCAAAATCAGAAAATAATTCATCTAACCTAAGTTTCAAAAGATCCTTGGAGACCTTGTAGGCATCGACCATGGATGCCCACAAGGTAGTCCTCGGAAAGGAGTTAAGAACATACCTTATAAGGTCACGGTTTTTGACCTTTTGCCCGATTGCGTGTAGATTGTTGACTATGTCTTGAACGCGGGCGTGAAGTTGCATTGCGAACTCATGTTCCTGCATTTTTAGATTATATAGTTTATTAAATAAAAGATCTCGCTTACATACCTTGGCTTCATCGGTCCCTTCGTGTAGCTCCACAAGCTTTGTCCAAAGGTCCTTTGCGCTGATGAAGGGGCCGACACGATTTAGTTCCTCCTTGGACAAACCGCATTGGAGGATTTGAGTTGCCTTGGCATCGGCTTTGACTTGTCGTTTTGTCGCAATGGTCCATTGGTCATAACCCAAGGATTCACCCACTTCGTTAGTCGGAAGTGTGAAACATGTTTGGATTATGATTCACATCTCATTTTGGGTTTTGAGAAAGCATTCCATCCGACCCTTCCAATAACGGAAGTCATCTCCGTTGTAAAACGAAGGTCGGACGGTGCTAAAACCCTCGAGATGGGCCATTAAAACAAAAGAAACAAGGAGATGAAGACGAAAAACCTAGCAATGACAAAAACACACGAAAATGTACCAAGACTCGCGTCTTGGATTAGTAGTGCGGGAGAAAAACTAACCAAATGAAATAAATCTGAAATAAACAGAATTAAAAATAAAATAAAAAATCTGTAAAAAGCTAGATTGGTGGTTTCACCAAATCTTAGCAACCCCCGGCTCTGATACCAATTGTTGGATCGAAGCAGATCGCTAGAGGGGGGTGAATAGCGATAAAAACTTTTCTTTCTTTCGAATTCATTTCAAAACAATTAAGTGCAGCAGAAAGATAAATGAAACAATAAAAGAGGCAAGATATTTTTTACTTGGTTTGTAGCCTTCGGCTACTACTCCAAGGCCCTAGTGGTCTTTGACCACGCACGGAGGGCAAAAACACTAAAGAACTCCTCCTCGTTAGATGTAGGAGTTAATCGATAAAAAAAACAAAGCTTGAGATAGAGGGACACTCCCCCTCTCCTTGTTACGATAAAAGCTCCGAGAAATTATATTAATGAACTGAAATAAAAACTTAAACCGATGTTACAAAAAGAAAGCAATTAAAACCTAGACATCATAGAAGAAGCACTTCGTTGTCAGAAAGTTGTAGCTTGGCGGAGGCTTTTGGAAGCTTAGAATTGATGAAGAAACCCTAGGATAGGCTCTCCTTTCATAGCCTTTGAACCCCTTTTCGAGAGGAACCCTGGCCAATCACATTTGAGCACCACTCCCCTTGAAATGAGGTGATAAGCCTTGACTCCTCGAGGCTGATCCTTGACCACCAGTCGACTGATGGCCATCATCACGACCGATGCGATGATACCGATCGATGGCAGATCACCGAATGCAAACCTTAGGCAATCGATCATGGACTGTAGTCGAGTCCTCCGCGACAAATGATCGATGCTAGCTGCAAGGCAAAGTTAGCTTAATAAAAATATTATTTCGATGGCCTCCGACCGTCCGATCTCGACCTAGACCACCTATAGGATGTCTTTGGTCGGATCTACACTTAAGATCATCCCCGTAAAGAGGATACGACCTCACTTACTCTCACACACACACGAGCATACCTCAATACTTACTGTGTCACTTTCGCTTTCGGCCTTCCACTCGATTCCTTCGGCTCCCTCCGAAGTCACTCGAGTGTCGCCCGACCACCGTGGCTTCCTCCGGGTGTCACTAGCCTTCACCTCCAGCTATAGCAATTTTCTGCACACTCGATTCAGCTCGTGAGATAACGACATGAGCTTAACTTGTATCGTTTACTATAATCAAAACTCAGGTTCGACTTAGGTGCCTACTGCACCAACAACTTCAAGTATGATTAAATCATACTCGAAATCAACTCTCTAGACCTAGACTCAACCTTCTAGCTCTTCCTTCGGCCTTGCGCCTCCAGGATCCCTCCAAGTCCGCGACTCCTTCATCCTTGCACTTACTTCCAAGAGTTTCCCTCGGTTTCGTCATGTCTTGGGTATCTCTTTTGCCAAAGGACCGCTTGGACTTTACACCGCCAAGACTACATGCTTGGACTTATTCTGCCAAAACCTTGCCTTTGGTCTTCCTTTGCCAAGGTCCGCTTGGACTTTACGCTGCCAAGACTACATGTTTGGACTTACACCATCAAGACCTTCCCTTGGACTTCCCTTGCCAAGTTCATACTTAGACTTTCCTTTACCAAGTCTTCACACTTGGATTTTCTTGTCTTGACATATTCATAGTTAGATCACAAAACATTATCTAACTATAAATGATCATCCAAACATCAAAACACATAAATGCTTGGGGCATTGTTGCACTAACACAAGCATGGGTCCCAAAGGTTTTGTTAAACTCACATATAAGGGCCAATAGGTATTGGATTCCCCAGGATCAAGTCCACTTTGTGGATAGACCATATTGGTTCAATGGTCCAGGGGGAGTTAATACCAAAATAGTATACCCACTACCCTAGCATCATCAATCTTTTTGTTTTACTTTTTAGAACGGCTAGATAGGAAAAATAGTTAGTCAACTCTTGACAACATAGTATCAGGACGCGATGAGATGATAGTACGTTAGTGAAACAAAGTCTCGTGTATTCGATCTAGATAAGGCGTATCTAGCTTGGTGCACTTGGCTGAGTTGAACTAGCTGAAGCTGCCTCATCATATCCTAAACTAGTTAGATCGGGAAGTAATCTTAAGTGACTCGAGTAATCATTTTTCTGAACTTGGCTTTGTCTAAGGAAGTGGTCGTTGTTCCGATCAAAGAAGGCTCCTATGCCTCACCACAACCTGGAAGCCAATTTCTTGAAAAGCTTACTTGATGAACAAAGGGTTAAATCCGAATCTAACCCAAGGTTGATTAACTTAATCAAGTTAAAATCATCTCACAAAACATATAAGGTGAACACATTTTGAGACGCATAGAATGGGTGAGATGTTAAGGAATAATTATAATATACACATAACATAACTTTTTCAAAATGCTATCTATTTTCTCAGCTATTGCAGTTAATGAATAATTACAACACTATTCGGATAATATTGTACTATAACTCTTTAGGCCAAAGTTTAGCGCCCCCTAAATCTCTTATACCTCATATATTTGACTAAGGGGGAGAGCAATCTAACCCACAGGATTATATTACAAAACCTTTAAAAGTTCTCTTTGAAAATAAACTTATAAGTATTTTGAAAATCAAAATTATGTTTCAAAAACTTATTAAATTGTTGGTGCAGAGGGATATACCTCAAACTACTCTATTCAACCAAGTAGAGACACATGCTTGGACTTAAAAAATCTATTCGATCTTGTTTCTTAACGCATGCTTATAACATGGTGTTTTTAAACCCCTATTTTATATAAAAACCCTATATTTTTTGATTCATGGTAAAAAAGGGAGAAGAGTGAAAGTTAAGGGAGAGTAACAAAAATTTAATTTTAAAAATCTCTTTCAAAACTCACCTAGGGTTAAGGGGGAGTTTTCAAAAAAGTGCTTACTTTACTTGTCTTATGCTTTAAATTTTCCTTAACTTTGTGTCGATTTGTCATAGATAAAAAGAGGGAGATTGTTGGTGTAGTAGGCACCAAATAATTGAATCTGATTTTTTATTATGGCAAAGACCAAAAACTAAGGTCATATTATTGTCTAACGAGCTGATCCAAGTGTGCAGGAATGGTTAAGCTGAGTTAAAGGTCAGTGACACCCGAAGAATCCCGAGTCCGGAAATCGTGGTGGTCGGGCGACACCAAGAGAACTTCGGATGGAGCCGAAGAACCCAGGTGGAGACCTGAAGCAAAGCTGCGAGTCACAAAAGGACCTAAGGTAAGCTCGTGTGTGAGTGAATGTAAGGTCGGGTTCTTCGTACGGGGACTTCCTTAGGTGACAATCCGACTAAGACTTCCCATGGAAGGTCTAAATCGAGATCGGATGGTAAGTGGCTGTCGAATTCGCTTATATTATTTTTATTTCGAGCTAACTCTTTAGTGCAGTCGAGAACCCTAGCCACCAATCGACTGATGGATTGTAGCAGTCGATGGCTGGCTTGTAGTAATCGACTGTTGGGTATCAATCAAACTGATAAGGGCAACAGTCGACTGTCATTTGAATTTCCAGCCTCAAGGAGAGTCAAGATAAGCTCCACTTATCTTGGAGGGATGAGGTTCTTTGACCATGAGCTAGAACTGAACGTTGGGGAGCTTCCAAGGCTATAAAAGAAGGAGGGTTTCACCTCTTTATCAAATGCTTACAAAGTGATCCCACAACGCCGAAGGTCTACGACAATGCTATGACGCCGAAATGCTACCGCAATGTCGATGACACGACCTCAACCTCAACTTCTATTAGTCATCGATATTATTTAGTTGTTGTCATTTTAGTTCGTTATATTAAAGTTGTCTTTATCAAGCTTTTGATCATAACGATGAGATGTGGGATTGCCTCTCTGCCTCGAGTTTTCTTTGGTTTGTAATCATCGTCTCCTTCCTCCAACGAGGAGGAGACTTAGTTAGTGCTTTGCCCTCCATACGCGGTCTAGGATCGCAAGGGCCTTGGATTAGCAACCGTTTGGTTGTGAACCAAGTAAAAATAAACTTGTGTCATTTACTTTTCCACTGTGCTACTTTTGTCTTAATCGAATCGTACGAAAAGAAAATTTATAGCTCGTTATTCACCCCCCCCCCCTCTAGCGCGCTTTTCGATCCAACACTTAGTTCTAAAATTACAACTCTTAGCACATAAATAATAGAATTTATTATTTCCAGTATGCTTTTCATAAACAATAGCAATTTTTTTTTATTTATATCAGGTATCAGGTACGATTTCTCTTCCCTACTAGTCCTGATGGCTGACCGGCCCTGCCCCACGGCCTTCAACTAGAGTCCCCACCGGTCAACGAGGGTAAATCAGGATGATGCGTGGCCCGACACGTTAGGACCCATGCTGCCTACGTGGCCGACCACGCTGGGACGAGAGGGCATCGTGCACCGTTACTCACCCAGTGCACGCTGCTGGGGCGGAATCGACCCCTAGATGCGCAGAGGGGAACTTCGTGCCTTACCAACGCGCCGTTGCCCTGGGGGATAAAACTGTGATGGGTAAACTTTTTTACGTGACTGGCCCCACCGCCGAAGCAGCCCCTCATCAGAAACCCCTTTCGAGAATTTTTGGGGGCACGGTACCACGATGTTGATAAGAGCAATGCTAGGCTAGCCCAGTATCTCAGTCAACAATAGCAATATTATTAACATTACTCCTAGCATACTTTTTGACATGAAAATTTGAATGTGCATTAACAAAAGATACCTTAGGGTTTGCTTTAGAAGCTCCCCCTACATGTGATGCTCCTTCTTAGTTTTTCTTCCTCCCCCTAGGGCATTGACTCCTATAATGTCCCTTTTATTGACATTTGAAGCAAATAATGTGCTCCTTGCTTTTCTTAGTGAGGACACCGACATCCTTAGACTTTTGATTGACTTTTGGTGTCGACACTTTCTCCTTGGCAAATTTTAGGCATTTGCTCTTGTAATACCCTTCTCCCTGTACTCAAAATAAATTATATGATCTTTATTTTTAATTAAATTGATTAAGTTACTGATAACTACCATTTTGTCGTATTATTTTGGTCCTTAATATCAATATTTTTATCCCTTTGAGTGATTGATTGTCGATTATTAACATGTTTTATGAGTTTGGATTCATTTTGGCCCTTATTGTAAATTCTTCTAAATTTTGGACTTATATGCAAATTTTATCTCTTGTTTGTAGGAGATCAAGATGAGCCAATGAACTAGACTCAAGTTGGATCAAATATGGCTTCATCTAGGGTCCTAAAGAACATTTTAAGCTGGAAGAATCTAAGCCCTTCATTAAGATCAGAAGCAGTTTAATCAAGGGTTCAAATTTGAGCGATCTAGATAGTCCAATGAGATCTGATTAATTTTGATCCATCCATCCAGATCTGGAGAGATCCGGTCCATAAATTTAGATCTAGACATCCTAGCCTTTCATCTGGATCAGTTTGATCATGATCGTCCATTTAGATTGATCAGATCTTGTCCATACATTCAGATCTAGACATCCTAGCCTTTCATCTAGATCGATTTGATCGTGATCATCCATTTAGATTGATCAGATCCATCCATTCTAGATAGGAACATTCTGGGTCGTTTGATGAGATCTAGGTTTGGGTTTTAATTAAGCTTGATGAGATTATAGGGGGATGCTCCTGGACGGAACGGGTCTTCTTCTTCACACGTGATCTCCTTCCACCGAGCTCCGCCAACTCACAGCCAAGCACTGCTAGTCGTCCACTTCCTCCGCCAAGGCCGGCGGTGGTCTCCTCCATCACCTCCACAGCTCCGGCAGCTTAGTTCTTCATCCGACCAACTTCTTTCCAACCGTCGACAGCTTCTCTATTCCTTCGGTCAACTATTCTAGCCTGCAGCATTTCCAGCATCATATTCAGCTTTCGGACAGCAATCCTTCTCAAGCTTCATTGTGTTCTCGATTGTTTTCGCTTAATCAGTTGAAGGATTGTAATCAAATTTATCTTCCATGTTTAGATTGCACGTACTTGATTTAGTTTTCTACATACTTACTTGGTGTTGGATGAAATGCTTGAATGAGTTACTTTAATGTAATGTTTGAGTTTATATTCTTTAATTAGATGTAAGTAGATTATGATGTGTCTTTTCTATTACCTTTAATTCTCCGTAGTTGTAATGGGTTAGATTAGGTTTAATTTCTGCATTTGAATTGTTGTCTTAGTTCCTGTACTTCTTTTATACTTTTGAATGCTTTATATTTTGTTTAATTTCTTCACAATCGTAGTTCAATTAGTTTAGAATTTGATTATCTGCATTATCTTCAATTCAGTAGGATTAGTCTTTTAAATTCCAACCCCTCATTTAAAATAGAAAATCCAAAGCAATAATTAGCAATCCTAATACTACTGTTCTATCAATTACACTCGTTGGAAAATAATCCGGGTCGTTCACTATGTTATATTAGCATAGAGAGGATTTGGTAATTAATTTGGAACGGTACCACGATAAAGACTGTTCATCAAAATTTGGCATCGTTGCCTGGAAGTGTAATGATGTTTGGTAAACTTAGGATTGTTTATCCATTTTTCTAAAAAAAATCAAAATTCAAAATTTTTGTTTAGGGATGCATTATTTTATTTCTTGTATATCCATGTACTTGGTCATGTCTATTTCCTGTGTTTTTTTATATTGTTTGTTAGTATTTTAGGAAAGAACAGGAAATTTTTTTAAACATGGATTCTTATTATCAACGATTAGGAGACTTCAATCAGGCTTATTATTCAGACCAAAGTGAGCAACATAGTGTATTTTCTATTGATCCTCAGAGTTACCCACGACAATATCAAGACATATATGATCCAGCTCCTAGTTCTTATAGTTATGATTGAGGAGATCCTTCAATTCAATATTATCAATCCCAACAAATTTCAGAGCAACATGAGTACTTCCAGCCTCAACAACACTATAGGTATGAATCATTTTCAAATACCTATAATTATGGTTGGATGGATCATTCAAGGTTCGAGTATGGAAACACACCGCAAAACATTTCTCAACCTCAATACAACAATTCATACCAAGACTATGGTGAAGAAACCCCTGCTCCCAGTCAAGAAAATACACTAGAAAAATGCTTGCAGCTAGCAATATTTCTTCAACAACATCAGTAGCAAATGAGCGATAGTAATTGATGGCAACAAGAAAGGATACAAAATTTACAAATCTAGCAAGATCAAATTGCATCATCCATTAGTCAGATACAAGCACAGGATTCCTTTCAGCCTCCGTCAGAGACCATTTCTATGGATATCGACGCGCCTAGGGAGATGGATTGTGGAGTGAGTGATGGGCATGTCTATGATTCAGCCGCTCCATAGGACTCTTATGAATCTTTGTACTGTGATGTTATTGCAGATACTGATGGATGTGAATTTATAGATGAAGTTGCTGCTGTAGCAGATGAAGTGGATGATGATACTAGTGGCTTGGATTTATTTTGTGATGCTATTTATGCCACTGAGACTGAGATATCTGTAGTGGAAGCAGGGTCAAAAAAATTGGTTGAGGATGATGTTAGTGAGTTGCCAGCTACTCCTATTTGCAGTTTTATTGCAAATAATGTTGCAGAGGAGACAGTGCCTATAAAATTTCTATGTTTAGCTGTGCAACCACTCGATAAGTCTGATTGAGGAGTGATGGATAGCTGGGTTTTTTCCCCAGACTGAACACTCCCATCACAGCTGAAGACTCCAAGAATTTAGTTGATAAAGACCCTAACAACATATGCAATAATTCAGCCCCAAGGTTGGACACTTTTTCTGAATCGCCTTCGACCATCAGAGATTACATATGATGCAGCGATCATATTGGAGGGACCGACATGGACCTATTCTGATTATACCATGAAAGCGCTCACCCCCATTCAGTCCACCCCACTCCCGGTATTGATGCTTACTCTAAATCTTCTTCAACCACTGGGATGGGATTCCTTTCGGAGCACTCCACATTCTGCATGACTCCTTTTGCTGAACCTTCTTCAGTCGCCAGGATCTCAGGGGAGTTTGCTCCATCTCATTTTCTTTCTTTTTCTTTGTATATACATTTCTTTTACTTTATTTGTTTTTATTTTAGTTGTTAAGTTTTGTTCGTTGAGTTTTTGTTTGGTCAGTTTTTCGAATAAATTTCCTATGCATTCTTTTATATCATCTTAGAAGTCATGAAAGCTAGTTAAATTTGATTGTCGAGTTTTGGAATTTCTTATCATGAATGGATTAGTTGATTGCATATGGTTGCTAATTGGTGATGAATTCTGTGTTGATAGATTGAGATGATTTTTTTCATTCCTAGTGAGGATCGTGCCTATTTTTATTGCTTGTGTGTGGTGCACTTATGGTCTTTATAACTCTAGAACTTGATTTGATTCTTTCGAGACCACACAACCACAGGGTTGCATGATTATTATGAAGGCATTCTCACTTGTTTTCCTTTACTTCTTCTGTCACCACATGCTTACTGAATAATATCCTAGTTGTTCATCATGTCATTTTTCTTTCCTTCCATTACTTTTTTCTCCATTTCTATTTTTGAATGTGGAATATTGGATGTTCCATGATGAGTATTTTGCCCAGGACGAATAAAAGTTTAAGTGTGGAGGAGAGAATAGCTTAGAAGAATTCAATGTAAGCATAGACAAGTCATGCTTGATCACCACAGACAAGCCATGTTTTATCTTTATAGTTGAGCTTGATGTATTTTTTTTCTAGAGCATAAGGAAGTGTACTACATGTCAAAAAAAATTGATTGAAAAAAAAATAGTTGAAAAAAAAAAGAGAAAAAAAAGTTGAAAAAAAATATTTGGCCAAATAATAAAAGCAATAAAAAAAATTCTTTGACATATTGTGCAGTTTTTTTTATTTGTGTCATAGTATTTTTTGTGATAGACATCCCTTGTTGCAACCATTGAGAGATTTATTGTATATCATGCATGGATTTGTATTGTGAAAGTGATAGGGGTTGTTTACATATTTAGTGAATTGTGAAAAACTTGCTTGGATGAAAATATTTGGGGCATTGCTTTCTTGTATTCATCTATGTAGCATTCTAGTATTTCTATATCTTCTTACATTTCTTTAGCTATTTCATTTCTTACCTTTCTTTCCTTACACATATACTATCATTTTCTTGTATTCATGTTTCCCTTACATTCCTAATAAGCCTTCAATGATTGTGCATTCTTGTGTGTTTATAGTGGTGAAGGTAGAAGAAAAGCAAGCATATGGTAGTGCATAAACCATGAGTAGCTTGAGTGAACTCCACTATTACATGCTTATGAGAGCGAGAGAAACTACCACTTGCCTTGTGAGACTTAATCATTATTAGCATATTCAGGATGGATTGAAGTCACCATGTTTGTTAACCTGTATAAGATTTGAGTCTATGATTGCTTGAGTCTTTGAGATTTGACAATCCTAGGTAACTTTCTTTCACGAATTTCTATGTATAATTAGGAATTGTTAGGGAAATATATCTTTAATTTACTTTTAGTTTTCTTTATCGGCTCGGGACGTGCAAGAATAAGTGTGGGAGAATTGATAACTACCATTTTATCGAATTATTTTGGTCCTTAATATCAATGTTTTTATCCTTTTAAGTGATTAATTATCGATTATTAACATGTTTTATGAGTTTGGATTCATTTTGGACCTTATTATAAATTCTTCTAAATTTTGGACTTATATGCAAATTTTATCTCTTATTTGTAGGAGATCAAGATGAGCCAATGAACTAGACTCGAGTTGGATCAAATATGACTTCATCTAGGGTCATAAAGGATATTTTAAACTGGAAGAATCTGAGCCCGTCATTAAGATCAGAAGCAGTTTAATCAAGGGTTCAAATCTGAGCAATCTAGATTGTCCAATGAGATCCAATTAATTTTGAGCCATCCATCTAGATTTGGAGAGATCTTGTCCATACATTCAAATCTAGACATCCTAGCCTTTCATCTAGATCGGTTTGATCATGATCGTCCATTTAGATTGATCAAATCCGTCCATTCTAGATAGGAGCATTATGGGTCGTTGGATGAGATCTAGGTTTGGGTTTTAATTAAGCTTGATGAGATTACAGGGGGATGCTCCTAGACAGAATGGGTCTTCTTCTTCACACGTGATCTCCTTCCACCGAGCTCCGCCGACTCAAGCCCAAGCACCGCTAGTCGTCCACTTCCTCCGCCAAGGCCGGCGGTGGTCTCCTCCATCACCTCCACAGCTCTAGTAGCTTAGTTCTTCATCCGACCAGCTTCTTTCCAACCGTCGGCAGCTTCTCTATTCCTCCAGTCAACCATTCCATCCTGCAGCATTTCCAGCATCATATTCAACTTCCGGATAACAATCCTTCTCAAGATTCATTGTGTTCTCAATTGTTTTCGCTTAATCAGTAGAAGGATTGTAATCAAATTTATCTTCCATGTTTAGATTGCACGTACTTGATTTAGTTTTCTACATCCTTACTTGGTGTTTGATGAAATTCTTGAATGAGTTAGTTTAATGTAATGTTTGAGTTTATATTCTTTAATTAGATGTACGTAGATTATGATGTGTCTTTTCTATTACCTTTAATTCTCTGTAGTTGTATTGGGTTAGACTAGGTTTAATTTTTGCATTTGAATTGTTGTCTTAGTTCCTGTACTTCTTTTATGCTTTTAAATGCTTACTTTATGTTTTGTTTAATTTCTTCGCAATCGTAGTTCAATTAGTTTAGAATTTGATTATGTGCATTATCTTCCATTTAGTAGGATTAGTCTTTTAAATTCCAACCCCTCATTTAAAATAGAAAATCCAAAGGAATAATTAGCGATCCTAACACTACTGTTCTATCAATTACACTCGTTGGGAAACAATCCGGGCCGTTCACTATGCTATATTAGCGTAGAGAGGGTTTGATAATTAATTTGGAACGGTACCATGACAAAGACTGTTATCAGTTACCTAGGTCGGTGGTAGGAGCCAAAATTGGTTCTTCATTTCTTCCGGAGGTTAAGGCTACTTTTTGATTTTGCTCCGGCTCCGGTGATCTAATATCCTCCGCCTCAATCCTAGAGGTAGAGGCTTCCTCCTCCACCTATCCGGATGTTGATTCCTTCTCAACCTCCGAATCCTCACTTTCTTGTGAGGATGAGCTTTCTTCTTCTTGTGTCGGTTCAAGATTTTCGTGAAGTTTTGCCAATTTTCTCCAAAGATCCTTGGTATCTTGAAATTCACCTATCTTGGAGAATAAATCGTTAGGTATTAAATCAACTAACATATCAATTACCTTGTCATTTATTTCAGATTTTCGGAGTTGGTCTTGGGTCTATCTCTTCTTCTTGAGATATCCTCCTTTTGGACCCCTTGGAATTTCGAATCCATCCATCAAAATGGCCCAATCTTCGAAGTTCTTCATCATAATGAATTCTTCAATCCTTGTCTTCCATTGATTGAAGCATTCTCGTCTATAAAATGCATATGGAACTGAAGCGTTGATGTCCCACCCAAAACCATCGTTGGGTAACTCCATCCTATTAAAGCAGTCGGCCCAGGTCACGATTGAACAGACTCGAGTTTGACTCGAGCGGTATTTTGATGTTCGACAAAAACGTATGACAATGTGATTGTCATGGAAAGTCCAAGTGGGACACTTGGCAAGGGAAAGTCCAAGTCATGGGTACTTGGCAATTGGAAAGTCCAACATGGGTTGGCAAGGGAAAGTCCAAGCATAGGTCTTGGCAAAGGAAAGTCCAAGCTTGAGTCTTGGCAAATGGAAAGTCCAACACATGGGTTGGTAAGGGAAGTCCAAGGGGTGATATTGGCGGCGTAAAGTCCAAGGGTGGAGTCTTGGTAGCATAAGTCCAATGGTTGACGGCATAAAGTCCAAGCAGAGTCTTGGCAGCGTAAGCCCAATGTACCTTGGCGGTGTAGACCACATTAGCATGACAATAGCTGATGGAAGCACCTGAAGGCTAGCGTATGGATGAACAAGTCATGGATGACTTGGAGGGATCCTATAGGCGTGAGGCTGACGGAGGTGGCTAGAAGGCTTAGGTCTAAGCTAAGGGTGGTCTAGCAAGTATGAGGGTATCATACATGGTGTTAAACCTCATGGATGAGGTTTATCAGTCGACTGATGTGAGTCGACTGGTGTTCGACTGTAGGAAATGGCCTAGCAGTCGACTGCCAACATTGGACAGTCGATTGATGGCTTGAACTGTCGATTGATATGGTAATCAGTCGACTGATGGTCGGGTTTCGGGAACAGAATGTTTCCGAGTCGACTGTTAGGGTTTGATAGTCAAGTGATGACTCTATCAGCCGACTGATGGGTATTATCAATCGACTGATGGTTTATCCGTTGGAACTTATCCAACGTAGCTCGGGTCATTGTGAGACAACGACTACAGGAGCAGTCGACTAACGGTCTCGATCAGTCGACTGCTAGGAGAAAATTAGCCCGAGTTGCAGGTTTAAAAGGAGCCCGAAGGGAGGATTTTTGGCAGTGATTTCTTGGGCGATTTGAAGCAATTTGCTGATGCAAATCAGAGTCTTCAAGGCTAGTCTAAGGCAATCAACAAGCAAGCTTCAAAAAGATCTTTTGTAAAGTGTTCTTTACATTCTTTTATTGTATTTACTTATATACACTTGTTGTTTATTTGTATTGTTGTTGTAATCTCTTGTACGATGTTTCTCCGCCTCCGACTTATTGTCAAGGAGTATTTGTGATTATAGTGGTGTTTGGCATCGCTAGGGCTCGTTCGAGCCCAAGCCGTAGAGTAAAAACATTGAGGTTCCGAACCACGTTATATCTCGTGTATTTATGCTTGTGTTGTGTATTTATTTGTATCTTTATTATTTTCGCTGCATATACTAACATTTTGTAGCAAGCACGATTGAATTCCATCAACGTCTATGAAATCACTATTCACCCCCCCTCCTCTAGCAGACATTACGGTCCCTACACATCCTTCTTCTTCCATCTAGCGATGCTCCCTTAGTTGTTAAACCTTGAAGAGCGGCCTCGCTCTGATACCACTTGTATGAATCGAAGTGTCTTCTTCTTCTTCTAAGAGCCACCGGGCTCTGATACCACTTGTAGGAACTTCGATGAGCGCTAGAGGGGGGTGAATGTCGCGTTTCGTTCGCTTGATTGAATTTGATTGTGCCGCTTGTCTACAATGTTGTTAGCACAGCGGAAATATAAAAATGCACAACAAAAACACAAGCGCGATAATACACACGGTGTAATGTGGTTTGGAACCCTAGTTCCTACTCCACGGGGCGAGCTCGATAACGAGCTCTAGTGATGTACAGACCACTACTCAATAAATTCCTTCTTGACAACACATCGGAGTTGAGAAACCTCGTATAAGCGATCTTACAACAATAAGAAAGAAATACAAGCAATACAAGTAAAATACACAAAACAACTTAAAGAAAACTTTACAAATGTGAACTTAAATGCTTACTTGTTGATTGCTTTGGACCGCACTTGAAGACCTTGATTTGCACCAGTAAATCGCCCAAGAAATTGCTGTCGAAATCCTCTCCGTCAAGCTCCTTTTAAGCCTTCGCACGACCTAGATTTTCGCTTGGCAGTCGACTGCCAAAAGGCCCCAGTCGACTGCCAACAGTGTCGTTATCTCACAACGGACTTGATCCATGTTGGCATTCAAGCCAATAGATACACTGGCAGTCGATTGTCATTTTCATCAGTCAACTGCTTAAGCTCGTAGTCGACTGCTCAGTCGGCAACCGAGCGTTCTGCCTTCATAACCAAAACCACTAGTAGTCAACTGCCCTCCATGGCAATTGACTGCTCATGGCCAGTCGACTGCCCATAAATGGCAGTCGACTGCCAAGGCTATTTGCCGCAATCAAATGCCAGTCGACTCACAACAGTCGACTAATCATAATCTCAGTCGACTGCTCAGTGTCGACTCAGGTGCCAATTGTCAAACACTTGACCAGTCGACTGGTCCATAATCCTAGTCAACTGTTATACCTCAACCATGAGGTTTACCCCAAGTATGATGTCCTCATACTTACTAGACCACCCTTAGCCTAGATCTAAGCCTTCTAGCCACCTCTATCAACCTCACGCCTATCAGATCCCTCCAAGTCATCCACGACTCGTTCATTCATACGCTAGCCTTCAGGGGCTTCCATCAGCTATTGTCATGCTAAGATGGTTTACACCACCAAGGCACATTGGGCTTATGCTACCAAAACACACGATTGGACTTTACGCCACCAACCATTAGACTTATGCTGCCAAGACTCCACCCTTAGACTTTACGCTGTCAATATCAACCCTTGGATTTCCCATTGCCAAGTACACATGACTTAGACTTTCACCGCCAATACTACACAATTGGACTTGCGTGGCCAAGAATACACCCTTGGTCTTTCCTTGTCAACCCATGTTAGACTTTACAATTGCCAAGACTCAAACTTGGACTTCCCCTTGCTAAGACCCTTGCTTAGACTTTCCATGCTAAGTACTCAAGACTTGGATTTTCCCATTGCCAAGACCCATGCTTGGACTTTCCATGTCAAGTGTCCCACTTGGACTTCTCCATCATATGGTCAATCCCATGTCAACCATATAGTCAACCCATTGTCAAACAATTGTCAACTCATCGTCAAACATCAAAACACTACTTAAGTCAAACTCGAGTCTGGTCCATCGTGACCTGGGTCAATTGCACCAACAGTCATGACTTCATATTTCATTTAATCATATAAAATATCATGATTAATGCTTAGGTTAATATGTCATGTGTGTATTTAGGTTTATGTTTATGCCATGACACCATATATCATTGGTACAGGCTTCATTTATGCTATCACTTTATACCATGATCATCATTCATGCATTTAGGTTAATTAAAATTGATTTAAGGACAATGACATGATTTGAAGTCCCATGTATAAGAGAATTAAATAGAGTTGCCTAGAAAAATACATGAAACCTTAAGAAACTATATCTACATCTCACAAGAATATTAGAATGACATGTGTTTATTGATACACTTTAGACACATGTGAGATGCTAGGAAAATGAGTTAAGTTCAAGATGCATAGTTATTGCATCTAAATGAACTCAAACTCATAATATACCATGGATGAATCATGAGGAAAGCTAATGTACAAGTCATGTACATCTAGCTCATAGACCATGGTTCAAAATATGTTTTCAAAAAGATTTTAAAATTATTTTAGAAAACCTTGGTGAAGTCTATCTTTTGATAGCAATCACCATTGATGAAGTTGATACAAAGTAGGCTAAAAATATTGAAATTTTCAATGATTTTGAACTTTATATCAATCTCACATTTTAATGGGTACTTTTAATTCAAAACTATTTTCACCCATTGTATTTGATATAAGTATTATATATATGAATTTTCATAATTTTTCAAATTATATATAAACTTATAAATTTTCAAAATTCATTTTTGATTTTTGATTTCTACGTTTGCAGGTATTAGTCGACTGTCGCTTAAGAGAAGTCGACTAATGCTGATAGCAGTTGACTGATTACTAATCAAGTCGACTACTTGGCTGATTTTAGGTAAACAAAGTTTGTTTAGCCAATTTTGAACCATCCCTAGCTACCCTAATTGCTCCTAACCCTAAGATATGCTTTGAAAAATATTGAATGGGTGAAAATTCATTGGAAATGAATTAGGAGAGTTGTTTTGGATTATGTATCAAATTTTAAGATGTGTGAAAGTTTAAGTTTGAACTTTTGCCTTTATTTTTGATTATTTAGACTCTTATTGGCTTAAGGTCTCTCCAAGGACATTGTTGGTGCAATAGTCAATAGGAAACAAGCCTTTAGAGGGAGGTTATCCATCTAGAGATGATGGATGAATTTTGTTGGTGCAATCGGCCCAGATCACGATTGACCAGACTCGAGTTTGACTCGAGTGATATTTTGATGTTTGACAAAGAGATTTGACAGAGTAGTTTGGCATTGATGTTTGACATTAATGTCGGTTAATATGTTGGGGAGATTGTTGGAGCAATCGACCCGGGTCATGTTTGACCGGACTAGAGTTTGACTCGAGGAAGACCTTGATGGTTGACTGGGGTTGACCATGTGATTATGGTAAAGTCCAAGTCATGGGTACTTGGCATGGAAAGTCCAAGTGGGACACTTGGCATTTGGTAAAGTCCAAGTCTTGAGTACTTGGCATGGAAAGTCCAAGTGGGACACTTGGCGCATGAAAAGTCCAAGTCATGGGTACTTGGCACTTGGGAAAGTCCAAGTCTTGAGTACTTGGCATGAGAAGTCCAAGCATGGGTCTTGGCAAATGAGAAGTCCAAGCATGGGTCTTGGTAAATGGAAAGTCCAAGCATGGGTCTTGGAAAATGGAAAGTCCAAGCATGGGTCTTGGCATGGAAAGTCCAACATGGGTTGGCAAGGGAAAGTCCAAGCTTGAGTCTTGGCATTTGGAAGTCCAAGGGGATTGATTTTGGCAGCGTAAAGTCCAAGCGGAGTCTTGGCGGCGTAAGTCCAATGTGCCTTGGCGGTGTAGACACCGTTAGCATGACATAGCCGAGGGAAGCACCTGGAGGCTAGCGCAATGGATGAACAAGTCATGGATGACTTGGAGGGATCCAAGAGGCGTGAGGCTGATGGAGGTGGCTAGAAGGCTTAGGTCTAGGCTAAGGGTGGTCTAGCAAGTATGGGGGCACCATATTTGGGTTAAAACCTCATCTTTGAGGTTGGCGCGGACCGCATTATGGCCGTTCGACCGCTGAGTCGACTGAGTTCGACCGCCGCTTAAGAGCTGGATCGCCTGCGGTGACCGCTTCATGGGAGCGCGAATCGATGTCTACGGTACGATCGCTAGTTCACCGCGAGCACGTAATGCTCAGAGCGATCGGGCCGACTACGCGCTAGCAATGATCGCCAAGAGATCCATTGGAGTTTTTCCAGCGTGGATTGAGTCGTTGTCTCACGACAACAGTGGCATCAGTCGACTGGTGACTTATGGCAGTCGACTGATAGGCGGAAATCCAGATCGCGCGGAAGGATAAAAGGAGCTCGACGGGAGGATTTTTGGACATCGGTTCTTTAGGGCTATTGGAGCGATTTATTGGTGCAAATCAGGTCTCCAAGTGCAAGCAAGCAACCAAGCATTCAAGCAATCAAAACAAGTGTTGTAAAGTTTTTTCTTTACTTGTACTTCGTATTTACATTGTATATTGCTTGTATTCCTTTCGTTTATTGTTGTAAACGTTTGTACGGGGTTTCTCCGCCTCCGACTTGGGTCGAGAAGGAGTGTTTATCATTAGTGAGTGCGT
This sequence comes from Wurfbainia villosa, assembly GCA_025175895.1. Lineage (NCBI taxonomy): Eukaryota > Viridiplantae > Streptophyta > Magnoliopsida > Zingiberales > Zingiberaceae > Wurfbainia > Wurfbainia villosa. The sequence goes on along the minus strand of CM046002.1, from coordinate 34,507,718 downwards.
GTGCATCACTAGGGCTCTTTAGAGCTCGATCCGTGGAGTAGGAACCGTGTGGTTCCGAACCACGTTATATCATTGTGTTAGCGTGATTGTATATTTCGTTATTGCTTTTATTATTTCTATTTCCGCTGCGCACTAACGAAATTGAAGACACGAACGCGATCGAATTTCATCTATGCTATTCACCCCCCCTCTAGCCGTTCCAAGGGTCCTAACAAGTGGTATCAGAGCTAGGTTGCTCTTCAACGGATTAACAACCGGGAGCAAGACGCTAGAGGGTAAAAGATGGAAGTCCAAGATCAATTAGGTTGGGACATCAACACACCGGTGCCCTACACCCTATACGGACGAGAAGGATTCAATTCTTGGAAGGGAAGAATTGAGGATTTTATTATGATGAGAGACTTTGAGGAATGGTCCATTTTGATAGATGGATTTGAATATCCAAGAGGACCAAGAGGTGGATTCCTCAAAAAGAAGAGATGGCGGGAGGATCAACTCCAAGCCTTCGAGAAAAACACCAAGGTAATAAAGTTTTTGGTTGATTTAATACCTAACAATATCTTGTGTATGTTAGGTAATTATATAGATGCTAAGGAGCTTTGGAGCCAAGTGGCAAAGCTCCATGAAGAGCTTCCCTCAACTCAAGAAGAAAAGGAAAAGGAGGAAGAGAGCTCATCCTCACAAGCAAGTGAGGATTCGGAAGTTGATAGGGAGTCAACCTCCGAATCGGTAGAAGAAGTGGAAGAAGTAGAAAAAACATCCACCTCTAGGATTGAGAGGGAGGAAGTTAGACCATCCATTTCGGAGCAAGAGCAAAGTCAAGAAGAAGCTTCTACTTCTGGTCAAGAAGAAGAGCAAGTTCAAGCTTCCACCACCGAACTAGGTAACTCAAGCAATTTGGTTTTAAATAAAAAACATATAATTTGCTTTGAGTGTAGGGAAAGTGGGCATTACAAGAGCAAATGCCCAAAGAGAGTAAGAAAAGCTCCACCGGCACCAAAAGTCAAGGATGTCGGTTCCCCAACACCTAAAGGCAAGGAGCACATCATATATTTCAAGTGCAATTCAAAAGGACATTATAGGAATCAATGTCCTATGGGGAGCAAGAAGACTTAAAATGGAGCATTGTATGTAGGGGGAGCTAAGGCAAACCCTAGGGTAACTTCTAATTTTGCTCCTTCATCAATTTACAAGAAAAAGCATGCTAGGGATTTCAATTCACTTGCAATTTATGAAAAGCATGCTAATAGGAACAAGTATTTTTGCTTAGGAGCTAAGAATGTCTATTTAGATAATAGGGATAAATTTGGGACTAATGTCCCTAAAAACAATTTGCCTAAGGACAAACCTAGGTCAAATAACTCTAGAAAACTTTTACCTAGGGAGACAATTAGAAAGGTGCAAGAGCACCTAGGTCTAAATCCTAAATGGACTAGGCATATGCCTAGAAAGTCTCATGCCCATGGTTTAAATCAAAATTCTAAAATTGGGCAATTAGAATTAGAGAATCAAGTCTTGAGGTCAAGACTTGAAAAACTTGAGAAGACCCTTAAAATTATACAAAATCAATTTAAAGGGTCAAATAATCAAAAGTCAAGGTCCAAAAGTCAAAGTCAACACCTAGGACCTAAGAGTCAAAAGTCAACCAAGGGAAAGCAAGGTTTGGGTCACAAACCTAAGCCTAAGGTGGCTTATCATAGTGTTCCTTTTGACTATGGAACACAAACTAGGTCTAGTAAGACCAAGGTAAATAGGGAAGTTATCCCTAGAGTTGATCAAAGGGTGTGCCTAGTGGCTAGGGTTTCAAGGAAGCCTAGGATGGCCACTAAGAAGGTTGCAAGGGGGGTTACCCCTAGAGTCAACCTAGGTAAGACCAAAATGACCAAGGCTAACAAGCCTAGGAGGGTCATTAGGAAGGTATCTAGGGAAGTTATCCCTAAGGAATACCTAATTAACCCTAGGAGCTCAAATCGGTTTTGGGTTCCTAAGAGCGTGATTGATTCACGCTAGATGGGTTTAGGGTGTGCCAACCTTGATTGGATGGGTAGTTAACTCAACCATGATAAAGGTGGCATTTTAGGTTATTTTCAAGGTTATGGATACCTTGGAAATAGGGTTGAATGATAATCCTAAAAGTTTTAGGATGTTCCAATATTACTTGTGAAGTTTGATAAAATGATCAAATTGGCACAATTAGGGTTTAGAGTGTTAGTGTGCCATTTTGGGTTGTTGGCACACTAGGGAGATTAAGTTTAATATGGCAAAATATATCTAACTATATCAAATGGCATTTAATATTAAAATTTTAGGTATTACCGTACCTATACATTTTATATGCCATGCTTTGATTGTCATATGTCATGTCATGACATCATGCCTAGTTCTATGATTTTATATGTCATGTTCATGTTTAGGATTAAGGTTTCAAATGTCATGTGTTTTTAGATTTCATCTTATGCCATGACATCATGATTATGAGCATATGCTTATTTATAACATTTCAAATGCCATAATCATTCATGCATTTAAGACAATTTGGTTGAAATTGAATTAAGGACTATGGCATGACTTGAAGTCCCATTCATAAGGGAATCAAGTAGGGTTGCCTTAGAAAAATGCATGAAACCCTAGTTTAGGGAGAACAAAACCCACATCTCACATCCAATTGACATGTATGTGTAGTTATACACTCTAGATACATGTGAGATGCTAGGATATGAGTTAAGTTCAAGGTGCATAGTTTTTGCATCTAGATGAACTAAAACTCATCTTGTTTCATTTGTGGATCATTGGGAGAGCATGTGTACAAGTCATGTACATAGAGCCCAAGGAATATGATCCAAAATAAGGTTTTGAAAACTTTTTAAAATCATTTTGAAAAATCTTGGTGAAGTCTATCTTTTGATAGCAATCACCATTGATAGAGTTGATACAAAATAGGGCCAAAACATTGAAAATTTCAATGGTTTTGAGTTTTGTATCAAACTCACTATTTTATGGGTAAAATAATTTTCAAATATTTTTCACCCATTGTATGTGTCATAAGTATTATACGTATGAATTTTCATGATTTTTTGAATTACATATAATTATTTATGAATTTTCAAAATTCATTTCTGATAGTTGAAAATCGAGATTTTCAGTTATCAGTCGACTGCCCTGTGTGGCAGTCGACTGATGTGAGTGGCAGTCGACTGATTACTGTCAGGAGTCGACTGCCAGGTCTAATTTCGGGTTAACAAGGTTTGTTTAGCCCGTGTTCAGCTATGGAAAAGGTTCCTAATCACTCCTAACCCTAGGATATGCTTTGGGAAGCATTATAAAGGGTGAAAATCCATTGGATATGGATTAGGAGCTGTGTTAGGTCAAAGTATCAAATTTAGGGTGAGTGAAAGTTCTATGTTGAACTTAGAACCTTAATTTTGATGGTTTAGAGTTCCTATTGGCTTAGGGGCTTCCCAAGGACATTGTTGGTGCAATGGTCAAGGGGGAGCAAGCCTTTAGGGGGAGGTATCCATCTTGGGATGATGGATGTGTTTTTCTCCTTGAAGAGGAGAAGTTATTGGGAGAGTATCATCAATTGGAAAAATTGATGGGTTTTTGATACCCAATTTGGAAATTGGGAGAGAGTATAGGATTGTCTCTCTTGAGTGATAGGCATCCTAGGTATTTATTTTTGGATCAAGGGGGAGATTTTAAGATCTCATTGGGATATGAGATATTGACCTCCTTGGAGAGAAAACCTTTTTGATGTTAGTCAAAAAGGAGGAGAATGTTTGGGGGAGAACATTTGGAGAGTGTTTACCAGTTTGGGATAATTGGTAAGGGATTTGAGTTAGTGGTCTAACTCAGATGATTTGTTTGGTTTTTTGTCAAACATCAAAAAGGGGGAGATTGTTGGTGCAATCGGCCCAGGTCACGATTGACCAGACTTGAGTTTGACTCGAGTGATGTTTTGATGTTTGACAAAGGGATTTGACAGAGTGGTTTGGCATTGATGTTTGACATTAATGTCGGTTAATATGTTGGGGAGATTGTTGGAGCAATCGACTCGGGTCATGTTTGACCGGACTCGAGTTTGACTCGAGGAAGACCTTGATGGTTGACTGGGGTTGACCATGTGATTATGGTAAATTCCAAGTCATGGGTACTTGGCATGGAAAGTCCAAGTGGGACACTTGGCATTTGGTAAAGTCCAAGTCTTGAGTACTTGGCATGGAAAGTCCAAGTGGGACACTTGGCGCATGGAAAGTCCAAGTCATGGGTACTTGGCACTTGGGAAAGTCCAAGTCTTGAGTACTTGGCATGAGAAGTCCAAGCATGGGTCTTGGCAAATGAGAAGTCCAAGCATGGGTCTTGGCAAATGGAAAGTCCAAGCATGGGTCTTGGCATGGAAAGTCCAACATGGGTTGGCAAGGGAAAGTCCAAGCTTGAGTCTTGGCATTTGGAAGTCCAAGGGGATTGATTTTGGCAGCGTAAAATCCAAGCGGAGTCTTGGCGGCGTAAGTCCAATGTGCCTTGGCGGTGTAGACACCGTTTGCATGACATAGCCGAGGGAAGCACCTGGAGGCTAGCACAATGGATGAACAAGTCATGGATGACTTGGAGGGATCCGAGAGACGTGAGGCTGATTGAGGTGGCTAGAAGGCTTAGGTCTAGGCTAAGGGTGGTCTAGCAAGTATGGGGGCACCATATTTGGGTTAAAACCTCATCTTTGAGGTTGGCAGTCGACTGGCATTATGGCCGGTTCGACTGTCGTGAGTCGACTTGAGTTCGACTGCCGTTTAAGAGTTGGGACTGCTCTGGCAGTCGACTGCTCATGGGAGCGGATCGAGGCCCGATGTCTACGGCCGATCGGCGCCAAAGTCGTGATCGCTAGATTCGGCGAAACCGCGAGAATGCTCCATGGAGGCGATGACTACGCGGTCGGCGCAAGAGATCCATTGGAGTTTTTCCAGCGTGCATTGAGCCATTGTCTCACGACAATAGTGGCATCAGTCGACTGGTAACTTATGGCAGTCGACTGATAGGCGGAAATCCAGGTCGCGCGGAAGGATAAAAGGAGCTCGACGGGAGGATTTTTGGACATCGGTTCTTGAGGGCTATTGGAGCGATTTGTTGGTGCAAATCAGGTCTCCAAGTGCAAGCAAGCAACCAAGCATTCAAGCAATCAAAACAAGTGTTGTAAAGTCTTTTCTTTACTTGTACTTCATATTTATATTGTATATTACTTGTATTCCTTTCGTTTATTGTTGTAAACGTTTGTACGGGATTTCTCCGCCTCCGACTTGTGTCGAGAAGAAGTGTTTATCATTAGTGAGTGCGTGTGCATCACTAGTGCTCTTTAGAGCTCGATCCGTGGAGTAGGAACCGTGTGGTTCCGAACCACGTTATATCATTGTGTTAGCGTGATTGTATATTTCGTTATTGCTTTTATTATTTCTATTTCCGCTGCGCACTAACGAAATTGTAGACACGAACTCGATCGAATTTCATCTACGCTATTCACCCCCCCCCCTCTAGCCATTCCAAGGGTCCTAACAAGTGGTATCAGAGCCAGGTTGCTCTTCAACGGATTAACAACCGGGAGCAAGACGCTAGAGGGTAAAAGATGGAAGTCCAAGATCAATTAGGTTGGGACATCAACACACCGGTGCCCTACACCCTATACGGACGAGAAGGATTCCATTCTTGGAAGGGAAGAATTGAGGATTTTATTATGATGAGAGACTTTGAGGAATGGTCCATTTTGATGGATGGATTTGAATATCCAAGAGGACCAAGAGGTGGATTCCTCAAAAAGAAGAGATGGAGTGAGGATCAACTCCAAACCTTCGAGAAAAACACCAAGGTAATAAAGTTTTTGGTTGATTTAATACCTAACAATATCTTGTGTATGTTAAGTAATTATATAGATGCTAAGGAGCTTTGGAGCCATGTGGCAAAGCTCCATGAAGAGCTTCCCTCAACTCAAGAAGAAAAGGAAAAGGAGGAAGAGAGCTCATCCTCACAAGCAAGTGAGGATTCGGAAGTTGATAGGGAGTCAACCTCCGAATCGGTAGAAGAAGTGGAAGAAGTAGAAAAAACATCCACCTCTAGGATTGAGGGGGAGGAAGTTAGACCATCCATTTCGGAGCAAGAGCAAAGTCAAGAAGAAGCTTCTACTTCTGGTCAAGAAGAAGAGCAAGTTCAAGCTTCCACCACCGAACTAGGTAACTCAAGCAATTTGGTTTTAAATAAAAAACATATAATTTTCTTTGAGTGTAGGGAAAGTGGTCATTACAAGAGCAAATGCTCAAAGAGAGTAAGAAAAGCTCCACCGGCACCAAAAGTCAAGGATGTCGGTTCCCCAACACCTAAAGGCAAGGAGCACATCATATGTTTCAAGTGCAATTCAAAAGGACATTATAGGAATCAATGTCCTAGGGCGAGCAAGAAGACTCAAAATGGAGCATCGTATGTAGGGGGAGCTAAGGCAAACCCTAGGGTAACTTCTAATTTTGCTCCTTCTTCAATTTACAAGCAAAAGCATGCTAGGGATTTCAATTCACTTGCAATTTATGAAAAGCATGCTAATAGGAACAAGTATTTTTGCTTAGGAGCTAAGAATGTCTATTTAGATAATAGGGATAAATTTGGGACTAATGTCCCTAAAAACAATTTGCCTAAGGACAAACCTAGGTCAAATAACTCTAGAAAACTTTTACCTAGGGAGACAATTAGAAAGGTGCAAGAGCACCTAGGTCTAAATCCTAAATGGACTAGGCATATGCCTAGAAAGTCTCATGCCCATGGTTTAAATCAAAATTCTAAAATTGGGCAATTAGAATTAGAGAATCAAGTCTTGAGGTCAAGACTTGAAAAACTTGAGAAGACCCTTAAAATTATACAAAATCAATTTAAAGGGTCAAATAATCAAAAGTCAAGGTCCAAAAGTCAAAGTCAACACCTAGGACCTAAGAGTCAAAAGTCAACCAAGGGCAAGCAAGGTTTGGGTCACAAACCTAAGCCTAAGGTGGCTAATCATAGTGTTCCTTTTGACTATGGAACACAAACTAGGTCTAGGAAGACCAAGGTCAATAGGGAGGTTATCCCTAGAGTTGACCAAAGGGTGTGCCTAGTGGCTAGGGTTTCAAGGAAACCTAGGGTGGCCACTAAGAAGGTTGCAAGGGGGGTTACCCCTAGAGTCAATGTAACGCCCGCCCTTATCTGCTCTCAGGGCGGCGCTACTGTTACTCCTTTTTTTTTTCTTTTAAACATACTACATATGGATCCTCTCACAACCTACGTACTTTAACAGGTCATCATAACTTAAACCTTCTTTTGCACGTGCATCACATATCATATTCATCATTAGCATGTTAACATATCTTTCATAACATGCATACATAAAGATTCGTTCATGAGTTCTAACATTTCCAACCTTCTTAAGTGGATGATACTCATTAAACACAAGTCTTATAAGCGGAAGCAATGTCTTAAGTTGTTCTTAGAGCATATAAATACAAGCAGATAGTATAGGGTCTTCTTCCACCATGCCACTATCACACACACTTGGCCCCTCCTACTACTTCCTCTAGCGCAGACTTCCTTTATCTGCAGTATATGGACAACATGAACTATAAGCATATAGCTTAGTAAGATCCTTGCCTACTCACAAAAGCCACAAACTTCATCAAGCAATTAGAACATGAGCATACTAGCATAAAGGACCTAAGTATTTCATGGCAACACTAATCAACAACATATCCGTGAAATAAAAACTAAGCATGGCATAGAATTGTTCATAAGCCAGTTAAGCATAATTAATCTAAGCAGGACATAATTTGAACATAAGCATTATAACTACATAAAACTAAGCATGCATGAAAGACATATTCATAAGCATTTTAAAACTTCACAATAAGCATTCCTAACCTAAGCATCCGTAACATCCTACATCTTAAACCTACATAAAGTACATAGGCACAAACATTCTTCAACTTAACCATGACCATTCATCAGGGAATCCAAACACGCATAAAGGACATAATCATAAGCATTTGTTTAACTTGAACATAAACATTTGTAATAACATAAATCCTAAACTTGTAGAAAGAACATAATCGCAAGTATTCATAATCTTACCATTCACCACATCATAAATTCTAAACTAGCATGAAGTACATAGTCGCAACGTTCTTAAACTTAACTCTAAACATCATAACTTCATAACATCTAGCATGCATGAAGAACATAATTTGCAAGAATTCAGAGTATTTAACATGAGCATACACAATAATCATAAAAATCTTTCCTTTTCAAAACATATACTTATAGATACTTCAAAATCATCATAACTTCATAACATCTAGCATGCATAAAGAACACGGTTTGCAAGCATTCAGAGTATTTAACATGAGCATACACAATAATCATAAAAGTCTTTCCTTTTCAAAACATATACTTATAGATACTTCAAAATCATCATAACTTCATAACATCTAGCATGCATAAAGAACACGGTTTGCAAGCATTCAGAGTATTTAACATGAGCATACACAATAATCATAAAAGTCTTTCCTTTTCAAAACATATACTTATAGATACTTCAAAATCATCATAACTTGTTTGGGGGCCCTGTGTTAAGTACCACATAATGCGCGCGTTCCCTAGTAGGTCAGTAGCGAGCCACCGATCTACTAGAGCAAGACCTCTTACGTCTTACCAGGGCAAGACCTCTTACGTCTTCTTATGTCCCTATGGATTTGATTAACGACCATCTGACGGGTCGGGTACTTAACCTCTTGCAAAGTAAAATACTTAATTTCTTTCTTTTCTTGTCATAATATAAAGAATGCTCTTGATCCCCAACATAAAAAGGGAAGCATCTTAATCTTATCTTATCATAAGGAGAGCTCTTTATCCCTACTTGAAAGGGAAGCATCTCCATTTTATCTTATCTTAAGGAGAGCTCTTGATCCCTACTTGAAAGGGAAGCATCTCCATCTTGTCATAAGGAGAGCTCTTGGTCCCTACTTGAAAGGGAAGCATCTCCATCTTATCATGAGGACACATGCATTCATAACATAAGAGTACCCTAAAGGGGTCCTAAAGTATAAACATGTTCATCATACAAGCATATTTCGTGGCACATTGCATCATAAACATGAAGCATATTTTCCTTGGCATATTCATGGCATATTAAATCACAAAAACATGTTCATCACCTAAGCATATTTCATGGCACATTACATCATCAACATGTAGCATGTTTCCTAAGCATATTCAGGGCATATTAAATCATAAAAACATGTTCATCACCTAAGCCTATTTCATGGCACATTACATCATAACATGAAGCCTATTTCCTTGGCATAATCATGGCATATTAAATCACAAAACATGATCCACATCTAGGTATGTTTCATGGCATACTATGTCATAATCATGTTCATCACCTAAGCTTATTTCTTATTGCATTGAATCATAACCATATACATCACACAAGCATAGTTCATGACATATAAATAAACAAAACCATACCCTTAGCACAACTACATGTGGGGGGGGGGTGTTTTCATGAAACCCTAACCCTAAAACCATGGGTTGGCCGAATCTTGTAAGGGGCTTGAGCTTGGGTTTTGTCCCCTAAAGTTCACTCATGAAGCCTTATAACTAATCATAGTATCATTAGAGATAGTTTCATGCAACCCTAACCCTACTTCCATTGGTTGGCCGAATCTTGTAAGGTTAGATCGTTGGACTTTTGTCCCCTAAAGTTCATTCATAAGAATTATTACTTACCCTAGTGTCATTAGGAACATTTTCATGAAACCCTAACCCTAATTATATGGGTTGGCCGAAACATGGAATGGGTTCAAACTTTAGGTTTTGTCCCCTAAAGTCCATTCATCAAGCATTATTACTTAACCTAGTGTCATTAGGAACATTTTCATGCAACCCTAACCCTAATTATATGGGTTGGCCGAAACATGGAATGGGTTCAAGCTTAGGTTTTGTCCCCTAAAATTCATTCATAAGCATTATCATGGCCTAACCTCCTAAGAGGGAGTTGTCATAAAAAAAAACCCTAACCCTAAAAGGCCTTGGTGGCCGAAACCTATAAGGGCACCAAGTTGGAATTTTTGTCCCTTAAAAGGGTCCTATAGTGAGCATACATCCTATAGAAGTTCCCTAGAAACATTTTCATGAATCTTAGCCCAAGAAAACTTGATTGGCCGAAACCTACAAGGGCTACAACTTCATCGTTCTTACATGAAATTTAACTTACGAAACTAATACACTGCAGGTGAGGGGAAACTTACATCCTTCGCTTTTAATGGAGTCACCTAGCTTTCTCCTAGCTTGAAGGGGGGGTCTCGGCCAAAGGAAGAAGAAGGGGGGGTTGGTTTCGGTGAGGATGAAGAGGAGAGGAAGAAAATGGCAAAAAGGAAACTTCCTTCTTCTTTATAAAGGGAGGAAGAGAAGTTTCTCTTTTCTTTGTCATGCCTCTTCACTTACCCTTCTTCCACTTATCTATAAATTCCCCTCTTCCTCTAATGATATAATTCTATTGGGCTTATGGTTAGTGGGTGCATCTATAGGGCTTGGCTATCTCTAGAGGTTTGGGGTTCAATTCCTAGGCTTTGCATCTTTTTTTCTTTTGGCTTATTTTCTTTTATTTTCCCAAAAACCCACATAAAGCCTATCATCATAAAGCCAAAATTCTCGTAAAATTGCTAGAAATTTTACGGGCGTTACAATCCCTCATACCTTGTAAAAGTTTCGTCCTCGAAACTTAAAATAATTCTGGGTACTTCTGCCTCATGTCCTCCTCTCTTCCCTGTAGCTTCCTCATATTGCGAATCCTGCCACAGGACCTTTACTAAGGGCACCTCTTTGTTCCTTAGCCTTTTGACATCTCGGTCTAATATTTGGATAGGCCGACTTTCAACACTCAGGTCCTCGTGAACGTGTACTGTTTGTAGCTCGATTACTTGGTCCGCACTGGATACGCATTTCTTGAGCATAGAGACATGGAACACGTTGTGTATAGCTGACATCTCTTGAGGCAGCTCCAACCTGTATGCTACCTTGCCCACCCTCTGCGATATCGGATACGGTCCCCACGTGGATTGATTTACACTTCCTTCCGATTCTCATAAATCCCTTCATTGGGGTCACTTTGAGTAATACCAGTCCCCGACTTCAATTCTAACTCTCACGCCGCATATCCGCATAGCTCTTTTGTCGGCTCAGAAGCTTCGATTCTCGACGTAGTCCAGATAAGCGTGGGTGGTATTGTCAATAATATCGGCCTGAAGACCCATTTCCCTCCTTTCACCACCCTCGTACCAACAGATAGGAGACCTGCATCTTCTCCCGTATAGAGCTTCATAGGGTGTCATTCCAATGGTAGCTCGGTAATCATGTTGTAAGCAAATTCTGCCAGGCACAAATATCTACACCAGCTCCCCTTAAAGTGTAGAGCACAGGCTCGCAGCATATCTTCCAGCACCTGGTTCACTCTTTCCGTCTGACCGCTTACGAGGATGAAATGCATCTTGAATCTCAACTTAGTGCCAAGAGCCTTCAACACATTCCCAAAATGGGAGGTAAAGCGGCCATCGTGTCGTAAATAATAGCCTTAGGCACTCCATGTAATTTGATAATTTTCCTTGACATATAATTGAGCTAGCTCGTCAATGAATAGGTCATCTTAATTGCGAAATGGCGACTTTGTCAACCGGTCTATGATTACCCATATAGCATCGTAACCATTTGTTGTTCTGGGTAATCCCGAGATGAAATCCATAGATAGTTCTTCCCATTTCCACTCTGGAATCGGTATCGGCTGCAGTAATCCCCCAGGTTTATGGTGTTCTGCTTTCACCTTCTGGCAGGTCAGACAGGTGTTGACGTACTGAGACACCTCCCTTTTCATGCCGAACCACCAAAATTTATCCCTTAAGTCCTGATACATTTTATTAGACCCAGGGTGCATGGTATAAGGTGTTCCATGGGATTCCTCAAGTATCTTCTGTTGGGATCGGATCGATACGAATGGCCGGCTAGAGGGGGGTGAATAGCCCTCGTTCGTTGGACGTCGTAATTCATTCGTTCTCGTGTGCTCGTCTACAATTGTCGTTAATATACGTAGCAGAATAACAATAGAAATAACAACAATACAAGGACAATCAATACACAAGCATATACGTGGTTCGGAACCGAATGGTTCCTACTCCACGGGGTGAGCTCAACGAGCTCGTGTTATGCGCACGGCACTAACAACACTCCTTATCGACTACACGTCGGAGGTGGAGAAACCTCTCACAAGATATTACACTAAGTAATGAAATACAACAAGAAATACAAAGACAATACAAAAGAGAACTTTTACACCGATTGCTTTTGATCGCTTTCTTGTTGCTTGCTTTTGCTTGCTCTTGAAGGTCTGGAATGCAACAGCAATTCCCCTCCAAAGTCACCCAAAAAGCCTTGGCGAAATCCTCCAACTCGAGCTCCATTTATAACCTGCATCAAGTCGCTGCGCCATCACGACCGATCGTGACCATCACGATCGGTCCCCGTGAGCCGTTGTCTCACAACGGCCAGATCCAAGTTGGCAAAGTTCCAACGGATCACACATCGATCGGATGGCACCCATCACCGATCGATCATCCATCGACCGAGTGTTGGCAGCTCGACTCCATTCGTGCCGAGTGTCATCGATCATGCCATCCCTCGGCGGATCGATTATCCTAACGATCATTGCCCTCCCTCGGCGATCGGTGATCACCGAACTTGGTTGGTCGAACCTCGAACCCATACGACCTTAAAACCTCAAACATAACGATGTTTGAGCCTCCGACACTCAGTCTTAGCCACTTGGCCAAGTCCACCTTATCCTCATGGAGTTCCCCACCGAGCTCTCTTCCCCTCCACGTCCCCGGATGCGCCAAGCGCCACGCCTTCACGTCTCATGCCCTAGAAGTATGCTTCCCTTTGGGCTCACTCCATTCGCTCCCCGTCCGGCGGTCCCTCGGATGCACCAAGCGCACGGCTTCGCAATGTCATCCTTCACCGACTCAAGGACCCGAGCCTAGTGAACTTGCCAAGTCCTCAAGACTTCCCAAATGCACCAAGCGCACGGCTTTGCAATGCATTTCTCACCAAGCACCAAGCGCACGGCTTCGCAATGCTTTGGATTTCCCATGCCAAGCACCAAGCGCACGACTTCGCAATGCTTTGGACTTTCCCATGACAATCCCATGTCATGAGTTTTGTCTATCATCAAAATACTATCAGGGTACTGCTCGAGTCAAACTCGAGTCAACCTGGGACGAATCTCCCAACAATCTCCCCCTTTTTGATGATTGACAAAACTACCATCTCAAGTCTACCAATTCTCCCAAATTGGCAATTCTCATATCCCAATGAGAAACCCTAATTGGTAACTTGGTAACTTCTCCCCCTTTTTGATATTACATCAAAAAGGTCCTCCCCAAGGGTATGAATGTCTCATATCCCAATGAGATCTTACAGTCTCTCCCTTGGAGGAACACATGCCTACCATCTTTCTAGTGATCCCATATCACTTAAAGAGAGGCAACCCAATTTTCCTCCCATGAGGAAATACACATCCATCTTCCCATGATGGATACCTCCCCCTAGAGGCTTGCTCCCCCTTGACCATTGCACCAACAATGTCCTTGGAGAGTCCCTAAGCCAATAGGAACATTAACCAAATCAAAATTAAGGCAAAGTTCAACAATGAACTCTCTTCCACCTTAAAATTGATACTCACCCTCAACCCAACTCCTAATCCATATCCAATGGATTTCCACCCTCTTTAATTCTCTTCCAAGCATATCCTAGGGTTAGGAGTGGTTAGGGGACCAAAACATGGCTAAACATGGGCCTAACTATCAAGTTTACCCGAAATCAGCCTGTGCCAGTCGACTCGTCGGATCACGGTCATTGGACTTACCATCGATCATTGCCATTACAAGTCGATCATTGATAGAATCCATAAGTAAATATACATAAGTTTAAAAATCTTGAAAATTTCAGATGCATATTACTTATCCTAAACACTATGGGTGAAGAATGTTGAAAATTTATTTTACCCATTAAATTAGGAGATTGACACAAAGTTCAAAATTTAAGAAAAGCTTCAATAAAGAGCCATCTTTGTATCATCCCATTCAATGGTGATATCTATCAAAAGATAGGCTTCACCAAGGTTTTTCAAAATGTTTTCAAAATGTTTTTCAACCCTTTAATTTTTTTTTCCTAAACATCTCACAATATCTAGATGTGTAAAACACATACAAGTCAAATTTTTAGTGAGATGTGGGTTTTGTTTTCTTTATGGTCTCATGCATATTTCTAGGCAATATTATTTGATTCCTTCAAATATGCCATAGTCCTTAACTCCATTTTAATTCATGCATGATATGATTATGGCATAGATATGATATAGATAAAAACATATGCCAATATCATGATGTCATGGCATGTGAATGAAAATTAAGCATACATGACATAAAACATAAGTCTAAACATGATCATGACATTTTTATAGATAAAATGAGAATGATGTCATGACATGGCAAGGCAAACAAATCATGGCAAGTAAAATATACTAAGGTATAGAATACCTAAGTGTTAGAATCAATTTACCATTTCTAGAGATTAATTCAATTTTGCCTTAATGCCATTCATTTTCCTAGTGTGCCAAAAACCCAAAATGGCACACCAATACCTCTAAGACCTAATTGTGCCAATTTAAATCATTTTAAACTTCTCAAGCATATTGGCACATCCTAATGTGTCAACTCTACTATGGTTAGGTTAACTACCCATCCACTTAGGGTTGACACACTTAACCCATTTAGCGTGAATCGATCACGCTTAGGAACCCAATACCTATTGGAGCTCCTTGGGTTAACAAGGTATTCCCTAGGATAACTTCCTAGATACCTTCCTAATGACCCTTTTAGGCTTTGAAGCCATAGTCTTTTGGTCTTTCTTAGGTCAACTCTAGAGGTGACTCCTCCATTGACCTTCTTAGTGGCTTCTACATTTGATTTCTTAAGTCCTTAGCCACTAAACACATACCATGGCTAGACTTAGGATGACTTCCCTATTAGCCTTGGTTTTCTAGACCTAGATAGTTGTTCCATAATTAAATGGAACATTATGGTAGGACTTAGGTTTGTGACCCAAACCTTCTTGCCCTTAGATTTTTTGTTTTGAACCTTAGGTCTTGACTTTTGGGCATTTGACCTAGAATTGAATTTTCTATGATTCTAAGGGCTTTCTCCATTCTCTCAAGTCTTGACCTCAAGGCTTGGTTTTCTAACTCTAATTTTCCCATTTTGAATTTTCATTAGGTTTTTGGGAAATGTTTTTCTTCTTAGGCATGTGCCTAGATTTCTTGGGATTAATGCCTAGATTTTTCTTCAATTCTCCTAATGGACTCTTAGGTAAAATAGGTCTAGTGTTTTGAGTCCTAGGTTTGTCCTTAGAGAAACTAACATGCTTGGCACCTAAGCAATAAACCTTATTATTTCTCTTAGCATGTTTTTCATTGATAATAGCAAGAGAACTAAAATAATTTTTAGCATGCTTTTGACTTTAGGAATTAAAGGTGCATTAAGTAAATTTACCTTAGGTTAGCTTTAGGAGCTCCCTACATGAGTTGCACCTTCTTGCCCTTTCTTCCTCCCCTAGGGCATTGGCTTCGATAGTGTCCCTTTGGTTGCATTTGAAGCACACAATGTGCTCTTTGCTCTTGATTTTGGGAACACCGCATCCTTTGACTTTGGATTGACTTTTGGTGTCGATGCCTTTTCCTTAGCCAATTTAGGGCATTTGCTCTTGTAATGCCCTTTCTCCCTACACTCAAAGCATATTATGTGTTTTTATTTAAAATAATAACACTTGAGTTACCTAGGAGTTGGTGGAGGCCTCTTCACTTCTTCCGGAGGTAGATGGCTTCATTTGATCTTGCTCGAATTGAAATCCTTTCCTCCCCTCAATGCTAGAGGTGGAGGTCTCCACCAAGTCATCAACATCTTCAAAGTGGATGGTGATTCTTCTTCTATTCTCTCTACTTGTGCCGATTGGGAACTTTCTTGAAATTTCATTATCTTCTCCCATAATTCCTTGCATCCCTATAATCACCCAAACTAGACCAAATAGTGTTAGGTAACAAATCACTAATCAATTTAATTACCTCGAGATTTGTCTTGAAGTTCTTGCTTTGGTCTTGGGTCCACTTTGATTTTTCAATGGGCTTGTTGTGTTTGTCCCTAGGCATCTCAAAACCATTTGCTATTAGAATCATATAATCAAAATTGGTTTCTAGATATACTCCATCCGCTTCTCCACCAAGCAAAATCTCCATCGAATTTTGGTGGATGGATGAAGCGCCATTTGTAGTGCTTGTGGTTAGTCCTTGAAGAGCGACCTCGCCTGATACCACTTGTTGGGATCGGATCGGAATGGCGGCCAGAGGGTGAATAGCCCTCTCGTTGATGTCGAATTGTCGTTCGTGTGTCTTCTACATTGTTAATAGCAATGCGCAATAACAATAATAAATACTAACAATACAAGCACAATCAAACACAAGATATACGTGGTTCGAACCGAATGGTTCCTACTCCACTGGTGAGCCGTTCGGTACGTATTGCTACTCATATCGACTACCTTGGGAGGGTGGAAAACCTCTCACAAGATATTACACTAAGTAATGAAATACAACAAGAAATACAAAGACAATACAAAAGAGAACTTCTACACCGATTGCTTTTGATCGCTTTCTTGTTGCTTGCTCTTGAAGGTGTGGAATGCAACAACAATTCCCCTCCAAAGTCACCCAAAAAGCCTTGGCGAAATCCTCCAACTCGAGCTCCATTTATAACTCAACTGCTTATTTTCATCGATCGATCGAAGGATCGTCGGTCCCGTAGTCTTGTCTCACTCGTTCCACGCGATCAAAGTTCCAACGGGATCACACATCGGGCCGATCGATCGATCGATCATCCATCACCGAAATCGGGCCGCCGATCATCTCGGTCGCAGATCATTATCATCACGATCCCCATTGCCTCCGTCAGCCGACGATCTGAACATGAAGATCGATCAAGACTTGGTTCAATGACTCGGTCGAGATGATAAAACGACCGAGACCATGAGGCACTGTTTAGCCGGCCCAACATCCTCACCAGATGTTTGGCCTCGAAGCTCTTATCCCTTGGCTCTCCTCGGAGTTCCCCGCCTACGCTCCTGGATGCGCCAGATGCGGCGCTTCGCAACGCCATCCTTCCCTAGAAGTATGCTTCCCTTTGGGCTCTCCTCGTCTCGGGGCCCCTGATGCACCAAGCGCGCCGCAATGTCATCCTTCACCGACTCAAGGACCCGAGCCTAGTGAACTTGCCAAGTCCTCAAGACTTCCCAAATGCACCAAGCGCACGGCTTTGCAATGCATTTCTCACCAAGCACCAAGCGCACGGCTTCGCAATGCTTTGGATTTCCCATGTCAAGCACCAAGCGCACGACTTCGCAATGCTTTGGACTTTCCCATGACAATCCCATGTCATGAGTTTTGTCTATCATCAAAATACTATCAGGGTACTGCTCGAGTCAAACTCGAGTCAACCTGGGACGATTGCACCAACAATCTCCCAACATCTTCTTCCGTAATTCCGGATCGTCCGGAATACATAGTCGGTCCCGGAGGTATAATAGTCCGCCGAAATTATCCCTTCCTTCCTATCCCTTCCTTGTTTGATCTTTGATCGATGAATCACCATCTTGCTTTCCCTTTATATCGTCGAACAGCGTCGGTGTTATAGTCATGGTGGAAAGTTGCCCAGAAATAATCTCTATCCCGTAATTCATTATTTCCCTTTTCAAGGGTTGAGATAGCATTGATAAGGACATCAAAGCAAGCTAAGCGCATCCGCCACCTTGTTGGCCTTTCTGGGTGATAGAATATCTCACAATCATAATCTTTGACTAGCTCAGCCATCTGCGTTGCCTCATGTTTAGGTCTTTACGGGTGAAGAAATATCTCGGACTACGATGGTTGGTATAAATCCCTGCCGAGCTCCGTATAAGTAGTGTCTCCATATTTTTAGAGCGAATACCACTACGCCGATTCTAAGTCATGGGTAGGATAATTTATTTCGTGCTCTTTGAGCTGTCTAGCGTAAGCGATAACCTTGCCATTTTGCATAAGTACTGACTCAAGCCCCGGTTTAGAGGCGTCACTATACATATCGAAGCTTTCATTATCTTGAGGAGAGTCGAATGGGAGCGCTGGTGATCTCCTCTTGATTCAGTAAAACTCCTCTCCACAGTCCTCGATCCATTTGTATTGCTTGTCCTTTACGGTGAGGGTCATAGGGGTACAATTCTAGAAAGTCCTCTACAAACTTCTTGTAATAACTTTGCTCAGAAACTTCGATTTCACTCGCATTCCTTGGCCTATTCGATTCCTTACAGCCTCAATCTTTATTGGGTCTACCATGATTCCTTCTTTAGAGATGACATGACCCAAGAATGACACTTGATCGAGCCAGAACTCGCATTTGGAGAACTTGGCATATAGTTGCTCTTTCTGAAGAATCTGTAGTATTGTCTTCAGATGTTCGGCATGCTCTTCTCGGTCTCTCGGATAAGAATATCGTCGATGAAGCGATTACAAATTTGTCGAGAAGGCGAGAATACTCGATTCATCAGTCCATGAACATTGCAGGAGCATTGGTTACGCCAAAGGGCATAACTACAAACTCATAATGTTTGTATCTTGTCCGGAAGGCCGTCTTCGGAATATCGCCTGGCTTTACTTTTACTTGATGATAGCCAGACCTGAGATCGATCTTTGAAAAGATAGTAGCTCCTTGGTTGTCGTCGATCACAGGAAGGGTACCTATTCTTGATGGTCACGTTGTTCGATTGCATTAGTCTATACACATTCGCATGGACCCATCTCTTTTCTTTATGAACAAACCTTTGGAGCTCCCCATGGGAGTGAGGACGGATAAATCCACAGGCCAAGTAACTCCTGTAGTTGTTTGAAGTTCTTTCAACTCGATTGGCGCCATACGGTAGGTGCCTTGGAGATCGGATTAGTTCGGAATCAATTCGATCTCGAACTCAATTTCTCTATCGGTGGCAATCCGGGTAGGTCATCGGGAAACACCTCCCATGGTCACATACCACTCGACATCTTCTATTTTCCCGGTTCTTGATATGGTATCCACCACATGTGCGAAATCGGTGCATCCGTCTTCTAACATTTTTGGGCCTTTAGCACTAATAAGAACTTCTTTGTTCCTTTCTTCGACTCCCCGATAAATTCAAATGAAACCTCTGCTTCGGGTCGGAAGATTACCCTCCGTTTACGGCACTCAATTGAAGCGCCATACTTGTGCAGAAAATCCATGCCCAATATAACATCATAGTCCCACATATCTAGGACTATTAGGTCACAATAGAGCTCCCTGTCTGCGAGTCTAATTGGTGCGGTAGCGAACATGGGTTGATGGCATCACTTCTCCCGAAGGTAACGTTGTTAAAAATTTATAGTACAAAGCTTGGGGATGCCTATCTATCTTTCTTATGAAAGGCGTAGCGATGAATGAATGGGTTGCCCCGGTGTCAAACAAGACAAGATGGTATTTGAAATAATTAGTCGACTGTGACAAGCCGAGGCACTCGCCACATCTTCTCTAGTGAGGAGAACACCACGGCATTTGTCCCAACGGTGGGGCTTCAGTCTCCTTGACTTATCTGAGGACCCTCTATCGCGCATCTGGTGAAGGCTGGAGGAGCTCCCGATCGGACATCTCGTGGTGGTGCACGAACTTCGGGTAGGCAATTCGGGCTATGTGCCCCTCCTTCCACAGATTGTAACACTTCCTCGTGCCCGACATTCCCGGATGCTTCTTCCCACATGTAGGGCCGATCGGGATACCCAGTTTGGCTGTTTCCTGGGGCCCCTCTTGGGCCATTCCACTATTTCTTCTTGCCACTGTGGTCTCTCTTCCAGCTAGTATTCTGAGATTTCGGCTCTCCGGTCCGTGCCTTACTCTGCTGACTGATGTTGTTCAGGTAGTGCTCTGTGACCAGGGCACTACTGAATAGCTCTTCGGCGGTCTGGGGTCGATTGACTCCGCCGGCCACATTCAGGGCTATCTTTGGTCGCAACATTTTCGTGAGTCGATCCTCTCCCTTTCGATCGACTAACTCTGGCGAGGCGTGCGGTCGATTGAACCTTTTCATAGCTTCACTAAGATAGATCGCCTTGCCGGAACTCGAGAACTAATCGTAGTGCTTATTTGTGATCCGTCTCAAAGAACTCCTCGAAGAACTCGATTCAAATCTTCCACCTCATTTGATTTACTTGTCTCTTTGCTTTGACTCTCTCCCACCACATCCTTGCATCTCCGGAAAGACAGAACGAGGCACATTTTATCTTTTCGTGCTCGGGCCAATCCAGCAGCTCCACGATGCTCTCAACTGTTTTGAACCAAGCTTGGGCATCCCATGGTTCGCCGACAGAGAAATTTTACGGTTTCACCTCTGCCATCAATCGATAGGCTTTCGGACCGGGCGCGATTAGCGTGCTTGCACCATAGTGGTCATGTTAGGAGTTACGTTCTCGTCCCTGCGTGGTGCTAGGGTTCCCTTGTTGATTCGTGAGAGCATTGATAACCACCGGTGTTCTGCGACCGACGTCGGTCGGAACCACATGCATCAAATCGTGGGGGTCTTTGAGTCATTCTCTAGCACTACGCCTCCCGTTCATGTTATCTAAGTGATAAATAAATAATTTAATTAAGGTGTTATTATAATTTCTATTCCTATATGCATCTAACATCCCATATCATAAACAAGGTAAGGTGTCCTTTCTAGGATATTTCTAGGTTAGAGACATGTTCCCATCCTATAAACTTGGTAAGGTATACTATCTAAGTCATAAGTATGATTCCATTATACTAAACAGGACAAGGTATTATTTCTATCTAACTCTCAAGTGTGAGTCCATTCTACTAAAGCATGATGAGGTATTATTTCATTCTAGATAGAAAACATTCTTCATTATAAAGGAACTTAAGTATGCATAAAATTACTTACTTGGAAATAGCAGGATGGAGGCTTGATGTGTGATAGTGGAAAGGTGAACCCGCTCGATACCACTGTAACGCCCCGCCTTATCTCGCTCTCGTATGCGCCATCATATTCTTTTTTTTTACTTTTAAACATACTACATATGGATCCTCTCACAACCTACATACTTTAACAGGTCATCATAACTTAAACCTTCTTTTGCACATGCATCACATATCATATTCATCATTAGCATGTTAACATATCTTTCATAACATGCATACATAAAGATTCGTTCATGAGTTCTAACATTTCCAACCTTCTTAAGTGGATGATACTCATTAAACACAAGTCTTATAAGCGGAAGCAATGTCTTAAGTTGTTCTTAGAGCATATAAATACAAGCAGATAGTATAGGGTCTTCTTCCACCATGCCACTATCACACACACTTGGCCCCTCCCTACTTCCTCTAGCGCAGACTTCCTTTATCTGCAGTATATGGACAACATGAACTATAAGCATATAGCTTAGTAAGATCCTTGCCTACTCACAAAAGCCACAAACTTCATCAAGCAATTAGAACATGAGCATACTAGCATAAAGGACCTAAGTATTTCATGGCAACACTAATCAACAACATATCCGTGAAATAAAAACTAAGCATGGCATAGAATTGTTCATAAGCCAGTTAAGCATAATTAATCTAAGCAGGACATAATTTGAACATAAGCATTATAACTACATAAAACTAAGCATGCATGAAAGACATATTCATAAGCGTTTTAAAACTTCACAATAAGCATTCCTAACCTAAGCATCCGTAACATCCTACATCTTAAACCTACATAAAGTACATAGGCACAAACATTCTTCAACTTAACCATGACCATTCATCAGGGAATCCAAACACGCATAAAGGACATAATCATAAGCATTTGTTTAACTTGAACATAAACATTTGTAATAACATAAATCCTAAACTTGTAGAAAGAACATAATCGCAAGTATTCATAATCTTACCCGTAACATTCACCACATCATAAATTCTAAACTAGCATGAAGTACATAGTCGCAATGTTCTTAAACTTAACTCTAAACATCATAACTTCATAACATCTAGCATGCATGAAGAACATAGTTTGCAAGCATTCAGAGTATTTAACATGAGCATACACAATAATCATAAAAATCTTTCCTTTTCAAAACATATACTTATAGATACTTCAAAATCATCATAACTTCATAACATCTAGCATGCATAAAGAACACGGTTTGCAAGCATTCAGAGTATTTAACATGAGCATACACAATAATCATAAAAGTCTTTCCTTTTCAAAACATATACTTATAGATACTTCAAAATCATCATAACTTCATAACATCTAGCATGCATAAAGAACACGGTTTGCAAGCATTCAGAGTATTTAACATGAGCATACACAATAATCATAAAAGTCTTTCCTTTTCAAAACATATACTTATAGATACTTCAAAATCATCATAACTTGTTTGGGGGGCCCCAGGTTAAGTACCACATAATGCACATTCCCTAGTAGGCTGGGGTAGCGAGCCACCAGTCCTACTAGAGCAAGACCTCTTACGTCTTACCAGGGCAAGACCTCTTACGTCTTCTTATGTCCCTATGGATTTGATTAACGACCACCTGACGGGTCGGGTACTTAACCTCTTGCAAAGTAAAATACTTAATTCCTTTCTTTTCTTGTCATAATATAAAGAATGCTCTTGATCCCCAACATAAAAAGGGAAGCATCTTAATCTTATCTTATCATAAGGAGAGCTCTTGATCCCTACTTGAAAGGGAAGCATCTCCATTTTATCTTATCTTAAGGAGAGCTCTTGATCCCTACTTGAAAGGGAAGCATCTCCATCTTGTCATAAGGAGAGCTCTTGGTCCCTACTTGAAAGGGAAGCATCTCCATCTTATCATGAGGACACATGCATTCATAACATAAGAGTACCCTAAAGGGGTCCTAAAGTATAAACATGTTCATCATACAAGCATATTTCGTGGCACATTGCATCATAAACATGAAGCATATTTTCCTTGGCATATTCATGGCATATTAAATCACAAAAACATGTTCATCACCTAAGCATATTTCATGGCACATTACATCATCAACATGTAGCATGTTTCCTAAGCATATTCAGGGCATATTAAATCATAAAAACATGTTCATCACCTAAGCCTATTTCATGGCACATTACATCATAACATGAAGCCTATTTCCTTGGCATAATCATGGCATATTAAATCACAAAACATGATCCACATCTAGGTATGTTTCATGGCATACTATGTCATAATCATGTTCATCACCTAAGCTTATTTCTTATTGCATTGAATCATAACCATATACATCACAAGCATAGTTCATGACATATAAACAAACAAAACCATACCCTTAGCACAACTACATGTGGGCGTGTTTTCATGAAACCCTAACCCTAAAACCATGGGTTGGCCGAATCTTGTAAGGGGCTTGAGCTTGGGTTTTGTCCCCTAAAGTTCACTCATGAAGCCTTATAACTAATCATAGTATCATTAGAGATAGTTTCATGCAACCCTAACCCTACTTCCATTGGTTGGACGAATCTTGTAAGGTTAGATCCTTGGACTTTTGTCCCCTAAAGTTCATTCATAAGCATTATTACTTACCCTAGTGTCATTAGGAACATTTTCATGAAACCCTAACCCTAATTATATGGGTTGGCCGAAACATGGAATGGGTTCAAACTTTAGGTTTTGTCCCCTAAAGTCCATTCATCAAGCATTATTACTTAACCTAGTGTCATTAGGAACATTTTCATGCAACCCTAACCCTAATTATATGGGTTGGCCGAAACATGGAATGGGTTCAAGCTTAGGTTTTGTCCCCTAAAATTCATTCATAAGCATTATCATGGCCTAACCTCCTAAGAGGGAGTTGTCATAAAAAAAAACCCTAACCCTAAAAGGCCTTGGTGGCCGAAACCTATAAGGGCACCAAGTTGGAATTTTGTCCCTTAAAGGGTCCTATAGTGAGCATACATCCTATAGAAGTTCCTAGAAACATTTTCATGAATCTTAGCCCAAGAAAACTTGATTGGCAAACCTACAAGAGCAACAACTTCATCGTTCTTACATGAAATTTAACTTACGAAACTAAAACACAGCAGGTGAGGGGAAACTTACAACCTTCGCTTTGCTTGAGAGATGACCTAATGGAAGTCACCTAGCTTTCTCCTAGCTTGAAGGGGGGGTCTCGGCCAAAGGAAGAAGAAGGGGGGGTTGGTTTCGGTGAGGATGAAGAGGAGAGGAAGAAAATGGCAAAAAGGAAACTTCCTTCTTCTTTATAAAGGGAGGAAGAGAAGTTTCTCTTTTCTTTGTCATGCCTCTTCACTTACCCTTCTTCCACTTATCTATAAATTCCCCTCTTCCTCTAATGATATAATTCTATTGGGCTTATGGTTAGTGGGTGCATCTATAGGGCTTGGCTATCTCTAGAGGTTTGGGGTTCAATTCCTAGGCTTTGCATCTTTTTTTTCTTTTGGCTTATTTTCTTTTATTTTTCCCAAAAAAAAACCACATAAAGCCTATCATCATAAAGCCAAAATTCTCGTAAAATTGCTAGAAATTTTACGGGCGTTACAGTCAACCTAGGTAAGACCAAAATGACCAAGGCTAACAAGCCTAGGAGGGTCATTAGGAAGGTATCTAGGGAAGTTATCCCTAAGGAATACCTAATTAACCCTAGGAGCTCAAATCGGTTTTGGGTTCCTAAGAGCATTATTGATTCACGCTAGATGGGTTTAGGGTGTGCCAACCTTGATTGGATGGGTAGTTAACT
Source organism: Wurfbainia villosa (assembly GCA_025175895.1). Lineage (NCBI taxonomy): Eukaryota > Viridiplantae > Streptophyta > Magnoliopsida > Zingiberales > Zingiberaceae > Wurfbainia > Wurfbainia villosa. Next base: position 34,482,758 of record CM046002.1, on the reverse strand, counting down.
CAACCATGATAAAGGTGACATTTTAGGTTATTTTCAAGGTTATGGATACCTTGGAAATAGGGTTGAATGATAATCCTAAAAGTTTTAGAATGTGCCAATATTACTTGTGAAGTTTGATAAAATGATCAAATTGGCACAATTAGAGTTTAGAGTGTTAGTGTGCCATTTTGGGTTGTTGGCACACTAGGGAGATTAAGTTTAATATGGCAAAATATATCTAACTATATCAAATGGCATTTAATATTAAAATTTTAGGTATTACCGTACCTATACATTTTATATGCCATGCTTTGATTGTCATATGTCATGTCATGACATCATGCCTAGTTCTATGATTTTATATGTCATGTTCATGTTTAGGATTAAGGTTTCAAATATCATGTGTTTTTAGATTTCATCTTATGCCATGACATCATGATTATGAGCATATGCTTATTTATAACATTTCAAATGCCATAATCATTCATGCATTTAAGACAATTTGGTTGAAATTGAATTAAGGACTATGGCATGACTTGAAGTCCCATTCATAAGGGAATCAAGTAGGGTTGCCTTAGAAAAATGCATGAAACCCTAGTTTAGGGAGAACAAAACCCACATCTCACATCCAATTGACATGTATGTGTAGTTATACACTCTAGATACATGTGATATGCTAGGATATGAGTTAAGTTCAAGGTGCATAGTTTTTGCATCTAGATGAACTAAAACTCATCTTGTTTCATTTGTGGATCATTGGGAGAGCATGTGTACAAGTCATGTACATAGAGCCCAAGGAATATGATCCAAAATAAGGTTTTGAAAACTTTTTAAAATCATTTTGAAAAACCTTGGTAAAGTCTATCTTTTGATAGCAATCACCATTGATAGAGTTGATACAAAATAGGGCCAAAACATTGAAAATTTCAATGGTTTTGAGTTTTGTATCAAACTCACTATTTTATGAGTAAAATAATTTTCAAATATTTTTCACCCATTGTATGTGTCATAAGTATTATACGTATGAATTTTCATGATTTTTCGAATTACGTATAATTATTTATGAACTTTCAAAATTCATTTCGATAATAAAATCGAGATTACTATCACGACCGCCTGCGGTGGCAATCGATCGATGTGAGTGGCACGATCGACATCGCTGTGAGTCGATCGCTGTGTCTGATTTCGGTTAACAAGGTTTGTTTAGCCCGTGTTCAGCTATGGAAAAGGTTCCTAATCACTCCTAACCCTAGGATATGCTTTGGGAAGCATTATAAAGGGTGAAAATCCATTGGATATGGATTAGGAGCTGTGTTAAGTCAAAGTATCAAATTTAGGGTGAGTGAAAGTTCTATGTTGAACTTAGAACCTTAATTTTGATGATTTAGAGTTCCTATTGGCTTAGGGGCTTCCCAAAGACATTGTTGGTGCAATGGTCAAGGGGGAGCAAGTCTTTAGGGGGAGGTATCCATCTTGGGATGATGGATGTGTTTTTCTCCTTGAAGAGGAGAAGTTATTGGGAGAGTATCATCAATTGGGAAAATTGATGGGTTTTTTATACTCAATTTGGAAATTGGGAGAGAGTATAGGATTGTCTCTCTTGAGTGATAGGCATCCTAGGTATTTATTTTTGGATCAAGGGGGAGATTGTAAGATCTCATTGGGATATGAGATATTGACCTCCTTGGAGAGAAAACCTTTTTGATGTTAGTCAAAAAGGGGGAGAATGTTTGAGGGAGAACATTTGGAGAGTGTTTACCAGTTTGGGATAATTGGTAAGGGATTTGAGTTAGTGGTCTAACTCAGATGATTTGTTTGGTTTTTTGTCAAACATCAAAAAGGGGGAGATTGTTGGTGCAATCGGCCCAGGTCACGATTGACCAGACTCGAGTTTGACTCGAGTGATGTTTTGATGTTTGACAAAGGGATTTGACAGAGTGGTTTGGCATTGATGTTTGACATTAATATCGGTTAATATGTTGGGGAGATTGTTGGAGCAATCGACCCGGGTCATGTTTGACCGGACTCGAATTTGACTCGAGGAAGACCTTGATGGTTGACTGGGGTTGACCATGTGATTATGGTAAAGTCCAAGTCATGGGTACTTGGCATGGAAAGTCCAAGTGGGACACTTGGCATTTGGTAAAGTCCAAGTCTTGAGTACTTGGCATGGAAAGTCCAAGTGGGACACTTGGCGCATGGAAAGTCCAAGTCATGGGTACTTGGCACTTGGGAAAGTCCAAGTCTTGAGTACTTGGCATGAGAAGTCCAAGCATGGGTCTTGGCAAATGGAAAGTCCAAGCATGGGTCTTGGCAAATGGAAAGTCCAAGCATGGGTCTTGGCATGGAAAGTCCAACATGGGTTGGCAAGGGAAAGTCCAAGCTTGAGTCTTGGCATTTGGAAGTCCAAGGGGATTGATTTTGGCAGCGTAAAGTCCAAGCGGAGTCTTAGCGGCGTAAGTCCAATGTGCCTTGGTGGTGTAGACACCGTTAGCATGACATAGCTGAGGGAAGCACCTGGAGGCTAGCGCAATGGATGAACAAGTCATGGATGACTTGGAGGGATCAGAGAGGCGTGAGGCTGATGGAGGTGGCTAGAAGGCTTAGGTCTAGGCTAAGGGTGGTCTAGAAAGTATGGGGGCACCATATTTGGGTTCGGCATCGCTGCTCATGGGAGCGAATCGAAGCGATGTCACGCGCAATGATCGAGGTCGAGCAATGACTTCTAGTTCACCGCGAGCACGTAGAATGCTCGTAGCCGACGGGGCAATGACTACGCTCGGCACGATCGCTACAATGTTGGCAATGATCGCCAAGAGATCCGTTGGAGTTTTTCCAGCGTGGATTGAGTCGTTGTCTCACGACAACAGTGGCATCAGTCAACTGGTGACTTATGACAGTCGACTGATAGGCGGAAATCCTGGTCGCGCAGAAGGATAAAAGGAGCTCGACGGGAGGATTTTTGGACATCGGTTCTTGAGGGCTATTGGAGCGATTTGTTGGTGCAAATCAGGTCTCCAAGTGCAAGCAAGCAACCAAGCATTCAAGCAATCAAAACAAGTGTTGTAAAGTCTTTTCTTTACTTGTACTTCGTATTTACATTGTATATTGTTTGTATTCCTTTCGTTTATTGTTGTAAATGTTTGTACGGGGTTTCTCCGCCTCCGACTTGTGTCGAGAAGGAGTGTTTATCATTAGTGAGTGCATGTGCATCACTAGGGCTCTTTAGAGCTCGATCCGTGGAGTAGGAACAGTGTGGTTCCGAACCACGTTATATCATTGTGTTAGCGTGATTGTATATTTCGTTATTACTTTTATTATTTCTATTTCCGCTGTGCACTAACGAAATTGTAGACACGAACGCGATCGAATTTCATCTACGCTATTCACCCCCCCCCCTCTAGCCATTCCAAGGGTCCTAACAAGTGGTATCAGAGCCAGGTTGCTCTTCAACGGATTAACAACCGGGAGCAAGACGCTAGAGGGTAAAAGATGGAAGTCCAAGATCAATTAGGTTGGGACATCAACACACCGGTGCCCTACACCCTATACGGATGAGAATGATTCAATTCTTGGAAGGGAAGAATTGAGGATTTTCTTATGATGAGAGACTTTGAGGAATAGTCCATTTTGATGGATGGATTTGAATATCCAAGAGGACCAAGAGGTGGATTCCTCAAAAAGAAGAGATGGAGTGAGGATCAACTCCAAGCCTTCGAGAAAAACACCAAGGTAATAAAGTTTTTCGTTGATTTAATACCTAACAATATCTTGTGTATGTTAGGTAATTATATAGATGCTAAGGAGCTTTGGAGCCAAGTGGCAAAGCTCCATGAAGAGCTTCCCTGAACTCAAGAAGAAAAGGAAAAGGAGGAAGAGAGCTCATCCTCACAAGCAAGTGAGGATTCGGAAGTTGATAGGGAGTCAACCTCCGAATCGGTAGAAGAAGTGGAAGAAGTAGAAAAAACATCCACCTCTAGGATTGAGGGGGAGGAAGTTAGACCATCCATTTCGGAGCAAGAGCAAAGTCAAGAAGAAGCTTCTACTTCTAGTCAAGAAGAAGAGCAAGTTCAAGCTTCCACCACCGAACTAGGTAACTCAAGCAATTTGGTTTTAAATAAAAAACATATAATTTGCTTTGAGTGTAGGGAAAGTGGGCATTACAAGAGCAAATGCCCAAAGAGAGTAAGAAAAGCTCCACCGGCACCAAAAGTCAAGGATGTCGGTTCCCCAACACCTAAAGGCAAGGAGCACATCATATGTTTCAAGTGCAATTCAAAAGGACATTATAGGAATCAATGTCCTAGGGAGAGCAAGAAGACTCAAAATGGAGCATCGTATGTAGGGGGAGCTAAGGCAAACCCTAGGGTAACTTCTAATTTTGCTCCTTCTTCAATTTACAAGCAAAAGCATGCTAGGGATTTCAATTCACTTGCAATTTATGAAAATCATGCTAATAGGAACAAGTATTTTTGCTTAGGAGCTAAGAATGTCTATTTAGATAATAGGGAGAAATTTGGGACTAATGTCCCTAAAAACAATTTGCCTAAGGACAAACCTAGGTCAAATAACTCTAGAAAACTTTTACCTAGGGAGACAATTAGAAAGGTGCAAGAGCACCTAGGTCTAAATCCTAAATGGACTAGGCATATACCTAGAAAGTCTCATGCCCATGGTTTAAATCAAAATTCTAAAATTGGGCAATTAGAATTAGAGAATCAAGTCTTGAGGTCAAGACTTGAAAAACTTGAGAAGACCCTTAAAATTATACAAAATCAATTTAAAGGGTCAAATAATCAAAAGTCAAGGTCCAAAAGTCAAAGTCAACACCTAGGACCTAAGAGTCAAAAGTCAACCAAGGGCAAGCAAGGTTTGGGTCACAAACCTAAGCCTAAGGTGGCTTATCATAGTGTTCCTTTTGACTATGGAACACAAACTAGGTCTAGGAAGACCAAGGTCAATAGGGAGGTTATCCCTAGAGTTGGCCAAAGGGTGTGCCTAGTGGCTAGGGTTTCAAGGAAACCTAGGGTGGCCACTAAGAAGGTTGCAAGGGGGGTTACCCCTAGAGTCAACCTAGATAAGACCAAAATGACCAAGGCTAACAAGCCTAGGAGGGTCATTAGGAAGGTATCTAGGGAAGTTATCCCTAAGGAATACCTAATTAACCCTAGGAGCTCAAATCGGTTTTGGGTTCCTAAGAGCGTGATTGATTCACGCTAGATGGGTTTAGGGTGTGCCAACCTTGATTGGATGGGTAGTTAACTCAGCCATGATAAAGGTGGCATTTTAGGTTATTTTCAAGGTTATGGATTCCTTGGAAATAGGGTTGAATGATAATCCTAAAAGTTTTAGGATGTGCCAATATTACTTGTGAAGTTTGATAAAATGATCAAATTGGCACAATTAGGGTTTAGAGTGTTAGTGTGACATTTTGGGTTGTTGGCACACTAGGGAGATTAAGTTTAATATGGCAAAATATATCTAACTATATCAAATGGCATTTAATATTAAAATTTTAGGTATTACCGTACCTATACATTTTATATGCCATGATTTGATTGTCATATGTCATGTCATGACATCATGCCTAGTTCTATGATTTTATATGTCATGTTCATGTTTAGGATTAAGGTTTCAAATGTCATGTGTTTTTAGATTTCATCTTATGCCATGACATCATGATTATGAGCATATGCTTATTTATAACATTTCAAATGCCATAATCATTCATGCATTTAAGACAATTTGGTTGAAATTGAATTAAGGACTATGACATAACTTGAAGTCCCATTCATAAGGGAATCAAGTAGGGTTGCCTTAGAAAAATGCATGAAACCCTAGTTTAGGGAGAACAAAACTCACATCTCACATCCAATTGACATGTATGTGTAGTTATACACTCTAGATACATGTGAGATGCTAGGATATGAGTTAAGTTCAAGGTGCATAGTTTTTGCATCTAGATGAACTAAAACTCATCTTGTTTCATTTGTGGATCATTGGGAGAGCATGTGTACAAGTCATGTACATAGAGCCCAAGGAATATGATCCAAAATAAGGTTTTGAAAACTTTTTAAAATCATTTTGAAAAACCTTGGTGAAGTCTATCTTTTGATAGCAATCACCATTGATAGAGTTGATACAAAATAGGGCCAAAACATTGAAAATTTCAATGGTTTTGAGATTTGTATCAAACTCACTATTTTATAGGTAAAATAATTTTCAAATATTTTTCACCCATTGTATGTGTCATAAGTATTATACGTATGAATTTTCACAATTTTTCGAATTACGTATAATTATTTATGAATTTTCAAAATTCATTCGATAAAATCGAGATTTAGCTTATCATCGCTCGTGTGTGGCATCGGTGAGTGCATGATCGACATCGTCGAGTCGACTGCCAGGTCTAATTTCGGGTTAACAAAGTTTGTTTAGCCCGTGTTCAGCTATGGAAAAGGTTCCTAATCACTCCTAACCCTAGGATATGCTTTGGGAAGCATTATAAAGGGTGAAAATCCATTAGATATGGATTAGGAGCTGTGTTAGGTCAAAGTATCAAATTTAGGGTGAGTGAAAGTTCTATGTTGAACTTAGAACCTTAATTTTGATGGTTTAGAGTTCCTATTGGCTTAGGGGCTTCCCAAGGACATTGTTGGTGCAATAGTCAAGGGGGAGCAAGCCTTTAGGGGGAGGTATCCATCTTGGAATGATGGATGTATTTTTCTCCTTGAAGAGGAGAAGTTATTGGGAGAGTATCATCAATTGGGAAAATTGATGGATTTTTTATACCCAATTTGGAAATTGGGAGAGAGTATAGGATTGTCTCTCTTGAGTGATAGGCATCCTAGGTATTTATTTTTGGATCAAGGGGGAGATTGTAAGATCTCATTGGGATATGAGATATTGATCTCCTTGGAGAGAAAACCTTTTTGATGTTAGTCAAAAAGGGGGAGAATGTTTGAGGGAGAACATTTGGAGAGTGTTTACCAGTTTGGGATAATTGGTAAGGGATTTGAGTTAGTGGTCTAACTCAGATGATTTGTTTGGTTTTTTGTCAAACATTAAAAAGGGGGAGATTGTTGGTGCAATCGGCCTAGGTCACGATTGACCAGACTCGAGTTTGACTCGAGTGATGTTTTGATGTTTGACAAAGGGATTTGACAGAGTGGTTTGGCATTGATGTTTGATATTAATGTCGGTTAATATGTTGGAGAGATTGTTGGAGCAATCGACCCGGGTCATGTTTGACCGGACTCGAGTTTGACTCGAGGAAGACCTTGATGGTTGACTGGGGTTGACCATGTGATTATAGTAAAGTCCAAGTCATGGGTACTTGGCATGGAAAGTCCAAGTGGGACACTTGGCATTTGGTAAAGTCCAAGTCTTGAGTACTTGGCATGGAAAGTCCAAGTGGGACACTTGGCGCATGGAAAGTCCAAGTCATGGGTACTTGGCACTTGGGAAAGTCCAAGTCTTGAGTACTTGGCATGAGATGTCCAAGCATGGGTCTTGGCAAATGAGAAGTCCAAGCATGGGTCTTGGCAAATGGAAAGTCCAAGCATGGGTCTTGGCATGGAAAGTCCAACATGGGTTGGCAAGGGAAAGTCCAAGCTTGAGTCTTGGCATTTGGAAGTCCAAGGGGATTGATTTTGGCAGCGTAAAGTCCAAGCGGAGTCTTGGCGGCGTAAGTCCAATGTGCCTTGGCGGTGTAGACACCGTTAGCATGACATAGCCGAGGGAAGCACCTGAAGGCTCGCGCGATGGATGAACAAGTCATGGATGACTTGGAGGGATCCGAGAGGCGTGAGGCTGATGGAGGTGGCTAGAAGGCTTAGGTCTAGGCTAAGGGTGGTCTAGCAAGTATGGGGGCACCATATTTGGGTTAAAACCTCATCTTTGAGGTTGGCAGTCGACTGGCATTATGGCCGGTTCGACTGCCGTGAGTCGACTTGAGTTCGACTGTCGTTTAAGAGATGGGATCGCGCTCGCGCGCTCATGGGAGCAAATCAGGCCCGATCTCGACGGCAATGCCAAGTCGAGCCGATCGCTAGTTCACCGCGAGCACAGAATGCTCGTGGCAGATGGGCCGATCGATGCGTGGCGATCGCCAATGTTGGCAGTCGACTGCCAAGAGATCCGTTGGAGTTTTTCCAGCGTGGATTGAGCCGTTGTCTCACGACAACAGTGGCATCAGTCGACTGGTGACTTATGGCAGTCGACTGATAGGTGGAAATCCAGGTCGCACGGAAGGATAAAAGGAGCTCGACGGGAGGATTTTTGGACATCGGTTCTTGAGGGCTATTGGAGCGATTTGTTGGTGCAAATCAGGTCTCCATGTGCAAGCAAGCAACCAAGCATTCAAGCAATCAAAACAAGTGTTGTAAAGTCTTTTCTTTACTTGTACTTCGTATTTACATTGTATATTGCTTGTATTCCTTTCGTTTATTGTTGTAAACGTTTGTACGGGGTTTCTCCGCCTCTGACTTGTGTCGAGAAGGAGTGTTTATCATTAGTGAGTGTGTGTGCATCACTAGGGCTCTTTAGAGCTCGATCCGTGGAGTATGAACCGTGTGGTTCCGAACCACGTTATATCATTGTATTAGCGTGATTGTATATTTCGTTATTGCTTTTATTATTTCTATTTCCGCTGCGCACTGACGAAATTGTAGACACGAACGCGATCGAATTTCATCTACGCTATTCACCCCCCCTCTAGCCGTTCCAAGGGTCCTAACAAATTTTTCCTCAAAGGGGGAGAGTTGGAGAATAGTGAGGATTGTCTCTCATTTAGTAATATGTGATTTATCACTAGGAAGAGTGAAGACATCCTAAATATTTTTGGACAAAGATGGAGAATGTAAAATCTCCATGGAGGAGATACCCATGGAGGAGATTTTTTTGATGTATGTCAAAAAGGGAGAGAATTGATAGCTTGAGTTAGATAGCCTAACTCAAAAGTTTTGTCAATCATCAAAAAGGGAGAGATTGTTGGTCCAATCAGCTTAGGTCATGATTGACCAGACTCGAGTTTGACTCTAGTAGTATTTTGATGTTCAACAAAGCGATTGATAATGTGCTTGTCATGGGAAATCCAAGAATAGTCTTGGCATTTGAGAAGTCCAAGTCATGTGTACTTGGCAAGTAAAGTCCAAGTCATATGTACTTGGCAATGGAAAGTCTAAATCATGAGTACTTGGCAAATGGAAAGTCAAAGCATGGGTCTTGGCAATGGTAAAGTCCAAGTCATGAGTAATTGGCAATGAAAGTCCAAAGGTATAGTCTTGGCGGCATAAGTCCAAGTTGTAGTCTTGGCGGCGTAAAATCCAAGTGAACTATGGTGGTGAAAGTCTAAGTATAGATACTTGACAATTAGAAAGTCCAAGGGTGTGATATTGGCGGCGTAAAGTCTAAGTTGTAGTCTTGGCGGCATAAGTCCAATGTTTGACGGCGTAAAGTCCAAGCGTTTGTCTTGGCGACGTAAGTCCAAATGTATCTTGGCATAGTAGACCCGGTTAGCATGACAATAGCCGATGGAAGCACCTAAAGGCTAGCGTGTGGATGAACAAGTCATGGATGACTTGGAGGGGATTCGATAGGTATGAGACTGATGGAGGTGGCTAGAAGGCTTAGGCCTAGACTAAAGGTGGTCTATCAAGTATGAGGGGAGCATAATTAAGTTAAATCTCATATTTGAGGTTTATCAGTTGACCGAGGTTATGGATCAGTCGATTACACAAGTATTTGACACTTGACAGCCTAGTCAACCTGGATCAATTGATTGGGATTATGACGAATTTGATCGGTCAGTGGTCGATCGAGTTTCAACTTGCTCGGGTGAAGCTCAAAGTCGACCGCCTTGAGATGATCGGTGATTTAGCGGCATACGATCACAGAAGCTTTGGTAGTCGACTACCAAGCAACAATCGACTAATTCTATGATCAGTCGACTTGCTAGGGTGTCCATTGGAATTTTTCCAACATGGATTGAGCCGTTGTGAGAGAACGGATAGGAGAGCAGTCTACTGGGGCCTTTTGGCAGTCGACTGTTAGGCACGGAATCAACCATCTATAGGTTATAAAAAGAGCAGTTAATGGAGGCTTTTGGCCATGGTTCTAGAGGCGATTTGAGATGAAGTGATGGTGCATTTCATGGTCCTTCAAGCTCGTCCAAAACAATCAACAAGAAAACAATCAAAAATTCTTTGTGTAAAGTTTTTTTTACTTGTATTAGCGTATTGTTTAGTATATTTTTTGTATTTCTTATATTACTGTTGTAATCATTTGTAAGAGGTTTCTCCACTTCCGGAGTATTTTTCGAGAATGAGAGGTTCATTAGTGGTGGTGTGCATCACTCACTTGAGTTCGACCCGTAGAGTAGGAACCATAGGTTTCAAACCATGTTATATCACCGTATATGGTATGTGTTGTGTTTATCTCATATTGTGTTTATTTCTATTTGTATTCCGCTGTGCACACTAATATTTTATAGACGAACGAGAACGAATTCAAAGCGACAAATGAAATCGCTATTCGCCCTCCCTAACAACGTCATCGTTCCTAACATTTTGGACAGTCAATAACACTTCTACTCTTAAAAAAAAAATAAAACTCTCACATTAACCATCTCTTTAAATTGCTCCAAGAGGAAAACACCTCTGCTCCTAAATCTCAAAGGAACGAGGTCCTCACTTTCTGACACTTCAACGATTTCTGTTCCCAAGGGTATTCATATTTACTTCAAACATTGGAATATTTAGATCTTCTCTTTTATGCTTTCTTTCCATATCTACATCCTCCTCCTGCAACTCTCTCTTTGTCAATCCAATAACTAGCTAACAGTTTGGCCATTACCCATGCATCTATCTTTAAAACTTCCTATTTTTTTCGCTTTCCACCACAAAATAAGAGAACATTCTTGATGTCATATTTGGCATTATCTTCAATTGAAAATTCAGGGTCACAACATTCCTGGTACCACTGTCCAACCAAGGACTTAGTCACTGCACTTGTGGCCCTAAATTAAATAACATCTCTATTCCAAGAGGAGAAGCCCTGAATGAGACCATTCCTTACTTGATCAAGACATTGTTGTTAAAATGAACTTCGAGTAGACATTGATACATTCTTAATAAAAGGTGATTATATTCATCCCAATACTCTTCATCATCGGTTTTCAGTGATGATGAAAAAAGATAAATTACAAAAAAAAGGAGAATAATACCCCTTGAACCGTTAGTTAGAAATAACAAAGAATTTCGGTGTCCAGATGGAAATTTTAAATCCCATTTCGAAATTCGATCCTGTCTATTTCTAAAATCTACGCTGTTCTAGTCAACGGACCATCCCAAAATGACACAAGAGAAAAAGAAGAGTAGATATTGATACATGCCCCATGACATTGTTACCGATAATCACAGCGGATCAAATAATGTCCATCACTTGAACTGACTGGAACATCAATTGGGAAAGTTAAGTAGAATGGACGGTCGTGAAAGGAATTTGAGAATTTGATTGGCCAAAAGGTAAATGGAATTTCTTCTTAATAGGCTCAGACGGGATGATCATGCTGGATGACGAGCGGGTGACTAGAGAGACGTAAAGAAAATTAAGAATGAGTCAAACCTAAGGACGATCAACAAACTATATATAGCCTTGGATCGCAATTGTTGGCAACAGTAAAGCAAGTTGTGAATCCACCTTCTTGTTGTCACTGCCTGTCTTTCATAGGTATCAAGTTGCGCCTGCCTAATGATCGAGTTCCACGTGGCCAGGTCATCATTGTCCATCGAACCTGCTTAGTGAATTACTAAAGCTAAATTTAGATGTATTTCCAAAGTACAACTTATACTTCACCTACCCCCTAAACTAACTACACTTCGAGTAAGACTTAAACCTGACCGATCGAAATGGAGAGGCAAAGAAAACAACTACTCATCTACATTAGAAGACATAGACATAATAACTGGAATGATTTGTGTAGAATATGATGATTAAGTTGTATAGTCAAGATGCTTAAACTGGGAAATTAACACCAACTCCCAACAAAATTTACATATGATATTCATTAGTCATCCTTGACATGTGGATGATTTTTGATTGCATGAACAAACACTGTGGACAGTATCATACCAACTATGTAGCCAGCAACCGTTCCATAAGTAACGCAGATTGGCCATTCCTACATACATAGAACTTCAAATTACATCCTCTCAGAACAAGTTTGTTAATCACTTAAAGAAACAAAAGAGTGTTAAGGAGCAATAACCTGCCATGGCATTTCCCAGTCAAGTGGCATAGGCCAAGCTCCAAGCCATGCACCCACAATAGCTCCTTGAGCTGGAAAAGAAATCAGTTGCATGCTTTGGCCTGTAAGAAATGAAATTGCATTCAAGTGTCGAAACCATTGAGTACTTCAGAGCAAATCAATGCCAACAATGGAGAAATAATTGTGCATAAAGTGAAGCAAAACAGACAACCTACTTGGAATTAGCTAGAATGCGCTGCCAGTCCATCCTTGACCATCCAAAAACACAGACTGCAGGTACAAACTGATAAGAGTGATGGTAAGTGCCCATCCACTAGAATCATTGTTATGCTCTCGTTTTATAGACTAATTTGGTACTCATCCTCAGTCAAAGAGTTTCCATAATTGCTCAACCAGATGAATAGTAGATGTGCACAAATTCTATAGCAATCCTTTTTCAAGCTTCTCCTGGTTTTTTATATTAGTTAAACCCTTTTTTCAAGCTTAGTTAGCAATCATTGGAACCAACTTATTATATAAGCAAATTCTATAAGATTAAGCAGAATTGAACTACAAAAACAGTAATTAAATTTGATCTGAACTAAGACACTTTATGAGGATGAATGACAAGAGATACATGAAAACATTGTAAAACCATCATGAGGCATAGTTTGAACAGAATTCAAGTAAAAATAAAGCAGGATAAAGGAAATACAGAAATCTATCTATCTATTACAATGAATCAAAACAAGCTTACATATAAAATTCAGGCAAGAAGAATTGGAATGTAAATTTCTTCAGGTCATTTGGTCTTCCAACAAGAAAAATGAGAAATATTACTCATTATTACTTACAGTAAACAATGACATGAGACATGACCAGTAGATGGTGCTTAACCAATACCTGCATAAGATACAAATTGTCCACTGTTTAAACAATCAAATTGTGAATACTCATATCAGAAAGGTAAAAGCTAAAGAAAGTTGAAAACTTTTTTATCATCTGTATCAGACTCCTTCTACATTTACTTGTACTGCAAAGAGCATTTTCTCATTGCAAGTAAAATACAGCGATAGACATACTTAAGGCCAACAGGTGCGCCAAGAACAACTGCCCCAAGTGCATTTAATAAAGCTCCTGACAAGTATAAGCCAAATGACATGTAATAAAAGGTGAGAGAGACTACAATCTTTAAAGAAATAAAATGGGGGGAAAAAAAACACTAGATTACTTGTAAGATGTTATCAATAAGTTATAAACCAATTTATAAGGCAACTCCCTAAGATATGAACCAGATCAAAAGCGCTGTTTTGCCCACAATGACAAGGAAAGTTACAAATGATCGAATATTAGGAATGTTTTAGCTACTAAAACCAACACACTCAGGAGGGATCTCAGAAAAATCAAAATGAAGTAGAGCAAGACTCGTACTATGAGAGAAAATGATTACTGGTAGATGACTATATTGTCATGGCATCATTATTGGAACTTGAAACAGAGTAATCAGAAGCAGTGATGAAAGTTTATTTCTCAGTCAACATTCTACTAATTAAGTGTTCTCTTGTATAGTTTCAAGAAAATAACTCAGAGACTGTTGAAATGCTGATTCAACTAATTCCACGAAGCTAAATCTATAATTTAACCTTTAGCTGAACTGCAATGTCATATTTGCAAAATATAAAAAGTCTGTGGTAGCTTTACTTATAGTTATTTATATTTACTTAAAAGGTTTCCAACTAAGATAGCGGATTAATGGATTAGTGTTTATTGCAGTTACCCTTATGTAGTCAAATCATACCGTGGAAACCAAACAAGACGATGAAAATGATGCAAATTTATGTAAACAATAATGACACACTGCATCACGTTCACCTTCCAAATTGATCAAGATTCATGGAGCTATAGAGGACCCAGGAGGTAGTGTGCATTATGTTTACAAACTATTAGAGCAACGACAAATATGAAACTGAACAAGAGGATGAAAAATCAGAAAACACAAAAAAATATTGAAGACACAGAGCTACAAAATTAAAACTCCAGAAGTGCCTAAGCAGGTGTGACGAGAACTAGGGAAGAAATAACGAACTACATTCACAACCACGAAAAGTAATATTCTTTCGAAAATATACAAATGCTAAGGCGCTTAAACGTACCGACGGGTAGTCCAAACAATGCCATGAAAACAGCCTTCCAATACTGTTCCTCCTCAACGAAAAAAAGAGAACATACCGTCTTGAGGTGAATTCAAGAAAAAATGAGCAGTGAATGCCGGATGGAAAGAAAACTAGATTACCCAGAAGCGGTCGCGTTCTCGTCGAACAAGACTATAGCTTGCTACTACAATGGGGGCTTCAAACACCTGCGAAACAAAGAAAAATAATCATGAATCTGAATAGGATAGCCTAGCAGAAGCAGACTAGAAGCAGAGGAGGAATCTGAGACGAACGAGGAGAAAGCTTAGGGTTTGGGCCGGATCGGTGACAAGGTTGATATTGTAGGCGATTCCAGCGGCGAAATAGCCAACGGCCAACCCGAGGGCGCAAAGAAGATGCAGTGCCAAGGCCTTCGAGACGGCGATCTCACAATCGCCCATTCCGAGTCTCCTTTGTCAAGATCTCTCTCTCTCTCTCCCCCCTTCTCCTTTGTCAATCCGACGAATCTTAAAGCAACCGCGTTTGGCGGCAGCCCTCCGTTGCAAGGGCGAGGAGGTATCGTCAATTGGCAAGACTAGACCTGGCCAAGGTCCGGGTCAAACCCGGACCCGATCCGGAACCGGACCCGGACCGTGGTCAACGGTCCGATTAACCGGGTCAACGGATTTGACCCGGTCCCGGTTTTTTAAAAAATCGAACCGGAAAAAAAATCGGCAGTTAAAAAAAAAAAAAAAAAAATTAACGGTCATGATTTCGTGGCTTGATCAATCTAGTGGCCGTTAGTAGGCGACCCGGGTCGGCCGACGGCCCGGCCGGTCGAGCTTTTTTAAAGCAAAAATCGACCACGATTTCGTGGCCGTTGATCAACACACACCGCTTTGGAATTTTTTAATGTTTTTTTTTCCTATAAATACACCTCCATTCCCTTTCATTTTTTCACAAATCACAACTTCTCTTCTCTAATTCTCAGTCCCTCATTTGCTTTCAAGTCTCAACTCTCAAGTCATATTTTTACAAATGTCTGGAGCCGGATCAAGTCGTAAGGGTGCGGCCGATGCCAGAAAGGGAAAGAGCATAATGCCACCACCGTCCGAGTTCGAGTTCGAGCAAGGCGGCGATTCACCTCCATTCGATATCGGCGCCGACTATGATCTTGATATTTCCGATGATGAATTTCAAATACGTCATCATCATCAAAGTCAAGAAAGTATGAGCAATACATCCAGTACGATGGCGGGTTCTACGGCTACAAGACCAACTCGAGTGCCTCGCCCCGCATCCGATATCTTCACCAAACATTTCGAAAAAGTAACGCTCCCTTCCGGTGATATGCAAGCAAAATGCAAAATATTGTTCGAAATGTTACAAATTTCAACAAGGAGGAGGTTACGGAACCCTTACTTGACGTGTGGAGAGAAATCATCCGGTGGAAATTGGTAGACTGGCGGTCCGGTCAAACGACCCGACCGCAGGACCGTAGTCAATCGGTCGAAGGTCAACGGTTTCGGACCGTGGCCGGGACCGCCTATTAGGCGGTCCGGTCCCGGTTTTTTAAAAAATCGAACCGGAAAAAAAAAATCGGCATTTAAAAAAAAAAAATTTGGCTGAGCACGGGCGTGTCGCACAGCCGACACGCCCGTGTCGCTGTTTTCCCGTTACACGACACGGGCGTGTCGCATGGGCGTGTCGCACAGCGCGAGGCGTGTTGCTCTCTGTCCGTCACGACACGGGCGTGTCGCTCTCTGTCCGTCACGACACGGGCGTGTCGCTCTCTGTCCGTCACGACAGCGCAGCACGACACGGGCTTTGGACACCGAGCGCAGCGTTAACCGGGGTCGCTTTTTTTTTTTAAAGAAGAACCGACGACCACGATTCGTGGCGTCAACGGTCGCTGCCCGACCGACGATCGTGGTTGGAAAAAATTTTTTTAAGTTTTTTTCCTATAAAAATACACCTCCATTCCTTTCATTTTTCACAAATCACAACTTCTCTTCTCTAATTCTCATTCCCTCATTTGCTTTCAAGTCTCTCGAGTCATATTTTTACAAATGCGAGGCGGATCAAGTCGTAAATCAGTGCGTAGGTGCGAGAAGGAAAGAGCATAATGCCACCACCGCCCGAGTTCGAGTTCGAGCAAGCGGCAATTCCTCCATTCGATATCGGCGCCGACTATGATCTTGATATTTCGGTGATGAATTTCAAATACATCATCATCGTGAAGTCGAAAGTAGGAGCAATACATCCGATACGATGGCGGGTTCTACAACTACAAAACCAACTCGAGTGCCTCGCTTCCGCATCCAGATATCTTCACCAAACATTTCGAAAAAGTAACTTGCTCCCTTAGGTGATATGCAAGCAAAATGCAAATATTGTTCAAAATGTTACAAATTTCAACAAGGAGGAGTTCTGGAACCCTTACTCGACCGTGGAGAGAAATCATCCGGTGGAAATTGGTATTGATCGTTCTCAAACTCAAATTCTGACATTCTCTTCTCAATCGGGTTGGGGTAACGAATCTAAACTCTTTAAATTTGATGAAACTAGATCTAGAGAAAAAACTGCTAAATTTTGTACAATTGAACAACTTTCTTTTAGTTTTAGTGATAAATTATCTTTTGAAAATTGACTTTCTACAAGTGCAAATCCTTCTATTAAACGTATCACAAGAAATACTCTAAAACGTACACTTTTAAAATTAGTCTTAGAACAAAAAAAAGAATTGATTAAAGAATTTTCTAATTTAAGCGATAAAGTTTCTTTGTGTTACGATATTTGGAGTGATCGTTGTGAAGTTGTTCGTATATGGGTATTACTTGTCATTGGATTGATAATAATTGGGACATTCAAAAGATTGCTAGCATATAGATGTTTTAACGAAACACACACGGCCTGAAATATTTCACAACTTATTTTTATTATTTTAGAAGAATATGGTCTAACTTCTAAAGTTTTTTCAATTTCTTTTAATAATGCTAGTCTGAAATACCTCTAGTATTAGTGAACTTATTGATATATGTAAACCATCAATAGGTGGAAGATTTTTTCATATTAGGTGTACATGTCACATTTTAAATTTGTGTGTTCAAGATGGACTTAAAAATTTAGGATCACATATTCAACCAATTAGGAGTGCAATTCATTATTTATGGACACATCCTCAAGTTATGAAAGAATGGAGAAAATTTGTAAAATAAATGGCATGAAGCCTAAGCGGTTTTGCGTGGCGTTCAACTCGTTGGAATTCTACTTATAAATTGTTGTTATCTACTTTTGAATATAAAGATTTATTATGTATGTTTTTTCATCAACATGTTCAATCACGTGATATTTATTTGTTTTCAAATCAATGGAATATATGCACTAGTATTTGTGAAATTCTAAAAGTTTTTAAAGATGCTAGTGACCAAATTATCGTGTTTATTATCCAACTTCACATTTAGTTTTAACACATTGTAATATTGCATGTATTTTTAATGAACATATTCAATCAAATGATACTTATTTATCTCAATGTATTTATGTAATGAAAGAAAATGGGAAAATATTTCTTAAACATTCCTAAAATATTTTTATGTGCTTTTGTTTTAGATCCTAGACTTAAATTAGATGGTTTGCAAGATATATTAGCATTATATTATGAATCTTTAAGCCCTATTACCGAAACTGCTCCTAATATTTCTTTGATTTTGTTTAATATTAAAACACATTTACATGATATTTATAATGAATATAACATTAAATATGGTGAACAAATTATTGGACATGAAACACATCAATCCACTACAACTAATATTATTACTTCTAAACTCACTAAAGCACAATTGTTATTAAGACAACGGACTAAACGTCCACGAGGATCCTCAAGTTCCAGTCAGGAACTTGAGAATTATTTGACCACTTCTTTTGATTTTAGTGATGCAGATGAAGAAAGCTTCGACATTCTAAAATGGTGGTCGCAAAGAACTCAATTATTTCCAATCTTATCTATAATGGCAAAAGAAATCAGCTTGTCAATGATGGCATAGTGGAACAAGCTTTTAGTATCGGAGGAAATACATCGACGAGAGACGTTCTAGCTTAAGGTCGGAAAATTTGGAAGCGCAATGTTTACTCAATGATCGTCAGCAAGTCGAACCCAACATATTAAAAGTGACGAAGAAGACCAAGACGAAACAGAAGGAACATCCGGAACTACGACGACGGGAGGAAATACCGAATACGACTGAAATGTATTTGATTTTTTTATTGTAATAGATTTTTTTATTTAAGTCCAAGATGTAATATATTTTGTATTGAGATAATGAAATATTTGATAGAGTTTTTATAAGTTTAATTGTGAATTTTTTTTTTAAAATTATTTACATCATTTTTTATTTTTTTATTTAT
Source organism: Wurfbainia villosa (assembly GCA_025175895.1). NCBI lineage: Eukaryota > Viridiplantae > Streptophyta > Magnoliopsida > Zingiberales > Zingiberaceae > Wurfbainia > Wurfbainia villosa. The sequence continues at coordinate 34,463,990 of CM046002.1, read as the reverse complement.
TTGTTTCCATGGGACAGAATCGGCCCGAGGCGATTAAGGGTCGGTATTTTGTCAACCCGGACCCGGCGGTTTCGACCCGGACCCGGACCGAACCCGGACCGTGGCCAGGTCTAGAAATTGGTATTGATCGTTCTCAAACTCAAATTCCGACATTCTCTTCTCAATCGGGTTGGGGTAACGAATCTAAACTCTTTAAATTTGACGAAACTAGATTTAGAGAAGAAACTGCTAAATTTTGTACAATTGAACAACTTTTTTTTAGTTTTAGTGATAAATTATCTTTTGAAAATTGACTTTCTAGCAGTGCAAATCCTTCTATTAAACGTATCCCAAGAAATATTCTAAAACGTACACTTTTAAAATTAGTCTTAGAACAAAAACAAAAATTGATTAAAGAATTTTCTAGTTTAAACAGTAAAGTTTCTTTGTGTTCCGATATTTGGAGTGATCATTGGCAAAGTTGTTCATATATGGGTATTACTTGTCATTCGATTGATAATAATTGGGACATTCAAAAAAGATTGCTAGCATATAGATGTTTTAACGAAACACACACGACACAAAATATTTCACAACTTATTTTTATTATTTTAGAAGAATATGATCTAACTTCTAAAGTTTTTTCAATTTCTTTTGATAATGCTAATGCAAATACCTCTAGTTTTAATGAACTTATTGATATATGTAAACCACCAATAGGTGGAAGATTTTTTCATATTAGGTGTACATGTCACATTTTAAATTTGTGTGTTCAAGATGGACTTAAAAATTTAGGATCACATATTCAACCAATTAGGAGTGCAATTTATTATTTATGGACACATCCTCAAGTTATGAAAGAATGGAGAAAATTTTGTAAAATAAATGGCATGAAGTGTAAACGGTTTGCACGTGACATTCCAACTCGTTGGAATTCTACTTATAAATTGTTGTTATCTATTTTTGAATACAAAGATTTATTATGTATGTTTTTTCATCAACATATTCAATCACGTGATATTTATTTGTTTTCAAATCAATGGAATATATGCACTAGTATTTGTGAAATTTTAAAAGTTTTTAGTGATGCTAGTGACCAATTATCAAGTGTTTATTATCCAACTTCACATTTAGTTTTAACACATTGTTGTAATATTGCATGTATTTTTAATGAACATATTCAATCAAATGATACTTATTTATCTCAATGTATTTATGTAATGAAAGAAAAATGGGAAAAATATTTCTTAAACATTCCTGAAATATTTTTATGTGCTTTTGTTTTAGATCCTAGACTTAAATTAGATGGTTTGCAAGATATGTTAGCATTATATTATGAATCTTTAAGCCCTATTACCGAAATTGCTCCTAATATTCCTTTGATTTTGTTTAATATTAAAACACATTTACATGATATTTATAATGAATATAACATTAAATATGGTGAACAAATTATTGGACATGAAATACATCAATCCACTACAACTAGTATTATTACTTCTAAACTCACTAAAGCACAATTGTTATTAAGGCAACGGACTAAACGTCCACGAGGATCCTCAAGTTCCAGTCAGGAACTTGAGAATTATTTGACCACTTCTTTTGATTTTAGTGATGCATATGAAGAAAGCTTCGACATTCTAAAATGGTGGTCGCAAAGAACTCAATTATTTCCAATCTTATCTATAATGACAAAAGAAATTCTAGCTTGTCCAGTTTCAACGGTTGCAGTGGAACAAACTTTTAGTATCGGAGGAAATACATTGGACGAGAGACGTTCTAGCTTAAGGTCGGAAAATTTGGAAGCGCAATGTTTACTCAATGATTGGTCAAAAGCTGCAAGTCGAACCCAACATATTAAAAGTGACGAAGAAGACCAAGACGAAACAGAAGGAACATCCGGAACTACGACGACGGGAGGAAATACCGAATACGACTGAAATGTATTTGATTTTTTTATTGTAATAGATTTTTTTATTTAAGTCCAAGATGTAATATATTTTGTATTGAGATAATGAAATATTTGATAGAGTTTTTATAAGTTTAATTGTGCAATTTTTTTTATTTTAATTATTTACATCATTTTTTATTTTTTTATTTATTTAACTAAGACGACGATTAACCGGATCGGACCCGAACCCGGATCGGATCGGACCCGGACCCAGACCCGACCCGGACTCGACCCGGACCCGGACCCGGACCCGGACCGAAACCGGCGGTTCCACGACCCGGACCGTAATCGGCCACGAGCGGACCGATTAAGGGTCGGTATTTTGTCAACCCGGACCCGACGGTTTCGACCCGGACCCGGACCGAACCCGGACCGTGGCCAGGTCTAGGCAAGACGAACGAGGGGCAATTGGCGAACTTTCCATGAGTTATTAAAATTTATTTCGGCAACTTTCCAAAGGCGCCCACAAAGGTTCAAATTATCAAAATGCATCTCGAAATTTGAAAATACTAAAAAAAAGACACTTCTCTTTTTCATTTTATTCCTCTTTCAAAATTATTATTTTTTTCTTTATCCTTTTTGCTTCACATGCAATTCTTCTAATTGGTAGACGAGAGGAGCAATTGGCGAACTTTCCTTGAGTTAAAATTTATTTCGGCAATTTTTCAAAGACACGTATAAAGTTTAAAATTGTCATCCCGAAAATGTACAAAATGCTGCACCTCTTTCATTTTACTTATCTATTAAAGTTGACTTTTTATTCTTTTTTTTTTATTTGCATGCAACTCTTCTCTTTCTTTTTAAATTAAAGTCATTAAATTTTTATATCTCCTTTGCATGCATGCAACAACCATTTTAGTATTGATTTTTAAAAATCAACACTACAGTTTAATTATACCAACACGACGATAGTGCTAGTTTTAAAAATCAGTATCACGACAGTGCTGATTTCTAAAAATTAACACCGTAACAATATTGGTGTGTTAAGTTGTGGTATTAATTTTTAAAAAATAGTATAGAAATGCATATTTTGGACTCCCGGACATTGCAGAAATCCAAAAGAGTTGGAATGGGTTCAATCGAAGCTCTATGTTCATTAATGAATTTTAACTAAAACTCATTAATGGACCTAGAGGATTTAGATTTTTTAAAAGTTGACATGTTATGGGAGAGGATAGTGTAGTGAAGATATTATTGGTGTATATGTCTAGTTCTGATATTCCTATGATAAGTTATGTATATATGTCATTTGTCTTAAAGTCATAAACTTTGAAAACCTTCTGATCACTACTGTTAATGATTTTAAGTTGATATTTTTTGGCGCATATAAACTCTCGGACAATTCAAAAACTTGTAGCACTTTGAATAAGTTTTATTGGAGTTATCTATGTCCATCAATAGATTTCGATCGAAACTCATTAATGGATCTAGGGGATTTGAATTTTTGAAAAGTTGACATATAATGAAAGAAGATAGTACAATGGTGATATTTATGGTATCCTTGTCTAGTTTTGACATATCTACGATAAATTATACGTATGTGCTAATTACCTTAAAGTTATAAACTTTTACCTTCTGATCACGGATGTCAATAACTTTGAGCTAATATTTTTTGTCACATACAGACTCTAAGCACTTTAGAATCCTATACAACTTTGAATAGGTTCAATCGGAGTTCTCTAAGTTTATCAATGAGTTTTGACCGAAACTCATTGATAAGCCTAGAAGATTTAGATTTTTTAAAACTACTGTTGTGTTGATTTTTAAAAATCAGCACCACAGTTTAATTACACTAGCACCATGCACAATGTCGATTTTTAAAAATCAACACCACGATGGTGTTGATTTCTAAAAATCAGCACCATAATAGTGCTAATGTGTTAAGTTATGGTGTTGATTTTTAAAAACTAGTAAAGAAGAATATATTTAGACTCTAGAGCATTGCAAAATCCATAGGAGTTGGAATGTGTCCAATCAGAGTTCTTTAGGTCCATCAATAAATTTTGACTTAAATCTAGGGCCTAGAGAATTTAGATTTTTGAATAGTTAACATGTAATAGAAGAGGATAGTACAATGAATGTACTTATGACATCTATGCCTAATTTTGACATCCCTATGATACGTTATGTGTATGAATATACTAATTGTCTGCTTTCGGAGGTCATAATTTTTGACTTGGATATTAGAATGAGGCATAATTGGTTTTAGTCAAAGCTCATACATTTGTTACTAGATGAAACCCATAACAACCCAATTTCAAGCTTAAAAAATAATATTTAATGTCTTTTTAGGTCCATCAAGAGATTTTGATCAAAATTTATTAATGGACTTTAAAATAATTGACACATATACATAACTTATTGTAGAAATGTTAAAACTATACATGACTACTAAAATACCTTTATTATACTTTCTTCCATTACATGTCAACTTTCAAAAATCGAAATCTCTTAGGCCCATCAATGAATTTTGGATAAAATTTTTAAACAAACTAGATTTTTAAATAAACTGGATTTTTTTTAAATAAGGACGGAGTGCTACAGTTGAGGACGGAGTGCTACAGTAAACTGCTACAGGACCGGTGCTACAGTGTTTTGCTACAGAATTTGATTTTGATTTTTTTTTTTACACAAAAATATTAGAAAAATAACTAACAAAAGAGACTAGAATAAGAACAAAGATGTGAAAGATAATAAGAGCAAAGGTTTCTGGAGAGTTCGAAAGATGCATGCTAGGTTCTTGATCTGATCTCTTCTTTCCAATGACCTCACCTGTTACCAATCCATACTGAACCCCGACATTAGAGGTCCTATCCGTTGCCTCTGTCAGCACAGGTTTTACCAGTTTATTGGTAACAGTTACCTTCTCATGGGAAGGAAAAGGACTGGGGAATTATTAGATCAGAAAAAGAAGTTCTAAGATGCATTTTTCGATCCCCAGAAACCAAAACGTTTAGCCTTGCATTATAGAAAAGAAATAGCTTTACTAGAAACACAATGGATTTTACAAGTGGAATTACAAGGGGAAATACTTACAAATGAGACTCTGAGGCCAAGAACACTGGATTTATGTATGTAATGTAATGTTGTTTTCTTGCTAGTAATTGTCTAGCAGATAGTTCTGTTATCAGGGTTAAACGCTCTTCTCTTCCCTCTGGAAGATGTAGAGCTTCTGCTCTTCTGGATTTTACAAGTGGAATTACAAGGGGAAATACTTACAAATGAGACTCTGAGGCCAAGAACACTCACACGAACTGATCTCACTTACACACAAGCACTTAAAACACACTGGAAGAGGAAACTGCTAAGAGAGGGATGTCTCCGAGGGAAGACAATGGCCTCCATTTATAGGGGGAGAAGAAGCTGCTGTCCTGCGGGTGTTGGAACATATTAGTAGTAGTGGAAATATCACGGGTGGAAAGTGTTTCTAAGGGATGTCACGGGTTGATACTGTAGATGTCATGTCTTAGTCCTGTGATTGTCCTTCTGGTACTGTGACTGTCCTTCTTGTGTCACGGGTGTTGTCCTTGTGCTTATCCTTCCATCATGTTTTCCAGATTTCTTTCTGCCACCGAATCTAATGAGTTTGTGTCTTCTGGGCCAGGCCGAGCCGGTGGGCTGATCTGCTGCAAATTTTCTCGATATTGATGGGTTGTTAGCCTAGTCTTCTTTAATATCCATTCGGCATTCCTGTTCTTATAATGCTGTAGTAAAGCCTAGTGCTGAGTAGTTATTTTGAAGGGAAAGAACTTCTTTGCATAATTTTTATCCCAATAAATTTTTTTCTGTATATGTTTCAGCAACAAGAGTGTATGTTGATGTTGGAAAAGATGTGGCTTCATTATAAGTCTAGAGCCATTGTGATCCTTGTATTGATGCTCTCCAGTGCTTTAATTGCTCTGCTGGGGCTGGGAGTGCTTCCCAATTTAAGTCTTCATCAGACGGGTAGAATTCAGATATAACCTTCTCTTTAGAAAATCCATTCTGGACATCTAGTTTAATGACATGTCGAGCTAGTTCTATGCGAAGATTTATCCATTCAGGAGGAGAACTGTCAAATGTACATAATATGGTGTTTTGAAAGACTTCTTCTTCTATAAGATGTCTAACACATTCTCCAAGTTTGGAGGGGAAGTGTTCTGTTGATTCTATGTTAAATACCCATAATTTATGGAGTAGACCATAATCCATGAGTGTAAAATGTGTAATTGTTTTTCCCTTGTATCTTAATTCTTTGAAATGTCTCAAGTCAATGTTTGCTCGTCTAAAGCTGTAAAGAAGTTGACAATTGCATCCCCATTTGTAGGCTTCTTGTGAGCATGTACTAAACTTATTTTGACATTTAAGTTTGGAGTTAAATTCTCCTTCGTAGCTAATGGTGATGCCTTCTTGAGGATGTTCATGTACCCATTTAAGAGCTTCTTGTATTTGGCAAAAATCAAGCCATGCTGATTTTTCCCCAAGGGATCTGATGTAAGAACCTAAATCTGCTGGAAGGTTGTTTAAGGAAATATCTGTTTGTTGTTTTTCTTCGTTTTTTGTAACCACTTCTGAGTATGTGATTTCAGAGCTTGCCCTTGTCAAAGTAGGAGATGTAGGAGTCATAGGGCCTGTTGCTGTTTGTTTTCCCTTTAATAAGGTACTGATGAAAAAGTGTGGTCCAACATTTTGTCTCACTGCAGCAAATGCTTCTTCTAATGAGTAAAAGCCTTTGTAAGAAGAGTGTTTATCACTTCCTAGAATTACTGTTTTCACTTCTTCCCATGTAGCATATACTCCTGCATGTGATCCGGTTAATATGCCATAATGTAAGAATTTTCCCCAGTGGCTTTTCTACTATTGTTTGGAAGTAGTTTACTAGAGCATGTATGACTGCGATCTTTTGTTTTGTTGCTCCTTATACTGTGGGCAGGTGTCATATATTGTCAATTAAGCAGTTTTGTACCTGGTCCAAAGTTTGTCTTTCTTCAAATATAAATTGTTCCGTATCTGAATATTGAGGTAGTTCTTGTTGTCCAAATGTCATGACTCTTCATGGTGTATTGGTATAGTCATAGTTAAAACTGTTGTTTTTGTTGAACATAAAGGATCTTTTCTGTCTATCCATGGAACCTGAAAGGTACAATTATGTTAGTAGTCTTGAAAGTGTATCTGCTAGGGAATTATTAATTCCTTTTATATGTTCCCATTGTATCTTTAAACCTTTGTTGATTATTGTATCTGCAAATTTTAACCATTTTTTGCTACTTAGAGTTTTTCTTGTTCCTTTTGTTTGTTGATTATATTTTATAATTGCCTCACAGTCTGTCCGTATGGTGATTTCTTTCTTATCACATATGAATAGAAAGAATGATTCTAGACAGTAAATTACTGCTAAGATTTCATAGTCTAAAGAAGTTAAATGTCCTTTTTCTTTAAATTTGCCAGATGCATATCTACAAAGGACTTCTGTAGATTTTGGGTCGTATTTAGAATTTTTCTTTAAAAGAGCTCCTCCCCATCCTGTTTCGCATCCATCTGTTTCTATTATCAAATAATCATTATCAAGGGGGAGGGACAAAGTAGGTAGTGTCTTAACCATTTGTTTAATTTTTATAATTAAATCTATATCTTGTTGATTGAAGTGTCTTTGTCCTTTTGCTGATGTTTTGTTGTATAATGTGCCGCTTATTTTCCCTATGTCTTTAAGATAAGGTCTAGTATAATTAAGGAGCCCTAGAAAAGCTCTTAGCTATTTAGTTTCTTCTATTTTGTCTGGAAAATCTAATATTTTGTTAGCAATATGAGGTTGTAGTCTTATTTTTCCTTTCTAGAGACTAACATGTCTAAATCATCTTGTGTTTTTAAGAGGTTTAGAAAGTGTGTTGTTTGTATTAAATCATTAGGTATGTCTACTCCTAATGTTTCTATGTCATTATAAATTTCTAGGAAGTCTTGGTTTTGATTAACTTGATTATAGCAATTTTTCTTTTTGCATTCTCCTAGTGTTGCACACTGACAATCTTGTTGTTGTTCTATTTCTTCTTGTATTCGCTCACGTACCAATTGACCTAGAAATTCTAATTCTGTTCTTGGGTTTTCTATGTGATTTTCTACTGAGGTTTCAAGATTAGGGTTGGGGTCTTCTAGTGGCTCTGGTCCACCACGCTCCGAAGCGCGAAATGTGGAGGGGTATTCAGAAAGAAGGGGAGAAATAATAGGAGTAGACATAAAGACGGCATAGTCCTTTATAAGAAGAAGAGCCCGTTGTGAAGAGAGAAGGAAAGAGAGACCCAGAATTAAATGTAAATTTGTCTGCTTAAGGGAGGAAACCCAGAGGTCAGGAATTGGGAGAGAGGGGTTGTAAGTACCACAGTTAGTAAAAAATTTTAAATGTGCATTGGGGACATACTTGTGAATCGTATGTTTGGATCCATCAAATAGTGTACTAACCTGAGGTTGGTTTGTGTACTTAATTAAATGTTGTGGTAAAAAGGTACTAAGAATATCTTCATCAACTGTAGAACTTGTAGCCCTGATCAGATCAAGGTCTAATTTATGACCTTGAATTACAAGAGTGCATTGAACCCTAAGTTCAGCTGCAATACCAAAGTTGCACATGCTAGGAGTTTTTATAAAGACTCTATTACTGGTAGAGGGGAGAAATTGGGAAGTGGAAAGATGAGGATCAAGAAGAGTAGTAGCCTCTTCGCATTCAGCATATGCTTGATTGTGTTGTTGTTGCTGTAAAGACCTAAGTTCTGTTTCTAGCAAGTTTAGTTGAGTTTCGAGAACCGATATTCTGGCTTCCATTAATTGATTACGGTTATTCCCTGTGGTCTGTTGAGTCTCTATAGTAATATTATAGTCGTTTTTAAGACAATAATTACATATTTGATTGTTGCATTTTTTACATGTTCCTCTTTTATTGACAGTCGGATAAAAACCGCAAAGGAAACAGGGTGTCCAATAATTCCCTTCTCGTAAGTTCCAATCATATTGGCAATTGTCTTCTTTAGGAGGTGGATAAGGAGTTCTTTCGGTCCTATACATGTAGTTGTATGTAATAATGGTTGTTCCTCCTCCTCTAGAGTATCCAATAAATCATCCCAAGAATTATTTATAGTTTCTGGGATAGAAATGCCATATTTGGCTGCATAACCGTATTTTGTTGGTGGGCAAGTATTCATAGATGTGTATTCAGGGGGTTGCTTCTTCGGAGTCATTAGCTGATAGGATTGAGTATACTAAAGATGTATCTGAAATATCTGATTGTATTTCAATCAGATCTTCATTTGTGCTAGCCACAAGACTAGATGCTTTGGTATATAAATTCCTCCTATTGAGACAGGCTGAAGATAAGTGTCCTGGTTGGTTACAAGCATAACAAGTAAGTGTATGTGCATATGTCTTTTTAGGTTTAAATTTTCTTACATGTTTTTCTTTATTTAAGTAGGGTTTTCTGGCAGTACTTTTTCTAAGGTAATAAGTCTTTTTATATTGTCTTTTAGGTCGAGGGGGTGGTTTTCTTCTAAAAGTTTCTTTCCTGGGTGTACTTCCATATTGTTGTGGGGTATAAATTTGTCTACAAAACCCGTATTGTTGTGTTTTTAGTGTTCTTTGTATTTGAATGAATGTACAATTTTCTTTTAACTTTGTGATTATATGTTGAATTCATACTCCTATATTATTATGTATATCGGTTACATTCATATCTGTCCATGATTTATGTATTTCTTTTCCTAGTTCTCCAGGTAATTTACTAAATAATCTTTCTCCTAGATCAGGATTATAATAATTACCTGAAACTGCAGTTAGTGCAAAGAAATCATTACGGAAATGTTTTATGTAGGACCAATTTGTAATCTGTAGTTGTTCCAAATCTCTCATGGCTTCTCTTTGCCTTAAGTCTAAACCAGTATTAGCATCTCTAGCAGTGAGTATCTATGTATAGCATAACAAAAATTTAATATGTTATTACCTTGATTGGCCATTTTTTTTACTTCTTCAGGAAATTTAGATTTAAAGGATTCCCATACTGCCCTGGCTACGTCACCTAAATAATTTTCAGCTATCCTTAGCATAGCGTCCCCTGTTTCAATGTCTAATTCATGTTTTGCCATGTAATCCCTTTTACTGAGATCCATTGTTCTAAATAAGTATCATATAGTTGGGGGTCACATTCTGTAATATTTAGGAGAACTGATTCCTTTCCAAAGAAAGTAACTTCTGGAGGTTTTCGTTTTCCCATTGTTTTTAATAAAGGATTATTATTTGTATAAGGATCTATTTGTGCTCTAGGGGGATGTCCTTGACTATAATCTATAGTTCTCATATGAATTTCTGGGTAAGTGATCTGATAAGGTTGACTAGGCCTACTCGTTCCAGTTGATTCTGTTGTATTCATCAAATTTTTATTGTAGCTAGATTTTGTTGACGTAGTTGGGTGCATAAAATTCCTAAAGGTGTCATCTGCTAGAAGTTTGTCTAGTTGATTTAGGGATCTTTTTATACTTTGTTTAGTACTGACCATAGTGTAGTCTTCAGTAAATTTATTCCTATAGGTTGCCTCTTCTGTTTTTGCTATGATATTTTGGTCATTATCAAAATATAGATACATGTTCTCTGGGAGTTTTTGATGTTTTTTATCAAACTCCTCTAATTCTTTAAGTTCTTGTGTATTTATATGCTATTTCCTTAGAAATGTAGACATATTCATCCAGGTCATTAATGTTAGGGCAATCTCTTGCCGTAATATGGTTTTGATGGTGTGACAAAGGGTTTAAGTTAGTGTGTTATGTTGATTTGATATGTGCGTTGAAGTCGTGCAGGACTTAGTAATTCGCACATGGAGCCGTGGCAAGTTTCACATCTCATGACTCGTTCCTTGAGTCGGTGAAGGATAGCTTTGCGGAAGCCGTGCGCTTGGAGCATCCGAGGGACCGCCGGACGAGAAGCTTGGAGTGAAGCCGGAGGAAGTAGACTTCGAGGCAAGAGACGTGAAGGAGCATTGCAGAGCCGTCGCTGATCTTTGAGGGGAGGACGTGGCCGAACGGCGAAGAACTTGAAGGCGAGGACTCAGAGATGAGTGAGCGATTGTAACCCGGGGAAGGGTAGCTCTTAGGTGAAATTTGGCCAAGTGTCGGATGGTTTTTCCCGACACCGGCCGATCGCCATGTCATGGCGGCGATCGCTTCGAGTCAGTGAGTTCGGGTATACAACGATGGATTATGGCCGTGATCATTATCATCGTGATCGAGCCGAACCATCGATCGGCGCGAAGCGTGATCGGTAGTAAATAGGGTTTAGCCCGCAGAATTAGATCGTGGCCGATCGACGATCGACTACGGAGGCGCCGATCGTGATGAGGTTCATCAGTCGACTGCCAAGAGTTCCGTTGGACTACAACGGTCGGGATCCGACGTGTTCGGAGGCCGTTGTAGTGACAGCAGTCGACTGCCAAGGGCAGCAGTCGACTGGTGGCGGCCAACGGGAAGAAATCAGCCCTCTCTATAAAAAGAGAGGGTGTGAGCCTTTGAGAGGCTAATGCTTATGCTCTAAGTGATCTTCCTAGTGCCCCACAAGCTCTAAACTCTTCTTACTTGTTTTTACTTCATTCTATTTGTAAGAAGAGTGATCTTGATTGTAAAGGTTACCTCCACCTAGCTTGGTGCAAAGGAGAGACCAATAGTGATTGGCTTTGGAGGAGTGATTCACCTCGGACGAATCGGGATCGTGGATTAGCGGCGTAGCCGTGAACCACGTTACATCTTATTGTTAGCGTTTGTATTTTCATTTATTGCTTTGTCTTTATTGTTTATGCTTCCGCTTGCGCTAACGATTGTGTAGACGAGCAAACGAACGCGAGAATTCCAACATCCATTGGAAGAAGGCTATTCACCCCCCTCTAGCCGGCCGTACCGATCCCCTACAAGTGGTATCAGAGCAAGGTTAAGCTTGTCAAGGACTAACCGCCACAACAAGCAAATTTTCAAAATGGCCGGCTCCAACATCCATCCTCCGAAGTTTGAAGGAGAATTCGCTTGGTGGAAGAAGCGAATGGAGGTATTTTTCGAAACGGATTTTGACATTATGATTACAATGGAATCCGGTTTCGTTTTGCTTAGGGATGAAGAGGGGAAGCCAATAGAGAAATCTAGGTGGACCAAAAGACAAAGGGAAGAGCACCTTGCAAATTCAAAAGCCAAGCATCATCTTTTCAATGTGCTCCCCCAACAAGAAATCAACCGAATAGGAGAATGCCTAAGCACTAAGGAGATGTGGGAGAAGCTAATTGAGCTTCATGAAGGCACATCTGAGGCAAAGCTAGCAAGGAGAGATCTCCTCCGCTCCCAACTATCCAACATTAAATTAGAAAAGGGAGAAAAGGTAATTTCTTTGCATTCTAGATTCAAAGAAATTTTAAATTGACTAATAAGTGTAGGAGAAAGTCTCTCAAATCGCGATATGATAATGAAGGCCATAGATGCTTTCCCCCGATCATCCAAGTGGAGTTCAATGGTGGACTCATTTTACATTTCAAAGAATCTAGAGGTAAGTACTCTAGATGAATTTTTCTCCACTATGGAATTACATGAATCTAGGCTTGAAGGAATACAAGAAGAGCCAAAAATACAACCTTCAAGGGGAGTAGCATTATTGGCAAATAAGGGGAAGAAGAAGATAGAGATCCCCTCCTCCTCCGATGATGAAGCCTCCACCTCCTTCATGGATAGCACGGAAGAAGCCTACATGGTAAGGAAGGTGAGGCGTACATTTAAGAATTTTAGATTTGATAAATCTCATGATAGGAATAGAAGACCAAGGGGGAAGGTCATATGCTACAATTGCCAAGGAGAAGGGCACATAAGGGACAATTGTCCTCTCTTAAACAAGAGCAAGGAAGAGAGGAAAAAGAAAGAAGAAAAGAAGAAGAAAAAGGGGAGCAAGAAAAAGAAGGAAGAGGAGAAGAAGACAAAGGAAAAGGAAAAGGCTAAAGCTCTCAAGGCAAGGACTTGGGATGATCCATCCTCATCCTCCTCATCATCATCGGATGAGGAAAATGCCTTTGTCACCAATTTGGCCTTGATGGCCTTCGATGACTTGGATTGTTCTTCATCTGAAAATGAAGGATCAAGCTCAAGTGGGGAGAGCTCAAATGAAGGGGGAACTTCTACATCCTCATAATCCGAAGAAGAAGAGGACATGGAAACTATGGTAACGAAAGCCTCTCCTAAGAAAATAGTTTCCATAATTTCTAGTTTAACTAAGGACTTATTTGGAATGAAAAAGAAAAATAAAAGCATGCTTAATCAAATTAAGGCATTAGAAAATAAGCTAGAAAATGCATGCTTAAATGATAATATTTCTTCTAGCTTAAATGATGCATGCTCACATAACCTTTATGTGCCATTAGATGTTAGTGATGCATGTATAAATGAAAATAGGGCCTTAAGGGAAAAGGTAGATTATTTAATAAAAGCCCTAGAAAAATTCACAATTGGCTCCAACACATTGAACATGATCTTAGGGAGTCAAAGAGCTAGTTTCAACAAAAAGGGCCTAGGCTATAAGGAAAAGAAAAATAAAAAGGCCTACAAATGCCTAATAGCTAGGGGACAAGATAAAAAGAAGGTAATAACTAGGAAATGGATCCCCAAGGAATACTTAGTGAACCCAATAGGAAAGAACTTATTTTGGGTTCCAAAATCCATCCTTAAGGGTTAGGAAAACCCTAGGGTAGTCAACCATATGGAATTGACCTATATCATACTTTGATTGACTTAGGATGGCGGGACAACATTTTTAGAATAGTGTTGGGTGATGATAACATGCCCATAAATAGATAATAATGCTTAAATCATGATGATTAATGTAATTGCTATGTATGTTAGCAATCATGATTTATGCTATTGATATTTGGCACATAATCATGGGAAATAGGTTTGAATCATGCCTTAGGTGATACTTTGTGTATTATCATCATATGATACCTAATGCATGATCATTATTCAAAGAATACATGTATTTCATGATCATAATGTAAAATTAATTGACATATGTCTTTATGATCATGATGATTGTTAGGTTGATACTTAACCATGATAGAATTGCATGAATACAAGGGTTAAGTATATACAAATACCCCCTAGGATGCATCTCACACTCACTATAGGCTAACTTGATTGCAAACTTAGCATGGGTGAGATGTTAGGATGATACAAATGTCCACTAATACCTATGGCATCTAGATGGTCATTTAAAGTATCAACATAGCAATAATAGACCAATCATGGGGAAGACTTATGTTTAATTCATAGACATATTGCCCAAAGATCATGGTTAGATATTTCATATGTTTTCAAAACAATTTCTTACTTTAAAATACATGTAGTCATGTTTTGAAACAATTGGATGCAAGACTAGGTGTTAAAATGAATACTCTTATGATCAAAAACCTAGTAGTTTTTAAAGCCTTTAGAATTTTGGCAAATCTCAGAAAATATAATGATTTTTCTTGGAAAACTATTTTTCATTGATAGATATACTTAAAAGAAATATGTTCCCCAAATTTCATGATTTTTCGAATTTTCTAGAATTAATAATGCATTTCTGAAATTCATCCAGAAAATCAGAAATTCGGATTCCTTTATTGCTACCGATCGCCATAATCGATAGCATGATCGATGGATCAGAATGAACAAGAATTTTATCAGGTTTTGATTGATTTTAATGTATGTTTCTCTGTATACTCGATGCCATGAGTTTATAACTTAGTATTAATCTTTTTGATGGTGTCAAAGGGGGAGAAATGATTATGTTTAAGTTAATTATTTTAGGGGGAGAAATATATGATAGGGAGAGAAAATTTGTATAGAGAATTTCATGGATTAAGGGGGAGTTGCATGTTGCTATATCATGTTTATCTTTACATGCTTTCTTACCTTAGAATTTATATCAAATGTTTTTACCTAACTTAAACGGATTGCCACACATCAAAAAGGGGGAGATTGTTAGGGCAATCTCTTGCCGTAATATGGTTTTGATGGTGTGGCAAAGGGTTTAAGTTAGTGTGTTATGTTGATTTGATATGTGCGTTGAAGTCGTGCAGGACTTAGTAATTCGCACATGGAGCCGTTGCGAGTTTCACATCTCATGACTCGTGCCTTGAGTCGGTGAAGGATAGCTTTGCGGAAGCCATGCGCTTGGAGCATCCGAGGGACCGCCGGACGAGAAGCTTGGAGTGAAGCCGGAGGAAGTAGACTTCGAGGCAAGAGATGCGAAGGAGCATTGCGAGCGTCTGCGCTGATCTTTGCTTAGGGGCGTGGCGAAGCGAAGAGAACCGAAGGCGAGGACTCAGGAGATGAGTGGCGATTGTAACCGGGAAGGGTAGCTCTTAGGTGAAACTTGGCCCGTTTGGCCAAGTGTCGGATAGTTTTCAGACACGGTCATTGCCATGTCATGGCGATCGGGCTCTGAGTCGAATGGAGTTATTGGTATATGGCCCGGAGGATGTAGCGTGATCGCGCCATCGTGGGCGTCGGCGCCAAGATCGATCGGCTGCTGAAAGCGCGATCGATTGGTAAATAGGGTTTTACCACGAACCGTTCGTAGCCGTAGCGGTCGACTACGGAGGCGTGATCGGGATGAGGTCCATCGGTCATTGCCAAAGTTCCGTTGGACTACAGCGGTCGGGATCCGGCGTGTTCGGAAGGCCGTTGTAGTGGCGGCGATCGTGCCAAGAGGCGCGATCGGTGAGTGGCGGCAGCCCTCTCTATAAAAAGTGAGGGTGTGAGCCTTTGAGAGGCTAATGCTTATGCTCTAAGTGATCTTCCTAGTGCCCCACAAGCTCTAAACTCTTCTTACTTGTTTTTACTTCATTCTATTTGTAAGAAGAGTGATCTTGATTGTAAAGGTTACCTCCACCTAGCTTGGTGCAAAGGAGAGACCAATAGTGATTGGCTTTGGAGGAGTGATTCACCTCGGACGAATCGGGATCGTGGATTAGCGGCGTAGCCATGAACCACGTTACATCTTATTGTTAGCGTTTGTATTTTCATTTATCGCTTTGTCTTTATTGTTTATGCTTCCGCTTGCGCTAACGATTGTGTAGACGAGCAAACGAACGCGAGAATTCCAACATCCATTGGAAGAGGGCTATTCACCCCTCTCTAGCCGGCCGTACCGATCCCCTACAATTAAACACTCCTCCTATGTTTGAACTTTCTTCTTTATCTTTACTAATATTCATAAAATTTAATTGTTTGTTCTGTTTTTGTATTAACACCAAATGTTGAGTTCCTGTGACTCTTATTTGGGTCCTAAGCTTTTCTATTAGAGTTTGCTCTCTTCTGTAGACTAAATTTAATCTCCTTGTTTGATTATTATTTTGGGTTTCTAACCCCTCTTCTTCTTCTAATTCTGCAGATGACGAAGAGGCTTGTTGGTAATTAGTAAATCAGACATTTAGATTTCCATTTCTGTCTTTATAGAGAATTGAAGTGGTTGTCTGTAATATAGGTTCTGTGTCTTCCAACTTTATTGTCCATTCTAGGTTAGCTAGCTCTTCTGAACTGTACTGTCGTGGATTTAAAAATGTTGTCCCTTTTGAACTTAGAGCATCTATAATCCCTTCTATCTGTATTTTATATGAGTTGTGTATACTATTCATGATTTTCCCTAAAAATATCATTTCAAGACAGATATTTTTTCTCGTAAAGTTTCCATATCCTCTGGCTTGTACTATTATCTTAATATTTTTTGCAAAATCTTTTATAGTCATGTTAAAATTTGGGCATAAATATGTAATTCCTATGTTATCATTCATGTCGACTTTTATCAATCCAATTATTGCCTTTTCTTTATTATCTGAGAATCTAGAGTCATATAGTACTATTAGCACTTTTCCTCCAGTTTTCCTTCTTGTTAATCCTCTAATACCAAAAATAATTAGTCCTAGATGTATGCTTTAAAGTCAAAATATGTACCTAGAAAACTTTGATTGAACCCATTCTAACTCCGATGAATTTATGTAGTACTTCAAAGTCAAAATATGATCTTCTTTACTTTTTTTTTAAACTAACACCACAGTTTAACATACCAGCATTGTCATAGTGTTGATTTTTAGAAATTAGCATCGTCATGGTGCTGATTTTTAGACACCAGCATTATCGTGGTTAGGGATGGCAATTTCCTCCGAATCCATTGGAGAATTCGATACCCGACCCAAATGGAGGAGGATACGAAGAGATTTTTTTGACTCGATTAGATAATTGGGTAATTGAATATGGAGATTTTCAAATTCGGATATAGAGACGAGTCTCATAGAATCCTATCAATATCCTATCCAAATACTCAATTAAATTGTTGGTGTTAAGATAAAATATTGTTAATATTTTATTTTTTTCAATGATATTTAGTTTGCTAATTTTTATCTTTGATATTTTTTTTCTTATCGTTCTCTTAAAAATTTGATAAACATCCATTGCTTCTTCTAAATAATTCAAATATGAAAAAAAATAATACAATTGTAGATGATAATAAGATATTTGTGTAGGGTATGGATATCCGATCCTCCGATGGATATGAGGATGAGGATGAAAATTGAATATCCGACAGGGATGGATATAATAAATGGGAATGGAGATGGAGGATATGAAATCTCATCCAAATCTGACCCATTGTCATCCCTAGCCGTGGTGCTGGTGTAATTAAATTGTGGTGCTAGTTCTTATAAACCAACACCATAATGGTTTTAAAAAAAAATTCAAATCCTCTATGATCATCAATGAATTTCAGTCAAAATCTATTGATGGATCTAAAAAGCTTTGATTGGACCTATTCAGAGTGTTATAAGTTTCTAAAGTGTTCCAAAGTATATATGTATCCAAAAATATCAACTCAAAATCATTAACAACAATGATTAGAAGGCTAAAGTTTATGACTTTACGACAATTGACACATACACATAACTTATTGTAGGGATGTCAGAACTAGGCTTGGATACCATAAATACTTTCACTGCACTACCCTATTCTATTAAATGTTAACTTTTCAAAAATCTAAATCCCCTAAGCTCATTAATAAGTTTCGGTCAAAATCCATTAATGGACTTAGAGAACTTTGATCAGACTCATTCTAAGTGCTATAAGATTTTGAAATGGCCGGAGTTTATATATGCCCAAAAATATTAACTCAAAGTTATTAACAACGATGATCAGAAGGTTTTCAAAGTTTATGACTTTAAGACAATTGACATATATGAAACTTATCGTAGTGATATCAGAACTAGGTATGAATACTATAAATACCTTTACTGTAGTACTCTCTTCCATTACATCTCAACTTTCCAAAAATCTAAATCTCTTAGGTCCATCAATGAGTTTCGATAAAAATCTATTGATGGACTTAGAGAACTACTATTGGATCCATTCCAACTCCTGTGAATTTTTGTAGTGTTATGAAGTCCAAATATGCTCTTCTTTAATGTTTTTTAAAAAATCAACACTATAGCTTAACACACTAATATTGTCGTGGTGCTGATCTTTAGAAATTAATATCATCGTGGTGTTGATTTTAAAATCCAGTACCACCGTGGTACTGGTGTAATTAAAGTATTGTATTGATTTTTAAAAATTAACACTATAGTGATTGTTGCATACATGCAAAAGAGAGAAAAAAATTTAATAACTTTAATTTAAGAGGAAAGAGAAGAGTTGTAAGCAAAGAGGAAAGAAAAAGAAAATGTTAATTTTTGCAAAGTGATAAAATTTTAAAAAATAACATATGTATTTTTTTAGACATTTTCAAATCTTGAAGCGTCTTTTGAGCAATTTTAAATTTTGGGTGCGCCCTTAAAAAAATTACTTTATTTATTAAAAATTTACTCAAAATTTGATCATCATAATTTAATTGAAATATTAATTTAACAAACTAAATTTATATAATAAAATTTTTAAAATTTATAGATTTATATTTATTTTTTATAGATCAAGAATAAAAACTTAAAACTAAAATCAGAATTAAAATTCAGAAAATAGAATAAATAACTTTATATTTATAAATATTATTTACGAGTGTCAATGTTTGAATTTGATTATCCATAAATTTTTTATACTGTAGAACAAATATAACCTAGATCTTTGCTTATTATTAAATTTATTCATGAATATTTTATTTATTTATTGGTCTAGTGCAAGATTTGCAATATCAAGTTGACTACAACTTATTTTTTAAAAATATTAGACGGATGACTTTCCCATTAATTCTCATTGGATAAATCCCAATCATAACTTATTTTCATTCAAAAATTGAGCTTGAAAATATACATTGCTAGTGGGATTCAAACCTTAGTTATTTTTATTCTTTAAATATTTTATCACTGCACTACATTTATAGTATGACTAACACTTACCCTTTGTTAGGTCCCAGATGATTTGAATGCCCAAGGGCAATCCGTAAGAATTACTGAACTTTTGCATGAATTAATAAGTCAGCTAAGATAAATTTACAATAATTTTTCAATTCCTCAACCTTTCGAAGAGGATCTATTCCTAAAAAAGATCTTTCGATCTGAAGCTTATAATCTGAAGAACGATCATGTAATCAAACCGTCCTCATACTTCCACAAACCAAATCCCAATCACTCCTTGGATATTCTTCTCTGATCGCGAGAGACAAAGCCTCGGAAGGAATTTTACAGAGCTTTCGCAACGATTCACACTGCAAGTCCTTCTCTATTTTCTCCTAACACTTCAAGCATCATCATCCTCCGTATAACGACTTGGACACATATATAAAAGGTATAACCGAGCACACCTGGCGGTTACCATGTTTGCACAAAACATGCAGATGTCGTGGGAGCATTTGCTAATATCTCCCACTCGTCCAAGTTAAGTCACAAAGAAAAATGGTCATAAAGACCAATAAGAATGGAGATCACTTGTCACGGATACAAGATAGTTACAAAACTAATATAACAGAGATCAATAGTCACAAAGACTAAATAGTCATAAAGATTAATAGAATATCCAAATCATACTTAGAAAAATAGTTTGTGCGACAGCAAACACATTGGCCATTCCATGCTAAGAAAGTTATTACATCTTACATAGTTGCTTATTGAGCGATTAATGTTAAGAAAGTTATTACACCTTGCTTAACCACTCATCAAATGTCACTCAACCACTCTTAAAATGGCACACAACCTTTCTTTAGGTGGCACACAACCATTCTCCAAGAGACATCAATGCTTTGCTATTTACTAAGATTAAAGTATTTACATCAATATGAATATCTCTAATCATTCGTCATGACTATTATGTCAAGAGCATGCTCAATATTTTCAATATTCACATTTTATTTATGTACACAATAAAAATGGGTCGACCAGTGAATAAACTTCAAAAGATGTAAATTTATTTAATTTTCCTTTTTATCTCGAATTCATTCATTTTAATCTGTCGCTTTCCTAATCATGTTCCATAGATCAAATTGTCCAAGTTAATAGGTTTACATGCTAAAGTAGCAGACCTTAATTAAAACTTCAAGTAGACAACTAAATAATCACTCATGATAAATACTGAGATCAACGTATAATCTCAAAGGGCACACATAGTAAAAAAGCAGAGATCTATTCTCCTACTACTCTTATTGTCGATTTAGCATGTGGTATGAATCACATGTTACGATGTTATTCTCTTTACTAAAAAAATACATGTTTTCTTTAAATTAACATCATACAGATTTCAATTTAGACATTTCTAATGCATAATCCTGAATTCAACACATAAATATCAAATAACAGACTTGCCACAAATATCAAAGAAAAAATTCTAATAACAACCTACCAAACTATTGAAACTATTCCAATAGGAAAGTAACCCTTGATGGGAATATCATATCTAATGAATAATAGCCCCAACAGTATGACAAAATATCAGATCGGGTGAATGTTAATACCAATAATATAATAGAATATCAGATTTGGTGAATAATATCACTAATAATATGATAGCATATCAAATCTAGCGAATGATAATACCAATAGTGTGACAGAATATCAGATCTGGCAAATAACAATATGAATAATATGACGGAATACTAGATCTGGCGATTGCTAGCAGATACAAAAATCACAGTGATCCCAAAAATTCATGATACCAACCTCTAAGAATTGAGTCATTGAAGCTAGAACAGAGGATGATGCATTGAACTCTAGCAAGAGCTAACAACTTTTTGTTTAGATTCCCATAGGCGGCGCCAATTTGATGGGGTTTATTTCTTCGACACGCTCGGATCCCTCCTCCTCTTTTGCTGGTAAGAGGCGAGATACATAAGATCTGTGAAGATGCTACCAAGGATCTTGATCTGCAATAGAAGTGAACGATTAGGGATGGGTCGGCTTCCCGACGCGACCCCTCCGACACTCAAGTCAGTGTCCATCAAAGATATAAGAAGAGTATAGTAAAAGACATAAGAATAAAGGAAGCAACTTAAGGAAGAAGAGTTATCCAGAAAAACCCATCCCCTGCTCCCTCATTTCCACCCCTTTATATAGGAGTAGCCACCACCTTTCTCTCTAGCTTAATTGACTATAATGTCCTTTGAGAAATTAAGAAATAATCATTATACATAATGAGGAAGAAATTGATAATCAGGCGATTAAGAAAGTCTGAGTACGAGGTCTGTAATGAGGTCAATCTAGAATTACATAGGTCAGTCGGGAATTACATAGGCAACTCTGGAATTACATAGGTCAGTCGGAAATTACATAGACTGTTAGGACATGTGCGCCCACTAGAGGGGGGGTGAATAGTACTTCGACGTTGATGATGGAATTGATTGCGCTTGCTACAAAATATGTTATACGCAGTGGAATATATATATAACAAAAACAAATACACACAAGCACAATCACAACACCAAATATAATGTGGTTCGAAACCGAATGGTTCATACTCCACGGATTGGGCTCGAACGAGCCCTAGCAATGTCAATCACACACCACTACTCAATAACTTCTTCTCGGAACAATCCGGAGGTGGAGAAACCTCGTACAAGTGATTACTCTATGTAATACAAGAAATACAAGCAAAATACAACTGAAATGTAAAGAACACTTTACAAACTAGGTTTTGAGCGCTTTGCTTGTTGGTTGATTGGATGAGCTTGAAAGACCCTGAAATGCACTTGCACTTCGCCTTCAAATCGCCTCAAGAAAGCTTCCAAAGAACTATAGCCGAATCTCCCACAAACAACTCTTTTTAACCTGCATCGGGCTAGATTTCCGCCTGGCAGTTAACTGTCATAAGGCCCCAGTCGACTGCCAATATTGTTGTTGTGAGACAACGACTCGATCCATGCTGAAAAAACTCAAACGAGACTCTCATCAGTCGACTGCCAACATTAGTAGTCGATCGTAATACCGTAGCCGATCGGCCACGGCTCTCGCTCATGGTCGAACCATCGTCGATCGCCGTCATGGCGATCGATGATCGATTAGCCCATCCAACCGCCATGACACGACGATCCGATCGATCGAGGCCATCAGTTGACTGCCATGACACGACAGTCGACTGTTGGCTTATTTTATCACAGTCGAACCCTAGTCGACTCACGACATTCGAACCGACCATAATCCCAGTCGATTGTTGAGTGTTGACTCGGTTGCCAAGTGTCAAAACACTTGACCAGTCGACTGGTCCATAACCCCAATCGACTGGTCCATAACCCCAGTCGACTGACAAACCTCAACCATGAGATTTAACACCAAGTATGATGCCCCCATACTTGCCAGACCACCCTTAGCCTAGACCTAAGCCTTCTAGCCACCTCCATCAGCCTCACGCCTATCGGATCCCTCCAAGTCATCCATGACTTGTTCATCTATACGCTAGCCTTCAGGTGCTTCCATCAGCTACTGTCATGCTAATATAGTCTACACTGCCAAGACACATTGGACTTACGCTGCCAAGACTTCGCTTGGACTTTACGTCACCAACCATTGGACTTACGCTGTCAAGACTCCGCCCTTGGACTTTACGCCGCCAATATCACCCCTTGAACTTCCCTTGCCAACCCATGTTGGACTTTTCATTTGCCAAGACCCATGCTTGGACTTTCCATTTGCCAAGTACACAAGACTTGGACTTTCCTTGACAATCATATTATCATACGTTTTGTCAAATATCAAAATATCGCTCGAGTCAAACTTGAGTTTGGTCAATCGTGACCTGGGTCGATTGCACCAACATAGGCAACTCTAGAATTACATAGTCAGTCAAGAATTACATAGACAACTCCGGAATTACATAGATTTCTATGGAATTACATAGGTCAGTCGGAAAACACATAAACCAGTTTGGAAATACATAGAGTGCTTTGAAATAAGCCCTATGATCAGAATAAGCCTTATGCTCTACCAAAACTCCTAGGTACCATCATAAGTCTCCCATTCGAGTCAAACTGAAGAGCGAAGTCGAATGATGTTTGATAAGTATATAAAGAGAATTACTTAACTCAGCAAAAAGGAAAGTGCTCGGGAGATGCATAGGGCAGTCAGGAATAAACCCAAGTGCTTGAGAACAAAGCTAGCTGATCAGACACACCTTCAAAAATTCCTAGGTACCATCAATTACCATTAGAATTACTGTACTTAGATTTATTTGATTGTCATAGTATTCCTTCATTAAATGGTAACAAATATTATTTAGTTATAGTTGATGACTTCTCTAGGTATACATGGGTTTACTTTTTGAAACATAAGGATGATACCTTAGAAACAATCATAGGATTTAGCAAAAGAGTTGAAAATGAAAAGAATCTCAAAATCAACCAGATCCGTAGTGATCATGGTAGAGAATTTGAGAATTCAAACTTTTCAAAAAATTTCTTAGAACAAGAGTACAAGCATGAGTTCTCTTGTCCTAGAACACCTCAACAAAATGAGATGGTGGAAAGGAGAAATCGTGCCCTACAAGAGGCGACTAGGACAATGCTTAATGCATACTCCTTACCTAGATACTTGTGGACGGAAGCGGTTAATACCGCTTGCTATATCTAAAATTGTGTTTTAATTCATAGATTTTTAAAAAGAATACCCTTTGAGTTATGGAATGGAAAAATTCCAACAATTCACTATTTTAAGGTCTTTGGAAGTAAAGTCTATTTTTTGAATACCATCCAACAAAATTTGAGTCTAAGCCGGATGAGGGAATCCTAGTTGGATACTCATCTACTAGTATGGGTTATAGAGTATATGATAAGAGGACTCAAAAGGTTGAGAAATCCTCCAATGTTGAATTTGATGAGTCCTCTAGCACCTATCCTAGAAAATCCTCTATTGATAAGGATATTAATGAAAAAAATAAAGAAATTACCCAAGGACTTCAAAATTTAAATTTAGGGGGTAATGGTCAAGGGGGAGAATTAGGAGGTAATAATGAAGGGGGAGGAAGAGGAGATTCTGATGATGAAAGAAGAAAGGATAATCATGATCAAAATCAATTTGATTCACCCCCTAGGACCTTAAAGATTCATCAAAACCATCCCCTCGATCAAGTAGTAGGAGAATTTTTCAGTGTTAAATAGAGCAGAGAGGTTTTTATTTTGTTAGTAAGGGCAGTTTCAGTAGATATTTATAAAATTTGATTCGACTTCGCTCTTCAGTTTCACTAAAGAGGGAGAACTTATGATGGGTGTGAGATTTTCAGCTAAGGCAGAGAAGTTTTTGTTGTTTCAGCTAAAGTTGAGAAGTTTTTGTTGTTTCAGCTAAGGCAGAGAAGTTTTCGGTGATAAAACATAGCAGAGAGGTTTTTGTTTTGTTAGTAAGGGCAGTTTCAGTAAATATTTGCAAAACTTCACTCGACTTTCCTCTTTAATTTTACTAAAAAGTGGGAACTTAAGATGGGGTCAGGTTTTTCTGATCAAATAAAAGGTTTTTCGAGCTGTTTGTATAGTTCCCGAGAAGTGTATGTGATGTCGGAGGTGTGTGTGGTAACTGTGTTTGCGGAGTAATTAGTGTACTGGCAAAGTAGTTTATGCTTTTCTTGGGCAGTCTATGTGTTTCCCGAGTAGTATATATATTTCCTGAGCCCAATAGGGGTAAGTAGTGTAGTGATGCTCAGAGTTAAGCATTGCATTGGGCGAGCAATTTATGTATTTTCCAGGCCCAATAGGGTGAAAGAGGGAAATGAATCTCAAAATTAAGTATTGCATTGGCAGAGCAATTTTATGTAAATCCCGAGCAGTATATGTATTTCCCCGACCCAGTAAGGTGATAGAGGGTAGTAATGCTCAGAGTTAAGTATTGCATTGGCAGAGTAGTTTGTGTAAATCCCAAACAGTATATGTATTTCCTGGGCCCAGTAAGGTGACAGAGGGTAGTAATGCTAAGAGTTAAGTATTGCATTGGCCGAGTAGTTTATGTAAATCCCGAGAAGTATATGTATTTCCTGGGCCTAGTAAGGTGACAGAGGGCAGTAATGATCAGAGTTAAATATTACATTGGCATAGTATTTTGTGTTAATCCTAAGAAGTATATATATTTTCCAGGCCTAGTAGGGTGACAGAGGGCAATGATGCTCAGAGTTAAGTATTGTATTGATAGAGCAGTGTATATAACTTATGAGCAGTTAGTATATTTCCCGAGACATTTGTGTATTCCCCAAGCAATATGCTTATTTCCCAAGCCACGTATGGGTTTTTGGGATTCTTTCTAAGTACGGTGAAAAGAGGAGATATGAGCACGGGAAGTAGCAGAAGAGTTTTGGAATGGAAAATATGATTAATATAAGATATTTTGGTATTTGTCATTTATTTTATTTAATTAATTCTTGGAAGGGAGCTAGGAAGCACATAAGGGATTCAAAGGAGATATTTTAAAAATGAGCGGGAAAAGCGGTTACATATGACAGCTTAGCAAGGGTATTAAATTAAATTCATTTTAAGGAAAAGGCGAGATAAATCAAATATAAAAGGGGTAGAGAAGGAAGGAAAGAGGGGATGGTTGTTTCTTTGCTATTCGGCACCTTAAATATCTTCTTCTCACTTCTTCTTCTACATATTGCACTTCTATTTTCTTCATCCTACCATTTCTAACTTGAGCGTCAGAGGGGTCGTGTCGGGAAGCCGACCCACCTCTAACACTCTCTTATGAAGTGACTGATAACTGTCATTTTGTTGTATTATTTTGGTCCTTAATATCACTATTTTTATCCTCTCGAGTGATTTATTATTGATTATTATCATGTTTTATGAGTTGGATATATTTTTGGACCTTATTGTAAATTCTCTTAATTTTTGGACTTATATGTAAATTTTATCTTTGTTTGTAGGAGATCGAGATGAGTCATTGGACTAGACTCAAGTTGGATCAAATATGGCTTCATCTGGGGTCATAATGGACATTTCAAGATGATTTAATCTGAGCCCTTCATCCAGATCAGAAGGCAAATGAAATCAAGGGTTCAGATCTGAGCATTATGGACCGTCCGAGGAAAGTGATTGATTCTGAGCCATCCATCTGGATCTGGAGCGATCCGGCCCATACATTAAGATCTACACGTCTTGGTCGTTCATCCGGACCGTTGGATCTTGATTATACCTTCAGACGGATCAGATCCGTCCATTTCAAATCAGACTGATTTTAGTCGTTGGATGGAGCAGCTTAATTAAGCAATTAATATATCCATCAAACCCTAGCTTGTTTGGACGGCTGGGATCAGATAAGGCTCAAATCAGATGACTGGGAGAAAATCACTAAAACCTTACCTATCTTCCCAAAATCGGCAGAATCGGCAGCAGCAAAAACTTCACAGGGTCTTCTTCCTCGTGAGCGACATGGCGGCTTCTTCTGTTTTCGAGCACGGAAGTAGGATTGCATAGGCAGCCGGCGGCGACGCGCAGAAGGAGGTCCTTCCATATCACGACGAGCAGCGCAACTCGAGCCGAGGCATTTTTTCCCCCTTTTCACGTGCAGCAGAGTCTTCTTCCCCACGAGCGGCGACGACAGTCCGACAGCTTCTTCCGGCGACCTCCCTTCCGAGATTCGGCGGCAATCCCAACTGATCCTCGACGGCAGATCCAGATGCGCTGATTGCGGCAGCTGATCGGAAGCGGGGTGAGGCAGGATTCCGGTGATTCACCTTCACTAGCATTCCACTCCATTCCGACGACTGGGATAGGCCTTTCCACATCGCCGGAGTCACCCACCAGCTGTGCCGGATTAGGGCAGTTCCATCTCCAACCGGTGAAGATTCCATTCACTGTCCGGTGAATTCAGATTGCCGGAACAGTGTTCGTGTTCCTCTGTATGTCCATCCTCCCTGCTGCGTCGATCGGGGCAGCTTCGCATTCACCATCGGAATGGTTGTTCGGGTTATTGTGGCCATCGTGGGGTTACCGATTACTTATATTTGAATTCAGTCCATTTAATTGAATATTTTACTTTATCATGTTTGTTTTGTTACGGTTAACTTGTTAGGTTATGTTTATCATGTTTAGTTTTGTTTATTATGTTTGATCATGTTTAGTTTAGTTTTCATTTACATTCGACCAATGTGTCGTATAGTGACGGTGCCTGGTTGAATTGCTTTCGTTATTAGTTTAGATTTCATTTACAATTGGCCAGTGTACCGTATAGTGATAGTGCAGTGCTTGGTTGAATCGCTTTCGTTTATTACATTTCGTTTATTGCAATTTTTAGTGACTGTTTGACTACTGTACCATATAGTGACAGTGCGGTGTTTGGTTGAATTGTTCACCTTTATTTCGTGATCATTGTACCGTATAGTGACAGTGCGGTGCGTGATTACTTACTTTTCACATTAGGATATTTATTTGTTAATTGTTATTTGGT
Source organism: Wurfbainia villosa (assembly GCA_025175895.1). Lineage (NCBI taxonomy): Eukaryota > Viridiplantae > Streptophyta > Magnoliopsida > Zingiberales > Zingiberaceae > Wurfbainia > Wurfbainia villosa. The sequence continues at coordinate 34,436,223 of CM046002.1, read as the reverse complement.
AGTTAGATTTACTTCTTGCAGATTTAATTTCCATGTCTGTTTACCAGAATTGTTTGACAATTGCATCGTATAGTGATAGTGCGGTGCAAGGTTGAATCGTTCTTGCATTAGGTTAGCTTTGAATAATTATTTTGATAAATTATAAAAACCCCCGGTGTTTACTTCTGTTTAAAAACAAACGTCCAGCCATTAAGTTCGTTGGGAGACGATCCGAGTCAGTCCTATACTGCATTAGTGTAGTTAGGGGGTTCGGTAAATAATTTGGGAACGGTATTGCGACAATTAAAAATTGTTCGATCAGTGACAGATTCAACTTTCATCTTAAGAATCCAAGGCAATCGGAGGAGATCTAGCTGGGAGTTCCCGGATTGGACGAGAGTTGCAAGAAGGGGGAGGGAGATCTTGGCAGGACAAAGAAGTGAACACCATCAATATTGAACATTGCTTATAACTTTTCCTTGTCAAGTATTAATATACAAGGATAATATTTATACGCTGAGACTAACATGTAGGTCAACTGATGACTTAATCTCACAAGTCATAGATATAGGATATCTAGTTGACACATGGGTATATATTAGAGAATATATATTGAATTGACCCATCATGAGAATGTTTTATAGATTGTCATATGAGTGTCATAAATATTCTCATAGTGGCTATTGATATGAATAGTTCTTAGACCTGAAATTACTATGGTTCCCTACATATGGAGTTGTATACTTTGGTATCGACTAACATCACCTGTAATAAGGTGGACTATAAAGTCAATCACTGGGTATACAATAAATTATGTGGAGAGATGTGAGTGATGTAGATGAGATCTATCTCTTCCATATGACGAAAGTGATATCTATGGGCCGCTTGATAAAGTAGGACTACTAAAATGCATGGTCATGCTCAAAATAGTCAATATGAGATATTGAACTCATTTGATTAAGGTAGTCTACTTAGAGATTAAGAAACACAAAGATTTATAAGAGGATGACACGGTCTATACCTCATTGATCAATCTAGATATCAATGATAGAAGGACTGAGTCATACAATATAATAGCTACATAAAGATTATGTCGGATTTCAACATTCTTGTCACTTGGATAGCAATGATGCATTTCTAGATGTCACTCATTGCTTATGTTTTTAAAAGGGGTTTTACAGACATTGCCAAAGTTACGAGAACCTATAGGGTCACACAAAAAGAACATGTTCTTTTGGAAATGGGTTCATTTTAGTTTGACTAAATGAATCATTAGGCTATTGAATTAGATTTATTGAGTTACACTCATTGAAAGGGTTGAATTTGAGTTAGACTCAAATTGATTGGTCGAAATTGAGTTAGTCTCAAATTGGTTTAATTTGAGTTAGACTCATATTAATTTGAAGAAGATGAATGGATTCATCATGATTAATTGGATTAATTATGCATTAAAGATGGAATACAAAATGATGCAAAACCTTTAGTATTCATAGGATGAATATAAAAGGTCTTTGGATGACGATTCAAAAGAGTGTGTTTTTCTTTTGTTCTTCTTCTTCATTATGGTCGAACCTCTTCTTTGGTCAAGATCCCTTGTGTGGTGTTGCTAGAACAACTTTTATTCTCCAAAGTGTGTGTTCATGTGGATACCATAGAGCTGCACAAAGAAGTAATGCTCCTTCCTTCCTTTATGTGAGGAAGGGATGCCGGTAAGGAATTGAAAGTTCGACCAAGCTTGGAAGTAGAAAATGCCTATTTCTGATGATTTTTCTTGGAAAAAACAGTGGAAGAGAAAAGCCGAAGGGGTAATTGATAAGAAGGATGTGATAAGATAAAAGCCTAGCATGAAACAGAAAGAGTTGGGACTTAGTTGATTTAAGGGGATAGAAAAATATTCAAAAACTTCTAAGAAGAAGGGATGAATAGGGAAGAATAGACCAGCTTCTACTTGCTCTAAGAAGAAGGCCTTGGTACGTCCAGGAGGTAGATGAGGACGCTCGGTGGAGTTAGCTACAATGATATGGTAGCCTGAGGAAGTTGTATTCGGGGAAGAAAGGGATCGGTAGTGCTCTCCTATCATTTTGGAGCGTGTGGAATCAAACCATGGACGGGGTATTAAAGAAAGGGGTTGCATTTTCTTGAAGATAGAGGGTAATGGTCAGTGAAGGTTGCTTCTGTATTTATAGTGAAGGAAGGGGGAGGAAAAAGGGAGGAAATAACAACTTTTCCCACTCAATCTTGGAGAAGTGGAATTATGGAATCATATGACATTAGTTTGTCAGGGTGAAAATGATGGATAAGTAAAGAATTTAGTTTTTAATAAGATAGGAATGGGGTATTTTAGTTTCTGATATGGTGGATGATGTATCAGTTTTTTGTGAGTTTCATTATGAGGCATGTGTACAAATTATAAGGAGAAGTTTGGAAAGTGAATGATCATGGTATAAATTTGGATGTAAGACATTTACTACAGATAGAGGATAATCCCAGGGGGCTTTTCTGATCTCCTTTCCCCTCCTTCGACAACTGCTTGTGGAATCGTCCAACAGTCCTACAACAACCCCAGATGGCTCCCCCTCCGTCGCCAATTGCCACTCCTCCAATAGCTCTACCACCTTAAGAAGAATCTTCTGTGGATTCTTCAAGTAGTCTTTTGTAAACTGGAATGTTTTCCTTTTATCCTCTATATTATCACTTAGTTTATATAAAAAATCACACATTTTCTCTATTTGTCCGAAAAATAGAAATGAACAGTATATTTAGCACAACTACAATAATCATAGCCTTGCTTATAAATCCCTTATTTGACATCGAAGAACTTTATGAATGATTACCGCCTTAACTTTTTAACCAAAATGGTACTCGTAACAAATGATGCCTTCGTGTCTTTTTCTCTATTACCCCTTTTCTTACGCGACTTCCCCTCACCCCTCACCTCGTAACACATAGCTCTAAAAACATTCCAACTAATAACCACTTCAAAAAATACCACAGCCTAACCCTATATCAAACTTAATCAAAGAAACCTCCATTTGCAAAATCAGACTTAGAACTCTCCTCCTGTATGATACATACTGTGCTCCCATACTGCCTAAAAGTTTTTTTTTAAGTTTTACTAATAGCCTTCCTTTTCTGCTCCGTCCGAATAGTATCTACATAACACCTTCGAGAAAGCCGTTGATCACTCCTAACTTCTCCTACTTCACTCCCAACATGAAATTTAATCTTCTGATGATAAGGAGAAGTCACTACTTGCAAACTTCCTAGAACAGGTCAGCCCAAAATAGCGTTGTAAGAGTAGGGCATGTCTACCACTGTGAAATTAATCAATACTATTTTCCTCCTTGGCTCTTCTCCTAAGGACAAAAATAACTTAATCTGACCCATCAGCTATACTTCATGGCCAAAAAACCCAAATAAAGAAGTGTCGACCGACTGCAAATAATTCACACTAACTCCCATCTGTTCTAATGTAGACCAATATAAGATATCTACTGAACTACCCGGGTCCACAAAAACTCTCCCTACATCAAAATTGGTAATAAAGGCTTGGATTACTAAAGCATCAGTATGAGGGGTTATTACTCCCTCCAAATCATTAGGACCAAAACCCAAAACAGGCCCTCTGACTTTAGGTAGAGTTGTCACAGCTACACATTCCTCCCGACTGTGCCTTTTTCGAGCCCTATTTGAATCTCCATTAGTGTAATCCCCAAAAATCATATTGATAGTGCCCTTCACAAGAGGTTGCCCTGCAAGAATTATTCTGTCTGAAATCATTTCTCTTGTCTTAGCAGGTTGTACAGGTCGGTCTATAAGGGGTCTTAACTGATTTCCTCTACATAATTTCTGACCCAAGGCCTTTGTTGATAGGGAGCTGGATTCATGACCATATTTCTAATTCGGGGATGAGTCCCCATAATTCTTTGCAACTCAGAATCTAACTGTTGGTAATCCTGAGTATTATGCCCATAGTCTTGATGATAAGAACAGAAAGTAGAAGATGATAATCTCCTAGGCCCTCTAACAACTCCTAAAGGTATTCTCAACAACTGCTGCTCTTCACAGATAGTCTAGCTCTTTCCTTAGAAACCCACAACTGAGGAACAAACACAACTCTCTCTCCTGAAGACCGAGTGGATTTTACCCACTAAGCTTGTCTCTCTGACATTTCTGTTATTCAATAGTCTCTAGAATCTTGCCGAGACTTTTGAGCATCTTCCAAATTAATAAACTTCTCTGCCCGAGATAATAAGACCTCAAAATCTACAGGAGACTTCTTAGTTAGAGATTTGAAGAAATCTCCTTCTCGGAGCCCTTGAGTGAATGCTCCTACTTTCATACCAGGCTCTACAGTAGTGACTTCCCATGCCAACTGAGTAAATCTCTGCACATATTGTCGAAGAGTTTCCTGATCTCTCTGCTTAAGAGTGAAAAGACTCAATAATTGAGGTAGATATTTCTTAGAACTAGAAAAATGCCTTAAAAATAATACTGAAAAATCTTTAAATGAAGCAATATTCTGTAAATTTAAATTATTAAACCATTATTGTGCAAGTCCAACTAATGTAGTAAGAAATACTCGACATTTAACTCCATCGGTATAACGATATAATAATGCTATATTTTCAAATCTACCCAAATGCTCCTTAGTATCAGAGGAGCCAGTATATTCGGGCATATGAGGAACTCAAAAGTGTCGAGGCAACTCTTCATTTAGAATACTATCTGCAAAAGGACTCTGCTCTTCAACCTTTAACATAATACCCACGAAAGGAACTTCGTCATCAAGCCTTTCTTCCCCCGGAGGAGCTACACACTTTTTCCTTCCCTTTGATTGTTTACAAATTCGTGAAGAATCCTTTTCTAGGGTGAGAGACTCTGATTACCTCCTCTTTAGAATCATCCCTAGATGTATCATCTTCTTTCACCTCTTTAGGTGTAGCTCTTTGAGACATTTGATCCATCACAACAGCTACTACTTGCATGAGATCCTCCTTACACATGGGCTCACGACGCCTTCTACTAGTACCCCAATTAGAAGTATTGGATACAGATTTCTCCTCCTCCATTGGCTCCTTCATTGTCCTCCGAGTATTCACCATCACAGCTTTTTGTTCAGATTCCCACAGACTATGCCAATTTGATGGTGTCTTCTTCTTCGTCCTGCTTATATTCCCTTCTCCCCTCTTAACAACCTCTTCCGATCGCCTTGGATCCTTGAGTTGAGAGCTAGATCTGCCACTTTAGAGAAGAATATGAAGGGTGGGTCAGATTACTGACACGACCCCTCTGACGCTAAAGTCAAGCTAAGAGAATGAAGAAAGTAAAATGTAGAAAGAAGGAGTGAGAAAAAGATATTTGAGGTATCGAATAACGAAGAGAAAAACTAACCCCTTTCTCCTTCCTCCACTGCCCCTTTTATAGGAGATTCATCCCGCCTCTTCTTGAAGTGGATTTACTTTAATATCCCTGCCAGCCTGTCAAGATGTAATCGCTTCTCCCACTCCTTTTCAAAATAGTTCCTTTCACATTCTCCACGTATCCTGTATGCTTCCTATCATCCTGCCAATTATTAATCAAACATATAAACAAAAAATATTAATAACACTTCTTCAACATATTCCCCATCACCTCCTACACCCGAAAATACCCCCATCCCCCTTTTTCACCTTCTCTAGAAAGAATCCCGAAAAATCATGCATCACTCGAGAAATAAACATACTGCTCGGGAAATAAACTAACAACTAGGGAAACATACTAATTTCTCGTGAAATACACTAACAACTCGGGAAACATACTAATTGCTCGGGAAAAATATACACTACTCGAGGCATACATAATCTGACCAGGAAAATCCAACTCTCACATGCATTGTGAACTATTCTGCTTCTCCTTACTCGGCTCGGGAATTACACATACTGCTTGGGAATTACATACATCAATCAGGAAGTGCACATACTACTTTGTCAACACAATACTTAGCTCTGAGCGTCACTAATCTACTCACCCCTACTCAACTCAAGAATTACACATACTGTTCGGGAATTACATACATCAATCAGGAAGTGCACATACTACTTTGTTAACACAATACTTAACTTTAAGCATCACTAATCTACTCACCCCTACTCAACTTGGGAATTACACATACTGCTCGGGAATTACATACATCAATCAGGAAGTGCACATACTACTCTGTCAACACAATACTTAGCTCTGAGCATCACTAATCTACTCGCCCCTACTCAACTCGGGAATTATGCACATCAATCAGGAAGTGCACATACTACTCTGTCAACACAATACTTAGCCCTAAGCATCACTAATCTGCTCACCCCTACTAAACTCAGGAATTACACATACTGCTCGAGAATTACATACATCAATCAGGAAGTGCACATACTACTCTGCCAACACAATATTTAGCTCTGAGCATCACTAATCTGCTCACCCTTGCTCAACTCGGAAATTACATATACTGCTCGGGAAACACACTAACTGGTCGGAACTCGTAACTAATACCTTCTGAAGAACACACTAAGTATCTGACTGAAAATCCCATCCCAATCAGTTTCTTTAGTCGAACTAAATTGAATCCATCTCCTAAACAACATGTTCTTTGTGTATGATCCTATAGGTTCTCGTAACATTGGCAATGTCCCAAAAAACCATTTTACAGACATAAACATTGAGTGACATCTAGCAATACATCATTGCTACCCAAGTGATAAGAATGTCGAGATCCGACATAACCTTTTTGTGACTATTATCTTGTATGACTCAATCATTCTATCCTTGATATCTAGATTGATCAATGAGGTATAGACCATGTCATCCTCTTATCAATATTTGTGTTTCTTGATCTCCAAGTAGACTACCCCAATCAAATGAGCTCAATATCTCATATTGACTTATTTGAGCATGGTCATGCATTTTAGTAATCTTACTTTATCAAGGGGCCCACATATATCACTTCCATCATATGGAAGGTGATGGTACCTAGGTATTCTAGTAGAGCGTAAGGCTTATTCTTGATCATAGGGCCTATTTTATGTGCACTCTATGTAATTCCAGAGCAGTCTATATAATTTCAAAGTAGTCTATGTAATTCCATAGCAGTCTATGTAATTCCAGAGCAGTCTATATAATTCCATAGTAGTCTATATAATTTCAAAGTAGTCTATGTAATTCCAGAGCAGTCTATGTAATGCTAGAGCAGTCTATGTAATTCCAGAGCGGTCTATATAATTCCAGAGCGGTTTATGTAATTCTAGAGTAGTCTATGTAATTCCAGAGTAGTCTATATAATTCCAAAGTAGTCTATATAATTCTAGAGTAGTCTATGTAATTCCAGAATAGTCTATATAATTCCAGAGCAATCTATATAATTCCAGTACAGTCTAAATAATTCCAGAGCAGTCTATGTAATTCCAGAGCAGTCTATGTAATTTCAGAGCAGTCTATATAATTTCAGAGCGGTCTATGTAATTCCAGAGCGGTCTATGTAATTCTAGAGCAGTCTATATAATTCCAGAGTAGTGTATGTAATTCCAGAGCAGTCTTTGTAATTTCAGAGCAGTCTATGTAATTCCAGAATAGTCTATGTAATTCTAGAGTTGTCTATATAATTCCAGAGCTGTCTATGTAATTTCAGAGCAGTCTATGTAATTCCAGAGAAGTCTATATAATTCCAGAGCAATCTATATAATTCCAGAGCAGTCTATGTAATTCCAGAAGAGTCTATGTAATTCCCGACTGACATGTGTATTTCTCGACTGACCTATGTATTTCCCGACTGACCTCAGTATAGACCTCGTACTCAGACTTTCTCAATCGCCCGATTACCAATTTCTTCCTCATTATGTATAACAATTATTTCTTAATATCTCAAGGGGTATTATATGTAAGGGATCGTTTGAAGGCTAGAGGGGGGGGTGAATAGCTCTTTTCGTTTCTACAAAAATAATTAGCGGAAGCAAACACAAGTAATATATGTAAAAACAAAAACCAATGCTAACAAAGCCTTTACGTGGTTCGGAGATAACGCTCCTACTCCACGGCGATCCTTAAGGTGGATCAACCCAAGCAATTTCACTATGAAGCTTTCTCTTTACAAAGACCTCCTCTTCTTACAAAAGATGACAATGAAGATTTGAGAGGAGAAAGGAGATTAATATACTTAGAAAGCTTTGGAAAACTTGTAGGAGCTTAGAAGGAAGATCAGAATATAAGCATTTTTGCTCTTCTTGCTCCCCTTGGGCTCTTTTTATAGGAAAGAGCCTCTTTTTCCCATTGGAGGTCTATCAGTCGACTGATGACTTTCATCAGTCGACTGCCGCCGATTCTAACGGCTTCTGAACAGCCGGATTCGCGGGATTTGCCGTCGTCATCGCCAACGGGAAGACTATCGATCGGCCCGCGATGGCGATTCGATGATCTTCGTAAATGGCCAGCGATCGGCTCACGGCTATTATTATGGCGATCGCGCCAATGATGATGACGATTTGCCGAGCTGCAAATGAAGTCGAAGTCGATTGTCATCGTCGATCGATAACCACGATCGGATATGACCTTCCAAACTCTAATGCTATATTTTAAAGGCAGTTCACCAACGACACCATGTTCGATCGGCACACTCCAAGTATGACTAATTCATACTTGAAAACATAACCTAAGCCTAGACTTAACCTTCTAGCTTCTCCATCAGCCTTGCGCCTCTCGGATTTCTCTGAGTCCACGACTCCATCCATGCGCTTGCCTTCAAAAGCTTCCTTCGGTTTCGTCATGCTTTGGGTTTCTTCTTTGCCAAAGTACGCTTGGACTTTACGCCGCCAAGACTACATGCTTGGACTTATGCCGCCAAGACTTTCCTTTGGTCTTCCTTTTCCAAGGACTGCTTGGACTTTACGCCGCCAAGACTACATGCTTGGACTTATGCTGCCAAGACCTTTCCTTGACTTCTCTTTGCCAAGATCACACTTGGACTTGTCTTTTACCAAGTCTTCATACTTGGATTTTCCTGTCACTTAAACATGTATACAATTAGATCACAAAACATTGCCTAACTTAGATGATTATCCAAACATCAAAATATATATAAATGCTTGGGGCATTGTTGCACCAACAATCTCCCCCTTTTTGATATTTGGCAATCATTTAAGTTAGACCTTTAATACATAAACATATTTCAATATGAATTCTAACTTCAATGTCCCTTCTCCCCCTTTGACATACAACAAAAAGGGAAGAGGTTATTCAATAAGTGCAGAAAGAATTATAATTAACACATCTTGAAAAGGTATAAAATTGATATGAAGCTCCCCCTAAATCCAAGACATGTTTCATGATAAACAAAACATAAGCAATAGGCAAATATGTCCTAGTCTTGCACCAACAATTATATAAATAAGGGATTTAGCTCCCCCTAAACCAGTGCACCAAGAAAATCCGCCTTTCCATACAAGGTATCATATATATATTGTGGAATTTGTATAATGTCCAAAATTGAACCTTTTAACCGATGAAAAACCACTTTCCATTCAAAAGCAGTGACACGGTTCGAGGAACAGTGATCAACTATCGACCATAGCGATCAGCCAATAACGGCGATCGATATCGCATAAATCAAATTTCGAGTTTTTATCAAAGTTTGAAAATGCGTAGAAAATTACGTGGGTGTCCAAAATCACGAAACTTGGCATACACATTCTATTCGACTAGTATAACATATGAAAAATATTAGACGAAAAACATGTTCATCAGATTGATGGATTGATACGATATTTAAAACAACAAAAATCATGACACAAAAAGTGTAATTGTATCGTATCAACATTCAAAACTTCGTACTATATTCTCAACTTCTAAACTTGATAAACAATAAATTGTAGGCACTAATAGAAGTGAATAAAAACAATTTCATATCATCAATCAAAAGTCATTTCATAAGTAGGAGTTTATGCCGTACATACGGCCAAAAAGAGAATAACAAAGAAAATAAGCGATCTAACGATCGTCGTCGTCAGCATCCATCGGTGCCGATGACGAACCATCGTGAGGTGGGTGTCCAGGTGCAGCAGGGCGAAGAATCGCCAAGATGTCCTGCTGCTGCCGATGCACCTCTCACGAGGGAGAGGAGCTCTGATGCTCTAGCGCAGCTCCTCCAGGATGTAGGTCCACCCGCTCGCAAAAGCATCGAAGCGGGCACCGAGGGATGTGCAGTAGAATAGTATCGCTCAGCAGTCCCCCGCAGCATCCCTCACAACACTGCAGAAGACCACCCTCGGCTACTCTGCGACCATCCTCAAGAACACCTTCCGCGGGCATCCTCCGGTGCCGAGCGCACCTACCGTCCGGGTCCCGTAAGATGGATCCTCTGTCGGCCTTCAGGCCCGCCAATGAGAAACTCCGTCGAGTCATCTGATCATATTTCCTATTCATGATTTTAATGACTCCTATATTCACATCAATGCCCACAGAGCTGAGCCATTGAGTGAGGACATTTCCAAATGGTATGTGAACCTTCCCATTGTTTGGTCTTATGAAATGAATGATGCATTGGAAGGTATTTAGACCAATGTTAATGTCTAAGTATTGACGAAAGAAATGCATGAGAAGTAGATGTGGAGGGCGAACCAAGGCCAAACCACGGGTAACAATGGGAAGAAGACAATGAGCAATGACCTTATAAAGGACATTGTCAGAAGCAGACAGTTCTTGTGATTGAAATAAATTGGTGTTCAAAGGTCGAGGATAGTGATAGAAGGTATCATGAAGGGAATCTAAAGAAATCTCCTCAAAGGGAGATGGAAGAGGTTCACTCCAAGATGGATATAGAGTGAAATCACTCTCGGAAGGAAGACATCCGAGAAAATCGGTCCAGATCTGGGGACTGAAATCCAGATCGCGCTGAGCAACGCGAGTCCGGTATCTCAGCCCATCTCCAACCGGTCGTAGGTTGTTGAAAAATTCAGAGAGGAGGGTGATGTTTACGTGATGTTCACAGAAGACCAACGACTCAAGGTTGTAATGTTGGATGATTTGAACTATGTCGAAACAAAAGTCTTTAAGAAACTTGGAATCCATTGACCTAGGTGGAATAAGTTGGAATTTGTTTTTATGAAACGCACTTTCAAGGGCGGAATTTGGAAATCTAGGATCAACAGAGGGTTGAGGGTTCGACGGGCCCTCATTGGTCGGAGGTGCCCGGGTGCGCTTAGTAGCAACATGCTTAATTCTAAATGGGCAAAAAGACAAAAAAAAATGCATAATGTAGGTTGATGATGCATGAGCAAGATAAGCATGGGTTAGTGAAAATCATAAGAACAAAATAAAACAATGATCATGAAAGAAAATATACCTAGGTGGCATGGTGAACAAGGATTAGTGCCGGACAACGAAACCCTAGCCAAGTGTCTGGACCCTAGAGCGCGACCGGAGGGACACGAGAAGCTTCTCGAGTTGGAGAGCACTGACATGCGTGTCGATGGAGTCGCCGAAAACAAAAAGGAACGGGCAAAGAGGTGCGGTGGGCGATCGTTCTAAGAGGAAAGAAAGAGAGAGTCGAGAGGTTACGGCGAGTCGAACCGGTGGAAAGCCCTAAAACGACACGGCCGATTAGTTAATCGATGGATATCACCGAATCGACCGGTCGATACGAACCATTTCAGATGCCGTCACGATCGCCATAAATGGCGAATCGATGTTGATCGAATCGACTGACCCGATACGAACCATTTCAGATGTTAGCGTCGATCGCGCCATAAATGGCGGCCGAATCGATGGTGATCGATCGCCATAAATGGCGGTCGAATCGATAACGAACCGGTGAGCTTGGTTCGATATTGGCGTATCGAATCAGGCGTTAGGTACGGTCGACCGATATCACCGATAGCAATTTTGCCAGATTTAAAAATTCATAATTAATTCAATAAAGATAAAAAATCACGAAATTTCGTGGGTAATATTGTTAGATCATTTCCTATCAAGAAAAAATTATTTTAAAGGTATATTACCTCTAGATTTTGATATTGACACAATCTTGAGATTTTGCAAAAGTTATGATATCTTTGCAAAACTTTGTATCACTTTGGCTTATCAATAGGAATTTGTTTCTCAAGGTTTGATAGACATAGTTTATATTTTATTTTATTTGACATTTCCAATCATATTCTTGAGCTATATGCACATTAATCGCATATAGGCCTTCCCAATGATTGGTCCAATGAAGGATTAATGTTTCTAGATGACACTTTGGTTCATAGTAATGCATCATAACAAGCATGATGAACCAAGTGCATCTCCCTAACATCTCACATGTTGTCTAGGTGGCTCAATACAAAAATCATGGTTTCCTAAGTGTTTTGTGAGATGGTTAAAGGTATAAATCCTAGTATTTCTATAGAATCATGCAAAACTACACTTCTATTCTACAAAGCACATCCCAAGTTCTCTCCTAAGTGATGAAAATTCTAGTTCGGGGAGAGGCTTGGTAAAGATGTCGGCTAGGTTGGACTTAGATTCAATGTAATTAAGTTTAATGTCCCCTCTTGCCACATGGTCTCTAATGAAGTGATGTTTCACTTCAATGTGCTTGGTCCTAGAGTGATGCACCAGATTTTGGTCAAGTTAATGGTGCTCACATTATCACAAAGTACTTTTATGTTGGAGTAAGTTAGCTCATAATCTTCTAAGGTATGTTTCATCCATAATAGTTGAGCTACACAACCACCCATAGCAACATATTCGGCTTCGGTGGTTGATAAAGCAACACAAAGTTGCTTCCTACTACACCAACTAACTAGGAGGACCCAAGAAATTGGCATCCACCACTAGTACTTTTCCTATCCAATTTGCACCCGGCATAATCGGAATCGGTATACCCAAGTAATTCAAATGACCTAGTCCTAGGGTACCATAGACCTACATTTAGTGTGCCCTTGACATATCTTAAAATTCTTTTAACGGCAACTAAATGAGATTCCTTAGCACATGATTGATACCTAGCACACATACCAACCGCATAAATAATATGTCGGGTCTACTAGCGGTTAAATACAAGAGGCTACCAATCATGCTCCTATAAAGGGTAAGATCTATTTGTTTTCCTTCACTATCACTATCTATTTTGGCATTGGTTGCCATTGGAGTTGACACTACCTTAGCATTTTCCAAACCAAATTTCTTAATCATTTCCTTAGCATATTTGGTTTGATAAATGTAAATTCCTTCACTAGTTTGTTTAACTTGCAAACCTAGGAAGAAATTTAATTCTCCAACTAGACTCATTTCAAACTCTTTTTCCATATTTTGAATAAAGTCTTCAAGAAGCTCATCATTTGTTGACCCAAAGATAATGTCATCAACATACACTTGGGCTACAAAAATGTCCTTAGATGTTGACTTTATAAAGAGAGTTTGATCTATACTACCCCTTCTGAAATCCTTGGAGATTAGGAAAGTTGACAATCTTTCATACCAAGCCCGGGGAGCTTGTTTCAAACCATTTAAGGCTTTCCTAAGTTTGTATACATGGTTTGGGTAGTCCATATTTTCAAACCCGGGAGGTTGTTCTACATACACCTCTTCCTTAATAAACCCATTTAGGAATGCCGATTTGACATCCATTTGATGGAGTTTGAAACCCATATAGGAGGCATATGCTAAAAGTATTCTAATGGACTCTAATCTAGCAACCGGGGCATATGTTTCATCATAATCAAGTCCTTCAACTTGATTAAAACCCCTTGCAACTAATCGTGCTTTATTTCTAGTGATATTCCCTTGGTCATCTAGTTTGTTCCTAAAGACCCATCTTGTAGTAATAATAGTGTTTTCACTTGGTCTAGGAACTAACTCCCACACTTGACTCCTATCAAATTGAGAATTCATCTTGCATTGCTAAGATCCAATCCGGATCAAGCAATGCATCTTTAATGTTTTGGGCTCAATTTGAGAAATTAGAGCTATATGATTAGTGGGGTCCCTATGGAATGACCTAGTCCTAACTCCTTGAGATAATTCACCCACAATTTGATCTAATGGGTGACTTTGATGAACTCTTATGGTTCTAGGAGGTGTATCAAGTTGAGTTTGATCATGATCTACTTCAATTCTATGTTCATTATCGGAATCATCCCTTACTTCCCTTGATCCAATCCTCCCCTTGATTATTACCCTAAGTTTAAATCTTGAAATTGTTTGGTAATTTCTTGATTTTCATTATTTATGTCATCATCAATAGGGATTTTCTAGGGTATGTATTTGAAGTTTCATCAAATTGAACATTTGATGATTCTTCAATCTTTTGAGTCCTTTTATTGTAGACTCTATATCCTACACTAGTGGATGAGTATCCAACTAGGATTCCATCATCCGCTTTGGACTCAAATTTACTTAGGTTGTCTTTGGTATTTAAGATATAGACTTTACATCCAAAGACCTTAAAATAATGAATTGTTGGAATTGTACCATTCCACAATTCAAATGGAGTTTTTCCTAAAAACCTATGAATTAATACCTATTTTGGATATAGCAAGCGGTATTAAGCGCTTCTGCCCACAAGTAGCTAGGTAAGGAATATGCATTAAGCATTGTCCTAGCCGCTTCTTGTAGGACACGATTTTTTCTTTCCACAACCCCATTTTGTTGGGGTGTTCTAGGACAAAAAAATTCGTGCTTGTACCCTTGTTCTAAGCAAAAAGTTGAAAAGTTAGAATTCTCAAACTCTCCACCATGATCACTACGGATCCGGTTGATTTTGAGTTTTCTTTCATTTCTACTCTTTTGCTAGATCCTATGATTATTTCTAAGGTTTCATCCTTATTTTTCAAGAAAAACACCCAAGTAAACCTAGAAAAATCATCTACTATTACCAAGCAATATTTACTACCAATTATAGATGGGGTACTATGGCAATCAAATAAATCCATATGTAGCAATTCTAATGGTAAAGCGGTACTAAGTAAGTTTTACCTTTGTGTGATGTTTTGATTGTTCTTGACAAGCATCACACATCTTGTCCTTGAGATATTTGACTCTAGGCAATCCTTTGACTAGCTTCAATTTGGCTATTTTGGCTATATTCTTCATGTTTATGTGACCTAGTCTCCTATGCCAAAGCCAACTTTCTTCCTCTTTGCAATAAGACACTTAGTGGAAGGATTAGTAGCATAAGATAAATCAACATAATATATATTTGATTTTCTAAAGCCTACTAACATGCAATCATTTATAGTTTTGTGTCTTATAAAGCATTTTGAGGAATCAAACTTAACATCAAAATTTGCATCACATAATTGGCTTACACTAAGTAAGTTAAATTTCATATTCTTAACTAATAGAACTCTATGAATAGCAAGATTGGGAGATACCTCAATGGTGCCCTTTCCTAAGATTTTAAGTTTGCCGCTATTACCAAAAGACACTTTTCCTTGGCTAGTGTGGTTGATAGTGGAGAATTTTCTCTCATCCCCGGTCATATGCTTTGAGCACCCACTATCAACTATCCACAAGCTTGGATCTTCTACCTATGTCACATGAAAAACACAATCCTTAGGTACCCAAATCTTAGGACCACTAGCATTAGTTATAAATTTCTTTGGTACCCATGCTTTTCTCCCATTACTTTTAATAATGCATTTTCTACTAACTAGTGATTCAAATTCTACCTCTTTCTACTTAGTTTTATAAACTAAATCTCCCTTATTGTAAATTGCCCTTTGGTCCTTGATAATCATATCTAGATATTTGGAACCATTAGTGAACTTTTCTAGGCATGTTCTTAATTTACTTATTTCTTTTCTTAACTCATCATTTTCATCCCTAAGAGTACACTTATCATCACTAGATGATTTATCACATGATGCATCTATATTCTTAAATGATTTGATTTCTAATTTTAGATCCTTAATCCTAGTTTTTGATCTATTTAAAGCATTTTGTAAGCATGCAATAGTCTTATAAAGTAAATCTACTTTGGGTGAGTCATTTACCTCATCATCATCACTTGATGATGATTCATCACTTGAAGAGGAAGAAGACTCGCTTGAGCTTCCGGTTTCTTCCAATGCCATGAGGGCTAAGTTCCGGTTGAATGGCAAACTTCTTCACCGGGCCGTAGACTCCTCCATACTTAGAGTGTCCCACGCTTTGTGCCAACATCGCCTCCTTCTTCTTCTTTTCCTTCTTCTTCTTATCCTTCTCCTCCTTTTCTTTAGTTCCGGGCAATTGGGCTTTATATGCCCTTTCTTGTTGCAACCAAAACACGCCACGTTAGAGATAGAATTTGAATTGTTAGAAGATTTACCTCTTGAGGATTGAAACATCCTCTTCACATCCTTCTTGGTGAGCCTCCTTGACTTCCCACCAAATTTCTTGACGTAGTGTGCTACCTCACTTGCCGACAACTCATCCTCACTACTTGATGAGTCCTCCTCGGATTCGGATGAGGAAGACACCTCCTTCTTTTCCTTTTCTTCTTCTCCTTCTTTCCTACAACAAGAGCTATACCCTTCTCTTTGGATGAAGTGTTAGCTTGTTCATGCAATTGAAATTCACAAAATAACTCATCTAATTTAACTAATGAAAGATCCCTAGAGACCTTATAGGCATCTACCATTGAGGCCCATAAGGTGGTCCTAGGGAAGGCTTGTAGTACATACCTCACAAGGTCTCGGTTGTCGACCTTTTCACCTATAACGTGTAGTCCGTTGACTACCTCCTTGAAGCGCCCATGCATTTGGCTCACCGTTTCATTTGTCTTCATAGTGAAGCTTTGGAGTTGGCCAATCAAAAGATCCCTCTTGGCCCTTCTTGTCTCTTTGGATCCTTCGTTGAGTTCGATGAGCTTCTCCCAAAGCTCCTTTGCGGAGTTGAAAGGCCCGACCTTAGATAGTTGCTCCTTGGATAGACCACATTGAAGTGTGGTCGTTGCTTTTGCATTCGCTTGTGCTTTCTTGGCCATCTCTCTTGTCCAATCCTTTGTTGGTAGTGGTGCTCCGAATTCGGCCGACCGGCTTCTCAAAACCATCTACAATGCTAAACCAATTTTCAATATCGTTCATTAAATAATACTCCATCCTACCTTTCCAATATCCAAAATCGTTGCCGTCGAAGAACGGAGGCCTCGCCGTGCTATACCCCTCTTGAAATGCCATCTTTGCTCCGGTTGATTGCTAGATCTTCCGATGCGATCCGGGCTCTGATACCACTTGTAAGGGATCGTTTGAAGGCTAGAGGGGGGGTGAATAGCTCTTTTCGTTTCTACAAAAATAATTAGCGGAAGCAAACACAAGTAATATATGTAAAAACAAAAACCAATGCTAACAAAGCCTTTACGTGGTTCGGAGATAACGCTCCTACTCCACGGCGATCCTTAAGGTGGATCAACCCAAGCAATTTCACTATGAAGCTTTCTCTTTACAAAGACCTCCTCTTCTTACAAAAGATGACAATGAAGATTTGAGAGGAGAAAGGAGATTAATATACTTAGAAAGCTTTGGAAAACTTGTAGGAGCTTAGAAGGAAGATCAGAATATAAGCATTTTTGCTCTTCTTGCTCCCCTTGGGCTCTTTTTATTGGAAAGAGCCTCTTTTTCCCGTTGGAGGTCTATCAGTCGACTGATGACTTTCATCAGTCGACTGCCGCCGATTCTAACGGCTTCACAACGCCGGATTCGGGATTTGCCGTCCGCCATCACCAACGGAAGACTATCGATCGACCGCCAAGGGCGATTCGACCGATGTCGCTAACCGCCGGCCACCTACGTTATTTGTGGGCGATCGCGCTAATGATGGCGATCATTTGCCACCAAAGCAGAGTCGAGTCGATCACACGCCGACCGAGGATAACCACCACGATCGAGCAAACCTTCCAAACTCTAATGCTATATTTTAAAGGCCTGATTCGGCCGACCGACACCATGTTCCAATGATCGCACACTCCAAGTATGACTAATTCATACTTGAAAACATAACCTAAGCCTAGACTTAACCTTCTAGCTTCTCCATCAGCCTTGCGCCTCTAGGATTTCTCTGAGTCCACGACTCCATCCATGCGCTTGCCTTCAAAAGCTTCCTTCGGTTTCGTCATGCTTTAGGTTTCTTCTTTGCCAAAGTACGCTTGGACTTTACGCCGCCAAGACTACATGCTTGGACTTATGCCGCCAAGACTTTCCTTTGGTCTTCCTTTTCCAAGGACTGCTTGGACTTTACGCCGCCAAGACTACATGCTTGGACTTATACTGCCAAGACCTTTCCTTGACTTCTCTTTGCCAAGATCACACTTGGACTTGTCTTTTACCAAGTCTTCATACTTGGATTTTCCTGTCACTTAAACATGTATACAATTAGATCACAAAACATTGCCTAACTTAGATGATTATCCAAACATCAAAATATATATAAATGCTTGGGGCATTGTTGCACCAACATTATAGTCAATTAAGCTGGAGAGAAAGGTGGTGGCCACTCCTATATAAAGGAGTGGAAATGAGGAAGCGGGGATGGAGTTTCTAGATTTTCTACGCGGAGATACTCTTCTCCTTCCTTAAGCTGCTCTTCATTACTTCCTTGTCTTTTACCGTACACTTTTTATTCCTTCGATGGATACTGACTTGAGCGTTGGAGGGGTTGCGCCGGGAAGTCGATCCATCCCTAATCGCTCACTTCTATTGTAGATCAAGATCCTCGGCAGCATCTTCATAGATCTTATAGATCTCGCCTCTTCTCAGCGAAGGAGGAGGAATCCGAGAGTGCCGAAAAAAGGAACACCATCAAATTGGCACTGCCTATGGGAACGTGAACAAAAAGTTGTTAGCTCTTGCTAGAGTTCAGTGCATCATCCTCTGTTCTAGTTTCAATAACTCAAATCTTAGAGGTTGGTGTCATGAATGTTTGGGATCGCTGTGATTTTTGAATATGTTAGCAATCGCTAGATCTGGTATTCTGTCATATTATTGGCATTGTTATTTGCCAGATCTAATATTCTGTCGCGATATTGGTATCATCATTCGCCAGGTTTGTTATTCTATCATATTATTAGCAATATCATTCACCAAATTTGATATACTGTCATGTTATTGGTACTATCATTCACTGGATCTTATATTTTGCCCTTTTTTGAGGCTCTTATTCGCTAAATCTGATGTTCCCATTGTATAGAAGTTACTTTCCCATTGGGATAATTGTAGGGGTTTGATATTTTATTGCTGGGGTTTTCTTATGAGATTTGTTGTGATTCTATTATTCTACTGCAGATTACAGAGGTTATCCGGGTTACCTTGTTTTGTGCCGAAATGGGGTGGAAGGTACAGTTTCAAATATTTCGTTCCAATGGTTGATTTAGTAGAGCTTTTGTATTTGCTGTTGGGATTTGTTTCTTGTGTTGATCTCTCCTTGGTATGGGATGTGTTGTTGATGTGTGATGATGTTATTAAGCTTCCGAAGTTGTTTCTGAAAGTGGGTTTGATTTTGAGGTTCAGCGACAGCCTAAAGTCAGATCTGACCCCAAATATGCCTGAAATTGATTTCTATCATTTCTTGGTCATGTTTTTATTCCGTTTAATTCTTTCCTTCTAATTTTTTGCTGCCCACATGCTTCATTTTTTACATGCAAAGTATTGCTCTTTAGTGTTATTACTTATTTTATGTAAACTTCAGCTGCATACTGTCCTATGTTATTGCTCTTTAACATGAAGGGATGATATTAGTTTTGATGTTATGGTTGTATTTGTCTTAGTTATTCTATACTTTAAGGTGGATATGATCTATACTAGGGTGGGTATACTCTATGTCAGTGGGAAAGAATTTCATATGCGTACAGAGTATTGACTATCAGTATTGGGTTCTAGTAAGTGTCGTAATTTCTGAGTTTTCAAAAAAAATTTAAACTCTATTTGGTGTTGGTGACATTTCTATTTTTTCATTAGTAGATGTTGATATTTTTTCTTTATAGTGTTATAGATAGCATGGAATGGTGGGTCAGGATGACATTATGTCATATCAATGGTGTTGCTATCCATATATGTGGAATCAATAGGTTGTGATGCTAAAACTCGGTGATGTTTTTATGTCTGATACAAGAGCTTAAGTGTTAAGTAACTAATATTCTTTTACAGAGGTTAATGGTGTTTCTAAGGCATTTTACTGTTATGTTATTAGTATTATCATTCACCCGATCTGATATTTTGTCATACTGTTGGGGCAATTATTCATCGGATCTGATGGAGGGTTGCTTTTCCATTAGAATAGTTTATGTAGTTTAATATGTCCCTTTGATATTTGGGACAAGTTCGTTGTTCGGTTGCATGTGTTTCAATCTTTACCTGGGATTTATCCAAGTTAAGTAATTCTGATTGTTGCTAGTCGGCTAAGGGTTGTCGCAATTGGCTCTGAATCAGTTTGGGGGAGTGCTGAGACCTAGGGTGTGTCTTATTGATCTATGTTATTTTACTGATCAGATTATGCGATATGCATTTATTTCTATCCAGAACTTAATAATCTATCTTTCCAATTAGGATTCTAGGAGACCTTTTCTAGGACAATATCTATTGAATCAGTAGATTATCATGTTTACATTGTTTTATGTCAAGTTGTGCAGGATGTATAGTGCTAAGTGTTTTGTTTCATTCTTTAATCTAGTGCAGTCTCTGCACTTAATACTAGAATTCATTTATTATTGGTGATCTCTCTAGTATGAGTTGTGTTGATGAAATTTAGTAGTATTTCTCAATTTCTGAAACTGTTTCTGAACATAAGGATGGTTTTAAAATTAAATGATAGCCCAAAATTGAATCTGCTTAGGTTGTACTTGAAACTTATTTTAGTTGTTGCATGTTCACTTTTCTATTTAATCTTTTTTGTTTTAGATAATTTCTATTTTTCTAGCTTGATACAAATTACCATGTCAACTTTCTCTGTCAATATATCTCAGATGTTAACTTGTAAGAACTCCCTGAAATATTCATGTTTAGTAGTGATTTTAGATCTAGGAAGGTTAAAAGTAATTTCTTTAGAACATGTGACCTTGCTTATTCATTTAACAATTAAGAAGTTTATGGAGAATGGTTTAGATCTCAATGTGACAAGTATTGAAATAAATCTATATTATGTTTTCCTCAAGTTTTGTTGAAGTTTTCTTTCAAGTTCATGCACAAATAAGCCTAGGTCCCTTTATAATTTTCTGTACGGAGAGTTTCTTTACACCATGAGATTGATTATCTCAAGGTATATTGTTTATAGTTCTCTTATCTCTGTTATGCAACATGTGTAGGGTTATCTATGGGAGAAATTTGTATGCTCATCTCTATCGCTCAGCCTATATATGATTATTTTTGGGAAGTTTACATGAAATTACATGTGTATTCCTTCTTGGGCAGATCTATACTCTCTCAGGAAATCAGGCGTTCAAGTTCCCCTTTCTCTTTGACCCCATGCCAACTATAATAGCTTAAGGGCTAACTAATATATTTTTGTAGGGATTATTAATATTTCTAAGGTTTTTGACACCTAAATCAAATTCTTTATGGCGGTAATCAATGGCATTTATTCTAAGGGTTTTTATACTTAGTCAAAGTATCATCTGACAGGCATCAATGATATTTTTTCTAAGGCTTGTTCAAGCCTCATATAATTTTCTTACGGGATTAGTGATATTTTTTCTAAGGCAATTCTTATGCAACGACATATTTATCTATGGTTTTTAGGCCTAAAGCATGAGGTTGGAAGGTAATTCATTTTCTCCTAGTAGTGTTATAAAGTGCAAAACTAACTCAAGGTTCTTACGCCTACTATAACAGCATATGGGCTAGATAGCTACATTGCCCCACAGGGACTATAACGCCACCTATATGGCAGGTAAAATGTTCTCAAGGCTCTTATGCCTCCTATAATAGCCTATGGGCTATGTAGCTACCTTCCCCCATGGGGAACTATAACGCCAGCTATAATGGGTAAGTAACATGCTAACAAGGCTCAACGCCTCCAGTATTTTAAGGCATAAATGCCTCCTATAATATTTTAAGGCATAAATGCCTCCTATAGTATTTTAAGGCATAAACACCTCATAACAAAATTTAAGGCATAAATGCCTCATACAATATTTTAGGCATAAACATCTCATATAGTAGTCAAGGTTCAGCGCTTCATACAGTGTTCAAGATACAGTATACAAGAATCAATGCCTAGTATGTCAGTGTGATAGATGTGGGTATGGGAGGTTGATGTGATAATTCATGAACACTTGTAAAATTTCATTCGACTTTGCTCTTCAGTTTTACTAAAGAGGGGGAACTTATGATGAGGTCGGGGTTTTTTCTGATCAGGATTAAGGTTTTCCTGAGAAGTATGTTCATTTATCGGGCAATTTGGGTAATTGCCGAGCAGTGTAGGAGATCCCCGGTCTCAGAAAGGAAGAACAGTGCAGTATTGTTCAACGACTAAGTATTGCATTGGCAAAGTAGTCTATGTATTTTCCAAGCAGTATGAGCACTTCCCAAGCAATATATGTAACGCCCGAGCAGAGTAGGGGTTGGTAGAATTATTTTTCGAAGTGTCGATTGGCAGAGCAATGTCTGTATTTCCTGAGCAGTTGGTATGATTCCCGAGTAGTGTATGATATTTCCAAGCCAACTAGTGGTGAGCAGTACAGTTGTGCTCAGAGCCAAGTGTTGTATGACAGGGAAGTTTTGGTGTATTTAGAGATGTATAAGCATTTCCTGACCCAACTAGTGGGGAGCAGTACAGTTGTGCTCAGAATTTAGTATGGAAGAGTAGTTTATGCTTTTCTCGAGCAGTATATCTAATTCCCGAGCTCAGTAGGGCGAGTAGTGCAGTATTGCCCAGTGCTAAGTATAAGTGTTGGCAGAGCAATTTATACTTTTCCCGAGTAATTTGTGTTTCCCGAGCAGTATGTATAATTACTGAGCAATATATGTGATTTTTGAGCCCAGGGGAAGTGAGTAGTGCAGGGTTGTTCAGAAGGGAAGTGCAGTGTTGATATAGTAGTTTATGTGTATTTCGAGTAGTTTATACTTTTCCCGAACAATATGTATAATTCTCGAGCATTATGTTTATTTCTCGAGTAGTATGTATAATTTCTGAGCAAAGTGTTTATTTCCCGAGCTATATGTGGGTGTCTGTGGTTCTTTCTGTACAGGGTGAAATAAGGAGGGATGGGTAATTGGGGATAGCAAGAAGAGTTTGAGGAGGATAAATATGATTAATATAAGATATTTTATCATTTATTTATATATTTTATTTACTTAATGTTTGGCAGGGAAATATGAGGTGCATAAAGCATTTGAAAGAGATATTTGAAAGTAATTCTCTGTATATACTTATCGACTTCATTCGACTTCGCTCTTTAGTTTGACTTGAAGGAGAGACTTATGATGGTACCTAGTGGAGGCTTATTCCAGATCATGCTATGCATTTCCCGAGCACTTTTCTTTCTAGATGAATTAAGTAATTCTCTTTATAAACTTGTTAAACTTTATTCGACTTCGCTCTTCAGTTTGACTTGAAGGGAAGACTTATGATGGTACCTAGAGGAGGCTTATTCCAGATCATGCTATGCATTTCCCGAGCACTTTTCTTTCTAGATGAATTAAGTAATTCTCTTTATAAACTTATTAAACTTCATTCGACTTCGCTCTTCAATTTGACTTGAAGGGGAGACTTATGATGGTACCTAAGGGAGGCTTATTCCAGATCATGCTATGTATTTCCCGAGCACTTTTCTTTCTAGATGAATTAAGTAATTCTCTTTATAAACTTGTTAAACTTCATTCGACTTCGCTCTTCATTTTGACTCAAAGGGGAGACTTATGATGGTACCTAGGTGTTCTAGTAGAGCGTAAGGCTTATTCTTGATCATAGGGCCTATTTATGAGCACTCTATGTAATTCCAGAGCAGTCTATATAATTCCAGAGTAGTATGTAATTCCATAGCAGTCTATGTAATTCCATAGTAGTCTATGTAATTCCAGAGCAGTCTATGTAATTCTAAAGCAGTCTATATAATTCCAAAGTAGTCTATGTAATTCCAGAGTAGTCTATCTAATTCCAGAGCAGTCTATGTAATTCCAGAGCAGTCTATGAAATTCCAGAGCGGTCTATCTTATTCCAGAGTGGTCTATGTAATTCCAGAGCAGTCTATGTAATTCCAGAGTCTATGTAATTCCAGTGCAGTCTATGTAATTCCATAGCAGTATATATAATTCCAGTGCAATCTATATAATTTCATAGCAATATATATAATTCTAGAGCAGTATATATAATTCCAGAGCAGTTTATGTAATTCCAGAGCGGTTTATATAATTCCAGAGCGATCTATGTAATTTCAGAGAAGTCTATGTAATTTTAGAGCATTCTATGTAATTCCAGAGCAGTCTATATAATTCTAGAGCAGTCTATATAATTCCAAAGCAGTCTATGTAATTCCAGAGTAGTCTATGTAATTCCCGACTGACATGTGTATTTCCTGACTGATATGTGTATTTCTCGACTGACCTATGTATTTCTTGATTGACCTCAGTACATACCTCGTACTTAGACTTTCTCAATTGCCCGATTACCAATTTCTTCCTATGTATAACAATTATTTTTTAATATCTCAAGGGGCATTATAGTCAATTAAACTGGAGAGAAAGGCGGTGGCCACTCCTATATAAAGGGGTGGAAATGAGGAAGCGAGGATGGAGTTTCTGGATCTGGTACGCGGAGATAACTCTTCTCCTTCCTTAAGTTGTTTTCCTTTACTTGTCTTTTACTGTACTCTTTTTATTCCTTCGATGGATACTGACTTGAGCGTCGGAGGGGCTACGCCGAGAAGCCGACCCATCCTTAATCGCTCACTTCTATCGCAGATCAAGATCCTCGGTTGCATCTTCATAGATTTTACAGATCTCGCCTCTTCTTAGTGAAGGAGGACGAATCCGAGCGTGCCGAAAAAAGGAACACCATCAGAAGGGATAGATCTCATCTTCATCACTCACATCCCTCCGCATAATTCATTGTATACTCATTGATCGACTTTATAGTCCACCTTGTTACAGGAGATATTTGTCAATACCAAAGTATACAACTCCTTATGTAGGGAACTATAGTGATTTCAGGTTTAAGGACTATTCATACTAATAGTCACTATGAGAATGTTTATGCACTCATATGACAATCTATGAAACATTCTCATGGCGGGTTAATTCAGTCCATATTCTCCAATATATATCCATGTGTCAATTTAATATCCTATATCCATGACTTGTGAGATTAAGTCATCAGTTGACCTACATACTAGTCTCAGTGTATTAATATTATCCTTGTATATTAATACTTGACTAGGAACAATTACGAGTAGTGTTCTATATATATCTACAATACCCCACTATCAAGTAACCAACTTGATATGTCATAGACTAGAACCAACTACCCTAGGATATTATTATATTTATTCAAATGGTACATCAATGAAGTAAATACAATATCCATAAACTTTGCCTTTATTATGAAATATGATACAAAAAGTTTCTTTACCAATCATCTCATAATCGACACTTAGGGCTAATACTAACAGTTATATCGTCATGTATTGCATGTGTCATGTTTGTCTCGTGTTGTATTTATTTCTATTTGTATTCCGTTTTGCACACTAACATTTTGTAAACGAATGCGAACGAATTCGAAGCGGCAAGTGAAATCGCTATTCACGCCCCTCTAGCGATGTCATCATTCCTAACAAGTTGTATCAGAGCTAGGAGCTCTTCTACGGACTAATCACGTAGGTAGCAATGCTAGAGGGAAGAAGGAAGATGGAGGAGCCAAGTTTTAGACTAGGTCGTGACATCAACACACCACCATCCTATGAAGACTATGAATTTAAAGGTTTCAATCAATGAAAAATAGGGATTAAGAACTTCCTAATGATGGTGGATATCAAGCAATGGTCCGCCTTGATAGAAGGTTGTGAATTCCCAAGGACCAAGAAGGATGGAATCATCAAGGTTGAGAAATGGACCAAAGAACAACTCAAAGGGTTCAAGACAGACCTTAAGGTAATCAAAATGCTAAGTGATTTATTACCTAATGATGTCTCGTCCAAATTAGGTGAATATAAGGATGCCAAGGAGCTTTGGAATGAATTTGCAAAGCACCATGAGAATCCTTCACCGACCCGAGAAGTAGAGGAGAAAGTCGAAGAAGAACCAAGTTGCTCATCCTCTCAAGCTCAAGAAGAAAGCACATCATCATCATCCCAAGAGCTTGAGGAATCGAAGGTTGAAAGGCCATCAAAATCCGAGGAAGAGGAAATTATGGAAGTCTCCACCTCAAGGAGTGAGGGGGAGGAGAGACCATCCTCAATGCCAGAGCAAGAAGAAGAACCATCTACCTCCGGAAGAGAAGAAGAGCAAGACCAAAATTCCCTTACCCCTATAGTTAACTCAAGCACAATTAATAATAATAAAAGTCATATCATGTGTTTTGAGTGTAGGGAAGTAGGACACTATAAGAGCAAGTGCCAAAAAAGAGTCAAGAATGCTCAACCGGCACCTAAAGTCAAGGACAAGTCAAAGGAGGCCGGAGCCCCAACAATTAAGAGATAGGAGCATATTATTTGCTTCAAGTGCAATCAAAGGGGTCACTATAGGACTCAATGCCCTAGGGGGAGGAAGCAAACCCAGGTCAAAGGAGGAGCATCACATGTAGGAGGAGCTTCTAAAGCAAACCCTAAGGTAAATTTAAATAATGCTCCTACTTTACATAATGATAGGAAGCATGCTAGAAATTTCCTTGCCATCACTCATGAAAAGCATTCTAGAAATAACAAATATTATTGCTTAGGTGTCAAACATATTAATTTACCTAAGGACAAATCTAGAACCAATACCTCAAGAACTATCATACCTAAGGAAGCTATTAGGAAGATAGAGAACATTTAGGCATTAACCCTAAAAAGGATAGGCATATGCTTAAGAAGAGGAACAATGCCAAAAGAATAAATGAAAATTCAAAATTTGAGGCATTAGTGGTAGAAAATCAAGCCTTGAGGACAATTCTTGAGAAATTGGAGAAGACCCTTAGAATAATGACAAATTCAATAAATGGGTCTAATAACCAAAAATTAGGATGTAGGAGGCAAGAGTCTTCCAAGGATAGGAAAAGCTTGGGTCACAAGCCTAAGTCCAAGGAGATTATTACGACCTACCATAGCGTTCTATTTGACTATGCAACCACCCATAGGTCTAGAAAGACCAAAGTTAATAGGGAATACCCAAGGCTAACCATCGTAAGTATCAAGTGACTAAGACTTTGAAGAAGTATAGGAAAGTCACTAGCAAGGTTACAAAGGGAGTTACCCCTAGAGTTAACCTTGATAAGACCCAAATGACCAAGGCTTCAAAACCTAGAAGGGTCATTAGGAAGGTACCAAGGGAGGATATCCCTAGTGAGTACCTAGTCAATCCAAGGAGCTCAAATAGGTTTTGGGTTCCTAGGAACGTGATTTCGTCATGCTAGATGGGTTAGAGTGTGTCAATTTGAATTGGTGAGGTAGTTAACCTAACCATAGCAAAGTTGACACTTTAGGACATTTTCAAGGTTATGGGATACTTTGAAAAAAAATGGATTTATTTCCTAAAAGATTTTAGGATGTGGCAATTAAATTTGAGAAGTTTGAAAATTTGATAAAAATTGGCACAATTAGATTTAGAGGTCATGGTGTGTCATATTTTATTTTTGGCACACTAGGAAGATTGATCTATTATGGAAAATTTGGGTTTATTACTAGGAAATGACAATTAGGTTTAAACTTTAGGTATTTTTATACCTTGATATTGTAAAATTGTCATGCGTTATTTGTCTTGTCATGTCATGACATCATATTTCATTTAATCATATAAAATGTCATGATTAATGCTTAGGTTAATATGTCATGTGTGTATTTAGGTTTATGTTTATGCCATGACACCATATATCATTGGCACATGCTTCATTTATGCTATCACTTTATACCATTGATGGGGTCGGGGTTTTTTAGGACAAGTACAAAGATTCTCAAGCAATCAATATAATTCCTTCTGGAAGTTTCGTATCTTTCCAGAGTAGTGTGTTGAGTTCCAGGGTAGTTTGGTTGCTGTCTAGAGCTATATGTTGAGTTCAAGGGCAGTGTAGCATATTTCTAGGGCAGTATGTTAAGTTCCAGGGCAGTTTGATAATGTTCCAGAGCAGTATGTTGAGTTACAGGGTAGTTTGGCAGTGTTCAGAGTCGTATGTTAAGTTTCAGGACAGTGTAACATCTTTCCAGAGCAGTTGGTGAAGTTCTAGGGTAGTTTGGGCAGTTTAGCTTCTTTGCAGAATAGTATGTCTATTTCTAGGGTGGTTGGACACTGGTCCAGAGTAGTATGTTTATTTCCAGGGCAGTTCGGCACCGTTCCAGGGTAGTTTTCTTAATTCCAGGACAGTTTGACATGGTTCCAAGGTAGTATGTTAAAATTTAGGGCGGTATAAGGAGTTCCACGGTATAAGGAGTTCTAGGGCGGTATAAGGAGTTCCAGGGCGATATAAGAAGTTCCAGGGTGGTATAAGCAGTTCCAGGGCGGTATAAGGAGTTTCAGGGTGGTATAAGCAGTTCCAGGATGGTATAAGCGATTCCAGGGTGGTATAAGCAGTTTCAGGGCGGTATAAGCTATTCCAGGGAGGTATAAGCTGTTCCAGGATAGTATAAGCAGTTCCAGGGCGGTATAAGCAACTCTAGGGTTGTTTATGTAATTCCAGAGCAATCTATATAATTTCAGGGTTGTTTATGTAATTCCCGACTGAGATGTGTATTTCTCGACTGACCTCAATACATACCTCGTACTCAGACCTTCTCAATCACCAGATTACCAATTTCTTCCTCATTATGTATAACAATTATTTCTTAATATCTCAAGGGGCATTATAGTCAATTAAGATGGAGAGAAAGGCGGTGGCCACTCCTATATGAAGGGGTGGAAATGAGGAAGCGAGGGATGGAGTTTTCTGGATATGGTACGCGGAGATAGCTCTTCTTCTCCCTTAAGTTGCTTTCCTTTACTTTCTTGTCTTTTACTGTACTCTTTTTATTCCTTCAATGGATACTGACTTGGGCATCGGAGGGGCTGCGTCGGGAAGTCGACCCATTCCTAATTGCTCACTTCCATCGTAGATCAAGATCCTTGGCAACATCTTCATAGATCTTACAGACCTCACCTCTTCTCAGCGAAGGAGGAAGAGGAATCCGAGCGTGCCGAAAAAAGGAACACCATCAAATTGGCGTCGTCTGTGGGAATCTGAATAAAAAGTTGTTAGCTCTTGTTAGAGTTTAGCTCATCATCCTCTATTCTAAGCTTCAATGACTCAATTCTTAGAGGTGGGCATCGCAAATTTTTGGGGATCACTGTGATTTCTGAATCTGCTAAGCAATTGCCAGATCTAATAGTATGTCGCATTATGGGTGTTATCATTTGTCAGATCTGATATTCTGTCACAATATCAGTATTATTACTCACCAGATTTGTTGTTCTATCACATTATAAGTGATATCATCCGCTAAACCTGATATTCTGTTATGTTCTTGGTACTTTCATTCACTGGATCTTATACTTTGCCATTCTTTGAGGTTATTATTTGTCAGATCTAATGTTCCCATTGTATGGAAGTTACTTTCCCATTAAGATAATTGTAGGGTCTTGATATTTTATCGCTGGGGTTTTTCTGTGAAATTTGTTGCAATTCCATTATTCTACTACAAGTTACAGAGGTTATCAAATTATCATGTTTTGTGCCAAAATAGGGTAGAAGGTGCAGTTTTAAATGTTTCATTTCACTAGTAGATTTAGCAGAGCTTCTGTATTTGCTGTTGGGATTTATTTCTTGTATTAATCTCTCTTTGGTTTGGGATGTGTTGTTGAAGTGTGATGATGTTATTAAGCTTCTGAAGATGTTTCTAAAAGTGGGTTTGATCTTGAAGCTAAGTGGTAGCCTAAAAGGGGATCTGACCGGAATCTGCTAAAAGCTGATTTCATCTATTTCTTGACCATTTTTCTATTTTGATTAATTCTTTCTGTTCAACTTTGTAGCTGCATGCATACTTCATTTCTAATAGACAGAGTATTGCTCTTGGGTGATATTACTTATTTTATGTAAACTTCAGCTGCATACTACCTTATGTTATTGCTCTTTAACATGAAGGGATGACATCAATTTTGATGTTATTTGTTTCAGTTATTCTAGTCTTTTAGGTGGATATGATCTATACTAGGGTGGGTATACTCTATGTCAATAGGAAAGAATTTCATATGCGTACAGAGTATTGATTATCAGTATTGGGTTCTAGTAAGTGTCGTAATTTTTGAGTTTTCAAAATTCTGTAAACTTTGTTTGGTGTTGGGGATGTTTTTGTTTTTTCCATTAGTGGATGTTGATATTTTTCCTTTATAGTGTTATAGATAGCATGGAATGGTGTTGTTATCCATATATGTGGAGTCAACAGGTTGTGATGCTAAAGCTCGGTGATGTTTTTCTAGGGTTCTTATGTCTGATACAAGAGCTTAAGTGTTAAGTAACTAATATTATTTTGCAGAGGTTAATGGTGTTTCTAAGACATTTTACTATTATGTTATTGGTATTATCATTCAAAGTGCAGTAATATCAGGTCTCCAGTCACCAAAATTAAAGGGTAGTTTAGTCTTTCATCGGCTAGACTAAATTGCCAACTTATACAGACAAGTGAAGCCCTTAAGATATCAATTAAAAGTTCTTTCTTACTTGACTTGTATCTGCCAGTTCCTTTGTGTGGGTGATAGTTCAACACGTGTGATATTCAGAGGCATTTCAAAGGTTATAGGCCCAATTTTGAATTGATTGGAGTGAAGCGAAAAATCAATAGAACCCCGTGTTATTTCTTTGAAGGACAAGCTAACTTTGGCCTACAGACTATGCTTAAGGGAATTAGTCAATTACATTACAACTCTAAATCTGTCCTTGATTTTATTTCTAAAGCTAGATATTAATATATATCGTTAAGTAAATATAAGCAAAAGATAATCATTACTCACTGGCCATACTGTTTAGGCTATTATTCATCAGATCTGATGGAGAGTTGCTTTTCCATTGGAATAGTTTCAGTAGTTTGATAGGTCCCTTTGATATTTGGGGCAAGTTCATCATTTAGTTGCATGTGTTTCAATCTTTACCTGAGATCTATCCGTGTTAAGTAATTCTGATTGTTGCTAGTCGACTGAGGGTTGTCGCAATTAGCTCTGAATCAGTTTGGGGGAGTGCTGAGACGTAGGGTGTGTCTTGTTGATCTATGTTATTTCGCATATCAGATTATGTGATGCATTTGTTTCTGTCCAGAACTTAATAATCTATCTCTCCGATTAGGATTCTAGGAGACCTTTTCTAGAACAATATCTATTGAATTAGTATACTATCAGGTTTACACTGTTTTGTGCCAAGTTGTGCAGGATGTACAGTGCTAAGTGTTTTGTTTCATTATTTAATCTAGTGAAGTCTCTGCACTTAATACCAAAATTCATTTCTCATTGATGATCTCTCTCTCTCTAGTATGAGTTGTGTTGATGAAATTTAATAGTATCTCTCAATTTCTGAAACTGTTTCTAAACATGAGGATGATTATGAAATTAAATGATAGCCCAAAAGTTGAATCTTCTTAGGTTGTACTTAAAAGTGATTTTAGTTGTTGCATGATCACTTTTCTATTTAATTGATTCTTTTCTTTTAATCTTTTTTGTTTTAGATAATTTCTATTTTTCTAGTTTGATACAAATTACAATGTTAGATTTCCCTATCAATGTATCTCAGATATTAACTTGTAAGAACTCCCTAAAATATTCATGTTTAGTAGTGATTTTAGATCTAGGAAGGTTGAATGTAATTTTTTTAGGACATGTGACTTTGCCCATTCATTAAGAAGTTTATGGAGAATGGTTTAGATATCAGTGTGACCAATATTGAAATAAATCTATATTGATTGCATCAATATTATTGAGTTTTCTTTCAAGTTCATGCACAGATAAGCCCATGTCCCTTTATAATTTTCGGTATGGGGGGTTTCCTTACACCACGAGGTTGGTTATCTCAAGTTATATTTTTTATGGTACTTTTATCTCTGTTATGTAGTATGTGTAGGGCTATCTTTGAAATTTGTATGCTTATCTCTATTGCTCAGCCTATATACGATTATCTTTGGGAAGTTTACATAAGGTGGCATCTGTATTTCTTCTTTGACAGATTTGTACTCCCTTAAGGGTTCAAGTGTTCAAGTTCCCCTTTCTCTTTGGCCTCGTGTCAACTATAATATCTAAAGGATTGACTAATATGTTTTTGTAGAGGTTATTAATGTTTCTAGGATTTTTGACGCCTAATCAAATTCTCTATGACAGTAATCAATGGCATTTATTCTAAGGGTTTTTATACTTAGTCCAAATATCCTTTTGCAGACATCAATGATATTTTTTCTAAGGCTTTTCAAGCCTCATATAATTTTCTTGCAGGATCAGTGATATTATTTCTAGGGCAATTCTTACGCAGTGATATATTTATCTACGGTTTTTATGCATAAAGTATGAGTTT
Organism: Wurfbainia villosa; assembly: GCA_025175895.1. Taxonomy (NCBI): domain Eukaryota; kingdom Viridiplantae; phylum Streptophyta; class Magnoliopsida; order Zingiberales; family Zingiberaceae; genus Wurfbainia; species Wurfbainia villosa. Next base: position 34,403,628 of record CM046002.1, on the reverse strand, counting down.
AGAAGGTAAATTGTTAACACTCAAGGCCTTGCACCTAACATGAGAGTTTAAAGCTCTGCGCCTCACCTGAGAGTTTAAGGCCCTGCGCCTTAGTATGACAGTTTGGGGGTCTTAGTATGGCATCATTTAATATATTTTCAGAGGTATTGAGTGGAGTTTCTGGACAGTTGAGTGTTTCCTATGCTATAAATGGGGTTCTAGGGCAATTAGTATGTTTGCTGAATGATCAATATGGTTTCTGAACCAAGTGGGTGCAAGTAATGATGTTGAGATTGGCAGAAGCGTCATGTCTTTACAAGCAAAGCGGTATGTATTTCTGAGCGGTATGTGAGCGATCGGTGTAGCTCAGTGCTAAGTCTAGTGTTGACAGAGCAGTTTAAGCTTTTCCCGAGAAATATATGTGACGCCCGAGTAGAATAGGAGAAAGTTGAGTAATCGTATTTCCAAAGTGTTGTTGGCAAAGCAGTGTATCTATTTTCTCGTCATGTAGTATTATTCCCGAGCAGTATATGTGATGCTCGAGCAGTGTAGGGGCAAGTAGAGTAATTGTTCTCCGAAGTGTTGTTTGCAGAGTAGTGTATGTCTTTCCGGAGCTATTAATATCATTCCCGAGTAGTGTATACTTTTCCCGATCAGTATATATAAATCCCGAGCTCAATAGAGGTGAGTAGTGCAGTAGTGCTCAAGTATAAGTATTGACAAGGCAGTGTATGCAATTTCAGAGCAATCTATATAATTCTAGACTGGTCTATATAATTCTCGACTAACTCTGGTGTGCATATGTAAAGAATACTTCTTTTTATGCATTAATGGGCAGTTTAGAGGATATGAAGAGCGTATTTCTTGCAAAGGGAATAGTGGACCTGTGCAGGATAATGCAAAGTGATACAGAGCTAAACACAGTTTAAAGGATTTTGTGTTCATTGCAAGAATGTTCAAGTACAGATAAGTGCTATATAGATTAAGCATTTATTATACATCTGTTTAGAAATTACAAGTATCAGACTTAAAATTTACTGCTCAGAGTCAGTATTAAAGGCCTCCGGAGAAATTTTTTGTAAGGCTTCTTCAATATAGAGCTTGTGGAGGGGTGCGCTGGGTATAAGGTATTTCTTTTCATCAGTTGTCTGCAGGGCACCCTCGAATCCCCTCTGAGAATGTTTACTGAGCTACTTAGTTATTCTGTTTAAGATCTTCATTTGTTCTGCAGCTCATTTCTCATCTTCTGTCTCTTTTAATTGAGACAGTTCTTGGTTCAGTTTGTTGGCTCGGATAGTCTGTTCGTGTGCAATGTTGACCAACATATTGAAATGTCGTTGTAGTATGTGGAAGTGAAAGTGGAACTCATCTAGGCTAGCGAGGGTGGTCTCTTTTAGAGCAGTGTGGGCGTCTATAACATCCTCCATGGGTTGGAATAATTCACCTGTGTGAAGGTGCCAATAACATTCTTTTTGTTTCCACTTGCGGAGTTCAGATTTTTGGAGGGTTATAGTTTTTTCTGATGTTTTAATTTGCTTTTGTAGCTGCCTTATATGTGTATCTTAAGGGAGAGCTCTTTTTGTTCTGATAATATTCGTTCTTGGTCGACAGAGTAAGTCTCAACCTGAAGTTGTAGCCAGTGTAGTTTTTTCTGAAGTACGTCTTCTTTTGTTGCTTGGTCTGGGGGAGTAGCAAAGTCAGTCTGTATGCTCAGGTTCTTCAGAATCAACTTGTATGCCCTTAGAAGAGGTGGAGGGTATTCTTTATGCCTAATGTATGGCTCGAAAATTAAGTTAGTATTATAGGGAAGAAGGGTGGTCAATAATTCTAAGGCATTTTGTGCTTATTACAGAGTCTAAGGGCTGATGAAAGTGTTCTTATGTGGGTTATCAATTTTTCTAAAGAGTTTCGGGCTATATAATAGTCTATGGCAGAAGGTTATATGGTTTTTTCTAAGGTATTTTATGTTTTATGCAGAGATTGAAGGGTTTCTTATATTATTTTATGCAAAAGGGTTATCAAATTTTTATACGACATCGTATGCTTGATATTAATGGCATTCATGCTGATGGTTATTAGGCTTGATCAAAATTCTTTTTCAATGGTATTCTTTCTAAGGTATGACAAGTTTGGTGTTATTTCTTTTAAGTGTTGAATACTAACTCAGGCTCTGCACCTACTATAACAGCCTAAGGGCTAGATAGCTTTATTCCCCTATGGAGAATTATAACGCCTCTATATGGTATATGTAAAATGTTCTCACAACTCTCCTATAACAGCCTAATGGCTAGATATGCTATTTTCCCCCATGGAGAACTATAACGCCTCTATATGGTGTTAGTAATAGATGAGAGATGTCCTAAGGCAATCGCCTTATGTATGAACCATTTATATGATAAATGAAGATTCACTATTTGAGTATATATGTTTTCATGTATTTGATTGGATCTTAAACTCATCTACTGAATGTCCACGATACGATTCACAGCATGAGAGAATTTGTGATTGGATCACAACTAGTGAGTAATCTACATGTGTAATTGTGATGTATCGGAATTATCCCTAGTCGATGAATTGATGGAATTGGACACCATCAATTCTGTCGAGACTAGCACGAGGTATACTCCTTGGTGTATCCAAGCAGCTGATTCTCACTGGCTGGAGACATTGTGATGTTCGGAGTTGATCGTGAATGCTAGTTATGGTAACTAGTTCATTGGAGTGACCAGCTGTAAGACTTCATATGGTTCTCTGCATATATAGATATGTCAATGAAGTTCTTACTGTAGCTTAAGTACGATGTTCCTTTGACTTGCGGTATTCAAGTCATCTTGATCATGGAGACTTATGCTTTGACATCTTAAGCAAACATCTCTAAGGAGATGTGGATCCGGGATGATTGGGTATAAGTCGAAGTGATCGAAGGTGTTTGAATAGCCTATAAAGGATTGACCACTCCTTGCGAGGAGATGTATACCCATGGCAACTTGTCAGATTGTTACTAAAGTCTTTGGCCAAAGCATTACATGTTTAGAGTAAGGTACTCTTCAATACATGTGCAGTAACAAGAATCCGTAGGACGAGGAAATGATACTTGGGCTAGGTGTGACGTAGTCATCCTAGTGGGGACTGACACTATAGACCATGTCCTGAACCAAGTGGGTATAAGATGAGTGAAGGGAATGGGGCACGAATCATTCGAGCTGCTGAAGGGTTTCAGAAATAGTTCTGGATCAATCGTTGATCTTTTCGGTTAATTGGGGATCATGATGTACTACTAGGTGCCACTCATGATCGTTCTATAATTAATGATTAATTATAGACGGCCAACATAAATCGAGAACCTATTTGGTCACACGTATAATGAGCGTAATCCAAAGGATTTAAAACGAGCTTGAGAATGAGATTCTCAGACCGAGAGAAACTAGGTTTGGTTGGACCAAACATGAAGCGAGCATGAAATCGTTTCAGTCGCAATGGAAGCGTGGATGGGCAGTGTCTTATGATGACATAATGGATGAACCAAAATGGTTTGGTTCTAATCCAATGGAGGAGAATAAACCAAAGGGTTTGGTTTATTTTAAACGAATGAACCAAAAGTTGGTTTGGTTCATTTTAACTTAAAATAAACCATCATGGTTTGGTTTATTTTAACTTATCTTAATGGAGCGGGTTAACGGGCCTAATGGTTATGATCCAATAACCATTAAGAGAATTAGTTCTCTATAAAGAGGGCTTAAGGGATAATTAAGCCCTAATCCAAAACCTAGCTAGGTTGCGCCCAACCTCTTGTTGCGCCAACCTCCATTGCCGCCCGACCCTTGTGCGCCGTCCAACTCTTCTTGCGGCGTCAAGCTTCAGCCGGTGATCCTCCGGCGACCCTCGGTGATCTTCCTAGGTTTGATCAAGGTGAGCACTTCTTCCCTTGGTTGGCGGCGCCTATCTCCTCCACCAAAGCTGTCAGTTTTCTGGACAGCTTGTTTCTCGTCGGGCGTCGTTTGGGCGGCGGTTGGAGCTCCGACAGCGGCTAACTTACGAGATTCGATCTCGGTAATCCTCTGAGGTGGAGGGCGAAGGATTAAATCAATTGGTTGTGAATACCTCTCCGGAGAAGCGAGTTTTGAGGACTCGTCTTAGGATCCGAATTTGGATTCGGATCGTGATCATCTCTCGATCACGTCGTCTTCAACATGAGGCTAGTAACCCGTACGAAGACGAAGCTCGTGGCTTAGCGAAGTCATCCCGAGGATACTCGGCGTGGATACGGATAGAGACGATTCTAGCGAGGATCGTTCCGGTTGATGCCGTTCCCGCTACACGTAATACGAAAGGTATAACGTAGTTAAATTTCCTTTTATTGAAAATTTAAATTTACGGTTATATCTACACTTGTTGTACTATGCATGCGTGTGTTGTAATAAATGTAGATTTATTATTTTTATTTCTTCCGCTGTGCGCATGTTTACGAAACATGTACGAACACACACACGCCGCGGTGCCGGAAACCCAACAGTGGTATCAGAGCCCAGGTTGTGTTTTGACATAATCGTAAAATGGTTTTGCGATAGTCATAATGTTATTTCTGGAAATTTTCTAATTTTGGAAATTTAGAAGTATTTATGGAAAATTTTCAATTTTGGAAAGTCTAGAAGTATTTATGGAAATCTTCCACTTTTGGAAAGTTGGAAGTATTTATGGAAATTGATATTTTCCATAAATAAAATATTTGATTAGATTCTTGAAATTTGTTTCCTAATTTAATCATGATTTGATTTGGGAAGTCAAATCTTAAAAATATTTTATTTCTATAAGTAGTTTTGATGATTTAGGAAATTGGTTTCCTAAATTGATTTTCCTTAATCAATTAATTCCATAAATAAAATATGTGATTAGATTTGGAAATTTTTTTCCTAATTTAATCATGATTTGATTTGGAGAATCAAATCTTAAACATATTTTATTTCCATAAATAGTTATGACAAATAAGGAAATTATGTACATGACATAATTGTATGTCATGTAATTGCATTAGATGCATATCATTATGCCATGCGTGTCGTGACATGTAGATGTATGTCATGTCATGTAGATAATAGTTATTTGCATGCAAAGAGGATGAGACATAAAAACCCTTACTCAATATTAAAGTATACACCTTCCATTAATATGGTTAGAACCAGAGTTTCGTTTCTTGTTTGGGTTGTTGGACTCTCTCAAGCCCACTCAAACGAACATGTTCAAACCATGGAATAGTTTAATACTAATATGGTAAGAGTCAGAGGTCAATCGTTAGCTTTGGTTGTTGGACTCTCTCCAAGCTGGGCTAATTGGTTGAATGCGCTCTAACCATATTAAAACTATTTCTCGATTAATGGGTTGACTTTAACCTGGAGCATCGGCTTGTTGGACTCTCTCCAAGGTCGATGTAAAGGGAGGTGAAGTTGGGTGCTATGCATATGATGCATACTTGTTAATGTGTTAACAACCCGACGTATGTGTGAACATTCAATTAGTTGATAGCACATTGTGATAGTTGCATATACGTGATATGCAATCGGTATAGATGATACCTACTGTCGTAGTTATGAATGGCTTGTTGGACTCTCTCCAAGGTTGTTCATAACTATGATGGATATCAGCCCATTCGGATATGGACCTACAATCTCCCGAAGTGATTTTGGGGTTTTTGAAATTCGAAAAATGAATGGGATTTATAAATGTATATTGATGCATTTTAAAATCATCTTTCTCATATATGCTCGTTTTGTATTTCTAAAATTGATCATGATGTCTTTAATTTGCATTCCATTTTGGATTCGAATAAATTGACTGGGCCGAACTTCTTGGACTGCTTAGAAACTTGAGAATTGTTCTCAAGGTGAAAAGCTTGCGTATGTCCTCGAAGCGCCTCTTCCCGCCCATCCTAGTGACGATGCAACTCCGGACCAATTGTTGGTCTATCAGAAACATGTGACTGATTCTGAACTGACAAGTTGCATCATGCTAGCCGCGATGGAACCCAAGCTACGAAAGCAGCATGAGCATATGGATGCTCATATCGTAGTCCTTCATCTTTATGAGTTTTTTGATAAGCAAGTGAGATTCAAAAGGTTCGAAGTCTCCAAGCTCCTCTTCACCTCTGAGATGCAAGAAGGTTCATCTGTGGTACTGCTCAACATGCTGAAGACTGTGGAGCCTTCTGAGAAGCATGAGTAATGGACAGTGTTGTTAGTTGATTCCTCGAAGAAAGGTTCTAAGAGGGAGTCAAAGGAATAACAGAAGGGGATGAAGAAAAAGGGCTAAAAAAAAGGCAGAACCAGCTCAAAAGGGCACTTGCCATCATTATGGCAAATAGGGCCATTTGCGAAGAAAGTGCAAGATTTATCTTGAGTCTGTGAAGAAGAATAAGGCATAAGATGCCCCATCTTTTTCATATATCTTCGTTATTGATTGTCATTCTATTTCCTCAGACACTTGGGTATTGGATACTGGGTGTGGCTCACATATATGTAATGACATACATGGGCTAAGGAATAGAAGAAGACTCATCAAGGGAGAGTCAAATTTACGTGTTGGGAATGGAGCAAAGGTTGCTGCACTCGCCATCGGAATGTATTTGTTGAAACTCTCTGCAGGACTTGTCTTAAAACTGGACAATTGCTTTTATGTTCCTTCGTTGATAAAGAACATCATTTCTATTTCTTGTTTAAATAGAAATGGTTACCATTTGACTTTTAGTAACAATTGTTGTTACATAACTTTGAATGGAGTTCTTTATGGGACTGGAACTTTAAGCAATGATATTTATACGTTGGACGTATCCAGTGACATTTTCAATATCGAAGCGAGCAACAAGCGTGCTCGAAAGGATAATCAATTAGGCTCCTATATGTGAAATTGTCGTCTTGGCCATGTAAGCAAGAAACGCATGTCTGAATTACACCGATGTGGAATTCTGGAATCGTTTGAATTGGATTCATACGATACATGCAAATCATGCTTAAAAGGTAAGATGACTAAGTTACCTTTTACAGGAAAAGGTGAACGAGTGGGAGAGTTACTAGGTCTAATACATACTGATGTATGTGGACCTATGTCAACTCAAGCTTTAGGAGGCTATAGCTACTTCATTACCTTCACCGATAATCACTCACGGTTTGGGTATGTGTTCTTGATGAAACACAAGTCTGAAGGCTTTGAAAGGTTCAAAGAATTCAGAAATGAAGTAGAGAAACAACATGACAAGTGTACTAAAATACTTCGATCGGATCGAGGTGGTGAATACTTAAGTCAAGAGTTTCTTGATTATCTAAGAGACAATGGCATATTGTCTCAATGGACTTCGTCGTATACACCACAGCATAATGGTGTATCTGAGAGGCGTAACTGGACCTTGTTGGACATGGTCAGGTCAATGATGAATCATGCGAATCTTCCCAAGTCCTTTTGGGGCTATGCACTTCAGACAGCTGTTTACTTGTTAAACAGAATGCCAACCAAGGTAGTCTCTACTACTCCATATGAGATATGGAATGGTAAGAAACCTCATGTATCTTACTTGAAGATATGGGGTTGTCCTGCTTATGTGAAGCGGACTGTATCAGACAAATTGGATGCTAAGTCTGATAAATGTCTATTTATTGGATACCCTAAGGAAACAAGGGGTTACCAATTCTATCATCTTGTGGAACAAAAGGTGTTTGTTTCAAGGCATGCTGTGTTTCTAGAGAAAGAGTTTCTCTTGCAAGAAAACAGTGGGAGTGTCGTCGAGCTTGAGGAGGCTCGAGAGACTCAAATAGACATTAATGAGATACAGTGAAGCACAACAATGACAACTCATAGTGATGAGAAATCGACCTATTTGTAACACCACATCTTCGTAGATCTGGTAGAACACGCAATATTCTGAGAGATATGGATTTCTCGTAAGTGAATCGAGCGGCGTGTTACTCATTGATGATGAGAGCCTACCAGGTTATGAAGAAGTGCTGACAAGTTCAGAAAGGGATAAGTGGCTTGGTGCCATGAAGTCGGAAATGGATTCCATGTATGAAAACCAAGTTTGGAACTTGGTTGACCCACCTGAAGGCATAAAGCCTATAGGGTGCAAGTGGATTTTCAAGAAGAAAACCGACATGGATGGTAATGTGATTACCTATAAGGCTAGATTGGTGGCGAAAGGATATCGTCAAAAGCAAGGTGTTGATTATGACGAAACCTATTCACCAGAGCTATGCTTAAATCCATTCGGATGCTCCCGCCATAGCGGCTCATTATGATTATGAGATATGGCGGATGGATGTGAAAACAACTTTCCTTAATGGAAACTCGTCAAGGGTGTATATGATACAACGAGGGTTTCACATCGGTTGATAAAACCAAGGTATGCAAATTGTGGCGGTCCATTTATGGATTGAAGCAAGCATCCAGAAATTTGGAATATCCGTTTTGATGAGACGATCAAAAGTTTGATTTCTCACAAAATCGAGCGAACCTTGTGTGTACAAGAAGGTTAGTGGGAGTGCAGTCGTGTTCCTAGTATTGTATGTCGATGACATATTACTTATAGGAAACGATGTTTCAATCTTACAGTCAGTTAAGGTTTGGTTATCCAAGACATTCTCCATGAAAGACCTGGGAGAAGCAACCTACCTCCTCGGGATTAAGATCTATAGAGATAGATCGAAACGGTTGCTTGGTCTTTCGCAGTCTACATATATAGACCGAGTGCTAAAGAGGTTTAGCATGTCGGAATCTAAGAAAGTTTTCTTACCCATCGGGCATGGGATACACCTTCAAGTCTATGTGTCCGCCATACGTAAGATTTGCATGAGTAAGATTCCATATGCATCCGCAATAGGATCTATCATGTATGCTATGTTATGTACGAGGCCCGATGTATCGTATGCTCTGAGTGTCACGAGCAGATACCAGTCTGATCCAGGAATGGATCATTGGGTGACTGTTAAGATGATCCTTAAGTACTTAAGAAGAACTAAGGATGCGTTCCTAATATATGGAGAAGGTTACATGGTGATACGTGGGTATACGGATGCCAGATCCGCATGCATAAGGATGATTCCATGTCTTAGTCTGGGTATGTATTCACCTGGAATGGAGGCGCAATAAGTTGGAAAGGTTCCAAGCTTGACACTATAGCGGATTCTGCCACTAAGGCAGAATACATTGCAGCTTTGGAAGCAACAAAGGAAGCGGTTTGGATCAAGAAGTTCATCTCTGAACTTGATGTGGTCTCATCAATGATCCAAACATGTGCTTCGCCGCTATCATCTTATCAGAGAGATCATCAGTAGGAACGAAATACAAATCGAGAAAATTCTCATTGAAAGGAACTTAGCGGATCCTTTGACTAAAGCATTACCTCAAAGTAAGTTTGAGGGTCATGTTAGAGCTTATGGTATTGGATACCGTAGCGATTGACATTAGGCCAAATGGGAGTCTGTTAGTAATATATGAGAGATGTCCTAAGGCAATCGCCTTATGTATGAACCATTTATATGATAAATGAAGATTCACTATTTGAGTATACATGTTTTCATGTATTTGATTGGATCTTAAACTCATCTACTGAATGTCCACGATACGATTCACAGCATGAGAGAATTTGTGATTGGATCACAACTAGTGAGTATCTCTACATGTGTAATTGTGATGTATCGGAATTATCCCTAGTCGATGAATTGATGGAATTGGACACCATCAATTCTGTCGAGACTAGCACGAGGTATACTCCTTGGTGTATCCAAACAGCTGATTCTCACTGGCTGGAGACATTGTGATGTCCGGAGTTGATCGTGGATGCTGTTAGGGCAATCTCTTGCCGTGATATGGTTTTGATGGTGTGGCAAAGGGTTTAAGTTAGTTTGATATGTTGATGTGATATGTGCGTTGAAGTCATGCAGGACTTAGTAATTCGCACATGGAGCCGTGGCGAGTTTCACATCTCATGACTCGTGCCTTGAGTCGGTGAAGGATAGCTTTGCGGAAGCCGTGCGCTTGGAGCATCCGAGGGACCGCCGGACGAGAAGCTTGGAGTGAAGCCGGAGGAAGTAGACTTCGAGGCAAGAGACGCGAAGGAGCATTGCAGAGCCGTGCGCCTGATGCTGCCAAGGGACGTGGCCGAGAACGAAGAGAACTTCGAAGGCGAGGGACTCCGAGAAATGAGAGTGAGCGATTGTAACCCAGGGAAGGGTAGCTCTTAGGTGAAACTTGGCCATTTGGCCAAGTGTCGGATGGGTTTTTCGACACACCGACCGCCATGTCATGGTAGTCGATCGCTTCAGTCGAGTGAGTTCGACCGTATACGATCGACCGATTGGTGGGCAGCCGGATCGCCATACGCGGCCGATCGCTAAGACCATCACGATCAAGGCATCACGATCGATAGATAAGGGTTCGCCATTGAACCGCTCGTGAGCCGATCGGGCGACCGATTGACGAGTAGCAATGATCGATGAGGTCCATCACGATCGCCAAGAGTGCCGCTGACTACAACGGCCGGATCCGACGCGTGTTCGGAGGTCGCTAGGATGCAATGATCGCCAAGGGCGGCAAATCGATGGCGCAAACGGAAGAAGTTAGCCCTCTCTAAAAAAAGAGAGGGTGTAAGCCTTTGAGAGGCTAATGCTCATACTAAAAACGATCTTCCTAGTGCCCCACAAGCTCTAAACTCTTCTTACTTGTCTTTACTTCAATCCTATTGTAAGAAGAGTGATCTTGGTTGTAAAGGTTACCTCCACCTAGCTTTGTGCAAAGGAGAGACCGATAGTGATTGGTTTTGGCGAGTGATTCACCGTGATTTAATCGGACCGTGGATTAGCGGCGAGCTGAACCACGCTATATCTCGGTGTTTGTATTGCTTGCTTATATCTTGCTTGTCTTTTGCTTTGTATTTATATATTCGCTATGCTAATTAGTTTTGTAGACGAGCAATTTACGACGTCAACGATGAGGGCTATTCACCCCCCTCTAGCCGGCCATACCGATCCCTTACAAGTGGTATCAGAGCCGAGGTTGCTTGTCACCGGACTAACCGCCGCAACAAGCCCTACATCTAAAATGGCCGGCTCCAACATCCATCCTCCGAAGTTTGAAGGAGAATTCGCTTGGTGGAAGAAGCGAATGGAGGTATTTTTCGAAACGGATTTTGATATAATGATTACAATGGAATCCGGTTTCGTTTTGCCTAGGGATGAAGAGGGGAAGCCAATAGAGAAATCTAGGTGGACCAAGAGGCAAAGAGAGGAGCACCTTGCAAACTCCAAAGCCAAGCACCATCTCTACAATGTGCTCCCTCAACAAGAGATCAACCGGATCGGAGAATGTGCTAGTGCCAAAGAGATGGGGGAGAAGCTTATAGAACTCCATGAAGGCACATCCGAGGCCAAGCTAGCAAGGAGAGACCTCCTCCGCTCCCAACTATCCAATATAAAACTAGAAAAGGGAGAAAAGGTAACCTCACTACACTCTAGGTTTAAAGAAATTTTAATTGGGCTAACAAGTGTAGGTGAGAAGCTATCAAACCGGGATATGGTAATGAAGGCCATAGATGCCTTTCCCCGGTCCTCAAAATGGAGCTCCATGGTGGATTCATTCTACATCTCCAAGAACTTGGAAGTAAGTACCTTGGAGGAATTTTTCTCAACAATGGAGCTCCACGAAACTAGGCTTGAGGGAATACAAGAGGAGCCTAAAATTCAACCTCAAGAGGAGTAGCATTATTGGCAAGTAAGGAAGAAGAAGATGGAAATCCTCCTCCTCCGATGATTTGCCGCCTTCCTCCTCCTCCATGGATAGCACCAAGAAGCCTATATGGTAAGGAGGGTAAGACGTGCATTTAAGAATTTTAGATTTGATAAATCTAATGATAGGAATAGAAGACCAAGGGGGAAGGTCATATGCTATAATTGCCAAGGAGATGGACACATAAGGGACAATTGTCACATCCTAAACAAAAGCAAAGAATAGAAGAAAAAGAAAGAAGAGAAGAGGAAGAAGAAGAAGGGGAGCAAGAGAAAGGAAGAGGAGAAGAAAACAAAGGAGAAGGGAAAGGCTAAGGCTCTCAAGGCAAGGACTTGGGATGATCCATCCTCATCCTCCTCCTCATCATCGGATGAGGAGAATGCCTTTGTCACCAATTTGGCCTTGATGGCTTTTGATGACTTGGATTGCTCTTCATCCGAAAATGAAGGATCAAGCTCAAATGGGGAGAGCTCAAGTGAAGGGGGAGCCTCCTCCACATCATCTTCCACATCCTCCTCATCCGAAGAAGAAGAGGACATGGAAACTATGGTAACAAATCTAACCCCTAAGAAAATAGTCTCCATGGTTTCTAGCTTAACTAAAGATTTATTTAGGCAAAGAAGAAAAATAAATGCATGCTTGATCAAATTAAGGAACTAGAACAAAAATTAGAAAAGGCATGCTTAAATGATAATATTTCTTCTAGCTTAGATGATGCATGCTCACATGACCTTTATATACCTATGGATGTTAGTGATGCATGTATAAATGAAAATAGGGCTTTAAGGGAAAAGGTAGATTATTTAACAAAAGCCCTAGAAAAATTCACTATTGGCTCCAACACCTTAAATATGATCTTAGGGAGCCAAAGAGCTAGTTTCAACAAGAAAGGCCTAGGCTACAAGGAAAAGAAAAATGAAAAGGCCTACAAATGCCTAATAGCTAGGGGACAAGATAAAAAGAAAGCAATAGCTAGAAAATGGATCCCCAAGGAATATTTAGTGAACCCAATAGGAAAGAACTTATTTTGGGTTCCAAAATCCATCCTTAAGGGTTAGAAAACCCCTAGGGTAGTCAACCATATGAACTTGACCTATATCATATTTTGGTTGACTTAGGATGACGGGACAACATTTTTTAGATAGTGTTGGGTGATGATAACGTACCCATAAATAGGTAATAATGCTTAAATCATGATGATTGATGTAATTCCTATGTATGTTTTAAATCATGATTTATAATTTTGATATTTGGCATGTTATCATGAGAAATAGGTTTAAATCATGCTTTAGGTGATAATTTGTTTATTATCATCATATATTACCTAATGCATGGTTATAAATTGATGAAAACATGTAATTCATGATCATAATGTAGAATTAATTTATATATGTCATTATGATCATGTAGGATGTTAGGTTGATACTTAACCATGATAGAATTGCATGAATATATGGGTTAAGTATATACAAATACCCCCTAGGATACATCTCACACTCACTATAGGCTAACTTGATTGCAAACTTAGCATGGGTGAGATATTAGGATGATACAAATGTCCACTAATGCCTATGGCATTTAGATGGTCATTTAAAGTATCAAAATAGCAATAATAGACCAATCATGGGGAAGGCTTATGTTTAATTCATAGACATATTGCCCAAAGATCATGGTTGGATATTTCATATATTTTCAAAACAATTTCTTACCTTAAAATACATGTATTCATGTTTTGAAACAATTGGATGCAAAACTAGGTAGCTAACTTGATACTAGAATGATCAAAAACCTAGTGGTTTTTAGAACTTTTGGATTTTTGGCAAAAACAAGAAAATATAATGAGTTTTCATGAAAAACTATTTTTCCTTGATAGATATACTTAAAAGAAATATGTTCCCAAAATTTCTGGAATTTATAATGCATGTCTGAAATTCGTCCAGAAAATCAGAAATATGGATTCATTTGTGCATCATTGCCATATCGATACTTGATCATTGGTGGCTGTAAATCAGAATATTGAAGGCCGAATTCAGTTTGTAAACCTCCTACAAGTGGTAGAAATATACTTGATGCCACCAACAAATGGTACCCAATTTTTAAATCAACTTGACATATTTTTCCTCCATTATACTTGATGCCATGAGCTTATAACTTAGTGTTAATCTTTTGATGGTGTCAAAGGGGAGAAATAAGTATGTTTAAGTTAATCACATTAGGGAGAAATATATGTAGGGGAGAAATATATTGTAGGAGAGAAATATATGATAGGGAGAAAATTTGCATAGAGAATTTCATGGATTAAGGGGGAATTGCATGTTGTTATATCATGTTTATCTTTACATGCTTTCTTACCTTAGAATTTATATCAAATGTTTTTACCTAACTTAAACGGATTGCCACACATCAAAAAGGGGGAGATTGTTAGGGCAATCTCGTGCCGTAAGATGGTTTTGCGGGTGTGGCAAAGGGTTTAAGTTAGTTTGATAGATTGATTGGATCTGTGCGTTGAAGTCGTGCAGGACTTAGTAATTCGCACATGGAGCCGGGGCGAGTTTCACATCTCATGACTCGTGCCTTGAGTCGGTGAAGGATAGCTTTGCGGAAGCCGTGCGCTTGGAGCATCCGAGGGACCGCCGGACGAGAAGCTTGGAGTGAAGCCGGAGGAAGTAGACTTCGAGGCAAGAGACGCGAAGGAGCATTGCGAGCCGCGCGATCGCCAAGGGGACGGGCCGAGAACGAAGAGACTTCAAGGCGAGGGACTCGAGAAATGAGAGTGAGCGATTGTAACCCGTGTGGAAGGGTAGTTTTAGGTGAAACTTGGCCATTTGGCCAAGTGTCGGATAGGTTTTCGACACGACCGACCGCCATGTCATGCGGTCGCTTCCGAAGTCGAGTGAGTTCGGTATACGATCGATCGGATTAGGCGCAATCGCCATACGCAAGGGCCGATCGAAAGACCATCATCGATCAAGGCCAAGGCTCATCGATCGATAGATAAGGGTTCGCCAGCATTCGGAGCCGGGCCGATCGACTACGGAGGCGGCGAAATCGACCGATGAGGTCCATCACGATCGCCAAGAGTCCGCTGACTACAACGGTCTGGGATCCGACGTGTTCGAGGCCGCTAGTAATGCGGCATCGCGCAAGGGCGTAGTCGAATCGATGGCGCAAACGGAAGAAGTTAGCCCTCTCTATAAAAAGAGAGGGTGTAAGCCTTTGAGAGGCTAATGCTCATACTAAAAACGATCTTCCTAGTGCCCCACAAGCTCTAAACTCTTCTTACTTGTCTTTACTTCAATCCTATTGTAAGAAGAGTGATCTTGGTTGTAAAGGTTACCTCCACCTAGCTTTGTGCAAAGGAGAGACCGATAGTGATTGGTTTTGGCGGAGTGATTCACCGTGGACGAATCGGACCGTGGATTAGCGGCGTAGCCGTGAACCACGTTATATCTCGGTGTTTGTATTGCTTGCTTATATCTTGCTTGTCTTTTGCTTTGTATTTATATATTCCGCTTGCGCTAATTAGTTTTGTAGACGAGCAATTTACGACGTCCAACGTACGAGGGCTATTCACCCCCTCTAGCCGGCCATACCGATCCCTTACAGATGCTAGTTATGGTAACTAGTTCATTGGAGTGACCAGTTGTAAGACTTCATATGGTTCTCTGCATATGTAGATATGTCAATGAAGTTCTTACTATAGCTTAAGTGCGATGTTCCTTTGACTTGCGGTATTCAAGTCATCTTGATCATGGAGAGTTATGCTTTGACATCTTAAGCAAACATCTCTAAGGAGATGTGGACCCGGGATGATTGAGTATAAGTCGAAGTGATCGAAGGTGTTTGAATAACCTATAAAGGATTCACCACTCCTTGTGAGGAGATGTATACCCATGGCCTCTCGTCGGATTGTTACTAAAGTCTTTGGCCAAAGCATTACATGTTTAGAGTAAGGTACTCTTCGATACATGTGCAGTAACTAGAATCCATAGGACGAGAAAATGATACTTGGGCTAGGTGTGACGTAGTCAGCCTAGTGGGGACTGACACTATAGACCATGTCCTGAACCAAGTGGGTATAAGATGAGTGAAGGGAATGGGGCACGAATCATTCGAGCTACTGAAGGGTTTCAGAAATAGTTCTGGATCAACCGTTGATCTTTTCGATTAATTGGGGATCATGATGTACTACTAGGTGCCACTCATGATCGTTCTATAATTAATGGTTAATTATAGATGGCCAACATAAACCGAGAACCTATTTGGTCACATGCATAATGAGCGTAATCCAAAGGATTTAAAACGAGCTTGAGAATGGGATTCTCAGACCGAGAGAAACTAGGTTTGGTTGGACCAAACATGAAGCGAGCATGAAATCGTTTCAGTCGCAATGGAAGCGTGGATGGGCCGTGTCTTATGATGACATAATGGATGAACCAAAATGGTTTGGTTCTAATCCAATGGAGGAGAATAAACCAAAGGGTTTGGTTTATTTTAAACGAATGAACCAAAAGTTGGTTCGGTTCGTTTTAACTTAAAATAAACCATCATGGTTTGGTTTATTTTAACTTATCTTAATGGAGCGGGTTAACGGGCCTAATGGTTATGATCCGATAACCATTAAGAGAATTAGTTCTCTATAAAAGAGGGCTTAAGGGATAATTAAGTTCGAATCCAAAACCCTAGCAAAGGTTGCCGCCCACCTCTCCTTGGAGACTCTCGGCGCCAACCCTAGCTTGCCGCCCAGCCCTTGTGCCACCGTCCAACTCCTTGCCGGCGTCCAAGCTTCAGCCGGTGATCCTCCGGCGATCTTCCTAGGCTTCGGTGAAAAGGTGAGCACTTGGCTTCCTTTGTTGGCCGGCGCCTATCTCCTCCACCAAAGCTGTCCAGTTTTCTGGACAGCTTGTTCTCCTCTCGTCGGAGCGTCGTTTGGACGACGGTTAGATCTCCGACAGCGGCTAACTTACCGGGGATTCGATCTCCGGTAATCCTCTGAGGTGGAGGACGAAGGATTCGTCAATCGGTTGACGAATACCTCTCCGGAGAAGCGAGTTTTGAGGACTCGTCTTAGGATCCGAATTTGGATTCGGATCGTGATCATCTCTCGATCACGTCGTCTTCAACACGAGGCTAGTAACCCGTACGAAGACGAAGCTCGTGGCTTAGCGAAGTCATCCCGAGGATACTCGGCATGGATACGGATAGAGACGATTCTAGCGAGGATCGTTACGGTTGATGCAGTTCCCGCTACACGTAATACGAAAGGTATAACGTAGTTAAATTTCTTTTTATTGCAAATTTAAATTTACGGTTATGTCTACACTTGTTGTACTATGCATGCGTATGTTGTGTGTATTGTAATAAATGTAGATTTATTATTTTTATTTCTTCCGCTGTGCGCATGTTTACGAAACATGTACGAACACACACACGCCGCGGTGTCGGAAACCCAACATATGGCATATGTAAATGTTCTCACAGCTCTCCTATAAAAGCCTAAGGGCTAGATAGCTATTTTCCCCCACGGGGAACTATAACGTCAGTTATAATGGACAGGTAACATGCTAACAAGGCTCAACGCCTCCAGTATTCTAAGGCATAAATGCCTCCTACAGTATTCTAAGGCATAAATGCCTCCTACAGTATTCTAAGGCATAAACGCCTCCTACAGTATTTTAAGGTATAAACACCTCCTACAGTATTCTAAGACATAAACGTCTCATACAGTATTTCAAGGCATAAAGGCCTCCTATAGTATTCTAAGGCATAAACGCCTCCTACAACATTCTAAGGCATAAACGCCTCATGCAACATTTTAGGCATAAACATTTCATACAATGTTAAGGATCGGTGACTCATACAGTGTTCAGGATGTAATACACAAGGAATGATGTTTAGTATAACAGTATGGTAGAATAGGGTGTTGAAGATTGATATGATGGGGTCGCGGTTTACAGAGCAGTTAGAAGGGTTGCAGAGCAGTATGTTTGTTTGCAGAGCAGTTAGAAGGGTTGCAGAGTAGTATGTTTGTTTGCAGAGCAGTTAGAAGGGTTGCAGGGCAGTATGGGTGTTGGCAGAGCAATTAGAAGGGTTTCTAGAGCAGTATGTTTGTTTGTAGAGCAATTAGAAGGGTTGCAGGGCAGTATGGGTGTTTGCGGAGCAGTTAGAAGGGTGGCGGGGCAGTATGTGCGTTTGCTGAGTAGTAAAGTCATTTCTAGAGCAGTCTATGTAAAACTTCATTCGACTTCGTTTTTCAGTTTTACTAAAGAGGGAAAACTTATAATGAGTGTGAGGGCTCCTTTTTAGTCAAGGTAGGGCAGTTTTATGGAAGGTACTTGTAAAATTTCACTCGACTTCGCTCTTCAGTTTTACTAAAGAGGGGAAACTTATGATGGGTGTGAGGGCTCCTTTTTAGCTAAGGCAGGGCAGTTTTTTTTTTGGAAGGTACTTGTAAAACATCACTCGAGTTCGCTCTTTAGTTTTACTAAAGAGGGGAAACTTATGATGGGTGTGAGGGCTCCTTTTTAGCTAAGGCAGGGCAGTTTTTTTGGAAGGTACTTGTAAAACTTCACTCGACTTTGCTCTTCAGTTTTACTAAAGAGGGGAAACTTAAGATGGGGTCAGAGTTTTTTAGGACAAGTACAAAGATTCTCAAGCAATCAGTATAATTCCTTCTTGAAGTTTCGTATCTTTCCAGAGTAGTGTGTTGAGTTCCAGGGTAGTTTGGTAGCTGTCCAGAGTTGTATGTTGAGTTCAAGGGCAGTGTAGCATATTTCTAGGGCAGTATGTTAAGTTCCAAGGCAGTTTGATAATGTTCCAGAGCAGTATGTTGAGTTCCAGGATAGTTTGGCAGTGTTCAGAGTCGTATGTTAAGTTTCAGGGCAGTGTAGCATCTTTCCAGAGCAGTTGGTGAAGTTCTAGGGTAGTTTGGGTATTTTAGCTTCTTTGTAGAATAGTATGTCTATTTCCAGGGTGGTTGGACACTGGTCCAGAGTAGTATGTTTATTTCCATGGCAGTTCGGCACCGTTCCAGGGTAGTTTGCTTAATTCCAGGGCAGTTTGACATGGTTCCAATCTAGTATGTTAAAATTTAGGGTGGTATAAGGAGTTCCAAGAGGTATAAGGAGTTCTGGTGGTATAACAGCCTGCATTGGTATAAGTAGTTCTGGTATGAGGTATAAGCGATTCAGATGGTATAAGCGTGTGGTAGTATAAGCAGTTCCAGAGCGGTATAAGGAGTTTCAGGGTGGTATAATCTGTTCCAGGGTAGTATAAGCTGTTCCAGGGCAGTATAAGCAACTCTAGGGTTGTTTATGTAATTTCAGAGCAGTCTATATAATTCCAGGGCTGTTTATGTAATTCACGACTGAGATGTGTATTTCTCGACTGACCTCGGTACATACCTCGTACTCAGACCTTCTCAATCACCAAATTACCAGTTTCTTCCTCATTATGTATAACAATTATTTCTTAATATCTCAAGGGGCATTATTGTAACATCCCAAATTTTAATTCCTATATTTTTATTAGAGGAAAATAGAAATAAGAATAGAAGTAATAAAAATAGGAATAGAATAATAATAATAATAATAAAAGAAATAATTGGTTCGTTAGCCGAGGCTCGAACCATGAACCGTTGATTTAAAGGAAATAAAAAAAAAGATAAAAGAAAAGAAAACCGGACAAGAAGGGGTGAGTCACCAAAAATCCAATAAAAAAAATTATAGGATTAGGGAGAAGTCACGAATTTAATTGAAGAAAGAATTAATTCTGTTAAAGAGAAAAATTTAAGGAAAATTTATAAGGGAATAAAAATTTTATATGATTAGGGAGAAATCACGAATTTAATTGAAGAAGGAATTAATTCTGTTAAAGAGAGAGATTTAAGGAAATTTATAAGGGAATAAAAATTTTATATGATTAGGGAGAAGTCACGAATTTAATTGAAGAAGGAATTAATTCTGTTAAAGAGAGAAATTTTAGGAAATTTATAAGGGAATAGGTTAAGCCTTGATGGTTATAAATTTAACCTCCCTAATACCCTAGAGGACACCTCTCTACTCTCTCTTGGTCCTTCCACCGCCAAACCACACATCAAGGAGAATTTTCTCCTAGGATTGTCTTCTCCGCCGAATCCAAGGAAAGGTGGGATTCAAGAGACCTTGGAGGGCAGCTGCTAGGGCGGGATAGAAGGTTGCATCTCATTAGGTTTTACAAATATAAGTTAAAGCAATCGAAGGTAAGTATTGCTCACCTGCAGTATAAGTAGTTATCGTATATTATTGATATGTTTTTATGTGCATGTTATTTTCAGTTATGCATGATGTTTTCAGTTACGTGATTTTACCGTTATATTATGGATAATCAGCATCATGTTTAGATCCATGATAAGAATGTGATTCATGATCATGCATGTTGTAGATGAGTTGTAGCTTACAATCATATGCATGATATGGAGTAAGATGTAAAAATATTTCCTTTATAAAGAAAATTTAAAGATGCTTCCCGTTCGACTAGGGGATTAAGAGCACAACGATCTTCTTGATATGCTCCCATTTCAGTTTTGGGGGTCAAGAGCATAATGTGGTGCTCCTCATTCGTGATTTAGGGATTAAGAGCATTTCCTTGATGTATAAGAATATAAGTATAAAGGAAGTATTTTACTTTTTGACAGGCATGTAGGGCATCGATTACGCCGAGGCCCTCGATTTGATTACCCTAGTAGGTTCGGTGGTCACACCCTTACCTATTAGGAATGCGCATTGGTACTATGGGCCCATATTCAGGATGATTATTAGTTTGAAGTATCAGTATAATTATAAGTAAAAGTTTACAAAGTTAATCATACCAGGTCACATACACTGTTTACACGATTTAAAATACTTAAGAGCATGATTTATACAAGAGACAAGTAATCGGAGTTATGATTTCCAGTTATGTTTGCATGTGTATCAATGTATCCAGGGCAAGAGAACTAGTTGCATGATTTCATACAGTGCATGTTTTTGTGAGCATAGAAAGTACTTACTAAGCGTTGTTGCTTATAGTTTGCATTTCCTTATACTGCAGATAAAGGTAAAGAAAAGCTTCAGTAAGGTGGCATGGCGGATGAAGTGCTGGGTGTGTGTGGCGACGGAACAGTGGAAGTAAAAGATCCTAAGTGCAGATGTCTAAATCAGATTTTTAGTTTCTTGTTTTCTTTTGAAATTGTTGAAGTTCAACTGGATTATTTATGGTTGAGACCAAAGAATGCTAGAGTCATATTGGGTTAGTTTTCATACTTGCATGTTAGGTGAAGATCTTGAAATGATTATTATTTAAGTGATCTAAAAGTATTTATGATTATTTTAGTTGTTAGCATATTGCATTAGTATATTGCATGAATTAAAGATAAGACAGTAAAGTAGTGACATCTCCCCTGGTAGAGAGTGGAAAGACTAGGGGGGGTGTTACAATTATAGTCAATTAAGCTGGAGAGAAAAGCGGTGGCCACTCCTATATGAAGGGGTGGAAATGAGGAAGCGAGGGATGGAGTTTTCTGGATCTGGTACGTGGAGATAACTCTTCTTCTCCCTTAAGTTGCTTTCCTTTACTTCCTTGTCTTTTACTGTACTCTTTTTATTCCTTCAATGAATACTGACTTGGGCATTGGAGGGGCCGTGCCGGGAAGCCAGCCCATTCCTAATTGCTCACTTCCTTCGCTGATCAAGATCCTTGGTAGCATCTTCACAGATCTTACAGATCTCACCTCTTCTCAGCGAAGAGGAAGAGGAATCCGAGCGTGCCGGAAAAAGGAACACCATCAACCATGATCATCATTCATGTATTTAGGTTAATTAAAATTGATTTTAGGACAATGACATGATTTAAAGTCCCATGTATAAGAGAATCAAATAGAGTTGCCTAGAAAAATGCATGAAACCTTAAGAAACTAAACTCACATCTCACAAAAACATTAGAATGATATGTGTGTATATTGATACACTTTAGACACATGTGAGATGCTAGGAAAATGAGTTAAGTTCAAGGTGCATAGATATTGCATCTAAATGAACTCAAACTCATAATATACCATGGATGAATCATGAGGAAAGCTACTTTATAAGTCATGTACATCTAGCCCATAGACCATGGTTCAAAATATATTTTCAAAAAAATTTTAAAATTATTTTAGAAAACCTTAGTGAAGTCTATCTTTTGATAGTAATCACCATTGATGAAGTTGATACAAAGTAGGCTAAAAATATTGAAATTTTCAATGGTTTTGAACTTTGTATCAATCTCACATTTTAATGGGTACTTTTAATTCAAAATTATTTTCACCCATTGTATTTGATATAAGTATTATATGTATGAATTTTCATGATTTTTTAAATTATATATAATTACTTATAAATTTTTAAAATTCATTTCTGATTTCTGCGTTTGTAAATATTAGTAGACTGCCTCTTAAGGGCAGTCGACAGATGCTGACAGCAGTCGATTGATTGCTGATCAAGTCGACTACTGGGCTGATTTTAGGTAAACGAGGTTTGTTTAGCCCATTTTTAGCCATCCCTAGCTACCCCTAACTGCTCCTAACCCTAAGATATGCTTTGAAAAGCATTGGAAGGGTGAAAATTCATTGGAAATGAATTATGAGAGTTGTTTTGGGTGATGTATCAAATTTTAAGGTGTGTGAAAGTTCAAGTTTGAAATTTTTCTTTTATTTTTAATTTTTTATTGTTCCTATTGGCTTAAGGTCTCTCTAAGAATATTGTTGGTGCAATGGTCAATGGAAAGTAAGCCTTTAGGGGGAGGTTATCCATCAAGGGATGATGGATGAATTTTTCCTCAAAGGGAGAGAGTTAGAGAATAGTAAGGATTGCCTCTCATTTTGTGATATGTGATTTATCACTAAGAAGAGTGAAGACATCCTAAATATTTTTGGACCAAGGGAGATAATGTAAGATCTCATTGGTATATGAGACATTAATATCCTTGGAGGAGATTTTTTTGATGTATGTCAAAAAGGGGAGAATTGATGGCTTGAGTTAGGTAGCCTAACTCAATGGTTTTGTTAATCATAAAAAAAGGATGAGATTGTTGGTCTAATCAGCCTAGGTCATAATTGACCAGACTCGAGTTTGACTCGAGTAGTATTTTGATGTTCGACAAAATGATTGACAATGTGATTGTCATGGTAAGTCCAAGAATTGTCTTGACATTTGAGAAGTCCAAGTCATGTGTACTTTGCAGGTAAAGTCCAAGTCATGTGTACTTGACAATGGAAAGTCTAAGTCATGGGTACTTGGAAATTGGAAAGTCGAAGCATGGGTCTTGGCATGGAAAGTCCAACCATGGGACTTGCCAATGGTAAAATCCAAGTCATGGGTACTTGGAAATGAAAGTCCAAAGGTATAGTCTTAGCGTCATAAGTCCAAGTTGTAGTCTTGGCGGCGTAAAGTCCAAGGGAACTTTGGTGGTGAAATTTTAAATATAGATACTTAGCAATTGGGAAGTCCAAGGGTGTGATATTGGCGGCGTAAAGTCCAAGCTGTAGTCTTGGCGACATAAGTCCAATGTTTGGCGGCGTAAAGTCCAAGCATTTGTCTTGGCAGCGTAAGTCCAAATGTATCTTGGCATACTAGACCCAGTTAGCATGACAATAGCTGATGGAAGCACCTAAAGGCTAGCGTGTGGATGAACAAGTCATGGATGACTTGGAGGGGATCTGTAGGCGTGAGGCTGATGGAGGTGACTAGAAGGCTTATGTAACACCCCCTAGTCTTTCTCTCTACTAGGGGAGATGTCACACCTTTACTGTTTTATTCTAATTTTTTTCCTTATCTTACTCTGACACTATAACTTTAATCATCACCCTATATTACCATCATTCCAAAATTCATGCAATATACTAATGCAATATGCTAACAACTAAAATGATCATAAGGACCTTGACATCACTTAAACAATAATCAATTCAAGATCTTCACATAACATGTGAGTATTAAGACTAACACAACATGACTCTAGCATTCTTTGGTCTCAACCATAGGCAATCCAGTTGAACTCTAACAATATTAGAAAGAAAACAATTAAAAACTTAAAATCTGGTTTAGACATCTGCACTTAGGATCTTTTATTTCCATTGTTCCGTCGCCACGCACTCCAAGCACTTCATCCGCTATGCCACCTTACTGAAGCTTTTCT
Source organism: Wurfbainia villosa (assembly GCA_025175895.1). NCBI lineage: Eukaryota > Viridiplantae > Streptophyta > Magnoliopsida > Zingiberales > Zingiberaceae > Wurfbainia > Wurfbainia villosa. Next base: position 34,379,694 of record CM046002.1, on the reverse strand, counting down.
TTACCTTTATCTGCAGTATAAGGAAATGCAAATCAAAGTACAACGCTTAGTAAGTACTTTCTATGCTCACAAAAATATGCAACGTATGAAATCATGCAACTAGTTCTCTTACCCTTGATACATTGATATACATGTAAGCATAATTGGAAATCATAACTCTGAATACATGTCTCTTGTATAAACCATGCTCTTAAGTATTTTAAAACTTGTAAACAGTGTATCTGAACTAGAATAATTAACTTGGAAAACTTTTACTTGTACTTATACTGATACTTCAAATTAATAATCATCCTGAATATGAGTCCGACATAGTACCAATGCGTGCTTTCCTAATAGACTGGGGTGGCCAACCACCGAACCTACTAGGGTAACTGAAACTGAGGGCCTTGGCCCGTGGGCGAAACTGATGCCCGATACATACCTTTTCAAAAGTAAAATACTTCCTTTATACTTATATTCTTATACATATTGAAAAAAAATGCTCTTAATCCCCTAAACCATGAATGGGGAGCACCATAAAGATTATTATGCTCTTGACCCCCCCCCCCCCCCCAAAAAAAAATTGAAATGGGAAGCATACTAAAGGTCGTTGTGCTCTTAATCCCAAATTCGAACAGACATCATCTTTAAATTTTCTTTATAAAGGAAATATTTTTACATCTTACTCTACATCATGCATATAACTGTAAGCTACAACTCATCTACAACATGCATGATCATAAATCACATTCTTATCATGGATCTAAACATAAAACTGAATAAAACATGACATAACGAGTAAAATCATATAACTAAAAACACCGTGCATAACTGGTTCATATACATGCGTATAAACTGCTCAACCATGTAACTGGAAATAACATGCATATAAAAATATACCAATGACATACGATAACTACTTATACTGCAGGTGAGCAATACTTACTTCATACGCTTTTTCACCAATTTATACCGTTAGATTTCGTAAAGAGAAGACCTCCTACGTGTTCCTTTGCTTTAGCGTGATCCTCTACTAAGTCCTTGAGGAGATCCCTCTTGAAAATATCCTCTTGAATTACCCCACGGTGGAGAAGAAAACGGAAGGGGAGAGGAAGGGGAAGGGTTGGTCGGCGTTTGGAGAGAAGAGGGAGAGATGTGGGTGGCGTGGTCGGCGTGAGGGAGTTTAGGGAAAGGAAAATATATAACTAAGGTTTTCCTTAACTTAATTACCCCTTTAAATGATTAGCCAAATTAACCAACTTCTCCCTTTTTCCCGCCTATAGATATATTCTGTTATATCCTACTCATTGGTAATCTTATGATTTAGTGGTAGGAAGTCTATTCCCCCAAACCAAAGGTTCAGGGTTCGAGCCCCGGCTAACGAACCATTTATTTGAATTTTTATTTTATTCCTATTCTTATTTCAATTTTTTTTCTAAATAAACATATAGGAACTAAAATTTGGGTTGTTACAATCGCTTATACCTTATAAAAGTTTCATCCTCGAAACTTAGAACAACTCTGGATACTTTTGCTTCATGTCACCCTCACGTTCCCAGGTTGCTTCTTCAAATCTTTGACTTTTCCACAAGACTTTTACTAACGGTACTTCTTTATTTCTTAGTTTTTGACTGCTCGATCTATTACCTGAATAGGTCGACTTTCATAGCTTAGATCTGTCTGAATCTGTACCGTCTGTGGCTCAATCACTTGGTTGGTATCTGGGATGTGCTTCTTAAACATTGAAACATGAAATACATTGTGGATAGATGACATCTCCTGTGGTAGCTCTAGCTCATAAGCTACTTTACCAACTCTCTTGGTGACCAGGTAAGGGCCTATATATCTGGGACTTAACTTGTCTTTCTTCCCAAACCTCATTACCCCTTTCATAGGAGCTACCTTAATGAACATCGAATCCTCGACTTGGAACTCTAGGGGTCTGCGTTGGACATCGGCGTAACTCTTCTGTCGACTCTGGGCAGTCTCTATCCTTTGACGTATGTTTTTTATAGCTTTGGTGGCATCATTTATAAAATTAATCTTGAGTCTCATTTCTTTCTTCTCACCACCCTTATACCAATAGATAGGTGATCTGCATCTCCTTCCATACAAGACTTCATAAGGTGTCATTCCAATTGTGGTTTGGTAACTATTATTATAGGAAAACTCTGCCAAACACAAATATTTGCCCCAGCTTTCCTTAAAATCTAAAGCACAAGCTCTTAGCATATCCTCCAAAATCTGATTCACTCTTTCTGTTTGCCCATCTGTCTGAGGATGAAATACAGTGCTGAATCGTAGCTTAGTGTCGAGGGTTGTCTGAACACACTCCCAGAAGTGTGAAGTGAAGTGACTGTCTCTATCAGAGACAATGGTCTTAGGTACTCCATGCAGTCTAATCACTTCCTTGACATATAACTGGGCTAACTGTTCTATGGAGTATGATATTCTGATAGGCATGAAGTGAGCAAACTTTATCAATCTATCGACAACTACCCAAATAGAATTGTAGTCATTGATTGTTTTGGATAGTCCTACTATGAAATCCATGGCTATTTCCTCCCACTTCCATTCTGAAATCTGGATAGGCTGTAGAACTCCTCCTGGTCTCTGGTGTTCTGCTTTCACTCTCTGACATGTCAGACAAGTGCTAACATACTTAGCCACGTCCCTCTTCATACCAAGCCACCATAATTTCCCTTTCATATCTTGATACATCTTGGTGGATCCAGGATGCATCAAATATGGGGTTCCATGAGCTTCTTCTAGGATCTTCTTTCTTAAGTCTGGGTCCTTGGGGATACATAGGCATTCACCCAAATATAATACCCCACTATCAGAGACACGGAATCCTTCATCCTTTCCTTCTTGGATCTCTTGCTTGATCCTTTGGAGGCTAGGATCTTTGTCTTATCTTGCTAATATATCCCCAAACAGTGTAGGTACTATAGTCAAGGGGAGAGCTGTACAGAAATGATCTCAACCCCAAAATTCATTATCTCTTTCTCTAATGGTTGGGATAGTGTTGCTAGGGACATCAAAGTGGCGCATGATTTTCTACTCAGCGCGTTTGCTACTTTGTTTGCCTTTCCAGGATGGTAGTGGATTTCACAGTCATAGTCCTTTACTAACTCAAGTCATCTGCGCTGTCGCATATTCAGATCCTTCTGAGTGAAGAAATACTTCAGACTCTGGTGATCTATGTAAATCTTGCATTGGACTCCATATAGGTAATGTCTTCAAACTTTCAGAGCAAAGACCACTGCTGCCAACTCAAGGTAATGAGTGGGGTAATTTTTTTCGTAGTCCTTGAGTTGCTTAGATGCATAAGCAATGCCTTTACCCTTCTACATAAGTACTGCTCCGAGTCCCATCTTGGAAATCACTATACATATCAAATCCCTCATTACTTTCTGGAAGGGTAAGCACTGGAGCACTTGTGAGCCTCCTCTTTAATTCAAGGAAGCTCTTTTCACAATCTTCGGTCCATTCGAACTTTTTGTTCTTTCTGGTAAGAACCGTCAACGGTGAAGCTATCCTTGAGAAGTTTTCCACAAACTTTCGGTAGTACCCCGCTAATCCGAGGCAACTTCTGACTTCACTGGCATTCTTTGGTTGACCCCAATTACTGACTTCTTCTATCTCTGTCGGGTCTACCATAACTCCATCTTTTGAAATAACATGACCCAGAAACAACATTCGATCAAGCCAAAACTCACACTTGGAGAACTTTGCATATAACTATCTTTACTGAAGAGTTTGCAAGACTGTCTTCAAGTGTTCGACATGTTCCTCCTGGGTTCTCGAGTAGATAAGGATATCGTCAATGAAGACGACCATAAACTTGTCAAGGAACTCCTTAAATACCCGATTCATCAAGTCCATAAACATAGCGGGTGCATTTGTCACTCCGAAGGGCATGACCACGAACTCATAGTGTCCATACCTCGTTCGGAAGGCTATTTTCGGTATATCATCCTCTTTAACTCTTACTTGATGATAACCGGACCGCAAGTCAATCTTGGAGAAGACTGTGGCTCCCCTCAATTGATCAAATAAATCCTCTATCCTTGGCAGAAGATATCCGTTCTTGATCGTCACTTGATTCAAGGCTCGGTAGTCTATGCACATCCTCATAGACTCATCTTTCTTTTTCACGAACAACACTGGAGCTCCCCACGGGGAATGACTAGGGCGGATAAATTCCTTGTCTAGCAACTCTCATAATTATTCCTGAAGCTCTTTCAATTCAGCTGGAGTCATACGATAGGGTGCTTTTGAGATTGGGTGGGTACCAGAAATAAGCTCGATCTCAAACTCAAACTCAACTTCCCTTCTAGGTGCTAGTCCTGGTAGCTCATCAGAAAATACTCCCGGGTAGTCACATACAATTGGGATGTCCTCCAGCTTTTGGCTTCTTTCTTGCTTAGTATCAACTATATATGCTAAATACCCAGTGCATCCACTAGTTAACATCTTCTGAGCTTCCATAGCAGACAATAACTTCTTAGTCTTCTTCCTTGGTTCTCCCATAAACTCAAATTTAGCCTCGGTCTTGGGTTGAAATACTACTTTTCGCTTACGACATTCAATGGAAGCACCATACTTGCTCAGAAAGTCCATTCCAAAGATGACATCATAGTCATGCATGTCCAGCAAGATCAGATCACTATAAAGCTCTCTGTCAGAAATTCTAACCGGCACAGCACACAACCAGTGTGTAGATGTCATTATTTCACCTGAAGATAAGGTCGTTAAAAACTGAATATCTAAGATATATGGAGTTATATCTATCTTCTTAGCAAATGTCATAGACATGAAAGAATGGGTTGCCTCAGTATCAAACAGTACGGTAGCATGCTGACTAAGGATAGGTATCTGACCTGTGACTACTATAGAAGCATTTGCTACCTCTTCCTTGGTGAGGGAGAAGATTCGGGCATTAGGTGTAACTGATGGGGCCTCCAATCTTCCTTGGCTAATGTAAGGACCCTCCAGTGCTCCCTGCATCTGATGTAGCTGAGCTGGTCTACCTCCATACTGAATAGACTGTGGTGGAGGCAAATTGGTCTTGGTGGGGCACTGTTTGGCGAAGTGTCCCTCGACACCACATATATAACACCTGCTCACGCCCTAGCGGCAAACTCCTGGATGCTTCCTCCCACACTTAGAACATGTAGGATACATAGGCTGCTTACTGGTTGAACCTCCCTTTGCATTATTCCACTATTTTCTCTTGTCATTGTTGTTTCGCTTCCAGTTCGAATTACTGCTCTGAGGTTTCTGACCTCCTGAACTTCCCTGGCTTTTGCTTTCTATCGAGGCTAGCTTTTGGTGCTTGATACTATTCATGTAATGCTCCGTGATTAGCGCACTGCTGATTAGCTCTTCAGTGGTCTGTGGTCTATTAACTCCACCAGCCACATTCAGAGCTATCTCCGGTCTTAACATCTTTAGCATCAACCTAACTCTTTCCTTCTCAGTATTGACCAATTCTGGACATAGGCGAGCCAACCTATTGAACTTCTTTACCGCTTTATCTACTAATAAATCCCCTTGTCGGAACTCCATGAACTCATCATAAAGCTTATTGGTGATTCGCATATGGAAGAACTCCTCAAAGAACTCCATCTCAAAGTCCATCCATGACATTTGGTTCACCACCCTCTTGGCCTTTACTCACTCCCACCACATTCTGGCATCTCCGGTCAGACAGAACGAGGCGCACTTAACTTTCTCATTCTCAGGTCAGTCCAGTAGTTCCACTATGCTCTCTACTATCTTGAACCATGCCTGAGCATCCCATGGTTCACTGGCACCGACAAAACTCTCTGGCTTCAACTTTTGCCATTGAATCAGATAGGCCTCTTGCCTCACCCCTCCCACTAGAGTTGTTGGTGGGTCTGGTGGGGCAAAAGATATAGTTAGAATGACATTCTGAGTCACTAGCTGAGTAACAAGATTTTCTCGCTGATTCATCATCAAGGTATTGATGACCTGCTGCTGCTCTACCACTTGCTGTTGGAGCTGAGTGACTATCTGCATACAGGCAGGTGGTGGTACTTCTTCATTCATTTCTTGTCCTCCACAGGGTCTTTCTCGAGGCATTTCCTGCTCTTCATAAGATGATAAAGTGAAACCACTATCAGGCTATTATCACTATTTGTTTTTCATCTTCACATACATATCTAGGTATGCTCTATTACTTACTGTTTATCATCTTCATATATATATATGCGAGCATGTTTAACTCAAAGAGAACATTCTAGGTGAGCATGTTTAACTTAAAAGAAGCATTCCTTACTACTCATAAAGTAAATAAAGCAGATAAATACTTGCTTACTTGGAGGCGGCAGGACTGATGCTCGATGTGTGTGTGACGGAAGGGCGGAACCCGCTCTGATACCATCTTGTAACACCCCCTAGTCTTTCTCTCTACTAGGGGAGATATCACTCCTTTACTGTCTTATTCTTATTTTCTTCCTTGTCTTACTCTGACACTATAACTTTAATCATCATTCCATATTACCATCATTCCAAAATTCATGCAATATACTAACGCAATATGCTAACAACTAAAATGATCATAAGGACCTTGACATCACTTAAATAATAACCAATTCAAGATCTTCACATAACATGTGAGTATTAAGACTAACCCAATATGACTCTAGCATTCTTTGGTCTCAACCATAAGCAATCCAGTTGAACTCCAACAATATCAGAAAGAAAACAATTAAAAACTTAAAATCTGGTTTAGACATTTGCACTTAGGATCTTTTATTTCCACTGTTCCGTCGCCACACACTCCAAGTACTTCATCCGCTATGCCACCTTACTGAATCTTTTCTTTACCTTTATCTGCAGTATAAGGAAATGCAAACTGTAAGCAATAACGCTTAGTAAGTACTTTCTATGCTCACAAAAACATGCAACGTATGAAATCATGCAACTAGTTCTCTTACCCTTGATACATTGATACACATGTAAGCATAACTGGAAATCATAACTTTAAATATATGTCTCTTGTATAAACCATGCTCTTAAGTATTTTAAAACTTGTAAACAGTGTATCTGAACTGGAATAATTAACTTGGAAAACTTTTACTTGTACTTATACTGATACTTCAAATTAATAATCATCCTGAATATGGGCCTGGCATAGTACCAATGTGCGCTTTCCTAATAGGCCGGGGTGGCCAACCACCGAACCTACTAGGGTAACTGAAACTGAGGGCCTTGGCCCGTGGGCGAAACTGATGCCCGGTACATGCCTTTTCAAAAGTAAAATACTTCCTTTATACTTATATTCTTATACATAGTGAAATAATGTTCTTAATCCCCTAAACCACGAATGGGGAGCACCATAAAGATCATTATGCTCTTGACCCCCCCTCCCAAAACTGAAATGGGGAGCATACTGAAGCTCGTTGTGCTCTTAATCCCCAATTCGAACAGGGAGCATTTTTAAATTTTCTTTATAAATGAAATATTTTTATATCTTACTCTACATCATGCATATAACTGTAAGCTACAACTCATCTATAACATGCATGATAATAAATCACATTCTTATCATGGATCTAAACATGATATTGAATCAAACATAACATAACAGGTAAAATCATGTAACTAAAAACACCATGCATAACTGGTTCATATACATACGTATAAACTGCTCAACTATGTAACTGGAAATAACATGCACATAAAAACATACCAATGACATACGATAACTACTTATATTGCAGGTGAGCAATACTTACTTCCTACACTTTTTCACCAATTTATACCGTTAAATTTCGTAAAGAGAAGACCTCCTACGTGTTCCTTTGCTTTAGCGTGATCATCTACCAAGTCCTTAAGGAGATCCCTCTTGAATTACCCCACGGTGGAGAAGAAAACGGAAGGGGAGAGGAAGGGGAAGGGTTGGTCGGCGTTTGGAGAGAAGAGGGAGAGATGTGGGTGAGCGGCATTTGGAGAGAAGAGGGAGAGATGTGGGTGGCGTGGTCGGCGTGAGGGAGTTTAGGGAAAGGAAAACATATAACTAGGGTTTTTTAACTTAATTACCTCTTTAAATGATTAGCCAAATTAACCAACTTCTCACTTTTTCCCGCCTATAAATATATTCTGTTATATCCTATTCATTGGTAATCTTATGACTTAGTGGTAGGAAGTCTATTCCCCCAAACCAAAGGTTCAGGGTTTGAGCCTCGGCTAACGAACCATTTATTCGAATTTTTATTTTATTCCTATTCTTATTTCGATTTTTTTTTTCTAAATAAACATATAGGAACTAAAATTTAGGCTGTTACAGCTTAGGTATAGGCTAAGGGTGGTCTATCAAGTATGAGGAGAGCATACTTAAGTTAAACCTCATATTTGAGATTTATCAATTGACTGGAGTTATGAATCAGTCGTTTGTGCAAGTATTTGACACTTAGCAGCCTAGTCAACCTAGATCAGTCGACTGAGATTATGACCAACCGATTGGTCAGGTAGTCGACTGAGTTTCAACTGCTCGGGTGAAACTCTGGCAGTCAACTGACCTTGAGGGCAGTCGACTGATTTAAGCAGACACGAGCAAAGAAGCTTTGGTAGTCGACTAATTCTATGATCAGTCGACTGCTAGGGTATCCATTGGAATATTTTCAACGTGGATTAATTGAGCCGTTGTGGGACAATTGATAGGAGAGCAGTCGACTGGAGACTTTTGGTAATCAACTGCTAAGCACGGAATCAACCATCTGCAGGTTATAAAAGGAGCAGTTAATGGAGGATTTTGGCCATAGTTCTAGGGGCGATTTGGGACGAAGTGCTGGTGCATTTCATGGTCCTTCAAGCTCGTCCAAAATAATCAACAAAAAAGCAATCAAGAGTTTTTGTGTAAAGTTTTCTTTACTTGTATTAGCGTATTGTTTAGTATACTTGTATTTCTTATATTACTGTTGTAATCATTTGTAAGAGGTTTCTTCACCTCCGGAGTATTTTTCGAGGATAAGAGGTTCATTAGTGGTGGTGTGCATCACTCACTTGAGCTCGACCCGTGGAGTAGGAACCATAGATTCCAAACCACGTTATATCACCGTATATTATATGTGTTGTGTTTATCTCGTGTTGTATTTATTTCTATTTATATTCCACTGTGCACACTAATATTTTATAGACGAACGAGAATAAATTCAAAGCGATAAATGAAATCACTATTCACCCTCTCTAACCACATCATCGTTCCTAACATTTTGGACAGTCAACAACACCTCTACTCCGAAAAAAAAAAAATTAAAACTCTCGGATTAACGATCTCTTTCAGTTGCTTCTGGAGGAAAACACCTCTACTCCTAAATCTCAAAGGAACGAGGTCCTCACTTTTTGACACTTCAACGATTTCTGTTCCCAAGGGTATTCATATTTACTTCAAACATTGGAATATTTAGATCTTCCCTTTTATGCTTTCTTTCCATATCTACATCCTCCTCCTGCAACTCTCTTTTGTCAATCCAATAACTAGCTAACAGTTTGGCCATTACCCATGCATCTATCTTTAAAACTTCCTATTTTTTTCGCTTTCCACCACAAAATAAGAGAACATTCTTGATGTCATATTTGGCATTATCTTCAATTGAAAATTCAGGCTCACAACATTCCTGGTACCACTGTCCAACCAAGGACTTAGTCACTGCACTTGTGGCCCTAAATTAAATAACATCTTTATTCCAAGAGGAGAAGCCCTGAATGAGACCATTCCTTACTTGATCAAGACATTGTTGTTAAAATGAACTTCGAGTAGACATTGATACATTCTTAATAAAAGGTGATTATATTCATCCCAATACTCTTCATCATCGGTCTTCAGTGATGATGAAAAAAGATAAATTACAAAAGAAGGAGAATAATACCCCTTGAACCGTTAGTTAGAAATAACAAAGAATTTCGGTGTCCAGATGGAAATTTTAAATCCCATTTCAAAATTCGATCCTGTCTATTTCTAAAATCTACGCTGTTCTAGCCAACGGACCATCTCAAAATGACACAAGAGAAAAAGAAGAGTAGATATTGATACATGCCCCATGACATTGTTACCGATAATCACAGCGGATCAAATAATGTCCATCACTTGAACTGACTGGAACATCAATTGGGAAAGTTAAGTAGAATGGACGGTTGTGAAAGGAATTTGAGAATTTGATTGGCCAAAAGGTAAATGGAATTTCTTCTTAATAGGCTCGGACGGGATGATCATGCTGGATGACGAGCGGGTGACTAGAGAGACGTAAAGAAAATTAAGAATGAGTCAAACCTAAGGACGATCAACAAACTATATATAGCCTTGGATCGCAATTGTTGGCAACAGTAAAGCAAGTTGTGAATCCACCTTCTTGTTGTCACTGCCTGTGTTTCATAGGTATCAAGTTGCGCCTGCCTAATGATCGAGTTCCACGTGGCCAGGTCATCATTGTCCATCGAACCTGCTTAGTGAATTACTAAAGCTAAATTTAGATGTATTTCCAAAGTACAACTTATACTTCACCTACCCCCTAAACTAACTACACTTCGAGTAAGACTTAAACCTGACCGATCGAAATGGAGAGGCAAAGAAAACAACTACTCATCTACATTAGAAGACATAGACATAATAACTGGAATGATTTGTGTAGAATATGATGATTAAGTTGTATAGTCAAGATGCTTAAACTGGGAAATTAACACCAACTCCCAACAAAATTTACATATGATATTCATTAGTCATCCTTGACATGTGGATGATTTTTGATTGCATGAACAAACACTGTGGACAGTATCATACCAACTATGTAGCCAGCAACCGTTCCATAAGTAACGCAGATTGGCCATTCCTACATACATAGAACTTCAAATTACATCCTCTCAGAACAAGTTTGTTAATCACTTAAAGAAACAAAAGAGTGTTAAGGAGCAATAACCTGCCATGGCATTTCCCAGTCAAGTGGCATAGGCCAAGCTCCAAGCCATGCACCCACAATAGCTCCTTGAGCTGGAAAAGAAACCAGGCAATCAGTTGCATGCTTTGGCCTGTAAGAAATGAAATTGCATTCAAGTGTCGAAACCATTGAGTACTTCAGAGCAAATCAATGCCAACAATGGAGAAATAATTGTGCATAAAGTGAAGCAAAACAGACAACCTACTTGGAATTAGCTAGAATGCGCTGCCAGTCCATCCTTGACCATCCAAAAACACAGACTGCAGGTACAAACTGATAAGAGTGATGGTAAGTGCCCATCCACTAGAATCATTGTTATGCTCTCGTTTTATAGACTAATTTGGTACTCATCCTCAGTCAAAGAGTTTCCATAATTGCTCAACCAGATGAATAGTAGATGTGCACAAATTCTATAGCAATCCTTTTTCAAGCTTCTCCTGGTTTTTTATATTAGTTAAACCCTTTTTTCAAGCTTAGTTAGCAATCATTGGAACCAACTTATTATATAAGCAAATTCTATAAGATTAAGCAGAATTGAACTACAAAAACAGTAATTAAATTTGATCTGAACTAAGACACTTTATGAGGATGAATGACAAGAGATACATGAAAACATTGTAAAACCATCATGAGGCATAGTTTGAACAGAATTCAAGTAAAAATAAAGCAGGATAAAGGAAATACAGAAATCTATCTATCTATTACAATGAATCAAAACAAGCTTACATATAAAATTCAGGCAGGAAGAATTGGAATGTAAATTTCTTCAGGTCATTTGGTCTTCCAACTTTCACAAGAAAAATGAGAAATATTACTCATTATTACTTACAGTAAACAATGACATGAGACATGACCAGTAGATGGTGCTTAACCAATACCTGCATAAGATACAAATTGTCCACTGTTTAAACAATCAAATTGTGAATACTCATATCAGAAAGGTAAAAGCTAAAGAAAGTTGAAAACTTTTTTATCATCTGTATCAGACTCCTTCTACATTTACTTGTACTGCAAAGAGCATTTTCTCATTGCAAGTAAAATACAGCAATAGACATACTTAAGGCCAACAGGTGCGCCAAGAACAACTGCCCCAAGTGCATTTAATAAAGCTCCTGACAAGTATAAGCCAAATGACATGTAATAAAAGGTGAGAGAGACTACAATCTTTAAAGAAATAAAATGGAGGGGAAAAAACACTAGATTACTTGTAAGATGTTATCAATAAGTTATAAACCAATTTATAAGGCAACTCCCTAAGATATGAACCAGATCAAAAGCACTGTTTTGCCCACAATGACAAGGAAAGTTACAAATGATCGAATATTAGGAATGTTTTAGCTACTAAAACCAACACACTCAGGAGGGATTTCAGAAAAATCAAAATGAAGTAGAGCAAGACTCATACTATGAGAGAAAATGATTACTGGTAGATGACTATATTGTCATGGCATCATTATTGGAACTTGAAACAGAGTAATCAGAAGCAGTGATGAAAGTTTATTTCTCAGTCAACATTCTACTAATTAAGTGTTCTCTTGTATAGTTTCAAGAAAGTAACTCAGAGACTGTTGAAATGCTGATTCAACTAATTCCATGAAGCTAAATCTATAATTTAACCTTTAGCTGAACTGCAATGTCATATTTGCAAAATATAAAAAGTCTGTGGTAGCTTTACTGATAGTTATTTATATTTACTTAAAAGGTTTCCAACTAAGATAGCAGATTAATGGATTAGTGTTTATTGCAGTTACCCTTATGTAGTCAAATCATACCGTGGAAACCAAACAAGACGATGAAAACGATGCAAATTTATGTAAACAATAATGACACACTGCATCACGTTCACCTTCCAAATTGATCAAGATTCATGGAGTTATAGAGGACCCAGGAGGTAGTGTGCATTATGTTTACAAACTATTAGAGCAACGACAAATATGAAACTGAACAAGAGGATGAAAAATCAGAAAACACAAAAAAATATTGAAGATACAGAGCTACAAAATTAAAACTCCAGAAGTGCCTAAGCAGGTGTGACGAGAACTAGGGAAGAAATAACGAACTACATTCACAACCACGAAAAGTAATATTCTTTCGAAAATATACAAATGCTAAGGCGCTTAAACGTACCGACGGGTAGTCCAAACAATGCCATGAAAACAGCCTTCCAATACTGTTCCTCCTCAACGAAAAAAGGAGAACATACCGTCTTGAGGTGAATTCAAGAAAAAATGAGCAGTGAATGCCGGATGGAAAGAAGCAAACTAGATTACCCAGAAGCGGTCGCGTTCTCGTCGAACAAGACTATAGCTTGCTACTACAATGGGGGCTTCAAACACCTGCGAAACAAAGAAAAATAATCATGAATCTGAATAGGATAGCCTAGCAGAAGCAGACTAGAAGCAGAGGAGGAATCTGAGACGAACGAGGAGAAAGCTTAGGGTTTGGGCCGGATCGGTGACAAGGCTGAGATTGCAGGCGATTCCAGCGGCGAAATAGCCAACGGCCAACCCGAGGGCGCAAAGAAGATGCAGTGCCAAGGCCTTCGAGACGGCGATCTCACAATCGCCCATTCCGAGTCTCCTTTGTCAAGATCTCTCTCTCTCTCTCCCCTTCTCCTTTGTCAATCCGACGAATCTTAAAGCAACCGCGTTTGGCGGCAGCCCTCCGTTGCAAGGGCGAGGAGGTATCGTCAATTGGCAAGACGAACGAGGGGCAATTGGCGAACTTTCCATGAGTTATTAAAATTTATTTCGGCAATTTTCCAAAGGCGCCCACAAAGGTTGAAATTATCAAAATGCATCTCGAAATTTGAAAAATACTAAAAAAGACACCTCTCTTTTTCATTCTACTCCTCTGTCAAAATTATTATTTTTTTCTTTATCGTCTTTCCATCACATGCAATTCTGCAGACGAATAATTGGCAGACGAACGAGTAGCAATTGGCGAACTTTCCTTGAGTTAAAATTTATTTCGCCAATTTTCCAAAGACACATACAAAGTTTGAGATTGTCCAAAAGCATCCTGAAAATGCACAAAATCCCCCACCTCTTTCATTTTACTTCTCACTTTTTATTCTCTTTCTTTTCTCATTTGCATGCAACTCCTCTCTTTCTTCTTAAATTAAAGTCGTTAAATTTTTCTATCTCTTTTGCATACATACAACAACCATTTTGGTAATAATTTTTAAAAATCAACACTACAATTTAATTATACCAATACAACAATAGTGCTAGTTTTAAAAATCAGTACTACGGCGGTGTTGATTTCTAAAAATTAACACCGTAATAGTATTGGTGTGTTAAGTTGTGGTATTAATTTAAAAAAATAGTATATAAATGCATATTTTGTAGGAACATTGGTGACCGACTAGAGGGGGGTGAATAGCCTAATATGTGTATGGTGGAATTTACTCGTCGATTGCTCGTCTACAAATTCGTTAGCGCAAGCGGAAGTATAAACAATAAAGACAAAACAATAACAAGAATACAAACGCTAACACAAGTCGTAACATGGTTCACCGTTAATCCACGACCTGATTCGTCTCCGGTGAATCACTCCGAAAGCTTTCCACTATTCTCTCTTTTGCACCAAGCTAGGTGGAGGTAACCTTTTTACATAAGAATTACTCCTCTTACAAAATGATGGAAATAAGCTCAAAGAAGATGATTAAAAACGTGTTGGGCATTTGGGAGAAGTTTAGAGCATAAGCATTAGACTCCCAAGTTAACCCAAGGCCCCATTTTATCGAGAAGAACTCATTCTTCCCATTGGGCGCCTGACAGTCGACTGATGCCCCGATCAGTCGACTGATCCTGTAGTCATTGCCCAATAACGACTTCTTTCACATTGGATTCTAACCAACGGCTCCCACATCAGTCGACTGATCTTCCCATCAGTCGACTGATGGAGCTACCAGTCGAGTACCGTGGTGAGCACTGATCGCTTCACCATTCCTCGCGTCAAACCCCAGGACTGACCGATCGATTCCATCATCACCGATCGATGTCTCAACAATGATCACAATCCGGGCAATGGATCGATGGCACATAAACTGCACTGAACACCACCGAGTCACGCCGATTAGAGCAATGACTACCATGACATGGCAGTCGACTGATGTCGAGAAATCCCATCCGACACTTAGCCAATTGGCCAAGTTTCACCTAAGCGCACTACCCCGTCTCGGGTTACATTCGCTCACTCTCATCCCTTGGAGTCCTTCGCCTTTAAAGTTGTCTTCGTCGGACCACGTCCTTCGGATGCGCTAAGCGCACGACTCTGCAGTGACATCCTTCGTGTCTCGTCCTGAAGTCTACTTTCTCCGGCTTCACTCCAATGCTACTCGTCCGGCGGTCCCTCGGATGCCCCAAGCGCACGGCTTCCGCAAAGCTATCCTTCACCGACTCAAGGACCGAGTCATGAGAGGTGAAACTCGTCAATGCTCTATGTGCGAATTACTAAGTCCTGCAAGACTCCAATGCACATATCAAATCCAATCATCCTAACTTAAACCTGTTAGTGTAGTCAAGCCCATCGAATGTTTCAATGTTTTACAACAAGGTTTAAGTCTAGGAAATTGAAATCTAGTTTGAGCTAGAGTGTAGTCAAGACATTACCTCAACTGATTCAAACCTAAGGTCACTAAGTTAGATATTTAGAGTGACATTATACCCATGGATGAGAAATCCAAGGGTAGGTCTTGACATGGGAAGTCCAACCTGGAGTTGTCATGGGAAGTCCAAGCTTAGGTCTTGACATGGGAAGTCCAAGCTTAGGTCTTGACATGAGAAGTCTAACATGGGTTGGCAAAGGAAAGTCCAAGCTTGAGTTTTGGCAATTGAGAAATCCAAGGGGTAACCTTGGTAAAGGAGGAGTACAAGCTGGCTGGAGGCCCGAAAGCTTGGTGATGGAGAGGGTATAGTAACGTGCTCGTTCTCCATTGAAGTTAGAGAGGGCACAAGGAAGTGCTCGGTCTTGTTAGTAATATATGAGAGATGTCCTAAGGCAATCGCCTTATGTATGAACCATTCATATGATAAATGAAGATTCACTATTTGAGTATACATGTTTTATGTATTTGATTGGATCTTAAACTCATTTACTGAATGTCCACGATACGATTCACAGCATGAGAGAATTTGTGATTGGATCACAACTAGTGAGTATCTCTACATGTGTAATTATGATGTATCGGAATTATCCCTAGTCGATGAATTGATGGATTTGGACACCATCAATTCCGTCGAGACTAGCACGAGGTATACTCCTTAGTGTATCCAAGCAGCTGATTCTCACTGACTGGAGACATAGTGATGTCCGGAGTTAATCGTGGATGCTAGTTATGGTAACTAGTTCATTAGAGTGACCAGCCGTAAGACTTCATATGGTTCTCTGCATATATAGATATGTCAATGAAGTTCTTACTGTGGCTTAAGTGCGATGTTCCTTTGACTTGCGGTATTCAAGTCATCTTGATCATGGAGACTTATGCTTTGACATCTTAAGCAAACATCTCTGAGGAGATGTGGACCCGGGATGATTGGGTATAAGTCGAATTGATCGAAGGTGTTTGAATAGCCTATAAAGGATTCACCACTCCTTGCGAGGAGATGTATACCCATGGCCTCTCGTCGGATTGTTACTAAAGTCTTTGGCCAAAGCATTACATGTTTAGAGTAAGGTACTCTTCGATACATGTGGAGTAACTAGAATCCGTAGGACGAGGAAATGAAACTTGGGCTAGGTGTGACGTAGTCAGCCTAGTGGGGACTGACACAATAGACCATGTCCTGAACCAAGTGGGTATAAGATGAGTGAAGGGAATGGGGCACGATTCATTCGAGCTACTGAAGGGTTTCAGAAATAGTTCTGGATCAACCGTTGATCTTTTCGGTTAATTGGGGATCATGATGTACTACTAGGTGCCACTCATGATCGTTCTATAATTAATGGTTAATTATAGACGACCAACATAAACCGAGAACCTATTTGGTCACACGCACATCGAGCGTAATCCGAAGGATTTAAAACGAGCTTGAGAATGGGATTCTCAGACCGAGAGAAACTATGTTTGGTTGGACCAAACATGGAGCGAGCATGAAATCGTTTCAGGCGCAATGGAAGCGTGGATGAGTCGTGTCTTATGAAGACATAATGGATGGACCAAAATGGTTTGGTTCTAATCCAATGGAGGAGAATAAACCAAAGAGTTTGGTTTATTTTAAACGAATGAACCAAAAGTTGGTTCGGTTCGTTTTAACTTAAAATAAACCATCATGGTTTGGTTTATTTTAACTTATCTTAATGGAGCGGGTTAACGGGCCTAATGGTTATGATCCAATAACCATTAAGAGAATTAGTTCTCTATAAAAGAGGGCTTAAGGGATAATTAAGCCCGAATCCAAAAACCCTAAGTTGCCGCCCACCTCTCCTTGGAGAAATTCGGAGCCAACTCTCCTCCTAGACGCCCGTAAGGTGCTGACCTTTCCGCCTCCGGCCGTCGCTTCGCCGGTTAGTGCTCCGATGATCTCCTTCAAGTTTGGCATCAAGGTGAGCTCTATCTCCCTTGGTTGGCCGGCGCCTATCACCTCCACCAAAGCTGTCCAGTTTTCTGGACAGCTTGTTCTCGTCTCGTCGGAGCGTCGTTTGGACGACGGTTAGAGCTCCGACAGTGGCTAACTTACCGGGGATTCGATCTTCGGTAATCCTCTGAGGTGGAGGACGAAGGATTCGTCAATTGGTTGACGAATACGTCTCCGGAGAAGCGAGTTTTGAGAACTCGTATTAGGATCCGAATTTGGATTCGGATCGTGATCATCTCTCAATCACGTCGTCTTCAACACGAGGCTAGTAACCCGTACGAAGACGAAGCTCGTGGCTTAGCGAAGTCATCCCGAGGAACTCGGCGTGGATACGGATAGAGACGATTCTAGCGAGGATCGTTCCGGTTGATGTCGTTCCCGCTACACGTCATACGAAAGGTATAACGTAGATAAATTTCCTTTTATTGCAAATTTAAATTTACGGTTATGTCTACACTTGTTGTAATATGCATGCGTGTGTTGTGTGTGTTGTAATAAATGTAGATTTATTATTTTTATTGCTTCCGCTGTGTTCATGTTTACGAAACGTGATCGAACACACACACGCCGCGGTGCTGGAAACCCAACAGTGGTATCAGAGCCCAGGTTGTGTTTCGACATAATCGTAAAAATGGTTTTGCGATAGTCATAATGTATTTCTGGAAGTTTTCTAATTTTGGAAATTTAGAAGTATTTATGGAAATTTTTCAATTTTGGAAAGTCTAGATGTATTTATGGAAATCTTCCACTTTTGGAAAGTTGGAAGTATTTATGGAAATTGATATTTTCCATAAATAAAATATTTGATTAAATTCTGGAAATTTGTTTCCTAATTTAATCATGATTTGATTTGGAAAATCAAATCTTAAAATATTTAATTTCCATAAGTAGTTTTAATGATTTAGGAAATTGGTTTCCTAAATAGATTTTCCTTAATCAAATAATTCTATGAATAAAATATGTGATTAGATTTGGAAATTTGTTTCCTAATTTAATTATGATTTGATTTGGAGAATCAAATCTTAAACATATTTTATTTCCATAAATAGTTATGACATATAAGAAAATTATGTACATGACATAATTGTATGCCATGTAATTGCATTAGATGCATAACATTATGCCATGCGTGTCGTGACATGTAGATGTATGTCATGCCATGTAGATAATAGTTATTTGCATGCAAAGAGGATGAGACATAAAACCCTAACTCAATATTAAAGCCTACACCTTCCATTAATATGGTTAGAACCAGAGTTCTGTTTCTTGTTTGGGTTGTTGGACTCACTCCAAGCCCGGCTCGAACCTGAACATGTTCAAATCATTGGAATAGTTTAACTCTAATATGGTAAGAGTCAGAGGTCAATCGTTAGTTTGGGTTGTTGGACTCACTCCAAGCCTGGCTAATTGGTTGAATGCGCTCTAACCATATTAAAACTATTTCGCGATTAATGGGTCGGCTCTAACTTGGAGCATCGATTTGTTGGACTCACTCCAAGGTCGATGTGAAGAGAGGTGAAGTTGGGTGCTATGCATATGATGCATACTTATTAATGTGTTAACAACCCAACGTATGTGTGAACATTCAATTAGTTGATAGCACATTGTGATAGTTGCATATACGTGATATGCAATCGGTATAGATGATACCTACCGTCGTAGTTATGAATGGCTTGTTGGACTCTCTCCAAGGTTGTTCATAACTATGATGGATATCAGCCCATTCGGAGATGGATCTACGATCTCCCGAAGTGATTTTGGGGTTTTTGAAATTCGAAAAATGAATGGAATTTATAAATGTATATTGATGCATTTTTAAAAAAAATCATTTTCTCATATATGCTCATTTTATATTTCTAAAATTGATCATGTTATCTTTTAATTTGCGTTCAATTTTGGATTCGAATAAATTGATTGGGCCGAACTTCTTGGACTGGCTTAGAAACTTGAGAATTGTTCTCAAGGTGAAAAGCTTGCGTATGTCCTCGAAGCGCCTCTTCCCGCCCATCCCAGTGACGATGCAACTCCGGACCAATTGTTGGTCTATCAGAAACATGTGACTGATTCTGAACTGACAAGTTGCATCATGCTAGCCGCGATGGAACCCAAGCTACGAAAGCAGCATGAGCATATGGATGCTCATATCGTAGTCCTTCATCTTTATGAGTTGTTTGATAAGCAAGTGAGATTCGAAAGGTTCGAAGTCTCCAAGCTCCTCTTCACCTCTGAGATGCAAGAAGGTTCATCTGTGGTACTGCTCAACATGCTGAAGACTGTGGAGCCTTCTGAGAAGCATGAGCAGGGGACGGTGCTATTAGTTGATTCCTCGAAGAAAGGTTCTAAGAGGAAGTCAAAGGAACAGCAGAAGGGAAAGAAGAGAAAGGCTAAGAAGGTAGAACTAGCACAAAAGGAAACTTGCCATCATTATGGCAAGGAGAGTCATTTGCGAAGAAAGTGCAAGATTTATCTTGAGTCCGTGAAGAAGAATAAGGCATCGGATGCCCCATCTTCTTCAGATATCTTCGTTATTGATTGTAATTCTATTTCCTCAAACACTTGGATATTGGATACTGGGTGTGGCTCACATATATGTAATGACATACATGGGCTAAGGAATAGAAGAAGACTCGTCAAGGGAGAGTCAAATTTGCGTGTTGGGAATGGAGCAAAGGTTGCTGCAGTCGCCATTAGAACGCATTTGTTGAAACTCCCTACAGGACTTGTCTTAGAACTGGACAATTGCTTTTATGTTCCTTCGTTGATAAAGAACATCATTTCTATTTCTTGTTTAAATAGAAATGGTTTCCATTTGACTTTTAGTAACAATTGTTGTTACATAACTTTGAATGGAGTTCTTTAAGGGACTGGAACTTTAAGCAATGGTGTTTATACGTTGGACGTATCCAGTGATATTTTCAATATCGAAGCGAGCAACAAGCGTGCTCGAAAAGATAATCAATTAGACTCCTACATGTGGTATTGTCGTCTTGGCCATGTAAGCAAGAAACGCATGTCCGAATTACACCGATGTGGAATTCTGGAATCGTTTGAATAGGATTCATACGATACATACGAATCATACTTAAAAGGCAAGATGACTAAGTTACCTTTTACTGGAAAAGGTGAATGAGTGGGAGAGTTATTAGGTCTAATACATACTGATGTATGTGGACCTATGTCAACTCAAGCTTTAGGAGGTTATAGCTACTTCATTACCTTCACCGATGATCACTCACGGTTTGGGTATGTGTTCTTGATGAAACACAAGTCTGAAGCCTTTGAAAGGTTCAAAGAATTCAGAAATGAAGTAGAGAAACAACATGACAAGAGTATTAAAATACTTCAATCGGATCGAGGTAGTGAATACTTGAGTCAAGAGTTTCTTGATTATCTAAGAGACAATGACATATTGTCTCAATGGACTCCGCCATATACACCACAACATAATGGTGTATCTGAGAGGCGTAACCGGACCTTGTTGGACATGGTCAGGTCAATGATGAATCATGCGACTCTTCCCAAGTCCTTTTGGGGCTATGCACTTCAGACAGCTGTTTACTTGTTAAACAGAATGCCTAGAAAGGTAGTCTCAACTACTCCATATGAGATATGGAATGGTAAGAAACCTCATGTATCTTACTTGAAGATATGGGGTTGTCCTGCTTATGTGAAGCGGACTGTATCAGACAAATTGGATGCTAAGTCTGATAAATGTCTATTTGTTGGATACCCTAAGGAAACAAGGGGTTACCAATTCTATCATCCTGTGGAACAAAAGGTGTTTGTTTCAAGGCATGCTGTGTTTCTAGAGAAAGAGTTTCTCTTGCAAGAAAACAGTGGGAGTGTCGTCGAGCTTGAGTAGGCTTGAGAGACTCAAATAGACATTGATGAGATACCTGGTGAAGCACAACAGCCGACAACTCATAGTGATGAGCAATCGGACTATTGTAACACCACATCTTCGTAGATCTGGTAGAACACGCAATATTCCTGAGAGATATGGATTTCTCGTAAGTGAATCGAACGACGTGTTACTCATTGATGATGAGGAGCCTACCAGTTATGAAGAAGTGCTGACAAGTTCAGAAAGAGATAAGTGGCTTGGTGCCATAAAGTCGGAAATGGATTCCATGTATGAAAACCAAGTTTGGAACTTGGTTGACCCACCTGAAGGGATAAAGCCTATAGGGTGAAAGTGGGTTTTCAAGAAGAAAACCAACATGGATGGTAATGTGATTACCTATAAGGCTAGATTGGTGGAGAAAGGATATCGTCAAAAACAAGGTGTTGATTATGACGAAACCTATTCGAATGTAGCTATGCTTAAATCCATTCGGATGCTCCTGGCCATAGCGGCTCATTATGATTATGAGATATGACAGATGGATGTGAAAACAACTTTCCTTAATGGAAACCTGCTCGAGGATGTGTATATGATACAACCTGAGGGTTTCACATCGGTTGATAAAACCAAGGTATGAAAATTGCGACGGTCCATTTATGGATTGAAGCAAGCATCCAGGAGCTGGAATATCCGTTTTGATGAGACCATCAAAAAGTTTGATTTCTCATAAAATCCAGACGAACCTTGTGTGTACAAGAAGGTTAGTGGGAGTGCAGTCGTGTTCCTAGTATTATATGTTGATGACATATTACTTATAGGAAACGATGTTTCAATCTTACAGTCAGTTAAGGTTTGGTTATCCAAGACATTCTCCATGAAAGACCTGGGAGAAGCAATCTACATCCTCGGGATTAAGATCTATAGAGATAGATCGAAACGGTTGCTTGGTCTTTTGCAGTCTACATATATAGACCGAGTGCTAAAGAGGTTTAGCATGTCAGAATCTAAGAAAGGTTTCTTACCCATCAGGCATGGGGTACACCTTTCGAAGTCTATGTGTCCGCGCACAGAAGACGAGAGGATTTGCATGAGTAAGATTCCCTATGCATCCACAATAGGATCTATCATGTATGCTATGTTATGTACGAGGCCCGATGTATCGTATGCTCTGAGTGTCACGAGCAGATACCAGTCTGATCCAGGAATGGATCATTGGGTGGCTGTTAAGACGATCCTTAAGTACTTAAGAAGAACTAAGGATGCGTTCCTAATATATGGAGAAGGGTACATGGTGATACGTGGGTATACAGATGCCAGCTCCAGACAGACAAGGATGATTCCATGTCTTAGTCTGGGTATGTATTCATCTAGAATGGAGGCGCAATAAGTTGGAAAGGTTCCAAGCTTGACACTATAGCGGATTCTGCCACTAAGGCAGAATACGTTGCAGCTTTGGAAGCAGCAAAGGAAGCGGTTTGGATCAAGAAGTTCATCTTTGAACTTGATGTGGTCTCATCAATGATCCAAACAAGTGCTTCGCCGCTATCATCTTATCAGAGAGATCATCAGTAGGAACGAAATACAAATCGAGAAAATTCCCACTGAAAGGAACTTAGTGGATCTTTTGACTAAGGCATTACCTCAAAGTAAGTTAGAGGGTCATGTTAGAGCTTATGGTATTGGATACCGTAGCGATTGGCATTAGGCCAAGTGGGAGTCTGTTAGTAATATATGAGAGATGTCCTAAGGAAATTGCCTTATGTATGAACCATTTATATGATAAATGAAGATTCACTATTTGAGTATACATGTTTTATGTATTTGATTGGATCTTAAACTCATTTACTGAATGTCCACGATACGATTCACAGCATGAGAGAATTTGTGATTGGATCACAACTAGTGAGTTTGGACGACGGTTAGAGCTCCGACAGTGGCTAACTTACCGGGGATTCGATCTCCGGTAATCCTCTGAGGTGGAGGACGAAGGATTCGTCAATTGGTTGACGAATACGTCTCCGGAGAAGCGAGTTTTGAGAACTCGTATTAGGATCCGAATCTGGATTCGGATCGTGATCATATCTCGATCACGTCGTCTTCAACACGAGGCTAGTAACCCGTACGAAGACAAAGCTCGTGGCTTAGCGAAGTCATCCCGAGGAACTCGGCGTGGATACGGATAGAGACGATTCTAGCGAGGATCGTTCCGGTTGATGCCGTTCCCGCTACACGTCATACGAAAGGTATAACGTAGATAAATTTCCTTTTATTGCAAATTTAAATTTATGATTATGTCTACACTTGTTGTAATATGCATGCGTGTGTTGTGTGTGTTGTAATAAATGTAGATTTATTATTTTTATTGCTTCCATTGTGTTAATGTTTACGAAACGTGATCGAACACACACACGCCGCGGTGCCAGAAACCCAACAGGTCTCTAGCTAGTGTACTCATTAGTAAGAGAGGGCACAGTAACGTGCTCGGTCTCTTACTAGGGTACATGGGCCCAATACTCGTTAGGCAAGGAGTGCGTAGTAACGCGCTTGTTCTTTGTCTAAGGTACTGGGAGTACTCGTTAGGCAAGGAGGGCATAGTAACGCGCTCGTTCTTTGTTTAGGGTACATGGAGTACTCGTTAGGCAAGGAGGGCATAGTAACGTGCTCATTTTTTGTCTAGGGTTACATGGAGTACTCATTAGGCAAGGAGGGCATAGTAACGTGCTCGTTCTTTGTCTAGGGTCCATGGAGTACTCGTTAGGCAAGGAGGGCGTAGTAACGCGCTCGTTCTTTGTCTAGGGTACATGGAGCACTCGTTAGGCAAGGAGAGCGTAGTAACGCGCTCGTTCTTTGCCTAGGGTACTTAGAGCATTCGTTAGTTGGAGAAGGCATCGTAACGTGCTTAGTCTCTTACTAGGGTGTTTGAAATGACAGCTTACTAAGAAAGATACTCATGTGCTTCAAATATTTCCAATGTCAGTCGAGCCACCATGGGGTTAGCTCGACTGACACTCTTGCACAAAGGCACAGAATCGAGCTGGCTCGACTATCAGCTCAACTGACACTCTTGCACAAAGGCACAGAATCGAGCTGGCTCGACTACCAGTTCGACTACTCACTACGTACAACATAGAACTGAGCCCAGCTCAATTGCGGGCTCAACTGCTCCAGGGCACTTTATCGCCAGGGCAGATTGTCGCTAGGGCACTTTCACCAAAGCAGTATTCAGTCGAGTCGATTTGGTAGCAGCTCGACTTATAGCTATGAATTCAGTCACAGAACCGTGCCCGGCTCAACTGCGGGCTCGACTGATGGAGGCGGCAACGAGATGATTCCGTTTCGGGTAAAGATTCAAATGCGTCGACTTTCGGTTGGAGGAATAAGCTCTGTTCTTGGCAAACCATCAGAAGTTGGAGACAGTTACGGGGACAAGCTTAGGTGATCAGAGTTTGGTCGGGCGTGGTCTCTAGGGCTCCAACGGCGGAAGATAGATAGCTCGTTGGAAGAACCAACTATAAGATGAGAAGGAAGAAAAACAGAGGTAGAGACTTAGAAAGAAAAAATGCAAAAGCTTCCAGTGATTCATTCTGAAGGAGGAGTGAAAAAGCCTTGCTCTCATCTCACCTCCTCTCCAACAAGTGCTCTCAACTGCTGTCGATCACCTTCTTGCAAGCGCTACAACTCTATCTTCAATGCAAGAAGCTGAACAACAATCTGTAACTGGTTTTTAATACTTAGCTTACTGTTCTTAAAGTATATTCATTGTCTTGTAAGCTTGTAAGGGGTGAAGTTTTTCACCTCCGGAACCATTTCGATCATACATAGTAGACTTTCCTTTTGAGCTGCCCATGGAGTAGGAACTGCTGAGTTCCGAACCACGTAAATACCTGCGTTTGGTTGTGATTGTGTTTTGTGTTCTTGTTTTTTCTATTTCCGCTGCATAATCCTCTGTTTTGTAGTCAAGAGTGAGTTAGAATTTTTTTAAAACTCGCTATTCACCCCTCCCCCTCTAGCGAGTCTCGATCCCAACAAGTGGTATCAGAGCAAGGGCTCTGCACCGGATTCACCTCCACCAGAGCATCAAGGAATGGCAGTGCAAGAGGGTTTCTGCACAACACGACCTCCATATTTCGACGGCCAAAACTTTCAGTATTGGAAGAGCTGGATAGAATATTACTTGATGATGGACATGAATATGTGGTTCTCAGTCTCAGAGGGATTCACATCACCAACCGACGACGAAGGAAGGGTTTTGGTGTCCTCTCTGTGGTCGCCAGAACAAAGGAGAAGAGCCCAGGCCAATGCCAAAGCAACCGTAACTCTGCAGTGCGGTGTAACCAAGGACCAACTCAACAAAGTTAGCCCCTTCAATAGTGCTCATGAACTTTGGAGGAAGTTGATGGAGCTACATGAAGGAACCAGAGATTCAAGGACAGCGAAGAGGGATCTCTACTTGAACCAACTTCAAAATTTCAGCATGAAGGAGACTGAAACAGTAAGTGAACTGCATGGTAGGTTCAAAGAAATACTCAATGGCCTCCATTCTGTTAGAGAGGCTGTTGAGAATAGGGACTTAGCTAGGTATGTACTCAAATCTTTCCCTAGGAATACTTTGTGGTCATCTATGGTGGATGCCTACAAAGTATCAAGGGATCTTTCAACAATTAAGATTGATGAATTGTTTTGTGAATTGGAATTGTATGAACAAGCTAATCGAAGCCCAAAAGAGAAGGGTCTAGCTTTTATTGCAGGAGATCGTAGCAAGGAGAGCAAGAAGAAGAAGGAGAAGAAGGAAGCTTCTTCCTCCTCTTCATCATCAGATTCGGATGAAGATGATGAGTCATCCTCTAGCGAGATGGATAACTTTGTGAGGAGATTGATGAGAAGAAGCCAAAAATACAACAAGAAGGATGTGAAGAAATACTTCACCAAGAAAGGTAAAAGTTCAGAAATTAATTAGGATAAATCTAATGTAGAGTGTTTTCATTGTCATAAGAAAAGCCACTTCAAAAGTGAATGCCCTAAGTACAAAAAGAAGGAAGAAAAGGCCAAGAGGAAGAAAACATTGAAGGCTACTTGGGATGATACTTCATCCTCATCCTCCTCATCAGAAGAAGAAAGTGAGGAGAAGGGAGCAAAGCAAAAGGCTCTCATAGCATTGGAGAATTCTGAAGATTCTGAATTAGATGGAGAACTAAACCATTCTGATGGTGAGCAACCAAGTCCAGACTCTTCATCATCATCTTCTGATGATGATCAGATAAACTCTCTCCATCTAGATAAATTATATGAAACTATTGCTTGTTTTACAAATGCTCTGAAAAAATCCAAAACTAAGGTTAAGTTACTGAAAACTGAATTAGAATTAGTTAAGAATTCTAATACACTGTCTGATGACAGTGGTGCAGGAAATCCTCATTTGGAGGAGATCAAGGATGAGAATACATTCTTGAAAGTTCAGGTGGAAGATCTCAAGTGCACACTTGAGAAATTCACCAATGGATCAAAGACATTAAACATGATTCTAGGAGCCCAACGTGCAGTCTATAACAAGGCTAAACTAGGGTATAATACACAACAAAAGGAACTTAGTTATATGTCCTTAGTGTCTAGGAAACCTGCATCTAAATCCAAAGTTTCTTTTGGTGGAATTAGTGGATCCAAAACTGCTAAAGGAAAATCTGTTAATGCAAGAACTGCTAGGTCTAAATTTGATAATGGTAGAACTATCACTGCTGGTTTTGTTTCTACTAGATCACCTTTTATTAGAACTTTCTAAGGCTTGGATTCCTAGGAAATTTGTAGTAGATTCTGAGGGACCCAACTTGTTGGTTCCAAAAGACCAAATTTTTCGTGTTTAGTAGGGACCCGTCAAGGGGGAGCGTCTAACTACATGGTTTGTGGATAGCGGATGCTCCAAACATATGACAGGAAACTCCTCTTTATTTTCCTCAATTCATGCCAAAGATCAAGGTGCAGTTTCTTTCGGTAATAGTGGTAAATTGAAGGTTGTAGGAGTAGGTAACATTAGCATTTCTGAAAAATTTATAATTAGAAATGTGTTGTTAGTGAAAGGAATGACATTTAACTTGTTAAGTGTAAGTCAATTGTGTGATGCAGGGTATAGGGTTGAGTTTCACTCAACTCAATGCCTTGTGATCCACAGTGACACCAATGAAACCATGCTAATAGGATCTAGGAAGGAAAACATTTATCAAGTTAGATTTAGTAGTGCTACTAAGATGTCTTTTAAGTGTTTCATATCCAAGGAAGAAGAGTCTTGGTTATGGCACAGGAGATTGACCTATGTCAACATGAAGAACACCAAGAATTTGGCCAAGAAGGAACTTGTAAGAGGACTGCCCACAATCACCTACGAGAAGGATAGGGTTTGTGGGGCATGCCAAAAAGGAAAGCAAGTAAGATCTTCCCATAAAGGGAATAATTCTGTAAGTTCTTTACAAGCATTAGATTTACTGCACATGAATTTGTTTGATACTAGCACTATTAGATCTATCAATGGTAGTAGATATTTCTTGGTTATTGTGGATGATTACACTAGATATACTTGGACTTATTTTCTTAAACATAAGTATCAAACAGTAGAAACATTCATTTTCTTTTGTAGAAGAGTTGAGAATGAGAAAAACTCAACAATTAAAATCATTAGAAGTGATCATGGAGGAGAGTTTGAAAATGCTAAACTTAAGGACTTTTGTTTAGAGAAAGGATACAAACATGAATTCTCCACACCTAGGACACCACAGCAAAATGGTGTTGTAGAAAGGAGAAATAGAGCCTTGCAAGAGGCAGCTAGGAGTATGCTAAACGAATATCAATTACCAAACTACCTATGGGCTGAAGCAGTTAGTACTGCGTGCTATGTTCAAAACCGAGTTTTGATACATAGATTCTTAAGAAAAACACCACATGAACTTTGGTTTGGAAAGCCACCAACAATCAAGCACCTTAGGGTATTTTGTTGTATTGTGTATATCCTAAATACCAAAGATCATTTAGGAAATTTTTTTGCAAAAGCTAATGAGGGTATCCTTGTTGGTTATTTCCTCACTAGCAAAGCTTATAGAGTCTACAACCATAGGACTAAGCTCATAGAAGAGTCAACTAATGTTGTATTTGAAGAAAAAGGAATGAATATTGATTCAGATAGAAAATTAGTTGAGATTGAGCTGGAATTGGGAGATAGCATGTCACTCCCCGAGAGTATGCCGTACCGAAAATCAAACGGATGACATCTCCCCTGTACGTGACAACATTTCGGGTTAATACAAGGCCCATAGGCTCACAACAACAACATAATATAACATAATAACAACAGCGGAAATAAAAACCACATACCCACAACATACATACCAAAAACATACAGGTGTACACCACCTGACAAGTCCACAATCATAAAACCGTAATTAAAACAACGACTACACAAATAGAGTCCACGACATCACGACAAAATCCATAATAACAACAAGTCCATACATATCAAAGTACAAGACATAAACAAAAACAAACTCCTCGAGAGACTCAGAAAACGGAGATGGGATGGATCGGTCGGCGCAGCTCCAAGTCATCATAAAGGCGTCTACCTGTTACCTGGGCGACAGAAAAACCTAGGGTCGGTGGTGGTGAGTAAAACTCAGCAGGTAATCAGAGAAAACATGTAAATATATGTATCAATATTACATGTCATTCAACAGTTTAAATCTACTCGAACAACGGGTATAGATCAGGTATGTATATATATATATATATATATATATATATATACAAGCAGGTATGTATATATATATAACCATATGCAAAGCACCGTATGATACGACAATGCAGCATGCATGGTCATGCCTGCTCACCCCTACTCGCTACCACGACCCCAGTGTGGCCTAGGTGGCACGACATGACAACTGTCCCAACTCACACCAACCACTACTATAGAGTGGTCGAGTGGGCAGTATGATCAAGTAGCATATGAGCGTAAAGAGCTCGCTACGCAATGGGGGTCCCTGCTGCTGGCTACTCCGACTGACACTACAAATAAGTGGTCGAGTGCCATGCACCCAGGACATCTGCACGCAACTCCAACTACCATCGTCTATAATGGTAGAGTGCGGCGCAACAAATGTTATGCCCTCACACCAGTTACTCCTCTGGGAGTAACCTAGGAGGTAGGATGATTGACGACTCTCTCTCAACCCCAAGGGGAGACGATGTCATCAGTATGCATGCAATGACATGAGGGTACTGTCTCACATACAGACATCTACCATAGACTCTCTGTTCAACAGAGAGTCACACTCAATTGATCAGTACACTCTCTATCCTGTAGAGAGTCATACTCATCTGATCATGACAAGCTAGGACCATCGGTCCGTAGCGACACACTGTCCACGACTCACCTGACCATTTACACAACCCGTGGTTAGTAAATGAATGTGCAACATACAAGTATGGAATGAGTCCCACATTTAGGGCCTTACTTATCCACGGAGGATCTTTTTTCCAAATTTACAATTTAGGTCATCCTCCTTACTCTAACATCTACACCCTACTAAATAGTTAGACCTACTTACATCACATCTGTAACTCCTAGATCATGATAGGGAATATGTGATATCAACAACTGAGCACACATATATATCAACAATAAGTTCAAGCATACGATAAACAGAGCAGGGCTAAATCTGAAAATCATTACATCTACCCGACCGGTAGGAAATTACCCACCTGCTGTCAATGCGCGTGGTAATAGAGTCCTCACGTCCGCGGACCAGTCTCGTATCCACGTCCTGCAAATAACATCAATTATCATTCAGTGAGAGCATACAACAACAATATGAATTAGCTACTACGTTATCCACATATCCGTATCCCCTATCGAATATGATTTAGAAACCCCAATTAGCCAGACTTGACCATTTATTACCATAATTAACCGGGTTCACAAATCCACTCGCAACATAAATAGGGCTTCACCCCAACGCACTATACAGATATAAAATCTGACAACCCTACATGATCAAACCTCAACTCGCAGTCGATCATAGCCTATGAACATCTACATTGACACCCATAGACCCATTTACGGCTCACTCACAACCGGTCAAAACATAACCTCACAACCCCCACATCCATTCAACACTTCACAAGCAACCCATAGCCATTTCCACCGAATGGAATTCACTGCACAAAAAGGGAATTGATCTTGCTGACCAACCCTAGAAGTTTCACCGATGGAAATCCTCCCTAACTTTGCCCTGTTCAACCGCTCGAAACCACTGCCCAAACTCAACCTAATCGGATACTTCGACAATCAACCTAACCCTAACAGCATCACCCATGAAATCTTTCCCGAAAGAAATTCACAGAACAAAAAGGGAAATTGAGAAGCTTTCCCAAGAACTCCCCACCGATCGGCAACCCTATTTGGACCAGAACCTAAATCTGGTGTCTCTGCTCACCGGCGACCACCGGCACTCCCAATTTCTGCCCAAATCGCTAGGTCAAGCTTCGTTAAGGGAAATCCACCGTAGGCATTCGTTCACAAGTGAATCCCCTCTGAGATCAAGGGAAAAACGAGGAATGGACAGTGCCTTACCTTGCTTCGACAGAAAATCATGGCTTCCGACAGAACACACTGCCCCCGAGCGGAACTAGGTGAAGCCGTCACCGACACAAGTTTCCAGTCGCGCGCACCCTTCATCGCCCGGCTCGCTGGCACCGGTGAGGGAAGCGTCGCCGCCACCGGCACAAACTTCCACCACTCCTATCCTTTCGATTCTAGCCCATTCACGAGGCCGTCGAAGGCGATCGATTAGTGCCTTGCGAGAGAAGAAGAAGCGAGGAAAGCGGCGAATCGGCGGCGAAGGTGAGGCAGCGAAAAGAAGGCCTGGTGGAAATGAAGAGGAGTGCGGCTGATTTAACGCTCGGGAGAAAGATTAACGCAAAAACGTGAGTAACGCCTGCATGAGGAAACCGAGCGGTTCTAAAAGCGGATTGGGTTTGGAAAACAACCGGGTTCGCTTGATCAACTAAAGGAATTAATCTAACCCTAGGTTAGGATGAAATTAATTCCTAACCATTTTTCATTAATTTAATTTATCCCAATAATAATATTATTCCTTTAGCCCTCCATTTGTGGTATTTTACATAGCAACCCTATAAGGGAAGCAAGAGTGGATTCTGATGAAGAGAGAGTGAGAGCTCAAGGGTCATCACTTGAGGTTGGAGAACCTGAACAAATTTTAGTAGTACCCGAACCATCTCAAGTCACAAGATCCACTAGGAATGATTCTAGCCATCCCCAAAACTAGATTATTGGAGGCATCCAACATGGGGTTAGGACTAGATCATTTTTCAAAAATGAAGGAAATGAAGTTGCCTTGATTTCTGAGATTGAGCCCAAGTTAGTGGATGAAGCTTTGCTCGATCCAGAATGGATCATTGCAATGCAAAATGAGTTTAGCCATTTGAGAAGAGAGTTGGGCATGCATGCTACTCAATGAAGGAGGATCCCTCCTTGATCTTAGGTTAATATAAAAATCCATTTAACAAGAGAAATGGGAATTTAAAAGGGAAAGACCTGGGATCATCTCACAAAAACGATAAGGATCACAAAACTATTTTTGTATTGCTAGAAATGGGGTGAGATGATAGATTCAACCACTCTAATTCAAATGCTCATTGCATCCCTGAGATAGAGAGGTTGACAAGATAAAAATCACTAACGTGACTAGTTATGGGGAAGACCATTACACATTCTTGTATTTATGGTTCCAAGATCATAACTAGACATTCCAATCAAGTAAAATTGGTTGGATCCTCTTTGAGACCAAGAACATAGATACCAATTGTTTAAAACAATCAAAAATGTGTTAGGTTATCGTATCGAGTGTTTTTAACACTTACCTAAGCCTTAGGAATTACACGAAACTCAGTTGGAGTGTTCAAATATTGAAATCCAATTTGTTAAGCCTAACAACCGAGACAGACTCGACAGCGCCCCGACTGGCACGAGTTTTTAACACTCAGAATCGAGTTCGCTTCGACTGGCGCCTCGACTGGCCAATTTCGATCACACTCAGAATCGAGTGCACTTCGACTGGAGCCTCAAATGGCCAATTCTGATCACACTCAGAATCGAGTACACTTCGACTATCGCCTCGACTGGTGTTACCAGTTGAGCCGACCCACTCATCGCCTCGATTGATGTCTCGCGGATTTAAACCCTAAACCCTTTCATTCTGCAATGTTTTCTTCCCAACAATCGTGCTCTCCCGACTGCGACAAGCGCCAGTTGAGCTCTTCATCTCCATCCAAGATTTACAACCTCAAGACAAGCCTTCTCTAGACTAGGGTAAGGATCTTCTTCCTTCTCCTTGCCATTTTCTCTTAACCCTAACCCTAATCTCTGACCACTCGCACACAACTAGGGTTTTAGCAAGAAAAATTTGTCTGTCTCAGCAAGCACTTGTTCTTGGTTCTATGGCACCCAAGTAAGACTTCTTCCTTACTTTCCTTGTGATTTTAGAGGATTTATAAGCAACTAATCACTTTCCCCACTTGACATGCATCATTTCATTCATGGGTCAATCTTGTGCACATGACATATTTGACACATGTCATTCTAGACTAAAAAGGAAGGAACCTGAGTCCTCCACCTCTAGACCCTCACGAGAGAGGCCTTGCTTGGACCATCGGTTCCCTTCGGAATATCATTTGCACACCTTTAGGACCCACGAGTTTGAACTCTTAAGCATCTGGTCCATAGATGGTCCTTTCTCCTCAAATAATGCACCATATGTTAGTGAGATGGTTGAGCACTATAGATTCGATAAGTTAGTCTACTGCGATCATGATATCAATGAAGACTTACTTATCGAATTCTATAACAACCTACAACCCATTGAAGATAGGCTTATCTATAAGTCTAGGGTAGCCAAAACTGATGTCACTCTTACTCCAGCCATCTGGAGATCATTTCTAGGATGTAGAGAGTCCTCCTCTAACCTAGAATGCTATCCAACTCTTCCTAAAAATTTGGAAGGCTTTGACCTCAATTCAATTCATGAATCCTTATTTAGACGTCCTAGAGATGAAGGAGTAAATTTGGTGTCATCCCTGACACTAATGGCTCCTGACAATATCTTATACAAAGTCATAGTCGGATGCATTTTACCCATAGTCACCAAAGGGCAAGACAAAGTTAGGCCACATCATTTATTGACTCTCCACCTTCTCAAAAACCACCTTGATTTTAACATAGCCTTGAACATGTTTTTGTGTATTATCCATTTCTCCGTTCCAGTCAATAAAAAAGTTTATATGCCTTTTGGTCACATCCTCACATTCTGGTTAGAGTCCTTAGGCATAAATACATCCAGGGGAAAAGTAAGGCAGGTGAAAAGGCTGGACTATATCCATTGGAGGAATTTATCTTTAGCTGGCATGATTCGCACGCGTACAGGAGAAATTCAATGGAAGGATGGTCATCAAGGTGAGGAGCATATGGATCTTGAGGAAGAACCTGATCTTCCTGCTAAAGAACCACACCATCCGGCTCCTAACCAAGCTGAACAATTGACCACTATCACGAAGCAGTTATCACAACTCCGTGAAGCACATGAGATGTTTGTGAACACAATCACAATGACGATATCAGATTTCCATCTACAAACCAACCTACGATTGACTCAAATCCAAGACACCCAAGATAAAATCATTCAAGAGCAGAAGGAAATCAAAGAGATCATGATCAGTTGGGGAAGTAGCTCGGAGGAACCTTCTACATCATCCCCTAACAAATAGAATCACGTTAATGATCTCAATTTGTGTTAATTCACCTAGGATGATTGTACTATGGATGTTTGATTGTGTGTTTAAACTTCTAACTATGATTGTTCTTGTGAAACAGTTTTTGGAAAGTCAACTTTTGGTTTATTCTATTTTCTGTTATGTGATCTGTTATTGATTATGTGTGGGTGAGTCGGTTAGTGTCTATCAAACTTCTTGTTGAATATGCAATACTTGTTAGCGCCACCCGAACAACTCAAACCTTGACTCCATCCCACCATTGTTAGTGCAATCATTATGTGTGCACCTAATCAACCCTAAAATAATGTTTGATTGAGGGGGAGCTACAGTTTGGGAAATCCACAGTATTAGTGGAAGCTTTCCATATATTTTATATCCCAAGCCCAACAATACCCTAAGATACCCTAAGATCTGAGTGTCACCATGTTAGAATAACATTTCAAATCTATTTTAGAAAACCTTGGTGAAGTCTATCTTTTGATAGCAATCACCATTGGGAGAGTTGATACAAAAAGGGACAAAAACATTGAAATTTTCAAAAGTTTTGAGTTTTGTATCAAACTCACTATTTTATGGGTAAATTAATTTTCAAACATTTTTTACCCATTGTATTTGTGATAAGTAATGTACGTATAAAATTTTGTGATTTTTCAACTTACATACATTAACTTATGATTTTTTGAAGTTCGATTTACAAGGGAAATTGAAATTTGATTATCGATCGAGTGACATCCATGTCACTCGGGATGGCACAAAACCACCTAAGCGCGGAAAAAGCGCCTGGTGCCAGCGCCTTGGCGACAGAGCCTTGGCGGCGTGCGCCCCAAAGGCGACTACCTGGCGGTGAGACTACCACAGAGAGCGCCTGGCGCGACAAAGCGCCATGAGGCGAACTTCCCTTGAGGCGACTGAGTGCGGCAAGCGCCCTTGGCAATAGGCGCCTGGCGAGCGCCTGAGCGAACTACCTGGCGGCAGGCAAAATTGCCTTGGCGGCAAACCGCCCTGGCGCAGCTAAACCTCCCTGGTGGCAAACTGCCCTGGTACAAAACTGCCTTGGCAAATCGCACCGGAGAACTACCTTGACGAAGAACTACCGTGGCAAAAAACTGCCCTGAAACTTGGAGTTTGATCGGTGATCTTGGTATCGATCGGTGATGTGTAATGTAGTCGAATGATTCTTTGTCGAGAATCATGTTTGAGCTCTCTAAACACTCCTAACCCTAAGATATGCTTTGGGAAGTATTAGAAAGGGTTAAAATTCATTGGTTATAGATTAGGAGGGTTGTCAGAATGATGTATCAAACTCAAGGTGAGGGAAAATTCAATGTTGAACCTTTAACCTTAACCTTGATGGTTTAAAGCTCCTATAGGCTTAGGGACTTCCCACGGATATTGTTGATGCAATGGTCAAGGGGGAGCAAGCCTTTAGGAGGAACTATCCATCATGGGATGATGGAAGTGGTTCTTCCTCATAAGGTGGAGAAATTGAAAAACTTGGAATACTTAATTTGGATATGAAATGTTGACCTCCTTAGGGAAATTTTTTGATGTGTGACAAAGGTGGAGAGAGAGTATGGGTTTAAAGTTATTAGTGATATTGGTGATATTATTCAAATTGACGTTGCCTTTGTTTTTTTATATGTGTAACAAACATGTAAAATTTCTGCACTCCAAGTTATATCATCCCTATTACATGAATGATAAATTACTGATATGAAATATTTCTGTACCTCATGCTAAATTACTGATATGAAATATTTCTGCAACTCATGCTAAATTACTGATATGAAATATTTTTGCAACTCATGCTAAATTACTAATATGAAATATTTCTGCACC
Source organism: Wurfbainia villosa (assembly GCA_025175895.1). Lineage (NCBI taxonomy): Eukaryota > Viridiplantae > Streptophyta > Magnoliopsida > Zingiberales > Zingiberaceae > Wurfbainia > Wurfbainia villosa. The sequence continues at coordinate 34,343,665 of CM046002.1, read as the reverse complement.
TCATGCTTAATTACTGATATGAAATATTTCTGCGACTCATGATAAGTTTCTAACATGAACTATTTCTGCACTTCATGCTATATTTCAGAATTTGAGATGAACTGAATTTATATCACCTAAACTTAAACCATGTTGTCAAACATCAAAAAGGGGGAAATTGTTAGTGCAGTCAAGCCCATCGAATGTTTTAATGTTTAACAACAAGGTTTAAGTCTAGGAAATTGAAATCTAGTTTGAGCTAGAGTGTAGTCAAGACATTACCTCAACTGATTCAAACCTAAGGTCACTAAGTTAGATGTTTAGAGTGACATTAGACCCATAGATGAGAAATCCAAGGGTAGGTCTTGACATGGGAAGTCAACACATTGGCATGGGAAGTTCAAGCTTAGGTCTTGGCATGAGAAGTCTAACATGGGTTGGCAAGGGAAAGTCCAAGCTTGAGTCTTAGCAATTGAGAAATCCAAGGGGGGACCTTGGTAAAGGAAGAGTACAAGCTGGCTGGAGGCCCGAAAGCTTGGTGATGGAGAGGGCATAGTAACGTGCTCGTTCTCCATTGAAGTTAGAGAGGGCACAAGGGAGTGCTCGGTCGTTAGCTAGTGTACTCGTTAGTAAGAGAGGGCACAGTAACATGCTTGGTCTCTTACTAGGGTACATGATCTCAATACTCATTAGGCAAGGAGGGCGTAGTAACGTGCTCGTTCTTTGTCTAGGATACTGGGAGTACTCGTTAGGCAAGGAGGACGTAGTAATGCGCTCGTTCTTTGTCTAGGGTACATGGAGTACTCGTTAGGCAAGGAAGGCGTAGTGACGCGCTCGTTCTTTGTTTAGGGTACATGGAGTACTCGTTAGGCAAGGAGGGCATAGTAACGCGCTCGTTCTTTGTCTAGGGTACATGGAGTACTCGTTATGCAAGGAGGGCATAGTAACGCGCTCGTTCTTTGTCTAGGGTACTTGGAGTATTCGTTAGGCAAGGAGGGTAGTAACGCGCTCGTTCTTTGCCTAGGGTACTTAGAGCATTCGTTAGTTGGAGAAGGCACCATAACGTGCTTGGTCTCTTACTAGGATGCTTGAAATGGCAGCTTACTAGGAAAGATACTCATGTGCCACTCTTGCACAAAGGCACAAAATCGAGCTGGCTCAACTATCAGTTCAACTGACACTCTTGCACAAAGGCACAGAATCGAGCTGGCTCGACTACCGATCGCTCACTACGTATAACCGTAACCGAGCCTACTCAATCGGGCTCGACTGCTTCAGGGCACTTTGTCGCCAGGGCAGATTCACCAGAGCAGTTTTTAGTCGAGTCGATTTGGTAGCGGCTCGATTGATAGCTATGAATTCAGTCATAGAACCAAGACCGGCTCAGCTGCGGGCTCGACTGACAGGTATTTTTCAAGCACAGATGCGAGTCAGACTCGATTGCGGGCTCGACTGATGGAGGCAGCAACGAGATGATTCCGTTTTGAGTAAAGATTCAAATGCGCCAACTTCCGATTGGAGGAACAGACTCCATTCTTGGCAAACCACCAGAAGTTGGAGGCAGTTACGGGGACAAGCTCAGGTGACCTGAGTTTGGTCGAGCGTGGTCTCTAGGGCTCCAACGGTGGAAGACAGATAGCTCGCTGGAAGAAACGGCTATAAGATGAGAAGGAAGAAAAATAGAGGTAGAGACTTAGAAAGAAAAAATGCAAAAGCTTCCAGTGATTCATTCTGAAGGAGAAGGAGTGAAAAAGCCTTGCTCTCATCTTACCTCCTCTCCCACAAGTGCTCCCAATTGTTGTCGATCACCTTCTTGCAAGCGCTACAACTCGATCTTCGACACAAGAAGCTGAACAGCAATCTGTAACTGGTTTTTAATACTTAGCTTACTATTCTTAAAGTATATTCATTGTCTTGTAAGCTTGTAATGGGTGAAGTTTTTCACCTCCGGAACCATTCCGATCATACATAGTAGACTTTCCTTTTGAGCTTCCCATGGAGTAGGAACTGCTGAGTTCCGAACCACATAAATACCTGTGTTTGGTTGTGATTGTGTTTTGTGTTCTTGTTTTTTCTATTTCTGCTGCATAATCCTCTATTTTGTAGTCAAGAGTGAGTTAAATTTTTTTAAAACTCGCTATTCACCCCCCCTCTAACGAGCCTCGATCCCAACAAAACCCTTTGCCACATACATCAAAACCATATCACGGGTTGATTGCCCTAACAATCTCTCCTTTTTTGATATGTGGCAATCCGTTTAAGTTAGATAAACAAATAACAATAACATAAGGCAAGAAGGCATGTAATTAAAAACATGAGTATATCAACTCCCCCTTAAACATGCAACTCCCCCTTAAGACATGCTAAATTCCCAATTAGCATGATTAACTTAAACTTCCCTATTTCTCCCCCTTTGACACCATCAAAAATACTATCCAAATGATATATAAGCATGACATCAACTCTAAAGAGGAAAAATACCCAAAAACCATCAAAAATATGATAAATCAAGTTACTGTGCTCATGCATAGTAAATCAGTCAACTGGTTCAAACTACCAGTCGACTGGCATACTGGTTTCAACAATTTCTGATTTTCGGACCGAAATTCAGAAATGCACCAAAAATTCCAAAAAATTCTAAAAATCATGAAATTTTGAAAACACATTTCTTTTAAAGTCCTTTATCAGTGAAAAATGAGTTTTCATAAAAATTAATTATATTTTCAATGATTTGCCAAAAATCCAAAAGTTGCAAAAGCAACTAGTGTTTGATCAATTTTAACACCTAGTTTTGCCTTAGATTGTTTCAAAACATGAACACACAGATTTTAAAGTAAGAAATTGTTTTGAAAACATATGAAATATCCAATCATGATCTTTGGGCAATATGTCTATGAATTAAACATAAGTCTTCCCCATGATTGGTTTATTATTGCTATTTTGATACTTTAAATGATCATCTAAATGTCATAGACATTAGTGGACCATTTGTATCATCCTATCATCTCACCCATGCTATGTTTTCAATCAAAGTTATTCTTATGGTGAGTGTGAGATTTTCCTAAAGGTATTTATATACTTTACCTTCAAATTCATGCAATTCTACCCATGGTTAAGTATCACTCTAATATACCACATGATCATAAAGGCATATATGCATTGATTTCACATTATGATCATGAAACACATGTACCAATCAATTTGTAATCATGCATTAGATATAAAATCATGATAATAAGTCAAGTATCACCTAGAGAATGATTTAAACTATTTATGGGTGTATTATCATCACTTAACACTATCTCAAAAATTAAGTCCACGCCATACTAAGTCAACCAAAATATATGATATTAGTAAAATCCTTATGGTTGACTAACCTAGGGTTTTTCTAACCCTTAAGGATGGATTTAGGAACCCAATACAAGTTCTTTCCTATGAGGTTCACTAAATATTCCTTAGGGATCCATTTTCTAGCTATTATTTTCTTTTTGGCTTGACCCCTAGCAATTAGGCATTGATAGGCCTTTTCATTTTTATTTCCCTTATATCCTAGGCCTTTTCTATTGAAGCTAGCCCTTTGGCTCCCAATGATCATGTTCAAAGTGTTGGAGCCCATGGTGAATTTTTATAGGGCCTTAGTCAAATGATCTACCTTTTCTCTTAAAATCCTATTTTCATCCATACATGCATCACTAACATTAAAGGGCATATAGTTATCATGTGAGCATGCATTATCAAAGATAGAGGAAATATTATCATTCACATTTAAACATGCTTTTTCTAGTTTTTCTTCTAGGCCCTTAATTTGATCAAGCATGCATTTATTCTTTTTCTTAGCCCTAAATAATTCCTTAGTAAGGCTAGAAATCATTGACATAATTTTCTTGGGAGGTAGATTTGTTACCTCACTTACCAAATCCTCTTCCGATGATGAGGATGAAGAAGAAGCTCCACCTTCACTCGAGCTCTCTTCACTTGTGCTTGATTTTTCATCTTTGGAGGAGGAGGTGGAGTCTAGATCATCAAATGCCATTAAGACAAGATTTGTGACAAAAGCATTTTCTTCCTCTGATGATGATGATGAAGGATCATCCCATGTCCTTGCCTTGAGTGCTTTGGCCTTCCCCTTTTCCTTGGCCTTCTTCTCTTCTTCCTTTTTCTTACTCCCCTTCTTCTTTTCTTCTTTTCTCCTCCTTTCTTCTTTGCTCTTGTTCAAGAGGGGACAATCATCTCTTATGCGTCCCTCTTGTTAGCAATTATAGAAAATTATCTTCCTCCTTTGCCTTCTCCCCCTATCATAAGATTTGTTAAATTTAAAGTCTTTTAATGCATGTCTTACCTTCCTTACCATGTAGGCTTCTTCCGTGCTATCCATGGAGGAGAAGGAGGCTTCATCGGATGAGGAGGGAGTCTCCATCTTCTTCTTCCCCTTGTTGTCTATCAAGGCTACTCCTCTTGATGGTTGAAATCTTGGCTCTTCTACTACTCCTTCAAGCCTTGTTTCGTGGAGCTCCATGGTTGAGAAGAACTCCTTTAAGGTGCTAACTTCTAGGTTCTTTGAGATGTAGAAGGAGTCCACCATTGAGCTCCACTTCGAGGACTGGGGAAAGACATCTATATCCTTCATTATCATGTCCCGGTTTGATAGCTTCTGCCCTACACTTGTTAGGCCATTAAGAATTTCCTTAAAATAAGAATGCAATGAGGTTACCTTTTCTCCCTTTTCAAGTTTGATATTCGTTAGTTGGGAGCGAAAGAGGTCTCTTCTTGCAAGCTTGGCCTCCGAAGTGCCTTCATGGAGTTCAACCAATCTCTCCCACATCTCTTTGGTGCTTGCACACTCTCCAATTCGATTTATCTCTTGTTGGGGGAGCACGTTGAAAAGGTGGTGCTTGACCTTTGAGTTTGCAAGGTGCTCTTCCCTTTGCTTTTTAGTCCACCTTGACTTCTCAAGTATTCTCCCCTCTTCATCCCTAGGCATCTCGAAACCGTTTTCCATTATCAACATAATATCGAAGTCGGTTTCGAAAAATACCTCCATGCGTTTCTTCCACCACGCAAATTCCTCCTCAAACTTTGGTGGATGAATATTTGAACCGGCCATCTCTTGATGTAGTGCTTGTTGTGACGATTAGTCCTCGACAAGTGACTTAGCTCTGATACCACTTGTAGGAACGTTGGTGACCGGCTAGAGGGGGGTGAATAGCCTAATATGCGTATGATGGAATTTACTCGTCGATTTCTCGTCTACGAATTCGTTAGCGCAAGAGGAAGTATAAACAATAAAGATAAAGCAATAACAAGAATACAAATGCTAACATAAGTCGTAACGTGGTTCACGGCCTCGCCGCTAATCCACGACCCGATTCGTCCTCGATGAATCACTCTGAAAGCTTTCCACTATTCTCTCTTTTGCACCAAGCTAGGTGGAGGTAACCTTTTTATACAAGAATTACTCCTCTTATAATATGATGGAAATAAGCTCAAGAAAGAGGATTGAAAATGTGTTGGGCACTTGGGAGAAGTTTAGAGCATAAGCATTAGGCTCCCAAGTTAACCCAAGGCCCCATTTTATAGAGAAGAACTCATTCTTCCCGTTGGATGCCTGGCAGTCGACTGATGCCCCGATCAGTCGACTGATCCTGTAGTTGTTGCCCAATAACGGCTTCTTCCACGTTGGATTCCAACCAACGTCTCCCACATCAGTCGACTGATCTTCCCATCAGTCGACTGATGGAGCTACCAGTCGAGTGCCGGAAGTGAGCACTCGGCTACTCACCATTCTGTGCCCGAAACCCTTGCTACCAGTTGACTGATTCATCATCAGTCGACTGGTGGTCTTAGCAGTCAACTGTCAATCCTTGGCAATCGACTGATGGCACATAAACCAGACTCAAATACCAGTCGAGTCACAGTTGACTTGGAGCAATCGACTGCCATGACATGGCAGTCGACTGATGTCGGAAAATCCCATCTGACACTTAGCCAATTGGTCAAGTTTCACCTAAGCGCACTACCTCGTCCCAGGTTACATTTGCTCACTCTCATCCCTTGGAGTCCCTCGCCTTTGAAGTTGTCTTCGTCCGGCCACGTCCCTCGGATGCGCCAAGCGCACGACTCTGCAGTGCTATCCTTCGCGTCTCATCCTGAAGTCTACTTCCTCCGACTTCACTCCAATGCTCCTCGTCCGGCGGTCCCTCGGATGCCCCAAGCGCACGGCTTCCGTAAAGCTATCCTTTACCGACTCAAGGACCGAGTCATGAGATGTGAAACTCGCCAATGCTCCATGTGCGAATTACTAAGTCCTGCAAGACTCCAATGCACATATCAAATTCAATCATCCTAACTTAAACCCTTTGGCACACACATCAAAACCATATCACGGGTTGATTGCCCTAACATATTTTGGACTCCGGGACATTACAAAAATTCAAAAGAGTTGGAATGGGTTCAATCGAAGCTTTATGTTCATTAATAGATTTTAACTGAAACTCATTGATGGACCTAGGGGATTTAGATTTTTTAAAAGTTGACATGTTATGGGAGAGGGTAGTGTAGTGAAGGTATTATTGGTGTATATGTCTAGTTCTGATATCCCTATGATAAGTTATATATATGTGTCAATTGTCTTAAAGTCAAACTTTGAAAACCTTCTGATCAATACTGTTAATGATTTTGAGTTGATATTTTTTGGCACATATAGACTCTCGGACAATTCAAAAACTTGTAGCACTTAGAATAAGTCTTATTGGAGTTCTCTATGTCCATCAATAGATTTCGATTGAAACTCATTAATGGATTTAGGGGATTTGAATTTTTGAAAAGTTGACATATAATGGAAGAGGATAGTACAGTGATGATATTTATGGTATCCATGTCTAGTTTTGACATATCTACGATAAATTATACATATGTACTAATTGCCTTAAAGTTATAAACTTTGACCTTCTGATCACTGATGTCAATAACTTTGAGCTAATATTTTTTGTCACATACAGACTTTGAGCACTTTAGAATCCTATAGCACTTTGAATAGGTTCAATCGGAGTTCTTTATGTTTATCAATGAGTTTTGACTGAAACTCATTGATGGGCCTAGAAGATTTAGATTTTTTAAAACCACTATGGTGTTGATTTTTAAAAATCAACACCACAGTTTAATTACACTAGCACCATGCACAATTTCAATTTTTAAAAATCAACACCACGATGTGTTGATTTCTAAAAATCAACACCATAATAGTGCTAATGTGTTAAGTTGTGATGCTGATTTTTAAAAACTAATAAAGAAGAATATATTTGGACTCTAGAGCATTGTAAAATCCATGGAAGTTAGAATGTGTCCAATCGGAGTTCTTTAGGTCCATTAATAAATTTTGACTTAAATCAAGGTCCTAGAGAATTTAGATTTTTGAATAGTTGACATATAATGGAAGAGGATAGTACAATGAATGTATTTATGGCGTTTATGCCTATTTTTGACATCCCTATGATACGTTATGTGTATATATATACTAATTGTCTGCTTTCAGAGGTCATAATTTTTGATTTGGATATTAAAATGAGGTGTAATTGTTTTTAGTCAAAGCTCATTTAAAGATCTACATTTGTTACTAGATGAAACCCATAACAACCCTATTTCAAGCTTAAAAAACAATATTTAATGTCTTTTTAGGTCCATCAAGAGGTTTCGATCAAAATTTATTAATGGACTTTAAAATAATTGACACATATACATAACTTATTGTAGGAACATTAAAACTAGACATGACCACTAAAATACCTTCATTATACTCTCTTCCATTACATGTCAACTTTTCAAAAATCTAAATCAATTAGGCCCATGGACAAAATTCATTGATGAACTTAGAAAACTCCGATCGAACCCATTCTAACTTCGATGAATTTATGTAGTGCTTCCAAGTCAAAATATGATCTTATTTATTTATTTTTTAAAACTAACACCACAGTTTAACATACCAACATTATCATAGTGTTGATTTTTAGAAATTAGCATCGCCGTAGTGCTGATTTTTAGACACCAGCATTATCATGGTTAGGGATGGCAATTTCCTCCGAATCCATTGGAGGATTCGATACCCGACCCAAATGGAGGAGGATACGAAGAGATTTTTTTTTATCCGATTAGATAATTGGGTAATCGAATATGGAGATTTTCAAATTCGGGTATAGAGGCGAGTCTCATAGAATCCTACCCATACCCTAACCAGATACTCAATTAAATTGTCGGTGTTAAGATAAAATATTGCTAATATTTTATTTTTCTATGAAGTTTAGTTTGCTATTTTTTATCTTTGATATTTTTTTCTTATTGTTCTCTTAAAAATTTGATAAATATCCATTGCTTCTTCTAAATAATTCAAATTTGAAAAAAAAAAAAATACAAATGTAGATGATAATAGGATATTTGTGTAGGGTAAGGATATTCGATCCTCTGATAGATATGGGGATGGGGATGAAAATTGAATATCCGATAGGGATGGATATAATAAATGGGAATGGAGATGGAGGATATGAAATCTAATCCAAATCTGATCCATTGTCATCCCTAGCCATGGTGCTGGTGTAATTAAATTGTGATGCTCGTTCTTATAAACCAACACCACAATGGTTTAAAAAAAAATCCAAATCTTCTATGACTATCAATGAGTTTCAGTCAAAACCTATTGATGGATCTAAAGAGTTTTGATCGAACCTATTTAAAGTGTTATAAGTTTCTAAAGTGTTCCAGAGTATATATGTATCTAAAAATATAAACTCAAAGTCATTAACAACAATGATTAGAAGGCTAAAATTTATAACTTTACGACAATTGACACATACACATAATTTATTGTAGGGATGTCAGAACTAGGCTTGGATACCATAAATACTTTCACTGCACTACCCTATTCTATTAAATGTTAACTTTTCAAAAATCTAAATCCCTTAAGCTCATTAATAAGTTTCGGTCAAAATCTATTGATGGACTTAGAGAACTTTGATCTGACCCATTCTAAGTGCTATAAAATTTTGAAATGGCCAGAGTTTATATATGCCCAAAAATATTAACTCAAAGTCATTAACAACGATGATCAGAAGGTTTTCAAAGTTTATGACTTTAAGACAATTGACATATACGATAACTTATCGTAGTGATATCAGAACTAGGTATGAATACTATAAATACCTTTACTGCAGTACTCTCTTCCATTACATCTCAACTTTTCAAAAATCTAAATCTCTTAGGTCCATCAATGAGTTTCAGTCAAAATCTATTGATGGACTTAGAGAACTCCTATTGGATCCATTCCAACTCCTGTGAATTTTTGTAGTGCTATGAAGTTCAAATATGCTCTTCTTTAATGTTTTTTAAAAAATCAACACTATCACTTAACACACTAATATTGTCGTGGTGTTGATCTTTAGAAATTAATATCATCGCGGTGTTGATTTTAAAATCTAGTACCACCGTGGACTAGTGTAATTAAATTATAGTATTGATTTTTAAAAATTAACACCATAGTGATTGTTGTATGCATGCAAAAGAGAGAAAAAAGTTTAATAACTTTAATTTAAGAGGAAAGAGAAGAGTTGCATGCAGAGAGGAAAGAAAAGAAAATGTCAATTTTGGCAAAGCGATAAAATTAAAAAAAAAATAGATAAGTCACAACATATAAGTATCCTTGGCTACTGCAGCAACTTTTGCTCCATTGTCAACCCTTAGATCTGCTTCTCCCTTAACCAATCTTTTTCTATTCCTAAGCCCCTGTATATCATTACATATATGTGAGTCACACCCAGTATCCAATATCCAAGTGCTAGAAGAAATAGTATGACATTCAATAACAAATATACCTGAAGTAGATTAGGCATTAGATGCCTTTTTCTGCTTCAGTGACTCCAGATACTGCTTGTAGTTTCTCTTCCAATGACCATCTTTGCCACAATGATGGAAGGTGCCCTTGGGAGTTATTTCTTCCTTCTTTGCCTTCTTCTTCCCTTTAGCTTTAGTTTTTGACTTCCTCTTAGAACCTTTCTTTGAGGAGTCAATCAACATCATCGTCTTCTGTTCTTTAGCAACAGATAACTCCACTGTTTTGAGCATATTGATCAATTCAAAAATTGTGGACTCAATCTTATTCATCTGATAGTTCATCACAAATTATGAATAGCTACCAGTCAGATTGTGAAGAATTAAGTAAATACTTAATTCATGGTCCATGAAAAATCCTAATGATCTCAATCTCTCAATATAGCTATTCATCCTTAGTGCAAACTGCATTGCAGATGAACCCTCCTGCATCTTTGAGCGAATGAGGAGCTGGGTGACCTTGAACCTTTCAGATCGTGCCTGCTCATCGAACAACTCTCGAAGATGAAAGACAATTGTATTAGAATCCATATGCTCATGTTGCTTCTATAACTCATGAGACATCGACGCTAGCATAATGCAACTCGCCATCTCAGAGTCAACAACATGTTTCTGGTAAGTCAACTTTTGGTCACCAGATGCATTGTCTACAGGAGGTTGGGGAAGAACCTCTTCAAGGACATAATCTAGCTTTTCAACCTTGAGAACAATTCTCAGATTGCGAAGGCAATCCAAGAAGTTTGGCCCAGTCAATTTGTTGTTGTCCAAAATCGAACATAAATTAATGGAGGTTGACATACTATTCTAATTAGTACCTAGACATACAAAAAGAGGTGTATAAGAGAGATGAATTTATAGTAATGTAAACAATTTACATTAACAAGAAACTCCCACTATTTTTATCAAATTCAATAGCCCTTACTTTGAATTCGAGAGATGGTAGGTGATCTCCTATTGGGTTGATATCCATTATGACTAAGAACAACCTTGGAGAGAGTCCAACAAGTCATTTATAGTCATAATGTTAATTATCAACAATACCCATTATATATCAAATATATAAGTATCACTTTATGTTATCAACTAATTGAATGTTCACATATACATTAGGTTGTTAACTCATTAACATATATATATCCAATGCATATCACCTAATTACACCTCTGTCCACATTGACCTTGGAGAGAGTCCAACAAATCAATGCTTTCAGTTAGGGTCAGCCCATTAATCGTGAGATCGAATTTAAATGATTTGAACACATTCAATTTACAAGTCAGGCTTGGAGAGAGTCCTACAACCCAAACTTGAAATTGACCTATGATCCTTACCATTTAAAATAAACATCGAATCTCATATGAATTGAACATGCTCGATGTCATGCAAGGCTTGGAGTATCAGAGCGCTAGGTTGCGAAGTCCACTTTCGGATTTTTATTTCAGTTTGGACATCGAGTTTTGATTTACTTGATTTTGGTTTTGTGAGTTCTGAGATCTGGCTGTTGCGGGATGTCTCCGAGTTGCAAGGGATAAGGTATGCTAATTATTATCTCATATCTTTTGTTGGCTATGCATTTAATTGCTTATAATAGTGCATGATATTTAGTGTGTTAGTCATTATTCATAACCATGGCTCGAGTTGACCACGGGAATGACATGTTGAGGATATTAGACATGTGCCTGCTATCAAAAAAGTGAATTACCTTTGAGAGTCGATTGATACCGAGTTGGAAAGCTAGAGTTAGACTGTCACATTTCTTATGGAGATCAAAGATTACTGTCTTATAAATTTTCACTATTTATGCTAGTCAGATCATTACCCGTGGGATAATGGACAAACGAGTATACTATTGTTGATGCAGACGGTAGAGGATTAGTGTACGGTGTTTCATAGGGATTTTGATCCTTGAGTTGGTCGTGCTGAATTGTATAATTTTGAAGGTACTTTTGAGTACTTAATTCATGTTATATAGAGAAAGTAAAGTTGAGTTACATACCATTATCGAGATCAAACCAGTACTTGGTGGAAGATGTAGGAAATAACCTTCAGGGAATAACATATCACTTGATCACGATTTAGTAATGTTGTGAGAGAGTATTTCCCCGCTCACTTTCTTTGACTCATGTTAAGGAATTCTTGAGCATCAAGTAGGATGATTGTTTGGTAATGGGAGTATCATGCAGAGTTGTTAGACTTGCAGAAGTTATGACCACCTAATGCTTAAGAATGTGAAGGAATGTTTTAAGACACCTACGATTTATGGGCTTACATTCAGATTAGGATGTTGGATCTTCTATCAGATCCTACCAGAAGACATTAGATCAAGTCATGGGTTTAGAAATGACTTCGTACAAGTGTTTAAGAGTTGGAGACCGATAAGCAGATATTGCAGGTCAAATTATTAGAATCAGATGTCTCCAAATGTTGGATAAAAGGAGCAAGATCGGAGTCATAGGCCACGAGCTACTATTGGAGAGTTTTTTCGATCATAGAAGACCAACCACAGATTGTCAGAATCTTCTCATGCTTATCAGTGAAATCAAAAGAAAGACTCTGAAGGAATTATGTGCATGTAGTGTGGGTCACGTCGACATGCAAAGTCAGATTATTCGTCGGATAAGTTTATCTATTTCTATTGTAAGCAACCAGTACATATGACGAGGTGTACTTTGAAGACTCAGTTGAAGACCATCGACATTGCTTTCAGAAGGATGATTCACTATCTCGACAGTAGAGATCATCACAGAAGATTGGGTTATCCCACCAGCAGTGATCTACTACTTCAGGTACGATTGGAGTTCCGTGATACTTTTATCTGGGAGACACGATTTATTCAGCACTAGCAGTAGAAGACATCTTAGAAGACTCATGCAGACAACAACAACTGTTACCTCTCTAGGTGTGGTTATACTTTGTACAGAGGAGGTAGTATACAATGATGGTCGTATCTATTTCGTATTTTCTAGTTGTAGTTATACCATTTCTAGAGTATGGAGAGTGCTACGATGTTGACAATTATTCAGTACCTTTCAGTCGGCAGTGTACTCTTTACCAGTATAACAGTGGTTGCCACCTCTATTCTAATTTTTGTAGTTTGCATTTCAGTTTCAGTAGTTGAGTTCAGTTCCTCCATGATAGTTCTTTTGCATCTATTGGAACTTAGCCGTCAAGAATAGAAGTTGGATGAGTTTACATATTTACTTGAGAGGAGATGTAGAGGGTCGAAGGATTGACCATTCGGGGTATTACTTTAGTTTACCCTATTTGTTGATATAGTGAGAGATACTGGTAGTTACAGGTATCTATGTCTAGAACATTCTTAGTTCGGATTAAGGGTTTTTATACATCAACTTAAGGGTCGGTGGTATCTCTATGGTCAGGTAAGATGTTGACCAATAACTAAGAAGTCAAGGAATGCCCTTAGACTTTGATAGATTTACCTTTACTATTGACATATCCTCACGGATGGTTAAATTGTTGAAATTATGGTATGATAGGTCTCTCGGATGTACGTATAATCCGAGAGTATTCAGATGTAGTTTTGGATGAACTCCCGGGCTTGCCACTACATAGACAAGTAGAGTATTCGATCGGAGTGATTTCGGGAATAATTTCAGTATTGATGACCTCATTAATCGGTTTTGCAAAGTTGACAAGGTTGATGATGCACAGGAGGTATTTGTTAGAATGATGATTTTACCAGGAGATAATTTTATTGGTATCAATGTTTCTAAACACTATGGAAATTGGAAGAACGTAAGTTGCGATTATAGGAGGTGTTGGATGGGATATTTAACTGTCCTAGTATTTCTTCTCGAGAAGATCCGGTAAGTGTTGAGGATTCGGTGACCGCTAGAGGGGGGTGAATAGCTCATTTCGATGCGTCGATGGAATTTGTTCGCATGCTTGCTACAAATGATTAGTGCGCAGCAGAAATAAAGCAATAATGAAATACAAACACGCAAACACAATTATATAACATGGTTCAGAACCGAATGATTCCTACTCCACGGATTGGGCTCGTAAGAGCCCTAGCGATGCCAATCACACACCACTACTAAATAAACTCCTTCTCGGAATAATTCGGAGGCGGAGAAATCTCGTACAAATATTCTTACAATAATAAGAATGAAATACAAGCAAATACAAGTAAACTATACAAATACAAGTAAGGAAAACCTTTACAAATGTGAACTTGATTGCTTGATCTTTGATTGCTTGAATCGTGGTTGAAGACCCTGATTTTCACCAGCAAATTGCTTCAACAATGCTCAAGAAATCGCTGCTCAATCCCTCCTCCACGAGCTCCATTTAAAGCTATTGCTTGGGCTGGATTTCGCCTATCAGTCGACTGCTCGGGACCATCAGTCGACTGATGACACTGTTGCTGTGAGACAACGGTGCGATCCACACTGGAAAAATCCAATGGATAGGACATCAGTCGACTGGTCATGTCCATTAGTCGACTGATCAAGCCTTCACTCGACTGCTAACCCCAGCAGTCGAGTGCGACTCCATTCTGTGCTCGAAATACCGAGTACCAGTTGACTAATCACAATATCAATCGACTGATCGGTCCAGCAGTCGACTGCCCACCTCTAGCAGTCGACTGCTAGGGCACTCCCCGCAGTCAAACCCTAGTTGACTCACACCAGTCGACTGCCACATGATACTAGTCGACTGATACACCTCAAACATGAGGTTTTAACCCAAGTGTGGTGCCCCCATACTTGCTAGACCACCCGTAGCCTAGACCTAAGCCTTCTAGCCACCTCCGTTAGCCTTGTGCCTATCGGATCCCTCCAAGTCATCCATGACTTGTTCATCCATATGCTAGCCTTCAGGTGCTTCCATCGGCTATGTCATGCTAACGTTGTCTACACCGCCAAGGCATATTGGACTAACGCTGCCAAGACTCCGCTTGGACTTTATGCCGCCAACTATTGGACTTATGCTGCCAAGACTTCACCCTTGGACTTTACGCCGCCAATATCAAACCCCTTGGACTTCTCAAAAGCCAAATACTCATGACTTGGATTTTCACCGCCAAGACTACACCCTTGGACTTATATGACCAAGACTACACCCTTGGACTTTATTTGCCAATCTACGTTGGACTTTCCATGCCAAAACCCATGCTTGGACTTTTCCTTGCCAAGACCCATGCTTGGAATTTACATGTCAAGTACTCAAGACTTGGACTTTCCATGACATGGTCAACTCCAATCAACCATCAAAATCCCCCTCGAGTCAAACTCGAGTCCGGTCAATCATGACCCGGGCTGATTGCACCAACAATCTTCCCAAAACATTATCAAACATCAATGTCAAACCTTCATGTCAAACATAAAAACATCGCTCGAGTCAAACTCGAGTCCGGTCAATCGTGACCTGGGTCGATTGTACCAACAATCTTCTTCTTTTTGATGTTTGACAAAAACACATACCTTTGAGTTAGAACACTAACTCAAATCTTCTTACTAATTATCCCAAATTGATAATCCCATAAATTCTCCCAAACATTCTCCCCAAACATTCTCCCCCTTTTTGACTAACATCAAAAAGGTTTTCTCTAAGGAGGTCAATGTCTCATGTCCTAATGAGATCTTATAACTCCCCCTTGGTCCAAAAATACCTAGGATGCCTACAATCTTCCTAGTGATAAGTCTCATATCACTCAAGAGAGGCAATCCTACACACTCTCCCAATTTCCAAATTGGGTATCTCAAAAATCCATTCTCCCCTTTACATGGAAGAATATACATCCGTCATCCCATGATGGATACCTTCCCCTAAAGGCTTGCTCTCCCTTGACCATTGCACCAACAATGTCCTTGGGAAGTTCCTAAGCCAATAGGAACTCTAAAGCATCAAAATTAAGGTCTAAAGTTCAACATTGAACTTTCCCATACCTTAAATTTGATACATCACTTTAACACCTCTCCTAATCCATATCCAATGGATTTTCACCCTTTATAATGCTTCCCAAAGCATATCCTAGGGTTAGGAGTGATTAGGGAACCCTAACATAGCTGAAAATGGGCTAAATAGTCTTGTTTTTCCCGAAATCAGCCCAGCAGTTGACTTTATCAGACATCAGTCGACTGTCGTGCCCATCAGTCGATTGCCACCAAGGGCAGTCGATTGATAACTCAAAATTTTGATTTTCAATTATCAAAAATGAAATTCATAAATTCATAAATAATTATACGTAATTCAAAAAATCATGAAATTTCATACATATAATAGTTATGACCAATACAATGGGTGAAAAATGTTAGAAAAATATTTTACCCATAAAATAGCGAAATTGACACAAAGTTTAAAAATGAAGAAAAACTTCAATATTTGAGCTCACTTTGTATCAACTTCATCAATGACGATTGCTATCAAAAGATAGACTTCACCAAGGTTTTTCAAAATGATTTTAAAATAGTTTTAAAACCTTATATTGGATCATGTTCTTTGGGCTTAATGTACATGGCTTGAACATAAGCTTTTCCAATGATCCACTAATGATATTAGATGAGTTTTAGTTCATCTAGATGCAAAAACTATGCACCTTGAACTCAACTCATATCCTAGCATCTCACATGTATCTAGAGTGTATCAATACACATACATGTCAATGTGATGTGAGATGTGAGTTTTGTTTTCCTAATCTAGGATTTCATACATTTTTCTAAGGCAATCCTACTTGATTCCCTTATACATGGGACTTCAAGTCATGTCATATGTTCTTAATTCAATTCTAATCAAATTAAATGCATGAATGATCATGACATAAATAATAACATAATTAAGCATGACCAATGATCATGATGTCATGACATATGATATAAAACTAAAAACACATAACATTTAACCTTAATCCTAAACATGATCATGACATATAAATGATAAAAATAAACATGATATCATGATATGTTATATGACAAATAAAGCATGACAAATAAAATGTATAGGTATATAATACCTAAATTTTAGCATTAATTTCCATTTGTTATTATTAATCTCATTTTGCCATATTGCTACTAATCTCCCAAGTGTGCCAAAAACCCAAAATGTCACACTAAAACCTCTAAACCTAAATTGTGCCAATTTGATTGATTTTTCATAATTCCAAAAATATATTGGCATATCCTAAAATCTTTTAGGATTAAAGATCAAACTTATTTCCAAGATACCCATAACCTTGGAAATGACCTAAAGTGCCAACTTTGCTATGGTTAGGTTAACTACCCATCCATTTAATGTTGGCATACCTAAACTCATCTAGCGTGAATCTATCACGTTCCTAGGAACCCAAAACCTATTTGAGCTCCTTGGATTTACTAGGTATTCCTTAGGGATGACCTCCCTAGATACCCTCCTAATGACCCTTCTAGGCTTGTTAGCCTTGGTCATTGTGGTCTTGCCTAGGTTAACTCTAGGGGTAACTCCCCTTGTAACCTTCTTAGTGGCCACCCTAGGTTTCCTTGAAACCCTAGCCACTAGGCATACACCTTGGTTACCCTTAGGGATGACTTCCCTAGTAACCTTGGTCTTTCTAGACCTAGTTTGTGTTTCATAATCAAATAAAACACTATGGTAAGCCTCCTTAGGCTTAGGTTTGTGACCCAAACATTTCTTGCCTTTGGATGACTCTTGTCTCTTAGGCCCTAGGTGTTGACTCTTTGACCTAGACCCTTTGACTTTGACCATTTGACCCTTTTATTTAGTTTTGCATAATCCTAAGGGTCTTCTCTAATTTTTCAAGTCTTGACCTCAAGACTTGATTTTCCAACTCTAATTGCCCAATTTTTGAATTTTAATTTAATCCTTGGGCACTGTCCTTCCTAGGCATATGCCTAGTCCATTTGGAGTTAAAACCTAGGCGGTCTTCAATTTTTCTAATAAATGCCTTGGGTAAAATATTTTTAGGGATATTAGTCTCAAATTTCTCCTTATTCCTAAGGTTGACCTTCTTAGCTCCTAATAAATATTCCCTATTTCTAGCATGCTCTTTATGATAAATTGCAAGGTTGCTAACATTATTTCTAGCATGCTTTTGCCTATAAAATTTAGAAGGTGCATTAATAGATTTTACCTTAGGGTTAGCTCTCAATTCTTGTGATGCTTCTTCCCTTCTCCTAGGGCATTGACTCCTATAGTATCCTGGTTGTCGGCATTTGAAGCACACCACGTGCTCCTTGCTCTTCTTGGTGGGGACACCGACATCCTTGCCTTTTTCGTTGACTTTTGGTGCCAGAGGAGCTTTCTTTACTCTTTTCGGACACTTACTCTTGTAGTGCCCGGATTCCCTACACTTAAAGCAAATTATATGATTTTTATTTAAAACCGACATGCTTGAGTTACTTGGGTTCGTGGTGGAAGCCTCTTGAGCTTGTTCATCTTCTCGACTGGAAGTGGATGTTTCCTCTTGATCATGCTCCGTAGTGGAAATTCTCTCCTCCCCCTCAATCCTAGAGGTGGAGGCTTCTTCTACTTCTTCCACCTCCTCTTCCACCGATCTAGAAGTTGACTCCTCTTCAACTTCCGACTCCTCACTTTCTTGTGAGGATGAGGATGTGCTTGCTTCTTCTTGAGCTTGAGAGGATGAGCACTCCTCTTCTTCCTCTTCTTCTTCGTCTTCTTAAACTAGTTGAGGACTTTCATGATACTTTGCCAACTCGCTCCAAAGCTCCTTGGCATCCTTGTACTCACCTAACTTGGACAAGATATTATTAGTAATTAAATCACCTAGCAATTTGATTACCTTAATATTTGTCTTGAACTCTTTGAGTTGTTCCTTGGTTCATTTTTCAACCTTGAGAATTCCACCCTTTTTGCCTCTTGGGAATTCACAACCTTCTATCAAAGTGGACCAAAGCTTGATATCCACCATCATTAGGAAGTTCTCAATTCCTATTTTCCATGAGTTGAATCCTTCAAATCCATAATCCTCATAAGATGGTGGTGTGTTGATGTCCTAGCCCAAACTCTCTTGAAATTCCATCTTCTTTCCCTCTAGCGTCTTTGCTCCTGGCAGTTAGTCCGTAGAAGAGCCCTGGGCTCTGATACCAATTGTTGATGATTCGATGACCGCTAGAGGGGGGGGGGAGTGAATATTTCATTTCGATGTGTCGATGGAATTCGTTCGCGTGCTTGCTACAAATGATTAGTGCGCAGCGAAAATAAAGCAATAATGAAATACAAACACGCAAACACAATCATATAACATGGTTCGAAACCGAATGATCCCTACTCCACGGATTGGGCTCGTAAGAGCCATAGCGATGCCAATCACACACCACTACTAAATAAACTCCTTTTCGGAACAATCCGGAGGCAGAGAAACCTCGTACAAATATTCTTACAACAATAAGAATGAAATACAAGCAAATACAAGTAAACTACACAAATACAAGTAAGGAAAAACTTTACAAATGTGAACTTGATTGCTTGAATCATGGATGAAGACCCTGATTTGCACCAGCAAATCGCTTCAACAATGCTCAAGAAATCGCTGCTCAATCCCTCCCCCATGAGCTCTGCCCGGGCTAGATTTCGCCTATCAGTCGACTGATGACACTGTTGCTATGAGACAATGGTGCGATCTATGCTGAAAAAATCCAACGGATAGGACATCAATCGACTGATCATGTCCATCAGTCGACTGATCGAGCCTTCACTCGATTTCTAACCTCAGCAGTCGAGTCCGACTCCATTACGCTCGAAATCGAGGCACGGTCGGCGATCGGTCGGTCGGTGATCGATCCAGCAGTCGACTTCCCACCTCTGGTAGTCAACTTCTAGGGCACTCCCCGCAGTCAAACCCTAGTTGACTCACACCAGTCGACTGCCACATGGTACAAGTCGATTGATATACCTCAAACATGAGGTTTTAACCCAAGTGTTGTGCCCCCATACTTGCTAGACCACCCATAGCCTAGACCTAAGCCTTCTAGCCACCTCCGTTAGCCTTGCGCCTATCAGATCCCTCCAAGTCATCCATGACTTGTTCATCCATACGCTAGCCTTCAGGTGATTCCATCGGCTATGTCATGCTAACATTGTCTACACTGCCAAGGCACATTGGACACTGTTGTAAGACTGCTTGGACTTTACCATTGGACTTATCTTTGCCAAGACCCCAAACTTTCGCCAATATCAAACCCCTTGGACTTCTCAAATGCCAAGTACTCATGATTTAAACTTTCACCGCCAAGACTACACCCTTGGACTTATGTGGCCAAGACTACACCCTTGGACTTTACTTGCCAACCCATGTTGGACTTTCCATGTCAAGACCCATGCTTGGACTTTTCTTTGCCAAGACTCATTCTTGGACTTTACATGCCAAGTACTCAAAACTTGGACTTTCCATGACATGGTCAACTCCAGTCAACCATCAAAATCCCCCTTGAGTCAAACTCGAGTCCGATCAATCATGACCCCGATCTATTGCACCAACAATCTTTCCAAAACATTATCAGACAACAATGTCAAACCTTCATGTCAAACATCAAAACATCGCTTGAGTCAAACTCGAGTCCGGTCAATCGTGACCTGGGCCGATTGCACTAATAGTAAGGACACCTGTATATACTCTAGGGCTGATTTATGATTGGAGTGGTGATATTGTAGGGACTCAACATCATACAGTTATCATTATCGGTATGATGATTGAGATATCATCAGCTTAGAGTAAAAAAGGACACGGGTGTGTAAAAGACGATGTCATACTCAGTATGAATTGTATGAGCTTTTGATAATATGGTTAGACTTATTTAACGATTTAGTCGTTCATGGACTTGAGGAATCGAATATCCTGGAAGCGGTTGGATCGGTTTGGGGTTGTTGGAGTTGCGTAACTTGACCACTGTTGATGGTGGTAGTTGGAGTTGCACACTCGACCACTGTAGTTGGTAGTTTCCTTGTATGGATTTGGTTATTACCGTAGATGTGGATGCTTTTAAGCGTTAGTATATCACTGACTTGTTTGATCAGGAAGGTAATGGAATTTACTTGATTAGAAGCTTGTGAAACTAGTTTTGAGCTCGACGATATTTGTTTTTAGAATCCTTTTTTGGTGTAGATGGAAAGTCATACGGATATAGGAATTATGAGATAAGTTGTCGTATATATGACGTGGTTTTAGCGATTTTATCTTGATTTGTAGATGTATGGAGCAGGAATGCTTATGAAGTTTGGCTAGCTGCTGGGTAGCTGCATAGAGTTGCTAGAACACGGACATATATAATAAGGGAGATTGGTCATTATAGTTTCCCAGTCACTTCCAGTTCTGTGCGATAGAGTGGACTTTGGACAGTAGATTTATTTCTCTTGCGAGAAAGGAATTCTCCATCTCCGAGGAGAATAGTGGGTTACAGAGTAGTTTCAGTTCAGGACGAGTGGTTTTAGGAAGCTCATCATTCGGGATTGGGGATACATTTGGATGGTCCTCGAATGTATCAAGGTTTGAAACATTCTTGTTGGTGGAACGATATATGGGACATGGTTGATTTCATAATTTGATGTTGGGTGTATCAATTAGTAAAAGTGAAATACTAGTGATTAGCAAGGTTGTGTACCGAGATGAAAGTGGTAGCCTAGTATGATGGACTGTATTGGGAGATTATCTAGAATTCGGAAAGGACTTGATGCGATTTGGGATAATCAGTGGTTGATTAACCAGGTCTGCTCATTTTCTACCGAGCCGTAAGATGTATTCCGTTGGGTCACTCGACGAAATTATACTGCAAGGAGATTTTCAGTTTTCTTTGAGTATCATTTCTGATAGTGATTCATGATCCACCTTACAATTTTGGCAAAGTCTTCAACAGGTCGCGGATATCGAGCTCCACTCTGGTACAATTACTTACTTTTTGATAAGTGGTCAATATAGAGGTATTTTTCATATTTTAGAAGGCCTATTGAGAGTATACGCGATAAATTTCTGAGGCTATCAGTACCCCACTTAGTTACTTAGTGTGTGGTTTTTCTCCAAATATTTGAGTTGAGCAGTGTGACATTGCTTATTAGTACTTGAGTAAGGAATTTGGAGACTAAATTTTTATTAGTGGGGGAGAATATAAGATATCGAAAAATAAAATAATACTTGTTAAATAGAAAAATACCCTATAAAATTTTTCAAGTTCTGATAAAGCTTATTGTGGAGTTAAATGGGTTTAATTAACCCAAGTTATATAAACATCAAAACCTAGGTTTAGGTTTTATTAAACTTCCTTTCTCTCTCTTTCTCCACCGCGACGAATTTCTCCCGGTCCGTTTCCTCTTCTCGCATCCACCGCCGCTCTCCTCAATTCGCCGCCGATCTCCACCCCGAGCTCGTAGCGTCACCCCATTGCGACTTTCTCTCTACTTGCGTTTTTGCTGCACCATCTCAGATTTGTTGCCGTTGACGCCCTGAGTTCGCTCATCGTCGCCTTCCTTTTTGCTCGTCGGTCCTCGCCGTCGACTCGTCTGTCCTCCTCAAGCTCCCGTCGCCATAGAGGGCGCCAACTACTCCATCACCCATTTCCAAGCGCTAGCTGATGATGATCACTTCCGCGTCAAGCAACGGGCCCTCGAGGCTGTGCTCGAAAATTTGCAGGAGGACCCTCGAATTTGCTCGAGAACCCCAATCGGGACCCCGACCCCTCCGTCCCGGTGGATCATGGAGAGAGCTCACCTCAGCGGTTGCAACCTGCCATAGATTCAGGGACCCATGAGCTGTACTCCCTTCTCAAATTGAAGACTCGTCGGAAGATAAGCATATTGATGGGGAGAATGGCTCAGATAAAGATTTTGCTCTTGTTAACCAAGAGGATGTTGTCAACAGCATAGCAAATTTCATGGCAGTTTACCTATTATCGCTGGAGAAAACTAAAGAATTAACTCCTAATCAACTTCAAGAACTTCTTAGCAAAGCATTTTCCGCAAAGAAAGGAAGAGCAGACTCCGGAAGGCATGGCAGGGAAGCCAAATTATTTACAATGTTGCCTCCTGGAGTGTCACTGCCATAGGGATTTACCAGAATCCAGCAGTACTTAAGGCAGCCACGGTTGCCATCTGGTCTTCTTGCAATGCTATATCAAAGTTATTTTGAGGCAAATCTGAAACATGCATAAGTTGGAATTCGACGCGATAACAACACCTATGAACACTCAAAATGCTCCGAAATAACAACGGATCAGGGAGTCACATCTTCGAGAGATTTGTTTGGATATTCTATAGTTCAGATTTTGACAATGGATTTACTTCTGGATTCATTGTGAGGAAAATGGAAACAACGTGAGGTGATTGTAGTTGAGCTGGGGATCTAGATTTCGGTAGGCTTCATGAGGTAAGTGTACATCTTGATTTGAGTGTTGCTAAGGATCTTGGATTGTTGTTTAGTTATGCAGTTGATGAAATGAGATTGATATGTCTGTAGAGGTCTATTGGTTTGTAGTTTAACTAGCTGTTTCAGATTGGATCAAGGAGCTAGGACCTTGATTCAAAATAGTCTTTTGGATGTGGAGCTTCTCAGATGAGTCTTCATATCAGGTGAGTAATTTTCTACCATGGTCAGGTAGTAGATAAATCCTGTGCATGATATTTATGTTGACGATACCTTTACCTTGACTCTATTCTTATTTAATCATGTGCTTGAGACTTAGTCTTTGCACTTTGAGATATACTGTTGTTGTTGTCATATTTCGTTCATCGTTGCTATAAATTACCGATGTTATAGTATGTAGGTCTTTAGATGCTTAACCAAGAGGGGGGGGGGGGTGGTGTAGCTGAGTATAGATGTCAATTTGATCGTGTCATCAGGAACAATCATCAGGGGGTGGATGATGTCCTTAATGTAAAGTTTATAGTTGTATCACCTTACCTTTCGTTGTATAACTATTACAGATCATATGTTTGTACATGGTAATGTGGGTGTAGATGGTGTATCGCTACGGACTAGAAGTCCTAGCATGGTCGATGGTTAATTGTATACGACTCTCTGAGGGATAGAGAGTGTGTTGTTGGACTTTCCGAGCCTGCTTCGCGTTCGAAACCTGTGAGGATCCGTGTGAAGATATATAAAAATAAAACATGTATGTGCTTAAGTAAACCTAGATCTACCTTAGATCTAGAAGGTGAGAGCATTACCCTCGTAGCGACGCCCTTCGTTTATCCCGCTCGTCCAAACGCTTTGTTGGAACTCAAGAGTGTCAAGTGTACACTCCTCTACAAGTATCCACATGGACAAATGGTGGAGAAAAACACCTTAGAGTGTGCTAGCACCCTTTAGGTATTTCGACCAAGGAAGTCTTGGGAGAGCAAGAAGGAGAGCTAGGAAGAAGATGATGAAGTTACAAACCAAAAATAAATTCATTCATCAAGGAATAGTGGCCGACCACTTATTATTGGGGGTTACATGCATGTAACTCCGTGCCTATGACTCGTCTCTCATGAGGTGACACCCTGATGTGATGATGTGGAACATCATCGTTGGAAATGCAGTCACTACATGATTGGTATCGAATTGGCCGTTCATCTTCCATCTCAAGTAAGTCACTTGACCTCTTATCTCTCATGTTTAATCAAATCTACCACTTGATTAGTCGATTTGATTTAATAAATCTCTATTCATTAATTTAAATTGACTCGATAAATCAATTTAAATTAGACTCATTCGACACTTGAATCAATTGAGTCTAACTCATTGTCTAATTTGGATTACTTTTAATCCAATTTAGTTCATCCCATGAACCTAATCCTCATGGTTCATGTATGAACCTAATCTCCATCTAATTGCCTTTTGTGTATGACCTATAGGTTCTCGTTAGTATGCTCTAAACCGATTTAGGAACATAAGCAATGGCGGTATCACAGGAATCATTCTTAGAGAATGTTGAGCTCATCACCTTTGTGACTCTCTAATTGTGACTCCATATGTGTGATGTCATATCCTTGACATCTAGATTGACAAATTGAGTGTATCGTCCTCAGTCTGATCTATATCTTGAACTCAGTAGACTCTCTGTCAATGAGCAAATTCGTATTATCGTGGTATGTTAACCCGTGATCTCACTCTATCAAGAATAATATGTCTCATATAGGAGGGATAGATCCCATTTACATCACTCTCCCTCCGCGTAATTTATTTACATACCCGATGTCGCCTTTATAGTCCTCATTTACGGGTGACGTTTGAAAGTATACTTTATATGAGAACCATGGTGACTTGAGTCCAAAATTCGTACTAATAGTCACGAGAAAGTATATGACACTCATATAACGATTCGTGATACTTTCTCATGGTCATTCGTATACATTCTCGATCGTACCCATTATAATCGACTTGATATCTATATCCGTGGCGGGTCATCGTCGTGTTGACTCTACATGCTAGTCTACGATTATCCACAGAATGTTAATACTTGACTAAATGATTAAGAGTAGTGTTCTCTATATCGTCATTATCGATTCTACCTCGATTGATATAGATAAGAACTACTACTCGAGGACTTATTATCTTAGTTATTTTGAATACAAGTAAATATAATAACCATGCCTTTATAAATAGGAATATGATACAATAAAGTCCATATCATCATGATTGACTCTGGGGCTTTCACTAATCTCCTACTAGCACTAGTGTCGATCAGTAGTATCTAATACCCAATGACTGTGTGACTATCATGCTTTCTATGCGAGCCTTGGTCAAGGATCTGCGATGTTAGCCTCGTGGGTACTCTGCGAATCTTACATCCTCTGTCGATAATCTCTCGAATGAGATGGAAGCAGTAGTATGTGTTTGAGTCTGGTGTGAGCGAGGTTCCTTAGTCATCAATCGCTCCATTGTCATGATAGAGCTCTATTGGATCGTTATGCTAACCACCCCAAGCTCGATAATGAACTTGCGGATCAAGCGCCTTGCGCCTCGGATCGTGTCTCCTCATGTAGAATCAACAATTATCTGCTTGAACTCTTCGACTCACAGGCACCATTTAAGCAAAACACGAACCACATTGCGATCATAATCATCAATTGAGTTTGGAATGACATTCGTAACCCTTTATGGCTCCTCGTGCCTCAGAATATCGAAATATTCTTTAGTCCTTCTCAATACTTAAGAATATTCTTGGCCTATCGATGGCCTCTGGATCATTGATATCTATAAGTCATGCTCCATCGAGACATCGGAACAGTACGGCGTAGCGTCATGATGGTTATAGCGGATCGTGATCTTATCCATGCGGTCTTTCTCCCTCTAGAAGAGGGACTTTGAGTCTTCGCTCACACCATGTGACATCGAGTCCTTCTTAATTAAACCATAGTAATCTTGTCGATGTATGTACTCGACTTAGGCAAAGCAATCTCTTAGATCTATCTCTATAGATCTTGATGCCTAGAATCTTCACTTTAAGTTCTTAGTTGAAGCACGTCTGACAAGTCTTGGCGGTGTAGCGAGGTGATGTCATTCGATGAGTAGTATGTCATCCATATACAGGAAGACAATGTGTTCCCATTAACCCTTTGTAAACAGATTCATCTTCATTCTTGATGAAACCAATGTTTGATCGCATCGAATCGAAGATTACATTGATAGCCTGGTGATCGTATGATTGTATGGACTTTATTGTATCATATTCCATTTATAAAGGCATGGTTATTATATTTACTTGTATTGGTGCGAATAACTAAATATAATAATGTCGCAGTAAGGTTCTTATCATATCAATCGATTGGTTGAATCGATAATGAGATGATATAGAGAACACTACTCTTAATCATTCTGGTCATGTTAACATTCGGGGACATGTTGCGTGAGACTAGCGTGTAGTCGACAAGATGACTTGATCTCTGGTCATGGATATGAGATATCAAGTTGACATGGGTATGCATTGGAGAATGTATCTTGAATGACCATATGAGAAAGTATCATGGATCGTTATATAGTGTACTTTCTCGTTATTTATTAGTATGATAGTCTTAGACACATGGTTATCATGAGTTACTTTGGCCGTCAATACGTAAATGGGTGGACTATAAAGCGATTCTTGGGTATGTAATAAATTATGCGGAGGATGTGAGATTTAGATGGGATCTATCCTCACATGTAGCGTGACATCGATATTCTTGATAGAGTGAGACCAAGTGTGGCCATGCCGAATGAGTGATATGAGATATTGAGCTCATTTGATTAGAGTGAATCTACGTTCAAGATTTAGTATGCAGGATGTGTGATACATCTCTATCTAGATCTCAAGGATGAGATGTCGCGTATTGTAGTCATAGTAGTCCAATGTGATGTTGGGCTCTTCTTGTAACATGATGATGTTGCTAGATGCTCGTGCTGTTCTAAATCGGTTTAGAGACATCGTTACAACCTAAATCATATAACAATTAGATGGAGATTAGATAATGCATGAGATTCTTGGGATGAATCAAATTGATTAAAGTAATCCACTAATTGAGATCTAGATTGATTCAAGTGTTGAATGAGTCTAATTGAGATTTGATTCATCAAATCAATTTAAATTAATGAATGAGATTCATTATATTAAATGACTTGAGTCAGTGGTTAGATTGATCAAATAGATTAGTCTTCGACTGAGAGGAAGATGAAGGTCGGTTGACTGACATCATGTCATGATGATGACTAGGCGTCATGATGATGGTGCTCACATCATGACTGTGTCTATGAGGAGACATGTATGGGAGTTATGCATCATGTAACCCCTCCGTAATGTGAAGCCAACACCATTGAGTTATGGATCATTTTGTAGAGTTACTCACAATTACTTCATCTTCAACCTTGGAACCTTTTCTCTCAAGCTCTCCCTCTCCAAACCTCATCTTGCCGAAATTCCTAAGGGAGTGCTAGCACACTCTAAGGCATTTCTCTCCACCTATTGCTTGTGTGGATACCATAGAGGAGTGTGCACTTGACACTCTCGAGTTCGAACTTTTCGAAGCGGGATAAGCGCGCTACGAGGTACGTTCTAACCTCTTAGATCTAAGGTAGATCTAGGATTTAACATGTAATTATAATTTTATGCCGCGCGGATCCGTGTGGCTTCAGTTCATGACGCAAAAAGCGGTTTTGCAGAAAAACCAGATTCGACTCAGAAGCTTGCTTTAGCCCATAAATGGACTTTTGCAACTTGCATACTTTCCCAGTATGCTGTGGATCCACAAAACCCTCAGGTTGTGTCATATACACATCCTCGAGCAAGTTTCCATTTAGAAACGCGGTTTTGACATCCATCTGTCAGATCTCATAATCGTGGTATGCTGCAATAGCAAGCATGATCCGAATTGACTTAAACATCGCCACTGGAGAAAAGGTTTAATCATAGTCAATACCATGAATTTGCTTGAAACCTTTAGCCACCAATCGCCCCTTATAGGTATGCGTAAGTTCATCCATGTCAGTCTTTCTCTTAAAGACCCACTTACACCCAATGGGTTTGACCCCTTCAGGTGGATCAACCAAAGTCCATACTTGGTTGGTGTACATGGATTCCATCTCGGATCTCATGACCTCTAGTAATTTCTCAGAATCTGGGCTCATCACAGCTTCCTGATAGGAGGTAAGCTCATTCTCAATGAGCATAACGTCATCATGGTCAGACAAGAGAAATGAGTATCTCTCAGGCTGACGACGTACCATATCAGACCTGCGAAGAGGTAGGTCTACCTGAACAGGTGGTTGTTCCACAACTCTTTGTGCAACAACCTCATCACCCACAACACTTTGTGGTTCATGTTCAACCTCCATCAAGGCCTCAATGCTATGGTCCTTATCTTGAATTTCTTCAAGATCGAACGTACTCCCACTAGTTTTTCTAGAAACAAAATCTCTTTCTAGAAAAACCCAGTCTTTGCCACAAACACTTTGTGCTGATTGAGAATGTAGAAGTAATATCCCTTCGTGTCCTTGGGATATCCAACAAAATAGCACTTATCGGATTTGGGTCCCAGTTTGTCTGAGACTTGACGTCGAACAACGTAAGCCTCACAACCCCAAATTCTCATGAAAGACATCTTGGGATTTCTCCCTGTCCATATCGTATATGGTGTCTTTATCACAGCCTTGGATGGTACACGGTTAAGGGTGAAGGCTGCTGTGTTTAGAGCATATCCCCAAAAGGATATAGGAAGATTTGTGTGACTCATCATAGATCGTACCATATCTAATAGGGTACGATTCCTCCTTTCGGATACGTCATTCCACTGTGGTGTTCCAGGAGGAGTGAGTTGGGATAGAATCTCACACTCAGTTAGATAGTCACGAAACTCATGGCTAAGGTATTCACCACCTCGATCTGATCGAAGTATCTTAATACTCTTGCCAAGCTGGTTTTGTACTTCATTCTTGAATTCTTTGAACTTTTCAAAAGATTCTGATTTATGTGTCATGAGATACACATAACTATATCTACTGAAGTCATCAGTAAATGTAATGAAGTACCTGTAACCACCTCTAGTAGCAACATTGAAAGGGCCACATACATCACTATGTATAAGTCCTAACAAATCTGTTGCTCTTTCGCTGTGTCCACTAAAGGGAGTCTTGGTCATCTTGCCTAAAAGGCAAGATTCGTATGTCTCATATGATTCAAAATCAAATGAGTCTAGCAGCCCATCCTTATGGAGCTGAGATAAGCGACTCTCATTTATGTGACCTAAGCGACAATGCCAGAGATATGTTTGGTTCAACTCATTTGACTTGAACCTCTTGGTACTTATGTTATAGATGGAGCTCTCTAAGTCTAGAAAGTAGAGTCCGTTCATTAGAGCTGCACTACAATAGAACATATCATTTAAATAAACTGAACAACATTTGTTCTTTATTATAAATGTAAATCCTTTCTTATCCAAACAAGAAATCGAAATTATGTTCTTAGTTAAAGCAGACACATAACAACATTCATCTAATTCTAGTACAAGCTCAGTGGGCAGAGATAGATCATAAGTTCCTACAGCAACAACGACAACTCTTGCTCCATTACCTACTCATAAGTCCACCTCGCCCTTTGTTAATGCCCTACTATTTCTCAGCGCCTACACTTTGGTACAAATGTGAGATGCACATCCGGTATCTAATACCAATGATGAAGAAATAGATAGATTCACTTCTATAACATTTATACCTGAAGTAGAATTCTCACTTCTCTTCTTCTTAAGATCTTCTAGATAAGCTTTGCAGTTACACTTCCAGTGTCCAGCTTCCTTGCAGTGGAAGCAAGCCCCTTCCTTGGCCACCCCTCCTTTGGGTTTAAGTTCTTTGCCTTTGCCCTTGGCTTGGGACTTTCCCTTACCTTTAGGCTTGCCATTGTCTTTCTTCTTTTGCACCATCAAAATGGAGTCAGATTTTCCCTTCTTAAGGTTGAGCTCATCAGTTCTTAACATGCTGAGCATTTCAGGCAGTGACCTATCAATTTCATTCATGTTGTAATTCATGACAAATTAATTGTAGCTTTGTGGCAAAGACTGCAAGATCAAGTCAGTGGCCAGCTCTTGGCCAAGTGGGAATCCCAATCTCTGTAGGTTTTCTACGTACTCAATCATCTTGAGTACATATGGACCTACGAGAGTCCCATCTTGGATTTTGGATCCAAACAATGCCTTAGAGACTTCATATCTCTCGTGCCTTGCTTGTCCTTGATATAGTTGACAAAGATGTTCAACCATATCATAAGCATTCATGAACTCGTGTTATACGAAGCTCGTCGAGTTTATGGTCATGAGCATTAGACATGACACATCTAATGCATCATCTTGATGCTTCTTGTAAGCATCTTTGTCATCGCGAGGCGCGGGAGGTGCCTCCGGAATGGGCCGCTCCAGGGGCGTCTGATTTCCTTTCTTGGGTGAGAACGATTCTCGTTCTGCGATCCGGAAATTTGCTCCATTGAGCTTGTCCTTCTCAAGGACAGAATGCAGGGAGAGAGTGTTCGTGTTTGTCGACATAGTTATCTACAACATATACAATGCAGAAAATTAATATCATATTCTTTTTATCATTTAATTAGGCCTTTAATCAAATGATGCTCCCACTGAATTATAGGAATTTTGTAGAATCGAGTTATGGATGTGGTCAAACCACATTACTAGATTCATACAAACTAGCTATAATTCCTGCGGGACAAGATCCACATCATACTAAGCCTTGAGTTAGCTTTGGCTAAATCACCCAAGACTTAGTATGATCGGTGGATAACACATTACCGATTACATCTCTATGCAACTCTTGTTTATAGGATCAAGACCCACATTTACAAAAGACTTTGAGTTAGCTTTGGCTAAATCGCCCAAGATTTAGTGTAAATGCGATCTTATCCTATCTTTCCAACGGTTGAAATATGCCTATAGTTCTACTCGATCCAATTGAGTTAACTAGTTTTACTCAATCTAATTGAGCTTACTCTAACCCAAGCCGTGATAGGCGGGACCAAGATTGTCCCTCCGCACCCTACCAAGATAATATGCGTTGCTCTGCTTTGGCAGATTCAACAACTACAAATGATCGAGGTAGTGATGGGTATCAAGGACTTGGTAGGCATTTTCGAGTTGATTCGATTAAGATCTAATCTAATCGTAATGTGTATCATATACGCATTAAAGCTTTTATTATCCTACACTAGCATGCATCACATACATACAAACATTATTCTAGCATGCATCATATACATACAAGAAAAATATCCTAGCATACATCATATACATACAAGCATTATTCTACTAGCATGCATCACATACATACAAGCATAACAAATATATATATATATATATATATATATATATATATATATATATATATATATATATATATATATATATATATATATATATATATATATATATATATATATATATATATATATATATATATATATATATATATATATATAAATTAATTGTGATTAGGTCATGATCCTACTACGATCTTCTCAAGCCAATGAGAAGATCGGACAGTCAACTTAGGGTTTGCAGCTTCTCTAAGTGCCTCCTTTGACCGCCATGTGTCGTTGGCACCCTTCTCGTAACTCCGTCTAAAAGTGGACCTTTCATCGCTCCATTTTGTACATTACAAACATGAAACTCGAGTTACATTCGAGTCTAAAACTATTTACAACTAGAATTTTATAAAGAAGAGGCACGACGCGCAGGTCGCATGCCCTATACAACATGCACAACCACAAAAACGGCACGCAAGCCGTATTATGAATTACAACACATCATCATCCAATCATATTAGGGTTCTTGGGCCATGACCATCACAGAATTATACATAATTCTAAATTATGTATTTTACAGAAAATTTCTATAATTTTTCTTATTTTTTTTCAATTTTATGAGTCACCTCTCCGTAACGGTTCCGCTAAGCGGTTTTCGGGCGCGATCGCGGGACAAGGCCCTTTTCGGGGATAGGGGCAGCGCCCCTACTCGCAAAATAAACTTTGCGAGTGTCCCTACTACGATCTTACAGCTACTTAAGTCACTGTCCCAAAAACCTAAAGCGAGAACTCGCCGTTTCGGAGAGTTTTTCTTGGTGGTTGAAGCCTACAAGTGTCCCAACACTCGTTGCTTCGACTCTTCGAGAAAAATACCCAAAAATTCTATAAAAATAGGAAATTTACAGAAACTTAAAAATCTATAATTTTTATATCTAATACAAAAACTACAAATACGAAACACATACATGCTTCACACGTGGCTCTGATACCACTGTTGGACTTTTCGAGCCGTAAAAACCGCTTTTTGCGTTGCGAAAACCTCGGAAGCCCGGCCACGGATCCGTGCGAAGATATATAAAAATAAAACATGTATGTGCTTAAGTAAACCTAGATCTACCTTAGATCTAGAAGGTGAGAGCATTACCCTTGTAGCGACGTCCTTCGCTTATCCCGCTCGTCCAAACGCTTTGCCGGAACTCAAGAGCGTCAAGTGTACACTCCTCTACAAGTATCCACACGGATAAATGATGGAGAAAAACACCTTAGAGTGTGCTAGCACCCTTTAGGTATTTCGGCCAAGGAAGTCTTGGGAGAGCAAGAAGGAGAGCTAGGAAGAAGATAATGAAGTTACAAACCAAAAATAAATTCATTCATCAAGGAATAGTGGTCGCCCACTTATTGTTGGGGGGTTATATGCATGCATGTAACTCCAAGAGCCTATGACTCTTGGTCTCCCTCATGAGGTGACACCACATGATAAGTCCATGATGATATAAAACATCATCATTGGTCGACTCTCATGCCAAGTCACCATGACATGACAATTGGTCAAGTCAAAATTGACCATTCATCTTCCATCTCAAGTCAAGTCAAACTTGACCTCTTATCTCTCATGTTTGATCAAATCTAACCACTTGATTCAAGTCAATTTGATTTAATGAATCTCTATTCATTAATTTAAATTGACTCAATGAATCAAATCTAAATTAGACTCATTCAACACTTGAATCAAATTGAGTCTAACTCAATTAGTCTAATTTGGATTACTTTTAATCCAATTTGGTTCATCCCATGAACATAATCCTCATGGTTCATCATATGAACCTAATCTCCATCTAATTGCCTTTTGTGTGTGACCCTATAGGTTCTTGTAACATTGGCAATGCTCCTAAATCGATTTAGGAACATAAACAATGAGCGGTATCTAGCAACACATTATTGCTACCCAAATTACAAGAATGTTGAGCTCCAACATCACCTTTGTGACTACTAATTGTGACTCTCACAATATGTGACAATGTCCTTCTATCCTTGACATCTAGATTTACCAATTGAGACATAGACCGTGTCATCCTTGATACAATCTATATCTTGAACTCCAAGTAGACTCACTCTAATCAAATGAGCTCAATATCTCATATTGACTCATTTGGGTATGACCATGCACTTCGTAGTCTCACTCTATCAAGAATAACGATGTCACTCCCGTCATATAGGAGGGATAGATCCCATCTACATCACTCACATCCCTCCGCATAATTTGTTACATACCCAATAATCGACTTTATAGTCCACCCATTTACGGGTGACGTTTGACGAAGCCAAAGTATGCAACTCCTTATGTAGGGAACCATGGTGACTTCAGGTCCAAGAACTAATAGTCATACTAATAGTCACATGAGAAAGTATATGACACTCATATAACGATCCTTGATACTTTCTCATGGCGGGTCATTCAGTATACATTCTCCAATGCATACCCATGTGTCAACTTGATATCTCATATCCATGACTTGTGAGATCAAGTCATCATGTTGACCTACATGCTAGTCTCTACGCATTAACATTGTCCCTGAATGTTAATACTTGACTAGGAATGATTAAGAGTAGTGTTCTCTATATAATCTCATTATCGATTCTACCAATCGATTGATATAGATAAGAACCTACTACTCAAGGACGTTATTATATTTAGTTATTTGACACCAATACAAGTAAATATAATAACCATGCCTTTATAAATAGGAATATGATACAATAAAGTTCATACAACAATTATCATATGATTGACTCTAGGGCTTTCACTAACATGTGTTGTGGGTGTACGTATGTGTAGTTGTGCATTTATTTCATTTGCATGCATGCTGGCGACTTGGTCTCCCTTCAGTCATCCTGCCTCCATGGTTACTTGTGATAGTAGTAACTGGTGTGAGGACAGTTCATTTGTTGTGCCACACTCGGCCACTATTGATAGTGGTAGTTGGAGTTGCGTACAGTTGTCCTGGGTGTGTGACACTCGACCACTCATGGGTAGTGTCAATCGGAGTGGTCAGCAGCAGAGACCCCCGTTGTGTATCTTATAGCTCTTTAGCTTATCGCTACTTGTTCATACTGCCCACTCGGCCACTCGAGAGCAATGATTGTTGTTGAGTTGGGACAGTTGTCATGTCGTGCCACCTAGGCCACACTGGGATCGTGGTAGCGAGTGGGGTGCACAGACATGACCATGCATTTGTATTGTCATGTGTGAGGGTATTTGCATATATGTACATATACATATATTTATGTATATATATATGTGTGTGAGTGTGAGCAGTATATATAGATACGATATATATATATATATATATATGCATGTTGTATTGTTGCATTTGTTTATGTTATGATTACTGTATTTGATTGTACATCATCTTGTATGTTATTTGCATGATCTATACTGTTGTGTGTGAGATACCAGTGTATGACTTGGACCGGACTGTTTTACGCCTATGGCCAGTATCATGATGTTGTTTAGGACTAACCAGGTTTGATGATGTTGTTTATAGGTTAGTAGGCCAGTGTGTTAATTACATGCTTAGTGTTGTTCTTTCATGTTGTATTTGTTATATGGTAGTATGTGTGTTCAGGTTATACGAGTTGTATCATTACAGATCTTCAAGTATGTCAGTACATTATGTTATGTACAGTTGATCAGTTGGTTGTTTATCCACTGTTTAGATTCACGCTGATAGTTAGTTGGCATTACCTTCATGACTGTATACCATTGATCTCCATCTATATATATATGTTCATCTCCATTTGTATATCTGTTGCCCTTTATATCTTAGTTGTTGATTATGCACTATCTTGCATATTACCGTTGAGTTTTACACTTACCACCACAGACTCTGGATTTTCTTGTCGCCCATGTAATAGGTAGAAGATTCCTTGGTGTGCTCGGAGCTCCGCTAGCTGATCCCATCTCACCTCGAGTATTTGGGATTTTATTTCCTATTGGTTCCGCTGTTGTTTCTGGATTATCGTTTGTGTATGTAATTTGTTGTATTTGACTTTTATTATGCTTTTGGGTTAATGTTGGATGTGATCTTATTTTGTTTAGTGTGTTAGAGTTGCACCGGTGCGCATCGTTGTGTTGTTATGGTTGTATTAATTGGTAGTGTCTTTTTATTATGTTGTGTGGTTGTAGCCGAAAGGCTTTGTATCAACAGGAAATTGTATCACATACAGGGGAGATGTTGTCCGATTTTTAGGCTCGGTATACTCTCGGGGAGTGACATGGAGAGAGTCTAACAACCCAAACACGAAAAAGAACTCTGGTTCAATCATATTAATGGAAAGTGTTAGCTTTAATATTTGCACGAGGGATTTCAGATTATTATGGGTCTCATCTATAAAAGGAAATAAACCTAAATATGAAAAAACCAAGGTCACATTAGGAAATAAATTTCCCGATGTGAACGTGAGTCTATGCTTAGGCTCTAACGATGTGGCCAACACCTTCGGTGTTTCTAGGCACATCCTCGGTATTTCCTTTTAGGTTACAAATATATCTTATATGTAAAATCAAGCATACTCTAATCTATCATATAGATAAACATGGCACAGGTATATTAAAACATCAAACATGCTTTAAATATTCTTCTACAACATGTAATCTATGCCAAACGAACAAGGTGGCTCTGATACCACTTGTTGGAGATTCCGGGATCATGTGAAACGGAATAAAGCGAATAAAATAATTTTATTACATCCCAGACATCCCCTGAGGGTCAGGATAACTTGTTTTGGCATAATCACATGAAACCACACACAAGGAGAAGGAGAAGTTATACCTTCGAGATTCTTTTGAATCCCGTTGAAACCACAAGCAAGACCAACGGGCCTTGCCTCTATCAGTATCCATGCTGGGATCACCTGAGACAACTCCTAGAGAAGCAAGTCTTTGTCTCCGATTGGTGCTAGCCAACCGACGGAGACAAGAGAAGAGGAGAGAGGAAAGACAGCTACCAAGGGAGAAAACCTAAAACCAAATCTATTTTTCAAAGATAATCAAGGGATCTATTTATAGATCTCTTGATTAGGTCATCTTAGGAGGCTTAAACGGAACATATCTTACCATAATTATCCCATAATTAAGGTAAAAACAACTCAAAAAATTTTCATAAGAGAAATCTCTAAAATCGATGGAACCGCGACACGGTTAACCATGCCAAAAGGCACGGTCGTGCCAGGACACATAGCTAGCCACGTGTCCTTCTGGGCACAACCCAGACTTTGACCATTTTCGGTCAGAGCTAGGCACGAGCTGTGCCAAGTTAGGTATAGCCGTGGAGGCTCTGTATGGTCCGTTTGACTTCGTTTAGATGCGATATGGTCGTGCTAAGTCCAGCAAGGCCATAGGAGGTTCCATAGCTTCCGTTCTGCACCCCCCTTGGTCTAGTCCAACCAGACATATCCTCTCTGAACAAGAATCTCATTCTCAGATTTGTTTTACATCTCGAGATCACTCGTAGTGCGTGTGACCCAATAGGTTCCCAATTATGTTGATCATTCATAATTAACCCCTTATGTCACACCCCGAGAGGGGGTACTTGTCCGACAAAAATCGGACAACACCTCCCCTATACTGCAGACAATCGAAACTTGTATACAAGGCCCACACAACCCACTATACATCGGCCAATATGGCTGAAACATAACACCACAATACATATAATATATGAGCCTCAGACCAACAACCAAAGTAAATAAGAGGCCTAAAACCTCTAGACTTACCTCTTCTGCCATCTGAGCAGGAATATACAACCACACACATAACCAAAACAAATCAAAACAAAAGTCCATAAGGACATAACCAAGTACCACCAAAACAACCACGAGTATAAAGTACTACAAGTTTAAAACATAGAGTACTAGTGATAAAAATGTGGAAAATTGAAAAGGAAATAACGGAGTTGTCAGATCAGAGGACTGACAACTGGACCCTCTGGAAGGCTTCATCCTGAAATAAAATAGATATCAACGGAGTGAGTAAAACTCAGCGGATATTTAATAGTCATGCATAGTAAACTATAAGTAGCAATAATAGTCATGCTGGTATAGTTTCTCGACAAAAATACATACATGAAACTGTACACACTAGAATCACCTAAGCTGACATAAGATACATCCATACAAACAGATGTAGAATCACCAAAACAAATTACATAATACCTCCTGTATGTGCATGACAATCATATGCAACAACCAAAAGTGCAACAAGCAATGCATATAGTAAGAACGTATGCACATGATGCAATGACCCGTGCCACCCCTGAGGCTAGTCAAGCCACCAATATATCATATGTGTTGGCCGAGTGGGTAGGGCTGTGACAACTGTGCACTCTGTCGTCATTACACCTATGTGACCGAGTGGACAGAATGCTGGCGGAGTATCACCCTCCTACACCATGTATATATATGGGGGACATCACCTCGTCTCATCTTCTCGTCTCATAATGAAGGAGGGATCCCTGTCTGCTACCATGCTGCAATACCAATATCCTAAGCGACCACCGTGGAGCCCTGACCGAGCAACTACACACACCCTCCTGAAATACCACTAACTCACAAGTGGTTGTGTGTGTAGATAATGTAACTGACGATGGGCTCAACTACTAAGTAGTATCACTTCCTATCGAGGAGCCGATGATCGCAGTCATGCAATAATACAAGATGGTGCATGTCACTAATGCATGATACACCTGTCAATCCGTGGCTACTTATGGTATGTACCAATAGGAGCTCATATCAAAAAACCTAAGTACATAAGTCTAGGTACACATGCAAGGTATATCCATTATTCATTCAATGGCCAGTATGTAAGGTATGTTACTACTCTTAGTGCCAAATAAACAAATGACAAGTATCAAAATGATAGAGCATCAATATAATAAACATATGAAGAGGCTACAACACGTACTAGATAGTGACATACTAGGGCAGCTAAAAAGCATAGAAAACTATTACTAGCTATGGTAAACGATGCATAATAATATGACAATATCTAAAAGAAGATAAGTCAAAGATACTCGCCTGCTATGAAGAATACCAACTGTCTTTACGCCCGTGGACATGTCTCGTGACCAAAACCTGCATATAACATAATTATCATTAAGTTCTAGCACACATGACAACGATTAAATCAGATCCTTCATGAACACACTCATCCACAGCCATTCACAACCGTCACATCCATTCATAGCCCCTTCATAACCTACTGTTACACCAAATTAGGGATCTAACTCCTAATTGACATCCCCATCGCAAACCCATCTTTATCCACTCCATCAAAGCCCATTTACAACCCTTCACAGTCGGCATAACCTCACAACCCCTCCGTGGCCAAAGACAGCCCTATTCATAGCCAAATCACATATCATGCAAATCACCCTTGTTCACCACCACACGACCAACCAAAAACCCGAAATCAGATCCCCAACTCAATCCCCCCCCCCCCCCCCAACACAGTTGGCAAATCCCCCAATCCACAGCCTTCACAGCTGACCAACTCAAACACATAGCCGATAACAACACATCCGACCCATAAACATGGACAAAACACAGAAATCAAACAACAACGGATGAAGAGAAAAGGCAATAAGCTTACCAACCCTAGAAACTCTACTGGCAGCGAATCCTTCTCATCCCCTGTTCAACGACTCCAAATCTTTGCCAATATCGACAGTTCAAGCTCAGTGAAAGAAAACCAATGCAACCCTTAAATCTCGTCCAAGGTAAGGAGAAAACAACTCTTACCTAGCTCCGACGACCACTGGCAGCGAAATCCACAACACTGGCAGCCCAACCTACTTCCAATCCCTAGCTCCACACACGACGATCTTGCTCCAGCTTCGAACCACCGCCAACCCAAATATACTGGCCCTTGCTTGCTCCCAGCTCCCCCTCGTCCGAGATCAAGGAAGAACAGCGCCTCACCTTGCTCCGGCGATGAACGGACAACGCCACACACCTCCCGTGGCAGCGATGTCATCGATTCACGCGCTCAAGGTTACCGGCAAGAGCTAGGAAGGAAATCATCGGGATCTCGCCGATAAGAGAAACGCTGCCATGAAGGAGAAAGGAAGAGATCGTGTGGAGAGAAAAGAGGGAAGGTCGGGCACATGGAGAAGAGATCACGAGAAGATAATGAAACAAAGACGCGACTGGGAAATAAAATAAGCGCGGCTGCGCGTGAGAAGGTAATTGGGGAAATAGGAATAGTAAACCTAGGTTTATAACTTAGGTTAATTCAACCTATTAAATAATCTAAATAGTCCCTTTAAAATCCTATTTTTCTTATCCCCGTAAATATCCCGTACAAGCCCCGTTTAATTCCAGAAAAATTCTGAAAAAATTTCTAAAATTCTCTAAAATTCTCGAAAATAATTCCTAGGATTATTTTTCTAAATTTTGGTCATTTAATTTAGTATTTTGAATTTCTTTATTTAACATTCTCCCCCACTAATAAAAATTTGGTCCCTAAATTTTCCACTCAAATGTATAATGAGTAAGAGATAGCACACTCAAGTAGCACCAGTACTGAAAGTATATTTCACCTACCTTAAGTAAACAGGTAGGGGTATTGAGCTTTGATCTTTTTCTCAAGCTTCCAAGTAGCCTCCTCATCGTTGTGGTGATTCCACCTGACTTTAACAAGTTGCACAATCTTGTTCCGCAACTGTCGTTCTTTGTGATCCAAAATCCGTACCGGAATCTCTTCGTAAATGGCATCAGGTTGAATGGAACCTGACACATCTGACAGAATATGTGTAGGGTCTGGCACATACTTCCTCAGCATGGACACATGAAACACATCATGAATACCAGCTAAGGACTGTGGTAGCACTAGGCAGTAAGCGACTGCTCCGATCCTCTCCAAAATCTCGAAAGGACCAATGTACCTTGGAGCTAGCTTACCACGGAGGCCAAATCTCTTCACCCGTTTCGTGGGTGAGACTCGCAAGAATACATGGTCACCAATAGAGAACTCCAGAGGTCTCCATCTCTGATTGGCACAACTCTTCTGATGATCCTACGCCTCTGCCATCCTTCATCTGATAGTACGGATCAACTCTGCCTCATGCTGAGTTCTTTGGGGTCCTAGAAATTGGGCCACCCCAACCTCCTCCCAGAGGGTGGGTGTTCGACATTGTCTACCATATAATGCTTCAAACGATGCCATTTGGATAGTCGAATAATAGCTATTGTTGTAGGAAAATTCCACTAATGGAAAGTGGTCCTCCCAGCTGCCCCCAAAATCCATAACGCAGGACCTCAGCAAGTCCTCTAGAGTCTGAATGGTCCGCTCAGACTGTCCATTTGTTTATGGATGAAATGTTGTACTAAAATAGAGCTGTGTGCCTAAGGCCTGCTGTAGACTCTTCCAGAACCGGGACGTGAACTGGGGATCTCTATCTGATATAATGCTCAAAGGGACACCATGCTATATGATGATCTCTCGATAATATAACTCTGCCATACGATCCAGAGTGTCGGTCTTCCGAATCGCTAAGAAGTGTGCGGATTTGATTAATCGGTCAACGACTGCCCAAATCGCGTCATGGCCTTGTCGTGTCCTAGGCAGACCCACCACAAAATCCATGATAATGTGATCCCACTTCCACTCGGGAATAGGAATCCTCTGAAGTAGTCCGGCTGGTCTCTGGTGCTCAGCCTTCACCTGTTGACAAACTAAACATCTAGCTATAAAATTTGTGATGTCTTTCTTCATGTCGTTCCACCAATACAAATGCTTTAAATCTCGATACATGCAGGTTTCGCCTAGGTGGATCGCAAATCGAGAGCGATGAGCCTCCTGAAGTAACTCCTCCATGATCAGGTGAGATTGAGGTATGCATAATCTGCCTCGGAAATAAATAATACCCTCATCATCTCGGGTGAACTCAGTTTGTTATCCAGAGGTTATCTGGCTGCCAATGAACTGTAAGTGCTGATCACCGGCCTGAGCCTCTCGGACTCTCGTCCTGATAGATGACTGAGCAACCATGGTAACAAGAATGCCCTGCTCTGTCGGTCCCTGCTCTTCAAGGCCCAACTCGGAGAAACCTTGAATCAAATCCATGACTAAAACTTAGTAGCAAGCTAAAGTTCCTCGGGACTTCCGGCTAAGTGCATCGACAACCACATTGGCTTTCCCTGGGTGGTAGCTAATGGTACAGTCATAATCCTTCAGGAATTCTATCCATCTACTCTGTCGGAGATTGAGTTTCTTCTGAATAAATAGATATTTGAGACTCTTATGATCAGTGAGAATCTCAAATGTAATACCATACAGATGATGCCTCCAAATCTTCAAGGCAAAGATAATAGCAGCTAACTCTAGATCATGTACTTGGTAGTTTTTCTCATTCTCCTTCAACTGGCGAGAAGCATAAGAGACCACCCTGCCGTGCTGCATCAGTACTGCGCCTAAGCCCTGGAGAGACGCATCGGTATAAAGGACGAAACCGTCATCCCCTGATGGCAATACCAGAATCGGTGCTGACATCAGTCTCTTCTTTAACTTTTGAAAGTTGGTCTCGCAGGCCTCTGACCATGTGAACTTCATGCCCTTCCTGGTAAGGCGTGTCAATAGCATAGCAATACTTGAGAAACCCTCAACGAACCATCTGTAATATCCGGCTAAGCCCAAGAAACTGAGAACCTCCTGAACCGATTTCGGCTGCTCCCAACTGGTGACAGCCTTGATCTTCTGGGGGTCAACTGAAATATCTTTGCTAGAAACTACGTGTCACAGAAAACCAACTGAGGGTAACCAGAACACACTTTTACTGAACTTCACATATAGTTGCTTCTGTCGAAGCCTATCTAGGACAAGGCGAAGATGTTGCACATGTTCCTCTTCGGAATGAGAATAGACCAGAATGTCGTCAATAAAGACAATGACGAAACAATCTAGGAAATCCATAAATTCACGGTTCATCAAGTCCATGAATACCGTCGGAGCATTGGTAAGCCCAAATGGCATTACCAAAAACTCATAGTGCCCATATCTAGTACGGAACGCTGTCTTCTAAACGTCCGAATCTCTGATCCTTAATTGATGATATTCGGACTATATATCAATCTTAGAATACATTGACGTACCTCTGAGCTGATCAAACAAGTCCTCAATATGTGGAAGGGAATATTTATTCTTGATGGTGATGACGTTCAACTGCCTGTAGTCGATGCATAATCTCATCGAACCATCTTTCTTCTTTACAAAGAGAACCGGAGAACCCCAGGGAGATACGCTAGGGCGGATAAAATCTCTGTCCAAAAACTCCTGAAGCTGGACCTTTAGCTTGTCCAACTCTTTCGGGGACATAAGATAAGGAGGTTTCAATGTCGGTGCCGTCCTCGAAATTAACTCAATTGTGAACTCCACTTGCCTTCTGGGGGAGGGGGGGGGGGGGGCAGGCCCGGTAACTTCTCTGGAAAAACATCCGGATACTCTCAGACAATAGGAATGTCCGAGATATGAGAATCACCACTGTCCTCAGCGTTGATCAATGATAATAGAAAACTTTGATAGCCGTGTGATAAAAGCTTCCGAGCCTGAATCGCAGAAACGATCGATATTCCATCATTTTTGATGCCAGTGAAATCCCACGAGGGTTGGTTAGGAGGATGGATTGTAACCATCCTTGTCTGGCAATCCACAGTGGCATGATACACTGTTAGCCAATCTATGCTAAGTATGATGTCGAATTCGATCATGTCGAGAACCAACAAATCTACTGGGAGTATAACGCTGCCGAAATCTAATGGACATCCTTTAACCTCCTGGGTGACTTCTAATTTATCCCCAGAGGGCAGAGATA
This sequence comes from Wurfbainia villosa, assembly GCA_025175895.1. Lineage (NCBI taxonomy): Eukaryota > Viridiplantae > Streptophyta > Magnoliopsida > Zingiberales > Zingiberaceae > Wurfbainia > Wurfbainia villosa. Next base: position 34,300,236 of record CM046002.1, on the reverse strand, counting down.
CCATCAATCTCTTTGACCTAAGAGTGGAAAGTCTACCAATCTCTCTCAGGAATGCCCGAGAAATAAATGAATGTGAACTACCAGTGTCAACTAACATATCAGCAGAAAATGCATAAAGTAAAATCGTACCACGGAAAATAGATCCGTCAGCTTGCTGCGCGTCCTCTCGGGTAATTGCATGAATATGTCCGATCTGGTGGTGGAGGTGGTAAGCGTTGCGGTGCGGTTGTGCAGATTGCCACTAAAGCGAATCTTGGCGGTCTTGATCTTATCGGAGCGATATAAATCTGCTGCGTCTTGAACCAGCGGTGAGGATGCATCTATCTGCACCAGCGGTTGAGGCGATCTTGTGGTATCTTGAGGTCCTAATATAGAACCTGCACTCTGTAAAGTACTAGAGTGCTCCATCCATGGCATATATCGGCAGCTGAGAGCCATCCTCTGTGGTGTTGCGGTGGGATTTCTACCCGCCTCATTTGAGGTTTACTGTTGTCTTCCTGCCAGACACTCCACGAAGCCACATGCCTTGATGAACAATCTCGGCTCACGGTGTCCATGAAGTTTGCGATAATAAAGCGGCGTATGTCTGACTGATATCATATGATCCCTAGACCGCATCTAACACGTGATTGTCATTAGAGGACCATACGATTTCTTGGTTAGGTAGGGCGTCTGATGAAGATCATCCGGTCTTACATTGCGATGCCCGAAGCATTCTAACCCGTCTTCGGCCGCCTCATTGACCCGTGGCTATTCTTGGGCTGGCCCGAACTACTGGTGGTTGTTTCCTTTTCTTTTCCGCATTTGCTCTCTGCTGAGCTGACTCAATCAGAAGAGCTCGATCCAATGCCTCTCTGTAAGAAGAATTTCCAAAACCTACTAGCTTCACCTGAAGATGTCCATCTAGACCCTGAACAAACTGAAGCATGCGAGACCGGTCCTCAGCGACTAACTACGGACAGAATTTGGCTAACTGATTAAATTCAACATTATATTCCATTGCCGTGCGATTGTTCTATCGAAGATTCTGAAAATCCTGATGACGCGTCATCTGATAAGATAGTGGAAAATATTGGATCTCGAAAACCTCTCTGAATTTCGCCCATGTTATCTGCTACTCTCCTATAATCGCGTGCTACGTGTCCCACCAGGTTTCAGCCTCGTCCCATAAATGGTAGGCTACAAGCTCTATCTTCTCCCACTCAGAGCAAGCCATATAGAAAAAGGTTCGCTCCATAGTTTCTATCTAAGATTGAGCCACCCTCGGATCTGTCTCTTCGTGGAAGAGCGTGAATCATCCTTTCATCGACTCCGTGGGATCAAGCTCGTCATGGATCACATAGGATAGTAGGGATCCTTGAAGTGCGGAACCACTAGTTAGTGTATTTGCCGCGGCGTCTTGAGAAAGGGTGGCCATTAGTACTAGTGAAATTTGTCAGTATGCGATGCTTGAGCACGTGGAGTGCGCATATCCGTAAACCTTCTTTGGAGGAGGTGCCTAGTATGTAGCCGCAGGGGCTACCGGTGGTACCTCCAGGGGTATAGTAGCAGGTGTTGCCGGGGGTATTGCGGGATATGTTGGAGTGGGTACCATTGGTGGTATAGTGAATACCGCAGAAGTGGGTATCTCTGGAGGAGGAACCGTCAGAGACTGAGGGCCCAATACACCCGTGGCACCATGTGAAGTCTGACCCTGATCGACATGCTCATCCTCCGTAGATCTTTCTGGCAACTGAGTAGATCTCAATGTCCTCTTGCGTGGCTGCCCTGCACCATGTCTCGGTGTGAGAGCACGCCCACCTCATTTTATATTTGCTAAATTATTACCCAAGTATTACTACAGATAGAAAATCAATAATTTCAACTGTTAGCCATCTGGAGATGTCCTGTCGCCGCCAAGTCCCCAATACGATCTTGTCGAAATATGACTCCAAAATGTCCGAAATGCCAAATCGACGGAAATCCATAAAAAAAATCGAAAATGCACAAGTTGACCTGCCAAACGTGGCAAACTCCGAAAACCCAAAAACCCTTAGGAACTCGAAACCTAGGCTCTGATACCAAATAAATTGTCATGCCCCGAGAGGGGGTACTTGTCCGACGAAAATCGAACAACACTTCCCCTGTACTGCGGACAATTAAAACCTATATACAAGGCCCACATGACTCACTATACATCGGCCAATATGGCCGGAACATAACACCACAATACATATAATATATGAGCCTCAGGCCAACAACCAAAGTAAATAAGAGGCCTAAAACCTCTAGACTTACCTCTTTTGCCATCTGAGCAGGAATACACAACCACACACATAATCAAAACAAATCAAAACAAAAGTCCATAAGGACATAACCAAGTACCACCAAAACAACCATGAGTATAAAGTACTACAAGTTTAAAACATAGAGTACTAGTGATACAAATGTGGAAAACTAAAAAGAAAATAACGGAGTCATTAGATCAGGGGACTGACAACTGGACCGTCCGGAAGACTTCATCCTGAAATAAAATAGATATCAACAGAGTGAGTAAAACTCAGCGGATATCTAATAGTCATGCATAGTAAATTATAAGTAGCAATAATAGTCATGCTGGTACAGTTTCTTGACAAAAATACATACTTGAAACTGTACATACAACTGACATAAGATACATCCATACAAACAGATGTAGAATCACCAAAACAAACTACATAATACCTCCTGTATGTGCATGGCAATCATATGCAGCAACAAAAAGTGAAACAAGCAATGCATATAGTATGAACGTATGCACATGATGCAATGACCTATGCCACCCCTAATGCCAGTCAAGCCACTGACATGTCATGTGTGCCGGCCAAGTGGGTAGGGATGTGACAACTGTGCACTCTGCAGTCACTACACCTATGTGATCGAGTGGACAGGATGCAGGAAGAGTATCACCCTCCTACCCCATGTATATATATGGGGGACATCACCTCGTCTCATCTCCTCATCTCACAATGAAGGAGGATCACATGCGCCCACGATACCAATATCACGGCGGCGGTGGAGTCCAGCAACTACACACACCCTCCTGAAATACCACTAACTCACGAGTGGTTGTGTGTATAGATAATATAACTGATGATGAGCTCAACTACTAAGTAGTATCACCTCCTACCGAGGAGCCGATGATCGCCAGTCATGCAATAATGCAAGATGGTGCACATCACTAGTGCACGATACACCTGTCAATCCATGGCTACCTATGGTATGTATCAATAGGAGCTCATATCAAATAACCTAAGTACATAAGTCTGTTAGTTATATATGAGAGGTATCCTAAGGCAATCGCATTTTGTTTAAACCATTTATATGATAAATGAAGATTCACTATTTGAGTATACATGTTTTCATGTATTTGATTAGATCTTAAACTCATTTACTGAATATCCACAATACAATTCACAGCATAAGAGAATTTATGATTGGATCATAACTAGTGAGTATCTCTACATGTGTGATTGTGATGTATTGAGATTATCCCTAGTCGATGAATTGATGGATTTGGACACCATCCTTTAATTGGATTATCATATACTTTTTATATCTAGTGATTCTCATCGGGCCGAGACATTGTAATGTCCGGAGTTAATCGTGGATGTTAGTTATGGTAACTAGTTCATTGGAGTGACCAACTGTAAGACTTCATATGGTTCTTTGCATATATGGATATGTCAATGAAATTCTTACTGTAGCTTAAGTGCGATGTTCCTTTGACTTGTGGTATTCAAGTCATCTTGGTCAAGAAGACTTATGCTTTGACATCTTAAGCAAGCATCTCTAAGGAGATGTGGATCTGGGATGATTGGGTATAAGTTGAAGTGGCCGAAGGTGTTTGAATAGCCTATAAAAGATTCACCACTCCTTGCAAGGAGATGTATACCCATGGACTCTCGTCAGATTGATAGTAAAGTTTTTGGCCAAAACATTACATGTTTAAAGTAAGGTACTCTTGGATACATGTGCAGTAACTAGAATTCGTAAGACGAGGAAATGATACTTGGGTCAGGTGTGACGTAGTCAACCTAGTGGGCACTAACACTATAGACCATGTCCTAAACCAAGTGGGTATAAGATGAGTGAAGGGAATGAGGTATGATTCATTGTAGCTTCTGAAGGGTTTCAGAAATGGTTCTGGGATCAACTGTTGATTTTCTAATTAATTGGGGATCATGATGTACTACTAGGTGCCACTAATGATCGTTCTATAATTAATGGTTAATTATAGACAACCAACATAAATTGGGAACTTATTTGGTCACACACACAATGAGCATAATCCGAAGGATTTAAAACGAGCTTGAGAATGAGATTCTCAGATCGAGAGAAACTAGGTTTGGTTGGACCAAACAAGGAGCGAGCATGAAATCGTTTCAGTCGCAACGGAAGCATAGATGAGCCGTGTCTTTTGAAGACATGATGAATAAACCAAATTGGTTTGGTTCTAATCCAATGGTGGAAAATAAACCAAAGGGGTTTGGTTTGTTTTAAACGAATGAACCAAAGTTGGTTCGGTTCAGTTTAACATAAAATAGACCAATGCAGTTTGGTTTATTTTAACTTAAGTTATTGGAGCGGGTTAACGGATTTTGGTTATGAATCAATAACCGTTAGGAGAATATTTTCTCTATAAAAACACGGCTAGAGGTTTTGGAGAGACCTAAGTTTATTTTTGGAAAATTCTCTTCCTCTCCTCTCCCTCTCTTCTCCTTGCCATTCCCAAGGGCCCTCCTTGCCGCCAGCTTTTGTGCCGTCCACCCTTGTCCGGCGCCAAGCTTCATGAATCCTCCGCGACCCTCCAACGATCCACCTTGGCTCCGGTGACCAAGGATCAGTTGGCCATCTCCTTTGGTCGGCGCCGAGTCCTCTACCAAGCTGTCCAAATTTTGGACAGCTTGTTTTCTTCTTGTCGGAGCATCGTTTGGACAACGTTTGGAGCTCCGACAGCGACTTCCTTATCGGTGATTGGATCTCCAGTAATCCTCATAGGTGGAGGACCAAGGATTCGTCAATCGGTTGACGAATACATCTTCAGAGAAGCGAGTTTTGGGGACTCACTTTTGCATCTGAATTTTGATTCGGATTGTGATCTCCTCTCGATCACATCATCTTCAACACAAGGCTAGTGACTCCTACGAAGATGAGGCTCGTAGCTTGGTGAAGCTATCCCGATGGTACTCGGCGTGGATACGGATAGAGGCAATTCTAGCGAGAGTTGCTCCGTTCTGATCATTCCCGCTACGTGATACGAAAGGTATAACTAGAGTAATTTCCTTTTATTGCAAAATTTAAATTTACGATTATGTCTACACTGTTGTATATATGCATGCGTGTGATGTGTGTATTATAATAAATTAGATTTATTATTTTATTCTTCCACAGTACATGTTTTAAACATGTTCAACACACACACGCCATGCAAGGCCGAAACCCAACAAAGGGTATCGAGCCTGTTGTGTTTCGACATAATCGTAAAATTATTTTACAATGTCATAATTGTATTTATGGAAATTTTCTACTTTTGGAAAGTTTAGAAGTATTTATGGAAATTTTCTAATTTTGAAAAGTTTAGAAGTATTTATGGAAATCTTCTACTTTTGAAAGTTTAGAAGTATTTATGGAAATTAACACTTTCCATAAATAAAATATGTGATTAGATTTGAAAATTTATTTACTAATTTAATCATGATTTGATTTGGGGAATCAAATCTAAAACATATTTTATTTCCATAAATAGTTTTGACAATTTAGGAAATTGGTTTCCTAAATAGATTTTCCTTAATCAAATAATTCCATAAATAAAATATGTGATTAGATTTGGAAATTTGTTTCATAATTTATTCATGATTTGATTTGGGGAATCAAATCTCAAACATATTTTATTTCCATAAATAGTTATGACAAATGAGGAAATTTTTGTACATACCATAATTGTATGCCATGTAATTGCATTAGATGCATATCATTATGCCATGTGTGTCGTGACATGTAGATGTATGCCATGTATGTCATGGCATGTAGATAATATTTATTTGCATGCAAAGAGGATGAGACATTAAAACACTTACACAATATTAAAGCATGCACCTTCCATTAATATGGTTAGAACCAGAGTTCTGTTTCTTGTTTGGGTTGTTAGACTCTCTCTAAGCCCGGCTCGAACCTGAACATGTTCAAATCATGGAATAGTTTAATACTAATATGGTAAGAGTCAGAGGTCAATCATAACTTTGGTTGTTGGACTCTCTCCAAGCCGGGCTAATTGGTTGAATGCGCTCTAACCATATTAAAACTATTTCTCGATTAATGGGTTGGCTTTAACCTAGAGCATCGTCTTGTTTGACTCTCTCCAAGGTCGATGTGAAGGAAGGTGAAGTTGGGTGCTATGCATATGATGCATACTTGTTAATGAGTTAACAACCTGATGTATGTGTGAACATTTAATTAGTTGATAGCACATTGTGATAGTTGCATATATGTGATATGCAATCGGTATACTTGATACCTACCATTGTAGTTATGAATGACTTGTTGGACTCTCTCCAAGGTTGTTTATATCTATGTTGGATATTAGCCCATTCGGAGATGGACCTACGATCTTCCGAAGTGATTTTGGGGTTTTAAAATTCAAAAAATGAATGGGATTTGTAAATGTATGTTGATGCATTTTTCCATCTTTCTCATATATGCTCGATTTTGTATTTCTAGGTTAGTCGATTGATCATGATGTCTTTGAATTTGCACTATATTTTGGATTCGAATAAATTGACTTGGCCTAACTTCTTTGACTAGCTTAGAAACTTGAGAATTGTTCTCAAGGCAAAAAAGCTCGCGTATGTCCTCGAAGAGTCTCTTCCCAATCATCATGAAACCTGCACTAAATTGTTGGCCTATCGTAAACATGTGATGAAATCAAGTGAGTTGCATCATGCTAGCCGCGATGGTACCCGAACTGCAAAAGCAGCATGAGCATATGAATGCTAATACCATAGTCTTCCATCTTCATGAGTTGTTTGATGAGCAAATGAGATCCGAAAAGTTCGAAGTCTCCAGGCTCCTCTTCACTTCTAAGATGCAAGAAGGTTCACCTGTAGTACAGTTTGTGCTAAAGATGAATGGGTACATCGAGTGGCTGGCTACCCTCGGGTTTGTGATGGATCATGAATTAAGTATTGACTTAATTCTGCATTGTTTTCCCAAGAGTTTCTCACAATTTATGATGAACTACCGGATGAACAAACTTGAATCCACTTTTCTTGAGCTCCTCAATATGCTGAAGACTGTAGAGCCTTCTGTGAAGCATGAGGAGAAGGCAGTTCTGTTAGTTGATTCCTCAAAGAAAGGTTCTAAGAGGAAGTCAAAGGAACAGATGAAAGGAAAGAAGAAAAAGGCTAAGAAGGCAGAACCAGCACAAAAGTGCACTTGCCATCATTGTGGCAAGGAGGGCCACTGGCGAAGAAATTGCAAGATTTATCTTGAGTCCGTGAAGAAAAAAAAGGTATCCGATGCCCCATCCTCTTCAGGTATCTTCGTTATTGATTGTCATTCTATTTCTTTAGACACTTGGGTATTGGATACTGGGTGTGACTCACACATATGTAATGACATACAGGGGCTAAGGAATAGAAGAAGACTCGTCAAAGGGGAGTCAAATTTGCGAGTTAACAATGGAGCAAAGGTTGCTGCGGTCGCCATCGAAACTTATTTGCTGAAGCTCCCTAGTGGACTAGTCTTAGAACTGGACAATTGCTATTTTGTTCCTTCTCTAATAAAGAACATTGTTTCTATTTCCTGCTTAAATAGAAATGGTTACCATTTGATGTTTAGTAACAATTGTTGTTATATAACTTTGAATGGCGTACTTTATGGGGATGGAACTTTAAGCAATGGTATTTATACGTTGGACGTATCCAGTGACATTTTCAATATCGAACCGAGCAACAAGCGTGCTCGAAAGGATAATCAATTAGACTCCTACATGTGGCATTGTCGTCTTGGCCATGCAAGCAAGAAATGCATGTCCGAATTACACCGATGTGGAATTCTAGAATAGTTTGAATCTGATTCATTCGATACATGCAAATCATGCTTAAAAGGCAAGATGACCAAGTTACCTTTTACTAGAAAAGGTGAACCGGTGGGAGAGTTACTCGGTGTAATACATACGAATGTATGAAGACCTATGACAACTCATGCTCTAGGAGGCTATAGCTACTTTATTACCTTCACCGATGATCACTCATGATTTGGGTATGTGTTCTTGATGAAACACAAGTCTAAAGCCTTTGAAAGGTTCAAAGAATTCAGAAATGAAGTAGAAAAACAACTTGGCAAGAGTATCAAAATACTTTAATAGGATCGAGGTGGTGAATACTTGAGTCAAGAGTTTCTAGATTATCTAAGGGACAATGGTATATTGTCTCAATGGACTTCGACGTATACACCGCAGCATAATGGTGTATCTGAGAGGCATAACCGGACCTTGTTGGACATGGTCAGGTCGACGATGAATCATACGAATCTTCCCAAGTCCTTTTGGGGCTATGCACTTCAGACAACTGTTTACTTGCTAAACAGAATACCAACCATGGTAGTCTCAACTACTCCATATGAGATATAGAATAGTAAGAAACCTCATTTATCTTACTTGAAGATATGGGGTTGTCCTGCTTATGTGAAGCGGACTGTATCAGACAAATTGGATGCTAAGTCTGATAAATGTCTATTTATTGGATACCCTAAGGAAACAAGGGGTTACCAATTCTATCATCCTGTGGAACAAAAGGTGTTTGTTTCAAGGCATGCTGTGTTTCAAGAGAAAGTGTTTCTCTTGCAAAAAAACAATGGGAGTGTCGTTGAACTTGAGGAGGCTTGAGAGACTCCAATAGACATTGATGAGATACCTGGTGAAGCACCACAATCGATAACTCATAGTGATGAGCCATCGGCTGGACATATTGTGACACCACATCTTCATAGATCTGGTAGAACATGCAACATTCCTGAGAGATATGGATTTCTCGTAAGTGAATCGAATGACGTATTACTCATTAATGATGAGGAGCCTACCAAGTATGAAGAAGTTCTGAAAAGATTAGAAAGGGATAAATGGCTTAACGCCATGAAGTCAGAAATGGATTCCATGTATGAAAATCAAGTTTGGAACTTGGTTGACCCACCTGAAGGCATAAAGCCTATAGGGTGCAAGTGGGTTTTCAAGAAGAAAACTGACATGGATGGTAATGTGATTACCTATAAGGCTAGATTAGTGGCGAAAGGGTATCGTCAAAAGCAAGGTGTTGATTATGACGAGACCTATTCACCTGTTGCTATGCTTAAATCCATTCGGATGCTCCTGGCCATAGCGGCTCATTATGATTATGAGATATGGCAGACGGATGTGAAAATAGATTTCCTTAATGGAAACCTACTCGAGGACGTGTATATGATACAACCTGAGGGTTTCACATCGGTTGATAAAACCAAGGTATGTAAACTGTGATGGTCCATATATGGACTGAAGCAAACATCCAGGAGTTGGAATATCCGTTTTGATGAGACAATCAAAAAGTTTGATTTCTCACAAAATCCGGATGAACCTTGTGTGTACAAGAAGGTTAGTGGGAGTGCAGTCGTGTTCCTAGTACTGTATGTCGATGACATATTACTTATAGGAAATGATGTTTCTATCTTATAGTCAGTTAAAATTTAGTTGTCCAAGACATTCTCCATGAAAGACCTGGGAGAAGAAATCTATATCCTTGGGATTAAGATCTATAGGGATAGATCGAATTGGTTTCTTAGTCTTTTGCAGTCTACATATATAAACCGAGTGCTAAAGAGGTTTAGCATGTCAAAATCCAAGAAAGGTTTTCTTCCCATCAGGCATGGGATACACCTTTCAAAGTTTATGTGTCCGCACACAGATGATGAGAGGATTTGCATGAGTAAGATTCCCTGTGCATCCACAATAGGATCTATCATGTATGCTATGTTATGTACGAGTCCCGATGTATCGTATGCTCTGAGTGTCACGAGCAGATACCAGTCTGATCCAGAAAGGGATCATTGGGCGGCTGTTAAGACGATCCTTAATTACTTAAGAAGAACTAAGGATGTGTTCCTAATATATGGAGAAGGAGACATGGTGATATGTAGGTATACGGATGCCAGCTTCCAGACAGACAAGGATGATTCCAGGTCTCAGTCTGGGTATGTGTTCACCTTGAATGGAGGCGCAATAAGTTAGAAAGGTTCCAAGCAAGACACTATAGCAGATTCTACCACTGAGGCAGAATACATTGCAGCTTTGGAAGTAGCAAAGGAAGCAGTTTGGATAAAGAAGTTCATCTCTTAACTTGATGTGGTCTCATCAATGATCCAAACATGTGCTTTTTTGCTATCATCTGATCTGAGAGATTATCAGTAGGAACAAAATTCAAATCAAGAAGATTCCCACTGAAAAGAACTTAGCGGATCCTTTAACTAAGGCCTTACCTCAAAGTAAGTTTGAGGGTCATGTTAGAGCTTATGACATTGGATACCGTGGCAATTGGCATTAGGCCAAGTGGGAGTTTGTTAGTTATATATGAGAGGTGTCCTAAGACAATCGTCTTATGTTTAAACCATTTATATGATAAATGAAGATTCACTATTTGAGTATACATGTTTTCATGTATTTGATTAGATCTTAAACTCATTTATTGAATGTCCACAACACGATTCATAGCATGAGAGAATTTGTGATTGGATTATAACTAGTGAGTATCTCTACATGTGTGATTGTGATGTATTGGAATTATCCCTAGTCGATGAATTGATGGATTTGGACACCATCAATTCTGTCGAGACTAGCACGAGGTATACTCTTTGGTGTATCCAAGCAGCTGATTCTCACTTGATGGAGACATTGTGATGTCCGGAGTTAATCGTGGATGCTAGTTATGATAACTAGTTCATTGGAGTGACCAGTTGTAAGACTTCATATGGTTCTCTGCATATATGGATATGTCAATGAAGTTCTTACTGTAGCTTAAGTGCAATGTTCCTTTAACTTGCGGTATTCAAGTCATCTTGGTCATTAAGACTTATGCTTTGACATCTTAAGCAAACATCTCTGAGGAGATGTGGACCCGGGATAATTGGGTATAAGTCGAAGTAGCCGAAGGTGTTTGAATAGCCTATAAAAGATTCACCACTCCTTGCAAGGAGATGTATACCCATGGCCTCTCGTCGAATTGTTAGTAAAGTCTTTAGCCAAAGTATTACATGTTTAGAGTTAGGTACTCTTGGATACATGTGCAGTAACTAGAATCTGTAGGACGAGGAAATGATACTTGGGCTAGGTGTGACATAGTCAACCTAGTGGGGATTGACACTATAGACCATGTCCTGAATCAAGTGGGTATAAGATGAGTGAAGGGAACGGGACACGATTCATTGTAGCTGCTGAAGGGTTTCAGAAATGGTTCTAGGATCAACCGTTGATTTTCTGATTAATTGGGGATCATGATGTACTACTAGATGCCACTCATGATCGTTCTATAATTAATGGTTAATTATGAAGTGAAGAGGTTGTTTCTTTGCTTCGCTTCGGTCACTTGTGCATGGCGATCCTGTCTCACGTCATCGGATTAAAATTTTATTAATTAAAACTAATCCGAATGGAGATGGATTACCCAAGCAACTGATTCATCATTGTACTATTTGATTTGAGTGGTCGCTTGAACAAACTTGTTGTTCAAGTAACCTAACTCTTTTCCTCGATTAGTTGCGGAATAGATGATGAACGGATCGTCAGTTTTTGTGTTTATAATCGGGGTTCATGTCAATCAACAACATGCAAAATACAAAAGAACAAGAATTAAAATTAAACAAGATTATACCTCTTATTTTACCTCTTGATCTTCTATTGTATTCCTATCCTCTTCTTGGATGTCGTGTGGGCGATGATCTTCCAAGAATTGAATCCTAGACCACGTATCTTCCCTTCCTTGCTCGCTCCGAACAAGGGAAGAAAAACATCCCTTCTTCTCCTATCTTGTGCCGAACACAAAGCCTTCTCCTCTTCTCCTTGCTTGTACCAACCACCAAGACTTCAAGAGATGGTGTCTACCGGCCCTAGGAGAGGAGAGGAGATTGAGGAAGAGAGCCTTCCTCCTTGCTTGTTGCCGCCGGCCCTAAGAGAGGGAGAAGGTGGCTCTGACCAGGAGAGAAGGATAACCCTAAACCCTTGATGCCACCGACCCTTGATGAAGGAGAGGGAGAAGGTGGTGCCGGCCAAGAGAAGGAATAGAAGGGAGAAGAAAAAAACCCTAGCCTCCAAACCTTGTCGCCGACCCTTAAGAAGCAAAACCCTTACTCCTCTTTTTTCGCCCAAGCCTCTCCACCACCTTTTATAGATCTAGGCTTTATAAGGTATTTATAATAGGCTACAATAGTGACCATGAGGAGGAGTTTGAACTTTCCACCCAATGGATCCGAACCACATATAACCCGATCCATTAATGATGATCCATTCCACTAGAGGATCATCATTGATCTACCTCACCAACCCCCATAATTAAATATGGGCTCCACATATTATTTGTACAAAATATCTCCCCGTGTTTAAAATATCGAATGTCCATTAATTAATTAAATTACTGATAATTTAATTAATCAATATCTAACTCCATGAGTAGTACCACTCATCCTTATCATCATGTTGGACTAAGTCCACCTGTAGATTTACATGATGAACTTTATGAGCTCCTAAAGGGGATATCATCATACTAGTGTATAGGACTTGGTTTCCTCCTATAATCAGTGACACACCATGTAAATAATATTATTTTTTAACTTACCAAGCCTATCGATTTAACACATAAATCTTGCCCATTGGTAAATCAAAGAAATAAATACTAAGTACATGTGTCCGTTATTATATCGGGATTAAGAGCATGTACACCATAATATCTGAGGTCTGATTCAATTATATAGTCAGTATAAATTGAATCACCTCTAAATCGGTCCTGCTCAATACACACAAAGTGTACTAGTGTAATTCTATGGTCAAGATAAACCAATACCAAATTACACTACAACCATGCCAATGGTTTGTCCAAAACTATCTTGGTTGTGAGCCTCTACTTATACTCTACAAGGAACTGATAACATGATCTTCTGTGTGATACCACACACCATGTTATCTACAATGTAAAGTATCAGACAATATACATAAATATAAAATACAAACAATGATCATGTGATTCTTATTTTAAAAGAAGATGTTCATACAAAAGCTAGGCTTTTAGTATACATCCCAACAAATTATAGATGCCCAACATAAATCAGGAACCTATTTAGTCACACGCACAATGAGTATAATACGAAGGATTTAAAACGAGATTGAGAATGAGATTCTCAGATCGAGAGAAACTAGGTTTGGTTGGACTAAACAAGGAGCGAGCATAAAATCGTTTCAGTCGTAACAGAAGCATGGATGGGTCGTGTCTTTTGAAGACATGATGGATAAACCAAATTGTTTTGGTTCTAATCCAATGGTGGAAAATAAACCAAAGGGGTTTGGTTTGTTTTAAACAAATGAACCAAAGTTGGTTCGGTTCGTTTTAACTTAAAATAGACTAACGCGGTTTGGTTTATTTTAACTTAAGTTATTGGAGCGGGTTAACGGATTTTGGTTATGAACCAATAACCATTAGGAGAATGTGTTCTCTATAATAACACGGCTAGAGGTTTTGGAGAGCCCTAAGTTTATTTTTGAAAAATTCTCTTCCTCTCCTCTCCCTCTCTTCTCCTTGCCGCCACCCAAGGCGTCGCCCAAGGGATTCCACGCCAGCCCAGATTTTGTGCCGCCGTCCACCCCAGCTATCAGCGTCCAGCTGCTACTGGCCACTCCTCCAGCGACCCTCCGGCGATCCACCTTGGCTCCGGTAACCAAGGATCAGCCGGCCATCTCCTTTGGCCGATGCCAAGTCCTCCACCAAACTGCCCAATTTTGAACAGCTTGTTTCCTTCTTGTCGGAGCATCATTTGGACGGCGTTTGGAGCTCCGATAGTGACTTCCTTTCCGAGGACCTGATTTGGATTTGCATCCGGACCTATCTTTATCCACTAGCCTCATCTCCTTTGTCTTTATGCTCGTGGACCTGTCTCGTGACCGAAACTTGCATATAACATAATTACCATTAAGTTCTATCACACATGACAACGATTAAATCAGATCCTTCATGAACACACTCATCCACAACCATTCATAGCCGTTCATAGCCCCTTCATAACCTATTGTTACACCAAATTAGGGATCTAACTCCCTAATTGGCATCCCCATCGCAAACCCATCTTTATCCACTCCATCAAAGCCCATTTACAACCCTTCACAGTCGGCATAGACTCACAGCCCCTCCATGGCCAAACACAACCCTATTCACGAACAAATCACAGATCACGCACATCACCCCTGTTCACCACCACACTACCAGCCAAAAACCCCAAATCAGATCCCCAACTCAATCCCCCCCCCCCCCCCAACACAGTTGGCAAATCCCCCAATCCATAGCCTTCACAGCCGACCAACTCAAACACATAGCCGATAACAACACATCCGACCCATAAACATGGACAAAACACAAAAATCAAACAATAACGAATGAAGAGAAAAGGTAATAAGCTTACCAGCCCTAGAAACTCCACCAGCAACTAATCCTTCTCATCCCCTATTCAACGGCTCCAAATCTCTGCCCATATCAACAGTTCAAGCTCAGCGAAAGAAAACCAACGCAACCCTTAAATCTCATCCAAGGTAAGGAGAAAACAGCTCTTACCTAGCTCCAGCAACCACCGACAGCGAAATCCACAACACTGGTAGCCCAACCTACTTCCAATCCCTAGCTCCACACATGGCGATCTTGCTCCAGCTTCGAACCGTCGCTGACCCGAATCTACCGGCCCTTGCTTGCTCCCAGCTCCCCCTCATCCGAGATCAAGGAAGAACAACGCCTCACCTTGCTCCGGCGATGAATGGACAGCGCCACACACCTCCTGTGGCAGCGATGTCATCGATTCACCTGCTCAAGGTTGATGATGAGAGCTAGGACGGAAACTATCGGGATCTCGCCGATAAGAGAAACACTGCCATGAAGGAGAAAGGAAGAGATCGCGCGGAGAGAAAAGAGGGAAGGTCAGGCGCGTGGAGAAGAGATCGCGAGAAGATAATGAAACGAAGACGCGACTGAGAAATAAAAGAAGTGCGGCTGCACGTGAGAAGGTAATCGGGGAAATAGGAATAGTAAACCTAGGTTTATAACTTAGGTTAATTAAACCTATTAAATAATCTAAACATACCCTTTAAAAGCCTGTTTTTCTTATTCCCGTAAATATCCCGTACAAGCCCCATTAATTCCAGAAAAATTATGGAAAAATTTCTAAAATTCTCAAAAAATCCCAAAAATAATTCCTAGGATTATTTTCCTAAATTTTGGATATTTAATTTAGTATTTTAAATTTCCATATTTAACACCTTAATTATGAATATATCATGAGTGACACCTAGTAGTATATCATGACCCCCAATTGACTGGAAAATCTAAATCGACTCCAGAACATTTTCTGAACCCTTCAGTAGCTTCAGTTGTTCGTGCCTTGTTCCTTTCACTCATCCTATACCCACTTGGTTCAGGACATGGTCTCTGTGTTCGTCCCCACTAGGCTGACTACGTTACACCTAGCCCAAGTTAATTTCCTTGTCTTGTGGATTCAAATTACTCCTATATGTTCCCAAGAAGACTATCTTCTTAACATGCTTGCTCTGGTCAGAGACTTCTGAGTAACAATCCTAATAAGAGGCCTAGGGTATACATCTCCTTTATCAGGAGTGTTGAATCCTTGTGGACTATTCAAACATCTTTGATCACTTTGGCTTATACCCAATCATCCCGGAGTTACACCTACTATGTAGATGGCTGCGAAGAAGTCAAAGTACAAGGTGCCATGATCAAGGTGACTTGAATACCTCAAGTCTAAGGAAGCTCGCACTCAAGCTGCAATGATATCTTCAACGACATATAAAACCATATGAAGTCTCATAGTAGGCCACTCCAATGAACTAGTTACCATAACTAGCATCCACATGTTCACTCTCAGCATCCCTATGCTTCCATTCAGTGAGTACCAAATGTTTGGATAAACTAAGGAGTATAAAATGTGCTAGTCTCACAGAATTGATGATGTCCAATCTCATCAATTCATTGACTAGGGATAGTTTCAATACTTGCTGTTGGGATGTATACTGAAAAGTCTATCTTTTGTATGAACATCTTTATTTTTGAAATAAGAATCACATGATCATTGTTTGCATATTTATGGCTATGTATATTGTCTAATACATTACATTGTAGATAACATGGTGTGTGGTGTCACACGGGAGATCATGTTATCGACTCCTTGTAAAGTATAAGTAAAGGCTCACAACCGAGATGGCTTTGGACAAACCATTGGTATGGTTGTAGTGTGATTTGATATTGATTTGTCTTGACCATAGAATCACACTAGTGCACTTTGTGTGTATTGAGCAGGACCGACTTAGAGGTGATTCAATTTATTGCTGACTACATAATCGAATCGGACCTCAGATATTATTTTGTACATGCTCTTAATCCCGATATAATAATGGGCACATATACTTAGTGTTCATTTCTTTGATTTACCAATGGGCGAGATTTATAGATTAAATCGATAGGCTCGGTAAATTGGGAAATGAAATTATTTATATGATGTGCCATTGATTATAGGAGAAAACCGTGTCCTATATATTAGGATGATGATGTCCCCTTGAGGAGCTCATAAGGTTCATCATGAAATTCCTGCAGGTGGACTTGGTCCAGCATGATGAAAAGGTTGAGTGGTACTACTCATGGAGTTAGATGTTGATTAAATAATGGTCAGTAAATTAATTAATCAATGGACATTCGAGATCTTAAACACGGGGAGAAAATGTACAAATAATATATGGAGCCCATATTAATTTATGGGGGTTGGTGAGGTAGATCAATGATGATCCTCTAGTGGAATGAATTATCATTAATGGATCGGACATTATGTGGGCTTGATCCATTGGGTGGCCAAGATCCAACTCCTCCTCTTGGTCCCTATTGTAGCCTATTAAAACCTCATGAAACTTAGATCCAATGGATGAAAACAAAACTCTAGATCCAATGGTAGAGATTAAATCTCTAGATTCGACGGTTGAGATTAAATCTCTAGATTCGACGGTTGAGATTAAATCCCTAGAACCAATGGTGGAGATTAAAAGGAGGCATTAACCCAACTCTATAAATATAGGATGATGGCTTGGGCGGCAACTTGATGGATGAGGATTAGGGTTAGCTTCCCTTAGGCGGCAAGCAATCCTAATTAGGTTAGGATTAGGAGTGGGCGACAACAAGTGGAGGAGGAGCTTTCTTCTTCTTCCTAAGGTTTGGCTGGCAACCTATCCTTCTTCCCTATACTTTGGCCGGTGCTCAACCTATTCTTCTTCCCCTCTTCCTTGGCTGGCAATTAGCAGAGCTAGGGTTAGGGTTTTGGGCGGCTACAAGGTGAAGATTGGTTTCCCGTTTCTTCTCCAAGTGTTGGTCGGCGCCCATCACCCTTATTGATTCTCTTTTGGCCGATTCCTATACTCCATGTTCTCTTCCTTGGCCGGTGGCAACATCGAGTCTATTGACTTGGTGGCTGGTTCTAGATAGGAAGAAGAGTTTTGTTTGATGATCTTCCTTTATTCGGAGTGAACAAGGAAAGGAAGATTGGTGATCTAGGAGGCTTCGACTTTTGGAAGATCGTCGCTCACACAACCTCCAAAAGGAGGAAGGACATACAATAGAAGATCAAGAGGTATAACAAGAGGTATAATCTTATTTATTTTGATTAGTGTTCTTTTGTATTATGTCTATAATTGTTTTCAATTATATGCATGTTGTATGTGGTTGTTTATTTTATGTATGTGGCTAATATAACTTAGACCCCGAACATAAACACAAAAGCTGGCGATCCGTACATCGTCTATTCTGCGACTATTTGTAGAATAGAGGTTGGTTACTTGAACAACAAGTTTGTTCAAGTGACTACTCTAATCGAATAGCACGACGATGACATAGTTACTTGTGTAATCCCTTTTAGGATTAAATTTTTTAATCTGGGGATATCGATGGGATCGCCATGAACAAGCGACCAAGTTGAAGTGGGAATCGAAGTTTCTCCACCTTCATGTGGAATAAGAGCTTCGGTTCTGGGACAAAAACCCCTTCAATTGGTATCAGAGCCACAGTTTTCGGTTTTGTATGTTTAGGATTCGGTTACTTTTATGCACTTTTCATATATTATATGTGTCGGATAATAGTAGGATATACGTAGGTTAACTCTTTGGTTGCAGGCATAGGATCCAACTATTATGGCCATATGTGTGTATGTTATTGTATGTGTGTAAATGTTTATTTTGTTGAATCCTCGGGGTTGACGAGGCTAGTATTTAAATTTTTATAAATTAGATACGACATTGTTTAGCCACTCTTTCTATTTTAGTTTACTTTCGATCTAGATTTCATGTACACTCCCTCGTGGAGTATAGGATCGATGGATGTAAATTAAAATAGTTTTTAGTCTCGGCTCGGATCTCCGGATGACTCGTACATGGCATAGGAGGTGTGGACGAGATGGCGATACGATGGGAGACATATTGAAGACAAAAGTCATAATAGTTGGAAATTTTTTTTTTTTCATATTTATTGCTTATTGTTTGATATGCATGTCGTAGGCTAGAAAATTCCTCAATTTTAAATTACTAAGTGGGAGAGGGATATTTTTATAAATTCCCACGGCCTCCATTACGATTTGACATGTGAAGCAAACTTGCGCGTCGGCTCTGAGTGCCTTCCTCCCCATCGGATGAGTTTGTTTGTAGATCACAGGGTCGGATATGATTATAGGAAATTATTAAGGAGCGTGTGTACTTCACCATCGGAAGGAACATAACCTGAGATATTTTCCTTGGTATCAAGTAATGGTGAACACTTAGATGTAAATAGGAGTATCCTCCCCATCGGAGTCAATGCTTTTATTTGTAGGGCCGAAGAGAAACCAACTATTAATTTTATTTGTCAAAAAGTTTGGTTGACAAGATAGTAAAATTAATGGGTAAAATCTCCTCTTACAAATGTAGAATTCGTATACGTCCACATGATCGTGGCATATGATATTCTCAGTATTTTGAGGTCTTGGTTGATTTTAAAATTTTATTATTTGAGGAATCAATAATTTTTTGAAATCTAAAGTTTTGATCTATGTGATTCTTAGTTTTTTCAAAAATGAATTTCAGTCCACTTGCTGTGATACTAAAGGAAAATAAACTAAATGTACATAATTATGTTGATTGGAAAAAGGAATCTTGATATTGTCTCAACTGCTGAGGAGTACAAGTATGTACTTTTCGAAGAGTGTCCTCCTAAGTCTGTGAATGAGCTAAAAGTCCCTGGAGCTGAGATCGATGGGGAAACCCAGGTCAATATCATTCTCCAGTCGACAGAATTGCTTGCTCAGGCTCAGGCCATGGTTTCCCAAAAGGTTTCTACTTCTAAGCTGAAAGGCAAGAAGAAGAAGAAATAAGGTGGAGCAAAGGTGGTGGGAGGAACTCAGGGATGAGTGAAGAAGCCGAAAGGCAAATACTTCACTTGCAAGCAGGATGGACATTGGAAGAAGGATTGTCCCAATCGGAAGTAAAACAAAGGTATATCCTTTGGTCTAGTCGTTGAAACATGGTTAAGCGGTGTTATCTACCGGCATATGGTGTGTAGATATGGGAGCCACCGATCATGTTTGCAATACTTTGCAGGGGTTCCAGGAAACTCGACGACTAGCTAAAGGGGAGATTACCATTTACTTGGGCAATGTCACGAAGGTGGCGGTTGTTACAGTGGGAGATGTTTATTTTGTCTTTTGAGAAAAATAAAGTTTTGATTCTTAAGAATTGCCTTTATGTACCTTTATTTAGAAAGAATTTAATTTCAGTTTCTAAATTGTTTATGGATGGATATTCTATTTCTTTTAATGACAGAGTTGTTATAAAAAGGAATAGGGACATTATCTGTTCGGGTACATTGATAGGAAATCTATACACACTTGAACCAAAAACTCCCACGATGCAAATAGAAGTTAATAACTCATCTTCTAATTCCAATAAGAGAAAAGAACCTTCGAAGATGAACCAAACATATCTTTGGCATCTAAGACTTGGTCATATTAACCTAAGCAAAATTCAAAGGTTGATAGCTGATGGACCTCTGAGTTCATTAGTGGTGGAAGATTTCCCAACCTGCGAATCTTGCTTGGAGGGTAAAATGACCAAGAAGCCTTTTAAGGCCAAGGGGTATAGATCCAAAGATGTGTTGGAATTGGTTCATTCTGATTTGTATGGTCCTATGTCTATCAAGGCAAGAGGTGGTTTTGAATATTTCATCTTTTTCATAGACGATTATTCAAGATATGGATGACACTACGATCTGATCGTGGTGGTGAGTACCTCTTGGGAGAGTTTAGGAATTACTTATCAGAGGCTGGGATTCAATCCCAATTGTCTGCACCTGGCACACCCCAGCAGAATGGTGTAGTAGAGTGAAGGAATAAGACTCTTATGGAGATGGTTAGATTGATGATGAGTTATTCTGAGTTGCCAGATTCATTCTGGGGATATGCTCTAGATACGATAGTGTACATTCTGAACTTGGTTCCATCTAAATTAGTACCTTCTACTCCCACAGAATTGTGGACTGGGCGAAAGCCTAGTCTAAGACATATTCGGATATGGGGGAGTCCAACACATATGCTGAAGGTAGATGCTGATAAGTTGGAACCTCGTACAGAAGTACGCATGTTCGTTGGCTATCCTAGAGGAACGAAAAGTGATTTGTTTTATAGTCCTAGAGATCAGAGGGTGATCGTTAGCACGAATGCCAGATTTCTAGAGGAAGACTATGTGATGAACCACAAGCCCATGAGTAAGATTGTTCTAGAGGAATTAAAAGGGGAAGTCACTTCTTCACTACCACCAGTACAAGAGGATATACCATAAGTCACTGCACCGCGTGTCACAGAGGATACACAGGTGATACCTCGTCATAGTGGGAGGGTTGTGAGATAGCCTGATAGATTCATGTTCTTGGGAGAATCTTTTGATTTGGTCCCTGGCAAACATGAACCAGATCCCTAGACATAGGACGAGGAAATCCAAGATAAAGATGCAGTATCTTGGTAAAGTGCAATGAATACTGAGATTGAATCTATGGATTCAAATCAGGTCTGGGAGCTAGTAGAACCACCCGATAGTGTAAAAACCATTGGATGCAAGTGGATCTACAAAAGAAAGAGAGGAATAGATGGGAAGGTTGAGGCCTTCAAAGCGAGGCTTGTTGCGAAGGGGTATACTCAGAAAGAGGGTATCGATTATGAGGAGACCTTTTTGTCGATAGCCATGCTTAAGTCTATCCGGATTCTCTTATGCATTACAACTCATATGGATTATGAGGTGTGGCAGATGGATGTCAAGACAGCTTTCCTTAATGGAAGTCTTGAGGAAAACATCTATATGAAGCAACCAGAGGGATTCATTGCAAAGGGAAAAGAGCATCTTGTATGTAAGCTTAATCGGTCCATTTATGGATTGAAGCAAGCTTCGAGGTCTTGGAACATCCACTTTGATGAGGTAATCCAGTCTAATGGATTTATTCAAAGTTCGGATGAGTCTTGTGTATACAAGAGATGTGACAAAAACGTAGTGGTATTTCTTGTACTATACGTAGATGACATTTTGTTAATTGGCAACAATGTCAAGGTGTTATCAGACGTAAGGGTATGGTTGTATAAACAGTTTGATATGAAAGACTTGGGAGAAGTGTAACACATCCTTGGGATCAAGGTTATAAGGGATCGCAGGAAAAGGATGTTGTGATTATCTCAAGCTTCATACATAGACACTATTATGGATCATTTTAGTATGCAAAACTCCAAGAAAGGTTTTCTACCTTTTAGGCATGGAGTTCTTTTATCTAAGGAGATGTGTCCTAGAACATCTGAGAAGATAGAGGAGGTGAAGGCAGTTCCTTATGCTTCGGCGGTAGGAAGCCTCATGTATGCGATGCTATGTACGAGATCAGATATCTGCTTTGCCGTGGGCATGGTCAGCAGATATTAGAGTAATCCAGGATAGGGACATTGGACTGCGGTAAAGCATATATTGAAGTACTTGAGAAGGACTAGGGATTATATGCTAGTTTACCAGGCAGATCAATTACTCAATGTGGGTTATACAGATTCTGACTTCCAATCAGATAGGGATAATAGTAAGTCTACTTCAGGTTTTGTGTTTACTTTGGGAGGTGGAGCCATTGTATGGAGGAGTGTCAAGCAGAAATGCGTAGCGGACTCAACCATGGAAGCTGAGTATGTGACGGCCTCTGAGGCGGCCAAAGAAGTTGTGTGGCTCAAGAACTTCCTGATGGACTTGGATGTGATTCCTGGTTTGCCCAGAACTATCACAATTTATTGTGATAATAATGGTGCAGTTGCAAACTCGAAGGAACCACGAGCCCATAAGGTAAGTAAATACATAGAGCGCAAGTACCACCTGATACGAGAAATCGTAAAGGAGGTAGAAGTTGTTGTCGCTTAGATTGCATCAGAGGATGACCTGGTAGACCCTTTCACTAAGGCCTTTCTAGCAAGAGCTTTTGATAGGCATGTGGAAGGAATGGGAATCAGATGTATGACAATATGAGGACAACATAGTCTTTTAGTATAAGTGGGAGATTATTGGGATGTATACTGAAAAGTCTATCTTTTGTACGAACATCTTTATTTTTGAAATAAGGATCACATGATCATTGTTTGCATATTTATGGCTATGCATATTTTCTAATACATTACATTATAGATAACATGGTGTGTGGTGTCACACGGGAGATCATGTTATCGGTTCCTTGTAAAGTATAAGTAAAGGCTCACAACCGAGATGGTTTTGGACAAACCATTGGCATGGTTGTAGTGTGATTTGATATTGATTTGTCTTGACCATAGAATTACACTAGTGCACTTTGTGTGTATTGAGTATGACCGACTTAGAGGTGATTCGATTCATTGCTTACTACATAATCGAATCAGACCTCAGATATTATATTGTATATGCTCTTAATCTCGATATAATAATGAGCACATATACTTAGTATTCATTTATTTGATTTACCAATGGGTGAGATTTATAAAGTAAATCGATAGGCTCGATAAGTTGGGAAATGAAATTACTTATATGGTGTGTCGTTGATTATAGGAGGAAACCGTGTCCTATATATTAGGATGATGATGTCCCCTTGAGGAGCTCATAAGGTTCATCATGTAAACCCTGCAGGTGGACTTGGTCCGACATGATGATAAGGTTGAGTGGTACTACTCATGGAATTAGATGTTGATTAATTAATTGTCAGTAAATTAATTAATCGACGGGCATTCGAGATTTTAAACACGGGGAGATAAATGTACAAATAATATATGGAGCCCATATTAACTTATGGGGGTTGGTGAGGTAGATCAATGATAATCCTCTAGTGGAATGGATTATCATTAATGGATCGAACTTTATGTGGGCTTGATCCATTGGGTGGCCAAGATCCAACTCCTCCTCATGGTCCCTATTGTAGCCTATTAAAATCTCATGGAGCCTAGATCCAATGATGAAAAATAAAACTCTAGATCCGACGGTGGAGATTAAATCTCTAGATCCGACAGTTGAGATTAAATTTTTAGATCCGACGGTTGAGAATAAATCCCTAGAACCGATGGTGGAGATTAAAAGGAGGCTTAAGCCTAACTCTATAAATATGGGCTTAAGGCTTGGGCATGTAGAGGAATTAGAGAGGTTAGGGTTTTTCTTCCTTGGCTTGGGCGGCAAGGAAGAAGTGGGCGGCTAGGGTTTTTGGAGGTGTCTTGGGCGGCCCTAATTAAGAAAGGTTTTCTTCTTCCTTAGGTGTTTCCGGCACCCTTCCTTCTCCTCTTCACCTTGGTCGGTGCTCAACCTATTCCTCTTCTTCTCCTTGGCTGGTGGAAACAAGGGAGGGCTTGTTCCTTGGAGCTCTTGGTCGGCACCCACATCTCCTTGTTCTTCTCATTGGCCGGCGGCAAGCACCAAGCTTGGAGCTTGGTGGTCGGTTAAAGGAAGGAGAAGAGTTTTGTTTCATATTCTTCATTTTGTTCAGAGCGAGCAAAGAAAGGAAGATTGGTGATCTAGGAGGCTTTGACTTTTGGAAGATCGTCGCCCACACGACATCCAAAAGGAGGAAGGATATACAATAGAAGATCGAGAGGTATAACACTTGTTTATATTCTTTTGTATTATGTCTATAATTGTTTTTCAATTATATGCATGTTGTATGTTTTTTTTTGTGGCTAAATTAACTTGGACCCCGAATACAAACACAAAAGCCGGTGATCTGTACATCGTCTATTCCGTGGCTAATCGTGGAATAGAGGTTGGTTGCTTGAACAACAAGTTTGTTTAAGTGACCACTCTAATCGAATAGCAGGACGATGAAATGGTAGCTTGGGTAATCCCTCCTTGTCAAGGATAATTTTTTTTTATTCGGAGACATAGAAGGGATCGCCATGAACAAGCGACCGAGTTAAAGTGGGAAGCGAAGTTTCTTACCTTCAGCCGGAGCCACCCACAAGCTGTGCTAGGATTAGGACAGCTCCATCTTCATCATTGGTGAAGATTCCTCCACTGTCCGACAATTCACAGTTGTCGGAACAGTGTTCGCATACCTCCACATTCATCCCCTTTCCGCGGTGCCGGGATTAGGACCACATTTGTAATCCATCGTCAGAGAGGACTGTTCGGGTTATTGTCGCCATCGTGAGGTTACCGATTGCTTATATTTGGATTTAGTCCATTTAATTGGATAGTTTACTTTGTTATGTTTGTTCGGTTACGGTTAATTTTTTTTGTTATGTTTATCATGTTTAGTTTTGTCTATTATGTTTGATTATGTTTAGTTTAGTTTTCATCTACATTTGACCAATGTACCGTATAGTGACAGTGCAGTGCTTGGTTGAATTGCTTTTATTATTAGTTTAGATTTCATTTACATTTGGCCAGCGTACCGTATAGTGACAGTGCGATGCCTGGTTGAATTGCTTACTTTCCTTGCATTTAGTTTTTAGTTAGTCTTCGACCACTGTGTTGTATAGTGACAGTGCGGTGCTTGGTTGAATTGTTTTATGTTTGTTAGTTTAGTTTTTAGTGACTGTTTGATCATTGTTCCATATAGTGACAGTGTGGTGCTTGGTTGAATTGTTCACATTTATTTCTTGATCATTGTACCGTATAGTGACAGTGTGGTGCGTGATTACTTACTTTTGCACATTAGGTTAGCTTCTTGGGAATTAATAATTGATAGTTAGATTTACTTTTTGCATGTTTAATTTCCATATTTGTTAACCAGAATTGTTTGACCATTGTACCATATAGTGATAGTGCGGTGCAGGGTTGAATCGTTCTTGTATTAGGATAGTTTTCAAATAATTGTTTTGATAAATTGTAAAAAAAACCCTAGTGTTTACTTCTGTTTAAAAACAAACGTCCAGCCATTAGGTTCGTTGGGAGATGATTCGAATCAGTCCTATACTGCATTAGTGTAGTTAGGGGGGTTCGGTAAATAATTTGTAATGGTACCACGACACAAATAACTGTCTATAAATATGCTAATTGTTTGCTTTCGGAGGTCATAATTTTTTATTGTTATATTAGAACGAGGCATAATTGTTTTTAGTCAAAGCTCATTTAAAGATCTACATTTGTTATTAGATGGAACCCATAACAACCCAATTTCAGGCTTAAAAATAGCATTTAATGTCTTTTTAGGTCCATCAAGAGGTTTCGATCAAAATTTATTAATGGACTTTAAAATAATTGACACATATACATAACTTATTGTAGGAACGTTAAAACTAGATATGACCACTAAAATACTTTCATTATACTCTCTTCCATTACATGTCAACTTTTCAAAAATCTAAATCCCTTAGGCCCATCAATGAATTTTAGATAAAATTCAATGATGAACCTAGAAAACTCTGATTGAACCCATTTTTATTGGTGCAATCGGCCAAGGTCACGATTGATCAGACTCGAGTTGGACTCGAGTAGTATTTTGAATTTTGACATTGATGTTTGACAAAGGAGTTGATCAATGGGTTGACTAGATGGTTGACTTGGGGTTGACCATAATGGAGAAGTCCATGTGGGACACTTGGCAATGGAAAGTACAAGTCTTGTGTACTTAGCATGGAAAGTCCAACATGGGTTGGCAAGGAAAGTCCAAGTCATGGGTACTTGGAAATTGGAAAGTCCAACATGGGTTGGCAAGGAAAGTCCAAGTAATGGGTAATTGGCAATTGGGAAGTCCAAGGGTTGATATTGGCAGCGTAAAGTCTAAGCATGAGTCTTGGCAGCATAAGTCCAATGGTTTGAAGGCATAAAGTCCAAGCGTGTGTCTTCACAGTGTAAGCACAAATGTGCCTTGGCGGTGTAGACCAGCTTAGCATGACAATAGCCGATGGAAGCACCTAAAGGCTAGTGTATGGATGAACAAGTCATGGATGACTTGGAGGGATCCGATATGTGTGAGGCTGATAGAGATGGCTAGAAGGCTAAGGGTGGTCTAGCAAGTATGAGGGCATTATACTTGGGGTAAACCTCATGGTTGAGGTTATCAGTCGACTGAGACTTTGGACCAGTCGATTGGTCAAGTGTTTTGACACTTGGCAGCCGAGTTGACTTTGGGCAGTCGATTGGGATTATGACAAGTTGACTGCGACAAATAGCCTTGGTAGTCGACTGCCAACATTGGGCAGTCGACTGATGGCTTGAGCAGTCGACTGTCGAGGAGGGCAGTCGACTGCTGGTATTCGTCGCGAGCTCAGGATGCTCAGTAGTCGACTGATCAGTCGGCTATGAGGTTGGCAATCGACTTATGGGTATTAGCAGTCAACTGTCAGTGTATCCGTTGGCTTGAATGCCGACGTATATCAAGTCCGTTGTGAGACAATGACACTGTTGGTTGTCGTGAGGGCCTTATAGCGGTCATTGCCAGCGGTAGAATCGATTCGATGGTTATAAGTTTAGCATCTATTTTCCTGGGCAATTTGAAGGGAATAATTGGTGCTTTCCAGTCCTTCAAGGCTAGTCCAAGGCGATCAACAAGCAAACATTCAAAGCTCTTTGTAAAATGTTCTTTACTTATATTTTATTGTATTTGCTTGTTGTTTCTTTGTATTATTGTTGTAATCATTGTAAGAGGTTTCTCCGCCTCCGACTTGTTGTCGAGAAGGAGTTATTAGTGGTGTTTGCATTGCTAGGGCCTGTTTGAGCTCAACCCATGGAGTAGGAACCCTATAGTTTCGAACCACGTTATATCGATTGTGTTTGTGTGTTGTGTATTTGTTTTTGTTTATCATTATATATTCCGCTGCATACACTAACACTTGTAGTAAGCACACGATCGATTTCCATCCGTCAAGCAATGAACACGCTATTCACCCCACCTCTAGTGCCGTCCAATTCCTAACAATTCTAACTCCGATGAATTTATGTAGTGCTTCGAAGTCAAAATATGATCTTCTTTACTTTTTTTTTAAACTAACACCACAGTTTAACATACCAGCATTGTCATAGTGTTGATTTTTAGAAATTAGCATCGTCGTGGTGCTGATTTTTAGACACTAACATTATCATGGTTAGGGATGGCAATTTCCTCCGAATCCATTGGAGGATTCGATACTCGACCCAAATGGAAGAGGATACGAAGAGATTTTTTGACCTGATTAGATAATTGGGTAATTGGATATGGAGATTTTCAAATTCCGGTATAGAGGCGAGTCTCATAGAATCCTACCCATACCCATACCCTACCCAAATACTCAATTAAATTGTTGGTGTAAAGATAAAATATTGTTAATATTTTATTTTTTCTATGATGTTTAGTTTGCTAATTTTTATCTTTGATACTTTTTTTTATTGTTCCCTTAAAAATTTGATAAATATCCATGGCTTCTTCTAAATAATTCAAATTTGAAAAAAAAAATACAATTGTAGATGATAATAGGATATTTGTGTAGGGTATGGATATCCGATCCTCTGATGGATATGGGGATGGGGATGGAAATTGAATATCCGATGGGAATGGATATAATAAATGGGAATGGAGATGAAGGATATGAAATCTGATCCAAATCTGACCCATTGTCATCCCTAGTTGTGGTGATGGTGTAATTAAATTGTGATGCTAGTTCTTATAAACCAACACCACGGTGGTTTTAAAAAAAAATCCAAATCTTCTAACCATCAATGAGTTTCAGTTAAAACCTATTGATGGATCTAAAGAGCTTTGATCAGACATATTTAAAGTGTTATAAGTTTCTGAAGTATTCCAGAGTCTATATGTATCCAAAAATATCAACTCAAAGTCATTAACACAATGATTAGAAGGCTAAAGTTTATGACTTTACGACAATTGACACATACACATAACTTATTGTAGGGATGTCAGAACTAGGCTTGGATACCATAAATACCTTCACTGCACTACCCTATTCTATTAAATGTTAACTTTTCAAAAATCTAAATCCCCTAAGCCCATTAATAAGTTTCAGTCAAAATTCATTGATGGACTTAGAGAACTTTGATCTGACCCATTCTAAGTGCTATAAGATTTTAAAATGGCCAGAGTTTATATATGCCCAAAAAATTAACTCAAAGTCATTAACAACGATGATCAGAAGGTTTTCAAAGTTTATGACTTTAAGACAATTGATATATACGATAACTTATCGTAGTGATATAGGAACTAGGTATGAATACTATAAATGCCTTTACTGTAGTACTCTCTTTCATTACATCTCAACTTTTCAAAAATCTAAATCTCTTAGGTCGATCAATGAGTTTTGGTCAAAATCTATTGATGGACTTAGAAAACTCCTATTGGATCCATTCCAACTCTTGTGAATTTTTGTAGTGCTACGAAGTCCAAATATGCTCTTCTTTAGTATTTTTTTAAAAAATCAACACTATCGCTTAACACACTAATATTGTCGTGGTGATGATCTTTAGAAATTAATATCATCGCGGTGTTGATTTTAAAATCCAGTACCATCGTGGTACTGGTGTAATTAAATTATAGTGTTGATTTTTAAAAATTAACACCATAGTGATTGTTGCATGCATGCAAAAGAGAGAAAAAAAGTTTAATAACTTTAATTTAAGAGAAAAGAGAAGAGTTGCATGTAGCGAGGAAAGATGTATTTTTTAGACATTTTCAAATATTGGAGTGTCTTTTGAGCAATTTCAAATTTTAGGTTTGCCCTTAGAAAAATTACTTTATTTATTAAAAATTTACTCGAAATCTGATCTTCAAAATTTAATTGAAATATTAATTTAACAAACAAAATTTATATAATAAAAATTTTAAAATTTATAGATTTATATTTATTTTTTATAGATAAAGAATAAAAACTTAAAACTAAATTCAGAATTAAAATTCAGAAAATAGAATAAATAACTTTATATTTATAAATATTATTTACGAGTGTCAATGTTTGAATTTGATTATCCATAAATTTTTTATATTATAGAACAAATATAACCTAGATCTTTGCTTATTATTAAATTTATTCATGAACATTTTATTTATTTATTGGTCTAGCGCAAGATTTATCAAGTTGGCTACAACTTATTTTTTTTAAATATTAGACGGATGACTTTCCCATTAATTCTCATTGGATAAATCCCAATCATAACTTATTTTCATTCAAAAATTGAGCTTGAAAATATACATTGCTAGTGGGATTCAACCCTTAGTTATTTTTATTCTTTAAATATTTTATCACTGCACTACATTTATAGTATGACTAACACTTACCCTTTGTTAGGTCCCAGATGATTTGAATGCCCAAGGGCAATCAATAAGAATCACTAAACTTTTGCATGAATTAATAAGTCAGCTAAGATAAACTTACAATAATTTTTCGATTCCTCAAACTTTTGAAGAGGATTTGTTCCTAGGAAAGATCTTTCGATCTGAAGCTTGTCATCTAAAGAACGATCATGTAATCAAACCGTCCTCATACTTCCACAAACCAAATCCCTGTCACTCCTTGGATATTCTTCTTTGATCGCGAGAGACAAAGCCTCGGAAGGAATTTTGTAGAGCTTTCGCAGCGACTCACACTGCAAGTCCTTCTCTATTTTCTCCTAACACTTCAAGCATCATCATCCTTCGTATAACGACTTGGACACATATATAAAAGGTATGATCGGGGTTACCATGTTTGCACAAAACATGCAGATGTCGTGGGAGCATTTGGTAATATCTCCCACTCGTCCAAGTTAAGTCACAAAGGAAAATGGTCATAAAGGCCAATAAGAATGGAGATCACTAGTCACGAATACTAGATAGTTACAAAAACTAATATAATAGAGATCAATTGTCATAAAGACTAATTGAAGATCCAAATCATACTTAGAAAAATAGTTCGGGCGACAGCAAACATGTTGGAGCGTAGGTGGCCGGCTAGAGGGGGTGAATAGTCCTCAATCGTCGTACGGTGCAATTCGATCATTCATCGCGTGTCGCTTGTCTACGATTGTCGTTAGCGCAACGAAAATATACAAATAGAAATACTAATAACACAAGCATACACAAATACACACGATATATGTGGTTCAGAACCGAATGGTTCCTACTCCACGGGGCTAGCTCAACGAGCTCTAGTTATGCGCATGACACTAACTAAATTCCTTCTCGACAATACGTCGGAGGTGGAGAATCCTTGTACAAGCAATTACACTAAGTAATACAAGCAAATATAAATACAAGAAGAAATACAAGTAAAGAACACTTTACAAAACTTCGCTTTGATTGCTTGCTTGTTGCTTGCTTTTGTTTGCTCTTGAAGGACTGAAATGTAGCAACAATTCCCCTTCAAAATCTTCCCAAAAGTCTTGGCAAAATCCTCCATCTCAAGCTCCATTTATAACCTGCATCGAGCTAATTCCGCGCCCATCAGTCGACTGATCGTGACCATCAGTCGACTGGTCCTGTAGCCATTGTCTCACAACGACTAGATCCACATTGGACAAGTTCCAACGGATCACCCATCAGTCGACTGCTGACCTCGTAGCCGACTGCCCAGTCGGTTATGGAGCGTTCTGTGCCCGCGACACTTCCATCAGTCGACTACCATCCCTCGGTAGTCGACTGCTGTCGACATCAGTCGACTACCAGTCCTTGGCAGTCGACTGCCAGGCCACAAACTGCAATCTAACACTAGTCGAACCCTAGTTGACTTGGATCAGTTGAACCGACACCTATGTCAGTCGACTGCTGTCGGGTAAAATCTCAAACACTAAGTTGTTTGAACATTCAACCATCGGGTAAACCCTCAAACACCAAGTTTGAGCATTCGACACTCAGTCTTAGCCACTTGGCCAAGTCCACCTCATCCTCTCATAGAGTTCACCACCGAAGCTCTCTTCCCTCGGCCTACGTCCCTCGGATGCACCGAAGTCTAGTGAACTTGCCAAGTCCTCAAGACTTCCCACACCAAGCCTCATGCTTGGATTTTCCATGCCAAGCCCCATGCTTGGACTTTCACCGCCAAGGCTACACACTTGGACTTACATGGCCAACCCATGTTGGACTTTCCAACACCAATCCCTATGCTTGGATTTTCCCAACACCAAGTCCCACGCTTGGACTTTTCACCACCAAGGCTACACACTTGGATTTATGTGGCCAACCCATGTTGGACTTTCCATGACAATCCCATGTCATGCGTTTTGTCTAATATCAAAATATAGTTCAAGTCAAACTCGAGTCTTGGGCCGATTGCACCAATAATCTCCCCTTTTTTGATGTTCGACAAAACCTCAAATCGAAGTCTACCAATTATCACCAATTGACAATTCTCACATCCCAATGAGGATTCCAACTATCTCAATTGGTAACTTCTCCCCCTTTTTGACATACATCAAAAAGGTCCTCCCCAAGGGTATGAATGTCTCATATCCCAATGAGATCTTATAATCTCTCCCTTGGAGGAACACTCATGCCTATAATCTTTCTAGTGATAAGTCTCATATCACTTAAGAGAGGCAACCCAATTTTCCTGCCATAAGGGAAAAGACACATCCATCTTCCCATGATGGATACCTCCCCCTAAAGGCTTGCTCCCTCTTGACCATTGCACCAACAATGTCCTTGGAGAATCCCTAAGCTAATAGGAACGCTAAACAATCAAAATTAAGGCAAAGTTCAACAATGAATTCTCATCCACCTTAAAATTGATACTCACCCTAAACACTTCTCCTAATCCATATCCAATAGATTTCCACCCTTTCTAATGCTCTCCTAAGCAAGTCCTAGGGTTAGGAGTTGTTAGGGAACCAAAACATAGCTGAACATGGGCCTAACCACCATGGTTTACCCGAAATCAACTTGGCGTCAACGTATTGATACTAGTCATGCCACCTCATCGATCATTGACCTCCATGGCGATCGATATAATATGATTTTGTGTTTTTCAAAAATGAATTTCTGAAATTCGTAAGTAAATATACATAAGTTGAAAAATCATGAAATTTTGTATGTATATTACTTATTACAATTATTATGGGTGAAAAATATTAGAAAATTATTTTACCCACAAAATAGTGAGATTGACACAAAGTTCAAAAGTTGAGAAAAAATTCAATATTGAGCCCTCTTTGTATCATCCCATTCAATGGTGATTGCTATAAAAAAATAGACTTCACCAAGGTTTTTCAAAATATTTTTTGAAATATTTTTAAAACCTTTAATTCCTTTTTCCTAAACATCTCACTTGTATCTACATGTGTAAAACACATACAAGTCAAATATTATTGAGATGTGGGGACTTTGTTATTTAGGGTTTCATGTATATTTCTAGGCAACATTATTTGATTCCCTTTTGCATGAGACTTCAAATCATGCCTTAGTCCTTAATTTCATTTTATTTGTACATAAATGATGATTATGACATAAATGATACACAGATAAGAGAAAGTGTCAAAATCATGATGTCATGGCTTGTGAATGAAATCTAAGCATACATAACACATAGAAATAACCCTAAAAATGATCATGACATTTTATATGATAAAACTAAATATGATGTCATGTCATGGCAAGGCAAACAAAGCATATCAATTATAAGATACTAAGGTATAAAATACCTAAGTATTAAATTCAAATTGCCATTTCTAAGATTAAACCTATTTTTGCCTTAGTGTCATTATCCCCCTAGTGTGCCACAAACCCAAAATGGCACACCAATACTTCTAAGATCTAATTGTGCCAATTTAATTATTTTTATCTTCTCAAAGCACATTGACACATCCTAATATGTCAACTCACCATGGCTAGGTTAACTACCCATCCACTTAGGGTTGACACACCCTAACCCATCTAGCGTGAATCGATCACGCTTCTAGGAACCCAATACCTATTGGAGCTCCTTGGGTTAACTAGGTATTCTCTAGGGATAACTTCCCTAGATACCTTTCTAATGACTCTTTTAGGTTTTGACACCTTAGTCATTTGGGTCTTTCCTAGGTCAACTCTAGAGGTGACTCCTCCTTTGACCTTCTTAGTGGCTTTCTTGGTTTTTCTTAAATCCTTAGCCACTAAACACTTACCATGGCTAGTCTTAGGGATAGCTTCCCTATTAGCCTTGGGTTTTCTAGACCTAGAAATTGTTCTATAATTAAATGGAATATTATAATAGGACATAGGTTTGTGACCCAAACCTTTCTTGCCCTTGGACATTTCTTATTTTCTAGGCCTTAAATTTTGATCCTTAGACCCTATAATTGTATTTGTCATAATTTTGAGGGTCTTTTCCAATTTTTCTAGCCTTGACCTCAAGGCTCGGTTCTCCACCTCTAATCTTCCCAATTTTGATCTATCATTAGATTTTTGGGAATTATTTTTCTTCTTAGGCATATGCCTAGATTTCTTGGGGTTAATGACCAAGTTTTCTTCTATTCTACTTATAGACTCCCTAGGTAGGATTTGTATAATGTTATTTATCCTAGGTTTGTCCTTAGGTAAACTAACATGCTTGGCACCTAAACAAACATATTTTTTTCTACTAGCATGCTTTTCATTAATAATAGTAAGTGAACTAAAATAATTTCTAGCATGCTTATTTGTCCTAGGAATTGAAGGTGCATGAATTAAATTTACCTTAGGGTTAGCTTTAGAAGCTCCCCCTACATGAGATGCTCCTTCTTGCCCCTTCTTCCTCCCCCTAGGGCATTGGCTTCGGTAGTGTCCTCTTTGGTTGCATTTAAAGCACACAATGTGCTCTTTGCTCTTCCTAGTGGGGACTCCGGCGTTCTTTGATTTTTCTTGAACTTTCGGTGTCGGTGCTTTGTCCTTAGCCAATTTTGGGAACTTACTCTTGTAATGCCCTTTCTCTCTACACTCAAAGCATATAATGTGATTTTTATCTTTAATTATAATGCACGAGTTAACTAGAGAGGTGGTGGAAGCCTCTTGATCACTTCTTCTGGAGGTAGATACTTCGTCTTGACCTTGCTCTGGAATAGAAGTCCTCTCCTCCCCCTCAACGCTAGAGGTGGAGGTCTCCACCAAGTCATCAACATCATCGAAGGTGGATGGCGATTCCTCAACATCCTCGAATCCGGATGTTAATGGGCATTCTTCCTCTTCATGGACCAATGTGGGCTCTTCATGAAATTTGATCACCTTATCCCATAGGTCCTTAGCATCCCTATATTCTCCTAGCCTAGACCAAATATTGTTAGGAATCAAATCACTAAGCAATGTAATTACCTTGAGATTTATCTTGAAGTCCTTCATTTGGTCCTTGGTCCACATTGACTTCTCAATTTGCCTATTTTCTTCATCCCTCGGCATTTTGAAATCATTTTCTAGAATTAACATAATATCAAAATCGGTTTCTAGATATACCTCCATTTTTCTTCTCCACCATTGAAAATCTCCTTCAAATTTTGGTGGTTGGAGGTTGTAGCCGGCCATCTTGTCGTGCTTGTGTTGGCGGTTAGTCCTCGACACGCGACTTGGCTCTGATATCACTTGTTGGAGCATAGGTGGCCGCCTAGAGGGGGGTGAATAGCCCTCAATCGTCGTACGATGGAATTCGATCGTTTGTCATGTGTCGCTTGTCTATGATTGTCGTTAGCACAACGGAAATATACAAATAGAAATATTAACAACAACACAAGCATACACAAATACACACGATATACGTGGTTCGGAACCGAATGGTTCCTACTCCACGGAGCGAGCTCAATGAGCTCTAGTTATGCGCACGACACTAACTAAACTCCTTCTCGACAACACGTCAGAGGTGGAGAAACCTCGTACAAGTAATTACACTAAGTAATACAAGCAAATACAAATACAAGAAGAAATACAAGTAAATAACACTTTACAAAACTTCGCTTTGATCGCTTGCTTGTTGCTTGATTTTGTTTGCTCTTGAAGGACTGGAATGCAGCAATAATTTCCCTTCAAAATCTTCCCAAAAGTCTTGGCGAAATCCTCCATCTCGAGCTCCATTTATAACCTGCATCGAGCTAATTCCGTGTCCATCAGTCGACTGATCATGACCATCAGTTGACTGGTCCTGTAGTCGTTGTCTCACAATGACTAGATCCACGTTGGACAAGTTCCAACGGATCACCCATCAGTCGATTGATGATGACCATCAATCGACTGCTGACCTCGTAGCCGACTGCCCAGTCAGCTACGGAGCATTATGTGCCCGTGACACTTCTATCAGTCGATTTCCATCTCTCGGCAGTCGACTGCTATCGACATCAGTCGACTGTCAGGCCACAAACTACAGTCTAACACCAATTGAACCCTAGTCGACTTGGATCAGTCGAATCAACACCTATGTAAGTTGACTGCTGTCGGGTAAAACCTCAAACACCAAGTTGTTTGAGCATCTGACTGTTGGGTAAACCCTCAAACACCAAGTTTGAGCATCCGACACTTAGTCTTAGCCACTTGGCCAAGTCCACCTCATCCTCTCATGGAGTTCACCACCGAAGCTCTCTTCCCTCGGCCTACGTCCCTCGGATGCACCAAGCGCACAACTTCGCAATGCCATCCTTCACGTCTCTTGCCCTCAAAGTATGCTTCCCTTGGGCCTCACTCTATTCGCTCCCCGTCCGGCGGTTCCTCGGATGCACCAAGCGCACGACTTCGCAATGTCATCCTTCACAGACTCAAGGACCCCGAGCCTAGTGAACTTGCCAAGTCCTCAAGACTTCCCACACCAAGCCTCATGCTTGGATTTTCCATGCCAAGTCCCATGCTTGGACTTTCACCGCCAATGCTACACACTTGGACTTACGTGGCCAACCCATGTTGGACTTTCCAACACCAAGCCCTATGCTTGGATTTTCCCAACACCAAGCCCCATGCTTGGACTTTTCACCACCAAGGCTACGCACTTGGATTTACGTGGCCAACCCATGTTGGACTTTCCATGACAATCTCATGTCATGCGTTTTGTCTAACATCAAAATATAGTTCGAGTCAAACTCGAGTCCTTGGTCGATTGCACCAACAATAAGAATGGAGATCACTAGTCACGGATACTAGATAGTTACAAAAACTAATATAATAGAGATCAATTGTCATAAAGACTAATTGAACATCCAAATCATACTTAGAAAAATGGTTCGTCTGACGGAAACACGAGCATTCCTCAGTTGCATGTTGCTTTTTAAAATCACGGCAAGTGGGTTGAAATTTGCTAGAAATTTCTGAGTGTTCATCTTATGCTTTGCTCACTAAATGTCACTCAACCACTCTTAAAATGACACACAACCTTTCTTCAGGTGGCACACAACCATTCTCCAAGAGACATCAATGCTTTTCTATTTACTAGGATTAAGGTATTTACATCAATATGAACATCTCTAATCCTTCATCATGACTATTATGTCAACAACATGCTCTATATTTTCAATTTTCACATTTTATTTATGTACACAATAAAAATGGGTCGACCAGTGAATAAACTTCAAAAGATGAAAATTTATTTAATCTTCCTTTTTACCTCGAATCCATTCATTTTAATCAGTTGCTTTCCTAGTCATGTTCCATAGACCAAATCATCCATAGTCCATAGGTTTACATGCTAAAGTAGTAGATCTTGATTAAAACTTCAAGTAAACAACTAAATAGTCACTCATGATAAATACTGAGATCAACGTATAATCTCAAAGGACACACATAGTAGAGAAGCAGAGATCTATTCTCCTACTACTCTTATTGTCGATTTAGCATGTAGTATGAATCACATGTTATGATGTTATTCTCTTTACTAAAAAAATACATGTTTTCTTTAAATTAATATCATATAGATTTCAATTTAGACATTTCTAATGCATAATCGTGAATTCAACACATAAATATCAAATAATGGACTTGCCACAAATATCAAAGGGAAAATTCCAATAACAACCTACCAAACTACTGAAACTATTTCAATGGGAAAGTAACCCTCGATGGGAATATTATATCTAATGAATAATAGCCCCAACAGTATGACAAAATATCAGATCGGGTGAATGTTAATACCAATAATATAATAGAATATCATATTTGGTGAATGATATCACTAATAATATGATAGAATATCAAATCTAGCAAATGATAATACCAATAGTGTGAAAGAATATCAGATCTGGCAAATAACAATATGAATAATACGACAGAATAACAGATTTGGTGATTGCTAACAAATTCAAAAATCACAGCGATCCCAAAAATTCATGATACCAACCTCTAAGAATTGAGTCATTGAAGCTAGAATAGAGGATGATTCGTTGAACTCTAGAAAGAGCTAACAACTTTTTGTTCAGATTCCCAAAGGCGGTGCCAATTTAATAGGGTTCCTTTTTTCGGCACGCTCGGATCCCTCCTCCTCTTTTGCTGGTAAGAGACGAGATACATAAGATCTGTGAAGATGCTACTGAGGATCTTGATCTACAATAGAAGTGAGCGATTAGGGATGGGTTGGCTTCCCGGTGCGACCCCTCCGACACTCAAGTCAGTGTCCATCGAAGAGATAAGAAGATTATAGTAAAAGACAAGAGAATAAAGGAAGTAACTTAAGGAAGAAGAAGAGTTATCTCCGCGTACCAGATCCAGAAAAACCCATCCCCTACTCGCTCATTTCCACCCCTTTATATAGGAGTAGCCACTGTTAGTAATATATATGAGAGATGTCCTAAGGCAATCGCCTTATGTTTGAACCATTTATATGATAAATGAAGATTCACTATTTGAGTATACATGTTCTCATGTATTTGATTAGATCTTAAACTCATTTACTGAATGTCCATGATACGATTCACAGCATAAGAGAATTTGTGATTGGATCACAACTAGTGAGTATCTCTGCATGTGTAATTGTGATGTATCGGAATTAACCCTAGTCGATGAATTGATGGATTAGTACACCATCAAATCTGTCGAGACTAGCACGAGGTATACTCCTTGGTGTATCCAAGCAGTTGATTCTTACTGGCTGGAGATATTGTGATGTCCGGAGTTAATCGTGAATGCTAGTTATAGTAACTAGTTCATTGGAGTGACCAGCTGTAAGACTTCATATGGTTCTCTGCAAATATAGATATGTCAATGAAGTTCTTACTGCAGCTTAAGTGCGATGTTCCTTTGACTTACGGTATTCAAGTCATCTTGATCATGAAGACTTATGCTTTGACATCTTAAGCAAGCATCTCTGAGGAGATGTGGACCCGGGATGATTGCGTATAAGTCGAAGTGATCGAAGGTGTTTGAATAGCCTATAAAGGATTAACCACTCCTTGCGAGGAAATGTATACCCATGGCCTCTCGTCAGATTGTTACTAAAGTCTTTGGCCAAAACATTACATGTTTAGAGTAAGGTACTCTTGGATACATATACAGTAACTAGAATCCGTAGGATGAGGAATTGATACTTGGGCTAGGTGTGACGTAGTCAACCTAGTGGGGACTGACACTATAGACCATGTCCTGAACCAAGTGGGTATAAGATGAGTGAAGGGAATGGGGCACGATTCATTGTAGTTACTGAAGGGTTTTCAGAAATAGTTCTGGATCAACTGTTGATCTTTTCGATTAATTGGGGATCATGATGTACTACTAGGTGACACTCATGATTGTTCTATAATTAATGGTTAATTATAAACGACCAACATAAATCGAGAACCTATTTGGTCACACGCACAACGAGCGTAATTCGAAGGATTTAAAACGAGCTTGAGAATGAGATTCTCAGACTGAGAGAAACTAGGTTTGGTTGGATCAAACAAGGAGCGATCATGAAATCGTTTCAGTCACAATGGAAGCGTGGATGGGCCATGTCTTATGAAGACATAATGGATGAACCAAATTGGTTTGGTTCTAATCCAATGGTGGAGAATAAACCAAAGGAGTTTGGTTTGTTTTAAACGAATGAACCAAAGTTGGTTAGGTTCATTTTAACTTAAAATAGACCAAATCGGTTTGATTTATTTTAACTTAAATTAATGGAGCGGGTTAACGGGATTTTGGTTATGATCCGATAACCATTAGGAGAATTTGTTCTCTATAAAATAGGGCTTAAGGGTTTTGTGAAAACCTAATCCAAGCAACCCCAAAGTTGCCGCCCACCCTCTCCTTCTCCTCTTGTGGTCGGCACCCAAACCCT
Organism: Wurfbainia villosa; assembly: GCA_025175895.1. Lineage (NCBI taxonomy): Eukaryota > Viridiplantae > Streptophyta > Magnoliopsida > Zingiberales > Zingiberaceae > Wurfbainia > Wurfbainia villosa. Next base: position 34,260,333 of record CM046002.1, on the reverse strand, counting down.
AGCCGCCTCCCACCCTTGTGTCGGCATCCAAGCTTGTTGCTGGTGTACAAGCTTCAGCCGGCGACCCTCCGGTGATCCTCCTTGGCTCCGGTGACCAAGGACTTGCTGACCCTCTTCTCTTTGGCCGGCGCAAACTCCTCTACCAAGCGGTCCAGTTTTCTGGACAGCTTGTTTTCTTTGTGTCGGAGCGTCGTTTGAACGACGTTTGGAGCTCCAACAGTGATTACTTTGCTGGGAATTCGATCTCCGGTAATCCTCATAGGTGGAAGATGAAGGATTCATCAAACGGTTGACGAATACCTCTCCGGAGAAGCGAGTTTTTGAGGACTCATTTTGAATCCGAATTTTGATTCGGATTGTGATCTTCTCTCAGTCACATCGTCTTCGACACGAGGCTAGTGACTCGTACGAAGACGAGGCTCGTGTCTTTGTGAAATCATCCCGAAGATACTCGGCGTGGATACGGATAGAGGCGATTCTAGCGAGGATCGCTCCAGTTGATGCCTTTCCCGCTACACGTGATACGTCAGGTATACGTAGAATAAATTTCCTTTTATTGCAAAATTTGAATTTACAGTTATGTCTACACATGTTGTACTATGCATGCGTGTGGTGTGTGTATTGTAATAAATTAGATTTATTTTTTTTTCTTCCGCTGTGCACATGTTTACGAAACATGTTCAAACACACACTCGCCGCGGTGTCGGAAATCCAACAGTGGTATCAGAGCCCAGGTTGTGTTTCGACATAATCATAAAATTGTTTTGCGATAGTCATAATGGTATTTATGGAAGTTTTCTACTTTTGGAAAGTTAGAAGTATTTATGGAAATTTTTAATTTTGGAAAGTCTAGAAGTATTTATGGATATCTTCTACTTTTGGAAAGTTGGAAGTATTTATGGAAATTGATATTTTTCATAAATAAAATATTTGATTAGATTTAGAAATTTGTTTCCTAATTTAATCATGCTTTGATTTGGGAAATCAAATCTTAAAAATATTTTATTTTCATAAGTAGTTTTGATGATTTAGGAAATTTATTTCCTAAATTGACTTTCCTTAATCAACACTTTCCACAAATAAAATATGTGATTAGATTTGGAAATTTGTTTCCTAATTTAATCATGATTTGATTTGGAGAATCAAATCTCAAACATATTTTATTTCCATAAATAGTTATGACATATAAGGAAATTTTGTACATGTCATAATTGTATGCCATGTAATTGCATTAGATGCATATCATTATGTCATGCGTGTTGTGACATGTAGATGTATGTCATGTATGCCATATCATGTAGACAATAGTTATTTGCATGCAAAGAGTATGAGACATAAAAACCCTTACTTAATATTAAAGCCTACACCTTCCATTAATATGGTTAGAACCAGAGTTCCGTTTCTTGTTTGGGTTGTTGGACTCTCTCCATGCCTGGCTCGAACCCGAACATGTTCAAACTATGGAATAGTTTAATACTAATATGGTAAGAGTCAGAAGTCAATCATTAGCTTTGGTTGTTGGACTCTCTCCAAGCCGGGCTAATTGGTTGAATGCGCTCTAACCATATTAAAATTATGTCTTGATTAATGGGTTGGCTTTAACCTGGAGCATCGGCTTGTTGGACTCTCTCTAAGGTCGATGTGAAGGGAGGTGAAGTTGGGTGATATGCATATGATGCATACTTGTTAATGAGTTAACAACCCGATGTATGTGTGAACATTCAATTAGTTGATAGCACATTGTGATAGTTGCATATATGTGATATGCAATCGGTATATTTGATACCTACCATCGTAGCTATGAATGGCTTGTTGGACTCTCTCCAAGGTTGTTCATATCTATGTTGGATATCAGCCCATTCGGAGATGGACCTATGATCTCTCGAAGTGATTTTGGGGTTTTTGAAATTCGAAAAATGAATGGGATTTATAAATGTATGTTGATGCATTTTTAAAATCATTTTCTCATATATGCTTGTTTTGTATTTCTAGGTTAATCGATTGATCATGACGTCTTTGAATTTGCACACTATTTTGGATTCAAACAAATTGACTGGGCCTAACTTCCTGGACTGGCTTAGAAACTTGAGAATTGTTCTCAAGGCGGAAAAGCTAGCATATGTCCTTGAAGAGCCTCTTCCCAACCATCCTAGGGACGATGCAACTCCAGACCAATTGTTGGCCTATCAGAAATATGTGTCAGATTCTGAACTAGCGAGTTGCATCATGCTAGCTGCAATGGTACCTGAGCTGCAAAAGCAGCATGAGCATATGAATGCTAATACCATAGTCTTCCATCTTCATGAGTTGTTTGATGAGCAAGCGAGATCCGAAAGGTTCGAAGTCTCCAGGCTCCTCTTCACCTCTAAGATGCAAGAAGGTTCGTCTGTAGTGCAGTTTGTGCTAAAGATGAACGGGTACATCGAGCGGCTGGCCACCCTCGGGTTTGTGATGGATCGTGAATTAAGTATTGACTTAAGTATGCATTATTTGCCTAAGAGTTTCTCACAATTTGTGATGAACTATCGGATGAACAAATTAGAATCCACTATTCCTGAGCTCCTCAATATGCTGAAGATTGTGGAGCCTTCTATAAAGCATGAGGAGAAGACGATTCTGTTAGATGATTCCTCGAAGAAAGGTTCTAAGAGGAAGGCAAAGGAACAGAAGAAAGGGAAGAACAAGAAGGCTAAGAAGGCAGAACTAGCACAAAAGGGCACTTGCCATCATTGTGGCAAGGAAGGCCACTGGCGAAGAAACTGCAAGATTTATCTTGAGTCCATGAAGAAGAAGAAGGCATCCGATGCCCCATCCTCTTTAGGTATCTTCGTTATTGATTGTCATTCTATTTCCTTAGACACTTGGGTATTGGATATTGGGTGTGGCTCACATATATGTAATGACATACAGGGGCTAAGGAATAGAAGAAGACTAGTCAGAGGGGAGTCAAATTTGTGAGTTGGCAATGGAGCAAAGGTTGCTGCGGTCGCCATCGGAACTTATTTGCTGAAGCTCCCTAGTGGACTAGTCTTGGAACTGGACAATTGCTATTGTGTTCCTTCTCTAATAAAGAACATTGTTTCTATTTCCCGCTTAAATAGAAATGGTTAACATTTGACGTTTAGTAACAATTGTTGTTATATAACTTTGAATGGCATACTTTATGGAACTGGAACTTTGAGCAATGGTATTTATACGTTAGACGTATCTAGTGACATTTTCAATATCGAAGTGAGCAACAAGCGTGCTCGAAAGGATAATCAATTAGACTCCTATATGTGGCATTGTCATCTTGGCCATGCAAGCAAGAAACGCATGTCCAAATTACACCGATGTAGAATTCTGGAATCATTTGAATTGGATTCATACGATACATGTGAATCATGCTTAAAAGGCAAGATGACTAAGTTACCTTTTACAGGAAAAGGTGAACGAGTGGGAGAGTTTCTAGGTCTAATACATACTGATGTATGTGAACCTATGTCAACTCAAGCTTTAGGAGGCTATAACTACTTCATTACCTTCACCGATGATCACTCACGGTTTGGGTATGTGTTCTTGATGAAACACAAGTCTGAAGCCTTTGAAAGGTTCAAAGAGTTCAGAAATGAAGTAGAGAAACAACATGACAAGAGTATTAAAAATACTTCGATCAGATCGAGGTGGTGAATACTTAAGTCAAGAGTTTCTAGATTATCTAAGAGACAATGGTATATTGTCTCAATGGACTCCGCCATATACACCATAGCATAATGGTGTATCTGAGAGGCGTAACCGGACCTTGTTGGACATGGTCAGGTCAATGATGAATCATGCGAATCTTCCTAAAGTCCTTTTGGGGCTATGCGCTTCAAACAACTGTTTACTTGTTAAACAGAATGCCAACCAAGGTAGTCTCCACTACTCCATATGAGATATGGAATAGTAAGAAACCTCATGTATCTTACTTGAAGATATGGGGTTGTCCTGCTTATGTGAAGTGGACTATATCAAACAAATTGGATGCTAAGTCTGATAAATGTCTATTTATTGGATATCCTAAGGAAACAAGGGGTTACCAATTCTATCATCTTGTGGAACAAAAGGTATTTGTTTCAAGGCATGCTGTGTTTCTAGAGAAATATTTTCTCTTGCAAGAAAATAGTGGGAGTGTCATTGAGCTTGAGGAGGTATGAGAGACTCAAATAGACATTGAAGAGATACCTGGTGAAGTACAACAACTGATAACTCATAGTGATGAGCAATCGGTTGGACCTATTGAAACACCACATCTTTGTAGATCTGGTAGAACACGCAATATTCCTGAGAGATATGAATTTCCCGTAAGTGAATCGAATGACGTGTTACTCATTGATGATGAGAAGCCTACCAGTTATGAAAAAGTTCTGACAAGTTCAGAAATGGATAAGTGGCTTGAAGCCATGAAGTCGGAAATGAATTCCATGTATGAAAACCAAGTTTGGAACTTGGTTGACCCACCTGAAGGAATAAAACCTATAGGGTGCATGTGGGTTTTCAAGAAAAAAACCGACATGGATGGTAATGTGATTACCTATAAGGCTAGACTGGTGGCGAAAGGATATCGTCAAAAGCAAGGTGTTGATTATGACGAAACCTATTCGTCTGTTGCTATGCTTAAATCCATTTGGATGCTCCTGACCATAGCGGCTCATTATGATTATGAGATATGACAAATGGATGAGAAAATAACTTTCCTTAATGGAAACCTGCTCGAGGATGTGTATATGATACAACCTGAGGGTTTCACATCAGTTGATAAAACCAAGGTATGCAAATTGCGACGGTCCATATATGGATTGAAGCAAGCATCCAGGAGCTGGAATATCCGTTTTGATGAGACAATCAAAATGTTTGATTTCTCACAAAATCCAGACGAACCTTGTGTGTACAAGAAGGTTAGTGGGAGTGCAGTCGTGTTCCTAGTATTGTATGTCGATGACATATTACTTATAGGAAATGATGTTTCAGTCTTACAGTCAGTTAAGATTTGGTTGTCCAAGACATTCTCCATGAAATACCTGGGAGAAGCAACCTACATCCTCGGGATTAAGATCTATAGAGATAGATCGAAATGGTTGCTTGGTCTTTCGCAGTCTACATATATAGATCGAGTGCTAAAGTGGTTTAGCATGTTGGAGTCCAAGAAAGGTTTCCTACCCATCAGGCATGGGATACACCTTTCGAAGTCTATGTGTCCGTGCATAGAAGACGAGAGGATTTGCATGAGTAAGATTCCCTATGAATTCGCAATAGGATCTATCATGTATGTTATGTTATGTACGAGGCCCGATGTATGGTATTCTCTGAGTGTCATGAGTAGATACCAGTTTGATCCAGGAATGGATCATTGGGCGGCTGTTAAGACAATCCTTAAGTACTTGAGAAGAACTAAGGATGTGTTCCTAATATATGGAGAAGGGGACATGGTGATACGCGAGTATACGGATGCCAGCTTCCAGACAGACAAGGATGACTCCAGGTCTCAGTCTGGATATGTGTTCACCTTGAATGAGGGCGCAGTGAGTTGGAAAAGTTCCAAACAAGACACTGCAGTGGATTCTACCACTGAGGCAGAATACATTGCAGCTTCGGAAGCAGCAAAGGAAGCAGTTTGGATCAAGAAGTTCATTTATGAACTTGGTGTGGTTCCATCCATTGTTGAAGCAATACCGGTCTACTGCGACAACAATGGAGCAATTGCATAGGCGAAAGAGCCAAGGTCTCATCAACAATCCAAACATGTGCTTCGCCGCTATCATCTGATCAGAGAGATAATTAGTAGGAAGGAAATACAAATCGAAAAAATCCCCACTGAAAGGAACTTAGCAGATCCTTTGACTAAGTCATTACCTCAAAGTAAGTTTGAGGGTCATGTTAGAGCCTATGGTATTGGATACCATAGCGATTGGCATTAGGCCAAGTGGGAGTTTGTTAGTAATATATATGAGAGATGTCCTAAGGCAATCGCCTTATGTTTGAACCATTTATATGATAAATGAAGATTCACTATTTGAGTATACATGTTCTCATGTATTTGATTAGATCTTAAACTCATTTACTGAATGTCCACGATACGATTCACAGCATGAGAGAATTTGTGATTGGATCACAACTAGTGAGTATCTCTACATGTGTAATTGTAATATATTGGAATTATCCCTAGTCGATGAATTTATGGATTAGGACACCATCAAAACTGTCGAGACTAGCACGAGGTATACTCCTTGGTGTATCCAAGTAGCTGATTCTCACTGGCTGGAGACATTGTGATGTCCGGAGTTAATAGTGGATGCTAGTTATGGTAACTAGTGCATTGGAGTGACCAACCGTAAGACTTCATATGGTTCTCTGCAAATATAGATATGTCAATGAAGTTCTTACTGCAGCTTAAGTGCGATGTTCCTTTTGAAGGTAAGAAACTTCGCTTCCCACTTTAACTCGGTCGCTTGTTCATGGCGATCCCTTCTACGTCCCCGGATAAAAAAAATTTATCCTTGACAAGAGGGATTACCCAATCTCCCGTTTCATCGTCGTGCTATTCAATTAGAATAGTCACTTGAACAAACTTGTTGTTCAAGCAACCAACCTCTATTCTATGATTAGCCTCGGAATAGATGATGTACGGATCACTGACTTTTGTGTTTGTATTCGGGGTCCAAGTATATTTAACCATAAAAACAGAATACTACATGCATATATAATTGAAAAATAATTATTGACATGTTACAAAAGAAAATAGACAATCGATATACCTCTCGATCTTCTATTGTATGTCCTTCCTCCTTTTGGACGTCGTGTGGGCGACGATCTACCAAAAGTCGAAGCTCTTAGATCACCAATCTTCCCTCCTTGCTTGCTCCGAACAAGAGGAAGAATAAGAAATAAAGAACTTCTCCTTCTTTCAACCAACCACCAAGCTCCAAGCTTTGTGCTTGTTGCCGGCCAAGAAGGATTGGATGAATAAGATGGATACTGGCCAAGAGCTCCAAGGGAAGACCCAAAGTCTTGTTTCCACCGGCCAAGGAGAGGAGAAGAATTAGGTTTGGATTCCGGCCAAGGGAGGGGAGAAGGAGATGGGCGCCGGCCACAAAGGAAGAAGAAGAAGAAAGGAAATAAATTCCTTATTTGTGGTCGCCCAAACCTTCAAACCCTAAGCCTCCCAAACCCTAATCCTATCTCTATTGGAATTCCTCCTTGCCGCCCACCCTAAAGCCTCCTTTTATAGAGTTAAGGATAAGCCTTGTTTTAATCTCCACCATTGGTTCTAGGGATTTAATCTCAATCGTCGGATCTAGAGATTTAATCTCAACTGTCGGATCTAGAGATTTAATCTCTACCGTTGGATCTAGAGTTTTGTTTTCATCTATTGGATCTAGGCTTCATGAGGTATTAATAGGCTACAATAGGGACCATGACGAGGAGTTGGATCTTGGCCACCCAATGGATCAAGCCCACATAAAGTCCGATCCACTAATGATAATCCAATCCACTAAAGGTTTATCATTGATCTACCTCACCAATCCCCATAAGATAATATAAGCTCCATATATTATTTGTACATTTTTCTCCTCATGTATAAGATCTCGAATGTCCATCGATTAATTAATTTACTGACAATTAATTATTCAACATCTAACTCCATGAGTAGTACCACTCAACCTTATCATCATGCCGGACCAAGTCCATCTGCAGGGTTTACATGATGAACCCTATGAGCTCCTCAAAGAGACATCATCATCCTAATATATAGGATACAGTTTCCTCCTATAATCAACGGCATACCATACAAATAATATCATTTTTCAACTTACCGAGCCTATCAATTTAATCTATAAATCTCGTCCATTGGTAAATCAAAGAAATGAATACTAAGTATATGTGTCCGTTATTATATCGAGATTAAGAGCATGTACAATATAATATCTAAGGTCCGATTCGATTATGTAGTCAGCAATAAATCGAATCACCTCTAAGTCGGTCCTGCTCAATACACACAAAGTGCACTAGTGTGATTCTATGGTCAAGACAAACCAATACTAAATCACACTACAACCATACCAATGGTTTGTCCAAAGTCATCTCGGTTGTGAGCCTTTACTTATACTTTACAAGGAGCCGATAACATGATCTCCCGTGTGACACCACACACCATGTTATCTACAATGTAATGTATTAGACAATATGCATAACCATAAATATGCAAACAATAATCATGTGATTCTTATTTCAAAAATAAAAATGTTCATACAAAAGATAGACTTTTCAGTATACATCCCAACAATCTCCCACTTATACTAAAAGACTATGTTGTACTCATACTGCCATACATCTGATTCCCCTTCCCTCCACATGCCTATCAAAGCTCTCGCTAGAAGGGCCTTAGTGAAAGGGTCTACCAGGTCATCCTCTGATGCAATCTAGGCAACAACAACTTCTACCTCCATTACGATTTCTCGTATCAGGTGGTACTTGCGATTTATGTGTTTACTTGCCTTATGGGCTCGTGGTTCCTTTGAGTTTGCAACTGCACCACTATTATCACAATAAATTGTGATAGTTCTGGGCAAACTAGGAATCACATCCAAGTCCGTCAAGAAGTTCCTGAGCCATCCAGCTTCTTTAGCTGCCTCAAAGGCCGTCACATACTCAGCTTCCATGGTAGAGTCCACCACACATTTCTGCTTGACACTCCTTCATACAATGGCTCCACCTCCCAAAGTAATCACAAAACCTGAGGTAGACTTACTGTTATCCTTGTCTGATTGGAAGTCAGAATCTGTATAACCCACAGGGAGTAATTGGTCTGCCTGGTAAACTAGCATATAATCCCTAGTCCTTCTCAGGTACTTCAATATATGCTTTACCGCAGTCCAATGTTCCTGTCCTGGATTACTCTGATATCTGCTGACCATGCCCACGGCAAAGCAGATATCTGATCTCGTACATGGCATCTCATACATGAGGCTTCCTACTGTCGAAGCATAAGGAACCACCTTCATCTCCTCTATCTCCTCAGACGTTCTAGGACACATCTCTTTAGATAAAGGAACTCCATGCCTGAAAGGTAGAAAACTCTTTTTGGAGTTCTGCTTGCTAAAACGATCCATAATGGTGTCTATGTATGAAGCTTGAGATAAGCACAACATCCTTTTCTTGCGATCCCTTATAACCTTGATCCCAAGGATGTGTCCCACTTCTCTCAAGTCATTCATATCAAACTGTTTGGACAACCATACCCTTACGTCCGATAACACCTTGACATTGTTGTCAATTAACAAAATGTCATCTACGTATAGTACAAGAAATACCACTACATTTTCGTCACATCTCTTGTATACGCAAGACTCAGCCGGACTTTGAATAAATCCATAAGACTGGATTACCTCATCAAAGCGGATGTTCCAAGACCTCGAAGCTTGCATCCATAATAGGCCGATTAAGCTTACACACAAAATGCTCTTTGCCCTTTTCAATGAATCCCTCTAGTTGCTTCATATAGATATTTTCCTCAAGACTTCCATTAAGGAAAGTTGTCTTGACATCCATCTGCCACACCTCATAATCCATATGAGCTGCAATGCATAAGAGAATCCGGATAGACTTAAGCATGGCTACCGGCGAAAAGGTCTCCTCATAATCGATACCCTCTTTCTGAGTATACCCATCCGCAACAAGCCTTTCTTTGAAGGTCTCAACCTTCCCATCTATTCCTCTCTTTCTTTTGTAGATCCACTTGTAACTAATGGTTTTTACACCATCGTGTGGTTTTACTAGCTCCCAGACCTGATTTGAATCCATAGATTCAATCTCAGCATTCATTGTACTTTGCCAAGATACTACATCTTTATCTTGGATTGCCTCGTCATATGTCCAGGGATCAGGTTCATGTTCGCTAGGAATCAAATCAGAAGATTCTCCCAAGAACATAAATCTATCAAGCTATCTCACAACCCTCCCACTACGATGAGATATCACCTGTGTATCCTCTGTGACATGCGGTGCAGTGACTTATGGTATATCCTCTTGTACCGATGGTACTGAAGAAGTGACTTCCCCATTTAATTCCTCTAGAACAATCTTACTCATGGGCTTGTGGTTCATTACATAGTCTTCCTCTAGAAATCTGGCGTTCGTGCTAACGATCACCCTCTGATCTCTAGGACTATAAAACAAACCTCCTTTCGTTTCTCTAGGATAGCCAATGAACATGCGTACTTCTGTATGAGGTTCCAACTTACCAGCATCTGCCTTCAGCACATGTGTTGGACTCCCCCAAATCCGAATATGTCTTAGACTAGGCTTTCGCCCATCCACAATTCTGTGGGAGTAGAAGGCACTGATTTAGATGGAACCAAGTTCAGAATGTACACCGTCATATCTAGAGCATATCCCCAGAACGAATCTGGCAACTCAGAATAACTCATCATCGATCTAATCATTTCCATAAGAGTCCTATTCTTTCACTCTACTACACCATTCTGCTGGAGTGTGCCAGGTGCAGACAATTGGGATTGAATCCCAGCCTCTGATAAGTAATTCCTAAACTCTCCCAAGAGGTACTCACCACCACGATCAGATCGTAGTGTCTTGATACTTTTACCTTGACGTTTCTCCGCATCAACCTTGAATTCTTTGAACTTGTTAAAGCATTCAGACTTGCGGCGCATCAAGTAAATGTATCCATATCTTGAATAATCATCTATAAAAGAGATGAAATACTCAAAACCACCTCTAGCCTGGATAGACATAGGACCACACAAATCAGAATGAACCAATTCTAACACATCTTTGGCTCTATACCCCTTGGCCTTAAAAGGCCTCTTGGTTATTTTACCTTCCAAGCAAGATTCGCAGGTTGGGAAATCTTCCACCACTAATGAACCCAGAGGTCCATCAGCTATCAACCTTTGAATTCTGCTTATGTTAATATGACCAAGCCTAAGATGCCAAAGATATGTTTGGTTTATTTTCGAAGGTTCTTTTCTCTTATTGGAATTAGAAGATGAGTTATTAACTTCTATTTGCATCGTGGGAGCTTTTGGTTCAAGTGTATACAAATTTCCTATCAATGCACCAGAACAGATAATCTCCCTATTCATTTTTATAACAACTCTTTTATTAAAAGAAATAGAGTATCCATTCACAAATAATTTAGAAATCGAAATTAAATTCTTTCTAAATAAAGGTACATAAAGGAAATTCTTAAGAACCAAAACTTTATTTTTCTCAAAAGACAAATAAACATCTCCCACTGCAACAGCCGCCACCTTCGTGGCATTGCCCAAGTAAATGGTAATCTTCCCTTTAGCTAGTCATCGGGTTTCCTGGAACCCCTGCAAAGTATTGCAGACATGATCAGTGGCTCCCGTATCTACACACCAAGTACCGGTAGATAACACCGCTAAACATGTTTCAACGACTAGACTAAAGAATATACCTTTATTTTGTTTCGGATTGGGATAGTCCTTCTTCCAATGTCCAGTCTGCTTGCAAGTGAAGCACTTGCCTTTCGGCTTCTTCACTCCTCCCTGAGATCCTCCCACCAGCTTTGCTCCACCTTGTTTCTTCTTCTTCTTGCCTTTCGACTTAGAAGTAGAAACCTTCTGAGCAACCATGGCCTAAGCCTGAGCAAGCCTTTCTATCGACTAGAGAATGATATCGATCTGGGTTTCCCCATCGATCTCAGCTCCAAGGACTTCTAGCTCATTCGCAGGCTTAGGAGGACACTCTTCGAAGAGTACATATTTGTACTCTTCAGCAGTTAAGACAATGTCAAGATTCCTTTTTCCAATCAACATAATTATGTACATTAAGTTTATTTTCCTTTAGTATCATAGCAAGTGGACTGAAAGTCATTTTTTGAAAAACCTAAGAATCACATAGATCAAAACTTTAGATTTCAAAAAATTATTGATTCCTCAAACAATAAAATTTTAAAATCAACCAACACCTCAAAACAACGAGAATATCGTATGCCACGATCGTGTGGATGTATATGAATTCTACATTTGTAAGAGGAGGTTTTACCCATTAATTTTACTATCTTGTCAACCTAACTTTTTGACAAATAAAATTAATAGTTGGTTTCTCTTCGGCCCTACAAATAAAAGAAGTGACTCCGAAGGGGAGGATACTCCTATTTGCATCTAAGTGTTCACCATTACTTGATACCAAGGAAATTATTTCGGGCTATGTGCCTTCCGATGGGGAAGTACACACACTCCTAAATAATTTCTTATAACCATATCTGACCCTGTGATCCGCAAACAAACTCATCCGATGGGGAGGAAGGCACTCAGAGCCGATGCGTAAATTTGCTTGCATCACATGTCAAATCGTAATGGAGGCCGTGGGAATTTATAAAAATATCCCTCTCCCACTTAGTAATTTAAAATTGAGGAATTTTCTAGCCTACGACATGCATATGAAACAATAAGAAATAAATATGAAAAATAAATATTTTCCAATTATTATGACTTTTGTCTTCAATATGTCTCCCGTCGTATCATCATCTCGTCCACTCCTCCCTACGCCATGTACAAGCCATCCGAAGATCCGAGCTGAGAAAAACTATTTTAATTTACATCCATCGATCCTATACTTCACGAGGGAGTGTATATGAAATCTAGATCGAAAGTAAACTAAAATAAAAAGTGTGGCTAAACAATGTCGTATCTAATTACAAAAATTAAATATTAGCCTCGTCAACCCCGAGGATTCAACAAAATATACAATTACACACATACAATCACATACACACATATGACCATAATAGTTGGATCTTATGCCTGCAACCAAAGAGTTAACCTACGCATATCCTACTATTATCCGACACATATAATATATGAAAAGTGCATAAAAGTAACCGAATTCTAAACACACAAAACCGGAAACTGTGGCTATGATACCACTTGATGGTAGGAAACATCGCTTCCCACTTCAACTCGGTCGCTTGTTCATAGCGATCCCTTCTACGTCCCCGGATAAAAAAAAATTATCCTTGACAAGAGGGATTACCCAAGCTCCCGTTTCATCGTCGTGCTATTCAATTAAAGTAGTCACTTGAACAAACTTGTTGTTCAAGCAACCAACCTCTATTCTATGATTAGTCAAAGAATAGACGATGTACGGATCGTCGGCTTTTGTGTTTGTATTTGGGGTCCAAGTATATTTAACCATAAAAATAGAATACTACATGCATATATAATTGAAAAACAATTATAGACATGTTACAAAAGAAAATAGACAATCGATATACCTCTTGATCTTCTATAGTATGTCCTTCCTCCTTTTGGACGTCGTGTGGGCGACGATCTACCAAAAGTCGAAGCTCCAAGATCACCAATCTTCCTTCCTGTTGGCAACATGCTCCTAGGAGACTCATCGGATCCCATGTCCCCGGATTAAAATTTCCACTAATGAAAACTAATCTGGATGGGATGAGTTTCCTAAGCACAAGCAATTCATCGTCGTGCTAACGACTTGAGCAATCGCTTGAACAAACTAGTTGTTCAAGCAACACAATTCTTCTAGTCGATTAGCCGCGGAATAGACGATGTTCGGATCGCCAGTTTTTGTGTTTATGCTCGGGATCCAAATATTATTTAGCCATTCAAAGAAATATATCATGCTCATAAATGAAAAACAAATACAAACATGTAACATATAAAATTAGAGAATCGATATACCTCTCGATCTTTTAATGTATGTCCCTCCTCCTTTCGGACGTTGTGTGGGCGACGCTCTACCAAAAGTTGAAGCTCCTAGATCACACATCTTCCTTCCTTGCTAATCCAAAGCAAGAGGAAGAATAGAAACAAGGCTCATCTCCTTCCTATGGCCAACCTACAAGCAACAAAAGAAATGCTTGCCACCGACCAACAAGGAGAAGGAGATAATGATGGAAACCGACCAAGACATCAAGGGAAACCCCTAAGCTTGTTTCCACCACCCAAGGAGAAGGAGAAGGTGTCTTTAAATGCTGCCCTAGGGCTGGAAAAGGATGATATGGGTGCCGGCCACCAAATCATGAAGAAGAAAGGAAGAAACTTTCCTTATTTGGTGCCACTCAAACCTCCTAAACCCTAAGATTCCAAACCCTAATCCAAGCTCACCTTATGGCCAGCCATGGAAGTGAGGAAGGAGATTAGGATGAGATCAAGCCAAGGTAGAAAGGAGAACCATAGTGGCCGGCCAACCCTTAGGAAGAAGAAGAACAACCTCCAATGTTTCCGCCCACCATTTGCTCCCAAAACCCTAGCCACCCAAACCCTAATCCTAACTCACCTTATTTCCGGCCATGGAAGAGGGGAAGAAGAATAGGATGAGCTCAAGCTAAGGTAGAAAGGAGAAGCATAGTGGCCGGCCAACCCAAGGAAGAAGAAGGAAAAACCTTCAATGTTGCCGCCCACCCTTGCTCCCAAAACCCTAGCCACCAAAACCCAATCCTAAACCAACTAGGATTCCTAGCCACCAAACGAAGCAAACCCTAATCCCCTCATCCATTGTGTTCTCTTCTCCACGCCAACCACCCTAAGCCACCCTTTTATAGAGTTAGGGATAAGCCTTGGTTTAATCTCCACCATTGGTTCTAGGGATTTAATCTCAACCGTCGGATCTAGAGATTTAATCTCAACCGTCGGATCTTAGAGATTTAATCTCTACCAATGGATCTTAGAGTTTTGTTTCTATCCATTGGATCTAAGCATCATGAGGTGTTAATAGGCTACATTAGGGACCATGAGGAGGAGTTGGGTCTTGGCCACCCATGGATCAAGCCCACATAAAGTCCGATCCACTAATGATGATCCAATCCACTAAAGGTCCATCATTGATCTACCTCACCAACCCCCATATGATAATATGGGCTCCATATATTATTTGTACATTTTCTCCCCGTGTTTAAGATCTCGAATGTCCGTCGATTAATTAATTTACTGACTATTAATTAATCAACATCTAACTTCTTAAGTAGTACCACTCAACCTTTTCATCATGCCGGACCAAGTCCACCTGCAGGGTTTACATGATGAACTTTATGAGCTCCTCAAGGGGACATCATCATCCTAATATATAGGACACGGTTTCCTCCTATAATCAACGACATACCATATAAATAATATCATCTCCCAACTTACCGAGTCTATCGATTTAATCTATAAATCTCGCCCATTGGTAAATCAAAGAGATGAGTACTAAGTATATGTGTCCGTTATTATATCGGGATTAAGAGCATGTACTATATAATATCTGAGGTCCGATTCGATTATGTAGTCAGCAATAAATCGAATCACCTCTATGTCGGTCCTGCTCAATACACACAAAGTGCACTAGTGAGATTCTATGGTCAAGACAAAACAATACCAAATCACACTATAACTATTCCGATGGTTTGTCCAAATTCATCTCGGTTGTGAGCCTTTACTTATACTTTACAAAGAGCCGATAACATGATCTCCCGTGTGACACCACACACCATGTTATCTACAATATAATGTATTAGACAATATGCATAAAAATATGCAAACAATGATCATGTGATTCTTATTTCAAAAATAAAGATGTTCATAGAAAAGATAGACTTTTCAGTATACATCCCTACAATCTTCCACTTATACTAAAAGACTATGTTGTCCTCATACTGCCATACATCTGATTCCCCTTCCCTCCACATGCCTATCAAAGCTCTCACTAGAAGGGCCTTAGTGAAAGGGTCTACCAGGTCATCCTCTGATGCAATCTAGGCGACAGCAACTTCTACCTCCTTTACGATTTCTCATATCAGGTGGTACTTGCGCTCTATGTGTTTACTAGCCTTATGGGCTCGTGGTTCCTTCGAGTTTGCAACTGCACCATTATTATCACAATAAATTGTGATAGTTCTGGGCAAACCAGGAATCACATCCAAGTCCATCAGGAAGTTCCTGAGCCACTCAGTTTCCTTGGTGGAGTCCACCATGCATTTCTGTTGGACACTCCTCCATACAATGGTTCCACTTCCCAAAGTAAACACAAAACCTGAGGTAGACTTACTGTTATCCCTATCTGATTGGAAGTCGTAATCCATGCAACCCACAGGGAGTAATTGGTCTGCCCGGTAAACTAGCATATAATCCCTAGTCCTTCTCAGACACTACAATATATGCTTTACCGCAGTCCAATGTCCCTGTCCTGGATTACTCTGATATCTGCTGACCATGCCCACAGCAAAGCAGATATCGGGTCTCGTACATAGCATCGCATACATGAGGTTTACTACTGCCGAAGCATAAGGAACCACCTTCATCTCCTCTATCTCCTTAGATAAAGGAACTCCATGCCCGAAAGGTAGAAAACCCTTCTTAGAGTTTTGCATGCTAAAACGCTCCATAATCGTGTCTATGTATGAATCTTGGGATAAGCACCACATCCTTTTCCTGCGATCCCTTATAACCTTGATCCCAAGGATGTGTCTCACCTCTCCCAAGTCCTTCATATCAAACTGTTTGGATAACCATACCCTTATGTCCGATAACACTTCGATGTTGTTGCCAACCACCAAAATGTCATCTACGTATAGTAAAAAAAATACCACTACATTTCCGTCACATCTCTTGTATACACAAGACTCATCCGAACTTTGAATAAATCCATAAGACTGATTTACCTCCTCAAAGCGGATGTTCCAAGACCTCGAAGCTTGCTTCAATCCATAAATGGACCGATTAAGCTTACATACAAGATGCTCTTTTCCCTTAGCAATGAATCCCTCTGGTCGCTTCATGTAGATGTTTTCCTCAAGACTTCCATCAAGGAAAGCTGTCTTGACATCCATATGCCACACCTCATAATCCATATGAGCTGCTATGCGTAAGAGCTCTCAGACCTGACTTGAATCCATAGATTCAATCTCAGTATTCATTGCACTTTGCCAAGATGCTGCATCTATATCTTGGATTGCCTTGTCGTATTTTCAGGGATCAAGTTCATCTTTGCCAAGGACCAAATCAGAAGATTCTCCTAAGAACATGAATCTATCAGGCTGACTCACAACCTTCCCACTACGACGAGGTATCACCTATGTATCCTCTGTGACACGCGGTACAGTGACATGTGGTATGTTCTCTTGTACCGGTGGTACTAAAGAAGTGACTTCCCTTTTAACTCCTCCAGAACAATTTTACTCTTGGGCTTGTGGCTCATCACATAGTCTTCCTCTAGAAATCTGGCGTTCGTGCTAACGATCACCCTCTGATCTCTAGGACTATAAAACAATCCACCCTTCATTCCTCTAGGATAGCCAACGAACAAGCGCACTTCTGTACGAGGTTCCAACTTACCATCATCTGCCTTCAGCACATGTGCTGAACTCCCCCATATCCGAATATGTCTTAGACTAGGCTTTCGCCCGGTCCACAACTCTATGGGAGTAGAAGGCACTGATTTAGATGGAACCAAGTTCAGAATGTACACCACTGTATCTAGAGCATATCCCTAGAACGAATCTGGCAAGTCAGAATAACTCATCATCGATCTAACCATCTCCATAAGAGTCCTATTCCTTCGCTCTGCTACACCGTTCTGCTGGGGTGTGTCAGGTGCAGTCAATTGGGATTGAATCCCAACCTCTGATAAGTAGTTCCTAAACTCTCCCAAGAGGTTCTCTCCACCATGATCAGATCGTAGTGTCATCCATATCTTAAATAATCGTCTATAAAAGAGACGAAATATTCAAGACCACCTCTTGCCTGGATAGTCATAGGACCACACAAATCAGAATGAACCATTCCTAACACATCTTTGGCTCTATACCCCTTGGCCCTAAAAAGGCCTCTTGGTCATCTTACCCTCCAAGCAAGATTCACAGGTTGGGAGATCCTCCACCACTAATGAACCCAAAGGTCCATCAGCTATCAACCTATTGAATTCTGCTTAGGTTAATGTGACCAAGCCTAAGATGCCAAAGATATGTTTGGTCCATTTTCGAAGGTTCTTTTCTCTTATTCGAATTAGAAGATGAGTTAATAACTTCTATTTGCACCGTGGGAGCTCGTGGTTCAAGTTATAAATTTCCTATCTATATACCTGAATAGATAATGTCCCTATTCCTTTTATAACAAATCTGTCATGATAAGAAATAGATTATCCATCCATAAACAATTTAGAAACCGAAATCAATTCTTTCTAAATAAGGGTACATAAAGGAAATTCTTAAGAACCAAAACCTTTATTTTTCTCAAAAGATAAATAAAACATCTCCCACTGTAATAGCCGCCATCTTCATGTCATTGCCCAAGTAAATGGTAATATCCCCTTTAGCTAGTCGTCGGGTTTCCTAGAACCCCTGCAAAGTATTGCAGACATGATTAGTGGCTCTCGTATCTACACACCAGGTGTCGGTAGATAACACCGCTAATCATGTTTCAATGACTAGACCAAAGGATATACTTTTGTTCTGCTTTGGATTGGGACAGTCCTCCTTCCAATGTCCATCTTGCTTGTAAGTGAAGTACTTGCCTTTCGGCTTCTTCACTCCTCCCTGAGATCCTCCCACCACATTTGCTCTACCTTGTTTCTCCTTCTTCTTGCCTTTCGGCTTAGAAGTAGAAAACTTTTTGAGCAACCATGGCTTGAGGATACTCTTCGAAGAGTGCATACATGTACATCCTAGCAGATAAGATAATATCTGGATTCTTTTCCAATCAACATTATTTGGGTACAGTAAGTTTATTTCCTTTAGTATCACAATAAGTGGATTGAAAGTCATTTTGAAAATCCTAAGAATCACATAGATCATTACTTTAGATTTCAAAAAATTATTGATTCCTCAAAACAATAAAATTTCGAAATGAACCAACACCTCAAAACACCGAGAATATCGCATGCCACGCTGTGTGGACGTATACGAATTCTATATTTGTAAGAGGAGGTTTTACCCATTAATTTTATCATCTTGTCAACCTTACTTTTTGACAAATAAAATTAATAGTTGGTTCCTCTTTGGCCCTACAAATAAAAGCAGTGACTCCGATGGGGAGGATACTTTTATTTGCATCTAAGTGTGCACCATTACACGATACTAAGGGAATTATTTCGGATTATGTGCCTTACCGCTGTGGAAGTACACACGCTCCTAGATAGTTTCCTATAACCATTATTTGACCCTGTGATCCACAAAAAAACTCATCCGATGGGGAGGAAGGCACTCAGAGCCGACGCGCAAGTTTGTTTGCATCACATGTCAAATCGTAATGGAGGCCGTGGGAATTTATAAAAATATCCCTCTCCCACTTAGTAATTTGAAAATGAGGAATTTTCTAGGCTACGACATGCATATCAAACAATAAGCAATAAATATGAAAAATAAATTATTTTCCAACTACTATGTCTTTTGTCTTCAATATGTCTCCCGTCGCATCGCCTTCTCATCCGCTCCTCCTCGCCATGTACGAGCCATCCGGAGATCCGAGCCGAGACTAAAACCTATTTTAATTTACATCCATCGATCCTATACTCCACGAGGGAGTGTACATGAAATCTAGATCGAAAGTAAAATAAAATAAAGAGTGGCTAAACAATGCCGTATTTAATTTACAAAAACTAAATACTAGCCTCGTCAACCCCGAGGATTCAACAAAATAAATATTTACACACATACAATCACATACACATATATGGCCACAATAGTCGAATCTTATGCTTGCAACTAAAGAGTTAAACTACGCATATCCTACTATTATCCGGCACATATAATATATGAAAAAGTGCATAAAAATTAACCGAATCCTAAACACACAAAACCGAAAACCATGGCTCTGATACCAATTGTTGGCAACATGCTCCTAGGAGACTCATCGGATCCCATGTCCCCGGATTAAAATTTCCACTAATGAAAACTAATCCGGATGGGATGAGTTTCCTAAGCACAAGCATATCATCGTCATGCTAACGACTTGAGCAATCGCTTGAACAAACTAGTTGTTCAAGCAACACAATTCTTCTAGTCGATTAGCCTCGGAATAGACGATGTCCGGATCGCCGGTTTTTGTGTTTATGCTCGGGATCCAAATATTATTTAGCCATTCACAGAAATATATCATGCTCATAAATGAAAAACAAATACAAACATGTAACATATAAAATTAGAGAATCGATATACCTCTCGATCATCTAATGTATGTCCTTCCTCCTTTCGAACGTCGTGTGAGCGACGCTCTACCAAAATTCGAAGCTCCTAGATCACACATCTTCCTTCCTTGCTCATCCAAAGCAAGAGGAAGAATAGAAACAAGGCTCATCTCCTTCCTATGGCCAACCTACAAGCAACAAAAGAAATGCTTGCCACCGGCCAACAAGGAGAAGGAGATAATGGTGGAAACCGACCAAGACATCAAGGGAAACCCCTAAGATTTTTTACACCACCCAAGGAGAAGGAGAAGGAGTCTTTGGATGCTTCCCTAGGGCTGGAAAAGGATGATATGGGCGCCGGCCACCAAATCATGAAGAAGAAAGGAAGAAACTTTCCTTATTTGGTGCCACCCAAACCTCCTAAACCCTAAGCTTCCAAACCCTAATCCAAGCTCACCTTATGGCCGACCATGGAAGTGAGTGAGAAAGGAGATTAGGATGAGCTCAAGCCAAGGTAGAAAGGAGAACCATAGTGGCCGGCCAACCCTTAAGAAGAAGAAGAACAACCTCCAATGTTGCCGCCCACCATTTGCTCCCAAAACCCTAGCCACCCAAACCCTAATCCTAATTCACCTTATTTCCGACCATGGAAGAGGGGAAGAAGAATAGGATGAGCTCAAGCTAAGGTAGAAAGGAGAAGCATAGTGGCCGGCCAACCCAAGGAAGAAGAAGGAAAAACCTTCAATGTTGCCGCCCACCCTTGCTCCCAAAACCCTAGCCACCAAAACCCAATCCTAAACCAACTAGGATTCCTAGCCACCAAAGGAAGCAAACCCTAATCCCCTCATCCATTGTGTTCTCTTCTCCATGCCAACCACCCTAAGCCACCCTTTTATAGAGTTAGGGATAAGCCTTGGTTTAATCTCCACCATTTGTTCTAGGGATTTAATCTCAACCGTCGGATCTAGAGATTTAATCTCAACCGTCGGATCTTAGAGATTTAATCTCTACCAATGGATCTTAGAGTTTTGTTTCTATCCATTGGATCTAAGCATCATGAGGTGTTAATAGGATACATTAGGGACCATGAGGAGGAGTTGGGTCTTGGCCACCCATGGATCAAGCCCACATAAAGTCCGATCCACTAATGATGATCCAATCCACTAAAGGTCCATCATTGATCTACCTCACCAACCCCCATATGATAATATGAGCTCCATATATTATTTGTACATTTTCTCCCCGTGTTTAAGATCTCGAATGTTCGTCGATTAATTAATTTACTGACCATTAATTAATCAACATCTAACTCCTTGAGTTGTACCACTCAACATTTTCATCATACTGGACCAAGTCCACCTGCAGGGTTTACATGATGAACCTTATGAGCTCCTCAAGGGGACATCATCATCCTAATATATAGGCCACAGTTTCCTCCTATAATCAACGACACACCATATAAATAATATCATCTCCCAACTTACCGAGTCTATCTATTTAATCTATAAATCTCGCCCATTGGTAAATCAAAGAGATGAGTACTAAGTATATGTGCCCGTTATTATATCGGGATTAAGAGCATGTACTAAATAATATCTGAGGTCCGATTCGATTATGTAGTCAGCAATAAATCGAATCACCTCTATGTCGGTCCTACTCAATACACACAAAGTGCACTAGTGTGATTCTATGGTCAAGACAAACCAATACCAAATCTCACTACAACCATTCCGATGGTTTGTCCAAAGTCATCTCGGTTGTGAGCCTTTACTTATACTTTCCAAGGAGCCGATAACATGATCTCCCATGTGACACCACACACCATGTTATCTACAATGTAACGTATTAGACAATATGCATAAAAATATGCAAACAATGATCATGTGATTCTTATTTCAAAAATAAAGATGTTCATAGAAAAGATAGACTTTTCAGTATACATCCCTACACTTCCTTGCTCACTCCAAACAAGAGGAAGAATAAGAAACAAAGCACTTCTCCTTCTTTCAACCAACCACCAAGCTCCAAGCTTGGTGCTTGCCGCCGGCCAAGAAGGATTGGATGAATAAGATGGATACCGGCCAAGAGCTCCAAGGGAAGACCCAAAGTCTTGTTTCCACTGGCCAAGGAGAAGAGAAGAATTAGGTTTGGATGCCGGCCAAGGGAGGGGAGAAGGAGATTGGTGTCGGCCACCAAGGAAGAAGAAGAAGAAAGGAAATAAATTCCTTATTTGTGGCCGCCCAAACCTTCAAACCCTAAGCCTCCCAAACCCTAATCCTATCTCTATTGGAATTCCTCCTTGCCGCCCACCCTAAAGCCTCCTTTTATAGAGTTAGGGATAAGCCTTGTTTTAATCTCCAACATTGGTTCTAAGGATTTAATCTCTACCGTCGGATCTAGAGATTTAATCTCAACCGTCGGATCTAGAGATTTAATCTCTACCCTTGGATCTAGAGTTTTGTTTTCATCCATTGGATCTAGGCTTCATGAGGTATTAATAGGCTACAATAGGGACCATGAGGACGAGTTGGATCTTGGCCACCCAATGGATCAAGCCCACATAAAGTCTGATCCATTAATGATAATCCAATCCACTAAAAGTTTATCATTCATCTACCTCACCAACCCCCATAAGATAATATGGGCTCCATATATTATTTGTATATTTTTCTCCCCGTATTTAAGATCTCGAATGTCCGTCAATTAATTAATTTACTGACAATTAATTAATCAACATCTAACTCCATGAGTAGTACCACTCAACCTTATCATCATGCCAGACCAAGTCCACCTGCAGGGTTTACACGATGAACCTTATGAGCTCCTCAAGGGGACATCATCATCCTAATATATAGGACATAGTTTCCTCCTATAATCAACGACACACCATATAAATAATATCATTTTCCAACTTACCGAGCCTATCAATTTAATCTATAAATCTCGTCCATTCGTAAATCAAAGAAATGAATACTAAGTATATGTGCCCGTTATTATATTGGGATTAAGAGCATGTACAATATAATATCTAAGGTCCGATTCGATTATGTAGTCAGCAATAAATCGAATCACCTCTAAGTCGGTCCTGCTCAATACACAGAAAGTACACTAGTGTGATTCTATGGTCATGACAAACCAATACCAAATCACACTACAACAATACCAATGGTTTGTACAAAGTCATCTCGGTTGTGAGCCTTTACTTATACTTTACAAGGAGCTGATAACATGATCTCCCGTGTGACACCACACACCATGTTATCTACAATGTAATGTATTAAACAATATGCATAACCATAAATATGCAAACAATGATCATGTGATTCTTATTTCAAAAATAAAGATGTTCATACAAAAGATAGAATTTTCAGTATGCATCCCAACACCTTTGACTTGCAGTATTCAAGTCATCTTGATCATGAAGACTTATGCTTTGACATCTTAAGCAAGCATCTCTGAAGAGATATGGACCCGGGATGATTGGGTATAAGTTGAAGTGATCGAAGGTGTTTGAATAGCCTATAAAGGATTCACCACTCCTTGCGAGGAGATGTATACCCATGGCCTCTCGTCGTATTGTTACTAAAGTCTTTGGCCAAAGCATTACATGTTTAGAGTAAGGTACTCTTGGATACATGTGCAGTAACTAGAATCCGTAGGACGAGGAATTGATACTTTGGCTAGGTGTGACGTAGTCAACCTAGTGGGGATTGACACTATAGACCATGTTCTGAACCAAGTGGGTATAAGATGAGTGAAGGGAATGGGGCACAATTCATTGTAGCTGCTGAAGGGTTTTCAGAAATAGTTCTGGATCAATCGTTGATCTTTTCGGTTATTTGGGGATCATGATGTACTACTAGGTGTCACTCATGATCGTTCTATAATTAATGGATAATTATAGATGACCAACATAAATCGAGAACCTATTTGGTCACACGCACAACGAGCATAATCCGAAGGATTTAAAACGAGCTTGAGAATGAGATTCTCATACTGAGAGAAACTAGGTTTGGTTGGACCAAACAAGGAGCGAGCATGAAATCGTTTCAGTCGCAATGGAAGCGTGGATGGGCCATGTCTTATGAAGACATAATGGATGAACTAAATCAGTTTGGTTCTAATCCAATGGAGGAGAATAAACCAAAGGAGTTTGGTTTGTTTTAAACGAATGAACCAAAGTTGGTTCGGTTCGTTTTAACTTAAAATAGACCAAATCGATTTGGTTTATTTTAACTTAAATTAATAGAGCGGGTTAACGGGATTTTGGTTATAATCTGATAACCATTAGGAGAATTTGTTTTCTATAAAATAGGGCTTAAGGGTTTTGTGAAAACCTAATCCAAGCAACCCCAAAGTTGCCGCCCACCCTCTCCTTCTCCTCTTGTGGTCGGCGCCCAAACCCTAGCCGCCGCCTACCCTTGTGTCACCATCCAAGCTTGTTGCCGGTGTCCAAGCTTCAGCCGGCAATCCTCCGGCGACCCTCCGGTGATCCTCCTTGGCTCCGGTGACCAAGGACTTGCTGGCCCTCTTCTCTTTGGCCGGTGCAAACTCCTCCACCAAGCTGTCCTTCGTGTCAGAGCATCGTTTGGACGATGTTTAGAGCTCTGACAGCGGCTACTTTGCTGGGGATTAATCTCCGATAATCCTCATAGGTGGAGGACGAAGGATTCGTCAAACGGTTGACGAATACCTCTCCGGAGAAGCGAGTTTTTGAGGACTCATTTTGAATCCGAATTTTGATTCGGATTGTGATCTTCTCTCGATCACATCATTTTCGACACGAGGCTAGTGACTCGTACGAAGATGAGGCTCATGACTTTGTGAAGTTATCCCGAAGATACTCGGCGTGGATATGGATAGAGGCGATTCTAGCGAGGATCGCTCCGGTTGATGCCTTTCCCGCTACACGTGATACGTCAGGTATATGTAGAATAAATTTTCTTTTATTGCAAAATTTGAAACTACGGTTATGTCTACACATGTTGTACTATGCATGCGTGTGGTGTGTGTGTGTTGTAATAAATTAGATTTATTATTTTTATTTCTTTCGCTGTGCACATGTTTACGAAACATGTTCGAACACACACTCGCCGCGGTGTCGGAAACCCAACAGCCACCGCCTTTCTCTCCAACTTAATTGACTATAATGCCCTTTGAGATATTAAGAAATAACTATTATACATAATGAGGAAGAAATTGATTATCAGACGATTGAGAAAGTTTGAGTACGAGGTCTTTAATGAGGTCAGTTTGGAATTACATAGGTCAGTTGGGAATTACATAGGTAGCTCTAGAATTACATAGGTCAATCGGGAATTACATAGACAGCTCTGGAATTACATAGGTCTGTCAGGAATTACAATGACAACTCTAAAATTACATAGATTGCTCTAGAATTACATAGGTCAGTCGGGAAACACATAAATCAGTTTGGAAATACATAGAGTGCTCAAAAATAAACCCTATGATAAGAATAAGCCTTATGCACTACCAAAACTCCTAGGTACCATCATAAGTCTCCCCTTTGAGTCAAACTGAAGAGCGAAGTCGAATGATGTTTGATAAGTATATAAAGAGAATTACTTAACTCAGTAAAAAAGAAAGTGCTTGGTAGATGCAGTTGCAGCCTTTTTGGATAGTGAGGAGTCAATCCCGTGAAGAGGTCAGCTACGGAGTTTGAGCGTCGACACTTGAGAATTCCTAGGTATCATCAATTACCATTAGAATTACTGCACTTAGATTTATTTGATTGTCATAGTACTCCTTCATTAAATGGTAATAAATATTGTTTAGTTATAGTTGATGACTTCTCTAGGTATACATGGGTTTACTTTTTGAAACATAAGGATGATACCTTAGAAACAATCATAGGATTTAGCAAAAGAGTTGAAAATGAAAAGAATCTCAAAATCAATCAGATCCGTAGTGATCATGGTGGAGAATTTGATAATTCAATATTTTCAAAATTTTACTTAGAACAAGGGTACAAGCATAAGTTCTCTTGTCCTAGAACACCCCAACAAAATAGGGTGATGGAAAGGATAAATCGTACCCTACAAGAGACAACTAGGATAATGTTTAATGCATACTCCTTACCTAGCTACTTGTGGGTAGAAGCAGTTAACACTGCTTGCTATATTCAAAATCGTGTTTTAATTCATAGATTTTTAAACAGAACACCCTTTGAGTTATGGAATGGAAAAATTCCAATAATTCATTATTTTAAGGTCTTTGGATGTAAAGTCTATTTTTTGAATGTTAGTGCCTTTAAGATTCATATAACTCCACAATGACATTATATTATCTACTTTGGGCCTAAGCCCTCATGGTTTTGTTTTTGGGCTTTACCCAAAAGGTCTCATGCCAATGGAGATATTTTTTTATCTTATAAGCACATGATCTTTTCCATATCTTACCAATGTGGGACTTTGATTGTATTCCCCATACTCCCAATAATCCCCCGCTTAAACAAAGGACCACATTGAGCCCCCCTCAAGTCTATCCGTCCTCGAAGGACTTCCTCTGCTTGATGTCCAATCCTCAACCCCACCAGGACTTCCAGCCAACTATCTGGTCCTCCTGATCCAGTTGGACTTCTTGCTTTGTGTCTAGTTCTCTTGATTCGGATATAGGAGCTCCATTTCCTTCGCTCAAGGTTCATGGCTTGACATGGACCATGACTCCGATATCAATTGTTAGTGCCTATAATATTCATATATCTCCACAATGGCATGATATTATCCACTTTGGGCCTAAGCCCTCATGGTTTTGTTTTTGGACTTTACTCAAGAGGCCTCATGCCAATGGAGATATCTTTTTATCTTATAAGCACATGATATTTTCCATATCTTACTAATGTGGGACTTTGATTGTATTCCCCATACTCCCAACATTGAATACCAAAGATAATTTAGAAAAATTTGAGTCTAAGCCGGATGAGGGAATCCTAGTTGGATACTTATCTACTAGTATAGGTTATAGAGTATATAATAAGAGGACTCAAAAGGTTGAGAAATCTTCCAATGTTGAATTTGATGAGTCCTCTAGCACCTATCCTAGAAAAATCCTCTATTGATAAGGATATTAATGAAAAAAAATCAAGACATTACCCAAGGACTTCAAAATTTAAATTTAGGGGATAATGGTCAAGGGGGAGAATTAGGAGGTAATAATCAAGGGGGAGGAAGAGGAGATTCCTATGATGAAAGAAGAAAGGATAATCATGATCAAAATTAATTTGATTCACCTCCTAGGACATTAAAATTCATCAAAACCATCCCCTCGATCAAGTAGTAGGAGAATTATCACAAGGAGTAAGAACTCGGTCTTTCTATAGAGCTCCTACTAGTCAAGTTGCTCTCATCTCCCAAATTGAGCCTAAATCAATTAATGATGCATTATTTGATCCGGATTGGATTTTGGCAATGGAAGAAGAATTAGCTCAATTTGAGAGAAGTCAAGTATGGGAGCTAGTTCCTAGACCCAATGATAGAACTATTGTTACCACAAGATGGGTCTTTAGGAACAAGTTGGATGATCAAGGTAATATCACTAGAAACAAAGCTAGGTAAGTAGCTCGAGGATTCAATCAAGTTGAAGGATTTGATTATAATGAAACCTATGCTCCGGTTGCTAGGTTAGAGTCCATAAGAATCCTATTAGAGTATGTCGCTCACATGGGTTTTAAACTCTACCAAATTGATATGAAGTCTGTCGATTTTCTGAGGCACCGACGTGGGCGTGTGTTCGAACATGTTTCGTAAACATGCACAGCGGAAGCAAATAAAAATGGCAATAAACTATTTTATTACATCACACACACCACACGCATGTAGGATACAACAGTGTAGACATAATCGTACATTTAAATTTTGCAATAAAGGAAATTACACTAGGTATACCTGACGACTAACACGTAGCGGAAAGGGCATCAACCTTAGCGACCCTAGCAAGTTTTGCCTCTATCCGAGTCCACACCGTGTATCGTCTGGATAGCTTCACAAGCTACGAGCGCATCTTGATGAGAGATACTAGTCTCACGTTGAAGAAGTTGTGATCCGAGAGACTATCCCAAAACAAGTTCCATGAACTTATTTCCTCGGAAGTGTCGGCCAATCAAATTGGTCAGTTGTAGTAAGGTGGCCGGCGGCGGGAGCTGTTGGCCGAAGGATGGCTGACGGTTGGAGCTGGCCAGTAGCTGGAGGGGAAGAGCGGCCAAGCTTGGGCTGCGGCAGCACCTAGGGTGAGCGGCGCACAAGAGAGGAAGAGAGGAAGGTGGATAGGGTTTCACAAACTCTAACTCATCCACGAAATTTGTCACAACTCTTTTATTTATAGAGAACATGTTTCTTAACCATCAAGAAACCCTCTCTCAACGGTTATTGGTTCACAATCAAAACCCATTGACCCGCTCCATTAATTTAAGTTAAAATAAACCAAACCGTATTGGTCTATTTTAAGTTAAAATAATCCAAACTAATTTTGGTTCATTCGTTTAAAACAAACCAAACCCGTTTGGTTTATTTTCCACCATTGGATAAGAACCAAACCAATTTGGTTCATCCATCATGTCTTCAAAAGACTCGGCTCTTTCATGCTTCCAATGTGACTGAAATAATTTCATGTTCGTTCCTTGTTTGGTCCAACCAAACCAAGTCTCTCTCTATCTGAGAATCTCATTCTCAAGCTCATTTTAAATCCATCGGATAACACTCATAGTGCGTGTGACCAAATAGGTTCCCGATTTATGTTGGTTATCTATAATTAACCATTAATTATAGAACGATCATGAGTGACACCTAGTAGTACATCATGATCCCCAATTAACCAGAAAATCAACGGTTGACCCTAGAACAACTTCTGAAACCTTTCAACAGCTATAGTGAGTCGTGCCCCGTTCCCTTCACTCATCTTATACCCACTTGGTTCAGGACATGAGCTATTGTGTTAGTCCCCACTAGCCTGACTACGTCACACCTAGCCCAAGTATCATTTCCTCGTCCAACGGATTCTAGTTACTGCACATGTATCCAAGAGTACCATACTCTAAACATGTAATGCTTTGGCCAAAGACTTTAGTAACAATCTGACAAGTGGCCACAAGGTATACATCTTTTCACAAGGAGTGGTGAATCCTCTGTAGGATATTCAAACACCTTCAGGTACTTCGACTTATACCCAATCATTCCGGGTCCACATCTCCTTAGAGATGCTTGCTCAAGATGTCAAAGCATAAGTCTCCATAACCAAGATGACTTGAACACCGCAAGTCGAAGGAACATCACACTTAAGCTACAGTAAGAACTTCATTGACATATCTGTATATGCAGAGAACCATATGAAGTCTTACAACTTGTCACTCCAATGAACTAGTTACCATAACTAGCATCCATAGTTAACTCTGAACATCCCAATGTCTCCAGCCAGTGAGAAACAGCTGCTTGGATAAACCAAAGAGTATAACTCGTGCTAGTCTCAACAGAAATTATGGCATCTGAATGCATCAATTCATCGACTAGGGATAATTCCAATACATCACAATTACACATGTAGAGATACTCACTAGTTATGATCCAATCATAAATTCTCTTATGTTGTGAATAATATTGTGGTCATTCAGTAAATAAGTTTAAGATCCAATCAAATACATGAAAATATGTATACTCAAATAGTGAATCTTCATTTATCAAATAAATGGTACAACCATAAGACGATTGTCTTAAGATACCTCTCATATATAACTAACAAACTCTCACTTGGTCTAATGCCAATCGCCACAGTATACATTACCATAAGTTCTAACATGACCCTCAAACTTACTTTGAGGTAAGACCTTAGTTAAAGGGTCCACTAAGTTCCTTTCATTGGAAATCTTCTCAATTTGTATTTCCTTCCTACTGATGATCTCTCTGATCAGATGATAGCGATGAAGCACATGTTTAGATCATTGATGAGACCTTGGCTCTTTTTGCCTATGCAATCGCTCCATTGTTGTTGCAGTCTACCATTGATCAGATGGTAGACTGGTATTATTTCAACAATGGTTGGAACCACACCAAGTTCAGAGACGAACTTCTTGATCCAAACTGCTTCCTTTGCTATTTTCGAAGTTGCAATGTATTCTGCCTCAATGATAGAATCTGCTACAGTATCTTGCTTGAAACTTTTTCAGCTTATTACGCCTCCATTCAAGGTGAATATGTACCCAGACTGAGACCTGGAATCATCCTTGTCTGTTTGGAAGCTGACATCCATATACCCGTATATTACCATATCACCTTCTCCATATATTAGAAACACATCCTTAGTTCTTCTCAAGTACTTAAGGATTGTCTTAACAGCTGCCCAATGATCCATTCCTGGATTAGACTGGTATCTGCTCGTGACACTCAGAGCATATGATACATCGGGCCTCGTACATAACATAGCATACATGATAGATCCTATTGCGGATGCATAGGGGATCTTACTCATGCAAATCCTCTCGTCTTCTGTGCGTGGACACATAGACTTAGAAAGGCGTATCCCATGCCTGATGGTAATGAAACCTTTCTTGGATTATGACATGCTAAACCTCTTTAGCATTCAGTCTATATATGTAGACAGCGAAAGACCAACCAACTATTTCGATCTATCTCTATAGATCTTAATCCCGAGGATATAGGTCGCTTCTCCCAAGTCTTTCATGGAGAATGTTTTGGATAACCAAATTTTGACCGACTGTAAGATAGATATATCATTTTTTATAAGTAATATGTCATCGACATACAACACTAGGAACACGACTGCACTCCCACTAACCTTCTTGTACACACAGGGTTCATCTGGATTTTGTGAGAAATCAAACCTTTTGATTGTCTCATCAAAATGGATATTCTAGCTCTTGGATGCTTGCTTCAGTCCATATATGGACCGTCGAAGTTTGCATACATTGATTTTATCAACCGATGTGAAACCCTCAGGTTGTATCATATATATGTCCTTGAGTAGGTTTCCATTAAGGAAAGTCGTTTTAACATCCATCTGTCATATCTCATAGTCATAATGAGTCGCTATGGCCAGGAGCATTCGAATGGATTTAAGCATAGTTACTGGTGAATAGGTCTCATCATAATCAACACCTTGCTTTTGACGATAGCCTTTCGCCACTAATCTAGCCTTATAGGTAATCACATTACCATCCATGTCGGTTTTCTTTTTGAAAACCCACTTGCACCCTATAGGCTTAATGCCTTTAAGTGGGCCCACCAAGTTCCAAACTTGATTTTCATACATGGAATCCATTTCCGACTTCATGGCTTCAAGCCATTTGTCCCTTTCTGAACTTTTCAGAACTTCTTCATAACTGGTAGGCTCCTCATCATCAATAAGTAACACATCGTTCCATTTGCTTATGAGAAATCCATATCTCTCAGGACTTTTGCGTGTTCTACTAGATCTATGAAGATATGGTGTTACAATAGGTTCAGCCGATGGCTCATCACTATGAGTTATTGATTGAGGTGCTTGACCAGGTATCTCATCAATGTCTATTGGAGTCTCTTGAACCTCCTCAAGTTCAACGACACTCCCACTGTTTTTTTGTAAGAGAAACTTTTTCTCTAGAAGCACAGTATGCCTTGAAACAAACACTTTTTGTTCCATAGGATGATAGAATTGGTAACCCCTCGTTTCCTTAGGGTATCCAATAAATAGACATTTATCAAACTTAGCATCCAATTTGTCTGATAGAGTCCGCTTCACATAAGTAGGACAACCCCATATCTTCAAGTAAGATAAATGAGATTTCTTACTATTTCATATCTCATATGGAGTAGTAGAGACTACCTTGGTCGGGACTTTGTTTAGCAAGTAAATAGCTATCTGAAGTGCATAACCCCAAAAGGACTTGGGAAGATTCACATGATTCATCATTGACCTAATCATGTCTAACAAGGTTCGGTTTCACCTCTCAGATACACCATTATACTGTGGTGTATACGGCGGAGTCCATTGAGACAATATACCATTGTCCCTTAGATAATCTAGAAACTCTTGACTCAAGTATTCACCACCTCAATCAGATCGAAGTATTTTAATACTTTTGCCAAGTTGTTTCTCTACTTCATTTCTAAATTCTTTGAACTTTTCAAAGGCTTTAGACTTGTGTTTCATTAAGAACACATACCCAAATCGTGAGTGATCATCGATAAAGATAATGAAGTAGCTATAGCCTCCTAGAGCATGAGTTGACATAGGTCCGCATACATCAGTATGTATTAGACCAAGCAACTCTCCCTCCGGTTCACCTTTTCCAGTAAAAGGTAACTTAGTCATCTTGCCTTTTAAGCATGATTCATATGTATCGAATGAATCAAATTCAAACGATTCTAGAATTCCATATTGGTGTAATTCGGACATGCGTTTCTTGCTTACATGGCCAAGATGACATTGCCACATATAGGAGGCTAATTGATTATCTTTTCGAACACGCTTGTTGCTCTCTTCGATATTGAAAATGGCACTGGATACGTCTAACGTATATATACCATTGCATAAAGTTTCAGTCCCATAAAGAACGACATTCAAAGTTATGTAACAACAATTGTTACTAAAAGTCATATGATACCCATTTCTATTTAAGCAGAAAATAGAAATAATGTTCTTTATTAACGCAGGAACATAATAGCAATTATCTAGTTCTAAGACAAGTCCTGTAGGGAGATTCAACAAATATGTTCCGATGGCGACTGCAACAACCTTTTCTCCATTGCCAACTCGCAAATTTGATTCTCCCTTGACGAGTCTTCTTCTATTCCTTAGCCCCTATATGTCATTACATATATGTGAGTCACACCTAGTATCCAATACCCAAGTGTCTAAGGAAATAGAATGACAATCAATAATGAAGATACTTGAAGAGGATGGGGCATCGAATGCCTTCTTCTTCTTCACGGACTCAAGATAAAGCTGGCAGTTTCTTCGCTAATGGCCCTCCTTGCCACAATGATGGCAAGTGCTCTTTTGAGCTGGTTCTGCCTTCTTAGCCTTCTTCTTCCTCTTATGTTGTTCCTTTGATTTCCTCTTAGAACCTTTCTTTGAGGAATCAACTAATAGCGTCATCTTATCCTCATGCTTCACAGAAGGCTCCACAGTCTTCAGCATGTTGAGGAGTTCAGGAATGGTGGATTCAAGTTTGTTCATCTGGTAGTTCATCACAAACTGTTAGTAACTCTTGGGAAAACAATGTAGAATTAAGTCAATATTTAATTCATGATTCATCACAGACCCGAGTGTAGCTAATCCCTCAATGTACCCATTCATCTTTAGTACAAATTGCACCACACATGAACCTTCTTGCATCTTAGAGGTGAAGAGGAGCTTGGAGACTTCGAACCTTTCGGATCACGCTTGCTCATCAAACAACTCATGAAGATGAAAGACTATGGTATTAGCATTCATATTCTTATGATTCTTCTGAAGCTCGGGTACCATCGCGGCTAGCATGATGCAACTCGCCAGTTCAGAATCAGTCACATGTTTCTGATAGGCCAACAATTGATTCGGAGTTGCATCATCCTTAGGATGGTTGAGAAGAGGCTCTTCGAGGACATATGCAAGCTTTTTCACCTTGAGAACAATTCTCAATTTTCTAAGTCAGTCCAAGAAGTTTGGCCCAGTTAACTTATTTGAATCCAAAATAGAGCGCAAGTTTAAAGGCGTCATGATCAAGCGATTAACCTAGAAATACAAATCGAGCCTATATGAGAAAGATGATTTAAAATGCATCAACATACATTTATAAATCTCATTCATTTTTCAAATTCAAAAACCCTTAAAATTAATTCGGGAGATCATAGGTCCATCTCCGAATGGATTGATATCCAACATAGATAAGAACAACCTTGGAGAGAGTTCAACAAGTCGTTAATAGCTACAATGGTAGGTATCAAATATACCAATTACATATCACGTATATGTAACTATCACATTGAGCTATCAACTAATTGAATATTCGCACAAACATTGGGTTGTTAACACATTAACAAGGATGCATCATATGCATAGCACCCAACTTCACCTCCCTTCACATCGACCTTGGAGAGAGTCCAACAAGCTGATGCTCCAAGTTAAAGCCGACCCATTATTCGAGAAATAGTTTTAATATGGTTAGAGCGCATTCAATCATTTAGTCAGGCTTGGATAGAGTCCAACAACCCAAACTAAAGATTGACCTCTGACTCATACCATATCAGTATTAAACTATTTCAATGGTTTGAACATGTTCAGGTTTGAGTCGGGCTTGGAGAGAGTCCAACAACCCAAATAAGAAACGGAACTCTGGTTCTAACCATATTAATGGAAGGTGTAGGCTTTAATATTGTGTAAGGGTTTTGAGGTCTCATCCTCCTTTCCATACAAATAACTATTATCTACATGGCATGACATGCATGACATACATATGTGCAACTAATGCATCTACATGTCACGACATGCATGACATAATTATATGCATCTAATGCAATTACATGACATACAATTATGACATGTTCAAGTAATTTCCAAATTGTCATAATTAATTTTGGAAATAATATATGTTTGTGATTTGATTTCTCAAATCAAATATCATTGATTAAATTAGGAAACAAATTTTCAAATCTAATCACATATTTTATTTATGAAAAATATTAATTAAATAAATTCAAATTTAATTTAGGAAATAAATTTCCTAGTCACATTAGGAAATTCCTAATTTGAATTTCTTAATTAATTTAAATTTCCATAATTTTTTTAAACTTTCCAAAAGTAGAAAATTTTCAAAATTATAATTATGACAAAACATTCATCGCAAAAATAATTTTACGATTATATCGGAACACAGTCGGGCTCTGATACCACTATCGGGTTTCCGGGGCACCGATGTGGGCGTGTATTCGAACATGTTTCGTAAACATGCACAGCGAAAGCAAATAAAAATGGTAATGAATTATTTTATTATATCACATACACCACACGCATGCAAGATAAAATAGTATAGACATAATCGTACATTTAAATTTTACAATAAAGGAAATTACACTAGGTTTACCTGACTAATAACACGTAGCGGAAAGGGCATCAACCTTAGCAACCCTCGCAAGTTTCACCTCTATTCGAGTCTACGCCGAGTATCATCTGGATAGCTTCACAAGCTACGAGCCCCATCTTCATGAGAGATACTAGTCTTGTGTCGAAGATGTTGTGATCCGAGAGACGATCACAAAACATGTTCCACAAACTTGTTTCCTCGGAAGTGTCGGCCAATCAAATTGGTCTCCGCGCAAAGAAGGTGGTCGGTGGCTAGAGCCACGCCGAGGATGGCCGCAGTGGAGCCGGTCGATGGTCGGAGGGGAAGTGCGGCTGCTTTGCAATGCAAAGACCTAGGGTGAGCGGTGCACAAGAGAGGAAGAGAGGAAGGTGGCTAGGGTTTCACAAACTCTAACTCATCCACGAAATTTGTCTCAACCCTTTTATTTATAGAGAATGTTTTTCTTGACCATCAAGAAACTCTCTCTCAACGGTTATTAATATGATATCCGATGGTACGACTAATGGAGGTTCTAGCAGAGCACGAAAAAGACATAGTAGAAAGGAATGTGCAGCTGTTGCCGCTCTTCCTAGAGTTAGAGGAACCATTATAGGTTTTGATTATAATGATTTAGAGGGAGTAATAAACACTCATACTGATACCTTAGTCATTCGAGCTCTTATTTCCAACTTTAATGTGGGAAGGTTTTTGTTGACCCGGGCAGTTCAGTGGATATTCTGTATTAGTTAGCCTTAGAGAAAATGGGAGTTACTATCACTAATATGCAAATGGTGGGAACTTCTTTATTTGGGTTTTCTGGTCATGAGGTGCATCCAATGGGCCAAATCAAACTACCTTTATCTTTAGGATAGGAGCCGAGGAGGAGAATCGTGCTTATTAATTTCACAGTGGTTGATATGCCTTATTCTTATAATGTTATTCTAGGTAGACCTGTTCTGAGTAGTTTACAAGCTGTAGCTTCTCCTTATCACCAGAAGATTAAGTTTCCTATCGGGAATAAAGTAGGAGAGGTTAAGGGTGATCAACAGCTCTCTCGGAGATGTTATGTAGATGCTATTCGGGCAGGACAGAAGGGAAAATTTATTAGTAAGTGTTTTCAGAAGTCTAAGTATGGAGACACAGTATGTATCGTTCATGAGGGGGTTACTGAAGAGATAAGAGAGCTTGATAAAGAGTCAATTATATTAGATGATAAGTGTGCTGAACAAGTTACATTTATAGCTTGGGACCTTCCTTTGTAGCTTAAAGCAGATTTAATACAATTCCTTGTCAAAAATGTTGATATTTTTGCATGGTCTCTGTAGGATTTATTAGGAATTGATCCTACTATCATGGAGCATAAATTGTATATTTTACCTACTGTAGTGCCTGTGAAATAGAAGCGTCGACATTTTGGATCAGGGAAGGATGCGTCATCAGGCCTAGTAAGAGAAGACACAGAACAACTGCAATCATTGTCAATTTTGGGACTACAAGCTATTATTAAAGAGGAAGTATATAAATTATTGAAGGTTGGACATGTTAGAGAAGTACAGTATCCAACTTGGTTATCAAATGTGGTATTGGTACCTAAGCCATCGAGAAAATGGGGAATGTGTGTGGACTTCAGAGATCTTAACAAAGCTTGTCCTAAGGATTGTTATCCTTTGCCTCGCATTAATCAGTTAGTAGATTCCACTGTCGGACATCAGTTTATCTCAATGATGGATGCTTATCAAGGGTATCATCAAATACCATTGGCTTTGGAAGATCAGAATAAAGTCAATTTTATTACTGCAAAGAGGACTTTTTGTTATGTGGTTATGCCTTTTGGGTTAAGAATGTCGGAGCTACTTATCATAGATTAATGGATAAAATCTTTGAAAAACAGTTGGGGAGGAATGTAGAGGTATATGTGGATGATATTTTGGTTAAAACTCTATTGCCCGAGCAGTTAATATTTGATTTAGAAGAAACTTTTGGCACCTTGCATAAGTATAAGATGAAGTTAAATCCAGAGAAGTGTGTATTTGGGGTTACTCAGGGTCGTTTCTTTGGATATGTGGTTACTGAACAGGGTACAAAAGCTAATCCTATTAAAATTAAGGCTATTCAGCAAATGTAACCACAAAAAATTTGAAGGAAGTGCAGAGGTTATTAGGAAGGATTATTGCCTTATCTAGATTCATATCCCGATCGACAGATAGAAGTCTTCCTTTCTTTAAAATATTAAAGACAACTACACGGTTCTAATGGGATGAACATTGTGATAAAGCTTTTCAATCTCTGAAGGAGTACTTAGTTGTGTTGGGTTTCCGGCACCGCGGAGTGTGTGTGTTCGATCACGTTTCGTAAACATGAACACAGCGGAAGTAATAAAAATAATAAATCTATATTTATTACAACACACGCATGCATATTATAACAAGTGTAGACATAACCGTAAATTTAAATTTGCAATAAAAGGAAATTTTATACGTTATACCTTTCGTATGACGTGTAGCGGGAACGACATCAACCGGAATGATCCTCGCTAGAATCGTCTCTATCCGTATCCACGCCGAGTTCCTCGGGATGACTTCGCTAAGCCACGAGCTTCGTCTTCGTACGGGTTACTAGCCTCGTGTTGAAGACGACGTGATTGAGAGATGATCACGATCCGAATCCAAATTCGGATCCTAATACGAGTTCTCAAAACTCGCTTCTCCGGAGAGGTATTCATCAACCAATTGACGAATCCTTCGTCCTCCACCTCAGAGGATTACCGAAGATCGAATCCCCGGTAGTTTATCCGCTGTCGGAGCTCAAACCGTCGTCCAAACGACGCTCCGACGAGAGGAGAAGAAGCTGTCCAGAAAACTGGACAGCTTGGTGGAGGAGTAGGCGCCGGCCAAAACAAGGAAGCCAAGTGCTCACCTTTTCACCGAGGCCTAGGAAGATCACCGGAGGGTCGCTGGAGGATCACCGGCTGAAGCTTGGTCGCCGGCAAGGAGCTGGACGCTGGCACAAGGGGCTGGGCGGCCAAGGAGCTTGGTCGGCAACTCCTTCAATGGGGTTGGGCGGCAACTTTTGCTAGGGCTTGGATTAGGGCTTAATTATTCATTAAGCCCTCTTTTATAGAGAACTAATTCTCTTAATGGTTATTGGATCATAACCATTAGGCCCGTTAACCTGCTCCATTAAGATAAGTTAAAATAAACCAAACCATGATGGTTTATTTTAAGTTAAAACGAACCGAACCAACTTTTGGTTCATTCGTTTAAAATAAACCAAACCCTTTGGTTTATTCTCCTCCATTGGATTAGAACCAAACCATTTTGGTCCATCCATTATGTCTTCATAAGACACGGCCCATCCACGCTTCCATTGCGACTGAAACGATTTCATGCTCGCTTTATGTTTGGTCCAACCAAACCTAGTTTCTCTCGGTCTGAGAATCTCATTCTTAAGCTCGTTTTAAATCCTTTGGATTATGCTCGTTGTGCGTGTGACCAAATAGGTTCTCGGTTTATGTTGGCCGTCTATAATTAACCATTAATTATAGAATGATCATGAGTGGCACCTAGTAGTACATCATGATCCCCAATTAACCGAAAAGATCAACGGTTGATCCAGAACTATTTCTGAAACCCTTCAGTAGCTCGAATGATTCGTGCCCTATTCCCTTCACTCATCTTATACCCACTTGGTTCAGGACATGGTCTATTGTGTCAGTCCCCACTAGGCTGACTACATCACACCTAGCCCAAGTATCATTTCCTCATCCTACGGATTCTAGTTACTCCACATATATCGAAGAGTACCTTACTCTAAACATGTAATGCTTTGGCCAAAGACTTTAGTAACAATCCGACGAGAGGCCATGGGTATACATCTCCTCGCAAGGAGTGGTGAATCCTTTATAGGCTATTCAAACACCTTCGATCACTTTGACTTATACCCAATCATCCCGGGTCCACATCTCCTTAGAGATGTTTGCTTAAGATGTCAAAGCATAAGTCTCCATGATCAAGATGACTTGAATACCGCAAGTCAAAGGAACATCGCACTCAAGCCACAGTAAGAACTTCATTGACATATCTATATATGCAGAGAACCATATGAAGTCTTACGGCTGGTGACTCCAATGAACTAGTTACCATAACTAGCATCCATGATTAACTCCGGACATCACTATGTCTCCAGCCAGTGAGAATCAGCTGCTTGGATACACCAAAGAGTATACCTCGTGCTAGTCTCGACCGAATTGATGGTGTCCAAATCCATCAATTCATCGACTAGGGATAATTCCGATACATCACAATTACACATGTAGAGATACTCACTAGTTGTGATCCAATCACAAATTCTCTTATGCTGTGAATCGCATCGTGGATATTCAGTAAATGAGTTTAAGATCCAATCAAATACATGAAACATGTATACTCAAATAGTGAATCTTCATTTATCATATAAATGGTTCATACATAAGGCGATTGCCTTAGGACATCTCTCATATATTACTAATAGACTCCCACTTGGCCTAATGCCAATCGCTACGGTATCCAATACCATAAGCTCTAACATGACCCTCAAACTTATTTTGAGGTAATGCCTTAGTCAAGGGATCCGTTAAGTTCCTTTCAGTGGGAATTTTCTCGATTTGTATTTCGTTCCTACTGATGATCTCTCTGATAAGATGATAGCGGCGAAGCATATGTTTGGATCATTGATGAGACCACATCAAGTTCAGAGATGAACTTTTTTGATCCAAACCGCTTCCTTTGCTGCTTCCAAAGCTGCAATGTATTCTGCCTTAGTGGCAGAATCCGCTATAGTGTCAAGCTTGGAACCTTTCCAACTTATTGCGCCTCCATTCCAGGTGAATACATACCCAGACAAAGACATGGAATCATCCTTGTATGCATTCGAGTCGCATCCGTATACCCACGTATCACCATGTACCCTTCTCCATATATTAGGAACACATCCTTAGTTCTTCTTAAGTACTTAAGGATCGTCTTAACAGTCACCCAATGATCCATTCCTGGATCAGACTGGTATCTGCTTGTGACACTCAGAGCATACGATACATCGGGCCTTGTACATAACATAGCATACATGATAGATTCTATTGCGGATGTATAGGGAATCTTACTCATGCAAATCCTCTCGTCTTCTGTGCGCGGACACATAGACTTCGAAAGGTGTACCCCATGCCTGATGGGTAGGAAACCTTTCTTGGATCCCGACATACTAAACCTCTTTAGCACTCGGTCTATATATGTAGACTGCGAAAGACCAAGCAACCGTTTCGATCTATCTCTATAGATCTTAATCCCGAGGATGTAGGTTGCTTCTCCCAGGTCTTTCATGGAGAATGTCTTGGATAACCAAACCTTAACTGACTGTAAGATTGAAACATCGTTTCCTATAAGTAATATGTCATCGACATACAACACTAGGAACACGACTGCACTCCCACTAACCTTCTTGTACAAACAAGGTTCGTCTGGATTTTGTGAGAAATCAAACTTTTTGATTGTCTCATCAAAACGGATATTCCATCTCCTGGATGCTTGCTTCAATCCATAAATGGACCGTCGCAATTTGCATACCTTGGTTTTATCAACCGATGTGAAACCCTCAGGCTGTATCATATACACGTCCTCGAGCAGGTTTCCATTAAGGAAAGCTGTTTTCACATCCATCTGCCATATCTCATAATCATAATGAGCCGCTATGGCCAGGAGCATCCGAATGGATTTAAGCATAGCTACAGGCGAATAGGTTTCGTCATAATCAACACCTTGTTTTTGACGATATCCTTTCGCCACTAATCTAGCCTTATAGGTAATCACATTACCATCCATGTCGATTTTCTTCTTGAAAACCCACTTGCACCCTATAGGCTTTATCCCTTCAGGTGGGTCAACCAAGTTCCAAACTTGGTTTTCATACATGGAATCCATTTTCGACTTCATGGCACCAAGCCACTTATCCCTTTCTGAACTTGTCAGCACTTCTTCATAACTGGTAGGCTCCTCATCATCAATGAGTAACACGTTGTTCGATTCGCTTACGAGAAATCCATATCTCTCAGGAATATTGCGTGTTCTACCAGATCTACGAAGATGTGGTGTTACAATAGGTCCAGCCGATTGCTCATCACTATGAGTCATTTCACAGCTTCACCAGGTATCTCATCAATGTCTATTTGAGTCTCTCGAGCCTCCTCAAGCTCGATGACACTCCCACTGTTTTCTTGCAAGAGAAACTCTTTCTCTAGAAACATAGCATGCCTTGAAACAAACACCTTTTGTTCCACAGGATGATAGAATTGGTAACCCCTTGTTTCCTTAGGGTATCCAATAAATAGACATTTATCAGACTTAGCATCCAATTTGTCTCGATACGTCGTCGCTTCACATAAGCAGGACAACCCCATATCTTCAAGTAAGATACATGAGGTTTCTTACTATTCCATATCTCATATGGAGTAGTTGAGACTACCTTGGTAGGCATTCTGTTTAACAAGTAAACAACTGTCTGAAGTGCATAACCCCAAAAGGATTTGGGAAGAGTCGCATGATTCATCATTGACCTGACCATGTCCAACAAGGTCCGGTTACGACTCTCAGATACACCATTATGCTGTGGTGTATATGGCGGAGTCCATTGAGACAATATGCCATCGTCTCTTAGATAATCAAGAAACTCTTGACTTAAGTATTCACCACCTCGATCCGATCGAAGTATTTTAATACTCTTGTCATGTTGTTTCTCTACTTCATTTCTGAATTCTTCGAACCTTTCAAAGGCTTCAGACTTGTGTTTCATCAAGAACACATACCCAAACCGTGAGTGATCATCGGTGAAGGTAATGAAGTAGCTATAGCCTCCTAAAGCTTGAGTTGACATAGGTCCACATACATCAATATGTATTAGACCTAGTAACTCTCCCACTCGTTCACCTTTTCCAGTAAAAGGTAACTTAGTCATCTTGCCTTTTAAGCATGATACGCATGTATCGTATGAATCCAATTCAAACGATTCCAGAATTCCACATATGTGTAATTCGGACATGCGTTTCTTGCTTACATGGCCAAGACGACAATGCCACATATAGGAGTCTAATTGATTACCCTTTCGAGCATGCTTGTTGCTCGCTTCGATATTGAAAATATCACTGGATACGTCCAACGTATAAACACCATTGCTTAAAGTTCCAGTCCCATAAAGAACTCCATTCAAAGTTATGTAACAACAATTGTTACTAAAAGTCAAATGGTACTCATTTCTATTTAAATAAGAAATAGAAATGATGTTCTTTATCAACGAAGGAACATAAAAGCAATTGTCCAGTTCTAAGACAAGTTCTGTAAGGAGTTTCAACAAATGCGTTCCAATGGCAACTGCAGCAACCTTTGCTTCATTCCCAACACTCAAATTTGACTCTCCCTTGATGAGTCTTCTTCTATTCCTTAGCCATGTATGTCATTACATATATGTGAGCCACATCCAGTATCCAATACCCAAGTGTTTGAGGAAATAGAATGACAATCAATAACGAAGATATCTGAAGAAGATGGGGCATCCGATGCCTTATTCTTCTTCACGGACTCAAGATAAATCTTGCATTTTCTTCGCAAATGGCTCTCCTTGCCATAATGATGGCAAGTTTCCTTTTGTGCTAGTTCTACCTTCTTAGCCCTTCTCTACTTTCCCTTCTGCTGTTCCTTTGACTTCCTCTTAGAACCTTTCTTCGAGGAATCAACTAACAGCACCGTCCCCTGCTCATGCTTCTCAGAAGACTCCACAGTCTTTAGCATATTGAGCAGTACCACAGATGAACCTTCTAGCATCTCAGAGGTGAAGAGGAGCTTTGAGACTTTGAACCTTTCGAATCTCACTTGCTCATCAACCATCTCACAAAGATGAAGGACTACGATATGAGCATCCATATGCTCATGCTGCTTTCGTAGCTTGGGTTTCATCGCGGCTAGCATGATGCAACTCATTTGTTCAGAATCACTCACATGTTTCTGATAGGCCAACAATTGGTCCAGAGTTGCATCGTCACTAGGACGGGCGGGAAAAGGTGCTTCGAGGACATTTGCAAGCTTTTCTGCCTTGAGAACAATTCTCAGGTTTCTAAGCCAGTCCAGGAAGTTAGGCCCAGTCAGTTTGTTCGAATCCAAAATAGTGCGCAAATTCAAAGACGTCATGATCAATTTATTGACCTAGAAATACAAAATGAGCATATATGAGAAAATGATTTTAAAATGCATCAATATACATTTATAAATCCCATTCATTTTTCGAATTTCAAAAACCCCAAAATCACTTCGGGAGATCGTAGGTCCATCTTCGAATGGGCTGATATCCATCATAGTTATGAACAACCTTGGAGAGAGTCCAACAAGCCATTCATAACTACGACGGTAGGTATCAACTATACCGATTGCATATCACGTATATGCAACTATCACAATGTGCTATCAACTAATTGAATGTTCACACATACATCGGGTTGTTAACACATTAACAAGTATGCATCATATGCATAGCACCCAACTTCACCTCCCTTTACATCGACCTTGGAGAGAGTCCAACAAGCCGATGCTCCATGTTAAAGCCAACCCATTAATCGGGAAATAGTTTTAATATGGTTAGAGCGCATTCAACCAATTAGCCCAGCTTGGAGAGAGTCCAACAACCAAAGCTAACGATTGACCTCTGACTCTTACCATATTAGTATTAAACTATTCCATGGTTTGAACATATTCGGGTTCGAGCCGGGCTTGGAGAGAGTCCAACAACCCAAACAAGAAACGGAACACTGGTTCTAACCATATTAATGGAAGGTGTAGGCTGTAATATTGTTTAAGGGTTTTTATGTCTCATCCTCTTTGCATGCAAATAACTATTATCTACATGGCATGACATACATGACATACATCTACATGTCACGACACGCATGGCATAATGTTATGCATCTAATGCAATTACATGACATACAATTATGTCATGTATATATTTCCTTATATGTCATAACTATTTATGGAAATAAAATATGTTTAAGATTTGATTCTCCAAATCAAATCATAATTAAATTAGGAAACAAATTTCCAAATCTAATCACATATTTTATTCATGGAATTATTTGATTAAGGAAAATCTATTTAGGAAACCAATTTCCTAAATCATTAAAACTACTTATGGA
The DNA here is from genome assembly GCA_025175895.1 of Wurfbainia villosa. NCBI lineage: Eukaryota > Viridiplantae > Streptophyta > Magnoliopsida > Zingiberales > Zingiberaceae > Wurfbainia > Wurfbainia villosa. The sequence continues at coordinate 34,215,952 of CM046002.1, read as the reverse complement.
AATTAAATATTTTAAGATTTGATTTCCCAAATCAAATCATGATTAAATTAGGAAACAAATTTCCAAAATCTAATCAAATATTTTATTTATGGAAAATATCAATTTCCATAAATACTTCCAACTTTCCAAAAGTGGAAGATTTCCATAAATACTTCTAGACTTTCCAAAATTGAAAAATTTCCATAAATACTTCTAAATTTCCAAAATTAGAAAATTTCCAGAAATACATTATGACTATCACAAAACTATTTTACGATTATGTCGAAACACAACCTGGGCTCTGATACCACTGTTGGGTTTCCGGCACCGCGGCGTGTGTGTGTTCGATCACGTTTCGTAAACATGAACACAGCGGAAGCAATAAAAATAATAAATCTATATTTATTACAACACACACAACACACGCATGCATATTACAACAAGTGTAGACATAACCGTAAATTTAAATTTGCAATAAAAGGAAATTTTATACGTTATACCTTTCGTATGACGTGTAGCGGGAACAGCATCAACCAGAACGATCCTCGCTAGAATCGTCTCTATCCGTATCCACGCCGAGTTCCTCGGGATGACTTCGCTAATCCACGAGCTTCGTCTTCGTACGGGTTACTAGCCTCGTGTTGAAGACGACGTGATCGAGAGATGATCACGATCCGAATCCAAATTCGGATCCTAATACGAGTTCTCAAAACTCGCTTCTCCGGAGAGGTATTCGTCAACCAATTGATGAATCCTTCGTCCTCCACCTCAGAGGATTACCGGAGATCGAATCCCCGGTAGTTTATCCGCTATCGGAGCTCAAACCGTCATCCAAACGATGCTCCGACGAGAGGAGAAGAAGCTGTCCAGAAAACTGGACAGCTTGGTGGAGGAGTAGGCGCCAGCCAAAACAAGGAAGCCAAGTGCTCACCTTTTCACCGAGGCCTAGGAAGATCACCGGAGGGTCGCCGGAGGATCACCGGCTGAAGCTTGGTCTCCGGCAAGGAGCTGGACGCCGACACAAGGGGCTGGGCGGCCAAGGAGCTTGGGCGGCAACTCCTTCAATGGGGTTGGCCGGCAACTTTTGCTAGGGCTTGGATTAGGGCTTAATTATCCATTAAGCCCTCTTTTATAGAGAACTAATTCTCTTAATGGTTATTGGATCATAACCATTAGGCCCGTTAACCCGCTCCATTAAGATAAGTTAAAATAAACCAAACCATGATGGTTTATTTTAAGTTAAAACGAACCGAACCAACTTTTGGTTCATTCGTTTAAAATAAACAAAACCCTTTGGTTTATTCTCCTCCATTGGATTAGAACCAAACCATTTTGGTCCATCCATTATGTCTTCATAAGACACGGCCCATCCACGCTTCCATTGCGACTGAAATGATTTCATGCTTGCTTTATGTTTGGTCCAACCAAACCTAGTTTCTCTCGGTCTGAGAATCTCATTCTCAAGCTCGTTTTAAATCCTTTGGATTACGCTCGTTGTGCGTGTGACCAAATAGGTTCTCGGTTTATGTTGGCCGTCTATAATTAACCATTAATTATAGAACGATCATGAGTGGCACCTAGTAGTACATCATGATCCCTAATTAACCGAAAAGATCAACGGTTGATCCAGAACTATTTCTGAAACCCTTCAGCAGCTCGAATGATTCGCCCCCCATTCCCTTCACTCATCTTATACCCACTTGGTTCAGGACATGGTCTATTGTGTCAGTCCCCACTAGGCTGACTACGTCACACCTAGCCCAAGTATCATTTCCTCGTCCTATGGATTCTAGTTACTCCACATGTATCGAAGAGTACCTTACTCTAAACATGTAATGCTTTGGCCAAAGACTTTAGTAACAATCCGACGAGAGGCCATGGGTATACATCTCCTCGCAAGGAGTGGTGAATCCTTTATAGGCTATTCAAACACCTTCGATCACTTCGACTTATACCCAATCATCCCGGGTCCACATCTCCTTAGAGATGTTTGCTTAAGATGTCAAAGAATAAGTCTCCATGATCAAGATGACTTGAATACCGCAAGTCAAAGGAACATCGCACTTAAGCCACAGTAAGAACTTCATTGACATATCTATATATGCAGAGAACCATATGAAGTCTTATGGCAGGTGACTCCAATGAACTAGTTACCATAACTAGCATCCACGATTAACTCCGGACATCACTATGTCTCCAGCCAGTGAGAATCAGCTGCTTGGATACACCAAAGAGTATACCTCGTGCTAGTCTCGACCGAATTGATGGTGTCTAAATCCATCAATTCATCGACTAGGGATAATTCCGATACATCACAATTACACATGTAGAGATACTCACTAGTTGTGATCCAATCACAAATTCTCTCATGCTGTGAATCGCATCGTGGACATTCAGTAAATGAGTTTAAGATCCAATCAAATACATGAAACATGTATACTCAAATAGTGAATCTTCATTTATCATATAAATGGTTCATACATAAGGCGATTGCCTTAGGACATCTCTCATATATTACTAATAAGTTTAGCCACCTTTCTTAGCTAAACCTCAACGTGGAGAAATTTTATGGATATATTTAGCTCTTTCTGAAGTTGCTGTGAGCTCGGTATTGGTTCGAGAGGATAAGGGTCAACAACATCCAATTTATTATATCAGTTATCTATTGAAGGGACCTGAAATTCATTATACTAATCTAGAGAAGTTAACCTGGGGTATGGTTTTAACTGCTCAGAGGCTACAACCTACTTTCTATCATATCCCTTGGTGGTACTCACTGATACTCCGCTGGATAGAATACTTACTCATTCAGAAGCTACTAGAAAGCTTATTAAATGGGCTACTAGACTTAGTGAATATGATATTACTTATCAGCCTCGTACCTCTATTAAAACTCAAGCATTAGCTGACTTTTTAGTAGAGACTATACATAAGGAGGAGTTTAAACCTTGAATTATATATGTAGATGGGTCTTCTAAAAAGGAGGATTGTGGAGTAGGGGTAATTCTGATTTCATCGCAAGGAGAAGAGGTTAAGCTGGCAGTTAGATTGCATTTTAGGGCCTCTAATAATGAAGCTGAATATGAAGCTTTACTTATAGCTTTGAAAGCTGCTAAGAATATAAGAGCCTAGCGAGTGATTGTGCATATGGATTCTCAATTAGTGGTGCAACAGACTAGGGGAGGATTCGAAGTTAAAGATGATAAGTGTTGAAGTTATTGTGAGATGGTAGAGAAGGCTAAGGGAGATTTTTCATAAGTATTGATAAAGAAGATCACTAGGATAGAAAATTAGAAGGATGATGAATTAGCTCAGTTGGCTAGCTCTTTGGGGAGTTGGAGTACTCGTGAAGTAATTGCCAAGATTGAGTTATTATCACAAAATGAAAAATCAGAAGAAGTAATAGAAGATGATTGGAGAAAAGAGTTAGTTTCATTTGAGCTCAACCCGTGGAGTAGGAACCCTAGGTTCCAAACCATGTTATATGCTTGTGTTGTATTTGTGTATTTTTTTTGTATTTGTATTAGTATTTCTATTTCCACTACGTACTAACGATTGTAGACAAGCACGATCGAATTCCATCGAGTGACGCAAATTACTATTCACCCCCTCTAGCGACGTCCAACGTTCCTACATTGATAATGACTTAGAAAGAAACCCATAGATTTAAAATACTATAGCAGTGCGATAGGCAGTCTTTTATACTTAACTGCAAGTCGACCTGATATACTTTTTATTGTAGGTATATGTGCAAGATTTCAATCGTGTGCTAAAGAATCACACTTAACTTTAATAAAAAGAATATTTAGATATATAAAAGGAACTATCAATGTAGGAATGTGGTACCCTAGGACTAGCAATTTTGAACTAATATGGTACTCAGACTCAGATTACGCCGGTTGTAAGCTTGATAGGAAAAGTACGAGTGATAGCTGTCAATTTCTAGGTCCAAGTATAGTTAGTTGGTGTAGTAGAAAATAGCATTATGTTTCTTTGTCTACTACCGATGTAGAATACATAGAAATGGGGGACTCAACTCCTTTGGATGACACACACTTTAAATGACTTTCAACAAAACTTTAAGGACACTAAAGTAATGACAGATAACATTAGTTCAATCAACCTAACTAAAAATCCTATATATCATTCTACAACTAAACAGATAGAAGTTAAACATCACTTTGTTAAGGAACATGTCCCTAATGGTGAGATTAAACTTGAATATGTCAAATCTAAATCGAACCTAGCGACATACTCACCAAACTTTTACCTGAATCCTAATTTAGTTTACTTCGAAGGAAATTAGGAATGTGTTTAGTAGAATAGGAATTGCTCTTATTATCTATCTATCTTTTATTTTGTTTTCTATGGAACTAGCATAGGACTTACCTTAGAAATCATGAGCCTATAGATAATTAAGGAGCCGATGCATCTCACAACACTTAGGTTTAACCTGGTTGTGTACTGAGCCACGTAGATGGGCATGAGATGTTAGGACCTTACTCCTGATTCCAGATGTAGACTAAGTGGATCGACATTAATTATGGAGTATAATCAATAAACTAATTACATAAGTGACTAACTTCCACGAAGACTTGTTAATTATCTAATATCAATTTAGTAAAAATAGAGTTGAACATTTTCTTAAGGATAATTTATTAGATGATTTATATTAAAAATATTATTTTGCAAATAATGGCACATGCTTGGATTCATAAAAGTGTTTAGTTACTTCATATTTTTTACATTTAAAAATGAACTTATATTGCATTTAAAACTATATCAAAAATTTAAAGATGTTTTGAAATTTTACAACTTCAAAATGAACTTTAGATTTTGTTTGGACTGTAAGTATCTTTTCAAAATGCACTCCTTATTACATTCTTTTTTATATATGTCAAAGGGGAGAGAGATACAAGTTAAAGAGGTTAAAATTTAATATTAAATTTTTTAATTCTTTTTCAAAACTCATCAAACATTAAGAGGGAGTTTTTGAAAAATGGTTGATTACAAGTTTTTTATTTCCTTAACTTTGAATCATGTTGCCATAAATCAAAAAGGGAGAGAATGTTGGTGCAGGGGCACCATATAATCGAACATGAGTTTTGATAATGGAAAAGGTTCAAAGTTAAGTCATATTGTTATCTAATATGCAATGTTAAGTGTGTAGAACTTGAGTTGTCTTAGCTGAGCTCAAAGACACCAGAAGGAATGGTGGTTAAATATTAAGTGCTAAGCATCAGGACAAAGGGCCAAAAGGTAAGGTAAGGTAAGCTCCGTGTGAGGAGCGATGGTGAGGTCGCATCCTCAGTACATGGACAACCGTAAGCATCAATCCAACTAAGGCTTCCAAAGGAAGGCTGAAGTTGAGATTGGATGGTCAAAGGACTGTCAATATTTATATACTGTGCTAATCTTGTAATGCAAGTAAAGATTAAGTGAGAACCAAGTACATTTGCCAAGCACCTTGCAGTAGTCGACTGAACAAAACTAGTATTCAATTGGAGTTGCTGCTTCTTTTCATCTAAGCAAAATACAAAGATCAATTGACTGGGATTGCCCGAAGTCGACGGGTCCAGTCGACTGGCAATAGGAGTAGTCGACTCTATACTCATGAAGAACTAAATATCACCTCAAAGATAAGAATTGTGGATAGAGTTTTATCTAGATCTAGATCTAGATCTTGACCAAAATAATCATCTTGATGGCTTAGGAAGTTCTTTAAAAGGAGGCTTAATTGAAAACTCTAGGGTTAACAACTTCTAAGTGCTTTTGCTCTCCGACCATGCTCTGACATACAACTACAATACTCCGACCATGCTTCTTCTTCAAAGTTGTTTTAATTGTCGGTATTGTTTTCTTTAGTTATTTATCTTTGTACTTAATTTCTTATAGGGTATAGTAAGTTTGTTACTGTATCCCTTGCAATTTTTGTAATCACCGCATCTCTTACCTCCAACAAGGAAGATTATGAAAGCGATCGAAGATCGCACGGGCCTTGGGTTAGCAATTGTTCGGCTGTGAACCAAGTAAAATCTCCCCGTGTGTTTTTGTTCTTATTTTCTGCTGCACTTTTACTTTGATCTTGCGTTTTTTAATGAAAAATGAAAAGAATGATTTTTAAATGCTATTAACCCCCCCCCCCTCGAGTGTGTTTTGCAAAAAAGGGCACATGCTTGGATTCATAAAAGTGTTTAGTTACTTCATTTTTTTTACATTTGAAAATGAACTTATATTGCATTTAAAACTATATCAAAATTTTAAAGATGTTTTGAAATTTCACAACTTCAAAATGAACTTAGATATTTTGGACTTTAAGTATCTTTTCAAAATGCACTCCTCATTACATTCTTTTTGATATATGTCAAAGGGGAGAGAGATACAAGTTAAAGAGGTTAAAATTTAATATTAAATTTTTTAATTCTTTTTAAAAACTCATCAAACATTAAGAGGGAGTTTTTGAAAAATGGTTGATTACAAGTTTTTATTTCCTTAACTTTGAATCGTATTGCCATAAATCAAAAAGGGAGAGAATGTTGGTGCATGGGCACCATATAATCGAACCTGAGTTTTGATAATCACAAAGGTTCAAAGTTAAGACATATTGTTATCTAATATGCAATGTTAAGTGTGTAGAACTTGAGTTGTCTTAGCTGAGCTCAAAGACACCAGAAGGAATGGTGGTTGAATATTAAGTGCTAAGCATCAGGATAAAGGGCCAAAAGGTAAGGTAAGGTAAGCTCCGTATGAGGAGCGATGGTGAGGTCGCATCCTCAGTACGAGGACAACCGTAAGCATCAATCCAACTAAGGATTCCAAAGGAAGGTTGAAGTTGAGATTGGATGGTCAAAGGACTGTCAATATTTATATACTGTGCTAATCTTGTAATGCAGGTGAAAGATTGAGTGAGAACCAAGTACATTTGCTAAGCACCTTGCAGTAGTCGACTGAACAAAACTAGTATTCAATTGGAGGTGCTGCTTCTTTTCATCTAAGCAAAATACAAAGATCAGTTGACTGGGATTGCCCGAAGTCGACTGGTCCAGTCGACTGGCAAGAGGAGTAGTCGACTCTATACTCGTGAAGAACTAAATATCACCTCAAAGATAAGAATTGTGGATAGAGTTTTATCTAGATCTAGATCTAGATCTTGACCAAAATAATCATCATGATGGCTTTGGAAGTTGTTTAAAAGGATGCTTAATTGCAAACCCTAGGGTTAACAACTTCTAAGTGCTCTTGCTCTCCGATCATACTCTGACATACAACTACAATACTCCGACCATGCTTCTTCTTCAAAGTTGTTTTAGTTGTCGGTATTGTTTTCTTTAGTTAGTTATCTTTGTACTTAATTTCTTATAGGGTATAGTAAGTTTGTTACTGTATCCCTTGCAATTTTTGTAATCACCGCATCTCTTACCTCCAACGAAGAAGATTACGAAAGCGATCGAAGATCGCACGGGCCTTGGGTTAGCAATTGTTCGGCTGTGAACCAAGTAAAATCTCCCCGTGTGTTTTTGTTCTTATTTTCTGATGCACTTTTACTTTGATCTTGCGTGTTTTAATGAAAAATGAAAAGATTGATTTTTAAACGCTATTAACCCCGCCCCCCCTCGAGTGTGTTTTTACGATCCGACAGTTATTTCTTCATTTTGCATTTTTTTGTTGTTCATGCATCTACTTCCTTTTAGCAAGCTTCAATATGTACTTATTTTAATGATATCATGTTGATATGCTTCATTGATTGTAGTAATGAAAGTTCACCAATTTTCACTAGCTAGTTTTTATTTCTCACATACACTTATGCTTGATTCCAAAGAATTGTGTTGGTGCAAGGGCACTAGAAAATCGAATCTAGGGTTTTGATATTGGCAAAGATTCAAAGTTAAGCTATTTTGTTATCTCATATGCTATGCTAAGTGTGTAGGTATTGTATTAGACTTTGCTAAGGTCAATGACACCAAGAGAATCTTCAGATGAGAAACCTCAGTGGTCAACGATACCAAGAGAATCTTGGGACGAGAAACCTCGATGGTCGGATGACACCAGGAGAATCTCGGAAGGAGAAACCTTAGTGGTCGGGTGACACTAGGAGAATCTCGAAAGGAGAAACCTCGGTGGTCAAGTGACCAAAAGCTAAGCGATAGGTCAGGAGGACCAAAGGTAAGCTCCGGGTGTGGAGCAATGGTAAGGATGCATCCTCGGTAAGAAGACAATCCTAGGCGTCAATCCGACCAAGGCTTCAGGAGGAATGCCGAAGTCGAGATCATACGGTCAAAGGACTGTCACACTGCATGGCATTATGCATCTCTTGTACTAAACTTGATAATTTGCCACCTCAAGATAAGATCCACGCATTTTTGATCCAGATCTAGACTTACTCCAAGACACCAATCTATAAAAGGAGGGGAGGACACAAACCCTAAGCATCAATGAACTCCTAAGTCTGCTTGATCCGACCGTAATTCTACGTACTAAAACACTACTCCGACCGTGAACCCTCTACAATTCAGTTGTCGGTACCTTGCTTATTTCTTACTTATTATTTGCTAAGAGGAGAGGTAGGTTTGTTACCTCTTCCTCTACATCATTATTGTAATCGATTGTCTCTTACCTCCAACAAGGAAGAGATATTTAGTGTTTTTCCCTTCGAAAGCGATCAAGGATCGTAAGACCTTCGATTAGCAGCCAGTGGGCTTTAAACCAAGTAAAAAATACTTGTATCTTTTATTGTGTGTTTCCACTGCGTACTTTATTTTAATCGATGAAAAGGAAAGGTTTTTCGAATGCTATTCACCCCCTCCTCTAGCATTTTCTCGATCCTACAATTGGTATCAGAGCGGGGGTGCTCAGATTTAGTGCAACCACCAGTTGAGCATTTTCTTTTCGATTTTTTTATTTGTTTATTTTATTTTATTATCTCTCGTACTACTAATCTAAGACCAAGTCTTGGGACATTTTCTTTGTAATTAACATTGCAGGAAAAATGGATAAATCAAGGATTCAGGGGGAGAGTTCAGATTAGGACTCACAAGGTAAATTAAATTTAAATTTTAAATTGCATATTACTATTTTCAAGTGCAGGGAGAGAGGACACTATAAAAATAAGTGTCATACTCGTAAGACTTGAACGACGCAACCGATGGCAAAGGAGACACCAATGCCACAAGTTCGAAGGAACAAGGAGCACATCAAGTGCTTCGGGTGCGGAAGATTCGGTCACTACAAGAATCGGTGGCCGGAGAAAAAGAAGGTTAGTAAAATTAATAATTTTGAAAATTTATGTTTTAGAATACTTGATAATTTAGATAAATTGTGTATTAAAGCTAGGAAATTAGTTGATTGTTGTCAATTAATTAACCCAGTTAATAATTCAACTAATAAAAACTTAATTAATTCAGATTTAATTAGTTTAAATAATAATAATATTATTGAATAAAATGATCGAATTAATATAACCTTTGCTCAAATTAATCAAGAGCTTAATCAAATTTTTAGTTTAATTAACATAGATCTAGATCAAATCAAAAATAAAACCAACTTAGGACTTACTCAGAATAATCATAGCTTTGATCAAAATAATCAAAACTTATGACAAAATTATCAAACCCTAGATCTGATTAATTTAGATAATTCTGAATTAAGAAATTCTATTTTGAAAAATTCAACAATAAAAAATTCGAAATTAAATTTTAAAAATTCCAAATATAATTCTAATAATTCTATTTTTTAAAATTCTAATAATCTTATCTTGAAATATTCTAATAATTTTATTTTTAAAATTCTAATAATTCTAATTTTAAAAATTCTAATAATCTTATCTTGAAAAATTCTAACAATTCTAATAATTCTACTTTTAAAAAGTCTAATAATCTTATCTTGAAAAAGTCTAGTAATATTATTTTGAAAAACACTAATAATCCTATTAAATCTATTTTAAATAATTCAAAATATAACCTAATTAAAAATTCAAAATTAGATAATCAAACCAATAAAATTAGTTATAATAAAGTACCATTTGATTATACACAAATTAATAATTTATTAATCAAACCTTCAACTTTTAGAAATTCAACAAATAAATATGTAGACTTGGGTTACAAGTCTAAGTTAACTAAAAATCAAAACTCTAAAATTTGCAAACCGTATAAATAAAAGTCTACCTAAGAAACAAACCACTTCTTTGAATTGATTGAATATAACATGCTCATGCATACATATCATTTTAATTAATTATCATGGTTATTTTTGTCATGTCATACATAATAGTCTTAAATTAACTCTCATAGAACGGTTAGATAGGAAACGGTTAATTAACCTTGACAACATGGTATCAGGATGCAGTGAGATGATAGTACGTTAGGGAAATAAAATCTCATGTATCGGAGTTAGAAAGGAGTATATAGCTTGGTGCACTTGGCTAAGTGGAACTAGCAGAAGCTACCTCACCACATCCTAAACTAGTTAGACCATGATTTGACACAAAGTGAATTAAGTGTACAATTTCTTAAGATTGACATTGTCTAAGGAAGTGGTCGTTGTTTTGATCAAAGAAGACCTTTGTGCCTCGCCACGACCTAGAAGCCATCTTTTGAAATGTTCACTTAACTAACTAAAGGTTAAATCCGAATCTAACCCAAGGTTAATTAATTTCTAAGACATTAAACTTATCTAAGTAAAATTAAATTCATTTCACAATACCTATAAGGATAACTTGGTTATTCATGTAGAATGGGTGAGATGGTAAGGACAACAAATTGAAAATATATATATATATATATATTCTTAAAACTATTTTTATTGGTTGTCATGATTGTTGTGTGTAATTATACGTAGTGTTTAAAATAACTATGTTTCATAAAATGATGGTTAATTGACCAATACTGAACTTCTAAATCCTTAGGTCAACTTTAGACACCTATATCATCTAGACACTTAGGTAAGCCTTCCTTGTGGCCAATAAGGATGTCCTAAGAGTTTGTCAGACAAAGGCAGAGACCCTCTAGATAAGCTTTCCATGTCGCTAACAAGGATGTCAGGTTTAGAGGGAAGTCCTAATTGGATAATCATTATTTTTAGAAGTTGTTAAAATATTATTATTATTTTAAAAAAATTATGCCAAGGGGGAGAGAAGACTTAAGTTAGACAAACTTAGTATCTCTAGCTACCTCTAGTTTGGCATAAAACCTAATAGACATGAGCCTTTAATATCTTGTAAATGTATCTTTAATTCCTTTAAAAAAAATCTTTCTCAAAATTCTATAACAATGTTAAAGGTTCGATGATCACATCCTAACCTAGGATATACATTGTTGGTGCAGGATCTAGAAACCTAAGCTCATAAATGTTAAAGGGAATTGAACATGTTAAGTCAAATTGATTTGAATGTTTTAAAATTCTATTTTTGGTAAAAGTAAAGGACTCACGCTTGAAAATATTGTTCAAACATTAACCCTAAAAATGCACCCCTTATAAAGTTATTTTTGATATATGGCAAAGGGAGAGAGAGGTTAAAGTTAAGAGGTTAACTATTTTTTTCAAAAAGTATTTGTTTTTCAAAACTCACCTAGGGTTAAGGGGGAGGTTTTGAAAAATACTTGTTTAATGCTTACTGCTTATTTTCTCTTAACTTTAAATTGGTTTTCCATAAATCAAAAAGGGAAAGATTGTTGGTGCAGGGGCACTAGATAATCGAACCTAGGGTTTTGATAATGGCAAAGATTTAAAGTTAAGCTATTTTGTTATCTCATATGCTATGCTAAGTGAGCAGGTATTGTATTAGACTTTGCTAAGGTCAACGACACCAAGAAAATCTCTGGATGAGAAACCTTGGTGGTCAATGAGACCAGGAGAATCTTGAGACGAGAAACCTCAGTGGTCGGGTGACGCCAGGAGAATCTCAGAAGGAGAAACCTCGGTGGTCGAGTGACGCCAGGAGAATCTCAAAAGGAAAAACCTCGGTGGTCAAGTAACCAAAAGCTAAGTGATAGGTCATGAGGGCGAAAGGTAAGCTCCGGGTGTGGAGCGATGGTAAGGACGCATCCTCGGTAAGAGGATAATCCTAGGCGTCGATCCGACCAAGGCTTCTGGAGGAATATCGAAGTCGAGATCGGACAGTCAAAGGACTGTCACACTTCATGGCATTATGCATCTCTTGTGCTAACCTTGTGTTGCAGGTGTCAAGCTGAATTCTCAAGTGTAGTAGTTGACTGGAGGCATTCGACTGCCAAAAGGATCAGTCGACTAATGTCGATGAATCAACCCAATGCACAAGGTCAAAGAGTTATCGATCAATGTCGCCACCTCAAGATAAGATAAGTTGCCACCTCAAGATAAGATCCACGAGTTTTGGATCCATAATTGGATTTACTCCAAGGGACAAATCTATAAAAGGAGGGGAGGATACAAACCCTAACCATCAATGAACTCCTAAGTGCGCTTGATCTCCGACCGTAATTCTACATACTACAATGCTACTCTGACCATGCATCCTCTACAATTCAGTTGTCGGTGCCTTGCTTATTTATTACTTATTATTTGCTAAGAGGAGAGGTAGGTTTGTTACCTCTTCCTCTACATCATTATTATAATCAGTTGTCTCTTACCTCCAACGAGGAAGAGATATTTAGTGTTTTGCGCTTTGGAAGCGATCAAGGATCGTAGGGCCTTGGATTAGCAGTCGGTGGGCTGTGAACCAAGTAAAAAATTCTTGTGTCTCTTGTTGTGTGTTTCCGCTGCATACTTTGTTTTAATTGACAAAAATGAAAGGTTTTTCGAATGCTATTCACCCCCTCTAGCATTTTCTCGATCCTATAAATTGATCTAGTACATAATTAGTCATGATTCATCTGGTTGGACTAGTACTTTGGAATTCATAGGTAACTCCCAATTAGCATTTTAGTTAATAGAGATGCTCGAATTGTGTAAGCCCATTTGAAAAAATCTAAATCCCAATGAGCATGAGAGAAACAATATCTCTTTCATTGTAAAAAGAAATAGTTGTCGTGGGTGGAAATGGGGTGGTGCCCCTTTGAGACGAAGTTAGGTTATTGGGGAAACTCCTACCAATTGAGGCATAGATCGTGTTGAGATTCAACATTTGTTGTTGTTGAATCTACCAAAGCAGAGGCATAGACCAATTGAGTCAACTCGAAATTCCTACCAAGTTTTGATACCCATCACTACCTCGATCATTTGTTGTTGTTGAATCTGCCAAAGCAGAGCAACGCATATTATCATGGTAGGGTGCGGAGGGACAATCTTAGTCCCACCTATCAAAGCTTGGGTGTGAATAAGATCAATTAGATTGAGTGAAACTAGTTAACTCAATTGGATCGGGTAAAACTATAGGCATATTTCAATGGTTGGAAAGATAGGATAAGATCACATTTACACAAAATCTTAGGTGATTTAGCCAAAGCTAACTCAAGTTCTTTTGTAAATGTGGATCTTGATCCTATAAACTATTGGTGCAATCGGCCCAGGTCACGATTGACCAGGACTCGAGTTTGGCTCGAGTGATGTGTTGATGTGTTTTGATGTTTCGACAAAAACATATGACAATATAATTGTCAAGGAAAAGTCCAAGCATGGGTCTTGGCAAATGGAAAGTCCAACATGAGTTGGCAAGGAAAGTCCAAGCATGGTCTTGGCATGGAAAGTCTAACATGGGTTAGCATTTGAAGTCCAAGGGGTTTAATATTGGCGGCGTAAAGTCCAAGCGGTAGTCTTGGCAGCACAAGTCCAATGGTTGGCGGCGTAAAGTCCAAGCGGAGTCTTAGCGGCGTAAGTCCAATGTGCCTTGGCGGTGTAGACACCGTTAGCATGACATAGCTGACGGAAGCACCTGAAGGCTAGCGCGATGGATGAATAAGTCATGGATGACTTGGAGGGATCCGAGAGGCGTGAGGCTGATGGAGGTGGCTAGAAGGCTTAGGTCTAGGCTAAGGGTGGTCTAGCAAGTATGGGGGAACCATACTTGAGTTAAAACCTCATGTTTGAGGTGTGCCAGTCGACTGGTGTCATGTGGCAGTCGACTGGACCGAGTCAACTAGGGTTTGACTGTGGGTTATGGCCTAGCAGTCGACTGCCATAGGTTGGCAGTCGACTGATGGATCGAGCAGTCGACTGATCGTGTGATCAGTCGACTGGTGCTCGAGAATTCGGCCACAGAATGGAGTCGAGACTCGACTGGTCGAGTGAGGACTCCATCAGTCGACTGATGGTCACAATCAGTCGACTGATGGCAGTTCCGTTGGACTTATCCAACGTGGAACTAGCCGTTGTCTCACGACAACAGTGGCATCAGTCGACTGATAGACTTTTTCCAGCATAGGTTGAAGCTATATATGGAGCTCGTGGTGGAGAAAAAAGTAATCGGTTCTTGAGGGCTATTGGGGCGATTTGTTGGTGCAAATCAGGTCTCCAAGTGCAAGCAAGCAACCAAGCATTCAAGCAATCAAAACAAGTGTTGTAAAGTCTTTTCTTTACTTGTATTTCATATTTACATTGTATATTGCTTGTATTTCATTCTTACTGTTGTAAGATTTATTGTAAGGGGTTTCTCCGCCTCCGACTTGTGTCGAGAAGGAGTGTTTATCATTAGTGAGTGCGTGTGCATCACTAGGGCTCTTTAGAGCTCGATCCGTGGAGTAGGAACCGTGCAGTTCCGAACCACGTTATATCATTGTGTTAGCTTGTTGTCTATTTCGTTATTGCTTTTATCATTATATATATTCCGCTGCACTAACGAAATTGTAGACACAAACGAGATCGAATTACATCTTCGCTATTCACCCCCCCCCCCCTCTAGCCATTCCAAGGGTCCTAACAAGTGGTATCAGAGCCCGGGGCTCTTCTACGGATTAACAACCGGGAGCTAAGGCAAAAGGCTAGAGAGTGAAGATGGAATTCCAAGACAAGCTTGGATGGGAAATCAACACTCCACCTCCATATGATCCAGAAGATTTTCTGGCATGGAGAGCAAGAATGGAAACATTCTTGATGATGAACATAGAGGATTGGTTCATCCTCATTGAAGGTCTTGAGCCCCCTAGGGATAAGAAGGGGAATGTCCTAAAATTGAAAAAGTGGACCCAAGAGCAACGCCAAAAGCTCAAGACCGAAGTTAAGGTAATGAAACTTTTGGAAGATTTAATCCCTAATGATGTTTTGTGCAAGCTAGGGGATTACATGTATGCTAAGGAGCTATGGAGAAAATTGGCAAGATACCATGAGGAGAGTTCATCCTCAAGTGAAAGTGAGGAATCGGAAGTTGAGATGGAGTCAACTTCCGAATCGGAGAAAGAAGAATTAGAAGAGGTGGAAGAAGCATCTATTCCTAGGATTGAGGAAGAGAGACCATCCTCTACACTGGAGCAACCTCAAGAAGAGCTTTCAACATCCGATCAAGATGAGGAAGCTCAAAATTCAACTCCGGCACCTACCACCACCCTAGGTAACTCAAACACTTTATTTTCAAATAAAAATCATATTATGTGCTTTGAGTGTAGGGAGTATGGGCATTACAAGAGCAAATGTCCAAAGAGGATCAAGAAACCTCCTCCGGCGCCTAAAAGTCAACAAAAGTCAACGGACGCCGATTCTCCAAGACAAAAGAGCAAGGAGCATGTCATTTACTTCAAATGTCGACTACCGGGTCATTACCGGAGTCAATGCCCAAAGAAGAAGAAGAAGGGGCAAAGGGGAGCATCACAAGTAGGGGGAGCCACTAAGGCAAACCTTAAGGTATATTTAAATAATGCTCCGTCTAATTTAAATATTAAGAAGCATGCTAGAACTAATTTTAGCAATTTTGTTATGTATCATAAAGAGCATGCTAGAAGTAACAAACATATTTGTTTAGGAGCTAAGAATGTTCACCTTAAGAATAAGGAGAAATTTGGGACTAATGTCCCTAAAAATATATTACCTAAGGAAAGCATTAAGAAAATAGGAGAACATCTAGGCTTTGATGCTAAGGAACCTAGACATATGCCTAGAAATAGAAATATCTCAAGAGAAAATGAAAAATCAAAAATTGAGATATTAGAAAAGGAAAATCAAGCCTTGAGGTCAAGGCTTGAAAAACTTGAAAAGACCCTCAACATTATGCAAAATCAAAGGCAAGGGTCAATTGGTCAAACTTTTAGGTCAAATAATCCAAGTCAACAAGTAGGATCTAAAAGACAAAAGTCAACCAAAGGCAAGAAGGGTTTGGGTCAAAAACCTAAGCCTAAGGCGGCTTACCATAGTGTTCCATTTGACTATAGAACACTAACTAGGTCTAGGAAGACCAAGGTCAATGGGAAAGTCATTCCTAGAGTTGACCAAGGTTTGTGCCTAATGGCCAAGGTTTCGAAGAAACCTAGGATGGCCACTAATAAGGTTGTTAGGGAGGCAATCCCTAAGGTTAACCTAGGCAAGACCAAAATGACCAAGGCTAATAAGCCTAGGAGGGTCATTAGGAAGGTATCTAGGGAGGTTATCCCTAAGGAATATCTAATTAACCCTAGGAGCTCAAATCGATTTTGGGTTCCTAAGAGCGTGATTGATTCACGCTAAGATGGGTTTAGGGTGTGCCAACCTTGATTGGATGGGTAGTTAACTCAACCATATAAAGGTGACACTTTAGGTTACTTTCAAGGTTATGGTTACCTTGGAAATATCCTTGAGCCTTAATTTTAAAGAAGTTTAGGTTGTGTCAATATATATCTTGAAAACATGAAAATTAATAAAATTGACACGATCTAGATTTAGAGGTCATAGTGTGTACCTTTGATTATTGGCACACTTTGGAAGGTCATGTATCAAGAAATGTGTGGTTAAGATGTAAAAGTAACATCTAGAGTGATACTCAAGTGCCACACAACTTGATGTCTTGTATTCACCATGCTTCATATGTTTTACCATATGTTTGCATGGAAGGAATGTCTAGGATAGATTACATCTCACAAAACAAGTCTTTTACCTTGATTGTGTATTTCAACACTTAGAAAGGGTGAGATGTTAGGTTTTGGAAATCATTGAATGTTAATGTTTGCAAAAATGAAATAAAACATTAAAATACATTAACAAATACATGAATAAAAGTATAACATCAATACATTCGATATACAAGATCTAACGTGATAAAATGGAATAATTAATATGACGAAATCGAGATTTTCTGATTTTCAGAACTGGAAATCAGATATCGATCGGCCCGATAACCTTTGTAGCGATACGATACGGCCATCACGAAAGTGCTAGCTCCATGACTCGACGATCGAACATCGCCGATCGATGAGGTCCATCAGGTGATGGTATTCACCGAGGCCGAAGGCCATCATCGAAAGTGCTCGACGAGCGTCGAGTGATGTTCACATCACCGATCGTGATGGGGAACATATCGATCGATGATGCTCAGAGCACGCGTTACGAAGGTTGTGATCGATTGCCGAGCCGGATCAGTCGACTATCGGCTCGGTAAACCCGATAATAAACCGCCATCAGTCGACTGATGCTCCACATCAGTCGACTGAATCGCGTTTTTAAAACGCAAACCACTAGGGTTCGGCGTCTTCATGCGACGAACTCTTTCTTCTTCCTTCGGTCTCCGATCGCCATCTCCCTTTCCGACCAACTCTTCCGGCCGTGCCAACCTTCCAAAGTCCTAGGTTTGATAAACAAGCCTCTCCTCTTCCATCTTTGACCTATCTTGGAGCCCTAGTTCGTGCGATTTAGGGTTTATCTCTCTTGTTCCGTTTAGGGTTCCGGCGTCTGAAACTTTCCGGCGATCCTCAGCAACATTTGAGTCTTCCCTCCGGCACACACATTCAAATGGCGCCTAAGTAACATTTTTTCTTTCCGAGCCCTAATTTTCATTTCCATTACAATTAAGGTTTATCTAATTGTGTATTGTTGCCATTGCATGTCATATCATTACATATACTTCGTTCAGTTACGTATTGCTATGTCGGAATCAAGAAGGTTACCTTCTCGGTGGGTTGAGGCTTGTTGGTTAGGTACATCGATAGGAACTTTTTCAATAGGCATTGTAGTGACGTTATGGAATTAATTGCATACTACAATCTGATGAAAATCGTCTTGTGCACGCATCCAATTAATGATGACCTTATTAAGAAATTCTATCAAAACCTTAAAAAGGTGGATGACAGCCCTACATACACTACTCGCGTTGCAAAACACGAGTTAGAGTTCACTCTGCGACATCGCAGAGTTTCTCGAGTGTAGGCCTTCAGATAACACCTTTATCTTTTACCCTACCATGGACTTTCCTCTACCTGAGCCTTTTGATCATATCTCTATGGAGTCCATGCATAAGCATATCTTTGGTTATCCTCGTCCCACCGCCTGTAATCTATTTCCTATCACCGAAGTTATACAGACCGACAATGTCCTCTACAAGGTCATTGTTGGGTGTTTTCACCATTGTCACTGGTCCGCCAAGATTCGCCTCCCATCTCTTTCTTCTATATGCCATGTCATCGCTAGACATAAACTTTGCATTGAACATTTTCCATCATTGTGCACTTCACTTCGCATAAGGGAAAGTGCATATGCCATTTGGTCATATCATCACAAAGATGGCTCGACCGAGGCCAACATCCATAGGGGCTCTTCGACACATCGGAAGTGTACGATCAGATATCGTCAGAACTTCTCATTAGCAAAGCTACGGATGGGCGCTGGACAGATGGAGTTGGCGCCACGACCACCACCCAGGGCACAGACAGCCTCCTCCACCCAGAGAGGCGACAGAGGACCATGAGGATGCAGAGACCACTGATGAGGATGACCAGATGCCGCAGAACATCACGTGGGTCCATCGATCGCCGTGGTACCGAGTCCGATTCAGGACTATCGCGTCGGTGGACTCTAGGTCATCGAGAGATCGGCAGCGAGCATCCTTCAAGACATCCTCGATAGGATGGAGGAGTCCCAGGGCCGCATAGAGCAAAGATCACCGATATGCTAGAGATGATGGGCCTCGACTCGAGTCAAGAACCTCCTCCACCGCCACCTCCCGCTGACGATTAGAGGATATTAGATTTTTTTGTGGTTGTCAATTTTTGTAGTGAGATTGAGCATAGCCAATCTCCATTTTGAATGTAAAAGACAAATTTTAAGTTAAATGAAATCTTGTTTCTGAAAAATCTTGTGTGTATGAATGAATATTTGTATAATTGTATTGCTATCATATACCATGTCATGACATTGTTTAGGGTTACCTTAGATGTCATGTGTTCTTAGATTTCATATTATGCCATGACATCATGATTATGAGCATGTGTTTATCTATATCATCTCTAATGCCATAATCGCTCATGCATTTAAGATATTTTGATTAAAATTGATTTAAGGACTATGACATGACTTGGAGTCCCATTTATAAGGGAATCAAGTAAGGTTGCTTTAGAAAAATACATGCAACCATAGTTTAGAGAGAATAAAACCCACATCTCACATCTAATTGACATGTATGTGTATTTATACACCATAGATGCATGTGAGATGCTAGGATATGAGTTAAGTTCAAGGTGCATAGTTTTTGCATCTAGATGAACTAAAACTCATCCAATTCCATTGTGGATCATTGGGAGAGCTTGTGTACAAGTCACGTACATAGAGCCCAAGGAATATGATCCAAGATAAGGTTTTGAAAACATTTTAAAATCATTTTGAAAAACCTTGGTGAAGTCTATCTTTTGATAGCAATCACCATTGATGAAGTTGATACAAAGTAGGGCCAAAACATTGAAAATTTCAATGGTTTTGAACTTTGTACCAATTTCACTATTTAATGGGTAAATTAATTTTCAAACATTTTTCACCCATTGTATTAGTCATAAGTATTATACGTATCAAATTTCGTGATTTTTCGATATACGTATAATTAGTTATGATTTTTCAAAACTCATTTCTGATAACTGAAAATCGGGATTAAGATCACGATCGCTACTGGTGGCGATCGATGTGAGGTTCCAATGATCGATTTCTGAATCACTCGATCGTAGTTGATTTCGGGTAAACAAGGTTGTTTAACCCGATTTCAGCTACGGTTATGGTCCCTAATCACTCCTAACCCTAGGATATGCTTTGGGAAGCATTATAAAGGGTATAAATCCATTGGATATGGATTAGGAGAAGTATTTTGGGTGTGTATCAATTTTAAGGTGTTGGAAAGTTCAATGTTGAATTTCTAACCTTAATTTTGATGGTTTAGAGTTCCTATTGGCTTAGGGACTTCCCAAGGACATTGTTGGTGCAATGGTCAAGGGGGAGCAAGCCTTTAGGGGAAGGAATTCATCATGGGATGATGAATGGTATTTTTTCCTTATGGAAAGGAACAATGAGTTTTTGTGATATCCAATTTGAAAATTGGGAGAGTGAATAGGATTGCCTCTCTTGAGTGATATGGGACTTATCACTAGGAAGATGGTAGACATCCTAGATATTTTTAGACCAAGGGGGAGATTGTAAGATCTCATTGGGACATGAGACATTGACCTCCTTAGAGAGAAGACCTTTTTTATGTTAGTCAAAAAGGGGGAGAATGTTTGGGGAGAACATTTGGAGAGTATTTACCAAATGTTGGAAAATTTGTAAGGAATTTGAGTTAGTGTCCTAACTCAATAATTTGTTTGGTTTTTGTCAAACATCAAAAAGGGGGAGATTATTGGTGCAATCGGCCCAGGTCACGATGACACCGGTGACTCGAGTTTGGCTCGAGTGATGTGTTGATGTGTTTTGATGTTTCGACAAAAACATATGACAATATAATTGTCAAGGAAAAGTCCAAGCATGGGTCTTGGCAAATGGAAAGTCCAACATGAGTTGGTAAGGAAAGTCCAAGCATGGTCTTGGCATGGAAAGTCTAACATGGGTTAGCATTTGAAGTCCAAGGGGTTTAATATTGGCGGCGTAAAGTCCAAGTGGTAGTCTTGGCAGCACAAGTCCAATGGTTGGCGGCGTAAAGTCCAAGCGGAGTCTTGGCGGCGTAAGTCCAATGTGCCTTGGCGGTGTAGACACCGTTAGCATGACATAGCCGACGAAAGCACCTGAAGGCTAGCGCGATGGATGAATAAGTCATGGATGACTTGGAGGGATCCGAGAGGCGTGAGGCTGATGGAGGTGGCTAGAAGGCTTAGGTCTAGGCTAAGGGTGGTCTAGCAAGTATGGGGGAACCATACTTGAGTTAAAACCTCATGTTTGGTGTCATGTGGCGACCGGACCGAGTCAACTAGGGTTTGATGCGGTTATGACCTAGCGCCGACGCCATAGGTTGGCGCCGATCGATGGATCGAGCGACATCGATCGCGGTGATCGACCGGTGCTCGAGAATTCGCCACGTATCGGAGTCGAGACTCGACCGGTCAGTGAGGACTCCATCGCCGATCGATGGTCACAATCCCGACCGATGGCGCTTTATTGGACTTATCCAACGTGGAACTAGCCGTTGTCTCACGACAACAGTGGTATCAGTCGACTGATGGTCCCGATCAGTCGACTGATAGACTTTTTCCAGCACAGGTTGAAGCTATATATGGAGCTTGTGGTGGAGAAAAAAGTAATCGGTTCTTGAGGGCTATTAGGGCGATTTTTTGGTGCAAATCAGGTCTCCAAGTGCAAGCAAGCAACCAAGCATTCAAGCAATCAAAACAAGTGTTGTAAAGTCTTTTCTTTACTTGTATTTCATATTTACATTGTATATTGCTTGTATTTCATTCTTACTGTTGTAAGATTTATTGTAAGGGGTTTCTCCGCCTCCGACTTGTGTCGAGAAGGAGTGTTTATCATTAGTGAGTGCGTGTGCATCACTAGGGCTCTTTAGAGCTCGATCCGTGGAGTAGGAACTGTGCGGTTCCGAACCACGTTATATCATTGTGTTAGCTTGTTGTCTATTTCGTTATTGCTTTTATCATTATATATATTCCGCTGCGCTAACGAAATTGTAAACACAAACGAGATCGAATTACATCTTCGCTATTCACCCCCCTCTAGCCATTCCAAGGGTCCTAACATAAACAAGAGTTGCATAGAGATGTAATTGGTAATTAGTTACCTACCGATCATACTAAGTCTTGGGTGATTTAGCCAAAGCTAACTCAAGGCATAGTATGATGTGGATCTTGTCCTACGAGAATTATAGCTAGTTTGTATGAATCTAGTAGTGTGGTTTGACCACATCCATGACTCGATTCTACAAAAGTCTTATAATTCAATGGGAGCATCATTTAATTAAAGGCTTAATTAAATGATAAATAGAATATGATATTTACTTTCTGCATTATTTATGTTGTAGATTGTCATGTCGTCAAACACGACACTCTCTCCCTGCGTTCTATCCTTGAGAAGGACAATCTCAATGGAGCTAATTTTCTGGACTAGTATAGGAATCTGAGAATCGTTCTCAAAAAAGAAAGAAAATTGTATGTCCTGGAGCATCCCATTGTGGAAGCACCTCCTGCCACTGCCACGTGAGCTGACCGAGATGCTTACAAGAAGCATCAAGATTATGCATTAGATGTGTCATGCCTCTTGCTCGCGACCATGAACTCTGAGCTTCATAAGCAACACGAGTTGATGAATGCTTTTGATATGGTTGAACATCTTCGTCAACTGTATCAATGACAAGCAAGGCACGAGAGATACGAGATCTCTAAGGCACTATTTCAGTGCAAGATGCAAGATGGGACTCTCGTAGGTCCATATGTACTCAAGATGATTGGATACATAGAAAACCTACAGAAGTTGGGATTCCCACTTGGTCAAGAACTGGCCACTGACTTGATCTTGCAATCCTTGCTAAAAAGTTACAATCAATTTGTCATGAATTACAACATGAATGAAATTGATAAGTCACTGCCTGAGATGCTTAGCATGTTGAGAACTGCTGAGCTCAACCTTAAGAAGGCAAAGCCCGACTCCATTTTGATGGTGCAAAAGAAGAAAGGCAAGGGCAAGCCTAAAGTGTTAGTTATAGCCCTAGAACCAATCATGTGATGGTTGAATAGGGAACATTTTGTATCATATTCTATAAAGGCAAAGGATTGGTTATTATATTTACGTCTAGCTTGTGCCAGCTAAATTAAATATAATAATGCCCTAAAAAAGTAGGTTCTTATCTACAGCACATCAATTGGCAGAATTGATTATGAGAGGCTGTAGAGAACACTTTCCTAAAATGTTCCTAGTCAAGTATTAATATGCAAGGGCAATATTAATACATAAAGACTAGCATGTAGGTCAATTGATAACTTGATCTCACAAGTCATGGATATATGATATCAAGTTGACACATGGGTATATATTAGAGAATATATACTGAACTGACCCGCCATGAGAAAGTTTCATGGATCGTCATATGAGTGTCATAAACTTTCTCATGTGACTATTGGTATGAATAGTCCTCAAACCTGAAGTCACTACGGTTCCCTACATAAGGAGTTATGTACTTTGGTATCGTCAAACATCACCCGTAACAGGGTGGACCATAAAGGCGATTACTGGGTATATAACAAATTATGCGGAGAGATGTGAGTGATGTAGATGGGATCTATCCCTCCCATATGACGGGAGTGATATCTGTGGGCCCCTTGATTGAGTAGAACTACTAAAACGCATGGCCATGCTCGAATGAGTCAATATGAGATATTGAGCTCATTTGTTTGAGTTAGTTTACTCAGGGATCAAGAAACACATAGATTGATTGAGGATGACACGGTCTATGCCTCATTGGTCAATCTGATATCAAGGATAGAAGGACACGGTCATACATTATAGTAGTCACGGAAAGGTTAGTCGGATCTTGACTTATTTCGTAACTTGGGTAGCAATGATGTATTGCTAGATGTCGCTCATTGCTTGTGTATCTAAAAGAGTTTAGATCCACTGCCAACGTTATGAGAGTCTATAGGGTCACACACAAAGATCATGATGATTAGAAGAATTAGTGCATTCTAGTTTGACTAGAATAATTTGGGAATAAGATTAAGTACAAAATGGTTTTTGGACTTTAAGCTTAATGAGAATTTTAGCTTATTGATTTAATGAGATTAATTCAATATGCTAAGCTTATTAATTTAATAAGATTAAATAAATATGTTATCATGATAGCCTAAGCTTAATTGATTTAATAAGATTAATTCAATATGTTACCTTATTGATTTAATGAGATTAATTCAATATGATAACATAAGCTTATTGAATTAATAAGATTAATTCAACATGCATGAATGCCACATAAGCATGCCACCTAAGCATGCCACGTAAGCATGCCACCTAAGCTTGATGAGGTGGAAGGAGACAAAGGGTTTTGACCTTTGGAATTTCTCCACATGTGGCCGGCCAAACAAGGATTATTTTTCAATGCAATTGATTGCATTGAATGTGATAGGAGGTGAAAGATTTTTTCAATCCTATAAAACACTCCATGGGGTGGGCGGCCAATGTGGGGGAAGCTTGAGGCTTGGAGAGAGCTTGGTGGTGAGAGGCTTTGGTTGTGTGGCTTTTGTGAGTGTAGGCTAGCAAGAAGAGTGGTCTTCTTCTTCCTTTCTCTTTTTCCCTACCTTCTTCTCCTTTAGGGACTTCTCTAGCAAGAAGTAAAGGAGAGCTCTTCTAGTTTCTTTTGTGAGACAAGAGCTTGCTCGTGTGGATACATATAGAGGCATGGACAATTGAACGTGCTAAAAGATCCAACAAACCCAAGGAGAAGTGGGATTAAAAAGGGCACGCAACAAAGGTAATATTCTCCTATAAGATAGGTTTTTCTTTTAGAGAAATTTATTTTTTTTGTACGAGGTTTTCTTTCGCAAGGATCACTTGGAAGGGATCCTATTTTTTTCCGTTGCGTATATGCTATTTTGCATAAAATAATCCCTACAATGGTATCAGAGCCACTTGCGAAAGATCGTATAAAAAAAATAGGTTTTCTCTATTTTATATATGATATAGAAGTAGGATAAATTTTATTATGAGTTGATAATTGCATTAGTAATTTTTCAAACATAATAAAATATCCGATGTCTTTTAAAAGTTAAAATTGACATGGTGCATGGTTATGGCCTAGTCCCAAAAAGTTTATGAATGTGTGTGTTGTAATTCTTAATACGGCCTGCGTGTCGTGCCTTTCTCCTAAAATTCTTGTTGTAAAATTAGTTTTAGACTCGAATGTAACTCGAGTATTTCTCCTTTTATAATATACAAAATAAAGATGGAGGGTCCATTGGAAGATGACGTTACAAGAAGGAAGTCAACAACACAAGACAACCAAAAGGAAGCACTTGGGAGAAGATGCTATCCCTAGGTTGACCAATCAATCTTTTCATTGGCTTGAGAAGATTGTAGAATAAGGGCCATAACCATGACACGCTTAGTTTAATATGTATGTGATGCATGTTAATTTAGCTTATATGTGATGTATGCTAATATGTATGTGATGCATGTTTAAGTTTATTTCTTAATAAGTCAAAAACGATATGCCTACCAAAGTTTGGTACTCACTACTTCCTCGATCATTTGTTGTTGGGTTTGCCAAAGCAAAGCAATGCATTTTATCTTGGAAGAGTGCGAGTGGACAATCGTGATGTCCCGCTATCAAACTTGGTTAAGGCTTAATTAAGTTTTTCTTAATTAATTAAGAAAGTAGAGGCATATATTAGCTTTGAAAATAAGTTTTAAAAATTAGTTTTGTGTGATTTTCGAACATCAGCTTTGTCTTAGAAAGTGGTCGTTGCTCCGATATCAAAGAAGGCCTCTGTGCCTCGCCACGACCTGGAAGCTGGTTTAGGAATAAACACTAAACTAATCTAAACTTAACCAAAGCTATTAAAGAGTTACATCAGATGTAATTGGCAAAAGATTGCCTACCTAATCATACTACGTCTTGGGCGATTAGCCAAAGCTAACTCAAGACGAAGTATGATGTGGATCTTTATCCCATATAAATTTATAGCTAAATAGAAGCTAATGATGTAAGCAAAATGTGTTTGCCTACATCAATGATTAGCTCATATCAAAGCTATGAGATTTTAGTGGGAGCCTCATTTAATTAAAGGCCTAATTAAATGACTTAGGTATGATACTTAATTTTGCATTTTAATGTTGTAGATCACCATGTCATCTAACACGACACACTCCCTCAACTTGCGATCTGTCCTTGAGAAAGACAAGCTCAATGGAGCTAACTTTCTAGACTGGTATAGGAACTTGAGGATTATCCTCAAGCAAGAACGTAAATTGTATGTTCTAGAGCAGTCTATCCCTAAAACACCCGCCCCTGCAACCACTCGTACTGAAAAGGATGCTTATAAGAAGCATCAAGATGACGCATTAGATGTGTCATGTCTTATGCTTGCCACCATGAACTCTGAGCTTCAGAAGCAACATGAGAACATGGATGCCTATGGTATGGTTGAGCATTTGAAACAACTATATCAAGGACAAGCTAGGCACAAGCATTTTGAAGTGTCTAAGGCTCTTTTTGCATGCAAGATGCAAGAAGGAACTCACGTACTTAAAATGATAGGGTACGTTGAGAACCTTGAAAGACTAGGTTTTCCACTGAGCCAAGAATTGGCAACCGATGTTATCCTGCAATCATCTTTAAGCATATAATCAATTCGTCATGAATTATAACATGAATGAAATTGTTAAGCCTTTGCCTGAGATTCTCAGCATGTTAAGAACTGCTGAACCGAATCTCAAGAAGAAAGTTAGTAACGTACTAATGGTCAAGAAGGGCAAAGGTAAGCGCAAAGGCAAGGGTAAGATCCAAGCCAAAGGCAAGGACAATTCATCCACTTCAAAGGGTAAAGGTAAAGTACCTAAGGAAGGGGACTGTTTCCATTGCGGTGAGACTGGACACTGGAAGCGGAACTGTAAAGTCTACCTTAAGGAAGTAAAGAAGAAAAGAAGTGGGACTTCTGCCTCAGGTATACACGTTATAGAAGTTAATCTATCTATTTCTTCTACATGGGTATTAGATACCGGATGTGCATCTCACATTTGTACTAATGTGCAGGGACTGAGAAATAGTAGACTAATGGCAAAGGGCGAAGTGGACCTACGAGTAGGCAATGGCGCAAAAGTTGCTACTGTAGCTGTAGGAACATATTCTTTGTCTTTGCCCACTGGGCTTATCTTAGAACTAGAGGAGTTCTTTCATGTACCTGCATTAACGAAGAATATAATTTCTGTATCTTGTTTAGACAAGAAAAACTTTTCTTTTATAATAAAGGACAAATGTTGTTCCATTTATTTGAATGAAATGTTCTATTGTAATGCACCACTTATGAATGGTCTCTATGTTCTAGATTTAGAAAACTCAATTTATAACGTAAATACCAAACGGTTCAAATCGAATAATTTGAACTAAACATATCTCTGACACTGTCGCCTAGGTCACATAAATGAAAAATGCATATCCCAACTCCATAAAGATGGATTATTGGACTCATTTGATTTTGAATCATATGAGGTATGCGAATCTTGTCTTTTAGGAAAGATGACTAAAACTCCATTTAGTGGACATGGCGAGAGAGCGACGGACTTGTTAGGACTCATACATACTGATGTATGTGTCCCTTTCAATGTGGAAGCCAGAGGAGGATATAGTACTTTATTACTTTCACTGATGATATGAGTAGATTTGGCTACTTATATTTGATGAGACATAAGTCAGAATCCTTTGAAAAGTTCAAAGAATTCAAGAATGAAGTACAAAACCAACTTGGTAAGTGTATTAAGCTACTTCGATCAGATCGAGGTGGTGAATACCTTAGTCAAGAGTTTCGTGATCACCTGGCTGAGTGTGGGATAATATCCCAACTCACTCCACCTGGAACACCACAATGGAATAGTGTATCTGAGAGGAGAAATTGTACTCTATTAGATATGGTATGATCAATGATGAGCCAGACTGATCTACCTACTTCCTTTTGGGGTTTAGCTCTAGAGACAGCTGCTTTCACACTTAATCGCGTCCCATCAAAAGCCGTAGAAAAGACACCATATACGTTATGGACTGGGAAGAGTCCCAAAATATCTTTTATAAAGATTTGGGGTTGTGAAGCTTATGTTAGACGTCAAGTCTCAGATAAACTAGGACCCAAATCAGATAAGTGTTATTTTGTAGGATATCCCAAGGAAACTAAGGGATATTACTTTTACAATCCCACACTTGGCAAGGTGTTTGTTGCCAGAAATGCTGTCTTTCTAGAAAGAGAATTTATTTCTAGAAAAACTAGTGGGAGTAAAATTCATCTTGAAGAAATTCAAGATGAAGATAATACTAAGGCTTCGATGGAAAATGAACAGGCACCACAAAGTGTTGTGGATGAGGAAATTGTTGCCCAAAGAGTTGTGGAGCAAACACCTATTCAAGTATACTAACCTCTTCGTAGATCTGATAGGATCCGTCGTCAACCCGAGAGATATTCTTTTCTCTTGACTAACAACGGTGATGTATTGCTTGTCGATCTTGACGAGCCTACATCCTATCAAGAAGCTATGATGAGCCCAGATTCCGAGAAATGGCTAGAGGCCATGAGATCCGAAATGGAATCCATGTACACTAACCAAGTATGGAATTTGGTTGATCCACCTGAAGGGGTAAAACCCATTGGGTGTAAGTGGTTCTTTAAAGTAAAGACTGATATGGATGGTAATAAGCATACCTATAAAGGTAGATTGGTGGCTAAAGGATTCAAACAAATTCATGGTATTGACTATGATGAAACCTTTTCACCAGTTGCGATGCTTAAATTCATTCGGATCATACTTGCTATTGCAGCCTACCATGATTATGAGATCTGGCAGATGGATGTCAAAACTGCTTTTCTGAATGAAAAGCTACTCGAGGATGTGTACATGACACAGCCTGAGGGTTTTGAAGATCCAAAGCATCCTGGAAAGGTATGCAAACTGCAAAGGTCCATTTATAGACTAAAGCAAGCCTCTCGAAGCTGGAATCTTCGATTCGATGATGCAATCAAGGAGTTTGGTTTCATCAAGAATGAAGATGAACCTTGTGTCTACAAGAGAAATAGTGGGAGCACAGTTGTATTTCTTATCTTGTATGTAGATGACATACTTCTCATCGGAAATGATATTCCCTCACTCCAGTCTGTGAAGATGTGGTTAGGGAATTGTTTCTCGATGAAAGACTTAGGTGAAGCTGCCTATATTCTAGGCATCAAGATCTATAGAGATAGATCTAAAAGATTACTTGGCCTAAGTCAGAGTACATACATTGATAAAGTGCTAGATCGTTTTGCTATGCAAAATTCCAAGAAAGGATTTCTGCCTTTATCACATGGTGTGAGTCTTTCGAAGACTCAATGTCCCTCTTCTAAGGAGGAGAGAGATCACATGGATAAGATCCCTTATGCATCTGCTATAGGGTCTATCATGTATGCCATGCTTTGTACTCGTCCTGACGTCTCGTATGCTTTGAGCATGACGAGTAGATACCAGTCGGATCCAGGTGAAAGTCACTGGATAGCAGTCAAAAATATTCTTAAATACTTACGAAGAACGAAAGAATATTTCCTGATATTTGGAGGCAATGAGGAGCTAGCTGTAAAGGGTTACAGTGATGCAAGCTTCCAAACAGACAAGGATGACTATAGATCACAATCGGGGTACGTGTTTTGCCTGAATGGTGGAGCTGTGAGCTGGAAGAGTTCGAAGTGTTGGGAGTCGCTTTGGAGGCTCATTGGCTCCCATGTCCCCGGATTAAAATTTTCACTAATGAAAGAATTAATCCAGATGGGATGAGCTTCCTTAGCACAACCAATTCGTCGTCGTGCTAACAACTTGAGTGGTCGCTTGAACAAACTAGTTGTTCAAGCAACACAACTCTTCTAGTTGGTTAGCCGCGGAAGAGACGACGGACGGATCGCCGGTTTTTGTGTTTGTCTTCGGGGTCCATGATTATACAATATATTTACTAATTCATACATGTATAATCAACAAATAAAAGATCATGCTCAGATCTGAAAATAAAATTGCAAAACTTTATACCTTACGATCTTCTACCGTACGTCCCATCCTTCTCGTGGACTACGTGTGGATGAAGATCCTCCATGAGTAGAAGCCTTCTAGATCGCGTTCTTCTCTACCTTGTACATTGCGAACAAAGAGAAGAACCAACAAATACCTATCCTTTCTAGAATCGGCCACCAAATTAGAAAATTTGGTGCAACCGCCGGCCAAGGAGCAAGTGGATGAAGCGCCGGCCAACTTGAAGAAGGGTTGCCACCGGCCACCAAAGAGAAAGGGAGGAAGATGAACGCCGGCCACCAATGGAAGGAGAACCGTCGGCCAAGGAATAAGAGAGTGGCCAATAAGATGGGCGCCGGCCAAGCCTTGATGGAAGAAGGTTGGGCGCCGACAATTAGATGGAGGAAGAAGGTTGCCGCCCAAACCCTAGCTCCCAAACCCTAGCCGCCCACTTTTTAGAAAAGCCAAACCCTAACTCTCTATCAATATCTTGCCGCCCAAGCCTAAGCCCCCTATTTATAGAATTGGGCTTAAGCCTCCTTTAATCTCCACCGTCGGATCTAGGGATTTAATCTCCACCGTCGGATCTAGAGTTTCATCCCAACCGTCAGATCTAGGATTTCATCCCAACCGTCGGATCTAGGGTTTCATCCCAACCGTCAAATCTAGGGTTTTATCCCAACCATCGGATCTAGAGATTTAATCCCAACCGTCGATTCTAGGGTTTCATCCTAACCATCGGATCTAGGAATTTAATCCCAACCGTTGGTTCTAGGGTTTCATCCTAACCATCGGATCTAGAGATTTAATCCCAACCGTTGGTTCTAGGTTTTGTTTTACATTCTTGGATCTAGACTTCACAAGGATTATATTAGGCTACGATAGGGACCATAAGGAGGAGTTGGATCTTGGCCACCCGATGGATCGGAACCACACAAACTTGATCCATCAATGATGTTCCATTCCACTAGAGGATCATCATTGAACTACCTCACCAACCCCCATAAATTAATATGGGCTCCATATATTATTTGTACATTCATCTCCCCGTGTTTAAGATATCGAATGTCCGTCAATTAATTGATTCTTGACCATCAATTAATTAACATCTAATTCCTCGAGTAGTACCACTCAACCTTATCATCATGTTGACTAAGTCAACCAGCTGGGTTTACATGATGAACCTTATGAGCTCCTCAAGGGGACATCATCAACCTAATATATAGGACACGGTTTCCTCCTATAATCAACGGCACACCATGTAAATAATATTATTTCCTAACTTACCGGGCATATTGATTTAATCCATCTAAATCTCACCCACTGGTAAATCAAAAAAATAAATACTAAGTACATGTGCCCGTTATTATATCGGGATTAAGAGCATGTACAACATAATATCCGAGGTTCGATTCAATTATGTAGTCAGTACTAAATTGAATCACCTCTATGTCGGTCCTGCTCAATACACCTAAGTGTACCAGTGTACCTCTCTATTCAAGACAAAACAATATCAAGCTACACTATAACCATGCCAATGGTTTGTCCAAAATCATCTTGGTTGTGAGCCTCTACTTATATTTTACAAGGAACTGATAACATGATCTTCTGTGCCACACCAAGCACCATGTTATCTACAATGTAAAATATTAGACAATATGCACACATATAATAAATATATAAAGTGCAAACAATGATCATGTGATTCTTATTTCAAAATAAAATGTTCATACAAAAAGAGCTAGGCTTTAGATACGATTCTACAATGAGTATATTCTTTGTATACGTCGACAAAGGAGGTTGTTTGGCTCCGCAAGTTCATCAATGAACTTGGGGTAGTTCCTAGCATTGCAGATCCAATAGACCTCTATTGTGACAACAATGGGGCTATTGCATAGGCTAAGGAACCTCGATCACATCAGCGGATCAAACACATACTGCGGTGCTTCCATCTCATTCGAGAGATCATCGATAGAGGAGATGTGAGGATATGCAGAGTACCGACAAAAGCTAACATCGCAGATCCATTGACCAAGGCTTTGGCATAAAGGAAGCATGATGGTCACACTAGGTCACTAGGTATTAGATATTATAGTGATTGGTACTAGTGCTAGTGGGAGATTGTTAGTTATAGCCCTAGAACCAATCATGTGATGGTTGAATAGGGAACATTTTGTATCATATTCTATAAAGGCAAAGGATTGGTTATTATATTTACGTCTTGCTTGTGCCAGCTAAATTAAATATAATAATGCCCTAGAAAAGTAGGTTCTTATCTACAGCATATCAATTGGAAGAATTGATTATGAGAGGCTGTAGAGAACATTTTTCTAAAATGTTCCTAGTCAAATATTAATATGCAAGGGCAATATTAATACATAAAGACTAGCATGTAGGTCAATTGATGACTTGATCTCACAAGTCATAGATATATGATATCAAGTTGACACATGGGTATATATTAGAGAATATATACTGAACTGACCTGCCATGAGAAAGTTTCATGGATCGTCATATGAGTGTCATAAACTTTCTCATGTGACTATTGGTATGAATAGTCCTCAGACCTGAAGTCACTACGGTTCCCTACATAAGGAGTTATGTACTTTGGTATCGTCAAACGTCACCCGTAACAGGGTGGACCATAAAGGCGATTACTGGGTATATAACAAATTATGCGGAGGGATGTGAGTGATGTAGATGGGATCTATCCCTCCCATATGACGGGAGTGATATCTGTGGGCCCCTTGATTGAGTAGAACTACTAAAACGCATGGCCATGCTCGAATGAGTCAATATGAGATATTGAGCTCATTTGTTTGAGTTAGTTTACTCAGGGATCAAGAAACACATAGATTGATCGAGGATGACACGGTCTATGCCTCATTGGTCAATCTGATATCAAGGATAGAAGGACACGGTCATACATTATAGTAGTCACGGAAAGGTTAGTCGGATCTTGACTTATTTCGTAACTTGGGTAGCAATGATGTATTGCTAGATGCCGCTCATTGCTTGTGTATCTAAAAGAGTTTAGATCCACTGCCAACGTTATGAGTGCCTATAGGGTCACACACAAAGATCATGATGATTAGAAGAATTAGTGCATTCTAGTTTGACTAGAATAATTTGGGAATAAGCTTAAGTACAAAATGGTTTTTGGACTTTAAGCTTAATGAGAATTTTAGCTTATTGATTTAATGAGATTAATTCAATATGCTAAGCTTATTAATTTAATAAGATTAAATAAATATGTTATCATGATAGCCTAAGCTTAATTGATTTAATAAGATTAATTCAATATGTTACCTTATTGATTTAATGAGATTAATTCAATATGATAACATAAGCTTATTGAATTAATAAGATTAATTCAACATGCATGAATGCCACATAAGCATGCCACCTAAGCTTGATGAGGTGGAAGGAGACAAAGGGTTTTGACCTTTGGAATTTCTCCACATGTGGCCGGCCAAACAAGGAGTTTGATTATTTTTCAATGCAATTGATTGCATTGAATGTGATAGGAGGTGAAAGGTTTTTTCAATCCTATAAAACACTCCATGGGGTGGCCGGCCAATGTGGGGGAAACTTGAGGCTTGGAGAGAGCTTGGTGGTGAGAGGCTTTGGTTGTGTGGCTTTTGTGAGTGTAGGCTAGCAAGAAGAGTGGTCTTCTTCTTCCTTTCTCTTTTTCCCTACCTTCCTCTCCTTTAGGGACTTCTCTAGCAAGAAGTAAAGGAGAGCTCTTCTAGTTTCTTTTGTGAGACAAGAGCTTGCTCGTGTGGATACATATAGAGGCACGGACAATTGAATGTGCTAAAAGATCCAACAAACCCAAGGAGAAGCGGGATTAAAAAGGGCACGCAACAAAGGTAATATTCTCCTATAAGATAGGTTTTTCTTTTAGAGAAATTTATTTTTTTTGTACAAGGTTTTCTTTCGCAAGGATCACTTGGAAGGGATCCTATTTTTTCCGTTGCGCATATGCTATTTTGCATAAAATAATCCCTACATAAAGGTAAGGGAAAGTCCCAAGCCAAGGGAAAAGGCAAGGCATTGAAACCTAAAGGAGGGGTGGCCAAGGAAGGAACTTGCTTCCACTGTAAGGAAGCTGGACACTGGATGCGGAACTACAAAGCATACCTGGAAGATCTTAAAAAGAAGAGAAGTGAGACTTCTACTTCAGGTATATATGTTATAGAAGTCAATCTATCTATTTCTTCATCATGGGTATTTGATACCGGATGTGTTTCTCACATTTGTACTAATGTACAGACGTTGAGAAATAGATGGGCATTGACGAAGGACGAGGTAGACCTACGAGTAGGCAATGGAGAAAGGGTTGTTGCTGTTGCTGTAGGAACTTATTTTTTATCTCTGCCCTATGAGCTTGTACTAGAATTAGATGAATGTTGTTATGTGCCTTCTCTCACTAAGAATATCATTTCAGTTTCTTG
Source organism: Wurfbainia villosa (assembly GCA_025175895.1). Classification (NCBI taxonomy): domain Eukaryota; kingdom Viridiplantae; phylum Streptophyta; class Magnoliopsida; order Zingiberales; family Zingiberaceae; genus Wurfbainia; species Wurfbainia villosa. The sequence goes on along the minus strand of CM046002.1, from coordinate 34,181,510 downwards.
TTTAGACAAGAAATACTTTTCATTTATAATAAAGAATAAATGTTGTTCCGTTTATTTAAATGATATGTTCTACTGTAGTGCACCTCTGATCAATGGACTCTACATTCTAGACTTAAAGAATCCCATCTATAACATAAGTATCAAAAGGTTCAAGTCAAATGAGTTGAACCAAACCTATCTCTGGCATTGTCGCTTAGGTCACATAAATGAGAGTCGCTTATCCCAGCTCCATAAGGATGGGTTGCTGGACTCATTTGATTTTAAATCATATGAGACATGCGAGTCTTGCCTTCTAGGCAAGATGACCAAGACTCCCTTTAGTGGACACAGCGAAAGAGCAACAGATTTGTTAGGACTTATACATAGTGATGTGTGTAGCCCTTTCAATGTCGCTGCTAGAGGTGGTTATAGGTACTTCATTACATTTACTGATGACTTCAGTAGATATGGTTATGTGTATCTGATGACACATAAGTCAGAATCCTTTGAAAAGTTTAAAGAATTCAAGAATGAAGTACAAAACCAGCTTGGCAAGAGTATTAAGATACTTCGATCAGATCGAGGTGGTGAATACCTTAGCCATGAGTTTCGTGACTATCTAGCTGAGTGTGCGATTCTATCCCAACTCACTCCTCCTGGAACACCACAGTGGAATGGTGTATTCGAAAGGAGGAATCATACCCTATTAGATATGGTACGATCTATGATGAGTCACACAGATCTTCTTATATCCTTTTGGGGATATGCTCTGGACACAGCAGCCTTCACACTTAACCGTGTTCCATCCAAAGCTGTGATAAAGACACCATATACAATATGGATAGGGAAAAATCCCAAGATGTCTTTCATGAGGATTTGGGGTTTTGAGGCTTACGTTCGATGTCAAGTCTCAGACAAACTGGGACCCAAATCCGATAAGTGCTATTTTATTGGATATCCCAAGGAAACGAAGGGATATTACTTCTACATTCCCAGTCAGCACAAAGTGTTTATGGCAAAGACTAGGGTATTTCTAGAAAGGGACTTTGTTTATAGAAAAACTAGTGGGAGTACGTTCGATCTTGAAGAAATTCAAGATATGAACCATAGCACTGAGGCCGAGATGGAGGTTGAACAGGAACCACAACATGTTGTGGATGATGAGTTTGTTGCACAAAGAGTTGTGGAACAACAATCTGTTCAGGTAGACCTACCTCTTCGCAGATCTGATAGGGTATGTCGTCAGCCTGAGAGATACTCATTTCTCTTGTCTGACCATGATGATGTTATGCTCATTGAGAATGAGCCTACCTCCTATTAGGAAGCTATGATGAGCCCAAATTCTGAGAAATGACTAGAGGCCATGAGATCCGAGATGGAATCCATGTACACCAACCAAGTATGGACTTTAGTTGATCCACTTGAAGGCGTCAAACCCATTGGGTGTAAGTGGGTCTTTAAGAGAAAGACTGACATGGATGGACTTACACATACCTATAAGGGCCGATTGGTAGCTAAAGGTTTCAAGCAAATTCATGGTATTGACTATGATGAAACCTTTTCTCCAGTTGCAATGTTTAAGTCTATTCGGATTATGCTTGCTATTGCAGCGTACCACGATTATGAGATCTGGCAGATGGATGTCAAAATCGTATTTCTGAATGGAAACTTTCTCAAGGATGTGTACATGATGTAACCTGAGGGTTTTGTAGATCCACATCATATTGGCAAAGTATACAAGCTGCAAAGGTCCATTTATGGGCTAAATCAAGCTTCTCAGAGCTGGAATCTTCGATTCGATGATGTGATCAAATAGTTTGGTTTCATCAAGAATAAATATGAACCCTGTGTCTATAAGAGGGTTAATGGGAACACAATTATCTTCCTTATATCGTATGTGGATGACATATTACTCATTGGGAATGACATCCCTTCGCTACAATCTGTGAAGACTTGGCTGGGGAAGTGTTTCTCGATGAAGGACTTAGGTGAAGCAGCCTGTATTCTAGACATCAAGATATATAGAGATAGATCTAAGAGATTTCTTAGCCTAAGTCAGAGTGCATATATTGACACGGTATTACTACGGTTTCCCATGCAGAATTCCAAGAAGGGATTTCTGTCGATGTCACATGGTGAGTCTTTCGAAGACTCAAAGTCCCTCTTCTAGAGAGGAGAGAGACCGCATGGATAAGATCTCTTATGCATCTACCACAGGATCTATCATGTACGTCATGCTATGTACTCGTCCTGATGTCTCGTATGCTTTGAACATGACGAGCAGATACCAATCAGATCCAGGTGAGCGTCACTGGATAGTGGTCAAGAATATTCTTAAGTACTTGAGAAGGACTAAAGAATACTTCTTGATATTTGAAGGCGATGGGGAACTAGCTGTAAAGGGTTACAGTGATGTCAGCTTCCAAATTGACAAGGATGATTATAGATCGCAGTCAAGGTTCGTGTTTTGCTTAAATGGTGGTATTGTAAGCTGGAAGAGTTCAAAGCAGGACACAGTTGTTGATCCTACAACAGAGGTTGAATATATTGATGCATCAGAGGCAGTTTGGATCTGCAAGTTCATTACTGAGCTTGGGGTGGTTCCTAGCATAGCAGATCCCATAGAGTTCTATTGTGACAACAATGGAGCGATTGCGCAGGCTAAGGAACCTCACTCACACCAGCGGACCAAACACATACTACGACGCTTCCATCTCATTCAAGAGATTATCGATAGAGGAGATGTGAAGATTTGCAGAGTACCCATAGAGGCTAGCATCACAGATCCCTTGACCAAGGCTTTGGCACAAAAAAAGTATGATGGTCACACTAGGTCATTGGGTATTAGATACTACAGTGATTGGCACCAGTGCTAGTGGGAGATTGTTAGTGAAAGCCCTAGAGTCGATCATGTGATGATTGTTGTATGGACTTGTTGTATCATATTCCTATATATATTTATAAAGGCATTTCTTTATGGTTATTATACTTATTTGTATTGGTGCCAAATAACTAAGTATAATAGCGTCCTTGAGTAGAAGGTTCTTATCTGTATCAATCGATTGGTTGAATTGATAATGAGATGATATAGAGAATACTACTCTTAATCATTCCTAGTCAAGTATTAATATTCAGGGACAATGTTAATGCAAAGAGACTAGCATGTAGGTCAACTCGATGACTTGATCTCACAAGTCATGGATATGAGATATCAAGTTGACACATGGATATGTATTGGAGAATGTATATTGAATGACCCGCCATGAGAAAGTATCATGGATCGTTATATGAGTGTCATATACTTTCTCATGTGACTATTAGTCCCTGGACCTGAAGTCACCATGGTTCCCTACATAAGGAGTTGCATACTTTGGTTTCGTCAAACGTCACCTGTAAATGGGTGGACTATAAAGGCGATTAATGGGTATGTAACAAATTATACGGAGGAATGTGAGTAATGTAGATGGGATCTATCCCTCCTATATGACGGGAGTGATATCATGATTCTTGATAGAGTGAGACCACTAAGTGCATGACCATGCCCAAATGAGTCAATATGAGATATTGAGCTCATTTGATTAGAGTGAATCTACTTGGAGTTCAAGATATAGATTGTTTAGAGGATGACACGGTCTATGCCTCAATTGATCAATCTAGATGTCAAGGATAGAGGGACATTGTCACATATTGTGAGAGTCACAATTAGTAGTCACAAAGGTGATGTTGGATCTCAACATTCTTGTAACTTGGGTAGCAATGATGTGTTGCTAGATACCGCTCATTGCTTATGTTTCTAAATCAGTTTAGGAGCATTGCCAACGTTACAAGAACCTATAGGGTCACACACAAAGGCCAATTAGATGGAGATTAGGTTCATATGATGGACCAAGAGGATTAGGTTTGTGTGATGAAGCAAATTGAATTAAGAGTAATCCAAATTAGACTAATTGAGTTAGATTCAATTTGATTTAAGTGTTGAATGAGTCTAATTTAGATTTGATTCATTGAGTCAATTTAAACTAATGAATAGAGATTCATTAAATTAAATTGACTTGAATTAAAGGTTGGATTTGATCAACCATGGGAGATAAGAGATCAAATTTGACTTGACTTGAGAGGGAAGATAAAGGGTCAAGTTTGACTTGACCAAATGTCACTTCATGGTGACTTGGCATAGGGGCCGGCCAATGATGATGTTCCACATCATCATGGATATATCATGGTGTGCCACCTCATGAGGAAGACCAAGAGCCATGGCTCTTGGTATTACATGGATGTTTATAACCCCATCCTTAATGTGGTCGGCCATAATTTTTGTGGTGAATTGATTTCATCTTCTTCCCTCTCCCTTCTTGCTCTCTCCCTTTCCTCCATTGCCATGACCTCCAAGGGTGCTATCACACTCTAATTGGTCTTCTCCACCTTTTGTCCATGTGGATACATGTAGAGGAGTGTACACTTGACACTCTACGAGATCCGACAACCGTTTGGACGAGCAGGATAAGCGAAAGACATCGCTACAAGGGTAACACTCTTCCATGTAGATCTAAAGTAGATCTAGTGTTTCTAAACATGTACATGAATTTATTTTTATTTATCTTTGCACAGATCTATGGCCGACTTCCGAGGTTTCCGCAACGCAAAAAGAGGTTTTTGCGACTCGGAGAATCTAACAAAAAGTACACAAAGGGATTTTTCTTGGTTCACAGCTAGTTGACTGCTAGTCTAAGGCCCTACGATCCTTGATCATTTCGATGGACAATCTAATACAAGTCTCTTCATCGTTGGATGTAAGAGACGCGCTTTTTACAAAAGTAAGGGATACAGTAAGAACCTTACTATTCCCTATAAGAAATTAAACACAAAGAAAGCAACTAAAAATCAATTACAAAGATTAAAGAAGCGATTGATGTAATTGATATATGTCCTAAGGCAATCACCTTAGAAGTATTAATAAAATTCACTATTTGAGTATGCATTGGTTATGTATTTGATTGGATCATAAATTCATCTATTGACCACAATACGATATATAGCATGAAAGAAATTGTGATTGGATCACAAGTAGTGGGTATCTTATTATGTGTAATTATGTAAGTATTGAAACTATCCCTAGTCAATGAATTGATGAGATCGGACATCACCAATTCTATGAGACTAGCACATGTTATGCTCCTTGTTCATCCAAGTATTTGGTACTCACTGAATAGAAGCATAGGAAAGCTAAGAGTGAACATGTGGATGTTAGTTAAGGTAACTAGTTCATTGGAGTGACCTACTATGAGACTTCATATGGTTTTTAATGTCGTTGAAGATCCCACTGCAGCTCGAGTGCGAGATTCCTTAGACTTGAGGTACTCAAGTCATCTTGGTCATGGCGCCTTATACTTTAACTTCTTCACAACCATCTCCATAGGAGGTGTAACTCCAGATTGATTGGGTATAAGTCAAAATGATCGAAGGTGTTTGAATAGACCACAGAGAATTCACCACTCATGTAAAGGAGATGTATACCCTATGCCTCTTGTCAGGATTGTTACTTAGAATTCTTTGGCCAGAGCAAGCATGATAAGAAGACAGTCTTCTTAAGAACATGTATGAGTAACTTGAATCCACAGGACAAGGAAACAAACTTTGGCTAGGTGCGACGTAGTCAGCCTAGTGGGGACGAGCTCATAGACCATGTACTGAACCAAGTGGTATATGATAAGTGAAAGGAACAAGGCACAGAAATAACTGTAGCTGTCGAAGGGTTCAAAAATGTTCTAGAGTCAATTTAGACTTTTCGGTGAATTAAGGGTCATGATGTACTACTAGGTGCCACTGATGATCTATTCATAATTAAGGGGTTAATTATGAATGATCAGCATAGTCAGGAAACTATAGGGTCACATGCACTACGGGTGATCTTGAGATGTAAAACAAGCCTGAGAATGCGATTCTCAATGAGAGAGGAAGTATCTGGTTGGACCTTACCAAGAGGGTGCGAAACGAAGGCTATGGAACCTCCTATGGCCTTGTCGGACTTAGCACGACCATATCGCACTGATACGAAGTACAAGGGATCATACAGAGCCTCACACGAATGTACCTAATTAGGCATAAGCTGTGCCTAGCTTTGGCCGAAAACATCCAAAACTAGGGCTGTGCACAGTAGGACACACGGCTAGCTGCGTGTCCTTGAACGATCATGTCTTTTGGCAAAACCCGCCGTGTGTAAAACACACGGCCATGTCGCGGCTCTATCGATTTTGAGATTTTTCTTATTGAAATTTCCTGGGTTGTTCTTACCTTAATTATGGAATAATTATGGAAAGAAAAGTTCCGTTTAAGCCTCCTTAGATGCCCTAATCAAGAGATCTATAAATATATCCCTTGATATTCTTTGGAGGTAACTCTTTGTTTTCTTCCCCTGTAGCCATTTTTCTCTCTCTCTCCTTCTCTTGTCTCCGCAGATTAGCTAGCACCAATCAGAGAAAAAGGCTTGCTGCTCTAGGAGTTATCTCAGGTTATCTCGACGTGGATACAGATAGAAGCAAGGCCAATTGGTCTTGCTCGTGGTTTCGACAGATTCAATAAGAATCTCGAATGTATAACTTCTCTCCTTTTGTGTGTTTGCATGAGATTATGTCAATAGCAAAGATTCCTGGCCCCCAGGGGATGTCTGGGATTCTCCTATATCCTCTGAACCACCTTTCTGGATAACACAGATTGTATCCATATGCCGACCAGACTCTGAAAAAAATTGTTCAGAATTTTTCCCTTCTTTCTGGTTCTAATGGCATCTACATAACATTTTCTAAAAAGCTTTTGATCCCCTCTAACCTCACCTACCTCATTTCCAATAGGGAACTTAATCTTTTGATGATAAGGGGAAGGTACTACCTGTAAACTCCCTAAGATAGGTCGACCCAAAATAGCATTATAAGAAGAAGACATGTCTACCACTGTAAAATTAATAGGTGTTGTTTTTATTCTCGGCTCCTCTCCTAATGACAAAGGTAGCTTTATCTGCCCCATTGGTTGCACTTCATGACCAGAAAACCCAAACAGAGAAGTACCGACAAGATGTAAATCCTTTATACCCACTCCTATTTTCTCTAGTGCCGACTAATATAAAATATCCATTGAACTGCCCGTGTCTACAAATACTCTTCCTACATCAAAATTAGCAATCAAATCCCGAATTACCAAAGCATGGGTATGAGGAGTCATCACTCCCTCTAAATCACTAGGACCAAAACCTAAGATAGGCCCTCCTACTCTAGGCAGAGCTGTCACTGCCAAACATTCTTCTCGGCTATGTCTTTTCCATGCCCTATTTGAATCCCCATTAGTAGAACCTCCAGAAAACATATTAATAGCACCTCTTATAAAACGTTAACTTGTAGGAATTTCCCTATAAGAAATTTCTTCCCTCGGCTGAGCAGGTTGGAAAGGTCGGTTAACAGGAGGTCCCAACTGATTACCTCTAGCATAATTTCTAACCCATGGCCTTGGTTGATATGGGTCCTGATTCATGAACATTTCCCTAACTCTTGGATGGGCTCCCATGATCCTTTGTAACTCAGAATCCAACTATTGACAATCTTAAGTATTATGTCTATAGAGGAAATGTTGACCGCTAGAGGGGGGGTGAATAGCGTCGTGCTAATACGTTGATGGAAATCGTTCGCGTTTGTCTCTACACAATCGTTAGCGTGCAGTGGAATAATAATAAAGCAATAACGAAATATACAAACACAATTCACAACATAAGTATTTAACATGGTTCGGAACCGAATGGTTCCTATTCCACGGATCGAGCTCTAAAGAGCTCTAGTGATACACACGCAACCACTAATCACAAATAACTCCTTCTCGACACAAATCGGAGGTGGAGAAACCTCGTACAAGTTATCTTACAATAGTAAGAAATAAATAAAAGAAAGATATAATACAAATACAAAAGACAAATAAATAAAACTTTACAACACTTTGCTTTTGATTGCTTGAATGCTTGGTTGCTTGACTTGTACTTGGAGACCCTGATTTGCAGCAACAAATCGCCCCAAAAGCTCTCAAGAACCATTATTGATTTCCTCCTCCACGAGCTCCATTTAAAGCTTCTGCCTGGGCTGGAAATCACCGATCAGTCGACTGATTGGGACCATCAGTCGACTGATGACACTGTTATTGTGAGACAACGGTGTAATCCACGCTAGAAAAATCCAATGGATAAGACATCAGTCGACTGCTAACCCTGTAGTCGAGTCTCGACTCCATTCTGTGCCAAAATTCTCGAGCACCAGTCGACTGATCACACGATCAGTCGACTGCTCGAGCTAGCAGTTGATTGCCCACCTTTGGCAGTCGACTGCTGGGATACTTCCCGTAGTCAAACCCTAGTTGACTCACACCAGTCGACTGCCATATGATACCAGTCGACTGGCACACCTCAAACATGAGGTTTTAACCCAAGTATGGTGCCCCATACTTGCTAGACCACCCGTAGCCTAAACCTAAGCCTTCTAGCCACCTCTTTCAGTCTCGCACCTCTCAGATCCCTCCAAGTCATCCATGACTTGTTCATCCATTGCGCTAGCCTTCAGGTGCTTCCATTGGCTATGTCATGCTAACGGTGTCTACACCGCCAAGGCACATTGAACTTACGCCACCAAGACCCCGCTTGGACTTTACGCCACCAACCATTGGACTTATGCTGCCAAGACTCCCGCTTGGACTTTACGCCGCCAATATCAAACCCCTTGGACTTCTCAAATGCCAAGACTCAAGCTTGGACTTTCCCTTGCCAACCCATGTTGGACTTTCCATGCCAAGACCCATTCTTGGACTTTTCCTTGCCAAGACCCATGCTTGGACTTTACATGCCATGTACTCAAGACTTGGACTTTCCATGACATGGTCAACTCCAGTCAACCATCAAAATCCCCTCGAGTCAAACTCGAGTCTGGTCAATCATGACCCAGGTCGATTGTATAAATAATCTCCCCAAACATTATTAGACATTAATGTCAAACCTCTATGTCAAACATCAAAACATCACTCGAGTCAAACTCGAGTCCGGTCAATCGTGACCTAGGCCGATTGCACCAACAATCTTCCCCTTTTTAATGTTTGAAAAAAAACATACCTTTGAGTTAGAACACTAACTCAATTCTTCTTACCAATTATCCCAAATTGGTAATCCCAAACATTCTCCCTAATTCTCCGAATTGACAATTGATAACATCAATTGATAACACTCTCCATAACATTCTCTCCCAAAACATTCTCCCCCTTTTTGACTAACATCAAAAAGGTTTTCTCTTCAAGGAGGTCAATGTCTCATGTCCCAATGAGATCTTACAATCTCCCCCTTGGTCCAAAAATACCTAGGATGTCTACCATCTTCCTAGTCACAAGTCTCATATCACTCAAGAGAGGCAATCCTATAAACTCTCCCAATTTCCAAATTAGGTATCTCAAAATTCCATTTTCCCCCTCATGAGGAAAAATACCATCCATCATCCCATGATGGATACCTCCCTCTAAAGGCTTGCTCCCCCTTGACCATTGCACCATCAATGTCCTTGGGAAGTCCCTAAGCCAATAGGAACTCTAAACCATCAAAAATAAGGTTCAAAGTTCAACATAGAACTTTTCTATCCTTAAATTTGATACAAACCCTAAACAACTCTCCTAATTCATATCCAATGGATTTTCACCCTTTATAATGCTTCCCAAAGCATATCCTAGGGTTAGGAGTGGTTAGGGACCTTTACCGTAGCTTAACACAGGCTAAACATACCTTATTTTCACGAAATCAGTCTTGGCGATGACTCTATCGAGATCGATCATGATCTATCGATCGCGCAGAACTGATCGATAATCAAAATCTCGATTTTCAATTATCAGAAATGAGATTTGAAAATTCATAAATAATTATATGTGTATCGAAAAATCATGAAAATTCATACGTATAATACTTATGACTAATAAAATGGGTGAAAAATGATAGAAAAATATTTTACCCATAAAATATCAAAATTTATACAAAATTCAAAAGTGAAGAAAAACTTCAATGTTTTAGCTCACTTTGTATCAACTTCATCAATGGTGATTGCTATCAAAAGATAGACTTCACCAAGGTTTTTCAAAAGGATTTTAAAATGTTTTTAAACCTTATTTTTTGGATCATATTCCTTGGGCTCAATGTACATGACTTGTACACAAGCTTTCCCAATGATCCACAATTAAGATAAGATGAGTTTTAGTTCATCTAGATGCAAAAACTATGCACCTTGAACTTAACTCATATCCTAGCATCTCACATGTATCTAGGGTGTATAAATACACATACATGTCAATGTGATGTGAGATGTGGGTTTTGTTCATCCTAATTTAGGGTTTCATGCATTTTCTAAGGCAACACTACTTGATTCCCTTATAAATGGGACTCCAAGTCATGCCATTGTCCTTAAATCAATTTTAATCAAATTAAATGCATGAATGATCATGGAATAAATGATAGTAATAATTAAGCATGACCAATGATCATGATGTCATGGCATATGATATAATCTAAAAACACATGACATTAAACCTTAATCCTAAACATGATCATGACATATTAAATGATTAAAAATAGATATGATGTCATGGCATGTTATATGGCAAACAAAGCATGACACATAAAATGTATAGGTATAATAATACCTAAAACTTAGTATTAATTGTCATTTGATATAATTAAGTATATTTTGCCATATTGCTGCTAATCTCCCGAGTGTGCCAAAAACCCAAAATGGTAAACTATGACCTCTAATCCTAAATTGTGTCAATTTAATTGATTTTTCATAATTCCAAAAATGTATTGGCACATCCTAAAATCTTTTAGGATCATAATATCAAATCTATTTCCAAGGTATCCATAACCTTGAAAATAACCTAAAGTATCATCTTTACCATGGTTAGGTTAACTACCCTTCAATTTAAAGTTGGCACACCCTAAACCCATCTAGCATGAATCGATCACGCTCTTAGGAACCCAAAACATATTTGAGCTCCTAGGGTTTACTAGGTATTCCTTAGGGATGACCTCCCTAGATACCTTCCTAATGACCCTTCTAGGCTTGTTAGCCTTGGTCATTTGGGTCTTGCCATGGTTAACTCTAGGGTTGACTCCCCTTGAAACCTTCTTAGTGGCTTCCCTAGGTTTCCTTGAAACCCTAACCACTAGGCACATACCTTGGTTACCCATAGGGATGATTTCCCTAGTAACCTTGGTCTTCTTAGACCTAGCTTGTGTTCCATAATCAAATGGAACACTATGATAAGCCACCTTAGGCTTAGGTTTGTGACCCAAACCTTTCTTGCCCTTGGTTGACTCTTGTCTCTTAGGCCCTAGGTGTTGACTCTTGGACCTAGACACTTGACTTTGATCATTTGACCCTTTTATTTGGTTTTGCATAATCTTAAGGGTCTTTTCAAGTTTCTCAAGCCTTGTCCTCAAGGCTTGATTTTCAACCTCTAATTGCCCAATTTTTGAATTTTGATTTAATCCTTGGGCATGGTTCTTCCTAGGCATATTCCTAGTCCATTTGGGGTTAAAACCTAGGTTCTCTTGTATTTTCCTAATAGATTCCCTAGGTAAGGTTTTTCTAGGGACATTAGTCCCAAATTTCTCCTTATTTTCTAAGTGGACATTCTTAGCTCCTAAACAAAAATATTTATTGTTCCTAGCATGCTTTTCATAATAAATTACAAGAGAATTAAAAGTCCTAGCATGCTTTTTGACATTTAAATTAGAAGGAGCATTACTAAAATATACCTTAAGGTTAGCCTTAGCTCCCCCTACATGTGATGCTCCATTTCGGGTCTTTTTGCTCCCCTTAGGGCATTGACTCCTATAGTGCCCTCTTTGACTACATTTGAAGCATATAACTTGCTTCTTGCTTTTGATGGTTGGGGAATCGACTTCCTTTGATTTTTCTTGACTTTTGGACGCCGGTGGAGCTTTTCTTACTCTCTTTGGGCACTTGCTCTTATAGTGCCCGACTTCCCTACACTCAAAGCAAATTATATGATTTTTATTTAAACCTAAATTGCTTAAGTTACCTAGGGTGGTGGTGAGGATCTCTTGAGATTGCTCTTCCTCTCGACCGGATGTAGATGCTTCTTCTTGTTGTTCCAGTGTTGAGGATGCCCTAATCTCCTCCCCCTCAATCCTAGAGGTGGAGGTCTCCTCCAATTCTTCCTCTTCTTCCACCGATTTGGAGGTTGACTCCCTATCAACTTCCAAATCCTCACTTGCTTGTGAGGATGAGGATTCATCTTCGGCCTCCTCTTCTTGAGCCGGTGATGGGTCTTCATGGAGCTTAGCCACTTGGCTTCATAGCTCCTTGGATCTATATAATTACCTAACATACACAAGATATTGTTAGGTATTAAATCAATCAAGAACTTTATTACCTTGGTGTTTTTCTCGAATCTTTTGAGTTGTTCCTCACTCCATCTCTTTTTCTTAAGGAATCCTCCCTTTGGTCCTTTTGGATATTCAAATCCTTCCATCAAAATAGACCATTCCTCAAAGTATCTTATCATAATGAAATCTTCAATTCTTCTCTTCCAAGAATTGAAGCCTTCTCGTCCATATAGGGTGTAGGGTACCAGTGTGTTGATGTCCCAACCTAGTTGTTCTTCCAACTCCATCTTCACCCTCTAGCGTCTTTGTCTTTGCTCCCGGCGGTTAGTCCATAGAAGAGCCCCGGGCTCTGATACCAATTGTAGAGGAAATGTTGACCGCTAGAGGGGGGGGTAAATAGCGTCGTGCTAGTACATTGATGGAAATCGTTCGCGTTTGTCTCTACACAATCGTTAGTGCACGGCGGAATAATAATAAAGCAATAACGAAATAGACAAACACAATTCACAACACAAGTATTTAACGTGGTTTGGAACCGAATGATTCCTACTCCACGGATCGAGCTCTAGTGATGCACACGCAACCACTAATCACAAATAACTCCTTCTCGACACAAGTCGGAGGTGTAAAAACCTCGTACAAGTTATCTTACAATAGTAAGAAATAAATATAAGCAAGATACAATACAAATACAAAAGACAAGTAAAGAAAAATTTACAACACTTTGCTTTTGATTGATTGAATGCTTGGTTGCTTGACTTGCACTTGGAGACCCTGATTTGCAGCAACAAATCGCGCCAAAAGCTTTCAAGAACCATTGTTGATTTCCTCCTCCACGAGCTCCATTTAAAGCTTCTACCTGAGCTAGAAATCGCCGATCAGTCGACTGATCAGGACCATCAGTCGACTGATGACACTGTTGCTGTGAGACAACGGTGTAATCCATGCTGGAAAAATCCAACGGATTGGACATCAGTCGACTGATCATGTCCATTAGTCGACTGATGGAGCCTTCACTCGACTGCTAACCCCACAGTCGAGTGTCGACTCCATTCTATGCCAAAATTCTCGAGCACCCGATCATTGAGCTCGACCGATCCGCCCACCTGCTGATCAGACACGCACTCACACCAAACCCTAGTTGACTCACACTAGTCGACTGTCATATGGCACCAGTCAACTGGCACACCTCAAACAAGAGGTTTTAACCCAAGTATGGTTCTCCTATACTTGCTAGACCACCCGTAGTCTAGACCTAAGCCTTCTAGCCACCTCTGTCAGCCTCGAGATCCCTCCAAGTCATCCATGACTTGTTCATCCATTGTGCTAGCCTTCAGGTGTTTCCATCGGCTATGTCATGCTAATGGTGTCTACACCGCCAAGGCACATTGGACTTATACCGCCAAGACTCCGCTTGGACTTTACGCCACCAACCATTAGACTTATGCTGCCAAGACTCCCGCTTGGACTTTACGCTGCCAATATCAAATCCCTTGGACTTCTCAAATGCCAAGACTCAAGCTTGGACTTTCCCTTGCCAACCCATGTTGGACTTTCCATGCCAAGACCCATTCTTGGACTTTTCCTTGCCAAGGCCCATGCTTGGACTTTACATGCCAAGTACTCAAGACTTGGACTTTCCATGACATGGTCAACTCCAGTTAACCATCAAAATCCTTTCAAGTCAAACTTGAGTCCGGTCAATCATGACCTGTGTCCATTGTACAAACAATCTCCCCAAAATATTATCAGATATCAATGTCAAACATCAATGTCAAACCTCCATGTCAAACATAAAAACATCGCTCGAGTCAAACTCGAGTCCGGTCAATTGTGACCTGGGTCAATTGCACCAACAATATCCATATTCATGATGATAAGAGCAAAAAGTAAGAGTTGATGGTCTTCGAGGCCCCCTAACAACTCCCATGGGTCTTCTCAATAATTGTTGCTCTTCATAAATATTCATAGCCCATTCTTTAGAAACTCGTAATGGTGGGGCATATAAAGGTCTTCCTCATGAAGGACGAATAGGTCTTACCCATTCAGCTCGGCGTTCCAGAATTTCCCCTATTCTATAATCCCTAGATTCTTGCCGATCTCTCTGAGCATCCTCCAGATTAATAAACTTCTCAGCTATAGACAATAAGGCATCAAAATTTACAGGGGTCTTCTTAGATAAAGATAAAAAAATCTTCTTCCTTCAATCCCTGTGTAAATGTCCCTATTACCATGCCAAGCTCTATTGTAGGAATTTCTTGTGCTACCTGAGTAAATCTTTGCACACATTGTCGAAAAGTCTCTTACCCTCTCGGCCTAAGATTAAAAAGACTTAATGGTGAAGGAGGATATTTTTTAGAGCTAGAAAAATGTCTCATAAATAATGCAGAAAAATCCTTAAACGAAGCAATATTTCGAGGATTCAAAGTATCAAACCATTGTTATACAGGTCCTACTAAAGTGGTAAGGAAAACTCGGCATTTAACTCCCTCAGTGTACCGATGTAATAATGTCGCATTTTCAAATCTTCCCAAATGAACCTTGGGATCTGAATAACCAGTATATTCAGGAATATGACGAATTAAAAAATGTCGAGGCAACTCTTCATTTAAAATGCAATCTGTAAAGGAATTTTGCTCCTTCACCTTTGAGACACTCCTTTCAAAGGGATATTCCTCATCAAATTGCCCTCCCAAGGGGGGAGCTACATACTTCGTTTTTCCTTTTGAACGCTTAGGGATACAAGGAGAATCATTTTTTGGCCGAGAGACTCTAATCACATCTCTTCAGAATCCTCTTTATATGTATCATCTTCCTTTACCTTTCTAGGTACAGTTCATTATGATATTTGATCCATCACAACAACAACTATTTGCATGAGATCTTCCCTACACGTGGGTCCTTCCATCTTCTACTTGTACCTCCCTGAGATGTACTAGACACAGACTTCTCCTCCTCTACTGGCTCCTTCATTGTCCTCCTAGTATTCAGCATCATAACTTTTTGTTAAGGTTCCTATAGGCGGTGCCAATTTGATGGTGTCCTCTTCTTCGGCCCACTCAGATCCCCTTCTCCCTTCTTAATAATCCTTGCCAATCACCTTGAATCCTTGAGCCGGAGACTAGATCTGTCACTTAAAGAGAAAGTTAGAGGTGGGCCGGCTTTACCGGCACGACCCCTCCGACGCTCAAGTCAGAATCACAAGAATAAAGTAGTGGAATGAAGAAGAAGAAGTGAGAAGAGATCTTTGTGTACCGATTAGAGAAGAAAGAACCATCCCCTTCTTCCTCCTTTCTGCCCCCTTTTATAAGAGATTCATATCGCCTTGTTCCCAAATGAATTTACTTTTATACCCCTACTAGTATGTTGAGATGTAACTGTTTTTCCCGCTTCTTTTCAAAATAATTTCTTCCATTCCTTCCACATGTCCTTCCCTCTTCTTCCTTATTAATTACTTAAAAAATAAACTATATTCCAAATAAAAAATAAAAAAACTTAATATTCACAAAATCCCTTAACATCTTTTATTATACTCTAGAATACCCACATCCTTCACCATATCAAATTCAAGAAATAAAATCCTAAAAAATAAATAGTGTTCTTGGGAAATATACATATTGTTCGAGAAATATACATACTGCTCTGGAAATATATATACTGCTCAGGACCTACCCAAACTACTGAACATTAACACTTCACACAATAGAGCCTTGGACCAACTATACTGCCCATCCCTACTGAGCCTGGGAAATACATATTTTGGTCGGGAAATACATAGACTGCTTGGGAATAGCACCTACTTCTCAATATTAACACTTCACATAGCAAAGCTCTGGACCAACTATACTACCCATCCATACTGAGATCGAGAAACACATATGCCGATCGAGAAATATATAGACTGTTCAGGAATTTCACCTAATACTAATATTAACACTTCACACAACAGAGCTATGGACCAACTACACTACACATCCCTATTGAAGTCGGGAAACACATATGTCAGTCGGAAAATACATAGACTACTCGAGAACTATACATACTACTCAATATTAACACTTCACACAGTAGATCTCTTGACTAACTATACTGACCACCCCCACTAAACTCAAGAAATCCATAGGCAGATCGGAAAATACATAAATGATTCGAGAAGTACACATACTGTTCAATACTGACCTCCTCTAGATCAACTATGCTAACTATCCCTACTCAGCTCGAGAAATACATAAGCAGATCAAGAAATACATAAACATCTTGGGAAATACATATACTGTTTAATACTGACCTCCTCTGGATCAACTATATTGACTATCTTTATTGAGCTTGGAAAATGTATAGGAAGATTAGGAAATACATAAATAGCTCAGGAAGTACATAGATTTCTCAACACTGACATCATCAAACTGAGCTCTAGATCAACTACTCTGCACATCCCTACTGAGCTCGGTAAATACATAGGTCACTCAGAAAATACGTAGACAGCTCGAGAAATACATAAATTGCTCTGCACAACACAAAGTGTTGTGGGCTCTACAAACACAATTAATGCTTCATAAATACAAAAAAGTACTCTAAAAACACACTAGGTATTCTGCCTTAGCTAAATAAAATCCTGACCCTATCAATAACAAATGAATTAAAAGATACGTTAGAGGGTAATGCTAGGATTTCGATTTCACTACTATGTCTATTATCCAAGCAATTCTTGTTGGTGCAGGAGCACCAGATAATCAAACCTAGGTTTTGATAATGGCAAAGGTTCAAATTTAAGCTATTTTGTCATCTCATATGCTATGTTAAGTGTGCAGGTAATGTATTAGACTTTGCTAAGGTTAAAGGCACCAGGAAAATCTCGGGATTAGAAACCTCAATGGTCGAATGATGCTAGGAGAATCTCAGGAAGGAGAAAACTCGATGGTCGAGTGACCAAAAGCTAAGCAACAGGTTAGAAGGACCAAAGGTAATAAAGGAAAAAACCTTGTGTGGAGAGGACAGGTCACGTCCTCAGTATGGGGACAACCGTAGGCGATGATCCGACTAAGGCTTCCGGAAGAAGGCCGAAGTCGAGATCTGACAGTCCAGGACTGTCACACTGCATGTCATTATGCATTTCTTGTGATAACCTTGTGTTGCAAGTGTCAGGTTGGATCCTCAAGTGTAGTAGTCGACTAGATGTTTCAACAATCGATTAGGGCAGTCGACTGCCAATAGGATCAATCGACTGATGTGCGCGAGAAGAACCAAGTGCCTCCTTAAGGATAAGATTTACGGATAAAGTTTTATTTAGATCTGGATTCTGATCTAGATCTGAATGTTCTAGGGTTTGGAAATCTATAAAAGAAGGGGTGAGGCACCCCCCATTCATCAAAACGAAAGGCTCCCAAAGTGCTCCATCATTTCAAGCCTTTCTTTCACACGCGACGACGCCGTAATGCCGACCGAGATCCCATCTTTTTATTTTAATGTCGGTACATTTTATTTATTTATTTTTAATTTCTAAGAGCAGAGGTAGTATTGTTACCTCTTCCTCTACATCTCGCGTAATCGGTTTTGTCTCTTACCTCAAATGAGGAAGTGACTCCATTAGTGATTTCCCCTCAAAAGCAAAGCACGAGCCTTGGACTAGCACTAGTAGATTGTGAACCAAGTAAATCTTTTTAGTGTCTTGTGTCGTGTGCTTTTTATTTTCCACTGCAAGCTTTGGTTTTAACAACGAAATGAAATAAAAAGTTTTTCGGACGCTATTCACCCCCCCCCTCTAGAGTCTTTCTCGATACTACATTTGGTATCAGAGCGGGGGCGCTCAAAATAGGTGCAACCACATTTTTTAGCAAATTTTCTATCTTTAGTGTTTTGTTTAGTTTTTTTTGCTCCCTTCTCCCACACTACTAATCCAAGACCAATTCTTGGAATTTTTCCTGTTGTTCGTGTATTTTTAGGTATTTAAAATGGCCCACATTGAGGGGTATAACACCACCCGACCTCCATTCTTTAATGGAGATAACTTTCATTATTTGAAGGGTCGGATGGAGTATTTTCTAAAAACACAAGTCGTATGTGGATTATAATCCAAACCAGATTTTGTTGGGTTTCTGGCACCGCGGCGAGTGTGTGTTCAAACATGTTTCGTAAACATGTGCACAACGAAAGAATTAAAAAGCAATAAATCTAATTTATTACAATACACACATTACACGCATGCATAGTACAATAATGTAGATATAATCGTAGTTTCAAATTTTACAATAAAAGAAAATTATGCTAGTTATACCTGATGTATCACGTGCAGCGAGAATGACATCAACCGGAGCAACTCTCACTAGAATTGCCTCTATCCGTATCCACGCTAAGTACCGTCGAGATAGTTTCGCCAAGCTACGAGCCTCGTCTTCATAGGAGTCACTGGCCTCGTGTCGAAGACGATGTGATCGAGTGAAGATCACAATCCGAATCAAATTCGGATTCGAAAACGAGTCCCCAAAATTTGCTTCTCCGGAGAGGTATTCGTCAACCGATTGACGAATCCTTGGTTCTCCACCTATGAGGATTACCGGAGATCCAATCCCCGGAAATAAAGTCGCTGTCGGAGCTCCAAAAGCCGTCCAAACAACGCTCCGACAAGAAGGAAACAAGCTGTCCAAAAACTGGACAGCTTTGTGGAGGACTTGACGCCGGCCAAAGGGAGAGGGTCGGCTTGTCCTTGGTCACCGGAGCCAAGGAGAGTCGCCGGAGGATATCCGGTAGCAGCTGGAGGCCAGCAGCAGTAGGTGGCGGTGTCTAGCCAAGGAGGGCGGCAACCTTGTTGGTCGGCAAGGAGAGAAGAAGGGCTTGGGTGGCTAGGGTTTCAAACACACAAGTTATCCACGAAAAACCCTTAAACCATGTTTTTATAGAGAACATATTGTCCTAAAGGTTATTGGATCATAACCAAAACCCGTTAACCCGCTCCAATAACTTAAGTTAAAATAAACCAAACCGAGTTGGTATATTTTAAGTTAAAACAAACCAAACCAACTTTGGTTTATTCGTTTAAAACAAACCAAATCCCTTTGGTTTATTCTCCACCATTGGATTAGAACCAAACTAATTTGGTTCATCCATCATGTCTTCATAAGACTCGGCCCATCTATGTAGGTTTTGCCCGGAAGCTCTGATACCAATTGAAGGGATTTCCCTCGTCGAGTCCGTGAGGGGAAACTTCGCTTCCCCTTCACCTCGGTTGCTTGACCATGGTGATCCCTTCAATGTCCCTGGATTAAAAAAATTTAATCCTAGACAAAAGGGATTCCCAAAGCAACCAAGTCATCGTCGTGCTATTCGTTTAGAGAGGTTACTTGAACAAACTAGTTATTCAAGCGACCTTCCTCTATTCTACGAGTAGCCGCGGAATAGACGATGTCTGGATCGTTGGTTTTTGTGTTTATACTCGGGATCCAAGTATTATTTATCCATTTACAGAAATATAACATGCTTATATTTGTAAATCAAAAACAAGCAATGAATAAAAGAGAAAGAAGAATAGGTATACCTCTTAGTCTTCTAATGTATGACCTTCCTCCTTTTGGACGTCGTGTGGGCGACGATCCACCAAAAGTCGAAGCTCCTAGATCGCAAAACTTTCTTCCTTGCTTTTCCCAAGCAAGAGGAAGAAAAGAAACAATGTTTTTCTCCTTCCAAAACTCAACCAACAAAGAGCTATCAAAGCCCTTGCCGCCGGCCAACTAGAAGGAGAAGGAGATGGTGGAAAACTACCAAGACACCAAGGTAAACCCTATATCTTGTTTCCACCACCTAAGGAGAAGAAGAAGGGGACTTTGGGTGCCAGCCAAGGCTGGAAAAGAGATGGAAAAGGCTGATGGACGTTGGCTCAAAGAGGAAGAAGAAGAGAGAAAGAACCTTCCTTATTTGGTGCCACCCTAGCCTCAAAACCCTAATCCCAATCCTATCTCAAATAGGATTGCTCCTTGCCGCCCAAACCCTAGCTCTCCTCCTATTCATCATGTAATCCATGACCACTCCCCATGCCCTCCTTTTATAGAGTTAGGGATAAGTCATGAATTAATCTCCTCCATTGGTTCTAGGGATTTAATCTCAACCGTCGGATCTAAAGATTTAATCTCAACCGTCGAATCTTAGAGATTTGATCTCTACCAATGGATATTTGAGTTTTGTTTCTATCCATTGGATCTAAGCTTCATGAGGTGTTAATAGGCAACATTAGGGACCATGAGGAGGAGTTGGGTCTTGGCCACCCATGGATCAAGCCCACATAAAGTCCGATCCACTAATGATGATCCAATCCACTAAAGATCCATCATTGAACTACCTCACCAACCCCCATATGATAATATGGGCTCCATATATTATTTGTACATTTTCTCCCCGTGTTTAAGATCTCGAATGTCCGTCGATTAATTAATTTACTGACCATTAATTAATCAACATCTAACTCCTTGAGTAGTACCACTCAACCTTTTCATCATGCCGGACCAAGTCCACCTGCAGGGTTTACATGATGAACCTTATGAGCTCCTCAAGGGGACATCATCATCCTAATATATAGGACACGGTTTCCTCCTATAATCAACAGCACACCATATAAATAATATCATCTCCTAACTTACCGAGTCTATCGATTTAATTTATAAATCTCGCCCATTGGTAAATCAAAGAGATGAGTACTAAGTATATGTGCCCGTTATTATATCGGGATTAAGAGCATGTACTAAATAATATCTGAGGTCCAATTCGATTATGTAGTCAGCAATAAATCGAATCACCTCTATGTCGGTCCTGCTCAATACACACAAAGTGCACTAGTGTGATTCTATGGTCAAGACAAACCAATACCAAATCTCACTACAACCATTCCGATGGTTTGTCCAAAGTCATCTCGGTTGTGAGCCTTTACTTATACTTTCCAAGGGGCCGATAACATGATCTCCTATGTGACACCACACACCATGTTATCTACAATGTAAAGTATGAGACAATATTGCATAACCATAAAAATATGCAAACAATGATCATGTGATTCTTATTTCAAAATAAAGATGTTCATACAAAAGATAGACTTTTCAATATACATCCCTACAAACTCCCACTTATACTAAAAGACTATGTTGTTCTCAAAGTGCCATACATCTGATCCCCATTCCCTCCACATGCCTATCAAAAGCTCTCGCCGGAAGGGCCTTAGTGAAAGGATCTTCCAGGTTATCCTCCGATGCAATCTTGGCCACAGCAACTTCTCCTCTCTTTACGATTTCTCGTATCAGGTGGTACTTGCGCTCTATGTGTTTACTAGCCTTATGGGCTCATGGTTCCTTCGAGTTTGCAACTGCACCACTATTATCACAATAAATTGTGATAGTTCTGGGCAAACTGGTAATCACATCCAAGTCCATCAGGAAGTTCCTGAGCCATACAACTTCTTTGGCCGCCTCAGAGGCTGCCACATACTCAACTTCCATGGTGGAGTCTGCCACGTACTTTTGCTTGACACTCCTCCATACAATAGCTCCACCTCCCAAAGTAAACACAAAACCTAAGGTAGACTTACTGTTATCCCTATCAGATTGGAAGTCAGAATCTGTGTAACCCACAGGGAGTAATTGGTCTGCCCGGTAAACCAGCATATAATCCCTAGTCCTTCTCAGGTACTTCAATATATGTTTTACCGCAGTCCAATGTCCCTGTCCTGGATTACTCTGATATCTACTGACCATGCCCACGGCAAAGCATATATCTGGTCTCGTACAGAGCATCGCATACATGAGGCTTCCTACTGCCGAAGCATAAGGAACCGCCTTCATCTCCTCTATCTCCTCAGATGATCTAGGACACATCTCCTTAGATAAAGGAACTCCATGCCTGAAAGGTAGAAAACCCTTCTTGGAGTTTTGCATGCTAAAATGCTCCATAATCGTGTCTATGTATGAAGCTTGGGATAAGCACAACATCCTTTTCCTGCGATCCCTTATAACCTTAATCCCAAGGATGTGTCCCACCTCTCCCAAGTCCTTCATATCAAACTGTTTGGACAATCATACCCTTACGTCCGATAACACCTTGATATTGTTGCCAATCAACAAAATGTCATCTACATATAGTACAAGAAATACCACTACGTTTCCGTCACATCTCTTGTATACACAAGACTCATCCGGACTTTGAATAAATCCATAAGACTGGATCACCTCATCAAACCGGATGTTACAAGACCTCGAAGCTTTCTTCAATCCATAAATGGACCGATTAAGCTTACATACAAGATGCTCTTTGCCCTTAGCAATGAATCCCTCTGGTTGCTTCATGTAGATGTTTTCCTCAAGACTTCCATTAAGGAAAGCTGTCTTGACATCCATCTGCCACACCTCATAATCCATATGAGCTGCTATGCATAAGAGAATCCGGATAGATTTAAGCATGGCTACCGGCGAAAAGGTCTCCTCATAATCGATACCCTCTTTCTGAGTATACCCCTTCGCAACAAGCCTTAGTTTGAAGGTCTCAACCTTCCCATCTATTCCTCTCTTTCTTTTGTAGATCCACTTGCATCCAATGGTTTTTACACCATCGAGTGGTTCTACTAGCTCCAAGACCTGATTTGAATCCATAGATTCAATCTCAGCATTCATTGCACTTTGCCAAGATACTACATCTTTATCTTGGATTGCCTCATCATATGTCCAGGGATCAAGTTCATGTTCGCCAAGGACCAAATCAGAAGATTCTCCCAAGAACATGAATCTATCAGGCTGTCTCACAACCCTCCCACTACGACGAGGTATCACCTGTGTATCCTCTGTGACACGTGGTGCAGTGACATGTGGTATATCCTCTTGTACCAGTGGTACTAAAGAAGTGACTTCCCCTTTTAGCTCCTCAAGAACAATCCTACTAGTGGGCTTGTGGTTCATCACATAGTCCTCCTCTAGAAATCTGGCATTCATACTCACGATCACCTTCTGATCCCTAGGACTATAAAACAAACCACCCTTTCGTTCCCTTAGGGTAGCCAACAAACAAGCGTACTTCTGTACGAGATTCCAACTTACCAGCATCTCCCTTCAGCACATGTGCTGGACTCCCCCATATCCGAATGTGTCTCAGACTAGGCTTTCGCCCAGCCCACAATTCTACGGGGGTAGAATGTTGGGATGTATACTGAAAGCCTAGCTCTTTGGTATGAACATTTTATTTTGAAATAAGAATCACATGATCATTGTTTGCACTTTATATATGTGCATATTGTCTAATACTTTACATTGTAGATAACATGGTGCTTGGGTGTGGCACAGAAGATCATGTTATCAGTCCCTTGTAGAGTATAAGTAGAGGCTCACAACAAAGATGGTTTTGGACAAACCATTGGCATGGTTGTAGTGTAGCTTGGTATTGTTTTATCTTGAACATAGAGTTACACTAGTACACTTAGGTGTATTGAGCAGGACCGACATAGAGGTGATTCAATCTACGTTGATCCGCATAATCAATCTGACTTGATATTATGTTGACATGCCTCTTAATCCCGATATAATAACGTACATGTACTTACATTTATTTCTTCGATTTACCAGAGGGTGAGATTTCTATGGATTAAATCAATATGCCCGTAAGTTGGGAAATGATATTATTTACATGGTGTGCCATTGATTATAGGAGGAAACCGTGGTCCTATATATTAGGTTGATGATGTCCTCGAGGAGCTTCATAAGGTTCATCATGTAAACCCCGCAGTTGACTTAGTCAACATGATGATAAGGTTGAGTGGTACTACTCGAGGAGTTAGATGTTAATTAATCGATGGTCAAGAAATCAATTAATCACGGACATCTGATATCTTAAACACGGGGAGATGGATGTACAAATAATATATGGAGCCCATATTAATTTATGGGGGTTGGTGAGGTAGTTCGATGATGATCCTCTAGTGGAATGGAACATCATTGATGGATCAAGTTTGTGTGGTTCCGATCCATCGGGTGACCAAGACCCAACTCCTCCTCATGGTCCCTATCGTAGCCTAATATAAACCTCATGAAGTCTAGATCAAATGATGGAAAACAAATCTCTAGATCCGACGGTTGGGATTAAATCCCTAGAATCGACGGTGGAGATTAAATCTCTAGATCCGGTGGTTGGGATTAAATCCCTAGAACCGACGGTTGAGATTAAATCTCTAGATCCGACGGTTGGGATTAAATCCCTAGAACCGACGGTTGAGATTAAATCTCTAGATCCGACGGTTGAGATTAAAACCCTAGAACCGATGGTGGAGATTAAACCAAGGCCTAAACCCAACTCTATATATAAGGCTTATTGGGTTGGGCGGCAAGAGAGAATGAATGGTTTAGGGGATTAGGGTTTTCTTCCTTTGGAGGCAAGGAATCCTAGTTGGTTTAGAATTTTTTGGGCGGCTAGGGTTAGGGAGAAAAGTTGGGCGGCAACACATGGAAGATGAGCTTCTTCTTCTTCCTAAGACATGGCCGACCCCTACCTTCTACCCTTTACCTTGGTCGGTGCTCATTCTATTCTCCTTTCCCTCCTCCATAGTCGGCACATAGAAGATGGTTTCCAAAGAGATTAGGGTTTTGCCTTTCCTTTGGTTGGGCGGCAAGAAATCCTAGGTTAGGGTTTGGTTGGGCGGCTAGGGTTGGCAAGGAGAGTGGGCGGCAACTATAGGAGAGGATCTCTTCTTCTTCCTAGGGTGTGGCCGGTCCCTAGATCCCTTCCTTCCACCTTGGTCGGGGCTCAACCGAATTCCCTTTCTCCTCTTCTCTTCTTCTTGGCCGGCGGCACTAGAAGCTAGGGTTTGTCTCTAGTTTGGTTCCTTGGTGGTTTCCATTTTGTTCTCTCTATTCTTGGGGATGGGATCAATCCTTTGTGGATTGGTGGTTGGCTCAAGCAAGAAGGGAAAGAGAGTTCTTCTTTCTTTGGATTGAAGAAGATCTAGGAAGCTTCAACTTGTGGAGGATCTTCGCCCACACGAAGTCTACAAGGAGGTTAGGACATACGATAGAAGATCAAGAGGTATAAAAGTTTCACAACTTTTATTATTGTTCTTTTCATGTTCTTATTTGATATACTAGCTTATGTTCTTTATGTTAGTATATGTTGATTATACTAGTTTGCATTTGCATGTATTTGTATAATCATGGACCCCGAATAAGAAACACAAAAACCGGCGATCCGTCCGTCGTCTCTTCCGCGGCTAATCGACTAGAAGAGTTGTGTTGCTTTAAAAACTAGTTTGTTCAAGCGATCGCTCAAGTCGTTAGCACGACGATGAATTGGTTGTGCTTAGGAAACTCATCCCATCCGGATTAGTTTTCATTAGTGAAAATTTTAATCCGGGGACATGGGAGCCTATGAGCATTCCGAGGTATAGCACATTGGCAACATAGAAGGCACTGATTTAGATGGAACCAAGTTCAGAATATACATTGCCGTATCCAGCGCATACCCCCAGAACGAATCTGGCAACTCAGAATAACTCATCATCGATCAAACCATCTCCATAAGAGTCCTATTCCTTCGCTCCGCTACACTATTCTGCTGGGGTGTGCCAGGTGTAGACAATTGGGATTGAATCCCAGCCTCTGATAAGTAATTCCTAAACTCTCCCAAGAGGTACTCACCACGACGATCAGATCGTAGGGTCTTGATACTTTTACCTTGGCGGTTCTCCACATCAGCCTTGAATTCTTTGAACCTGTCAAAGCATTCAGACTTGCGGCGCATCAAGTAAATGCATCCATATCTTGAATAATCATTTATAAAAGAGACGAAATATTCAAAACCACCTCTAGCATGGATAGACATAGGACCGCACAAATCAGTATGAACCAATTCTAACACATCTTTGGCTCTATACCCCTTGGCCTTGAAAGGCCTCTTGGTCATTTTACCTTCCAAGCAAGATTCGCAGGTTGGGAGATCCTCCACCACTAATGAACCCAAAGGTCCATCAGCTATCAACCTTTGAATTCTACTCAGGTTAATATGACCAAGCCTTAGATGCCAAAGATATGTTTGGTTCATCTTCGAAGGTTCTTTTCTCTTATTGGAATTAGAAGATGAGTTATTTACTTCTATATGCATTGTGGGAGCTTTTCGTTCAAGAGTATACAAATTGCCAACCAATGTACCTGAATAGATAATCTCTCTATTTCTTTTTATAACAACTCTGTCATTAAAAGAAACAGAATATCCATCCATAATTAATTTAGAAACCGAAATCAAATTCTTTCTAAATGTAGGTACATAAAGACAATTTCTCAAAACCAAAACTTTATTTCTATCAAACGATAAATGAACGTCTCCCACTGCATTAGCCGCTACTTTTGTAGCATTGCCCATGTAGACGGTAATTTCTCCTTCAGCTAGTCGTCGGGTTTCCTGGAACCCCTGCAAAGAATTGCAGACATGATCAGTGGCTCCCGTATCTACACACTAGGTTCCGGTAGATAACACCACTAAACATGTTTCAACGACTAAGGCAGAAGATATACATTTGTTCTGCTTTAGGTTGGGGAAGTCTTTCTTCCCATGTCCAGTCTGTTTGCAAGTGAAGCACTTGCCTTTCGGCTTCTTCACTCCTCCCTGAGGTCCACCCGCCATTTTTGCTCCACCTTGTTTCTTCTTCTTCTTGCCTTTCGGCTTAGAAGTAGAAACCTTCTGAGCAACCATGGCTTCCTGCCTAGCAGCCCAATTCTGGTATCCAAAAAGTTCCTTTTCCCCAGAATCATCCGCAGGCCTAGGAGGACACTCATCGACAGTTAAGACACTATCCAAATTTCTTTTCCAATCAATATTATTTGGGTACAGTAAGTTTATTTCTTTTAATATCACAGTAAGTGGGTTGAAAGCCATTTGAAAATCCTAAGAATCACAATGATCAAAATATTAGATTTTAAATATTATTGATTCCTCAAAACAATAAAATTTTGAAATCAACCAACACCGAGAATATCGCATGCCACGCAGTGTGGACGTATACGAATTCTACATTTGCAAGAGGAGGTTTTACCCATTAATTTTATTATCTTGTCAACCTTACTTTTTGACAAATAAAATTAATAGTTGTTTCCTATTTGGCCCTACAAATAAAAGCAGTGACTCCGATGGGGAGGATACTTTTATTTGCATCTAAGTGTGCACCATTACACGATACTAAGGGAATTATTTCGGATTATGTGCCTTACCGCTGCGGAAGTACACACACTCCTAGATAATTTCCTATAACCATTATTTGACCTAGTGATCCGCAAACAAACCCATCCGCAGGGAGGAAGGCACTCAGAGCCCACGCGCAAGTTTGTTTGCATCACTTGTCAAATTGTAATGGAGGCTGCGGGAATTTATAAAAATATCCCTCTCCCACTTAGTAATTTGAAATTGAGGAATTTTCCTAGCCTACGACATGCATATCAAACAAAAAGCAATAAATATAAAAAATAAATTATTTTCCAACTATTATGGCTTTTGTCTTCAATATGACTCTCGTCGCATCGCCATCTCGTCCGCTCCTCCTACGCCATGTACGAGCCATACGGAGATCCGAGCCGAGACTAAAACCTATTTTAATTTACATCCATCGATCCTATACTCCACGAGGGAGTGTACATGAAATCTAGATCGAAAGTAAAATAAAATAAAGAGTGGCTAAACAATGCCGTATTTAATTTACAAAAACTAAATACTAGCCTCGTCAACCCCGAGGATTCAACAAAATAAATATTTACACACATACAATCACATACACACATATGGCCATAATAGTCGGATCTTATGCCTGCAACCAAAGAGTTAAACTACGCATATCCTACTATTATTCGGCACATATAATATATGAAAAAGTGCATAAAAAATAACCGAATCCTAAACACACAAAATCGGAAACCTTGGCTCTGATACCATTTGTAGGTTTTGCCCGGAAGCTCTGATACCAATTGAAGGGATTTCCCTCGTCGAGTCCGTGAGGGGAAACTTCGCTTCCCCTTCACCTCGGTTGCTTGACCATGGTGATCCCTTCAATGTCCCCAAATTAAAAAAATTTAATCCTAGACAAAAGGCATTCGCAAAGCAACCAAGTCATCGTCGTGCTATTCATTTAGAGAGGTTACTTGAACAAACTAGTTGTTCAAGCGACCTTCCTCTATTCTACGAGTAGCCGCGGAATAGACGATGTCTGGATCGTCGGTTTTTGTGTTTATACTCGGGATCCAAGTATTATTTAGCTATTTACAGAAATATAACATGCTTATATTTGTAAAACAAAAACAAGCAATGAATAAAAGAGAAAGAAGAATAGGTATACCTCTTGGTCTTCTAATGTATGACCTTCCTCCTTTTGGACGTCGTGTGGGCGACGATCCACCAAAAGTCGAAGCTCCTAGGTCGCAAAACTTCCTTCCTTGCTTTTCCCAAGCAAGAGGAAGAAAAGAAACAATGTTTTTCTCCTTCCAAAACTCAACCAACAAAGAGCTATCAAAGCCCTTGCCGCCGGCCAACTAGAAGGAGAAGGAGATGGTGGAAAACTACCGAGACACCAAGGGAAACCCTATATCTTGTTTCCACCACCTAAGGAGAAGAAGAAGGGGACTTTGGGTGCCGGCCAAGGCTGGAAAAGAGATGGAAAAGGCTGTTGGACGTTGGCCCAAAGAGGAAGAAGAAGAGAGAAAGAACCTTCCTTATTTGGTGCCACCCTAGCCTCAAAACCCTAATCCCAATCCTATCTCAAATAGGATTGCTCCTTGCCACCCAAACCCTAGCTCTCCTCCTATTCATCATGTAATCCACAACCACTCCCCATGCCCTCCTTTTATAGAGTTAGGGATAAGTCATGAATTAATCTCCTCCATTGGTTCTAGGGATTTAATCTCAACCGTCGGATCTAGAGATTTAATCTCAACCGTCGGATCTTAGAGATTTGATCTCTACCAATGGATCTTAGAGTTTTGTTTCTATCCATTGGATCTAAGCTTCATGAGGTGTTAATAGGCTACATTAGGGACCATGAGGAGGAGTTGGGTCTTGTCCACCCATGGATCAAGCCCACATAAAGTCCGATCCACTAATGATGATCCAATCCACTAAAGGTCCATCATTGATCTACCTCACCAACCCCCATATGATAATATGGGCTCCATATATTATTTGTACATTTTCTCTCCGTGTTTAAGATCTCGAATGTCCGTCGATTAATTAATTTACTGACCATTAATTAATCAACATCTAACTCCTTGAGTAGTACCACTCAACCTTTTCATCATGTCGGACCAAGTCCACCTGCAGGGTTTACATGATGAACCTTATGAGCTTCTCAAGGGGACATCATCATCCTAATATATAGGACACGGTTTCCTCTTATAATCAACGGCACACCATATAAATAATATCATCTCCCAACTTACTGAGTCTATCGATTTAATCTATAAATCTCGCCCATTGGTAAATCAAAGAGATGAGTACTAAGTATATGTGCCCGTTATTATATCGGGATTAAGAGCATGTATTAAATAATATCTGAGGTTTGATTCGATTATGTAGTCAGCAATAAATCGAATCACCTTTATGTCGGTCCCGCTCAATACACACAAAGTATACTAGTGTGATTCTAGTGTCAAGACAAACCAATACAAAATCACACTACAACCATTCCGATGGTTTGTCCAAAGCCATCTCGGTTGTGAGCCTTTACTTATACTTTCCAAGGGGCCGATAACATGATCTCCTGTGTGACACCACACACCATGTTATCTAAAATGTAAAGTATGAGACAATATTGCATAACCATAAAAATATGCAAACAATGATCATGTGATTCTTATTTCAAAATAAAGATGTTCATACAAAAGATAGACTTTTCAGTATACATCCCTACAATCTATGCTTCCGTTGTGACTGAAATGATTTCATGCTCGCTCCTTGTTTGGTTCAACCAAACCTTGTTTCTCTCGATCTAAGAATCTCAATCTCAAGCTCGTTTTAAATCTTTCGGATTACGCTCGTTGTGCGTGTGACAAAATAGGTTCTCGATTTATGTTGGTCGTCTATAATTAACCATTAATTATAGAACGATCATGAGTGGCACCTAGTAGTACATCATGATCCCCAATTAACCGAAAAATCAATGGTTGATCCAAAACCATTTCTGAAACCCTTCAACAGCTACAATGAATCGTGCCCCATTTCCTTTAATCATCTTATATACCCACTTAGTTCAGGACATGGTCTATAGTGTCAGTCCCCACTAGGTCGAATACGTCACACCTAGCCCAAGTATCATTTCCTCGTCCTACAGATTCTAGTTACTGCACATGTATCTAAGAGTACCTTACCCTAAACATGTAATGTTTTGGTCAAAGACTTTAGTAACAATCTAACGAGAGGCCATGAGTATACATCTCCTCGCAAGGAGTGGTGAATCCTTTACAGGCTATTCAAACACCTTCGGACATTTCGACTTATACCCAATAATCTCAAGTCCACATCTCCTTGGAGATGCTTGCTTAAGATGTCAAAGCATAAGTATCCATGACCAAGATGACTTGAATACCGCAAGTCAAAGGAACATCGAACTTAAGCTACAGTAAGAACTTCATTGACATATCCATATATGCAGAGAACCATATCAAGTCTTACAGCTGGTCACTCCAATGAACTAGTTACCATAATTAGCATCTATGATTAACTCCGGACATCACAATGTCTCCAGCCAGTGAGAATCAGATGCTTGGATACACCAAAGAGTATGTCTCGTGCTAGTCTCAACAGAATTGATGGTGTCCAAATCCATCAATTCATCAATTAGGGATAATTCTAATACATCACAATTACATATGTAGAGATACTCACTAGTTGTGATCCAATCACAAATTCTCTCATGCTGTGAATCGTATTGTGGACATTCAGTAAATAAGTTTAAGATCTAATCAAATACATGAAAACATGTATACTCAAATAGTGAATCTTTATTTATCATATAAATGGTTTAAACATAAGGTGATTGCCTTATGACACCTCTCATATATAACTAACAAACTCTCACTTGTCCTAATGTCAATCGCCACGGTATCCAATACCATAAGCTCTAACATGACCCTCAAACTTACTTTGAGGTAAGGCCTTAATTAAAGGATCCGCTAAGTTCTTTTCAGTGGGAATCTTCTCGATTTGTATTTCCTTCCTACTTATGATCCCTCTGATCAAATGATAGCGGCAAAGCACATGTTTGGATCGTTGATGAGACCTTGGCTCTTTCGCCTATGCAATTGCTCCATTGTTGTCACAGTAAACCGATATTGCTTCATCAATGGTTGGAACCACACCAAGTTCATAAATGAACTTCTTGATCCAAACCGCTTCCTTTGCTGCTTCCGAAGCTGCAATGTATTCTGCCTCTGTGGTAGAATCTACTACAGCATCTTATTTGGAACTTTTCCAACTCACTGTGCCCTCATTCAAGGTGAACACGTACCCAGACTAAGACCTAGAATCATCCTTGTCTGTCTAGAAGTTAGCATCCGTATACCCGCGTATCACCATGTCCCCTTCTCCATATATTAGGAACACATCCTTAGTTCTTCTCAAGTACTTAAGGATCATCTTAACAGTCGTCCAATGATCCATTCCTGGATCAGACTGGTATTTGTTCATGACACTCAGAACATATGATACATCGGGTCTCGTACATAACATAGTATAGATGATAGATCCTATTGTGGATGCATAGAGAATCTTACTCATGCAAATCCTCTCGTCTTATGTGCACGAACACATAGACTTCGAAAGGTATATCTCATGCCTGATGGGAAGGAAACCTTTCTTGGATTCCGACATGCTAAACCACTTTAGCACTCGGTCTATATATGTAGACAGCGAAAGACCAAGCAACCGTTTTGATTTATCCCTATAGATCTTAATCCCGAGGATGTAGGTTGCTTCTCCCAGGTCTTTCATAGAGAACGTCTTGGACAACCAAATTTTAACTGACTGTAAGACAGAAACATCGTTTCCTATAAGTAATATGTCAACGACATACAATAGTAGGAACACGACTGCACTCCCACTAACCTTCTTGTACACACAAGGTTCGCCCGAATTTTGTGAGAAATCAAACCTTTTGATTGTCTCATCAAAATGGATATTTCAGCTCTTGGATGCTTGCTTCAATCCATATATGGACCGTTGCAATTTGCATACTTTGGTTTTATCAACCGATGTGAAACTCTCAGGTTGTATCATATACACGTCCTCGAGTAGGTTTCCATTAAGGAAAGTTGTTTTCACATTCATCTTCCATATCTCATAATCATAGTGAGCCGCTATGGCCAGAAGCATCCGAATGGATTTAAGCATAGCAACAGGTGAATAGGTCTCGTCATAATCAACACCTTTCTTTTGACGATACCCTTTCGCCACTAATCTAGCCTTATAGGTAATCACATTACCATCCATCTCGATTTTCTTCTTGAAAACCCACTTGCACCCTATAGGCTTTATGCCTTCAGGCGGGTCAACCAAGTTCCAAACTTGATTTTCATACATAGAATCCATTTCCGACTTCATGGCGTTAAGCCATTTATCCCTTTCTGAACTTTTCAGAACTTCTTCATAACTGGTAGGCTCCTCATCATCAATGAGTAACACGTCATTCGATTCACTTACGAGAAATCCATATCTCTTAGAAATATTACGTGTTCTACCAAATCTACGAAAATGTGGTGTCATAATAGGTCCAGCCAATGGCTCATCACTATGAGTTATCGGTTGTGGTGCTTCACCAAGTATCTCATCAATGTCTATTGGAGTCTCTCGAGCCTTCTCAAGCTCAACGACACTCACTATTTTCTTGCAAGAGAAACTCTTTCTCTAAAAACACAACATGCCTTGAAACAAAAACCTTTTGTTCCACAGGATGATAGAATTGGTAACCCCTTGTTTCCTTAGGGTATCTAATAAATAGACATTTATCAGACTTAGCATCCAGTTTGTCTGATACAGTCCGCTTCACATAAGCAGGACAACCCCATATCTTCAAGTAAGATAAATGAGGTTTCTTACTATTCCATATCTTATATGGAGTAGTTGAGACTACCTTGGTTGGCATTCTGTTTAGCAAGAAAACAGTTGGTTGAAGTGCATAGCCCCAAAAGTACTTGGGAAGATTTGCATGATTCATCATCGACCTGACCATGTCCAACAAGGTCTGGTTACACCTCTTAGATACACTATTATGCTGCGGTGTATATGGCGGAATCTATTGAGACAATATACCATTGTCCCTTAAATAATCTAGAAACTCTTGACTCAAGTATTCACCACCTCGATCCGATCGAAGTATTTTTAATACTCTTGTCATGTTGTTTCTCTACTTCATTTCTGAATTCTTTGAACCTTTCAAAGGCTTCAGACTTGTGTTTCATCAAGAACACATACCCAAACCGTGAGGAATCATCGGTGAAGGTAATGAAGTAGCTTAGCCTGTGGGTTTCCGGCACCACGGCGAGTGTGTGTTCGAATATGTTTCATAAACATGTGCACAACGGAAGGAATAAAAATAATAAATCTAATTGATTACAACACACACACCACACACATGCATAGTATAACATGTGTAGACATAACCATAAATTCAAATTTTGTAATAAATGGAAATTTATACTACGTATACCTGATGTATCACGGGTAGCAGGAAAGGCATCAACCGGAATGATCCTTGCTAGAATCGTCTCTATCCGTATCCATGCCGAGTATCTTCGGGATAACTTCACAAAGTCATGAGCCTCGTCTTCGTACGAGTTACTAGCTTCGTGTTGAAGATGATGTGATCGAGAGAAGATCACGATCCGAATCAAAATTTGGATCCAAAATGAGTCCTCAAAACTCGCTTCTCCGGAGAGGTATTCGTCAACCGTTTGACGAATCCTTCGTCCTCCACCTATGAGGATTACCGGAGATCGAATCCCCGGCAAGGCTACCACTGTCAGAGCTCCAAACATCATCCAAATGATGCTCCGACAAGAAGTAAACAAGCTGTCCAAAAAACTGGACATCTTTGGTGGAGACCTTGCGCCGGCCAAATAAGGAAAGCAATATGCTTACCTTGTCGCCGGAGCCAAGGAAGATCACCGGAGCACCTCCGGCAACAGCTAGACGCTGGTAAGTGGGGAGGACGGTAGCTGTTGGACACCGGTTGAAGAAGCTTGGGCGGCGGCTTGGAGTTGGGCGCCGGCAAGACTTGCAGAGGAGAGGGAGGTGGGCGGCAACTTTAGGGTTGCAAGGATTAGGGTTTAACAAAACCCTTAAGCCCTATTTTATAGAGAACAAATTCTCTTAATGGTTATCGGATCATAACCAAAATCCCGTTAACCTGCTCCATTAATTTAAGTTAAAATTAACCAAACCATGATGGTCTATTTTAAGTTAAAATGAACCGAACCAACTTTGGTTCATTCGTTTAAAACAAACCAAACCCCTTTGGTTTATTCTCCTCCATTGGATTAGAACCAAACCAATTTGGTTCATCCATCATGTCTTCATAAGACACGGCCCATCCACGCTTCCATTACGACTGAAACAATTTCATGCTCGCTCCATGTTTGGTCCAACCAAACCTTGTTTCTCTCGGTCTGAGAATCTCATTCTCAAGCTCATTTTAAATACTCCGGATTACGCTCGTTGTGCGTGTGACCAAATAGGTTCTCGGTTTATGTTGGTCGTCTATAATTAACCATTAATTATAGAACGATCATGAGTGACACCTAGTAGTACATCATGATCCCCAATTAACCAAAAATATCAATGGTTGATCCAGAACTATTTCTGAAACCCTTCAGCAGCTCGAATGAATCGTGCCCCATTCCCTTCACTCATCTTATACCCACTTGGTTCGGGACATGGTCTATAGTGTCAGTCCCCACTAGGTTGACTACGTCACACCTAGCCCAAGTATCATTTCCTCGTCCTACGGATTTTAGTTACTGCACATGTATCGAAGAGTACCTTACTCTAAACATGTAATGCTTTGTCCAAAGACTTTAGTAACAATCCGACGAGAGGCCATGGGTATACATCTCCTTGCAAGGAGAGGTGAATCCTTTATAGGCTATTCAAACACCTTCGATCACTTTAACTTATACCCAATCTGTAGGGGATCGATATGGCCGGCTAGAGGGGGGTGAATAGCCCTCGTACGTTGGACGTCGTAAATCGATCATTCTCGTCGCGTGCTTGTCTACGATTGTTGTTAGCGCAGCGGAATACTAATGCAAATATGAATACTAACAACAAATACAATCACATGCAAATACACACGATATACGTGGTTCGGAACCGAATGGTTCCTACTCCACGGGCGAGCTCCTCGAGCTCTAGTTATGCGCACGGCACTAACTAAACTCCTTCTCGACTATACGTCGGAGGTGGAGAAACCTCTCACAAGCTATTACAACAATAATATACAAGAAATACAAAGACACAAGAAATACAAGTAAAGAACGCTTTACAAATCTTTGCTTTGACCCTTTTCTTGTTGCTTGCTTTGATGGCTCTTGAAGGACTGGAATGCAACAAAGAAATCCCCTTCAATTGCTTCCTTAAAGTCTTGGCGAAATCCTCCAACTCGAGCTCCATTTATAACCTGCATCGAGCTGTTTTCGCGCCCATCAGTCGACTGCCAAAAGGCCCTAGTCGACTGCCCCTGTGTCCGTTGTCTCACAACGGCCAGATCCACGTCGGACAAGTTCCAACGGATCTCCTACCCGATCGCTGTGGGCGGCAATGATCGGTGACCTAGTAGTCGATCGCCTACCGACTACGCGAGCGCTCGCTCTCGACACTTCCATCACGATCGCTATCCCACTAGCCGATCGCGGTCGATCATGCCGATCGCTACCCATGGCAATGATCGCTAAGCACCAAAACGCAGCCTTACACCTGTCGAACCCTAATCAACTTGGACCAGTCGAACTGGCACCTATGCCAGTTGACTGCCGTCGGAAAAACCTCAAACACCAAGTTGTTTGAGTCTCGACACTCGCCTTAGCCACTGGCTAAGTCCACATCACTCATGGAGTTCCCCACCGCTCTCTTCCCTCGCCTACGCCCCTCGGATGCGCCAAGCGACGGCCAACGCCATCCTTCGCCTCATGCCCTAGAAGTATGCTTCCCTTTGGGCTCACTCCATTCGCTCCCGTCCGGGCGGTCCCCTCGGATGCACCAAGCGCGACGGCCGAATGCCATCCTTCACCGACTCAAGGACCCCGAGCCTAGTGAACTTACCAAGTCCTTAAGACTTCCCATATGCACCAAGCGCACGGCTTCGCAATGCATTTCTCACCAAGCACCAAGCGCACGGCTTCGCAATGCTTTGGATTTCCCATGCCAAGCACCAAGCGCACGGCTTCGCAATGCTTTGGACTTCCACACCAAGCTCCATGCTTGGATTTTCCATGCCAACCCATGTTGGACTTTCTCATGACAATCCTATGTCATGAGTTTTGTCTATTATTAAAATACCATCAAGGTACTGCTGAGCCGATTGCACCAACAATCTCCCCCTTTTTGATGATTGACAAAACTACCATCTCAAGTCTACCAATTCTCCCATATTGACAATTCTCATATCCCAAAGAGAATTCCAATGAACCCTAATTGGTAACTTGGTAACTTCTCCCCCTTTTTGACATTACATCAAAAAGGTCCTCCCCAAGGGTATGAATGTCTCATATCCCAATGCCTACAATCTCTCCCTTGGAGGAACACATGCCTACAATCTTTCTAGTGATCCCATATCACTTCAAGAGAGGCAACCCAATTTTCCTCCCATGAGGAAATACACATCCATCTTCCCATGATGGATACCTCCCCCTAGAGGCTTGCTCCCCTTTGACCATTGCACCAACAATGTCCTTGGAGAGTCCCTAAGCCAATAGGAACATTAACCAAATCAAAATTAAGGCAAAGTTCAACAATGAACTCTTTTCCACCTTAAAATTGATACTCACCCTCAACCCAACTCCTAATCCATATCCAATGGATTTCCACCCTCTCTAATGCTCTCCCAAGCATATCCTAGGGTTAGGAGTGGTTGGGGGACCTTAACCTAGCTGAACAACATGGGCCTAACCAACAAGATTTACCCGAATAATCGGCAATGATCAAATCAAATCACGATCACATTTGCCGATCACACCATGCCGATCGATAATCGATTTATAAGCAAAGATTTTTGAAAAATGGATTTAAATCCATAAGTAAATATACGTAATTTTAAAAATCTTGAAAATGCATACGTATAATACTTATCCTAAACACTATGGGTGAAAAATATTGGAAAATTATTTTACCCATTAAATTAGAGATTGATACAAAGTTCAAAAGTTTAGAAAAGCTTCAATAAAGAGCCCTCTTTGTATCATCCCATTCAATGGTGATAGCTATCAAAAGATAGACTTCACCAAGGTTTTTCAAAATGTTTTCAAAATGTTTTTCAAACCTTTATTTTCTTTTCCTAAACATCTCACCAATATCTAGATGTGCAAAAACACATACAAGTCAAATTTTTGTGAGATGTGGGTTTTGTTTTGTTTATGTTCTCATGCATATTTCTAAGGCAATATTCTTTGATTCCCATCAAATCATGCCATAGTCCTTAACTCCATTTTAATTCATGCATGATGTGATTATGGCATAGATATGATATAGATAAAAACATATGCCAATATCATGATGTCATGGCATGTGAATGAAACTTAAGCATACATGACATCTAAACATAAATCTAAACATGATCATGACATTTTTATAGATGAAAATGAAAATGATGTCATGACATGGCAAGGCAAATAAAGCATGGCAAGTAAAATATACTAAGGTATAGAATACCTAAGTGTTAAAAATTAAGTTGCCATTTCTAGGAGTTAAATTCATTTTGCCTTAATGCCATTCATTTCCCTAATGTGCCAAAAACCCAAAATGGCACACCAATACCTCTAAGACCTAAATGTGCCAATTTAAATCATTTTTAACTTCTCAAGCACATTGGCACACCCTAATGTATCAACTCTACTATGGTTAGGTTAACTACCCATCCACTTAGGGTTGACACGCCTTAACCCATTTAGCGTGAATCGATCACGTTTTTAGAAACCCAATATCTATTGGAGCTCCTTGGGTTAACAAGGTATTCTCTAGGGATAACTTCCCTAGATACCTTCCTAATGACCCTTTTAGGCTTTGAAGTCATAGTCTTTTGGGTGTTTCCTATGTCAACTCTAGAGGTGACTCCTTCATTGACCTTCTTAGTGGCTTTCTTGATTTTTCTTAAGTTCTTAGTCACTAAACACATACCATGGCTAGACTTAGGGATGGCTTCCCTATTAGCCTTGGTTTTCCTAAACCTAGATGTGGTTCCATAATTAAATGGAAGTGTAGGACATAGGTTTGTGACCCAAACCCTTCTTGCCCTTAGATGTTTCTTGTTTCCTAGGTCTTGACTTTTGTGCATTAGACCCTTAACCGAGTTTGATATTATTGCTAGGGTCTTCCACTTTTCTAGCCTTGACCTCAAGGCTTGGTTCTCTAGCTCTAATTTTCCCATTTTTGAATTTTCATTAGGTCTTTGGGAAAACCTCTTCTTCTTAGGCATGTGCCTAGACTTCTTGGGATTAATACCCAAATTTTCTTCTACTCTTCTAATTGACTCCTAGGCCGACATTTCTAAAATTATGAGTCCTAGGTTTGTCTTTAGTCATATGAACATGCTTGCACCTAGACAATACACCTTATTGTTTCTCTTAGCATGCTTTTCATTGATAATAGCAAGAGAGCTAAAATAATTCTTAGCATGCTTTTTAACTCTAGGAATTAAAGGTGCATTAACTAATCAGTACCTTAGGTTAGCTTTAGGAGCTCCCTATATGAGTTGCACTTTCTTGCCCTTTCTTCCTCCCCTAGGGCATTGGCTTGAGTGTCCCTTTGATTGCATTTGAAGCACACAATGTGCTCTTTGCTCTTGATTTTGGGAACACGCATCCTTTGACGCTGGGTTGACTTTTGGTCTTGATGCTTTTTCCTTAGCCAATTTAGGGCATTTGCTCTTATAATGCCCTTTCTCCCTACACTCAAAGCATATTATGTGATTTTTATTTAAAACAATAACGCTTGAGTTACCTAGGGAGGTGGTGGAGGCCTCTTCATGATCTTCACTTCTCCCGGATGTAGATGCTTCTTGTTCTTGCTCCGGGATGGAAGATTGCCTTTCCTCCCCCTCAATGCTAGAGGTGGAGGTCTCCACCAAATCATCAACATCTTCAAATGTTGTGGGTGCTTCTTCTTCGCATTCTCTCTACTTGTGCCGATTGGGAATTTTCTTGGAATTTCATTATTTTCTTCCATAATTCCTTCAAGATCCCTATAGTCACCCAATCTAGACCAAATAGTGTTAGGTAATAAATCACTAAGTAATTTTATTACCTCAAGATTTGTCTTGAAGTCCTTAATTTGGTCTTGGGTCCACCTTGACTTCTCAATTTTCTTGTTGTTTTTATCCCTAGGCATCTCAAAACCATTTTCTACAATAATCATATAATCAAAATTGGTTTCGAGATATACCTCCATCCGTTTCCTCCACCAAGAAAAATCTCCATCGAATTTCGGTGGATGGATGAAGCCGGCCATCTTGTAGTGCTCTCGCGGCGGTTAGTCCTTGAAGAGCGACCTCGGCTCTGATACCACTTGTTGGGGATCGATTGGCCGGCTAGAGGGGGGTGAATAACCCTCTTACGATGGACGTCGTAAATTGCTCGTTCTAGTCGCGTGCTTGTCTACAATTGTTGTTAGCCTTGCGGAATACTAATAAAATATGAATACTAACAACAAATACAATCACATGCAAATACACACGATATCGTGGTTCGAACCGAATGGTTCCTACTCCAGGCGAGCTCCTCGAGCTCTAGTTATCGCCATACGGCACTAACTAAACTCCTTCTCGACTATCGTCGGAGGTGGAGAAACCTCTCTGGCTATTACAACAATAATATACAAGAAATACAAAGACACAAGAAATACAAGTAAAAGCGGCTTTACAAATCTTTGCTTTGACCCTTTTCTTGTTGCTTGCTGGATGGCTCTTGAAGGAATGGAATGCAGCAACAAATCCCCTTCAATTGCTTCCTTAAAGTCTTGGCGAAATCCTCCAACTCGAGCTCCATTTATAACGCATCAAGTTTCGCGCCCATCGATCGTGCCAAAAGGCCCGGATCGGGCCCATGTCCGTTGTCTCACAGCGGCGGATCCACGTCGGACAAGTTCCAGCGGATCTCCTACCCGATCATTGCGGTGGCGGTCGGCCCAGTGACCATAATCGTCGGCTTGCCCGATCGGCTCACGGCGTTCTGTGCTCGACACTTCCATCGATCTTGCCATCCCGCGGTCGGCTGTCGGCTATCGATCATTGCCGATCCATAGCGATCGGCGCGCCTAAAAGCGACCTTACACGCGGTCGAACCCTAGTCGGCTTGGACCCGGTCGAGCCGGCACCTATGCGGTCGTATGTCGGAAAAACCTCGAACACCAAGTTGTTTGAGTCTCAGGCTCGATCTTAGCCACTTGGCTAAGTCCACATCACTCATGGAGTTCGAGCTCTCTTCCCTCGGCCTCGTCCCTCGGATCGCCAGCGCGGCCATAGCGCCATCCTTCGGCGTCTCATGCCTAGAAGTATGCTTCCCTTTGGGCTCACTCCATTCGCTCCCCGTCCGGTCCCTCGGATGCACCAAGCGCCGCGGCCGCAATGCCATCCTTCACCGACTCAAGGACCCCGAGCCTAGTGAACTTACCAA
The DNA here is from genome assembly GCA_025175895.1 of Wurfbainia villosa. NCBI lineage: Eukaryota > Viridiplantae > Streptophyta > Magnoliopsida > Zingiberales > Zingiberaceae > Wurfbainia > Wurfbainia villosa. Next base: position 34,140,269 of record CM046002.1, on the reverse strand, counting down.
GTCCTTAAGACTTCCCATATGCACCAAGTGCACGGCTTCGCAATGCATTTCTCACCAAGCACCAAGCGCACGACTTCGCAATGCTTTGGATTCGTTCGGTTACGTATTGCTAAGTTGCGCTACGCCCAAGGTTCCCGTAAACCTTAACAATGCGTCACTTTGGAGTATTTTCCATCTGCCAGAGCCATGTACCAGATACCATCATGTGAGTTTTGTCTATCATTAAAATACCATCAAGGTACTGCTGGGCCGATTGCACCAACACAATCATCCTGGGTCCACATCTCCTCAGAGATGCTTGCTTAAGATGTTAAAGCATAAGTCTTTATGATCAAGATGACTTGAATACCGCAAGTCAAAGGAACATCGCACTTAAGCTGCAGTAAGAACTTCATTGACATATCTATATATGCAGAGAATCATATGAAGTCTTACGGCTGGTCACTCTAATGAACTAGTTACCTTAACTAGCATCCACGATTAACTCTGGACATCACAATGTCTCTAGCCAGTGAAAATCATCTTCTTGGATACACCAAGGAGTACACCTCGTGCTAGTCTCGACAGAATCAATGGTGTACATATCCATCAATTCATCGACTAGGGATAATTCCGATACATCACAATTACACATGTAGAGATACTCACTAGTTGTTATCCAATCACAAATTCTTTCATGCTATGAATTGTATCGTGGACATTCAGTAATTGAGTTTAAGATCCAATCAAATACATGAAAACATGTATACTCAAATAGTGAATCTTCATTTATCATATAAATGGTTCAAACATAAGGCGATTGTCTTAGGACATCTCTCATATATTACTAACAAACTCCCACTTGGCCTAATGCCAATAGCTACGGTATCCAATACCATAAGCTCTAACATGACCCTCAAACTTACTTTGAGGTAATGCCTTAGTCAAAGGATCCGCTAAGTTCCTTTCAATGGGGATTTTCTCGATTTGTATTTCCTTCCTACTAATGATCTCTCTGATCAGATGATAGCAGCGAAGCACATGTTTGGATCGTTGATGAAACCTTGGCTCTTTCGCCTGTGCAATTGATCCATTATTGTCGCAGTAGACCGGTATTGCTTCAACAATGGCTGGAACCACTCCAAGTTCATAAATGAACTTCTTGATCCAAACCGCTTCTTTTGTTGCTTTCGAAGCTGCAATGTAAGCCTCAGTGGTAGAATCCGCTACAGTGTCTTGTTTGGAACTTTTCCAACTCATTGCACCCCCATTCAAGGTGAACACGTATCCAGATTGAGACCTGGAGACATCCTTGTCTATCTGGAAGATGGCATCCGTATACCCGCGTATCACCATGTCCCCTTCTCCATATATTAGGAACACATCCTTAGTTCTTCTTAAGTACTTAAGGATTGTCTTAACAGCCACCCAATGATCCATTCTTGGATTAGACTGGTATCTACTCATGACACTGAGAACATACGATACATCAGGCCTCGTACATAACATAGCATACATGATAGATCCTATTGCGCATGCATAGGGAATCTTACTTATGCAAATCCTCTCGTCTTCTGTGCACGGACACATAGACTTCGAAAGGTGTATCCCATGCCTGATGGGTAGGAAACTTTTCTTGGATTCCGACATGTTAAACCTCTTTAGCACTCGGTCTATATATGTAGACTGCGAAAGACCAAGCAACCATTTCGATCTATCTCTATAGATCTTAATCCCGAGGATGTAGGTTGCTTCTCCCAGGTCTTTCATGGAGAATGTCTTGGATAACCAAATCTTAACTGACTGTAAGATTGAAACATCATTTCCTATAAGTAATATGTCATCAACATACAATACTAGGAACACGATTGCACTCCCACTAACCTTCTTGTACACACAAGGTTCGTCTGGATTTTGTGAGAAATTAAAACTTTTTGATTGTCACATTAAAACGGATATTCCAGCTCCAGGATGCTTGCTTCAATCCATATATGGACCATCACAATTTGCATACCTTAGTTTTATCAACCGATGTGAAACCCTCAGGTTGTATCATATACACATCCTCGAGCAGGTTTCCATTAAGGAAAGTTGTTTTCACATCCATTTGTCATATCTCATAATCATAATGAGCCGCTATGGCTAGGAGCATCTGAATGGATTTAAGCATAGCTACAGGCGAATAGGTTTCGTCATAATCAACACCTTGCTTTTGACGATATCCTTTCGTCACTAATCTAGCCTTATAGGTAATCACATTACCATCCATGTCGGTTTTCTTCTTCAAAACCCACTTGCACCCTATAGGCTTGATGCCTTCAGGTGGGTCAACCGAGTTCCAAACTTGGTTTTCATACATGGAATCCATTTCCGACTTCATGGCTTCAAGCCACTTATCCCTTTCTGAACTTGTCAGAACTTCTTCATAACTGGTAGGCTCCTCATCATCAATGAGTAACACGTCGTTCGATTCACTTACGAGAAATCCATATCTCTCAGGAATGTTGCGTGTTCTACTAGATCTACGAAGATATGGTGTTACAATAGGTCCAGCCGATTGCTCATCACTATGAGTTATCGGCTGTTGCGCTTCACCAGGTATCTCATCAATGTCTATTTGAGTCTCTCGAGCCTCCTCAAGCTCGACGACACTCCCACTATTTTCTTGCAAGAGAAACTCTTTCTCTAGAAATACAGCATGCCTTGAAACAAACACCTTTTGTTCCACAGAATTATAGAATTGGTAACCCCTTGTTTCCTTAGGGTATCCAATAAATAGACATTTATCAGACTTAGCATCCAATTTGTCTGATACAGTCCGCTTCACATAAGCAGGACAACCCCATATCTTCAAGTAAGATACATGAGGCTTCTTACTATTTCATATCTCATATGGAGTAGTGGAGACTACCTTGGTTGGCATTTTGTTTAACAAGTAAACAGCTGTCTGAAGTGCATAGCCCCAAAAGGACTTGGGAAGATTCGCATGATTCATCATTGACCTGACCATGTCTAACAAGGTCCGGTTACACCTCTCAGATACACCATTATGCTGTGGTGTATATGGCGGAGTCCATTGAGACAATATACCATTGTCTCTTAGATAATCAAGAAACTCTTGACTTAAGTATTCACCACCTCGATCGGATCGAAGTATTTTAATACTCTTATCATGTTGTTTCTCTACTTCATTTCTGAATTCTTTTAACCTTTCAAAGGCTTCAGACTTGTGTTTCATCAAGAACACATACCCAAACCGTGAGTGATAAACGGTGAAGGTAATGAAGTAGCTATAGCCTCCTGATGCTTGAGTTGACATAGGTCCACATACATCAGTATGTATTAGACCTAGCAACTCTCCCACTTGTTCACCTTTTCCTATAAAAGGTAACTTAGTCATCTTGCCTTTCAAGCATGATTCGCATGTATCGTATGAATCCAATTCAAACAATTCCAGAATTCCACATCGATGTAATTCGGACATGCGTTTCTTGCTTGCATGGCCAAGATGACAATGCCACATGTAGGAGTCTAATTGATTATCCTTTCGAGCATGTTTGTTGCTCACTTCGATATTGAAAATGTCACTGGATATGTCCAACGTATAAATACCATTGCTCATAGTTCCAGTTCCATAAAGTACGTCATTCAAAGTTATATAACAACAATTGTTACTAAACGTCAAATGGTAACCATTTCTATTTAAGTAGGAAATAGAAACAATGTTCTTTATTAGAGAAGGAACACAATAGAAATTGTCCAAATCCAAGACTAGTCCACTAGGGAGCTTCAGCAAATAAGTTTCGATGGCGACCGCAGCAACCTTTGCTCCATTGTCAACTCATAAATTTGACTCCCCTCTGACGAGTCTTCTTCTATTCCTTAGCCCCTGTATGTCATTACATATATATGAGCCACACCCAGTATCCAATACCCAAGTGTCTAAGGAAATAGAATGACAATCAATAACGAAGATACCTGAAGAGGATGGGGCATCAGATGCCTTCTTCTTCTTCATGGACTCAAGATAAATCTTGCAGTTTCTTCGCTAGTGGCCTTCCTTGCCACAATGATGGCAAGTACCCTTTTGTGCTAGTTCTGCCTTCTTAGCCTTCTTGTTCTTCCCTTTCTTCTGTTCCTTTTCCTTCCTCTTAGAACCTATCTTTGAGGAATCAACTAATAGAATCGCCTTCTCCTCATGCTTCACAGAAGGCTCCACAGTCTTCAGCATATTGAGGAGCTTAGGAATAGTGGATTCTAATTTGTTCATCCGATAGTTCATCACAAATTGTGAGAAACTCTTGGGCAAACAATGCAGAATTAAGTCAATACTTAATTCATGATCCATCACAAACTCGAGGGTGGCTAGCCGCTCGATGTACCCGTTCATCTTTAGCACAAACTGCACTACAGACGAACCTTCTTGCATCTTCGTGGTGAAGAGGGCACGGAGACTTGAACCTTCGGATCTCGCTTGCTCATCGAACAACTCATGAAGATGGAAGACTATATTATTAGCATCCATATGCTCATGCTGCTTTTGCAGCTCAGGTACCATCGCCGCTAGCATGATGCAACTCGCGCGATTCGAGAATCGCCACATGTTTTACGATAGACCAACATTTGATGCAGGTTGCATCGTCCCTAGGACGGTTGGGAAGAGGCTCTTCAAGGACATATGCTAGCTTTTCCGCCTTGAGAACAATTCTCAAGTTTCTAAGCCAGTCTAGGAAGTTAGGCCCAGTCAATTTGTTTGAATCCAAAATAGTGTGCAAATTCAAAGACGTCATGATCAATCGATTAACCTAGAAATACAAAATGAGCATATATGAGAAAATGATTTTAAAATGCATCAATATACATTCATTTTTCAAATTTCAAAAACCCCAAAATCACTTCGGGAGATCGTAGGTCTATCTCCGAATGGGCTGATATCCAACATAGATATGAACAACCTTGGAGAGAGTCCAACAAGCCATTCATAACTACGATGGTAGGTATCAAATATACCGATTGCATATCACGTATATGCAACTATCACAATGTGCTATCAACTAATTGAATGTTCACACATACATCGGGTTGTTAACACATTAATAAGTATGCATCATATGCATAGCACCCAACTTCACCTCCCTTCACATCGACCTTGGAGAGAGTCCAACAAGCCGATGCTCCAGGTTAAAGTCAACCCATTAATCGAGAAATAGTTTTAATATGGTTAGAGCGCATTCAACCAATTAGCCTGGCTTGGAGAGAGTCCAACAACCAAAGCTAACGATTGACCTTTGACTCTTACCATATTAGTATTAAACTATTCCATGGTTTGAACATGTTCGGGTTCGATCCGGGCTTGGAGAGAGTCCAACAACCCAAACAAGAAATGAAACTCTGGTTCTAACCATATTAATGGAAGGCGTAGGCTTTAATATTGAGTAATGGTTTTTATGTCTCATCCTCTTTGCATGCAAATAACTATTATCTACATGGCATGACATATATGGCATACATCTACATGTCACGACATGCATGGCATAATGATATGCATCTAATGCAATTATATGGCATATAAATATGACATGTACAATATTTCCTTATATGTCATAACTATTTATGGAAATAAAATATGTTTGAGATTTGATTATCCAAATTAAATCATAATTAAATTAAGAAATAAATTTCCAAATCTAATCACATATTTTATTTGTGGAAAGTGTTGATTAAGGAAAGTCAATTTAGGAAATAAATTTCCTAAATCATCAAAACTACTTATGGAAATAAAATATTTTAAGATTTGATTCCCAAATCAAATCATGATTAAATTAGGAAATAAATTTCCAAATCTAATAAAATATTTTATTTATGGAAAATATCAATTTCCATAAATACTTCCAACTTTCCAAAAGTAGAAGATTTTCATAAATACTTCTAGACTTTCCAAAATTAAAAATTTCCATAAATACTTCTAACTTTCCAAAAGTAAAAAATTTCCAGAAATACCATTATGACTATCGGAAAATAATTTTACGATTATGTCGAAACACAACCTGGGCTCTGATACCACTGTTGGGTTTTCGGCACCGCGGCGAGTGTGTGTTCGAACATGTTTCGTAAACATGTGCACAGCGGAAGGAATAAAAATAATAAATATAATTTATTACAATACACACACCACACGCATGCATAGTACAACATATGTAGACATAACCGTAAATTCAAATTTTGCAATAAAAGGAAATTTATACTACGTATACCTGACGTATCATGTGTAGCGGGAAAGGCATCAACCGGAACGATCCTTGTTAGAATTGTCTCTATCCGTATCCACGCCGAGTATCTTCAGGATGACTTCACTAAGTCACGAGCCTCATCTTCGTACGAGTTACTAGCCTCGTGTTGAAGACGATGTGATCGAGAGAAGATCACGATCCGAATCAAAATTCGGATCCAAAACGAGTCCTCAAAACTCGCTTCTCCGGAGAGGTATTCGTCAACCGTTTGACAAATCCTTCGTCCTCCACCTATGAGGATTTCTGAAGATTGAATCCCCGGCAAGGCTATCGCTGTCAGAGCTCCAAACGTCGTCCAAATGACGCTCCAACAAGAAGGAAATAAGCTGTCCAAAAAACTGGACAGCTTTGGTGGAGACCTTGCACCGGCCAAATAAGGAAAGCAATATGCTTACCTTGTCGCCGGAGCCAAGGAAGATCACCGGAGCTCCTCCGGCAATAGCTAGACGTCGGCAAGTGGAGAGGACAGCAGATGCTGGACGCCGGTTGAAGAAGCTTTGGCGGCGGCTTGGAGTTGGGCCCAGGCAAGACTTGGAGAGGAGAGGGAGGTGGGCGGAAACTTTAGGGTTGCAAGGATTAGGGCTTAACAAAACCCTTAAGCCCTATTTTATAGTGAACAAATTCTCTTAATGGTTATCGGATCATAACCAAAATCCCGTTAACCCGCTCCATTAATTTAAGTTAAAATAAACCAAACCATGATGGTCTATTTTAAGTTAAAATGAACCGAACCAACTTTGGTTCATTCGTTTAAAACAAACCAAACCTTTGGTTTAGGGTTTATTCTCTTCCATTGGATTAGAACCAAACCAATTTGGTTCATCCATCATGTCTTCATAAGACATGGCCCATCCACGGTTCCATTGCAACTGAAATGATTTCATGCTCGCTCCATGTTTAGTCCAACCAAACCTTGTTTCTCTCGGTCTGAGAATCTCATTCTCAAGCTCGTTTTAAATCCTTCGGATTAAGCTTGTTGTGCGTGAGACAAAATAGGTTCTCGGTTTATGTTGGCCATGTATAATTAATCATTAATTATAGAACGATCATGAGTGGTACATAGTAGTACATCATGATCCCCAATTAACCGAAAAGATCAACGATTGATCCAGAACTATTTCTGAAACCCTTCAGCAGCTCGAATGAATCGTGCCCCATTCCCTTCACTCATCTTATATCCACTTGGTTCAGGACATGGTCTATAGTATCAGTCCCCACTAGGTTGACTACGTCACACCTAGCCCAAGTATCATTTTCTCGTCCTATGGATTCTAGTTACTGTACATGTATCGAAGAGTACCTTACTCTAAACATGTAATGCTTTGGCCAAAGACATTAGTAACAATCCGACAAGAGGCCATGGGTATACATCTCCTCGCAAGGAGTGGTGAATCCTTTATAGGCTATTCAAACACCTTTGATCACTTCGACTTATACCCAATCAACCCGGGTCCACATCTCCTCAGAGATGCTTGCTTATGATGTTAAAGCATAAGTCTTTATGATCAAGATGACTTGAATACCGCAAGTCAAAGGAACATCGCACTTAAGCTGCAGTAAGAACTTCATTGACATATCTATATATGCAGAGAACCATATGAAGTCTTACGGTTGGTCACTCTAATGAACTAGTTACCTTAACTAGCATCCACGATTAACTCCGGACATCACAATGTCTCTAGCCAGTGAAAATCATCTGCTTGGATACACCAAGGAGTACACCTCGTGCTAGTCTCGACAGAATCAATGGTGTCCATATCCATCAATTCATCGACTAGGGATAATTCCGATACATCACAATTACACGTGTAGAGATACTCACTAGTTGTTATCCAATCACAAATTCTTTCATGCTGTGAATCGTATCGTGGACATTCAGTAAATGAGTTTAAGATCCAATCAAATACATGAAAACATGTATACTCAAATAGTGAATCTTCATTTATCATATAAATGGTTCAAACATAAGGCGATTGTCTTAGGACATCTCTCATATATTACTAACAAACTCCCACTTGGCCAAATGCAAATCGCTATGGTATTCAATACCATAAGCTCTAACATGACCCTCAAACTTACTTTGAGGTAATGCCTTAGTCAAAGGATCCGCTAAGTTCCTTTCAGTGGGGATTTTTTCGATTTGTATTTCCTTCCTACTAATGATCTCTCTGATCAGATGATAGCGACGAAGCACATGTTTGGATCGTTGATGAGACCTTGGCTCTTTCGCCTGTGCAATTGCTCCATTGTTGTCGCAGTAGACCGGTATTGCTTCAACAATGGCTGGAAGCACACCAAGTTCATAAATGAACTTCTTGATCCAAACCGCTTCCTTTGCTGCTTCCGAAGCTGTAATGTATTCTGCCTTAGTGGTAGAATCCGCTACAGTGTCTTGTTTGAAACTTTTCCAACTCACTGTGCCCCCATTCAAGGTGAACACATATCCAGACTGAGACCTGGAATCATCCTTGTCTGTCTGGAAGCTGGCATCCGTATACCCGTGTATCACCATGTCCCCTTCTCCATATATTAGGAACACATCCTTAGTTCTTCTTAAGTACTTAAGGATTGTCTTAACAACCACCCAATGATCCATTCTTGGATCAGACTGGTATCTACTCGTGACACTCAGAGCATACGATACATCGGGCCTCGTACATAACATAGCATACATGGTAGATCCTATTGCGGATGCATAGGGAATCTTACTCATGCAAATCCTCTCGTCTTCTGTGCGCGGACACATAGACTTCGAAAGGTGTATCTCATGCCTGATGGGTAGAAAACCTTTCGTGGATTCCGACATGTTAAACCTCTTTAGCACTCGGTCTATATATGTAGACTGCGTAAGACCAAGCAACCGTTTCGATCTATCTCTATAGATTTTAATCCCGAGGATGTAGGTTGCTTCTCCCAGATCTTTCATGGAGAATGTCTTGGATAACCAAATCTTAACTGACTGTAAGATTGAAACATCGTTTCTTATAAGTAATATGTCATCAACATACAATACTAGGAACACGACTGCACTCCCACTAACCTTCTTGTACACACAAGGTTCGTCTGGATTTTGTGAGAAATTAAAACTTTTTTATTGTCTCATCAAAATGGATATTCCAGCTCCTAGATGCTTGCTTTAATCCATATATGGATCGTCGCAATTTGCATACCTTGGTTTTATCAACCGATGTGAAACCCTCAGGTTGTATCATATACACGTCCTTGAGTAAGTTTCCATTAAGGAAAGCTATTTTCACATTCATTTTCCATATCTCATAATCATAATGAGTCTCTATGGCCAGGAGCATTCGAATGGATTTAAGCATAGCTACAGGCGAATAGGTTTCATAATAATCAACACCTTACTTTTGACGATATCCTTTCGCCACTAATCTAGTCTTATAGGTAATCACATTACCATCCATGTCGGTTTTCTTCTTGAAAAGGCACCTATAGGCTTGATGCCTTCCAGTGGGTCAACCAATTTCCAAACTTGGTTTTCATACATGGAATCAATTTCCGACTTCATTACTTCAAGCCACTTATCCCCTTCTGAACTTGTCAGAACTTCTTCATAATTGGTAGGCTCCTTATCATCAATGAGTAACACGTCGTTCGATTCACTTACGAGAAATCCATATCTCTCAGGAATGTTGCGTGTTCTACCAGATCTACGAAGATGTAGTGTTACAATAGGTTAAGTCGATTGCTCATCACTATGAGTTATCCGCTGTTGTGCTTCACCAGGTATCTCATCAATGTCTATTTGAGTCTCTCAAGCCTCCTCAAGCTCGATGACACTCCCACTGTTTTCTTGCAAGAGAAACTCTTTCTCTAGAAACACAGCATGCCTTGAAACAAACACCTTTTGTTCCATAGGATTATAGAATTGGTAACCCCTTATTTCCTTAGGGTATCCAATAAATAGACATTTATCAGACTTAGCATCCAATTTGTCTGATACAGTCCGCTTCACATAAGCAGGACAATCCCATATCTTCAAGTAAGATACATGAGGCTTCTTACTATTCCATATGTCATATGGAGTAGTGGAGACTACCTTGGTTGGCATTCTGTTTAACAAGTAAATAGCTGTCTGAAGTGCATAGCCCCAAAAGGACTTGGGAAGATTCGCATGATTCATCATTGACCTGACCATGTCCAACAAGGTCTAGTTACGCCTCTCAGATACACCATTATGTTGTGGTGTATATGGCGGAGTCCATTGACATAATATACCATTGTCTCTTAGATAATCAAGAAACTCTTGACTTGAGTATTCACCACCTCGATCCGATCGAAGTATTTTAATACTCTTGTCATGATGTTTCTCTACTTCATTTCTGAATTCTTTGAACCTTTTAAAGGCTTCAGACTTGTGTTTCATCAAGAACACATACCCAAACCGTGAGTGATCATCGGTGAAGGTAATGAAGTAGCTATAGCCTCCAAAAGCTTGAGATGACATAGGTCCACATACATCCGTATGTATTAGACCTAGCAACTCTCCCACTCGTTCACCTTTTCCTGTAAAAGGTAACTTAGTCATCTTGCCTTTCAAGCATGATTCACATGTATCGTATGAATCTAATTCAAACGATTCCAGAATTCCACATCGGTGCAATTCGGACATGCGTTTCTTGCTTGCATGGCCAAGACAACAATGTCACATGTAGGAGTCTAATTGATTATCCTTTCAAGCACGCTTATTGCTCATTTTGATATTGAAAATGTCACTGGATACGTCCAACGTATAAATACCATTTCTCATAGTTCCAGTTCCATAAAGTACTTCATTCAAAGTTATATAACAACAATTGTTGCTAAACATCAAATGGTAACCATTTCTATTTAAGCAGGAAATAGAAACAATGTTCTTTATTAGAGAAGGAACACAATAGCAATTGTCTAGTTCCAAGACTAGTCCACTAGGGAGCTTCAGCAAATAAGTTCCGATGGCAACCGCAACAACCTTTACTCCATTGCCAACTCGCAAATTTGACTCCCCTCTGATGAGTCTTCTTCTATTCCTTAGCCCCTGTATGTCATTACATATATGTGAGCCACACCCAGTATCCAATACCCAAGTGTCTAAGGAAATTGAATGACAATCAATAACGAAGATATCTGAAGAGGATGGGGCATCGGATGTCTTCTTCTTCTTCATGGACTCAAGATAAATCTTGCAGTTTCTTCGCCAGTGGCCTTCCTTGCCATAATGATGGCAAGTGCCCTTTTGTGCTGGTTCTGCCTTCTTAGCCTTCTTGTTCTTCCCTTTCTTCTGTTCCTTTGTCTTCCTCTTAGAACCTTTCTTTGAGGAATCAACTAACAGAACCGCCTTCTCCTCATGCTTCACAGAAGGCTCCACAGTCTTCAACATATTAAGGAGCTCAGGAATAGTGGATTCTAATTTGTTTATCTGATAGTTCATCATCAATTGTGAGAAACTCTTGGGCAAACAATGCAGAATTAAGTCAATACTTAATTCATGATCCATCATAAACCTGAGGGTGGCTAGCCACTCGATGTACCCGTTCATCTTTAGCACAAATTGCACTACAAACGAACTTTCTTGCATCTTCGTGGTGAAGAGCTGAACCTTTCATCTGCTTGCTCATCAAACAACTCATGAAGATGGAAGACCATGGTATTAGTATATATATGCTCATGTTGCTTTTTCATCGACCATCGACTAGCATGATGCAACTTCGCCATTAGAATCGCCACATGTTTGATAGACCAACATTTGATGCAGGTTCATGTCGAATATTGAAGATTTATATGAGAAAATGATTTTAAAATGCATCAATATACATTCATTTTTCGAATTTCAAAAACCCCAAAATCACTTCGGGAGATCGTAGGTCCATCTCCGAATGGGCTAATATCCAACATAGATATGAACAACCTTGGAGAGAGTCCAATAAGTCATTCATAACTACGATGGTAGGTATCAAATATACCGATTGCATATCACATATATGCAACTATCACAATGTGCTATCAACTAATTGAATGTTCACACATACATCGGGTTGTTAACACATTAATAAGTATGCATCATATGCATAGCACTCAACTTCACCTCCCTTCACATCGACCTTGGAGAGAGTCCAACAAACCGATGCTCCAGGTTAAAGCCAACCCATTAATCAAGACATAGTTTTAATATGGTTAGAGCGCATTCAACCAATTAGCCCGGCTTGGAGAGAGTCCAACAACCAAAGCTAACGATTGACCTCTGACTCTTACCATATTAGCACGAGTCTTCTTCTATTCCTTAGCCCCTGTATGTCATTATATATATGTGTGTCACACCCAGTATCCAATACTCAAGTGTCTGAGGAAATAGAATGACAATCAATAACGAAGATATCTGAAGAAGATGGGGCATCTGATGCCTTATTCTTCTTCACGGACTCAAGATAAATCTTGTAGTTTCTTCGCTAATTGTCATCCTTGCCATAATGATGGCAAGTGCCCTTTTGAGCTGGTTCTGCCTTTTTAGCCTTTTTCTTCTTCCCCTTCTGATGTTCCTTTGACTTCCTCTTAGAACCTTTCTTCGAGGAATCAACTAACAGTATCGTCCCCTGCTCATGCTTCACAGAAGGCTCCACAGTCTTCAGCATGATGAGCAGTACCACAGATGAACCTTCTTGCATCTCAGAGGGGAAGAGGAGCTTGGAGACTTCAAACCTTTCGAATCTCACTTGCTCATCAAACAACTCATAAAGATCAAAGACTATGGTATGAGCATCCATATGCTCATGCTTCTTCCACAGCTAGGGTACCATCGCGGCTAGCATGATGCAACTCACTAGTTCAGAATCACTCACATGTTTCTAATAGGCCAACAATTGGTCCAGAGTTGCATCATCACTAGGATGGGCGAGAAGAGGCTCTTCGAGGACATACGCAAGCTTTTCTGCCTTGAGAATAATTCTCAAGTTTTTAAGTCAGTCCAAGAAGTTCGGCCCAATCAATTTATTCGAATTCAAAATAGAGGGCAAATTCAAAGACATCATGATCAAGCGATAAACCTAGAAATACAAAATCAAGCATATATGAGAAAGATGGAAAAATGCATCGACATACATTTATAAATCTCATTCATTTTTCGAATTTTAAAACCCCAAAATCACTTTGGGAGATCGTAGGTCCATCTCCGAATGGGCTGATATCCAACATAGATATGAACAACTTGGAGAGAGTCCAACAATCCATTCATAGCTATAATGGTAGGTATCAAGTATACCGATTGCATATCACATATATGCAACTATCACAATGTGCTATCAACTAATTGAATGTTCACACATACATCGGGTTGTTAACTCATTAACAAGTATGCATCATATGCATAGCACCCAACTTCACCTCCCATCACATCGACCTTGGAGAGAGTCCAACAAGCCGATGCTTCAGGTTAAAGTCAACCCATTAATCGAGAAATAGTTTTAATATGGTTAGAGCGCATTCAACCAATTAGCCTAGCTTGGAGAGAGTCCAACAACCAAAGCTAACGATTAACCTCTGACTCTTACCATATTAGTATTAAACTATTCCATGGTTTGAACATGTTCAGGTTCGAGCCGGGCTTGGAGAGAGTCCAACAACCCAAATAAGAAACAGAACTTCCGGTTCTAACCATATTAATGGAAGATGTAGGCTTTAATATTGTGTAAGAGTTTTAATGTCTCATCCTCTTTGCATGCAAATAACTATTATCTACATGGCATGGCATACATGACATACATCTATATGTCACGATATGCATGGCATAATGATATGCATCTAATGCAATTACATGGCATACAATTTTGGCATGTACAATTATTTCCTAATATGTCATAACTATTTATGGAAATAAAATATGTTTGAGATTTGATTCCCCAAATCAAATCATGATTAAATTAAGAAACAAATTTCCAAATCTAATCACATATTTTATTTATGGAAGGTTTCAATTAAGGAAAGTCAAATCTAATTTAGAAAACAAATTTCCTAAATTCTCAAAACTATTTATGGAATTAAAATATATTTTAGATTTGATTTCCAAATCAAATAATGATTTAATTAGGAAACAAATTTCCAAATCTAATCACATATTTTATTTATGGAAAGTGTTAATTTTCATAAATACTTCTAAACTTTCCAAAAGTAGAAGATTTCCATAAATACTTCTAAACTTTCCAAAATTAGAAAATTTCCATAAATACTTCTAAAATTTCCAAAAGTAGAAAATTTCCATAAATACAATTATGACTATCACAAAATAATTTTATGATTATGTCGAAACACAACCTGAGCTCTAATACCACTGTTGGGTTTCCGGCACCGCGGCGAGTGTGTGTTCGAACATGTTTCATAAACATATGCACAGCGGAAGAATTAAAAAGCAATAAATCTAATTTATTACAACACACACATCGCACACATACATAGTACAACATGTGTAGACATAATCGTAGTTTCAAATTTTGCAATAAAAGGAAATTATGCTAGTTATACCTGACGTATCACGTGCAGCGGGAATGACATCAACCAGAGCAACTCTTGCTAGAATTGCCTCTATCCGTATCTATGCCGAGTATCGTCGAGATAGCTTCGCCAAGCTACGAGCCTCATCTTCATAGGAGTCACTAGCCTCGTGTCGAAGACGATGTGATCGAGAGAAGATCACAATCCAAATCAAATTTGGATTCAAAAATGAGTCCCCAAAACTCGCTTCTCCGGAGAGGTATTCATCAACCGATTGACGAATCCTTGGTTCTCCACCTATGAGGATTACCGGAGATCCAATCCTCGGCAATAAAATTACTGTCGGAGCTCCAAAAGGCGTCCAAACGATGCTCCGACAAGAAGAAAACAAGCTGTCCAAAAACTGGACAGCTTGGTGGAGGACTTGGTGCCAGCCAAAGGGAGAGGGACGACTGGTCCTTGGTCACCGGAGCTAAGGAGGGTCACCGGAGGATGGCGGCAGTAGCTGGAGGCCAGCGACAGCAGGTGGCAACGTCCAGCCAAGGAGGGCAGCAGTAAGGTTGGGCGGTAACCTTGTTGGGCGTCAAGGAGAGGAGAAGGGCTTGGGTGGCTAGGGTTTCCAACACACAAGTTATCCACGAAAAACCCTTAAGCCATATTTTTATACAGAACATATTCTCCTACTAGTTATTGGTTCATAACCAAAACCCGTTAACCCGCTCCAATAGCTTAAGTTAAAATAAACTGAACCGAGTTGGTCTATTTTAAGTTAAAATGAACTGAACTAACTTTGGTTCATTCATTTAAAACAAACCAACCCCCTTTGGTTTATTCTCCACCATTGGATTAGAACCAAACCAATTTGGTTCATCCATCATGTCTTCATAAGACTCGGCTCATCTATGCTTCCGTTGCGACTGAAACGATTTCATGCTCGCTCCTTGTTTGGCCCAACCAAACCTTGTTTCTCTCGATCTGAGAATCTCATTCTCAAGCTCATTTTAAATCCTTCGGATTACACTCATTATGCGTGTGACCAAATAGGTTCTTGGCTTATGTTGGTCGTCTATAATTAACCATTAATTATAGAACGATCATGAGTGGCACCTATTAGTACATCATGATCCCCAATTAATCGAAAAATCAACGGTTGATCCAGAACCATTTCTGAAACCCTTCAGCAGCTATAATGAATCGTGCCCCGTTCCCTTCAATCATCTTATACCCACTTGGTTCAGGACATGGTCTATAGTGTCAGTCCCCACTAGGTCGACTAAGTCACACCTAGCCCAAGTATCATTTCCTCATCCTAGGAATTCTAGTTACTGCAATGTATCCAAGAGTACCTTACTCTAAACATATAATTCTTTGGCCAAAGACTTTAGTAACAATCCGACGAGAGGCCATGGGTATACATCTCCTCGCAAAGAGTGGTGAATCCTTTATAGGCTATTCAAACACCTTCGGGCATTTCGACTTATACCCAATCATCTCGGGTCCACAATATCCTTGGAGATGCTTGCTTAAGATGTCAAAGCATAAGTCTCCATGACCAAGATGACTTGAATACCGCAAGTCAAAGGAATATCGTACTTAAGCTACAGTAAGAACTTCATTGACATATCCATATATGCAGAGAACCATATGAAGTCTTACAACTAGTCACTCCAATGAACTTTTACCATAACTAGCATCCACGATTAACTCCAGACATCACAATGTCTCCAGCCAGTGAGAATCAGCTGCTTGGATACACCAAAGAGTATGCCTCGTGCTAGTCTCGACAAAATTGATGGTGCCCAAATCCATCAATTCATCGACTAGGGATAATTCTAATACATCACAATTACACATCTAGAGATACTCACTAGTTGTGATCCAATCATAAATTCTCTCATGCTGTGAATCGTATTATGAATATTCAGTAAATGAGTTTAAGATCTAATCAAATACATGAAAACATGTATACTCAATAATTGAATGCCTTCATATAACATTTAATATTACAAAAATATATAACTATCAATCTATGAAAAGATAATCAACTGGCAACCAACCAACTCGAGGAGAAAAGATCAGCAATCAGTAATGTGATTATAAGACTTTAGATCAATTGAGGGCTAAGAACAAGCTCATCAAGAGATTATAAGGTAGATTTAAAAAAGACAATTTAAATGCTTCATGAAGACCACTAAGTGATCATCCTCAAGATCGATCCAAACAATTGGGATATAAGGTGATTCAAGACAAAGACATCTTCAATTAAAGAGAATTATTTCTTCTTAATTAAAAACTCAAGATGCCATTATTTTTGAATAAAAAGCAAGTCCAGAAGAAATTGAATTGATGTAGAGGAAGCAAGCAATCAATTGATGTCAAGTAAAGAAATCAACCAAGTCTTGGGAAAAGACCCAGTGAAAGTTCAAGGCTTGAGTCGAAAGGTTCATTGATCAATCTTGATCAGAACAAGAGAAGCAACTGGGAAGGTTTAGAGAAGTAAATCATATGTCAAGAAATCTAATAGTAGAAAATTCAAGCATGGTCCAAGACCAATTTCATAGTATAGACAAAGATGGGTTCAATTCAAATCCACTATGTGGTAGTCGTATTGATTAAATCTAGATGCCATTAAATTTCAAGTAATAATTCTTTGATTAATTTAGTTTTCATCTGGTAAGACTAATAATTGAAATAATCTTGATAACTAGTTCAAGATGGGAGTGATAATTCATTAAAAGAAGTCTTGATTATTATCTGGGTTGAAAAAATCTAGCTTGGTCACTTCAAAGATAAGCGGTAAAGTTCAAATTAAAATGCAGATAGGTTTAACTAATGAAATTAATGATATTTCTAAGTTGGTTTCCCGGAATGATCGTTATTCCAGATTAGAAGGCCCAGTGTACAACTTGAAGTCTTTTGAAATCTTCATAACTCGTTAGATTTGAATCTAAGGTTAATTAATTTCAAATCACATTAAAATTAATAAGTAAAATGAAGTCATCTCACAAAAAGAAAACATCTTTGACTAAAATTAGTATTAAGGATAATTAAAATAAAAATAACACTAATTTTGAAATATTTTAAAATCTATAAAATATTTATTTTTCATGATTTATTTCTGTAATTATATTTAATCTTTGGAAATCTATAGTTACTTGATTGGTTGACCAATACTAGACATTTAATTCTTAGGTCAATTTTATACTCCTAAACCCTCTACACTTAGGTAAGTTTCCTTGTGGTTGTTAGTGCAATCAACCCTTGATATGGTTTTGATATGTGTGGCAAAGGGTTTAGGTTAGGATGTATGGATTTGATATGTGCGTTGGAGTCTTGCAGGACTTAATGGTCCATGGAAGCGAGTTACATCTCTTTTTGATCTTTGAGTCATGAAGGATATTTCTGCAGTCGTCTTGGAGCATCCAAGGACCGGACGAGAGATTGGAGTGAAGCGAGGAAGTAGACTTGAGCGAGGCGAAGAATAACTGCATTCGCATCAGGCGTGGTGACAAAGATAACTTCAAAGGCAAGGGACTCGAGGATGAGTGGCGAATGTAACGGGAAGTAGTGCTCTTAGGTGAAACTTGGCCATTTGGCTAAGTGTCGGATGGGATTTCGACATCGATTGACTACCATGTTATGGTAGTCGACTACTCTCATTGATCGACTAGTGTTAGTCAATTCATGTACCACGATCATTGCCATGGAATGGTAGTTATGAGACCACCAATCGTGATGAAGGCATCGATTGTAACAAGGGTTTCGAGCGAGTCGAGCTCAGCACTCGGGATAGGTCCATCAATCGATGATGATAGGTTGGATGGAATCCAGCGTGGCATCGTTATTGAGCCGACTACGGGACGGTCGTGATAGGGACATCGATCGGACCGTCGGAGAATAAACCCTCTTCCTCTATAAAGAGGAAGGGGTGTGGGCCAATGTTCATGCTCTAAACTCTCCCAAAGTGCCCTAAAGTTTTTCCATCCTCTTACTTGGTTTTATTTACATCATATTTGTAAGAGGAGTGAATTCTTGTAAAGAGGTTACCTCCACCTAGATTGGTGCAAAGGAGAGAATAGTGGAAGCTTGCGGAGTGATTCACCATGGACGAATCGGATCGTGGATTAGCGGCGCAGCCGTGAATCACGTTACGACTTTGTGTTAGTGTTTGTATTCTTGTTATTGCTTTTTCTTTATTGTTTATACTTCTGCTTGCGCTAATGAATTTGTAGACGAGCAATCGACAAGAAAATTCCACCGTCTACGTATTAGGCTATTCACCCCCCTCTAGCCGACCAATACATCAACCCTACAAGTGGTATCAGAGCCAAGGTGCTTGTTGAGGACTAACCACCAACACAAGCACTATATCAAGCGATGGCCGGCTCAAACATTCATCCACCGAAGTTTGAAGGAGAATTCTCTTGGTGGAAAAAGAGAATGGAGGTATTTTTCGAAACCGATTTCGAAATTCTTTTAATTATAGAAAATGGTTTCGAAATGCCTAAGAATGAAGAAGGGGAGTCATTGGAGAAATCAAGGTGGAGTAAGAGGCAAAGGGAAGAGTACTTGGCAAACTAAAAAGTCAAACATCATCTTTACAACGTACTCCCCCAACAAGAAGTGAATCGGATTGGGGAATGCTCTAGTGCCAAGGAGATGTGGGAGAAGCTAGTAGAGCTTCATGAAGGTACCTCGGAGGCCAAGCTTGCAAGGAGAGACCTCCTCCGCTCCCAACTATCAAACATCAAATTAGAAAAGGGAGAAAAGGTAACATCATTACATTCTAGGTTTAAAGAAATCTTAATTGGACTAACAAGTGTAGGAGAAAGACTTTCGAACCGGGATATGCTCATGAAAGCAATCGATGCTTTTCCCCGGTCATCGAAATGGAGCTCAATGGTGGACTTCTTCTACATGTCCAAGAATTTAGAAGTGAGCACCTTGGAGGAGTTCTTCTCAACCATGGAGCTCCACGAAACAAGACTCAAAGGAGTAGTAGAAGAGCCAAGATTTCAATCTTCAAAAGGAGTAGCCTTGATGGCCAACAAAGGGAAGAAGAAGATGGAGATTCCCTCCTCCTCCGATGAAGCATCCTCTTCCTCCTCCATGGATAGCACGAAAGAAGCTTACATGGTAAGGAAGGTAAGGCGTGCATTGAAAAATTTTAAATTTAATAAATCTAATGATAGGAGGAGAAGACCAAGGGGGAAGGTTATTTGCTACAATTGTCAAGGAGAGAGACACATAAGGGATAATTGTCCCCTCTTGAACAAGAGCAAAGAGGAGAAGAGAAAGAAAGAAGAAAAGAAGAAGAAGAAGAAGAAGGGGAGCAAAAAGAAGAGAAGAAGGCAAAGGAAAAGGGGAAGGCAAAGGCACTAAAAGCAAGGACATGGGATGATCCCTCTTCTTCATCATCCTCATCCAAAGAAGAGGAAGAACATGTCTACTCAAACTTTTCCCTAATGACATTTGACGACCTAGAATCCTCCTCCTCCGAAAATGAAGAAGCAAGCTCAAGTCAGGAGAGCTCGAGTGAAGGGGGAGCTTCTTCTACATCCTCATCATCGGAAGAGGATTTGGTAAGTGAGGTAACCAATTTTTCCCCCAAGAAAGTTATGTCAATTATTTCTAGCCTCACTAAGGACTTGTTTAGGGCAAAGAAAAAGAACAAATGCATGCTAGATCAAATTAAGGACTTAGAAGAAAAATTATAAAAAGCATGCTTAAATGTAAATGATAATATTTCTTCTAGTCTAAATGATGCATACTCACATGACTATATACCGTTTGATGTTAATGATGCATGCATTGAAGAAAATAGGGTCCTAAGGGAAAAGGTAGATCATTTGACCAAGGCCCTAGAAAAATTTACAATAGGCTCCAACACTCTTAATATGATCATAGGGAGACAAAGGGCAAGTTTCAACAAGAAAGGCCTAGGATACAAGGAAAAGAAAAATGAAAAGGCCTATAAATGCTTAATTACTAGGGGTCAAGATAAAAAGAAGACAATTGCTAGAAAATGGATCCCTAAGAAGTATTTAGTGAACCCCATAGGCAAGAATTTGTTTTGGGTTCCTAAATCCATCCTAAAGGGTTAGGAAAACCCTAGGATAGTCAACCATATGGAATTTATCTATATCATATTTTGGTTGACTTAGGATGGCGGGATAATATTTTTGAAATAGTGTTGGGTGATGATAATGTTCCCATAAATTGATAATAATGCTTAAATCATGATGATTAATGTAATTGTTATATATGTTTGCAACAGTTACGTATTTATGCTTTCAATCATTGCCCCATCCTATGGAAAATGTAGGTTGCCTTTGCCAATTCGGGTCAGTTTCTTATCATAATTCATACCTAATGCATGAGTATTAGTTGATGGATACATTTGTTTCATGATCATAATGTAAAATTAATTCATATATATCTTTATGATCATGTGGTATGTTAGGATGATACTTAACCTTGTATAGAATTGCATGAAAATAATGGTTAAGTATATACAAATACCTTTAGGATACATCTCACACTCACCATAGGCTACCTTGATTGAAAACTTAGCATGAGTGAGATGTTAGGATGATACAAATGTCCACTAATGCCTATGGCATTTAGATGGTCATTTAAAGTATCAAAATAGCAATAATATACCAATCATGGGGAAGGCTTATATTTAATTCATAGACATATTGCCCAAAGATCATGGTTGGATATTTCATATGTTTTCAAAACAATTTCTTACTTTAAAATATGTGTGTTCATGTTTTGAAACAATCCAAAGCAAAACTAGGTGTTAAACTTGATTCTAACTTGATCAAAAACCTAGTTACTTTTGAAACTTTTGGATTTTTGGAAAATACTTGAAAATATAATGATTTTTCATGAACGACTATTTTTCATTGATAAATATACTTACAAGAAATATGTTCCCCAAATTTCATGATTTTTTGAATTTTATATATTTTCTAATGCATTTCTGAAATTCAGCCCGAAAATCAGAAAAACTTGAATGTGCCAGTCGACTAATCGCCTGATAAAATGCCCAATAACCTTTTGTATCCGATTTTAAGGTATGTTTTGGCTTTTGTTTCCCTCTAAACTTGATATCATGCTTAGATAAACTTTGTTTAATATTTTTGATGGTGTCAAAGGGGGATAAATATATTTGTTTAAGTAAGGGGGAATTATATTTAGGGGGAGTTTCATGTATTAAGGGGGAGAGTTGCTAATCACGTTATTTACATGCTTTCTTACCTTAATAGTTTTATCAAATGTTTACCTAACTTAAACGGATTGTCACACATCAAAAAGAGGGAGATTGTTAGTGCAATCAACCCTTGATATGGTTTTGATGTGTGTGGCAAAGGGTTTAAGTTAGGATGTATAGATTTGATATGTGTGTTGGAGTCTTGCAGGACTTAGTAATTCGCACATGGAGCCTTGGCGAGTTTCACATCTCATGACTTGGTCTTTGAGTCAGTGAAGGATGGCTTTGTGGAAGTCGTGCACTTGGAGCATCCAAGGGACCGCCGAACGAGGAGCTTGGAGTGAAGTCGGAGGAAGTAGACTTCAGGGCGAGACGCGAAGGATGGCGCTGCAAAGCCGTGCGCTTGGCGCATCCGAGGGACGTGGTCGGACGAAGATAACTTCAAAGGCGAGGGACTCCAAGGGATGAGTGTGAGCGAATGTAACCCGGGAAGGGATAGTGCTCTTAGGTGAAACTTAGTCATTTGGCTAAGTGTCGGATGGAATTTTCCGACATCGACTACGGTGTTGCCGACTCTAATCGACTATCGAAAGTTCGATCGATTCAGTGCCCGATTAGTCCATTATGCTGGCCATCAATCGCGATCGGAATGGCGACCAAGCTGATCGATGAGCACTACGATCGGTGGCTGGCATCGATCGGCCGATCAATGATGGTTTGCCGAAAACCTTGTGCCGTAGCCGGCTGGACCGATCGATAGGTTCATGCTCTAAACTCTCCCAAAGTGCCTAAAGTTTTCCATCCTCTTACTTGGTTTTATTTACATCATATTTGTAAGAGGAGTGAATTCTTGTAAAGAGGTTACCTCCACCTAGCTTGGTGCAAAGGAGAAAATAGTGGAAGCTTGCGGAGTGATTCACCATGGACGAATTGGACCGTGTGTTAGTAATATATGAGAGATGTCCTAAGGCAATCGCCTTATGTATGAACCATTTATATGATAAATGAAGATTCACTATTTGAGTATACATGTTTAATGTATTTGATTGGATCTTAAACTCATTTCTTGAATGTCACGATACGATTCACGGCATGAGAGAATTTGTGATTGGATCACAACTAGTGAGTATCTCTACATGTGTAATTGTGATGTATCGGAATTATCCTAGTCGATGAATTGATGGATTTGGACACCATCAATTACGCAGACTAGCACGAGGTATACTCCTTGGTGTATCCAAGCGGTGATTCTCCTTGGGGAGACATAGTGATGTCGGAGTTGATCGTGGATGCTAGTTATGGTAACTAGTTCATTGGAGTGACCAGTAAGACTTCATATGGTTCTCTGCATATATAGATATGTCGATGAAGTTCTTCTTGTGGCTTAAGTGCGATGTTCCTTTGACTTGCGGTATTCAAGTCATCTTGATCATGGAGACTTATGCTTTGACATCTTAAGCAAACATCTCTAAGGAGATGTGGACCCGAGATGATTGGGTATAAGTCGAAGTGATCGAAGGTGTTTGAATAGCCTATAAAGGATTCACCACTCCTTGCGAGGAGATGTATACCCATGGCCTCTCGTCGGATTGTTACTAAAGTCTTTGGCCAAAGCATTACATGTTTAGAGTAAGGTACTCGTCGATACATGTGGAGTAACTAGAATCCGTAGGACGAGGAAATGATACTTGGGCTAGGTGTGACGTAGTCAGCCTAGTGGGGACTGACACAATAGACCATGTCCTGAACCAAGTGGGTATAAGATGAGTGAAGGGAATGGGGCACGATTCATTCGAGCTGAAGGGTTTTGAAATAGTTCGGATCAGATGATCTTTTGGTTAATTGGGGATCATGATGTACTACTAGGTGCCACTCATGATCGTTCTATAATTAATGGTTAATTATAGACGGCCAACATAAACCGAGAACCTATTTGGTCACACGCACAACGAGCGTAATCCGAAGGATTTAAAACGAGCTTGAGAATGAGATTCTCGGACCGAGAGAAACTAGGTTTGGTTGGACCAAACATAAGCGAGCATGAAATTGTTTGATGCAATGGAAGCGTGGATGGGCCGTGTCTTATGAAGACATAATGGATGGACCAAAATGGTTTGGTTCTAATCCAATGGATGAGAATAAACCAAAGGGTTTGGTTTATTTTAAACGAATGAACCAAAAGTTGGTTCGGTTCGTTTTAACTTAAAATAAACCATCATGGTTTGGTTTATTTTTACTTATCTTAATGGAGCGGGTTAACGGGCTTTATGGATATGATCCATTAACCATTAAGAGAATTAGTTCTCTATAAAAGTGGGCTTAAGGGATTGTTAAACCCTAACTAATCCAATCATCCAAACCCTAGCCGAACACATTGTTGCCGCCCACTTGTGTTGCCGCCACCCGTAAGCTCCTCCAACCGCGCCCGAAGCGGCTTCCTTCCTCCTACGGAAGAGTTCCGGCGATCCTCCTTAGGTTTGGCATCAAGGTGAGCACTTGGCTTCCTTTGTTGGCCGGCGCCTATCTCCTCCACCAAGCTGTCCAATTTTTCTGGACAGCTTCTTCTCCTCTCGTCGGAGCGTCGTTTGGACGACGGTTAGTGCTCCGACAGCGGCTAACATACCGGGGATTTGATCTCCGGTAATCCTCGGAGGTGGAGGACGAAGGATTCGTCAAACGGTTGACGAATACCTCTCCGGAGAAGCGAGTTTTGAGAACTCGTTTTGGATCCGAATTTGGATTCGGATCGTGATCATCTCTCGATCACGTCGTCTTCAACACGAGGCTAGTAACCCGTACGAAGACGAAGCTCGTGACTTAGCGAAGTCATCCCGAGGAGCTTGGCGTGGATACGGATAGAGACGATTCTTACGAGGATCGTTCCGGTTGATGCCGTTCCCGCTACACGTCATACGGAAGGTATAACGTAGTTTAATTTCTTTTATTGCAATTTTAATTTACGGTTATGTCTACACTTGTTGTAATAGCATGCGTGTGTTGTGTGTGTTGTAATAAATAGGAGTATTTATTATTTTATTGCTTCCGCTGTGCTCATGTTTACGAAACATGATCGAACACACACCGCCATGTCTAGGAAACCCAACGATTGGTATCGAGCCGAGTTGTGTTTCGACATAATCGTAAAAATCGTTTTCCGATAGTCATAATGTATTTCTGGAAATTTTCTAATTTTGGAAATTTAGAAGTATTTATGGAAATTTTTAATTTTGGAAAGTCTAGAAGTATTTATGGAAATCTTCCACTTTTGGAAAGTTGGAAGTATTTATGGAAATTGATATTTTCCATAAATAAAATATTTGATTAGATTCTGAAAATTTGTTTCCTAATTTAATCATGATTTGATTTGGGAAATCAAATCTTAAAATATTTTATTTCCATAAGTAGTTTTAATGATTTAGGAAATTGGTTTCCTAAATAGATTTTCCTTAATCAAATAATTCCATGAATAAAATATGTGATTAGATTTGGAAATTTGTTTCCTAATTTAATTATGATTTGATTTGGAGAATCAAATCTTAAACATATTTTATTTCCATAAATAGTTATGACATATAAGGAAATTATAAACATGACATAATTGTATGTCATGTAATTGCATTAGATGCATAACATTATGCCATGCGTGTCGTGACATGTAGATGTATGCCATGTATGCCATGCCATGTAGATAATAGTTATTTGCATGCAAAGAGGATGAGACATAAAAACCCTTAATCAATATTAAAGCCTACACCTTCCATTAATATGGTTAGAACCAGAGTTTTGTTTCTTGTTTGGGTTGTTGGACTCTCTCCAAGCCCGGCTCGAACCTGAATATGTTCAAACCATGGAATAGTTTAATACTAATATGGTAAGAGTCAGAGGTCAATCGTTAGCTTTGGTTGTTGGACTCTCTCCAAGCTGGGCTAATTGGTTGAATGCACTCTAACCATATTAAAACTATGTCCCGATTAATGGGTTGGCTTTAACCTGGAGCATCGGCTTGTTGGACTCTCTCCAAGGTCGATGTCAAGGGAGGTGAAGTTGGGTGCTATGCATATGATGCATACTTGTTAATGTGTTAACAACCCGATGTATGTGTGAACATTCAATTAGTTGATAGCACATTGTGATAGTTGCATATACGTGATATGCAATCGGTATAGTTGATACCTACCGTCGTAGTTATGAATGGCTTGTTGGACTCTCTCCAAGGTTGTTCATAACTATGATTGATATCAGCCCATTCGGAGATGGACCTACGATCTCCCGAAGTGATTTTGGGGTTTTTGAAATTCGAAAAATGAATGGGATTTATAAATGTATATTGATGCATTTTAAAATCATTTTCTCATATATGCTCGTTTTGTATTTCTAGGTCGATAAATTGATCATAGCGTCTTTGAATTTGCGCACTATTTTGGATTCGAACAAGTATTTGGGCTAACTTCTGGGTGGCTTAGAAACACGAGAATTGTTCTCAAGGCGGAAAAGCTTGCATATGTCCTTGAAGAGCCTCTTCTGGCCGTCTAAGGGCGATGCAACTCAGACCAAATGTTGGTCTATCGAAGCATGTGGCGGTCTGGTGGCGAGTTGCATCATGCTGCGGCGATGGTACAGTGCGAAGCGGCATGAGCATATGGATGCTAACACTATGGTCTTCCATCTTCATGAGTTGTTCGATGAGCAGCGAGATCCGAAGGTTCGAGTCTCTAGGCTCCTCTTCACCACGAAGATGCAAGAAGGTTCGTCTGTCTGATTTGTGCTAAAGATGAGCGGGTACATCAGCGACTAGCTACCCTCGGTTTTGTGATGGATCATGAGTTAAGTATTGACTTAATTCTGCATTGTTTGCCCAAGAGTTTCTATGATTTGTGATGAACTATCGGATGAACAAATTGGAATCCACCATTCCCGAGCTCCTCGATATCTTTGAAGACTGTGGAGCCTTACGTGAAGCATGAGGAGAAGGCGGTTACATAGTTGATTCCTCAAAGAAAGGTTCTAAGAGGAAGGCAAAAGAGAAGAAGAAAGGAAAGAAAAAGGCAAAGAAAGGCGGAACTAGCAAAAGGGCACTTGCCATCATGTGGCAAGGAAGGCCATCGTGAAGAAATGCAAGATTTATCTTGAGTCCATGAAGAAGAAGAAGGCATCCGATGCCCCATCCTCTTCGTATCTTCGTTATTGATTGTCATTCTATTTCCTTAGACACTTGGGTATTGGATCTTAGGTGTAGCTCACATATATGTAATGACATACATGGGCTAAGGAATAGAAGAAGACTTGTCGGAGGGAGTCAAATTTGCTGAGTTGGAATGGAGCAAGGTTCTTTGCTTCGCCATCGGAACTTATTTCTTTGAAGCTCCTAGTGGACTAGTCTTAGGCTGGACAATTGCTATTATGTTCCTTCTCTAATAAAGAACATTGTTTCTATTTCTGCTTAAATAGAAATGGTTTCCATTTAACGTTTAGTAACAATTGTTGTTATATAACTT
The DNA here is from genome assembly GCA_025175895.1 of Wurfbainia villosa. NCBI lineage: Eukaryota > Viridiplantae > Streptophyta > Magnoliopsida > Zingiberales > Zingiberaceae > Wurfbainia > Wurfbainia villosa. The sequence continues at coordinate 34,112,805 of CM046002.1, read as the reverse complement.
TGAATGGCGTACTTTATGGAACTGGAACTTTGAGTAATGGCATTTATCGTTGGGCGTATCCGGTGACATTTTCAATATCGAAGCGAGCAACAGCGTGCTCGAAAGGATAATCACATAGACTCTATATGTGGCATTGTCGTCTTGGCCATATAAGCAAGAAAGCGCATGTCGAATTACACCAATGTGGAATTCGAATCGTTGAATTTGGATTCATACGATACATGCGAATCATGCTTAAAAGGCAAGATGACTAAGTTACCTTTCGGAAAAGGTGAGCAGTGGGAGAGTTACTAGGTTTAGTACATCGATGTATGTGGACCTATGTCAACTCAAGCATTAGGAGGCTATAGCTACTTCATTACCTTCACCGATGATCACTCACGGTTTGGGTATGTGTTCTTGATGAAACACAAGTCCAAGCCTTTGAAAGGTTCAAAGAATTCAGAAATGAAGTAGAGAAACAACATGACAAGAGTATTAAAATACTTGATCGGATCGAGGTGGTGAATACTTAAGTCAAGAGTTTCTTGATTATCTAAGAGACAATGGCATATTGTCTCAATGGACTCCGCCCTATACACCACTGACATAATGGTGTTTACGAGAGGCGTATGGACCTTGTTGGACATGGTCAGGTCAATGATGAATCATGCAACTCTTCCCAAGTCCTTTTGGGGTTATGCACTTCAGACAGCTGTTTACTTGTTAAACAGAATGCCTACCAAGGTAGTCTCAACTACTCCATATGAGATATGGAATGGTAAGAAACCTCATGTATCTTACTTGAAGATATGGGGTTGTCCTGCTTATGTGAAGCGGATTGTATCAGACAAATTGGATGCTAAGTCTGATAAATGTCTATTTATTGGATACCCTAAGGAAACAAGGTGTTACCAATTCTAACATCCTGTGGAACAAAAGGTGTTTGTTTCAAGGCATGCTGTGTTTCTAGAGAAAGAGTTTCTCTTGCAAGAAAACAGTGGGAGTGTCGTCGAGCTTGAGGAGGCTCGAGAGACTCAAATAGACATTAATGAGATACCTGGTGAAGCACAACAGCCGACAGCTCATAGTGATGAGCAATCGGCTGGACCTATTGTAACACCACATCTTCGTAGATCTGGTAGAACACGCAATATTCCTGAGAGATATGGATTTCTCGTAAGTGAATCGAACGACGTGTTACTCATTGATGATGAGGAGCCTACCAGTTATGAAGAAGTGCTGACAAGTTCAGAAAGGGATAAGTGGCTTGGTGCCATGAAGTCGGAAATGGATTCCATGTACGAAAACCAAGTTTGGAACTTGGTTGACCCACCTGAAGGCATAAATCCTATAGGGTGCAAGTGGGTTTTCAAGAAGAAAACCGACATGGATGGTAATGTGATTACCTATAAGGCTAGATTGGTGGCGAAAGGATATCGTCAAAAGCAAGGTGTTGATTATGACGAATCCTATTACTTTGTAGCTATCTTAAATCCATTCGGATGCTCACTGGCCATAGCGGCTCATTATGATTATGAGATATGGCGGATGGATGTGAACGCTTTCCTTAATGGAAACACGCTCGAGGGCGTGTATATGATACTGACTGAGGTTTCACATCGGTTGATAAAACCAAGGTATGCAAATTGCGGCGATCCATTTATGGATTGAAGCAAGCATCCAGAGCTGGAATATCCGTTTGATGAGACGATCAAAAGTTTGATTTCTCACAAAATCGAGCGAACCTTGTGTGTACAAGAAGGTTAGTGGGAGTCGATCGTGTTCTAGTATTGTATGTCGATGACATATTACTTATAGAAGCGATGTGTCCATCTTCTGATCAGTAAGGTTTGGTTATCCAAGACATTCTCCATGAAAGACACAGGAGAAGCAACCTACATCCTTGGGATTAAGATCTATAGAGATAGATCGAAGCAGTTGCTTGGTCTTCGCATCTACATATATAGGCCAGAGTGCTAAAGAGGTTTAGCATGTCGGAATCAAGAAAGGTTATCTACCCATCGGGCATGGGGTACACCTTTCGAAGTCTATGTGTCAGCGCCTGAAGGCGAGAGAGGATTTGCATGAGTAAGATTCCCTATGCATCGCAATAGGATCTATCATGTATGCTATGTTATACGAGGCCCGATGTATCGTATGCTCACGAGTGTCACGGCGGATACGATCGATCGAGGAATGGATCATTGGCGGTATTAAGGCGATCCTTAAGTACTTGAGAAGAACTAAGGATGTGTTCCTAATATATGGAGAAGGGACATGGTGATACGCGGGTATACGGATGCGGCTTCGAGACAGACAAGGATGATTCCGTGTCTCGATGCGGATACGTGTTCACCTTGAATGGGCGCGATGAGTTGGAAAAGTTCCAAACAAGAGATCAGTAGCGGATTCTACCACCGAGGCGAGAATATATTGCGGCCAGGCGGCGAAGGCGGTTTGGATCAAGAAGTTCGTTCATGAACTTGGTGTGATTCGGCCATTGTTGAAGCAATACCGGTCTCACTGCGACAACAATGGAGCAATTAGCAGCGAAAGAGCCAAGGTCTCATCAACGATCCAAACATGTGGCTATCATCTTATCGGAGAGATCATCAGTAGGAACGAAATACAAATCGAGAAAATTCTCACTGAAAGGAACTTAGCGGATCCTTTGACTAAAGCATTACCTCAAAGTAAGTTTGAGGGTCATGTTAGAGCTTATGGTATTGGATACAGTAGCGATTGGCATTAGGCCAAGTGGGAGTCTGTTAGTAATATATGAGAGATGTCCTAAGGCAATCGCCTTATGTATGAACCATTTATATGATAAATGAAGATTCACTATTTGAGTATACATGTTTAATGTATTTGATTGGATCTTAAACTCATTTCTTGAATGTCCACGATCGATTCACGGCATGAGAGAATTTGTGATTGGATCACAACTAGTGAGTATCTCTACATGTGTAATTGTGATGTATCGGAATTATCCCTAGTCGATGAATTGATGGATTTGGACACCATCAATTCTGTCGAGACTAGCACGAGGTATACTCCTTGGTGTATCCAAGCAGCTGATTCTCACTGGCTGGAGACATAGTGATGTCCGGAGTTGATCGTGGATGCTAGTTATGGTAACTAGTTCATTGGAGTGACCAGCCGTAAGACTTCATATGGTTCTCTGCATATATAGATAAGTCAATGAAGTTCTTACTGTAGCTTAAGTGCGATGTTCCTTTGACTTGCGGTATTCAAGTCATCTTGATCATGGAGACTTATGCTTTGACATCTTAAGCAAACATCTCTAAGGAGATGTGGACCCGGGATGATTGGGTATAAGTCGAAGTGATCGAAGGTGTTTGAATAGCCTATAAAGGATTCACCACTCCTTGCGAGGAGATGTATACCCATGGCCTCTCGTCGGATTGTTACTAAAGTCTTTGGCCAAAGCAATACATGTATAGAGTAAGGTACTCTTCGATACATGTGGAGTAACTAGAATCCGTAGGACGAGGAAATGATACTTGGGCTAGGTGTGACGTAGTCAGCCTAGTGGGGACTGACACAATAGACCATGTCTGAACCAAGTGGGTATAAGATGAGTGAAGGGAATGGGGCACGATTCATTCGAGCTCTTGAAGGTGAAATAGTTCGGATCAGCGGGTTGATCTTTTGGTTAATTGGGGATCATGATGTACTACTAGGTGCCACTCATGATCGTTCTATAATTAATGGTTAATTATAGACGGCCAACATAAACCGAGAACCTATTTGGTCACACGCACAACGAGTGTAATCCAAAGGATTTAAAAACGAGCTTGAGAATGAGATTCTCAGACCGAGAGAAACTATGTTTGGTTGGACCAAACATAAAGCGAGCATGAAATTGTTTCAGTCGCAATGGAAGCGTGGATGGGCCGTGTCTTATGAAGACATAATGGATGAACCAAAATGGTTTGGTTCTAATCCAATGGATGAGAACAAACCAAAGGGTTTAGTTTATTTTAAACGAATGAACCAAAAGTTGGTTCGGTTCGTTTTAACTTAAAATAAACCATCATGGTTTGGTTTATTTTAACTTATCTTAATGGAGCGGGTTAACGGGCTTTATGGATATGATCCATTAACCATTAAGAGAATTAGTTCTCTATAAAAGTGGGCTTAAGGGATTGTTAAACCCTAACTAATCCAATCATCCAAACCCTAGCCGCCCAACACATTGTTGCCGCCCAGCTTGTGTTACCCATAGCTGCCGCCAAGCTCCTCGCCCGTCGAGGCGGCTTCCTTCCTCCTTAGGTTTGGCATCAAGGTGAGCACTTGGCTTCCTTTGTTGGCCGGCGCCTATCTCCTCCACCAAGCTGTCCAGTTTTCTGGACAGCTTCTTCTCCTCTCGTCGGAGCGTCGTTTGGACGACGGTTAGTGCTCCGACAGCGGCTAACATACCGGGGATTTGATCTCCGGTAATCCTCTGAGGTGGAGGACGAAGGATTCGTCAAACGGTTGACGAATACCTCTCCGGAGAAGCGAGTTTTGAGAACTTGTTTTGGATCCGAATTTGGATTCGGATCGTGATCATCTCTCGATCACGTCGTCTTCAACACGAGGCTAGTAACCCGTACGAAGACGAAGCTCGTGACTTAGCGAAGTCATCCCGAGGAGCTCGGCGTGGATACGGATAGAGACGATTCTTACGAGGATCGTTCCGGTTGATGCCGTTCCCGCTACACGTCATACGGAAGGTATAACGTAGTTTAATTTCTTTTATTGCAATTTTAATTTACGGTTATGTCTACACTTGTTGTAATAGTATGCGTGTGTTGTGTGTGTTGTAATAAATAGCAGTATTTATTATTTTTATTGCTTCCGCTGTGCTCATGTTTACGAAACATGATCGAACACACACACGCCGCGGTGCCGGAAACCCAACACCGTGGATTAGCGGCGTAGTCGTGAACCACGTTACGACTTTGTGTTAGCGTTTGTATTCTTGTTATTTCTTTGTCTTTATTGTTTATACTTCCGCTTGCGCTAACGAATTTGTAGACGAGCAATCGACGAGAAAATTCCACCGTCTACATATTAGGCTATTCACCCCCCTCTATCCGGCCAATACATCGACCCTACAATGGTTAACTAGAATGTCCTAAAAAGTATGGCAGGTTAAGGGGGAAATATTGATTTTAAAGTTTAAAATTTGTTTTAAAAAAATATATATTTGAAAATTATTCTTGCAACTCTTTTAAAAAAACTTTGAATTGATAAGTCTTCAAATTATTTTGAAACCATATTTATTATATCCTTTTTGTAAAGTATAAAATTAAACGAAATGTTTAATTGAGAGTATGCATTCAAAATATAACTTTTATAAAATGAAATACATGATCTTGTAATATATGGATTATGTTTATAATATTTTCAAAAATTAATTTACCAAAGTTATCATACACTCTTTCACAAAAGTAAAGTAAGTTTAACATTGTTGGTGTAGAGGGAAAAGAAAGACTTAAATTAATCATACACCTCTAGTTACCTCTAGGTTAGTATACGATCCTTAAGACTTAAATTAATAATTCAAAATTAACTTCAAAGTATAGATTTATTTTAAGTAAAAGACACATGCTTGGATTCATAGAAGTGTTCACTACTTCAGGTTTTATCATTTGAACATTTAAAAAAGAACTTATCAAAATTATTTAAAAAACTTAAAGTTATTTTGCTTTTTTTTTTATTTACATCATGTATCAGGTACAATTTCTCTTCCCTACTAGTCCTGATGGATGACCGGCCCTGCCCCACGACCTTCGACTAGAGTCCCCATCGATCAACGAGGGTAAATCAGGGTGACGAATGGCCAAAGCACGTTTGAACCCATGCTACACCAGATGGGCCGAGTTATATTGCTTTTTGATATATGGCAAAGGGGGAGAGGAAAAAGCTAATTCAAAATTAACCCAAAAATACTTAAGGGGGAGTTTAGTTAAGAGGAAGTTGTGGTCATTTTCCTTAACTTTGAATTGTATTGTCATAGATCAAAAAGGGAGAGATTGTTGGTGCAGGGACACCATATAATCAAACCTAGATTTTGATAATGTCAAAGTTAAGCTATTTTATTATCTCATGTGCTATGCTAAGTGTACAGGTAATGTATTAGACTCTGCTAAGGTCAAAGACGCCAGGAAAATCTTGGGACAAGAAACCTCGGTGGTCGGGTGATGCCAAGAGAATCTTGGGAAGGAGTAACCTCGGTGGTCGAGTGACCGAAAGCTAAGTGATAAGTCAGAAGGTCCAAAGGTAAGCAAGGTAAGAAACCTTATGTGGAGAGGACAGGTAGCGTCCTCAGTACGGGACAACTGTAGGCGACGATCCGACTAAGGCTTTCGGAAGAAGGTCGAAGTCGAGATTGGACAGTCTAGGACTGTCACACTGCATGTCATTATGCATTTCTTGTGCTAATCTTGTGTTGCAGGTGTCAAGTTGGATTCTCAAGTGTAGCAGTTGACTAGGGCAGTCGACTGCCAATAGGATTAGTCGACCAATGTGCGCGAGAAGAACCAAGTGCCACCTCAAGGATAAGATTTGCAGATAAAGTTTTATCTAGATCTTGATCCAAATCTAGATTTGAAAGGGCTAGGGTTTGGAAATCTATAAAAGAAGGGGTGAGGCACTGATTATGGCAGTTTGAATTATGTCGTGGTATCGTTCCCAAATTAATTACCGAACCCCCTCTACACTAATATAGCATAGTGAATGGCCCGGATCGTTTCCCAACGAGTGTAAACGATAGAATAATAAACTTAGGATTTCTAATTATTGCTTTGGATTTTCCATTTCAAATGGGGGTTTAGAATTTACAAGACTAATCCTACTGAATGAAAGACAATGCAAGTAATTAAAGCATTAATCTGACTAAACTATGATGACAATGAAATTAAAGAAGATATAAACTAAGCATTCAAAGAAAAGCATTCAAAAACACAAAGACAGGGCAGGAAATTAAACAACAATTCGAATGCAAAATAACATGAGTGTAAAGGAAAACATGAAATAAATCTAACCTAGTATTAAACACGTCTAACTAATGGAATTAACACTTAAACAGACAAGTAATCAAACTAATAGACAACTAAGCTAAGCTTTGCAATTAACTAATCAAACTCATTAACTACGAATTAAACTCAAAACTAAACATCCTAATTAAACAACAACTAAACTATCAAATTAAACTACTAATTAATTCTAAGACAAACTACGAATTAGCTACAATTCAAACTACAAGACAAGCTACAAACTAACTATAAATTAAACTACAACTAACTACAAATTAGACTACAATTCAAACTACAACTAACTACAAACTAAATTACAAGTCAATAACTGAAGCTACAGATGAACTACAACAACAACAATTGGGGGTGATAACAGGCTTAATTCACTAATCCAAACATAACATAAACAAAATATCCAATTTAATTCCAAAAATGATAAATCGACGATCCTCAACACCCGAAGAAGGGACCTCCCTCTCCGGCGACGACGACGACCCCAACAACCCCCCTCTTGCGGATGATGAAGCGGATCTCCTTGTCGGACAATTCCTCCAACAAGGGTTGATAGGGTTGACGACTGTCACTACTCCGACGATGGATGATGGAGTTGCCGAACCACCACAGCCAAGGGATGAATTTCAAAGGCAGAGTGGCCGAACCACAACCACGGGAAGGAACAGAACCGAAACAATAGTCGTCTATGGGTCTTCACTGGCGCTGGAAATTGGGACTGCCACTAGAAATTGGAAATCGAGAGGATGTCAAAGCTGGAAAGAAATTTTGCCGAACCACCACAGTAGAAATTACCTTAGCCTTTCAAATCACGTCCAGCTGAGGTGTCTCAGCTCCGGCCACAAGTGCTGGAAAGTTCGCCAGTGAAGTTAGACTGTCGGAATCCTTGCCTCCCCTCGCTGCAATTCAAGCTGCCGAACCACCGCATCTTGCTTTGCTGACTAGATGGGAGGGGATCAACATTGGCTGGATGGGGGGAATGCCTCCAGAGATAGGCTGCTGGAGTTGTCGTCGCCGCCGCCTGGAGAAAAGTCGCCGCTCGTGAGTGAGGAGGAAGGTCGCACAGCTGGCTGCTCGTGAGAGTGAGGAAGAGAAGGTCGCCATAATCTGCATCTGCGTTGAGCTGCACGAGGAAGAAGCGCCACTGCTAGCTTGCGCACGAAGAAGAAGCGTCGTCGTCGCTCGCTCGCGTGCGAGGAAGAAGAAGTCGCTATCTGTGTGTTGCACGATTCCCCCGTGCGATGAGAAATTGTTGGATTTTAAGGTGATTTTCCTTGGTCGTCCGATCGAAGCCCCTTCAATCTCAGCTCTCAATTAAAGCTAGGTTTTGATGAATCAATTATTTGCTTAATTAGGCTGCTCTATCCAACGGTGGTGATCAATCCAACTCTTGAAGGCCGGATTTGATCAATCTAAAGGGACGATTATGATCGGTCAAATCTGGATGAAGGGCTATGATGTCTAGATCTAAATGTATAGACTGGATCTCTCCAGATCTAGATAGATGGCTCAGAATCAAGCTGCTTTCATCGGACGGTCCATATCGCTCAGATCTGATTTCCTTGATTGAATTGTCTTCGATCTTGATGAAGGGCTTAGATCAAATCAGCTTGAAACGCTCATTATGACCCTAGATGAAGCCATATTTGATCCAACTTGAGTGTAGTCCATTGGCTCATCTCGATCTCGTACAAACAAAGATAAAATTTGCATATAAGTCCAAAATTTAGGAGAATTTACAATAAGGTCCAAAATGAATCCAACTCATAAAACATGCAAATAATCGACAATAAATCACTCGAGAGGATAAAAACATTTATATTAAAGACCAAAATAATACGATAAAATGGTAGTTATCAATTCTCCCTCACTTATTCTTGCACGTCCCGAGCAAGCAAAGAAAACTAAAAGTAAACTGAAAGTATATTTCCCTAGTAATTCTCAATCATACATAGAAAATCGTGAAAAAAAATTACCTAGGATTGTCAAATATCAAAGACTCAAGCAATCATGGACTCAAATCTTACACAGATTAACAAACATGGTGACTTCAATCCATCCTGAATAGACTATGAATGATTAAGCCTCACAAGATAAGTTATGGTTTCTCTCGCTCTCATAAGCATATAATAGTGAAGTTCACTCAAACTACTCATGGTTTATGCACTACCATATGCTTGCTTTTCTTCTACCTTCACCACTATATACACATAAGAATGCACAATGATTGAAGGCTTATTAGGAATATAAAGGAAACATGAATGCAAGAAAATGATAGTATGTGTGTAAGGAAAGAAAGGTAAGAAATGAAATAGCTATAGGAATGCAAGAAGATATGGAAATACTGGAATGCTACATAGATGAGTACATGAAAGCAATGCCCCAAAAGTTTTCATCCAAGTTACCTTTTCACAATTCCCTAAACATGTAAACAACCCCTATCACTTTCACAATACAAATTCATGGATGATATATAATAAATCTCTCAATAGTTGCAATAAGGGATGTCTATCACAAAAAATACTATCACACACATAAAAAAAACTACACAACATGTCAAATTTTTTTTATTGCCTTTATTGTTGTGGCCAAATATTTAATTTTTTTTCAAATATTTTTTCATTTTTGTTTCCCTTGACATGCAGTGCACTTCCCTACACTCTAAAGAAAAACATCAAGCTCAGCTATAAAAATAAAAACATGGCTTGTCCCTGGTGATCAAGCACGACATGCTTATGCTTACATTGAATTCTCCCTGAGATACTCTCTCCCCCACACTTAAACTTTTGTCCATCCCGGGAAAAATACTCATCATGGAACATTCAAGTATTCCACATCCAAAAGAGTAACAAAGAAGGAAGTAATGGAAGGAAAGAAAAATGACATGATGAACAACTACAATATTATTCAGTAAGCATGTGGCGAAAAAAGAAGTAAAGGGAAATATGTGAGAATGCCTTCATAATAATCATGCAAACCTATGGTTGTGTGGTCTCGAAAGAATCAAAGCAAGTTCTAGAGTTACAATAATCACAAGTGCATCACACACAAGCAATAAAAGCAGACACAATCCTCACTAGGAATGAAAAAAACCATCTAAATCTATCAACACAAAATACTTCACCAAGTAGTAACCATATGCAATCAAATAATCCATTCGTGACAATAAATCCCCGAAACTCAACAATCAAATTTAACTAGCTTTCACGACTTCTAAGATGATATAAAGGAATGCATAGGAAATTTATTTCAAAACACTGACAAAACAAAAACTCAACAAATGGAACATAACAAGTAAAATAAATAAAATAAAAGAAATGTATATACAATGAACAAAAAAAGAAAATGAGATAGAGAAAACTCCCTTGAGGAGGTTGGAGGCGGTTCAGTAAGAATATCCTAACTGGGAGTGGGATGGATGGAATGGAGGTGAGTGCTTTCTTGATGTGATCAGGGTAGTTCCATGTTGCTCCCTCTGAAATGATCATCAATTCATCATATATAATCTCTGGAGGTTGTAGGTGATATAGCATAAGTTTCCAGCTTGGGGGCTAGATCATTGCATTATCTGTCAGGGCCTTCATCAGCAACATTCTTAGAGACTCGATCTCAGGTGAGAGTGTCCAATCTGGGGGTGTCCAGCTATCCACCACTCTCATGCCATCATCCTTAACATCTAACACAACAACAACTTCATCATTGAATTCACATCCATCAGTGTTCAAATTCACATCACAACACAATGGTTCATAGGAGTCCTATGGAGTAGCTAAATCATAGATATGCCTATCACCCACTCCACAATCCATCTCTCTAAGCGCATCGATATCCATAGAAATGGTCTCTGACGGAGGCTGAATGAACTCTTGTGCTTGCATCTGGCTGATGGATGTTGCAATTTAATTGAGCTGCAATTTCATCCACTATAATCTCCATACTGCTAATAATACGGATCCATGTTTCTCAGAAAAGATAATTCCTGGTCTTTCCTAAAACATCAACAAACAAATCAAAAGACACAGGAAGTAGACATGACAAAATACATGGATATACAGAAAATGACAGAATGAAGCCCTAAATAAATATTTTGGATTTTTTTTAGAAAAATGGGTAAACAATCCTAAGTCTACTAAGCACTATTACACTCCCCGACAACGACGCCAAAATTTGATTACAGTAGTTTGAATTGTGTCGTGGTACCGTTCCCAAATTAATTACCGAATCCCTCTACACTAATATAGCATAGTGAATGGCCTGAATCGTTTCCCAACGAGTGTAATCGATAGAATAGTAAACTTAGGATTTCTAATTATTGCTTTGGATTTTCCATTTCAAATGGGGGTTTAGAATTTACAAGACTAATCCTACTGAATGAAAGACAATGCAAGTAATTAAAGCATTAATCTAACTAAACTACGATGACAATGAAATTAAAGAAGATATAAACTAAGCATTCAAAGAAAAGCATTCAAAAACATAAAGAGAAGGCAGGAAATTAAACAACAATTCGAATGCAAAATAACATGAGTGTAAAGGAAAACATGAAATAAATCTAACCTAGTATAAACACGTCTAACTAATGGAATTAACACTTAAACAGACAAGTAATCAAACTAATAGACAACTAAGCTAAACTTTGCAATTAATCAATCAAACTCATTAACTATGAATTAAACTCAAAACTAAACATCCTAATTAAACTACAACTAAACTACCAAATTAAACTACTAATTAATTCTAAGACAAACTATGAATTAGCTACAAACTAACTACAAATTAAACTGCAACTAACTCCAAATTAGACTACAAGTCAAACTACAACTAACTACAAACTAAACTACAAGTCAATAACTTAAGCTATAGATGAACTACAACAACAATAATTGGGGGTGATAACAAACTTAATTCACTAATCCAAACATAACATAAACAAACTATCCAATTTAATTCCAAAAATGATAAACCGACGATCCTCAACCCCCGGAGTAGGGACCTCCCTCTTCGGTGATGACGACGACCCGAACAACCCCCTCTGGTGGATGATGAAGTGGATCTCCTTGTCAGAGAATTCCTCCGACAAGGGTTGATAGGGTTGACAACTGCCACTACTTCGGTGATGGATGATGGAGCTGCCGAACCACCGTAGCCAAGGGATGAATTTCGAAGGCAGAGCAAACGAACTACAACCGCAGGAAGGAACGGAACCAAAATAGTAGTCGTCTATGAGTCTTCACCGATGCTAGAAATTGGGGTTGCCGCTAGAAATTGGAAATCGAGAGGTTGCCGGAGCTAGAAAGAAATTATGTCGAACCACCGTAGTAGGAGTTACCTCAGCCTTTTGAACCACGTCCAACTGAGGCATCTCAGCTCCGGTCGTAGGCACTAGAAAGTTCATCGGTGAAGTTGGAATGTCGAAATCCCTGCCTCCACTCACTGTAATTCAAGCTGACAAACCACCGCATCTTGCTTTGTCGACCGGATGGGAGGGGATCAACGTCGGATGGATGGGGTGAATGCCATCGGAGATAAGCTACCGGAGATGTCGCCGTCGTCGGCTTGAGAAAAGCCACCGCTCACGAGTGAGGAGGGAGGTCGCGCAGTCGGCTGCTCACAAGAGTGAGGAAGAGAAGGTCGTCGCGGTCTGCGTCTGTGCTGCGCTGCGCGAGGAAGAAGCGTCGCCACTCACTCATGTGGGAGGAAGAAGAAGTTGTTATCTGTGTGTCATGCGATTCCCCCGTGCTATGAGAAATTGTTGGATTTTAAGGTGATTTTCCTTGGTCGTCTGATCGAAGCCCCTTCAATCTCATTCCTCAATTAAAGCTAGGTTTTGATGAATCAGTTATTTGCTTAATTAGGTTGCTCCATCCAATGGTGATGATCGATCCAACTCTGGATGGTCGGATCTGATCAATCTGAAGGGACGATCATGATCGATCGAATCTGGATGAAGGCCTAAGATGTCCATATCTAAATGTACGGACTGGATATTTCCATATCTAGATTGATGGCTCAGAATCAAGTCACTTTCATCAGACGGTCCATATCTTAAAGCAATGGTTATAAACCAAAGTCCTTATCAGTAGAGATCTTGGGTGAAAAATTATTTGAAGGGAAATCAATCGAGACCTCCTATTAATCGAGCTCCTCCATCTTCTTAGTCAAGAGGAATATCCTCTGTAGGAATCATTCCTGTGTATCACCCTCCTGTAACAGGTGCTATTAACATGATTTCTAGGGGTTCTACTAATGGAGATTCTAATAGAGTTCAAAAGTTGCATAGTCGTGAAGAATGCTTAGCAGTAACCACTTTGCCTACTCGAGTAGGACATATCTTGGGATTTGGCCCTAGTGATCTTGAGGGAGTAATGGCTCCTCATACAGATGCTTTGGTAATTTAGGCTCTCATTGCTAATTTTGATGTGGGGAGAATATTTTTGCATCTGGGTAGTTCAGTAGATATTTTATATTGGTCGGCTTTTGAGCAAATGGGGGTGGGGGTGAAAAATTTGCAACCTGTAGTTACTTCTTTATTTGGGTTTTCTAGGCATAAGGCAGATCAAGTTGCCCTTGTCATTAGGGAAGAACCCAGAAGGAAAATAGTACTCATTAATTTTACAGTGGTAGATATGTCCTCATCTTATAATGCTCTTTTAGGTCGACCAACCCTTGGAAGCTTGTAAGCAGTTGCCTCCCTTTATCATAAAAAGATTAAATTTCCTATTAGAAATGGGGTAGGAGAAGTCAGAGGGGATCAGCAGCTTTCTAGAAGGAGTTATGCAGATGTTATTCGAACGGGACAAAAAGGGAAGGCTTTATAAAGACCTTTAAAAAAATGGGTCAATATGGGGATACAATAGGTGGCACACCCCCCCCCCTCTACTTACACTAGTAAGGGAGGTATTACTGTACCATTCTTTATCTTACTCTTTTCGTGATCAGGTAAAATATGACTCAACCATCCATAGAATCACATACACTATTTATAAATTAACTAATACCTGACTTAAAATAGAAGAGTATCAACAACTCGTACCAAGATCTAAACATGGTTTCTAAACGAGTATCATAATTTAAACTCTTAACTTGAAATAGCGGAAGCTAAAGAAACAAACCAACTATATTCACATGTTGACACTAGGCTATTTTAGAAGTTCTTAACCTATCTAAGCATGCACATTCACTAGAGTTCTAATGTAGAACATTCTTAAGTAACTCAACCTCATGCATGACGATAGCAATGATATGCATCTTAGACATGAACATGAACGTAAACAACAATACATAACATCAACCCTAGTGCCTAACATGAACACTGTAGGGGGATCGATTGGCCGGCTAGAGGGGGTGAATAGCCCTCATACGTTGGATGTCGTAATTCGCTCGTTCTCGTTGCGTTGCTTGTCTACGATTGTCGTTAGCGCAGTGGAAACAATAGAAATAATAATAATACTAACAACAATACAAGCACACCAAATACGCAAGCATATATGTGGTTCGGAACCGAATGGTTCCTACTCCATGGGCGAGCTCCTCGAGCTCTAGAGATGCATACGGCAATACTCAAACTCCTTCTCGACTACACGTCGGAGGTGGAGAAACCTCTCACAAGCAATTACAACAGTAATATACAAATACAAACAAGAATACAAATACAATACAAAAGAAACACTTTTCATCGATTGCTTTTGATCACTTGTTTGTTGCTTGCTTTGATTGGCTCTTGAAGGATTGGAATGCAGCAGCAATTCCCCTCCAATATCTCCACAAAAACCTCCATCTCGAGCTCCTTTTATAACCTGCATCGGTGTTTTGCGCTAGCAATGATCGCCAAAAGCCCCGATCGACTACCCACGTGGCCGTTGTCTCACAACGCCGATCCACGCGGACAAGTTTCAACGGATCACCTACGATCGATGATGATGCCCATCACGATCGGTGACCCAGAGTCGATCGCCTCATTCATCGAGCATTTTGTGCTTCGACACTCCCATCGACCGATCATCATCCTCTCCGATCATTGCCGACTTTCGATCACATGTCCATGCGATCGCTAAGCACAAAACCCTAGCCTTACACCAGTCAAACTCTAGTCGACTTGGATCAGTCGAACCGGCACCTATGCCAGTCGACTGATGTCGGGCAAAACCTCAAACACCAAGTTGTTTGAGCATCCGACCGTCGGGTAAACCCTCAAACATCAAGTTTGAGCCTCCGACACTCAGTCTTAGCCACTTGGCCAAGTCCACCTTATCCCTCATGGAGTTCCCCACCGAAGCTCTCTTCTCTCGGCCTACGTCCCTCGGATGCGCCAAGCGCACGGCTTTGCAACACCATCCTTCGCGTCTTATGCCCTAGAAGTATGCTTCCATTTGGGCTCACGCCATTCGCTCCCCGTCCGGTGGTCCCTCGGATGCACCAAGCGCACGGCTTCGCAATGTCATCCTTCACCGACTCAAGGACCCGAGCCTAGTGAACTTGCCAAGTTCTCAAGACTTCCCATGCACGCACTGCGCACGGCCGAATGCATTTCTCACTCAACCAAGCGGCGGCCATGATATGCTTTGGATTTCCCATGCCAAGCGCACGGCTTCGCAATGCTTTGGACTTCCCATGCCAACCCCATGTTGGACTTTCCCACACCAAGCTCCATGCTTGGATTTTCCATGCCAACTCCATGTTGGACTTTCCCACACCAAGCTCCATGCTTGGATTTTCCATGCCAACTCCATGTTGGACTTTCCCACACCAAGCTCCATGCTTGGATTTTCCATGTCAACTCCATGTAGGACTTTCCCATGACAATCCCATGTCATGAGTTTTGTCTATCATCAAAATACTATCAGTGGTACCGCCGAGTCAAACTCGAGTAAACACAGGACGATTGCACCAACAATCTCCCCTTGATGATTGACAAAACTACCATCTCAAGTCTACCAATTCTCCCATATTGGCAATTCTCATATCCCAATGAGAATTCCAAACCTAATTGTAACTTGGTAATATCTCCCTTTTGACATTACATCAAAAGGTCCTCCTGGTATGAATGTCTCATATCCCAATTGAGATCTTACAATCTCTCCCTTGGAGGAACACATGCCTACCATCTTTCTAGTGATCCCATATCACTTAAAGAGAGGCAACCCAATTTCCTCCCATGAGGAAATACACATCCATCTTCCCATGACGGATATCTCCCCCTAGAGGCTTGCTCCCCCTTGACCATTGCACCAACAATGTCCTTGGAGAGTCCCTAAGCCAATAGGAACATTAAACCAATCAAAATTAAGATAAAGTTCAACAATGAACTTTCTTCCACCTTAAAATTGATACTCACCCTCAACCCAACTCCTAATCCATATCCAATGGATTTCCACCCTCTCTAATGCTCTCCCAAGCATATCCTAGGGTTAGAAGTGGTTAGGGGACCAAAACATAGCTGAACATGGGCCTAACCAACAAGATTTACAAATAAATCTGCAATGATCAAATCGAAATCGGGCCATTACATTTATATCGATCATTGCCATCCATAGCAATGATCGATAATCAGATTTTAGCACATTTCAGAAATGGATTTCCGAAATCCATAAGTAAATATACATAAGTTTAAAATTTGTGAAATTTCATATGCATATTACTTATCCTAAACATTATGGGTGAAAAATATTGGAAAATTATTTTACTCATTAAATTAGGAGATTGATACAAAGTTCAAAATTTTAGAAAAGCTTCAATAATAAGCCTTCTTTGTATCATCCTATTCAATGGTGATAGCTATCACAAGATAGACTTCACCAAGGTTTTTCAAAATGTTTTCAAAACCTTTATTTTCATTTTTCTAAACATCTCACAAATATCTAGATGTGTAAAACACATTCAAGGCAATTAATCTAGTGAGATGTGGGTTTTTTTTTGTTCTTTTAAATTCTCATGCATATTTCTAAGGCAATATTATTTGATTCCCATCAAATCATGCCATAGTCCTTAATTTCATTTTAATTTATGCATGATGATGATTATGGCATAATTATGATATAGATAAAGACATGCCAAAATCATGATGTCATGGCATGTGAATGAAAATTAAGCATACATGACATCTAAACATAAATCTAAACATGATCATGACATTTTATAGATAAAAATGAAAATGATGTCATGACATGGCAAGGCAAACAAAACATGGCAAGTAAAAAATACTAAGGTATAGAATACCTAAGTGTGAAAATCAATTTGTCATTTTTAGGGATTAATTCTATTTTGCCTTATTGCCATTCATTTCCCTAGTGTGCCAAAACCCCAAAATGGCACACCAATACCTCTATGACCTAATTGTGCCAATTTAAATCATTTTTTAACTTCTCAAACCATATTGGCACACCCTAATGTGTCAACTCTACTATGGTTAGGTTAACTACCCATCCACTTAGGGTTGACACACCCTAACCCATTTAGCGTGAATCAATCACGCTCTTAGGAACCCAATATCTATTAGAGCTCCTTGGGTTAACAAGGTATTCCCTAGGAATAACTTCCCTAGATACCTTCCTAATGACCCTTTTAGGTTTTGAAGTCATAGTCTTTTGGGTCTTTCCTAGGTCAACTCTAGAGGTGACTCCTCCATTGACCTTCTTAGTGGCTACATTTGATTTCTTTGAGGTGTTAGCCACTAAACACATACCATGGCTAGACATAGGGATGACTTCCCTATTAGCCTTGGTTTTCCTAGACCTAGAAATAGTTCCATAATTAAATGGAACATTATGGTAGGACATAGGTTTGTGACCCAAACCCTTCTTGCCCTTAGATATTTCTCGTCTTCTAGGTCTTGACTTTTGAGAATTTGACCCCTTAACCGAATTTGATATTATTGCTAGGGTCTTTTCCAATTTTTCTAGCCTTGACCTCAAGGCTTGGTTTTATAACTCTAATTTTCCCAATTTTGAATTTTCATTTATCTTTTGGGAAATATTTTTCTTTTTAGGCATATGCCTAGATTTCTTGGAATTAACACCCAAGTTTTCTTCAATCCTCCTAATTGACTCCCTAGGTAAAATAGATCTAGTGTTTTGAGTCCTAGGTTTGTCCTTAGTTATATGAACATGCTTGGCACCTAGACAATACACCTTATTATTTCTCTTAGCATACTTTTCATTGATAATAGCAAGAGAACTAAAATAATTCTTAGCATGCTTTTTAACTCTAGGAATTAAAGGTGCATTAAGTAAATATACCTTAGGGTTAGCTTTAGAAGCTCCCCCTACATGAATTGCACCTTCTTGCCCTTTCTTCCTCCCCCTAGGGCATTGGCTTCGATAGTGTCCCTTTTGGTTGCATTTAAGGCACACAATGTGCTATTTGCTCTTGATTTTGGGAACACCGGCATCGTTTGACTTTGGGTTAATTTTTGGTGTCGATGCCTTCTTCTTAGCCAATTTATGGCATTTGCTCTTATAATGCCCTTTCTTCCTACACTCAAAGCATATTATGTGATTTTTATTTAAAATAATAACACTCGAGTTACCTAGAGAGGTGGTGGAGGCCTCTTCATGATCTTCACTTCTCCCGGATGTGGATGCTTCTTGTTCTTGCTCCGGGATGGAAGATTGCCTTTCCTCCCCCTCAATGCTAGAGGTGGAGGTCTCCACCAAATCATCAACATCTTCAAATGTTGTGGGTGCTTCTTCTTCGGCATTCTCCTCTACTTGTGCCGATTGGGAATTTTCTTGGAATTTCATTATTTTCTCCCATAATTCCTTCGCATCCCTATAGTCACCCAATCTAGACCAAATAGTGTTAGGTAATAAATCACTAAGTAATTTTATTACCTCAAGATTTGTCTTGAAGTCCTTAATTTGGTCTTGGGTCCACCTTGACTTCTCAATTTGCTTGTTGTATTTGTCCCTAGGCATCTCAAAACCATTTTCTATAATAATCATATAATCAAAATCGGTTTCGAGATATACCTCCATCCGTTTCCTCCACCAAGCAAAATCTCCATCGAATTTCGGTGGATGGATGAAGTCGGCCATTTTGTAGTGCTCTCGCGGTGGTTAGTCCTTGAAGAGCGACCTCGGCTCTGATACCACTTGTAGGGGGATCGATTGGCCGACTAGAGGGGGGTGAATAGCCCTCGTACGTTGGATGTCGTAATTCGCTCGTTCTCATTGCGTTGCTTGTCTACGATTGTCGTTAGCGCAGCGGAAACAATAGAAATAACAATAATACTAACAACAATACAAGCACACCAAATACGCAAGCATATACGTGGTTCGGAACCGAATGGTTCCTACTCCACGGGCGAGCTCCTCGAGCTCTAGAGATGCACACGGCAATACTCAAACTCTTTCTCGACTACACGTCAGAGGTGGAGAAACCTCTCACAAGCAATTACAACAGTAATATACAAATACAAACAAGAATACAAATACAATACAAAAGAAACACTTTTCACCGATTGCTTTTGATCACATGTTTGTTGCTTGCTTTGATTGGCTCTTGAAGGACTGGAATGCAGCGGCAATTCCCCTCCAATAGCTCCACAAAAACCTTTGCAAAAACCTCCATCTCGAGCTCCTTTATAACCTGCATCGAGTTGTTTCGCGCCCTAGCATGACCGCCAAAGCCCGATCATTGCTCCAGTAGTCGTTGTCTCACGGCGGATCCACGTGACAAGTTCCACGGATCACCTACTACCCATCGATGATGCCCATCGATCGACTAGTGACGATCGTCGCGCCCGGGCTACGGAGCGTTATGCTCGCGACACTCCCATCGATCATTGTCATCCTCGGCGATCGCTATTTCGATCATTGCCATCCGCTGGCGATCGGGCAAGCACAAAACCCTAGCCTTACACAAACTCTAGTCGACTTGGATCGGTGCACCTATGGATGTCGAGCAAAACCTCAAACACCAAGTTGTTTGAGCATCCGATTCGGTAAACCCTCAAACATCAAGTTTGAGCCTCCGACACTCAGTCTTAGCCACTTGGCCAAGTCCACCTTATCCCTCATGGAGTTCCCCACCAAAGCTCTCTTCCCTCGGCCTACGTCCCTCGGATGCGCCAAGCGCACGGCTTCGCAACGCCATCCTTCGCGTCTCATGCCCTAGAAGTATGCTTCCCTTTGGGCTCACTCCATTCGCTCCCCGTCTGGCGGTCCCTCGGATGCACCAAGCGCACGGCTTCGCAATGTCATCCTTCACCGACTCAAGGACCCCGAGCCTAGTGAACTTGCCAAGTTCTCAAGACTTCCCAAATGCACCAAGCGCACGGCTTCGCAATGCATTTCTCACCAAGCACCAAGTGCACGGCTTCGCAATGCTTTGGATTTCTCATGCCAAGCACCAAGCGCACGGCTTCGCAATGCTTTGGACTTCCCATGCCAACCCCATGTTGGACTTTCCCACACCAAGCTCCATGCTTGGATTTTCCATGCCAACTCCATGTTGGACTTTCCCACACCAAGCTCCATGCTTGGATTTTCCATGCCAACTCCATGTTGGACTTTCCCATGACAATCCCATGTCATGAGTTTTGTCTATCATCAAAATACTATCAGGGTACTGTTCGAGTCAAACTCGAGTAAACCTGGGATGATTGCACCAACAATTCACATGTTGACACTAGGCTATTTTAGAAGTTCTTAACCTATCTAAGCATGCACATTCACTAGAGTTCTAATGTAGAACATTCTTAAGTAACTCAACCTCATGCATGACAATAGCAATGATATGCATCTTTGACATGAACATGAACGTAAACAACAATACATAACATCAACCCTAGTGCCTAACATGAACACTAGCATATAACATGAACACTAGCACACTAGTAAGTTCAAAGTTCTTAGAATAGCATAATACTTGCAAGTTCGACTTTCTTAGACACCACATGATCAAACACATAACGTGAAAACTACCACACAAACAAGTTCGAAGGTCTTAACATAACAGAATACTAGCAAGTCCAAGATCATAATCCACTGTTCCGTCGTCACACACACCAAACACTTCATCCGCTGCCCCCTCTTACTCCAGTCTTGCTTTACCCTTATCTGCAGTATAAGGAATGCAACTATAAGCAATGAAGCTTAGTAAGTACACCCTATTCTCACAAAATATCACATTGTAAGAAAACATGCTATTAGAATACTCGCATGCAAACATATGCTCTTACTTGCTTTTAAGAAAATTTTGCATTAAACATTTAGGAACACTTGCACGTGATACAATGATTCAGCATGACATGCATAAACTTTCTATATTAAACATATAGAGTCACTTGTACAAAACACAATGACTCAACTTGAAATGCATGAACTTGACATATACAACTTACAATACATGCTTTGAAATATGCTTCGCTTGTAGAAACATATACATGTGACACACTTAACTTGTAACCATTGTGCTTTAGTTAACTTTAGAAAACCATATGTACATATATACTTTAAAATCAGTAAACATCCTTGTTTGGGCAGCCAGGCATAGTACCAATTTTTGTGCAACCCTAATAGAATTCGGGGTAGCTAGCCACCGAACTTATTAGGGCAACTTACTAAGGGCGGTCTAGGGGCCCGTGGGCGATCTAAGGGCCCGATACATGCCACTTCAAAGTAAAATAATTCCTTTATATATAACTTACTTATTTTTGTCAGGTAACGAGTATTTTACATGATCATAATCAAAAACCCATATAGGAAGCCTTTCATCAAGACATTTGATCATGATCTTTGTCCCCAAAACTCGTAGGGGAAGCATCTTGTGATCTTTACATCTTGCTTCCAACGAAATATTCAAAGTAAAAATACTTCCTTTATATATGACTCACTTATTTTTCTATCATTTAACAAGTATTTTACAAGATCATACTCAAAATCCATATAGGAAGCCTTTCAAGACATGTGATCATGCTCTTTATCCCCAAAACTTATAGGGGAAGCATCTTTGCGATCTTTACATCTTACTTCCAATGAAATATACTTAAAATACCTAAAAAAATCCAAACAACATAATCTGGACAGAACCTATAAATCTGAATAAAAATAAGATACTAGAAGCTAGGTGTGCAAATCAAAAAGTTACTTATGCTATAGGTGAGAGATAGCATCCTAGTGATCTTATGTCTTGCTTAAAACAAAATATACCTTACCTATAAATCTAAACACACCCATATAATCTGATCAAAACATATTTTTGTCATTTATCAAACATTTAACATGATCATACTCCCAAAACTCCTATATGAAGCCTTTCAAGACATTCGATCATGCTCTTTGTCCCCAAAACTTATAGGGGAAGCATCTTTGCAATCTTTACCTCTTGCTTCCAATGAAATATACTTAAAATACCTAAAAATCCAAACAAACATATTCTGGACAGAAGATATAAATCCAAATAAAACATGGTGATAGAAGCTAGATGGGCATATCAAAGAGTTACTTATGCTATAGGTGAGAAATAGCATCTTTGTGATCTTTGATCTTTCTTAAAAAGACATATACCTTAACTATAAATCTAAACACACACATATATCATCTGATCCAAACATATAATCTATCAATACATAGAAAAAGAAACTATATAAAACAATCGAAGAACTACTTATACTGCAGGTGAGAGATACTTACATCCTCTCGCTATCGTACTAGTATACCGCTAGGGTTTTTGTGAGATGAAAATCTTCCCTTATTCCTTAGCCTTAGGAGTGGTCCTCTAGCATATACTAAGCCTTTGTATCCCCTTGAAAACACCAAAACAAGGGCATTAGGGTCTCGGTGAAGAAGGAGGAAGGAGGAGGGAAAATTTTGGTGGAGTTGGATCTTCTAGCAATACTAAGACTTGTGAGGAACTCCTCTTGGAAAACCCCTCTTGAGAATCCCTACACAAGAAGCCCTAGAGCTTGGGATGAAAAAGGGAGGAAGGAGAATGAGGAATTTCGGCCAAGGATGAGAAAGAAGGAATGTGAAGTGGTTTTGCTTTACTTCTCTCTTTAATCTCCACGTTAATGGCTAGGGAGGTGAGAAAAATAAACTTTTTATCTTCTCATGAGGAGATGAAACAACTCTTCACCCTCTCTTCTTCTCATTTATCTTCTTTGTATATTCCTTATCTATTCTAGCCAAGAATTATCCTATGGTATAGTGGTATCAAGGCTATCTCACAATTAGGAGGTTCATGGTTCAAACCCTAGCTATAACCATCTTTTATTTTATTTTATTTTAAACCTTTTATGGACGTTATTATCCATATAATTACTTTAAACAGTTTAGAATTTTACGGGTGTTACAATCCTTCATACCTTATAAAAGTTTCGTCCTCGAAACTTAGAACAACTCTGGATACTTTTGTTTCATGTCATCCTTGCATTCCCAAGTTGCTTCTTCGAACTTTTGATTTTGCCATATGACTTTCACTAAGGGTACTTCTTTGTTTCTCAATTTCTTGATTTCTCAATCTATTATCTGAATAGGTCGACTTTCATAACTCAAATCTTTCTGAACTTGTACCGTCTATGGCTTAATCACGTGGTCTGCATTAGGAATGTACTTTTTCAGCATTGAGACATGAAATACGTTGTGAATTGCCGACATTTCTTGAGGTAGCTCTAACTCATAAGCTACTTTGCCAACTCTTTTTGTGATCCGATAAGGTCCTACAGAACGTGGACTCAGCTTGCCTTTCTTCTTAAATCTCATCACCCCTTTCATAGGAGCTACTTTAAGAAATACAGAATCCTCAGCTTCGAATACAAGTGGTCTACGTCGTACATCAGCATAACTTTTCTGCCAACTCTGAGCAGTCTCTATTCTTTGGCAGATGCTCTTTATAGCTTTGGTGGTGTCATCTATAAAGTCTATCTTAAGCCACATTTCTTTCTTCTCACCACCTTCATACCAACAAATAGGAGACCTACACTTCCTTTTATATAAAGCTTCATAGGGTGTCATTCCAATTGTAGCTTGGTAGCTATTATTGTAAGCAAATTCTGTCAAACATAGGTATTTGCACCAACTTCCCTTAAAATCTAAGGCACAAGCTCGAAGCATATCCACTAGAATTTGATTTACTCATTTGGTTTGCTCGTCTGTTTGAGGATGAAATATTGTGCTAAATCGTAACTTAGTGCCAAGGGCCTTCTGAACACACTCCCAAAAGTGTGAAGTAAATCGACTATCTCTATCAGAAATGATGGTCTTAGGAACTCCATGCAATCTGATCACCTCCTTAAGATACAACTGAGCTAGTTGTTCCAATGAGTACGATATTTTAATTGCCAAAAAATGAACAGATTTTGTCAATCTATCAACAATCACCCAAATAGCATCATAACCATTAGTTGTTTTGGGTAGTCCTACTATGAAATCCATATCTATATCTTCCCACTTTCATTCTGGGATTTGAATAGGCTGTAGAACTCCTCCAGGTCTCTGATGTTCTGCTTTGATTCTTTGACATGTCAGACAGGTGCTGACATAGCCACATCCCTTTTCATACTGAACCACCAAAACTTTTCTTTCAAATCTTGATACATCTTGGTAGATCCAGGATGCATTGAATATGGGGTCCCATGAGCTTCTTCTAAAATTCTCTTTCTCAATTCTGTATCATTGGGAATACATAAGCATTCACCAAGATATAGTACCCCACTATTAGAGACACGAAATCCTTCATCCTTTCCTTCTTGGATCTCTTGCTTGATCCTTTGGATGCTTGGATCTTCGTCTTGCTTTGCTAGTATATCATCAAACAGTGTTGGCGCTATTGTCAAGGTAGAAAGTTGTCCAAAAATAATCTCAACCCCAAAGTTCAACATCTCTTTCTCCAATGGTTGGGATAATGAAGATAAGGACATTAAGGTGGCACGGGATTTTCTGCTCAGTGCATCTGCTACTTTGTTTGCCTTTCCAGGATGGTAGAAGATTTCACAGTCATAGTCTTTGACCAGCTCAAGTCATCTACGTTGTCTCATGTTTAAATCTTTCTAAGTGAAGAAATATTTCAGACTCTGGTGATCTGTATAAATCTTGTACTGGACTCCATACAAGTAATGTCTCCAAATTTTAAGAGAGAAGATTACTGCTGCCAACTCAAGGTCATGAGTGGGATAATTCTTTTCATAATCCTTGAGTTGTCTAGATGCATAAGCAATGACCTTACCATTCTGCATAAGCACAGCTCCGAGTCCCATTTTGGATGCATCACTATACATATCAAAGCTTGCATTACTTTCTAGAAGGGTAAGAATTGAAGCACTTGTTAATCTCCTCTTTAGTTCAAGGAAACTTTTCTCACAATCCTCGGTCCATTCAAACTTTCTGTTCTTTCTAGTAAGAACCGTCAGTGGTGAAGCTATCCTTGAGAAGTCTTCTACAAATTTTCTATAGTACCTTGCTAATCCAAGAAAACTTCTAATTTCACTGGCATTCTTTGGTCGACTCCAGTTACTAATAGCTTCTATCTTTGTCGGATCTACCATAACCCTATCTTTTGAAATAATGTGACCCAGGAAAGATATTCGATCGAGCCAAAATTCACACTTGGAGAACTTGGCATACAATTGTCTCTGCTGAAGGGTTTGTAACACTATCTTCAAATGTTCAACATGGTCTTCCTGAGTCCTCGAGTAAATAAGGATATCGTCAATGATGACGATCACAAACTTGTCAAGGAATGCCTTGAATACTCGATTCATTAGGTCCATAAAGGTTGCTAGAGCATTTGTCATTCCGAAGGTCATGACCACGAACTCATAGTGTCCATACCTCGTTCGGAAAGCTATTTTCGGTATATCATCCCCTTTAACTTGTACTTGATGATATCCGGACCACAAGTCAATCTTGGAGAACACTGTGGCTCCCTTCAATTGATCGAACAAATCATCAATCCTTGGCAAAGGATATCTATTTTTGATTGTCACTTAATTCAGTGCTCGGTAGTCTATGCACATTCTCATAGACCCATCTTTCTTCTTCACGAACAATACTGGAGCTCTCCATGGTGAGTGACTAAAGCGAATGAATCCCTTATCGAGTAACTCCTGTAATTGTTCCTAAAGCTCTTTCAATTCTGCCAGGGTCATACGATAGGGTGCTTTTGAGATTGGTTTGGTTCCAGGAATAAGTTCAATCTCAAATTCGATTTCTCTTTTTAGAGCCAACCCTGGCAACTCATCAAGGAATACTTCTAGGTAGTCACATACAACTCGGACTTCTTCGAGCTTTTAGCCTCTTTCTTACTTTGTATCCACCACATGTGCTAGATACCCAGCACATCCACTGACTAACATCTTTTGAGCTTTTATGACAGATAAGAACTTCTTAGTTCATTTCTTTGGTTCTCCTATAAATTCAAACTTAGACTCTGCCTCAGGTTGGAATACGTCTCCTCGCTTACGACACTCAATGGAAGCACCGTACTTGCTCAGGAAGTCGATTCCCAAGATGACATCATAATCACACATGTCCAGCATTATCAGATCACTATAAAGTTCTCTTTCTAAAATTTGGACTGGCGTGGCACCAAATCAATGCGTAGATATCATCACCTCTCCCGAAGGCAAGGTCATTACAAACTTAAGATCCAGGACATCCGGAGGTATATTTATCTTCTTAGCAAATATCATGAAAATAAACGAATGGGTTGCCCCAGTATCAAATAGCACAGTAGCATACTGATTAAAGATAAGTATCTAACCTATGACAACCGTAGAAGCATTTACTACCTCTTCTTTAGTGAGAGGGAAGATTCGAGCATTCGGTGAAACTGGTGGGGCCTCCTGTTGGACTTTTCCGAGCCACAAAAACCGCTTTTTGCATTGCGGAAACCCCGGAAGTCCGGCCACAGATCCGTGCGAAGATGTATTAAAACTAAAACATGTATGTGTTTACTAAAAACCCTAGATCTACCTTAGATCTAGAAGGTGAGATCATTACCCTCGATGCAACGCTCTTCGCATATCCCGCTCGTCCAAAAGCTTCGCCGAAATACAAGAGCGTCAAGTGCACACCCCTCTATTGGTATCCACACAAGCAATAGGTGGAGAAAAGCAATCTTGAGTGTGCTAGCACTCCTTAGATGCTCACAGCAAGATGAGGAAGAAGAGGGAGAGAGCTTGAGAGGATGATCCAAAGGAGAGAGATGAAGTTGTGTAACTCACAAAAATGAATACCCCATCTAATGGAGTGGTCGGCCACTTCAAGGCTTGGGAGGTTACATTCATGCATGTAACTCCTCCAAGAGCCAATGGCTCTTGGTCTCCCTCATGAGGTGGCACCACATGCTAAGTCAATGATGATGTGGAGCATCATCATTGGCCGACCATGCCAAGTCATCATCATGACATGACATTTGGTCAAGTCAAACTTGACCTTTCATCTTCCCTCTCAAGTCAAGTCAAACTTGACCTCTTATCTCCCATCGTTGATCAAATCCAACCATTTGATTCAAGTCAATTTAATTTAATGAATCTCTATTCATTAATTTAAATTGATTTGATGAATCAAATCTAAATTAGACTCATTCAACACTTGAATCAAATTGAGTCCAACTCAATTAGTCTAATTAGGATTACTCTTAATCCAATTTAGTTCATCCCATGAACATAATCCTCATGGTTCATCATATGAACCTAATCTCCATCTAATTTCCCTTTGTATGTGACCCTATAGGTTCTTGTAACATTGGCAATGTCCCTAAACCGATTTAGGAATATAAGCAATGAGCGGTATCTAGCAACACATCATTACTACCCAAGTTACAAGAATGTTGAGCTCCAACATCACCTTTGTGACTACTAATTGTGACTCTCACAATATGTGACAATGTCCCTCTATCCTTGACATCTAGATTAACCAATCGAGGCATAGACCGTGTCATCCTCGGTACAATCTATATCTTGAACTCTAAGTAGACTCACTCTAATCAAATGAGCTCAATATCTCATATTGACTCATTTGGGCATGGCCATGCACTTCGTGGTCTCACTCTATCAAGAATATCGATGTCACTCCCATCATATAGGAGGGATAGATCTCATCTACATCACTCACATCCCTCTGCATAATTTGTTACATACCCAGTAATCGCCTTTATAGTCCACCCATTTACGGGTGACGTTTGACGAAGTCAAAGTATGCAACTCCTTATATAGGGAACCATGGTGACTTCAGGTCTAAGGACTAATAGTCATACTAATAGCCACATGAGAAAGTATATGACACTCATATAACGATCCATGATACTTTCTCATGGCGGGTCATTCAGTATACATTCTCCAATGCATACCCATGTGTCAACTTGATATCTCATATCCATGACTTGTGAGATCAAGTCATCATGTTGACCTACATGCTAGTCTCTACGCATTAACATTGTCCCTGAATGTTAATATTCGACTAGGAATGATTAAGAGTAGTGTTCTCTATATCATCTCATTATCGATTCAACCAATTGATTGATATAGATAAGAACCTACTACTCAAGGACATTATTATATTTAGTTATTTGGCACCAATACAAGTAAATATAATAACCATGCCTTTATAAATAGGAATATGATACAAAAAAGTCCATACAACAATCATCACATGATTGGCTCTAGGGCTTTCACTAATAATCTCCCACTAGCACTAGTGTCAATCACCGTAGTATCTAATACTCAATGACCTAGTGTGACCATCATGTTTTTTCTGTGCCAAAGCCTTGGTCAAGGGATCTGCGATGTTAGCCTCTATGGGTACTCTGCAAATCTTCACATCTCCTCTATTGATAATCTCTCGAATGAGATGGAAGCACCGATATATTCGGCCTCTATTGTAGAATCAGCAATTGTGTCCTGCTTGGAACTCTTTCAACTCACAGCGCCACCATTCAAGCAAAACACGAATCCTGACTGTGATCTATAATTATCCTGGTTAGTTTGGAAGCCGACATCGCTGTAACCCTTTACAGCTAGCTCCTCATCGCCTCCAAATATCAAGAAATATTCTTTAGTCCTTCTCAAGTACTTAAGAATATTCTTGACTGTTATCCAGTGACGCTCACCTAGATCTGACTGGTACCTACTCATCATGCTCAAAGCATACGAGATATCAGGACGAGTACACAGCATGGCGTACATGATAGATCTTATAGCAAATGCATAAGGGATCTTATCCATGCGGTCTCTCTCCTCTCTAGAAGAGAGACTTTGAGTCTACGAAAGACTCACACCATGTGACATCGGCAGAAGTCCCTTCTTGGAATTCTGCAGGATAAACCATAGTTATACCGTGTCAATGTATGTACTCTGACTTAGGCCAAGCAATCTCTTAGATCTATCTCTATAGATCTTGATGCCTAGAATACAGGCTGCTTCACCTAAGTCCTTCATTGAGAAGCACGTCCCCAGCCAAGTCTTCACAGACTGTAGCGAAGGGATGTCATTTTCAATGAGTAGTATGTCATCCACATACAATACAAGGAAGATAACTGTGTTCCCATTAACCCTCTTGTAGACACAGGGTTCATCTTCATTCTTGATAAAACCAAACTGTTTGATCGCATCATCGAATCGAAGATTCCAACTTCGAGAGGCTTGCTTTAGCCCATAAATGGACCTTTGCAGCTTGCATACTTTCCCAGCATGCTGTAGATCTTCAAAACCCTCAGGTTGTGTCATGTACACATCCTCGAGTAAGTTTCCATTCAGAAACACGGTTTTGACATCCATCTACCAGATCTCATAATCGTGGTATGCTGCAATAGCAAGCAAGATCCGAATGGACTTAAACATCGCCACTGGAGAAAATGTTTCATCATAGTCAATACCATGAATTTGCTTGAAACCTTTAGCCACCAATCGGCCCTTATAGGTATGCGTAAGTCCATCCATGTCAGTATTTCTCCTAAAGACCCACTTACACCCAATGGGTTTGACCCCTTCAGGTGGATCAACCAAAGTCCATACTTGGTTGGTGTACATGGATTCCATCTCGGACCTCATGGCCTCTAGCCATTTCTCAGAATCTAGGCTCATCACAGCTTCCTGATATGAGGTAGGCTCATTCTCAATGAGCATAACGTCATCATGGTCAGACAAGAGAAATGAATATCTCTCAGGCTGACGACGTACCCTATCAGACCTGCGAAGAGGTAGGTCTACATGAATAGGTGATTGTTCCACAACTCTTTGTGCAATAATCTCATCACCCACAATACTTTGTGGCTCCTGTTCAACCTCCATCAAGGCCTCAGTGCTATGGTCCTTATCTTGAATTTCTTCAAGATCGAACGTACTCCCACTAGTTTTTCTAGAAACAAAATCCCTTTCTAGAAAAACCTCAGTCTTTTACTCTGACAAACACTTTGTCTTGGTAGGGAATGTAGAAGTAATATCCCTTTGTATCCTTGGGATATTCAACAAAATAGCACCTATCGGATTTGGGTCCCAGTTTGTCTGAGACTTGACGTCAAACATAAGCCTCACAACCCCAAATTCTCATGAAAGACATCTTGGGATTTCTCCTTGTCCATATCGTATATGGTGTCTTTATCACAGCCTTGGATGGTACACGATTAAGGGTAAAGGTTGCTGTGTCTAGAGCATATCCCCAAAAGGATATAGGAAGATCTGTGTGACTCATCATAAATCATACCATATCTAATAGGGTACGATTCCTCCTTTCGGATAAACCATTCCACTATGGTGTCCTAGGAGGAGTGAGTTGGGATAGAATCCCACACTCAGCTAGATAGTCACGAAACTCATGGCTAAGGTATTCACCACCTCGATCTGATCGAAGTATCTTAATACTCTTGCCAAGCTGGTTTTGTACTTCATTCTTGAATTCTTTAAACTTTTCAAAGGATTCTGATTTATGTGTCATAAGATACACATAACCATATTTACTGAAGTCATCAGTAAATGTAATGAAGTACCTTTAACCACCTCTAGCAGCAACATTGAAAGGGTCACATACATCACTATGTATAAGTCCTAACAAGTCTGTTGCTCTTTCATTGTGTCCACTAAAGGGAGTCTTGGTCATCTTGCCGAAAAGGCAAGACTCGCATGTCTTATATGATTCAAAATCAAATGAGTCTAGCAGCCCATCCTTATGGAGCTGAGATAAGCGACTCTCATTTAGGTGACCTAAGCGACAATGCCAGAGATAGGTTTGGTTCAACTCATTTGACTTAAACCTTTTGGTACTTATGTTATAGATAGGGCTCTCTAAGTCTAGAAAGTAGAGTTCGTTCATTAGAGGTGCACTACAATAGAACATATCATTTAAATAAACTAAACAATATTTGTTCTTTATTATAAATGTAAATCCTTTCTTGTCCAAACAAGAAATCGAAATTATGTTCTTAGTCAAAGCAGGCACATAACAACATTCATCTAATTTTAGTATAAGCCCAGAGGGCAGAGATAGATCATAAGTTCCTACAACAACAGCAGCAACTCTTGCTCCATTGCCTATTCATAGGTCCACCTCGCCCTTTGTCAATGCCCTGCTATTTCTCGGCGTCTGCATATTGGTACAAATATGAGATGCACATCCGGTATCTAATACTCATGATGAAGAAATAGATAGATTGACTTCTATAACATTTATACCTGAAGTAGAAGTCTCACTTCTCTTCTTCTTAAGATCTTCCAGGTAAGTTTTGCGATTCGCTTCCGGTGTCGACTTCCTTCAGTGGAAGCAAGTTCCCTTCCTCAAGCACCCCTCCTTTGCCTCAGCCTTGCCTTTGCCCTTAGCTTGAGACTTTCCCTTACCTTTAGGCTTGCCCTTACCTTTCTTCTTTTGCACCATCATAATGGAGTCAGATTTTCTCTTCTTAAGGTTGAGCTCAGCAGTTCTCAACATGCTGAGCATCTCAGGCAATGGCTTATCAATTTCATTCATGTTGTAATTCATGACAAATTGATTGTAAGCTTGTGGCAAAGATTGCAAGATTAGGTTAGTGGCCAGCTCTTGGCCAAGTGGGAATCCCAACCTTTGTAGGTTTTCTATCTACCCAATCATCTTGAGTACATATGGACCTACGGGAGTCCCATCTTGCATTTTGGACCCAAACAATGCCTTAGAGACTTCATATCTCTCATGTCTTGCTTGTCCTTGATATAGTTGACGAAGATGTTCAACCATATCATAAGCATTCATGAACTCGTGTTGCTTCTGAAGCTCCGAGTTCATGGTCACGAGCATTAGACATGACACATCTAATGCATCATCTTGATGCTTCTTATAAGCATCTTTGTCAGCTCGCGAGGCAGTGGCAGGAGGTGCCTCCGGAATGAGCTGTTCCAGGACGTACAGCTTCCTTTCTTGGGTGAGAATAATTCTCAGGTTCCTGTACCAGTCCATGAAATTTGCTCCATTGAGCTTGTCCTTCTCAAGGACATAACGCAGAGAGAGAGTGTTCGTGTTTGTCGACATAGTAATCTACAACATACAATGCAGAGAATTAATATCATATTCCTTTTATCATTTAATTAGGCCTTTAATCAAATGATGCTCCCAATGAATTATAGGAATTTTGTAGAATCGAGTTATGGATGTGGTCAAACCACATTACTAGATTCATACAAACTAGCTATAATTTTTGTGGGACAAGATCCACATCATACTAAGCCTTGAGTTAGCTTTGGCTAAATCGCCCAAGACTTAGTACGATCGGTGGGTAACACATTACCGATTACATCTCTATGCAACTCTTATTATAGGATCAAGACCCACATTTACAAAAGACCTTGAGTTAGCTTTGGCTAAATCGCCCAAGATTTAGTGTAAATGCGATCTTATCCTATCTTTCCAACGATTGGAATATGCCTATAGTTCTACTCGATCTAATTGAGTTAACTAGTTTTACTCAATCTAATTGAGCTTACTCTAACCCAAGCCGTGATAGGTGAGACCAAGATTGTCCCTCCACACCCTATCAAGATAATATGCATTGCGCTGCTTTGGCAGATTCAACAACTACAAATGATCGAGGTAGTGATGGGTATCAAGGACCTGGTAGGTATTTACGAGTTGATTCGATTAAAATCTAATCTAATCGTAATGTGTATCATATACGCATTAAGGCCTTTATTATCCTATATTAGCATGCATCACATACATACATACATTATTCTAGCATGCATCATATACATACAAGAAAATTATCCTAGCATGCATCATATACATACAAGCATTATTCTACTAGCATACATCACATACATACAAGAAAAATCAAATATATATATATATATATATATATATAAAATCAACTGTGATGTGGTCATGGCCCTACTACGATCTTCTCAAGCCAATGAGAAGATCGGACGGTCAACCTAGAGCTAGCGGCTTCTCCAAGCGCTTCCTTTGACCGTCGTGTGTCGTCGGCACCCTTCTCATAACTTCATCTATAAGTGGACTTTCCACCGCTCCATTTTATACATTACAAATATGAAACTCGAGTTACATTCGAGTCTAAAACTATTTACAACTAGAATTTCAAAAGAAGAGGTACGATGCGCAGGTCGCATACACTATACAATACGCACAACCATAAAAACGGCACGCAGGCCGTATTATGAATTACAACACATCATAATCCAATTAAATTGGGGTCATTGGGCCATGACAATCACAGAATTATACATAATTCTAAATTATGTATTTTTACAGAAAATTTCTATAATTTTTCCTATTTTTTTTTTCAATTTTATGAGTCACCTCTCCGTAACGATCCCGCTAAGCGATTTCCGAGCGCGATCGTGGGACAAGGCCCCTTTCGGGGATAGGGGCAGCGCCCATACTCGTAAAATAAACTTTGCGAGTGTCCCTACTACGATCCTACAGTGACTTAAGTCGCTATCCCAAAAACCTAAAATGAGAACTCGCCGTTTCGGAGAGTTTTTCTCGATGGTTGAAGCCTACAAGCACTACTAGAAAGCCTGCTTTTAACGACGGATTTTAACGATGGTATCAAAATACCGTCGTTATTAGTAGCTCAATAGCGACCACATTTAGTGTCCGTCGTTAATGATTACGCATTAACAACGGTATTTTATCCCGTCGTTGATACTTTGTCATTAAAGACGGTTTTTTTTATTTTGGTCGTTAATGATATCCCTTTAACGACGGTATTTTCTTCCGTCGTTATTATAAGACTTTCAACAACGGATTTTTTCTCCTGTCGTTATTAATTTTTTGATTTTTTATAAAGTCGAAACTCTAACTCAATTTTTTTATCGAGTAGAAATCTGATTTTTTAAATATAAAAACAAAATATTTAAATAAAATTTGGAAATTCAATTTTATTTATATCCATTTTGCTTTTTTCCATTTTTATTTCATTAAAAATATCTTTATTTTATTTATATTATTTGATTTCTTTTTTATATTTTTCTTCCCTTAATTTTTCCCCCTAAACTCATATCAACGTAACTTAGGTTTTTTTCTTTATCTTCTGTTTCCATCCATCGCTTCGCTCCGCTGTTTTTTTTTCTCCCTCTTCCGTTGTCGCTCCATCGTTCTCTTCCGCCACTGCTCCATCCTCTTTCTCTAGGGCGATCCGACACCGCCGTGGGTACGATTCATTTATTTTTTTTCAACAAAAATATTACTGATTTCTTTTAGGAATACCTTGATCGTTTAGTGTGACATTTATTGATTTGGACTTCTGTTTGCAGTGGCAGAAAAGGCGTCGGAGAAGGGTGTCACTCGATCGGCGGCACAATAGAGGTGACAAAGCCTGAAAGCAATGAGGAAGATGGGTGTTGCTCGTGACATAGGTGAGCTAGAACTCTCTGGAGAACTTGATCATGTCATTAGGGAGTGTGGGTTGCAAACTTTATTGACATAGTTGAGGTATTTATATTGTAGGTTTGATTGATTTACTTGGATTACCTAGCTAAATCGATCCATTGTACTCTTAGGTTTGTTTTGCATGTTAGATTCATTTGCTTATTTGAATTTTGGCATAATAATTTTTATTACTAAGATGCTTTGTATGTTCTGTGCTCTACAAAATCATTAATTCAATCGGTTTAAAATGCAAGTGTGCTAGTGAAATATATGTTAGTGTGAAATAGAGCATTTTATACAAATCCTTTCCTTGCACTTCTGATTAACCAAATTTCATCTTGTTAATTTCAAGTATTTGTGACCAACCTAGGTTTAACTAATTATAATTTTTTATGAAGTTTGATATTATGTTTGTCTATCTTAAACTTCATTTTTGAAATTGACCGAACTGGGGCTTCTTTCCACTAGTAAATTGAGTTTGCATCAAGTATACGTAAACATGCTACTCAGTCATAAGTACATGACTAGCACATAGGATATACATCAAGTAAACAATATTGTTCAAAGAATTTGACATCAAGTGGCATCAATAGTATATAGGCAGTATACATCAGTTAAATGGTATCATCATGTTTAAGTGCTAAGATTGTAAAACCTGCTTCAGTTAATGGTACTAATTAAATAGACTACGGCAATTTACCAAACACAGTTCTTAAAGTTTGGAATTGTCCAAAAAGCGTACCATAGTTTCAGATTTACCAAATCGCGTACCTAATTCCTCTTTTACCCCTCATGCCAAACAGACCTGTGACAATTTAATGATGAGAGAGAATTTTCATGCATCCGAGCCACTATTGGAAATTCCGAACCATCTAAACGTGCACCACATTATTCCTGGGAATATAATTCCCAGCACCACCTTTTTTTTATCTGATTTCTAATTTATATCAGTCTGATTTATAAAATATTACTGTGAATACCTAATAAAACCTCAAATATCAGAAATTTTGGCCACGGATACACAGAGGGACACTACTCAAACTCAATGGACTTGAATTGGATCGAAAAAGAGGTGAATAGGATCATCAATCGATTTTGACCGAAACCCATTGATGGACTTAGAGGAGTCTAAATTTTAAAATCTTGACATACACTGAAAGATCTTACAACATAAATTTTTGATATGTCGAGGAAACTTAGTTTTAATCCTCTTATCTCCCAATTTTAACTTGTGTCGAAAAAAATGGTACCGAAAGTTGAGAAACTGATGGTAGTAGTGCTGGAATTTACAATTCCACGCTTCCGCATCATCGTGGAATTGCAATTCACACAGGTCCGAGATTGGAATTCGGACCACATGGTGTTGTAGTAATCCTGCACCATTGTGGTCTCGAATTGGAATTTGCTAGAATCGAATTTCATATCAGTGGTGTTGCAATCCCAGCACCACCACTGTGGTGCTGGAAATTCCAATCCCAGCACCATAGTGGTGCTGGAAATTCCAATTCCAGCACCACAGTGATGCTGGAATTGGAACAACTTAGTGTCTTTCTGATATAAGTAGTGTCTTTCTGGGAACATCACCATCCAAATCAGCTACATCATCAGTTATAGGAGTTTCAACTGTTTGCCTTGAACATAATTTGGAGGCATCCAAAACCAGCAATTCTTTTGCATCTACAAAATCTCAACATGGGTCCAACATAAATTACCCATTGGAGACTTTGTATGAGAATGTCTTATACTCTGAATCTGATTGCATTCCGAAATCTGAACAAAATTTACATGCTCTTCCTCGTAAATCTGAAGTTGCCATCGTCGTCGAACCTCTTCATGAAAAAGAAACAGTTCAGGAAATTGATTTTGCTGGGTGTTCCATTGATTTTAGGGAACAAAATGCTTCAGGAGACCTCTCTTTTCCTATTTCCATTTCTAGTGATACACTTGGTTCTGCTAATGCTGCAGAATCACATAATGTTTCAGACGTCAGTTCCTCGCAATTCAATTAATGTAGATCAAAACATGAAAAATGATTCATTTCTCAATCGAAAAACACTAAGTTGTTCAATTCCGGCATCATGGGTGCCGAATTGAATTTCCAACACTACTATGGTGTCGGGATTGGAATTTCGGCACCACGCGGTGATGGTGTCGATCGCAACACCATACGTCTTCGAAATTCCAATTCCGGCCGCAAATCTGGTGCCGAATTCAATTCACCACAATGGTGGTGCAGGATTGCAACACCATTGTGGTAATCCGAGAATTCCAATCCCAAAGATACGTGCTGGTGCTAGAATCGCGACCTGAAGATTATAGTGGTGGCCGAATTGTAAATTCCAAAGACCACTACCATCGCCAACTTTCAAGACCATTTTTTTCGACACAAGTTAAAATTGGGAGATAAGAGGATTAAAACTAAGTTTCGACATATCAAAAATTTATGTCAGAAGATCTTCACCTATGTCAAGATTTCAAATTGACTTCTAAGTCCATCAATGGGTTTCTGGCCAAAATCCATCACGATCCTATTCACCTCTTTTCGATCCAATTCAAGTCCATCGAGTTCGAGTAGTGTCCCTCAGGTATCCATGGCCAAAATTTCGATATTCGAGGTTTTATTAGGTATTCACAAGAATATTTCGTAAATCGATCGATATAAATTAGAAATCGATAAAAAGGTGGTCTTTGGGAATTATATTCCTGAGAATAATGTAATCGGGATTCAATTCTCGACCACGTTTAAATGGTTCGGAATTTCAAATAGTGACTCGGATGCATGAAAATTCTCTCTCATCATTAAATTGTCGCAGGTCTGTTTGGCAGGAGGGGTAAAAGAGGAATTAGGTACGCGATTTGGTAAATCTGAAACTATGATACGCTTTTTGGACAATTCCAAACTTTAAGAACTGTGTTTGGTAAATTGCCGAATAGACTATAGTAACTCCTTTTAGGGGTTGAGAAGGGTGGCCTTGACCTATGATACTATAGACTTATAGTTTTTGCTATCTCTGCCTTAGTCATATGGACTTATAGTAGCTATTTATTTTGACATGAGAACGTAACATTTTAACGTATCTTTTCATTCCCGACAGGGTTGCAGGTCCAAAATTATTTGTAGTTAAGTTTGTTCACCTTTTTGACATTTAGAGAATGGCACCCGATAAGAAATGGATGGATCTTATTAATGATCGTCTTGGAGAAGCATATGAACAGGGGATTGAAATTTTTTTGAACTATGCTTTTGAGAGAACAGGTGCAGCAAATGAAATCCGATGTCCATGTGTTAAATGTGGTAATGCACGTTTTGGGTCTAGGGAATTAGTTAAAATGCACTTGATTGTTTATGGAATACTTCAAAATTATAGATTTTGGTAACATCATGGAGAAAAGCCAGGGGATGATCTGGAGCAACAATATTCAGAAAATAAAGTAGATGATAATGATGACTTCTTGGAAGATCTTCTAAATTATCTACACCCACATTATAATGATTCAAACCATGTCAATATTAGTGAGGAACCAAATGATGAAGCTAAAAACTTTTACATATTATTAAATGATTCAAAAGACCTTTGTACCAAGGATCAAAGGTTTCAAAATTGTCAGCATTAATAAAGTTACTTCATCTCAAGAATGTTGGACAATGGACAAATAAATCATTTAGCATGTTGTTGAAATTGTTGAAGGAAGAAATATTACCAGAAAATTCTGATCTTCCAGATTCATATTATGATGCTAAAAAGTTTATTAGAGATATCAGCCTTTCTTATGAAAAGATTGATGCATGTAAAAATAATTGTATGTTATTTTGGAAAGACCGTAAGAACTTAGACTTCTGTGAAGTGTGTGGAATATCTAGATGGAAGGAGGAGAGACATGGTGGGGAAACTCAATTTAAAGCCAATGGAAAGAAGATTCCGAAGAAGATATTACGTTGTTTCCCACTAAAACCAAGGCTCCAAAGGTTATTCATGTGTTCAAAAATAGCTCCTTACATGAGATGGCACAATGATGCAAGGGTTGATGATGAAGTTCTAAGGCATCCGGCTGATTCTATGACATGGAAATCATTTGATGAAAAATATAAAGATTTCTCCTCAGATTCTCGCAATGTGAGACTTGGCCTCGCAAGTGATGGGTTTCAACCATTCGCAAATGCAAAAACAACATATAGCATTTGGCCTGTGATTCTTATTCCTTATAATTTACCACCATCGATGTGTATGAACTTGTCTAATTTCATTTTATGCATGTTAATTCCTGGTCCAAAGAGTCCTGGAGATGCAATTGATATCTATCTGCAACCGTTGATCGATGAATTGAGTGAATTGTGGCACACTGGAGTAGAAACATTTGATACATCAACTTCTCAAAATTTTATTTTACGTCCGCTTTGTGGACAATTAATGACTTTCCAGCATATGCAAATTTATCTGGATGGAGTACAAAAGGGAAGTTAGCATGTCCTTGTTGTAATAAGGATACTTGCTCAATGAGATTGAAACATGGTGGTAAAGAGTGCTACATGGGACATCGATGTTATCTCCCATTGAACCACAAATGGCGTAAAGATAAGGATTCCTTTGATGGTACAGTTGAAATGAGATTGCCACCTAAATCAATTTCGGGAAAAGATATGTTAAGTCAAGTTCAAGATTTGAAAGGCATAATCTTAAGCAAGGACACTACTAGAAAGACAAAAATATCTCATGACAAACGGGGTGATAATTGGAATAAGATGAGCATATTCTTTGAGCTACCATATTGGGAAACATTGTTATTGAGACATAATTTGGATGTAATGCATATTGAGAAAAATATATGTGACAGTGTTCTTGGAACAATTATGGACATTAAAGGCAAGACTAAAGATAACCATAAAACACGTCTCGATTTGCAACTCTTGAATATAAGGCCTGAATTACATCCTGTTGCAATAGGAGATGATCTTGAGTTT
This sequence comes from Wurfbainia villosa, assembly GCA_025175895.1. NCBI lineage: Eukaryota > Viridiplantae > Streptophyta > Magnoliopsida > Zingiberales > Zingiberaceae > Wurfbainia > Wurfbainia villosa. The sequence goes on along the minus strand of CM046002.1, from coordinate 34,073,017 downwards.
CCCGTTGCACCTTACACGTTGTCCTTTGCCGAGAAACATCAACTTTGTTTATTTCTTAAAGAATTAAAAATGCCTGAAGGCTTTGTTCAACATTACTGATTGTATAAATGTTAACAGAACAAGATTGTGTTTAAAGAGTCATGATCACTACATCTTACTAGAATATCTTATTCCTCTGCAACACGTGGATTACTTTTTAATCAAAGTGTAAGGCTTTGTTGAGCTATCAATGTTCTTTTTCTAATTTGTGTTCCAAATCACTCAAGATCAAGAATTGAAATAAGCGACTTGAAAGACAAATTCCTATCACACTTTGTAAGTTGGAAAAAAAATTTCCACCCTCATTTTTTGATATCATGATACATTTGCCGATTCATTTAGCAATGGAAGCTATGCTTGGGGGACCTATTCAATATCGGTGGATGTATCCAATAGAACAAAAGTTACATACTTTCAAGTCATATGTTCGAAATAAAACTCATCTAGAGGCTTCAATTGCTGAGGGTTATATTGCAAATGAGTGTATCAATTTATGTTCAAGATATTTCGTTGCATCTGGTTGTGGATGTTTGGAAAGTAATGACGGTTTACCCATATTTTCATCCATTGAAGATTTATCAGTAGGGATAGCATGCAATTTAGATCGTGTTGACCAAAAGCAAGCTCACATATACATATTAAAGAATTGTGAAGAAGTTCAACCATTTTACAAGTATGAAACTATAAACTTATTCTTCTATATAGTTGTTTCAATTATGATTAAACTCCATTTTTTTTTTTGCAGTGACTACTTGCAAATTTGTGTTTCTAGTAATTTGGTTTTGTCAGATGAGGAATGGGATAAACAATTTATTAAGTGGTTCAGAGTCAAAGTAAGTGACATTTTTTAATATATATGTACATGTCTTTGTTTTTACTAATAAATTATATCTTGAGAGTAAGAATTTTTTTTTCAAATTATATAGGTCGAGAGGTTATATAAAAATGACAAAAACAAAAAAATGGAAGATCTACTTTCTTTGTCACGGGGGCCTACACAGTATGGGAAGTCATTTGTGTATTGTAAAGTAAATGGATATAAATTCCATACTGAGGAGCATAACAAAGACCTAAGGACATAAAATAGTGGTATTCTCGTTGTTGGAAACTATGGCACCGAAAATATTGACTATTATGGAGTATTGTCACAAATTATTGAATTGCAATTTCTTGGTGAAAGGCGAATTGTGGTCTTTAAATGCAAGTGGTTTGATGTGCATTCTAGAGAAAGGGGGATCAAAGTGGATAAATATGGTTTTGTGAGTGTAAATTGTCAACGTTTGTTGAAAACAAATGAGAAATTTGTATTGGCCACTCAAGCATCACAAGTGTTTTATGTAAAAGATAATACTTCAAAAGGTTGGCACATAGTGACAAAGACATATCCTCGATACTCATATCATATGTTAACGGAGAGAGATTCAATGCCCATTGATACAGATGATATCCACGAAGCTTATCAAAGATGAGGAGATAGTTATCAAAGATGAGGAGATAGGTTTATAAATCTTTAATTGCTTTGTGTAAATGTTTTTAGCTTCTAAATCTATTGTTTATATTATTTTTTTTCATTTAATTGAAGTGTGTGATGTGATGCAGTATACTCTTGGCATGGGCTGCATGAGAGAGAACATCTACATTGGCCGAAGTTTGTTTTTGTTATCTAGCTGGTTATTCAATTTTTAAAAAAAAATGCAAGGGGAGCTACAGGTTCACTTCCAGGTTTCATTCTTCCAGACATGCATGGATTTAATATGAAAAGAACACCTATTTCCTTGCCTTTTTGGTCTTATACTTCTTTATAAATGAATTTTTGGGATATGGTTTTTAAGGCTTGGCTTCTTATTCAACTAGTTTTGGTTTATTAGTCTTTTTTACATATGTAACTATGATTTGTATTTTTCTCCAGGAGGAAGGTTTATCACATGATATCCCTACCACTCTTCATAGGAGCAAAGCATACTTCCCAGAGGTAAATTTCTTCCACTAACTTGTTATTTTCTGATTTTGAATTTGTTAGGTAGCTAATGTTGGGTCCCTTGGTTCGGTAGGAAATGGCCAATGTCAGCATGGATAGTTCTATTCTTGAATGAATTGCTAAAATCATCACTTATCTTCATATTGAATCCTCAGGGAAGGTTCTTAAGAAAAAAAGGGACAAAGAAACTAAAGGTGGAAAGATCTTAACCATATGTTTTTTCACTGTAATTGATTCTAGCAGTTATCTCGATAACTTGCTGATGCTGAGTTAGAAACTATTGAATTCTCTATGTTGAAGTACCCTTTTTATGATTGGTTGTGTTAGATGTGCTAAACCTTTTGTTTTCTATGTACTTTGATTTATAGGAAATATTTCTAGAATTGCTAATGGTCATTATGAAGAGAAATTTAGCCAACACTCTACTAATATTTGAAAGCCTCATCGGGAAAGAGAAATGCCACCACCAGCTCGTCAGAGAAGTGTTGATACAAAGGATAAAAACTCACTCCCATATGCTAGAGTCGAAGAGGATGACATATCTATTGGGGACAAATTTTTTTGGATCTTTTAAGAATGTCAACATTAAAATGAAGATTTTAGAGAAATATTCTCTTTTGATATAAATGGATGTTAATTTTATAAGTTTAATGATGTACATGTATTGATGGACGACATGTTAATATATATGATGTTTTGATTTTTAATATATTGTGTTTTGATTTTTATTAGTATTCATTAATATATATTGTGAATTGTGTATAAATAATAATGATGAAATAACACCTATATGATGATCGTCGTTGATGTCATTAACGACGATATGTTTAACCGTTGTTAAACAATTAAATGATATTAAATTATTAACGACGGTATAAATAACCGTCGTTGTTGTTATTAACGACGGTACATATGACCGTCGTTATTGCCAATAACGACGGTATATAAATCCGTCATTACTAACAATAACGACGGTAGTGAATACCGTCGTTAAATGTTATTAATGACGGTATTTTTATTCTCATCGTTAATCTTTTCCCGACAAGGCCTTTTAGCGACAACTTCCTACGGTATTTATTACCGTCGTTAAAACTCATTAACGATGGGAATTGGCTTTTTAACGACGGGATTTCCCGTCGTTAAAAGATCCATTTTTAGTAGTGAAGTGTCCCAACCTCGTTGCTTCGACTCTTCGAGAAAAATACTCAAAAATTCTATAAAAATAGGAAATTTACAGAAACATAAAAATCTGTAATTTTTATATCTAATATAAAAACTACAAAAATGAAACACATACATGCTTCGCACGTGGCTCTGATACCACTGTTGGACTTTCCGAGCCGCAAAAACTGCTTTTTGCGTTGCGGAAACCCCGGAAGTCCGGCCACGGATCCGTGCGAAGATGTATTAAAACTAAAACATGTATGTGTTTACTAAAAACCCTAGATCTACCTTAGATCTATAAGGTGAGATCATTACCCTTGATGCGACACTCTTCGCATATCCCGCTCATCCAAAAGCTTCGCCGAAACACAAGAGCGTCAAGTGCACACCCCTCTATTGGTATCCACACAAGCAATAGGTGGAGAAAATCAATCTTGAGTGTGCTAGCACTCCTTAGATGCTCACGGCAAGATGAGGAAGAAGAGGGAGAGAGCTTGAGAGTATGATCCAAAGGAGAGAGATGAAGTTGTGTAACTCACAAAAATGAATACCCCATCTAATGTTGTGGCCGGCCACTTCAAGGCTTGGGAGGTTACATGCATGCATGTAACTCCTCCAAGAGCCAATGACTCTTGGTCTCCCTCATGAGGTGGCACCACATGCTAAGTCAATGATGATCATCATGACATGACATTTGGTCAAGTCAAACTTGACCTTTCATCTTCCCTCTCAAGTCAAGTCAAACTTGACCTCTTATCTCCCATGGTTGATCAAATCCAACCATTTGATTCAAGTCAATTTAATTTAATGAATCTCTATTCATTAATTTAAATTGATTTGATGAATCAAATCTAAATTAGACTCATTCAACACTTGAATCAAATTGAGTCCAACTCAATTAGTCTAATTAGGATTACTCTTAATCCAATTTGGTTATCCCATGAACCTAATCCTCATGGTTCATCATATGAACATAATCTCCATCTAATTTCCCTTTGTGTGTGACCCTATAGGTTCTTGTAACATTGGCAATGTCTCTAAACCGATTTAGGAACATAAGCAATGAGCGGTATCTAGCAAGACATCATTGCTACCCAAGTTACAAGAATGTAGAGCTCCAACATCACCTTTGTGACTACTAATTGTGACTCTCACAATATGTGACAATGTCCCTCTATCCTTGACATCTAGATTAACTTGATCGAGGCATAGGCCGAAGTGTCATCCTCAAATTCGATCTATATCTTGAACTCCGAGTAGACTCACTCTAATCAAAATGAGCTCGATATCGTATTGACTCATTTGGGCGTAAATGTCTCCGTGGTCTCACTCTATCAGAATATCGATGTCACTCCGTCGTATAGGAGGATAGATCACATCTACATCACTCGCATCCCTCGCGATAATTTGTTACATACCCGATGTCGCCTTTATAGTCCAATTTTACGGGTGGCGTTTGTGAACAAAGTATGCAACTCCTTATGTAGAAACCATGGTGACTTGATCTAAGGACTAATAGTCGTACTAATAGCCAATGAAAGTATATGACACTCATATAATGATCCATGATACTTTCTCATGGCGGGTTATTCAGTATACATTCTCCAATGCATACCCATGTGTCAACTTGATATCTCATATCCATGACTTGTGAGATCAAGTCATCGTGTTGACCTACATGTTAGTTTCTACGCATTAACATTGTCCCTGAATGTTAATACTCGACTAGGAATGATTAAGAGTAGTGTTCTCTATATCATCTCATTATCGATTCAACCAATCGATTGATATAGATAAGAACCTACTACTCAAGGACATTATTATATTTAGTTATTTGGTACCAATACAAGTAAATATAATAACCATGCTTTTATAAATAGGAATATGATACAATAAAGTCCATACAACAATCATCACATGATTGACTCTAGGGCTTTCACTAACACCTCCAATCTTCCTTGACTAATGTGAGGACCCTCCAGTGCTACTTGCATTTGGTGCAACTGAGCAGGTTTACCCCCATACTGAATTGACTATGATGGAGGTGGAGTGGTCTTGGTAGGGCAATTTATGGCCAAGTGTGCCTCTAAGCCACATGTATAACACTCGCTCGTGCCCTGGCGGCAAACTCCTGGATGCATCTTCCCACATTTAGAACATGTAGGATAGACTTGGACCTACTTCCATGACTTCTATTTTCACGATTGTTATTATTGCTGTTAAGTTTGACTCGTAATTACCACTATGACTAACTTTTCACAGATCTATTAATTCCACTGGCCACATTCAGAGCTATCTCAGGTCTCAGCATTTTGAGCATAAGTCTCACCCTTTCTCGTTCAGTGTTGACTAGCTCTGGATATAAGCGAGCTAGTCTATTAAATTTATTCATGGCTTCATTAACTGATAGGTCCCCCTATCGGAATTCCATGAACTCATCGTAGTGCTTATTCATGACTCGCATATGGAAAAACTCCTCAAAGAACTCCGTTTCAAAGTTGGCCCATGTCATTTGATTAATCACTCTTTTTGCCTTTACTCGTTCCCACCACATTCTGGCATCTCCAGTCAAGCAAAATGATGCACATTTGATTTTCTCATTTTTAGGCCAATCCAACAGTTCTACAATACTTTCCAACATCTTGAACCAGGCCTGAGCATCCCATGGTTCACTCGTACCAGCAAAACTCTCTGGTTTCAGTTTCTGCCATTGAATTAAATACGCCTCTTGACACACTCCTCCTGCTAGGGCTCTTGGGGGAATTGGTGGGCCAAGGGGTGCGGTCGGTATAACATTCTGAGCAGCTGGTGGAGTGACAGGATTATCTGGTTGGTTCATCATCAAGGTATTGATAACCAGTTGCTACTCTGCAACTTGATGCTGAAGCTGAATGACTAGTTGCATCAAGTCAGGTGGTGGTACTGCTTCATTTGTCCTCTGTTTCCCATTGGTCCGTGTTCTAACCATTTTTTTCTTCATAAAGTAAGACCAATATAAGACTACTACTATTACATACTTTCTATCATCATCACCTACATACATAAGCATGTTTAACAAAAAAACATTCCTTACTAAGCATAGAAGAAAGTAAAACATATATGTACTTTCTTACTTGGAAGCAGCAGGATTGATGCTTGATGTGCATGTGGCGGAAGGGCGGAACTGGCTCTGATACCATACTATAACACCCCCCCCCCCCCTCTCTACTCTAGTAAGGGAGGTGATACTTTACCATTCTTTATCTTACTCTTTTCGTGATCAGGTAAAACATGACTCAACCATCCATAGACTCACATACACTATTTATAAATTAACCAATACCTGACTTAAAACAGAAGAGTATCAACAACTCGTACCAAGATCTAAACATGGTTTCTAAACGAGTATCATAATTTAAACTCTTAACTTGAAACAGCGGAAGCTAAAGAAACAAACCAACTATATTCACATGGTGATACTAGGCTATTTCAGAAGTTCTTAACCTATCTAAGCATGCACATTCACTAGAGTTCTAATGTAGAACATTCTTAAGTAACTCAACCTCATGCATGATGATAGCAATGATATGCATCTTTGACATGAACATGAACATAAACAACAATACATAACATCAACCCTAGCGCCTAACATGAACACTAGCACATAACATGAACACTAGCACACTAGTAAGTTCAAAGTTCTTAGCATAGCATAATACTAGCAAGTTCGACTTTCTTAGACACCACATGATCAAACACATAACGTGAACACTACCACACGAACAAGTTCGAAGGTCTTAACATAACAAAATACTAGAAAGTCCAGGATCATAATCCACTGTTTCATCGCCACACACACCAAGCACTTCATCCGCTTCCCCCTCATACTCCAGTCTTGCTTTACCCTTATCTGCAGTATAAGGAATGTAACTATAAGCAATGAAGCTTAGTAAGTACATCCTATTCTCACAAAACATCGCATTGTAAGAAAACATGCTATTAGAATACTCGCATGCAAACATATTCTCTGACTTGCATTTAAGAAAATTCTGCATTAAACATTTAGGAACACTTGCACATGATACAATGATTCAGCTTGACATGCATGAACTTTCTGTATTAAACATATAGAGCCACTTGTACATAACACAATGACTCAACTTGAAATGCATGAACTTGACATACACAACTTACAATACATGCTTTGAAATATGCTTCGCTTGTAGAAACATATACATGTGACATACTTAAACTTGTAACCATTGTGCTTTAGTTAACTTTAGAAAACCATATGTACATATATACTTTAAAATCAGTAAACATCCTTGTTTGGGCAGCCCAACATAGTACCAATTTGCGCGCAACCCTAATAGAATTCGGGATAGCTAGCCACCGAACTTATTAGGGCAACTTACTAACGGCGGTCTAGGGGCCCGTGGGCAATCTAAGGGCCCGGTACATGCCACTTCAAAGTAAAATACTTCCTTTATATATAACTTACTTATTTTTGTCAAGTAACGAGTATTTTACATGATCATAATCAAAAACCCATATAGGAAGCCTTTCAAGACGTTTGATCATGCTCTTTGTCCCCAAAATTTGTAGGGGAAGCATCTTGTGATCTTTACATCTTGCTTCCAACGAAATATTCAAAGTAAAATACTTCCTTTATATATGGCTCACTTATTTTTTCTATCATTTAACAAGTAATTTACATGATCATACTCAAAACCCATATAGGAAGTCTTTCAAGACATGTGATCATGCTCTTTGTCCCCAAAACCTATAGGGGAAGCATCTTTATGATCTTTACATCTTACTTCCAATGAAATATACTTAAAATACCTAAAAAATCCAAACAACATAATCTGGACAGAACCTATAAATCTGAATAAAAACAAGATACTAGAAGCTTGGTGTGCAAATCAAAGAGTTACTTATGCTATAGGTGAGAGATAGCATCCTAGTGATCTTATGTCTTGATTAAAACAAAATATACCTTACCTAAATCTAAACACACCCATATAATCTGATCAAAACATATTTTTGTCATTTATCAAACATTTAACATGATCATACTCCCAAAACTCATATAGAAAGTCTTTCAAGACATTCGATCATGCTCTTTGTCCCCAAAACTTATAGGGGAAGCATCTTTGCAATCTTTACCTCTTGCTTCCAATGAAATATACTTAAAATACCTAAAAATCCAAACAAACATAATCTGGACAGAAGATATAAATCCAAATAAAACATGGTGATAGAAGCTAGATGGGCATATCAAAGAGTTACTTATGCTATAGGTGAGAAATAGCATTGATGCGGCACGGATTATTTTGCTCCTCGATCTTGTGCCACCGAGGAAGGGGTCCTCTCCGACCACATTAGTAAATTTGAATATCCTGAAAAAGTTAACACGAGTTAAACCGTCACCGGCCTACCCGGCGACGACACTCCGATGCTTAAGTTAGGTTGGACATTAATGAAAGAAAATATATTAAATACAGTAAGAATAATGTAAAGAAGAGGAGGAGAGCTTATCTCATGTCGTGCTAGAGTAATATCCGAGAGTACAAGAAAGAGCCTACTCTTCCTCTCAATCTTCCTTATCATAGGCTTCTACTCCCCATTATTCTCGTAACATAGAAAATTCTGGAATAGCCATGCAAGGCATTTTTGTGCCATCATGAATTACAACTGCATCCGATCCATACCTCCCATCTTTGTCAGATTTAATTATAGCCACATTTCTTCCTTTACTTTCTCGACCAAAACTCGACGGAGCAAAGTGGTGGTGCTTTCGGTGAACACCAAGACAGTGATCACATAAGTCTTGTTATGGGAAGGGGCGACTATAACAGTGAGTCGGCATAGACGATGGAATCACCGTATTTCTAGGAAAGAATCGAGAAGAAATATTTATGCAATGAACTGTATGTGCTCAAGCCTTTGCATGTATTGAAGATACTTCAAATAACTAATGAATGCCTTATCCTTGAGATAGCAATTCTAAGCAAGATGGGGGATATGCGTCGGATTGGCCAGGCATTGAACAAACTTCAACTCGAGAAGAAATCGTTGTCGACCATTATCAGGATCCTTGTAAGGATTCTTAGGTAGAGATTACGATTTAGTAGGTCAATCAATATCTTCGTGACTGGAAGCCATTACTTTCGAGCTCAGGTGACAACCCCATCTTTACTCCTTTGCACTTTGGTGATCTGACCTATAATATACAACCGCGTGGACTCCAGAGAGGAGGAAAGAATCACCAGCAAGTCGGTAGTTGAGAGAAACAGCAGATGTGGGCGAAGGAATCCGGATGTCGTAGCAACGCAGGCGGATCTCTGAGCTCATCATTATAGGCATGTTGATGCCGACCCTGAGGCGGAGAGTCTTCTCCCTCTTTCCTTCCCTCTTGAGAACAAAGTAGCCCCCCTTCCCTCAGCCCCCTCCTTCCTTGCGGCGACAGCCCCAAATCCCACGGCCCCCTTTGGGAGAAAAAAGATCCCCCCTTTAAACCCTAGCTACTTCTTTTATATCTTCTCTCATGGGTCGGGCCCTTGTTTCCGTATATGGGTTAATATTTATCCCATATCACAGGTAACCCCCCTAAATAGTCAGACGAGTCATTCTGACAAGTCTGACTTTAGTCTTATCATTTCATCGTCTCGAATCGAATCATACCTCTACTCCTTGTTCATATATTCAAAAATATCATACACATCTATAACATCCGGTGATCTGTCTCGGCTGAATGAAAAATTTGTAGGTTCAAGGACTTATGAACTGTCTCAGATGGAGATAATAAGATGATTGATGTGAGGACTTATGAATAGTCTCGAATGAATATAATAAGATGATGGATTCGAGGACTTACAAATAGCCTCGGATGAATAAGAGAATAGCTGAAGCGAGGGCTTACGAATCGCCTCAAATAGATATAAGAGAAGGACCTCCGAATACTGACTCGGAGGAATAAAATAAGAGCTAGCTGAGAACGCCTCAATCGAATAACATAAGATCCACTTTAGAACACCTCCGAACCGCCTGAGTTCATACCACTTCAGCCCAAAGAAATAAAATAACCCCCAACCAGATACGTCTCAGTGCTAGATGACATAACATCAAATTCAAGAACACCTCGGCCTAATAGAATAAGAGCTGACCCGAGATATATCGGATGAATAAAATAATGTCTAACTCAGAGTGCCTCGCCGAAATGAAATAAGACCTCCTTCAGTTCAGTTTGGTTGAATAAAATAAGTGTAAATCTAGAATGACTCGGCTCTAAGCAATTTGGCTTAAAGAAATAAAATATCAACTGGCCTGATATATCTCAGCTAGACTGAGTAAAATAATGTCCGCCTCACAATACTTCCATCAAATAAGAATTAGCTAGCTTCACCTGGACTGTACTGAATAAAATAATATACACCTCCCAACACTTCAATAAAATAAGAATTGATCCGACAACGCCTGAGCTGCCTCAAAACATACTCATAAAATGAAGTAATAACCACATTGAAATGCCTCGGCTGAATAAAAATAAAAACTCCTTCCATATCAATACTTCATAAATAGGCAAATGAATACCCCTCTTCCCGATCGACTAAATATAGAATCATACTCCTCCCAATTTTCCACTGCCCGGGGAATGTAAACTTCAATTAATATCGAGCTGAATAAGAATGTAGATCGGTTGGAGGGCTTACGAATTGCCTCTGCCCACTGTGATAATAAACTTCGTCGTTCTTCCAAAGTGCATCTTATCTTAAACCCAACTCCTTTGATCCACCACCACCCGGGGACAAAAATAATATATGATTGAGTGAAGACTCAATTCTTCCGATCCACCACCACACGGGGATAAAAATAATATATAGTTGAGTGAAAACTCAATTATTCCCATCCACCACCACACGAGAATAAAAATAATATATAATCGAGTGAAGACTCAATTCTTCCGATCCACCATCACACGGGAATAAAAATAATATATAAATAAGTGAAGACTCAATTCTTCCGATCCACCAGCAAACGGGGATAAAAATAATATATAATTGAAGAAATGTTCAGCTCTTCCGATCCGCCACCACACGGGGATAAAATAATATATAGCTAAAGGGATGTTCAGCTTTTTCGATCCACCACCACACGGGGATAAAATAATATATAGTTGAGAAGTAAGCTCAACTCTTCCGTTTCACGGGGATAAAAATGATAGATAACTGAGGAGACCTCAGTTCTTCCATTCCGCCACCACACGGGGATAAAATAACATATAGTTGAGAAGTAAGCTCAACCCTTCCGTTTCACGGGGATAAAAAATGATAGATAACTGAGGAGACCTCAGTTCTTCCGTTCCACCACCACACGGGGATAAAATAACATATAGTTGAGAAGTAAGCTCAACCCTTCCGTTTCACGGGGATAAAAATGATAGATAACTGAGGAGACCTCAGTTCTTTCGTTCCACCATCACACGGGGATAAAATAATATATAGTTGAGAAAGTACTCAACTCTTCCGTTCCACCACCGCACAGGGATAAAATGATATATATAGTTGAGAAATAAGCTCAACTCTTCCGCTTCGCGAGGATAAAAATAATGGAAATATATAACCGAACAAAAATTCAGTTCTTCCGCCCCGCCACCGCACGGGGATAAAATAATATATAGTTGAAGAATGAATCCAACTCTTCCGCTTCGCGGGGATAAAAATGATAACTAACTGAGGAGACCTCAGTTCTTCCGTTGCACCACCACACAGGGATAAAATAATATATAGTTGAAGAATGAATTTAACTCTTCCGCTTCGCGGGGATAAAAATAATGGAAATATATAATCGAACGAAAATGCGGTTCTTCCGCTCCACCAACGCACGGGGATAAAATAATATATAGCTGAAGAATAAACTCAGCTCTTCCGCTTCGCGGGCATAAAAATGATAGCTAACTGAGGAGACCTCAGTTCTTCCGTTCCACCACCACACGGGAATAAAATGATATATATATAGTTGAGAAATAAGCTCAACTCTTCCGTTCCGCCACCACACGGGGATAAAATGATATATATAGTTGAGAAATAAGCTCAACTCTTCCGCTTCGCGGGGATAAAAATAATGGAAATATATAACCCAACGAAAATTCGATTCTTCCGCTCCGCCACCGCACGGGGATAAAATAATATATAGTTGAAGAATAAATTCAACTCTTCTGCTTTGCGGGGTTAAAAATGATAGCTAACTGAGGAGACCTCAGTTCTTCCGTTCCACCACCACACGGGGATAAAATAATATATATAGTTGAGAAATAAGCTCAACTCTTCCGTTCCACCATCACACAGGGATAAAATAATATATAACTGAGGAGACCTCAGTTCTTCCGTTCCACCACCGCACGGGGATAAAATAATATATAGTTGAGAAGTAAACTCAACTCTTCCGTTCCACCATCACACGGGGATAAAATAATATATAGTTGAGAAGTAAGCTCAACTCTTCTGTTTCACGGGGATAAAAATGATATATAACTGAGGAGACCTCAGTTCTTCCGTTCCACCACCACACAGGGATAAAATAATATATAGTTGAGAAGTAAGCTCAACTCTTCCGTTTCACGGGGATAAAAATGATATATAACTGAGGAGACCTCAGTTCTTCCGTTCCACCATCGCACAGGAATAAAATAATATATAGTTGAGAAGTAAACTCAACTCTTCCGTTTCATGGGGATAAAAATGATATATAACTGAGGATACCTCAGTTCTTCCGTTCCACCATCACACGGGGATAAAATAATATATAGTTGAGAAAGTACTCAACTCTTCTATTCCACCACTGCACGGAGATAAAATAATATATAGGTGAAGAAATGTTCATCTCTTCCGTTGCACCACCGCACGGGGATAAAATAATATATAGCTGAATAAATGTTCAGCTCTTTCGTTCCTCCACTGCACGGGAATAAAACAATATATAGTTGAGACAGTACTCAACTCTTCCGTTCCACCACCGCACGGGGATAAAATAATATATAGCTGAAGAAATGTTCAGCTCTTCCGTTCCACCACCACACGGGGATAAAATAATATATAGCTGAAGAAATGTTCAGCTCTTCCGTTCCACCACCGCACGGGGATAAAATAATATATAGCTGAATAAATGTTCATCTCTTCCGTTCTACCACTGCACGAGGATAAAATAATATATAGTTGAGACAGTACTCAACTCTTCCATTCCACCACCGCACGAGGATAAAATAATATATAGCTGAAGAAATATTCAGCTCTTCCGTTCCACCACCGCACAGGGATAAAATAATATATAGCTGAATAAATGTTAAACTCTTCCGTTCCGCCACTGCACGGGGATAAAATAATATATAGTTGAGAAAGTACTCAACTCTTCCGTTCCACCACCGCACAACGATAAAATAATATATAGCTGAAGAAATGTTCATCTCTTTCGTTCCACCACCGCACGGGAATAAAAATAATATATATATATAACCGAACGAAAGCTCGGTTCTTCCGCTTCAGAAATCTGAGGATATAAATATATAACGAGCAGCTTCGGTTCTTCCGCTCTGCTACCACACGGAGATAAAAATAATAGAAATATATAGCAACGGCTCGATTCTTCCGCTCGCCGATGCAGGGGATAAAATAATATATATATAATCGAAAGCTCGCTTCTTCCGCTCTACCACCGGAGATAAAAATAATAAAATATATAACCGAAAGCTCGTTCTTGCGCCACCGTACGAGGATATAAATATATAACCGAACGAAAGCTCGGTTCTTCCACTCTGCCACTGCACGGGGATAAAAATAATATAAATAATAAAAGTAATATAAGAAATAAAAATAATGGAAATATATAAGGATAACGGTGACGACTGATCATCAAGTCGGAATAATTTTTTACTCGCCATTCTTCACAAAGTGTATTCTACCTTAAACCCTACTCCTCCGCTTCACCACCTTAAGAAAAATAAAATATAAATCTTCACGGGCCACATCTCGATGCTCAATTTCTTCGTTCTTAGTGGCGGACAGATTTAGGTATGTTAACTCACTCGGATGACCAAGTACAAGTAATAATGAAAGGACGAGAACTAAGTATATTAACTCAATCAAGGACTAAGTGTAAATAATTACCGGTCGAAAGGAATGAGGTATGTTAACTCACTGACGATCGAGTACAAGTAGACCAAGTAGTAAAGGGAGAGGTATGTTAACTCATTGGATAACGAGTACAAAATGACCAAGTAGTCGAAAGGGATATATATTAACTCACCAAGGACTAAGTGTAAATAATTACCCCGACCAAATGGTCGAAAGGGACGAGGTATGTTAACTCGACGACCGAGTACAAGTAATGACTCGACCAAGTAGTCGAAGGGATGAAGTATATTAACTCACCAAGGACTAAGTGTAAATAATTACCCCGACCAAATCGAAAGGGATGAATATATTAACTCACCAAGGACTAAGTGTAAGTAATTACCACCGACCAAATGGTCGAAAGGGATAAGTATGTTCTCGGATGAGCACGAGTGAAACAACTTATCTCACCGAGTGGGAGAGAGAATAAGTACGCCTTGGTCGAATGACTGAGTGCAAATATCTATCCTGACCGAGTGGCTGGTTTGATATGCGGTCAAGTGACCAACTAAGTATGTATGACTAAGAAACACTAGAATGCTGAACTAAATGTAAACTTGCAAGATGAGCATTAAATGCTGAGATAATTAAATTTGAGCTTTTAAGATATTCTAAGTGCATATATAACCATATTGTTTGTTCTCTAAATATGTCTCATGTGATATATCTTCAATAGATAAAATTTTAAATATAGCTAGCGAAATGGCAAGGTATAAAAATGCAACAAAATATTAAAGGTAAGTATTTATATACATACTTACTGAATTTAACAATATGGAGGATTGATGTCTTCCTCCCATCGCAGAGTCATATTCAATAGGGAAGCATCCCAGTCAGATGGTTGTATTGTTCTCTCAATGTCTTGCTCAAAAGTTTCCCACAGACGGCGTCAACTGATACGG
Source organism: Wurfbainia villosa (assembly GCA_025175895.1). NCBI lineage: Eukaryota > Viridiplantae > Streptophyta > Magnoliopsida > Zingiberales > Zingiberaceae > Wurfbainia > Wurfbainia villosa. Next base: position 34,057,784 of record CM046002.1, on the reverse strand, counting down.
CACGGATTATTTTTCTCCTCGATCTTGTGCCACCGAGGAAGGGGTCCTCTCCGACCGCATCAGTAAATTTGAATATCCTAAAAAAGTTAACATGAGTTAAACCATCGTCGGCCTACCCGGCGACAACACTCCGATGCTTAAGTTAGGTCGGACATTAATGAAAGAAAATGTATTAAATATAGTAAGATTAATAATGTAAAGAAGAGGAGGAGAGCTTATCTCATGTCGTGCTAGAGTAATATCCGAGAGTACAAGAAAGAGCCTACTCTTCCTCTCAATCTTCCTTATCATAGGCTTCTGCTCCCCATTATTCTCATAACATAGAAAATTCTGGAATAGCCATGCAAGGCATTTTTGTGCCATCATGAATTACAACTGCATCCGATCCATACCTCCCATCTTTGTCAGATTTAATTACAGCCACATTTCTTCCTTTACTTTCTCGACCAGAACTCGACGGAGCAAAGTGGTGGTGCTTTCGGTGAACACCAAGACAGTGATCACATGAATCTTGTCACGGGAAGGGGCGACTATAATAGTGAGTCGGCATAGACGATGGAATCACCGTATTTCTAGGAAAGAATCGAGAAGAAATATTTATGCAATGAACTGTATGTGCTCAAGCCTTTGCCTGTATTGAAGATACTTCAAATAACCAATGAATGCCTCATCCTTGAGATAGCAATTCTAAGCAAGATGGGGGATATGCATCGGATTGGCCAGGCATTGAACAAACTTCAACTCGAGAAGAAATCGTTGTCGACCATTATCAGGATCCTTGTAAGGATTCTTAGGTAGAGATTACGATTCAATAGGTCAATCAATATCTTCGTGACTGGAAGCCATTACTTTCGAGCTCAGGTGAGAACCCCATCTTTACTCCTTTGCACTTTGGTGATCTGACCTATAATATACAACCGCGTGGACTCCAGAGAGGAGGAAAGAATCACCAGCGAGTCGGTAGTTGAGAGAAACAGCAAATGTGGGCGAAGGAATTCGGAGGTCGTAGCAACGCAGGCGAATCTCTGAGCTCATCGTTATAGGCATGTTGATGCCGACCCTGAGGCGGAGAGCCTTCTCCCTCTTTCCTTCCCTCTTGAGAACGAAGTAGCCTCCCTTCCCTCAGCCCCCTCCTTCCTTGCGGCGACAACCCCAAATCCCACGGCCCCCTTTGGGAGAAAAAAGATCCCCCCTTTAAACCCTAGCCACTTCTTTTATATCTCCTCTCATGGGTCGGGCCCTTGTTTCCGTATATGGGCTAATATTTATCCCATATCAAGCATCTTTGTGATCTTAGATCTTGCTTAAAAAGACATATACCTTAACTATAAATCTGAACACACACATATATCATATGATCCAAACATATCATCTATCAAAACATAGGAAAAGAAACTATATAAAATATTCAAAGAACTACTTATATTGTAGGTGAGAGATACTTACATTCTCTCGCTATTGTACTAGTATACCGCTAGGGTTTTTGTGAGATGAAGACCTTCCCTTGTTCCTTAGTCTTAGGAGTGGTCCTCTAGCATTAGGGTCTCGGTGAAGAAGGAGGAAGGAGGAGAGAAAATTTCGGTGGAGTTGTATCTTCTAGCAATACTAAGACTTGTGAGGAACTCCTCTTGGAAAACCCCTCTTGAGAATCCCTACACAAGAAGCCCTAGAGCTTGGGATGAAAAAGGGAGGAAGGAGAATGAGGAATTTCGGCCAAGGATGAGGAAGAAGGAATGTGAAGTGGTTTTGCTTTCCTTCTCCCTTTAGTCTCCACGTTAATGGCTAGGGAGGTCAGAAAAATAAACTTTTCATCTTCTAATGGGGAGATGAAACAACTCTTCACCCTCTCATCTTCTCATTTATCTTCTTTGTAAATTCCTTATCTATTCTAGCCAAGAATTATCCTATGGTCTAGTGGTATCAAGGCTATCTCACAATTAGGAGGTTCATGGTTCAAATCCTAACTATAACCATCTTTTATTTTATTTTATTTTAAACCTTTTATGGACGTTATTATCCATATAATTACTTTAAATAGTTTAGAATTTTACAGGTGTTACAGTATATGTGATTCAAAATTGGGGTTATGATGATATAGGGGAGTGAAAAAAGGAAGTAATTAGAATTGACTCTAGTCATCCTGAGCGTTTTACTTTTATAGCTAGGGAGATTCCAATACAACTCAAAGCTTCCTTATAGAATGCCTTATTAGGAATGTGGATGTTTTTGCATGGTCACCTCAAGATCTGACAAGAATTGATCCAATTGTCATGAAACATAAGTTACACATTTTACCTACAATGACACCAGTTAAAAAAAAATGTCGTCACTTTGGAGCCAGAAAAGATGCAATTATTAAGGAAGAGGTGTATAAATTGTTGATGTAGGACACATTTGGAAAGTGCATTATCCATCCTTGTTTTTTAATGTGGTATTGTGCCTAATCCACCAGGAAAATCGTGAATGTGTGTAGATTTTTGGGACTTAAATAAAGCATGCTCCAAGGATTGTTATCCATTTCCCCGTATAGAACAATTCATGGATTCCATAGTGGGACATCAATTTATTTCCATGATGGATGCTTATCAGGGATATCATCAGATACCTTTTGCATTAGAAGATCAGGACAAAGTTAGTTTTATTACGGTTGAAGGTATTTTTTTTTATATATAGTTGTGTCATTTGGTTTAAAAAATGATGGGGCTACCTATCAAAGATTGATGGATAAAATTTTTGAGAAACAGTAAGGGAGGAATTTTGAGGTGTATGTCAATGATATTAAGACTGTGCAAGTTGAATTGTTAATATCTGATTGGGAAGAAACCTTTAGTACTTTGCGTAGATTTATAATGAAACTTAATTCAGAGAAGTATGTGTTTTAATTCACACAAGGACGTTTTCTTGGATATATTGTACCGAGCAAGGTATAAAGGCTAATCCTTTGAAGATTGATGTTATTCAACAAATGCAACCTCCAAATAATTTGAGGGAAGTACAAAGATTGTTAGGGAGAATTACTGCTTTGTATCTATTTATTTCCTGGTCGACGGATAGAAGTCTTCCCTTTTTCAAGATATTGAAAAGGGCCACTCGATTTCAGTGGGATGAACACTGTGATAAGGCTTTCTAATCCTTAAAGAAATATCTGTTTGAGCCTCCTTTTTTGGCTAAGCCACAGCCTAGAGATGTGTTATGGGTATACTTGGCCCTCCCAAAAGTTGTTGTAAGTTCAGTATTGGTACAACAGGAGCAAGATAAACAACATCTAGTTTATTACATTATTTATCTATTAAAAGGGCCAGAAATTCATTATACTAATTTGGATAAATTGACTTGGGGTTTGGTTTTGACTACTCGAAGATTACTTCCTTATTTTTTTATCACATCCATTAGTAGTGCTCACTGATACCCCTTCAGGTCACATGCTCACTCATCCTAAGACTACTAGAAAGCTTATTAAATGTGTTATTGAGCTTAGCAAGTATGCCATTACATACAAGCACCGTATTTCTATTAAGGTAGAAGCTTTGGCTGATTTTTTCATGGAAACTGTACATAGAGAGGAGCATGATCCATGGGTTGTGTATGCAGATGGGTCCTCTAAGAAAGAAGGTTGTGGAGTGGGAGTAATTGTGGTTTCACCTCAGGGAGAGGAGGTTAAATTGGCAGTCTGATTGCATTTCTGGGCTTCTAATAACGAAGCTGAGTATGAAGCTTTACTCATGGCTCTTCAAGCTTCTACGAATGTGGGAGCGAAGAGAGTAATAATTCATATGGATTCTCAGCTAGTAGTGCAACAAACAAGTGGCGGGTTTGAAGTCAAGGTTGATAAGTGTTGAAATTATTGTGCATTGGTGGAGAAGGCTAAGGAACATTTCACGAAAGTGTTGTTAAAAAAGGTTACTTGAGCAGAAAATCAGCGAGCAAATGAGCTTGCTAAGTTAGCCAGTTCTCTGGGTTATTGGAGTACATAAGAAGTAATTGTGCAGATAGAGTTGTTTCCTCAGGGTGAGAAGTCAGAAGAATCAGTAAAGGATGATTGAAGGAAGGAATTATTGTTATTTTTTCAAACAAATAAAATGCTCAATGATCTTGTATGTGCTCGGTAGTTTAGGAAACAAGTTACCCATTTTTGTATATTGAAAGATGTTCTATATAAAAGAGCTAGTGTTGGGCCTTTATTACTGTGTTTGGGAAGAGAAGAAGTTGATTATGTGTTGCGAGAGATACATGAGGGAGCTTGTGGGAGTCATATAGGAAGTAGATCACTTATTTGGAATGTATTATTGGCAGAATTATTTTGCCCTACGTTAACATTTGATGCTACTCAATTAGTATAGCAATGTAAAATTTGCTAGAGGCATCATAATTGGAATTATCAGGCGGCTTTTATTTTTTATCAATGGAGCATGAATATAGTAGTGGCATTTCCAGTCAGGATAGGCCTGAAAAAGTTTCTATTAGTAACTGTTGATTGTTTTTCTAAATGGGTAGAGGCTGAATCGTTAGCCCGTATCACAGAACAAATGGTGTTGAAATTTTTATGGAAAAATATAGTATGTCATTTTGGTATTCCTAGATGATTAATATTAGGTAATGGTCGATAGTTTCAAGGTAAAAAATTAGCAAAATGTTGTCAATATTTTAAGATTGAGCAAGAATTTATGTCAGTAGCTTATCCTCAGACTAATGGACAAACTGAGATTACTAATAGAGAGTTGGTGCATGGTTTGAAAACTAAGTTAGAGCATGTTGGGGGTAGCTGGGTGGAAGAGTTGCCTAATGTGTTGTGGTCTTTTTACACTACTCCTAGGTGAGCTACGAGGGCAACTCCTTTCAGTATGGTATATGGAATAGAATAGTATTGCCTATAGAGATAGGGGTGGAGTCTGCTCGAGTGATAGCTTATACTCCAAGTAATAATGAAGTGACATAGCATATGGAGTTAGACTTGATTGAGGAAAGAAGTCAAGCTTTTTATCATTCTAAAAAGTATAGATCACAAGTAATGAGAGCTTATAATAAAAGAGTGGTACCACGTTCTTTTCAAGTAGAAGATTTAGTATTGAGAAAGGTGCTGCTTGAAGGGTGTAAAGGTAAGTTTGGACCCAAATGGGAAGGTCCTTTTCAGGTGGAAAGTCATGTAGAGATAAGGGCTTATTATTTGAGGGATACACAGGGGAGGTTGTTAGCTTGACCCTAGAATGTGTATAATTTGTGTCCTTATTTTAGTTGTTAATTTTGTAAAAAATGTATGTTTTTTTTAAAGAAGTGTATTTGAAAAAATTTGTAATTGTTTTGAAATGGAAAGCATGTGTTGCAACAGATACAAAGTTTACATTTTTTTCAGTATCTGGTTTAAAAGGGAAAGGTAGCAAATCAGGAGGAGAGAGATCAATAGTTTTGCCTAAGTCAAGGAAGGAAGTGGGATGTCTAGGATGTGGATAGTCTGCTGCTTGAAATTGATTTACACTGTCTTGGAAGCCCCATTGGAGAAAAGCAGAGCCTCGGTCGAGAAACATGTCATTGATTTTAGTGGAGGACCAAAAGGTTTCTTCTTGTGTTGTGTTTTTTTCCTTCTTTTGATGATGACTGATCTTGTAGAGTGTCCAAGGTATTTTGTAAGTAAGTTGTTAGAAATCAAAGGGTTGATAATTCTGCTCGGTCAGCTTATGCTTTTATATAAGAAGCTTGTAGTTCTCTTTCAAGTCTCTTATAAGAATGTTGTAGAGATGTTTCGTGAGCATGTCATTCTTGTAAGTCATTCTTTAAAGTAGCCGTGTATTGGGCCAATTGAGTATTTAGTTGAGTCATGCTTGTGAAGCCTTGAAATGTAAAAAATAATAATAATTAGAGATAAAAGGGGGTATATGGTGCTAACCTGATTAATGTTGTGTGCAAGAGGATTCAACAGTTCTTCTAGTAAAGATAATGGAAGGAAGGATTGAGGAATAAGATTGATTTGGGTTTGGGGCTTGGGTGAAGTAAGAGTATTTGAGGATGTAAGTGTGTGAGAAATAAGATTTTTTGGAGTTTTGTTTTTCGGTAGGGGTTTGGAAGAAGGCTCTGAGTGGTAGGGGTGGAGTTGAATTGAATTAACTTGTGGAGGTGGTCGGATCTTGGTGGAGGCTCGTAATAAGAATGATTCTATAGAAAAAAAAGAGGTCTAAAGGTTATATGAATTCATAAAATTATGGTTATTCAAGAAAGTACCTAGCGTATCAATCGACTACAAGGAGAATAAATTCATTTTAACTAGTGAAAGCGATGATTCAATGAGTGATGCACGCGAAAGCAACCTCAAATCTCGCGACGGGAATCGTCGAGGACTCGAAGCACGCACTCGCACTCAACACCTGCAAGTGCACGGATGTTGTCAAGTAATAAATAGATTATCGATCCCATAGGGACTGAGATTCAAGTACCAATTATTCGTGGACGTTCTTGTTCGTGTTGGGTTTCCTGCACCACGGCGAGTGTGTGTTCGAACATGTTTCGTAAACATGTGCACAGCGGAAGAAATAAAAATAATAAATCTAATTTATTACAACACACACCACACGCATGCATAGTACAACATGTGTATACATAACCGCAATTTCAAATTTTGCAATAAAAGGAAATTTATACTACGTATACCTGACGTATCACTTGTAGCGGGAAAGGCATCAACCGGAGAGATACTCGCTAGAATCGCCTCTATCCGTATCCACGCCGAGTATCTTCGGGATGACTTCACAAAGTCACGAGCCTCGTCTTCATACGAGTTACTATCCTCGTGTTGAAGACGATGTGATCGAGAGAAGATCACAATCCGAATCAAAATTCGGATCCAAAATGAGTCCTCAAAAACTCGCTTCTCCGGAGAGGTATTCGTCAACCGTTTGACGAATCCTTTGTCCTCCACCTATGAGGATTATCGGAGATCAAATCCCCGGCAAGTAAGACGCAGTCGGAGCTCCAAACGTCATCCAAATGATGCTCCGACACAAAGAAAACAAGCTTGTCCAGAAAACTGGACAGCTTGATGGAGGAGTTTGCGTCGGCCAAAGAGAAGAGGGCCAACGATTCCTTGGTCACCGAACCCAAGGAGGATCACCGGAGGGTCGCCGGTTGAAGCTTGGACGCCAGCAACAAGTTTGGACGGCGGCACAAGACTGGGCGGCGGCTAGGGTTGGGCACCGACCACTAGAGGAGAGGAGGCATGGGCGGCAACTAGGGATTGCTTGGATTACGTTTTCACAAAAACCCTTAAGCCTTATTTTATAGAGAACAAATTCTCCTAATGGTTATCGGATCATAACCAAAAGCCCGTTAACCCACTCCATTAATTTAAGTTAAAATAAACCAAACCAAATTGGTCTATTTTAAGTTAAAACGAACCGAACCAACTTTGGTTCATTTGTTTAAAACAAACCAACCCCCATTGGTTTATTCTCCACCATTGGATTAAAACCAAACCAATTTAGTTTATCCATCATGTCTTCATAAGACACGGCTCATCCACGCTTCCATTGTGACTGAAACGATTTCATGCCCGCTCCTTGTTTGGTCCAACCAAACCTAGTTTCTCTCGGTCTGAGAATCTCATTCTCAAGCTTGTTTTAAATCCTTCGGATTACGCTCGTTGTGCGTGTGACCAAATAGGTTCTCGGTTTATGTTGGTCATCTATAATTAACCATTAATTATAGAACAATCATGAGTGGCACCTAGTAGTACATCATGATCCCCAATTAATCGAAAAGATCAATGGTTGATCCAGAACTATTTCTGAACTCCTTCAGCAGCTCGAATGAATCGTGCCCCATTCCCTTCACTCATCTTATACCCACTTGGTTCAAGACATGGTCTATAGTGTCAGTCCCCACTAGGTTGACTACGTACACCTAGCCCAAGTATCATTTCCTCATCCTACGAATTCTAGTTACTACACATGTATCGAAGAGTACCTTACTCTAAACATGTAATGCTTTGGCCAAAGACTTTAGTAACAATCCGACAAGAGGCCATAGGTATACATCTCCTCGCAAGGAGTGGTGAATCCTTTATAGGCTATTCAAACACCTTCGATCACTTCGACTTATACCCAATCATCCCGAGTCTACATCTCCTTAGAGATGCTTACTTAAGATGTCAAAGCATAAGTCTTTATGATCAAGATGACTTGAATACCACAAGTCAAAGGAACATCGCACTTAAGCTGCAGTAAGAACTTCATTGACATATCTATATATGCAGAGAAGCATATGAAGTCTTACGGCTGGTCACTCCAATGAACTAGTTACCATAACTAGCATCCACGATTAACTCCGGACATCATAATGTCTCCAACCAGTGAGAATCAGCTGCTTGGATTGTTAAATATAGGGATTTAAAATAGTAAATTAAATGGCCAAATAATTAAGGAAATAAGCCTAGAAATTTAGTACTTAGCCTAGAGGTCTAGAGTTCGAATCCTGGGAAAGGCAAAAACCCACTTCCAGGGGTGGGAAGTCCAGGTGAGTAACGACGGGCCAACAGGGGCGATGGTCGTCGACCAATAGGGGTCGCCGAATTCCGCCAATAGGCCAGTGCCATAATAGGGCCCTACTGTTACAATAAAAGACGCTTTTTAGTAACGACGCTTATTTCGACGACTATTGTCGACGTCGTCGTTTCACTGTCTTTCCACTGAAGTGGGTTTTTACCAGGATTCATAAACTTTAGTACTTAGCCTGGAGGTCTAGAGTTTGAATCCTGGGGAAGGCAAAAACCCACTTCTAGGGGTGGGAAGACCAGGTGAGTAATGACAGGCCAACAGGGGCGACGGTCATCGACCAATAGGGGTCGTCAAATTTCGCCAATAGGGGTCGGGTTGTTACATGGATACACCAAGGAGTATACCTCGTGCTAGTCTCGACAGAATCGATGGTGTCCAAATCCATCAATTCATCGACTAGGGATAATTCAGATACATCACAATTACACATGTAGAGATATTCACTAGTTGTGATCCAATCACAAATTCTCTCATGCTGTGAATCGTATCGTGAACATTCAATAAATGAGTTTAAGATCTAATCAAATACATGAAAACATGTATACTCAAATAGTGAATCTTCATTTATCATATAAATGGTTCAAACATAAGGCGATTGCCTTAGGACATCTCTCATATATTACTAACAAACTCCCACTTGGCCTAATGCCAATCGCTATGATATCCAATACCATAAGCTCTAACATGACCCTCAAACTTACTTTGAGGTAATGCCTTAGTCAAAGGATCCGCTAAGTTCCTTTCAGTGGGGATTTTCTCGATTTGTATTTCCTTCCTACTAATGATCTCTCTGATCAGATGATAGCGACGAAGCACATGTTTGGATCATTGATGAGACCACATCAAGTTCAGAGATGAACTTCTTGATCCAAACCGCTTCCTTTGTTGCTTCCAAAGCTGCAATGTATTCTGCCTTAGTGGCAGAATCCGCTATAGTGTCAAGCTTGGAACCTTTCCAACTTATTGCGCCTCCATTCCAGGTGAATACATACCCAGACTGAGACATGAAATCATCCTTGTCTGTCTGGAGTTGGCATCCGTATACCCACGTATCACCATGTACCCTTCTCCATATATTAGGAACACATCCTTAGTTCTTCTCAAGTACTTAAGGATCGTCTTAACAACCGCTCAATGATCCATTCTTGGATCAGACTGGTATCTACTCGTGACACTCAGAGCATACGATACATCGAGCCTCGTACATAACATAGCATACATGATAGATCCTATTACGGATGCATAGGGAATCTTACTCATACAAATCCTCTCGTCTTCTGTGCGCGGACACATAGACTTCGAAAGGTGTATCCCATGCCTGATGGGTAGGAAACCTTTCTTGGATTCTGACATGCTAAACCTCTTTAGCACTTGGTCTATATATGTAGATTGTGAAATACCAAGCAACCGTTTCGATCTATCTCTATAGATCTTAATCCCGAGGATGTAGGTTGCTTCTCCCAAGTCTTTCATGGAGAATGTCTTAGACAACCAAATCTTAACTGACTGTAAGACTAAAACATCGTTTCCTATAAGTAATATGTAATCGACATACAATACTAGGAACACGACTGCACTCCCACTAACCTTCTTGTACACACAAGGTTCGTCTGGATTTTGTGAGAAATCAAACTTTTTGATTGTCTCATCAAAATGGATATTCCGGCTCCTGGATGCTTGCTTCAATCCATATATGAACCATCGCAATTTGCATACCTTGGTTTTATCAACCGATGTGAAACCCTCAAGTTGTATCATATACACGTCCTCGAGCAGGTTTCCATTAAGGAAAGCTATTTTCATATGCATTTGTCATATCTCATAATCATAATGAGCTGCTATGGCCAGGAGCATCCGAATGGTTTTAAGCATAGCTACAGGTGAATAGGTCTCGTCATAATCAACACCTTACTTTTGACGATATCCTTTCACCACCAATCTAGCCTTATAGGTAATCACATTACCATCCATGTCAGTTGTCTTCTTGAAAACCCACTTGCACCCTACAGGCTTTATGCCTTCAGGTGGTTCAACCGAGTTCCAAACTTGGTTTTCATACATGGAATCCATTTCCGACTTCATGGCTCAAGCCACTTATCCCTTTCTGAACTTGTGAGAACTTATTCATAACTGGTAGGCTCCTCATCATCAATGAGTAACACGTCGTTCGATTCACTTACGAGAAATCCATATCTCTCAGGAATATTGCGTGTTCTACCAGATCTATGAAGATGTGGTGTTTCAATAGGTCCATCCAATTGCTCATCACTATGAGTTATCAGCTGTTGTGCTTTACCAGGTATCTCATCAATGTCTATTTGAGTCTCTCGAGCCTCCTCAAGCTCGACGACACTCCCACTGTTTTCTTACAAGAGAAACTCTTTCTCTAGAATCACAGCATGCCTTGAAACAAATATTTTTTGTTCCACAGAATGATAGAATTGGTAACCCCTTGTTTCCTTAGGGTATCCAATAAATAGACATTTATCAGACTTAGCATCCAGTTTGTCTGATATAGTCCGCTTCACATAAGCAGGACAACCCCATATCTTCAAGTAAGATACATGAGGTTTCTTACTATTCCATATCTCATATGGAGTAGTAGAGACTACCTTGGTTGGCATTCTGTTTAATAAGTAAACAGTTGTCTGAAGTGCATAGCCCCAAAAGGACTTGGAAAGATTCGCATGATTCATCATTGACCTGACCATGTCCAACAAGGTCCGGTTACGCCTCTCAGATACACCATTATGCTGTGGTGTATATGGCGGGGTCCATTGAGACAATATACCATTGTCTCTTAGATAATCAAGAAACTCTTGACTTAAGTATTCACCACCTCGATCCGATCGAAGTATTTTAATACTCTTGTCATGTTGTTTCTCTACTTCATTTCTGAATTCTTTGAACCTTTCAAAGGCTTCAGACTTGTGTTTCATCAAGAACACATACCCAAACTGTGAGAGATCATCAGTGAAGGTAATGAAGTAGCTATAGCCTTCTAAAGCTTGAGTTGACATAGGTCCACATACATCAGTATGTATTAGACCTAGCAACTCTCCCACTCGTTCACCTTTTCCTATAAAAGGTAACTTAGTCATCTTGCCTTTTAAGCATGATTCACATGTATCGTATGAATCAAATTCAAACGATTCCAGAATTTCACATCAGTGTAATTCGGACATGCATTTCTTGCTTGCATGGCCAAGACGACAATGCCACATGTAGGAGTCTAATTGATTATCCTTTCGACTTCTTGTTTCTCGCTTCGATATTGAAAATGTCACTGGATACGTCCAATGTATAAATACCATTGCTTAAAGTTCCAGTCCTAAAGAACGTCATTCAAAGTTATATAACAACAATTGTTACTAAACATCAAATGGTAACCATTTCTATTTAAACAAGAAATAGAAATGATGTTCTTTATCAACGAAAGAACATAAAAGCAATTCTCTAGTTCTAAGACAAGTCCTATAGGGAGTTTCAACAAATATGTTTCGATGGCGAGTGCAGCAACCTTTACTCCATTCCCAACATATAAATTTGACTCTCCCTTGACGAGCCTTCTTCTATTCCTTAGCCTATGTAAGTCATTACATATATGTGAGCCACACCTAGTATCCAATACCCAAGTATTTGAGGAAATAGAATGACAATCAATAACGAAGATATCTGAAGAAGATGAGGTATCCGATGCCTTATTCTTCTTCATGAACTCAAGATAAATCTTATAATTTCTTCACCAATGGCCCTCCTTGCCATAATGATGGCAAGTGCCCTTTTGAGTTGTTTCTACCTTTTTAGCCTTTTTCTTCTTCCCCTTATGCTGTTCCTTTGACTCCTTCTTAGAACCTTTCTTCGAGGAATCAACTAACAGCACTGTCCTCTGCTCATGCTTCTCAGAAGGCTCCACAGTCTTTAGCATGTTGAGCAGTACCACAGATGAACCTTCTTGCATCTTAGAGGTGAAGAGGAACTTGGATACTTCGAACCTTTCGAATCTCACTTGTTCATCAACCAACTCATAAAGATGAAAGACTATTATATGAGCATCCATATGCTCATGCTACTTCCGCAGCTCAGGTACCAACGCGGCTAGCATGATGCAACTCACCATTTCAGAATCAGTCACATGTTTCTGATAGGCCAACAATTGATTCAGAGTTGCATTGTCACAAGGATGGGCGAGAAGAGGCGCTTCAAGGACATTTGCAAGCTTTTCAACCTTGAAATTAATTCTCAGGTTGAATCCAAAAGTCAGTCCAAGAAGTTCGACCCAGTCAATTTATTTGAATCCAAGATAGAGCGTAAATTCAAAGACATCATAATCAATCAATTATCTTAGAAATACAAATCGAGCATATATGAGAAAGATAATTTAAAATGTATCAATATACATTCATAATTCCCATTCATTTTTCGAATTTCAAAAACCCCAAAATCACTTCAGGAGATCGTAGGTCTATCTCCGAATGGGCTGATATCCAACATAGATATGAATAACCTTGGAGAAAGTCCAACAAGTCATTCATAACTACGATGGTAGGTATCAAATATACCTATTGCATATCACGTATATGCAACTATCACAATGTGATATCAACTAATTGAATGTTCACACATACATCGGGTTGTTAACACATTAACAAGTATGCATCATATGCATAGCACCCAACTTCACCTCCCTTCACATCGACCTTGGAGAGAGTCCAACAAGTCGATGCTCCAGGTTAAAGTCAACCCATTAATCGAGAAATAGTTTTAATATGGTTAGAGCGCATTCAACCAATTAGCCCGGCTTGGAGAGAGTCCAACAACCAAAGCTAACGATCGACCTCTGACTCTTATCATATTAGTATTAAACTATTCCATGGTTTGAACATGTTCATGTTCGAGCCAAGTTTGGAGAGAGTCCAACAACCCAAACAAGAAACGAAACTCTGGTTCTAACCATATTAATGGTAGGTGTAGGCTTTAATATTGAGTAAAGGTTTTTATGTCTCATCCTCTTTGCATGCAAATAACTATTATCTACATGGCATACATCTACATGTCACAACACGCATGGCATAATGATATGCATCTAATGCAATTACATGGCATACAATTATGGCATGTACGAAATTTCCTTATATGTCATAACTATTTATGGAAATAAAATATGTTTAAGATTTGATTCTCCAAATCAAATCATGATTAAATTAGGAAACAAAATTCCAAATCTAATCACATATTTTATTTGTGGTAATTGTTGATTAAGGACAGTCAATTTAGGAAATAAATTTCCTAAATCATCAAAACTACTTTTGGAAGTCAAATATTTTAAGATTTGATTTCTCAAATCAAATCATGATTAAATTAGGAAACAAATTTCCAAATCTAATCAAATATTTTATTTATGGAAAATATCAATTTCCATAAATACTTCTAACTTTCCAAAAGTAGATGATTTCTATAAATACTTCTAGACTTTCCAAAATTAAAAATTTTCATAAATACTTCTAACTTTCCAAAAGTAGAAAATTTCGATAAATACCATTACGACTATCGCAAAATAATTTTACGATTATGTCGAAACACAACCTGGGCTCTGATACCACTGTTGGATTTCCTGCACCGCGGCGAGTGTGTGTTCGAACTTGTTTCATAAACATGTGCACAGCGGAAGAAATAAAAATAATAAATCTAATTTATTACAACACACACACCACATGCATGCATAGTACAACATGTATAGACATAACCGCAATTTCAAATTTTACAATAAAAGGAAATTTATACTACGTATACCTGACGTATCACGTGTAGCGGGAAAGGCATCAACCGGAGCGATCCTCGCTAGAATCGCCTCTATCCGTATCCACGTCGAGTATCTTCGGGATGACTTCACAAAGTCACGAGCCTCATCTTCGTATGAGTTACTAGCGTCGTGTTGAAGACGATGTGATCGAGAGAAGATCACAATCTGAATCAAAATTCGGATCCAAAACGAGCCCTGAAAAAACTCGCTTCTCCGGAGAGGTATTCGTCAACCGTTTGATGAATCCTTCGTCCTCCATCTATGAGGATTACCGGAGATCAAATCCCCGGCAAGTAAGCCGCTGTTGGAGCTCCAAACATTGTCCAAACAATGCTCCAACACAAAGAAAACAAGCTGTCCAGAAAACAAGACATCTTGGTGGAGGAGTTTGCGCCGGCCAAAGAGAAGAGGGCCAATGATTCCTTGGTCACCGAAGCCAAGGAGGATCACCGGAGGGTCGCCGGAGGATTGCCGGCTGAAACTTGGATGCCGACAACAAGTTTGGATGGCGGCACAAGACTAGGCGGCAGCTAGGGTTAGGCGCCGACCACTAGAGGAGAGGAGGGGTGGGTGGCAACTAGGGATTGCTTGGATTAGGTTTTCACAAAAACCCTTAAGCCCTATTTTATAGAGAACAAATTCTCCTAATGGTTATCGGATCATAACCAAAAGCCCGTTAACCCACTCCATTAATTTAAGTTAAAATAAACCAAACCAAATTGGTCTATTTTAAGTTAAAATGAACCGAACCAACTTTGGTTCATTCGTTTAAAACAAACCAAACCTCTTTGGTTTATTATCCACCATTGGATTAGAACCAAACCAATTTGGTTCATCCATCATGTCTTCATAAGACACGGCCCATCCACGCTTCCATTGCGACTGAAACGATTTCATGCTTGCTCCTTGTTTGGTCCAACCAAACCTAGTTTCTCTTGGTCTGAGAATCTCATTCTCAAGCTTGTTTTAAATCCTTCGGATTATGCTCATTGTGTGTGTGACCAAATAGGTTCTCGGTTTATGTTAGTCATCTATAATTAACCATTAATTATAGAACGATCATGAGTGGCACCTAGTAGTACATCATGATCCCCAATTAACCGAAAAGATCAACGGTTGATCCAGAACTATTTCTGAAACCCTTCAGCAGCTCGAATGAATCGTGCCACAATCCCTTCACTCATCTTATACCCACTTTGTTCAGGACATGGTCTATAGTGTCAGTCCCTACTAGGTTGACTACGTCACACCTAGCCCAAGTATCATTTCCTCGTCCTACGGATTCTAGTTACTGCACATGTATCGAAGAGTACCTTACTCTAAACATGTAATGCTTTGGCCAAAGACTTTAGTAACAATCCGACGAGAGGCCATGGGTATACATCTCCTCACAAGGAGTGGTGAATCCTTTATAGGCTATTCAAACACCTTCGATCACTTCGACTTATACCCAATCATCCCGGGTCCACATCTCCTCAGAGATGCTTGCTTAAGATGTCAAAGGATAAGTCTTTATGATCAAGATGACTTGAACACCGCAAGTCAAAGGAACATCGCACTTAAGCTACAGTAAGAACTTCATTGACATATCTATATATGCAGAGAACTATATGAAGTCTTACGGCTGGACACTCCAATGAACTAGTTACCATAACTAGCATCCACGATTAACTCCGGACATCACAATATCTCCAGCCAGTGAGAATCAGCTGCTTGGATACACCAAGGAGTATACCTCGTGCTAGTCTCGACAGAATCGATGGTGTCCAAATCCATCAATTCATCGACTAGGGATAATTCAGATACATCACAATTACACATGTAGAGATACTCACTAGTTGTAATCCAATCACAAATTCTCTCATGCTATGAATCGTATCGTGGACATTCAGTAAATGAGTTTAAGATATAATCAAATACATGAAAACATGTATACTCAAATAATGAATCTTCATTTATCATATAAATAGTTCAAACATAAGGCGATTGCCTTAGGACATCTCTCATATATTACTAACAAACTCCCACTTGGCCTAATGTCAATCGCTACGGTATCCAATATCATAAGCTCTAACATGACCCTTAAACTTACTTTGAGGTAATGTCTTAGTCAAAGGATCCGCTAAGTTCCTTTCAGTGGGGATTTTCTCGATTTGTATTTCCTTCCTACTAATGATCTCTCTGATCAGATGATAGTGACGAAGCACATGTTTGGATCATTGATGAGACCACATCAAGTTCAGAGATGAACTTTTTGATTCAAACTGCTTCCTTTGCTGCTTCCAAAGCTGCAATGTATTCTGCCTTAGTGGCAGAATCTGCTATAGTGTCAAGCTTGGAACCTTTCCAACTTATTGCACCTCCATTCCAGGTGAATACATACGCAGACTGAGACATGGAATCATCTTTGTCTGTCTGGATTTGGCATCCGTATACCCACGTATCACCATGTACCCTTCTCCATATATTAGGAACACATTCTTAGTTCTTCTCAAGTACTTAAGGATCGTCTTAACAGCCGCCCAATGATCCATTCCTGGATCAGACTGGTATCTACTCGTGACACTCAGAGCATATGATACATCGGGCCTCGTACATAACATAGCATACATGATATATCCTATTGCGGATGCATAGGAAATCTTACTCATGCAAATCCTCTCGTCTTCTGTGCGCGGACACATAGACTTCAAAAGGTGTATCTCATGTCTCATGGGTAGGAAACCTTTCTTGGATTCCGACATGCTAAACCTCTTTAGCACTCGGTCTATATATGTAGACTGTGAAAGGCCAAGCAACCGTTTCGATCTATCTCTATAGATCTTAATCCCGAGGATATAGGTTGCTTCTCCCAGGTCTTTCATGGAGAATGTCTTAGACAACCAAATCTTAACTGACTGTAAGACTGAAACATTGTTTCCTATAAGTAATATGTCATCGACATACAATAATAGGAACACGACTACACTCCCACTAACCTTCTTGTACACACAAGGTTCG
Organism: Wurfbainia villosa; assembly: GCA_025175895.1. Classification (NCBI taxonomy): domain Eukaryota; kingdom Viridiplantae; phylum Streptophyta; class Magnoliopsida; order Zingiberales; family Zingiberaceae; genus Wurfbainia; species Wurfbainia villosa. The sequence goes on along the minus strand of CM046002.1, from coordinate 34,040,441 downwards.
TCTGGATTTTGTGAGAAATCAAACTTTTTGATTGTCTCATCAAAACTGATATTCCAACTCCTGGATGCTTGCTTCAATCCATATATGGACCATCGCAATTTGCATACCTTGGTTTTATCAACCGATGTGAAACCCTCAGGTTGTATCATATACACGTCCTTGAGTAGGTTTCCATTAAGGAAAGCTATTTTCACATCCATTTGTCATATCTCATAATCATAATGAGCTGCTATGGCCAGGAGCATCCAAATGGATTTAAGCATAGCTACAGGCGAATAGGTCTCGTCATAATCAACACCTTGCTTTTGACGATATCCTTTCGCCACCAATCTAGCCTTATAGATAATCACATTGCCATCCATTTCGGTTTTCTTCTTGAAAATACACTTACACCCTATAGGCTTTATGCCTTCAGGTGGGTCAACCAAGTTCTAAAGTTGATTTTCATACATGGAATCCATTTCCGACTTCATGGCTTCAAGTCACTTATCCCTTTCTGAACTTGTCAGAACATCTTCATAACTGGTAGGCCCCTCATCATCAATGAGTAACACGTCGTGCGATTCACTTACGAGAAATCCATATCTCTCAGGAATATTGCGTGTTCTACCAGATCTACGAAGATGTGGTGTTTCAATAGGTCCAGTCGATTGCTCATCACTATGAGTTATCAGCTGTTGTGCTTCACCAGGTATCTCATCAATGTCTATTTGAGTCTCTCGAGCCTCCTCAAGCTCGACGACACTCCCACTGTTTTCTTGCAAGAGAAACTCTTTCTCTAGAAACACAGCATTCCTTGAAACAAACATCTTTTGTTCCACAGGATGATAGAATTGGTAACCCCTTGTTTCCTTAGGGTATCCAATAAATAGACATTTATTAGACTTAGCATCCAGTTTGTCTGATACAGTCCGCTTCACATAAGTAGGACAACCCCATATCTTCAAGTAAGATACATGAGGTTTCTTACTATTCCATATCTCATATGGAGTAGTAGAGACTACCTTGGTTGGCATTCTGTTTAACAAGTAAACAGTTGTCTGAAGTGCATAGCCCCAAAAGGACTTGGGAAGATTCGCATGATTCATCATTGATCTGACCATGTCCAACAAGGTCCGGTTACGCCTCTCAGATACACCATTATGCTGTGGTATATATAGCGGAGTACATTGAGACAATATACCATTATCTCTTAGATAATCAAAAAACTCTTGACTTAAGTATTCACCACCTCGATCCGATCGAAGTATTTTAATACTCTTGTCATGTTGTTTCTCTACTTCATTTCTGAATTCTTTGAACCTTTCAAAGGCTTCAGACTTGTGTTTCATCAAGAACACATACCCAAACTGTGAGAGATCATCGGTGAAGGTAATGAAGTAGTTATAGCCTTCTAAAGCTTGAGTTGACATAGGTCCACATACATAAGTATGTATTATACCTTGCAACTCTCCCACTCGTTCACCTTTTCCTGTAAAAGGTAACTTAGTCATCTTGCCTTTTAATCATGATTTGCATGTATCATATGAATCAAATTCAAACGATTCCAGAATTTCACATCTGTGTAATTCAGACATGCATTTCTTGCTTGCATGGCCAAGACGACAATGTCACATGTAGGAGTCTAATTGATTATCCTTTCGACTTCTTGTTGCTCGCTTCGATATTGAAAATGTCACCGGATACGTCCAACGTATAAATACCATTGCTTAAAGTTCCAGTCCCATAAAGAACGTCATTCAAAGTTCTATAACAACAATTGTTACTAAATGTCAAATGGTAACCATTTCTATTTAAACAAGAAATAGAAATGATGTTCTTTATCAATGAAGGAACATAAAAGCAATTGTCTTGTTCTAAGACAAGTCCTATAGGGAGTTTCAACAAATATGTTTCGATGACGAGTGCAGCAACCTTTGCTCCATTCCCAACACATAAATTTGACTCTCCCTTGACGAGCCTTCTTCTATTCCTTAGCCCATGTATGTCATTACATATATGTGAGCCACACCCAGTATACAATACCCAAGTGTTTGAGGAAATAGAATGACAATCAATAACGAAGATATCTGAAGAAGATGAGGCATCCGATGCCTTATTCTTCTTCACGGACTCAAGATAAATCTTGCAATTTCTTCATCAATGGCCCTCCTTGCCATAATGATGGCAAGTGCCCTTTTGAGTTGTTTCTACCTTTTTAGCCTTTTTCTTCTTCCCCTTCTGATGTTCCTTTGACTCCCTCTTAGAACCTTTCTTCGAGGAATCAACTAACAGCACCGTCCTCTGCTCATGCTTCTCAGAAGGCTCCACAGTCTTTAACATGTTGAGCAGTACCACAGATAAACCTTCTTGCATCTCAGAGGTGAAGAGGAGCTTGGAAACTTCGAACCTTTCGAATCTCACTTGTTCATCAACCAACTCATAAAGATGAAAGACTATTATATGAGCTTCCATATGCTCATGCTGCTTCCGCAGCTCAGGTACCATCGCGGCTAGCATGATGCAACTCACCATTTCAGAATCAGTCACATGTTTCTGATAGGCCAACAATTGGTTGAGTTTGCATTACAAGACGGGTGGGGAAGAGGCGCCGAGGACATTATAAGCTTTTCAACCTTGAAATCAATTCTCAAGTTGAATCCAAAAGTCAGTCCAAGAAGTTCAACCCAGTCAATTTATTTGAATCCAAGATAGAGTGTAAATTCAAAGACATCATGATCAATCAATTATCCTAGAAATACAAATCGAGCATATATGAGAAAGATGATTTAAAATGTATCAATATACATTCATAAATCCCATTCATTTTTCGAATTTCAAAAACCCCAAAATCAATTCGGGAGATCGTTGGTCCATCTCCGAATGGGCTGATATCCAACATAGATATGAACAACCTTGGAGAAAGTCCAACAAGTCATTCATAACTACGATGGTAGGTATCAAATATACCTATTGCATATCACGTATATGCAACTATCACAATGTGCTATCAACTAATTGAATGTTCACACATACATCGAGTTGTTAACACATTAACAAGTATGCATCATATGCATAGCACCCAACTTCACCTCCCTTCACATCGACCTTGGAGAGAGTCCAACAAGCCGATGCTCCAGGTTAAAGCCAACCCATTAATCGAGAAATAGTTTTAATATGGTTAGAGTTCATTCAACCAATTAGCCCGGCTTGGAGAGAGTCCAACAACCAAAGCTAATGCTTGACCTCTGACTCTTACTATATTAGTATTAAACTATTCCATGGTTTGAACATTTTCGGGTTCAAGCCGAGCTTGGAGAGAGTCCAACAACCCAAACAAGAAACGAAACTCTGGTTCTAACCATATTAATGGTAGGTGTAGGCTTTAATATTGAGTAAAGGTTTTTATGTCTCATCCTTTTTGCATGCAAATAACTATTATCTACATGGCATGGCATACATGGCATACATCTACATGTCACAACACGCATAGCATAATGATATGCATCTAATGCAATTACATGGCATACAATTATGACATGTACGAAATTTCCTTATATGTCATAACTATTTATGGAAATAAAATATGTTTAAGATTTGATTCTCCAAATCAAATCATAATTAAATTAGGAAATAAATTTCCAAATCTAATCACATATTTTATTTGTGGAAAGTGTTGATTAAGGAAAGTCAATTTAGGAAACAAATTTTCTAAATCATCAAAACTACTTATGGAAATCAAATATTTTAAGATTTGATTTCCCAAATCAAATCATGATTAAATTAGGAAACAAATTTCCAAATCTAATCAAATATTTTATTTATGGAAAATATCAATTTCCATAAATACTTCTAACTTTCCAAAAATAGAAGATTTCCATAAATACTTCTAGACTTTCAAAAATTAAAAATTTTCATAAATACTTCTAACTTTTCAAAAGTAGAAAATTTCCATAAATACCATTACGACTATCGCAAAACAATTTTATGATTATGTCGAAACACAACCTGGGCTCTGATACCACTGTTGGGTTTCCTGCACCGCTGCGAGTGTGTGTTCGAACATGTTTCGTAAATATGTGTACAGTGGAAGAAATAAAAATAATAAATCTAATTTATTACAATACACACACCACACGCATGCATAGTACAACATGTGTAGACATAACCGCAATTTCAAATTTTGCAATAAAAAGAAATTTATACTACGTATACCTGACGTATCACGTGTAGCGGGAAAGGCATCAACCGGAGCGATCCTCGCTTGAATCGCCTCTATCCGTATCCACGCCGAGTATCTTCGGGATGACTTCACAAAGTCATGAGCCTATTCTTCGTAGGAGTTACTAGCCTCGTGTTGAAGATGATGTGATCAAGAGAAGATCACAATCCGAATCAAAATTCGGATCCAAAATGAGTCCTCAAAAACTCGCTTCTCCGGAGAGGTATTCGTCAACCGTTTGAAAAATTCTTCGTCCTCCACCTATGAGGATTACCGGATATCAAATCCCCGGCAAGTAAGCCACTGTCGGAGCTCCAAATGTCATCCAAATGACGCTCCGACACGAAGAAAATAAGCTGTCCAGAAAACTGGACAGCTTGGTGGAGGAGTTTGCGCCGGCCAAAGAGAAGAGGGCCAACGATTCCTTGGTCACCGAACCTAAGGAGGATCACCGGAGGGTCACCGGAGGATCGCCGACTAAAGCTTGGACGTCGGCAACAAGTTTGGACGGCGGCACAAGACTGGGCGGCGGCTAGGGTTGGGCGCCGACCACTAGAGGAGAGGAGGGGTGGGCGGTAACTAGGGATTGCTTGGATTAGGTTTTCACAAAAACCCTTAAGCCCTATTTTATAGAGAACAAATTCTCCTAATGGTTATCGGATCATAACCAAAAGCCCGTTAACCCGCTCCATTAATTTAAGTTAAAATAAACCAAATCGAATTGGTCTATTTTAAGTTAAAACGAACCGAACCAACTTTGGTTCATTCGTTTAAAACAAATCAAACCTCTTTGGTTTATTCTCCATCATTAGATTATAACCAAACCAATTTGGTTCATCCATCATGTCTTCATAAGACACGGCCCATCCACGCTTCCATTGCGACTGAAACGATTTCATGCTCGCTCCTTGTTTGGTCCAACCAAACCTAGTTTCTCTCGGTCTGAGAATCTCATTCTCAAGCTTGTTTTAAATCCTTCGGATTACGCTCATTGTGCGTGTAACCAAATAGATTCTAGGTTTATGTTGGTCATCTATAATTAACCATTAATTATAGAACGATCATGAGTGGCACCTAGTAGTACATCATGATCCCCAATTAACCGAAAAGATCAACGGTTGATCCAGAACTATTTCTGAAACCCTTCAGCAGCTCGAATGAATCGTGCCACATTCCCTTCACTCATCTTATACCCACTTTGTTCAGGACATGGTCTATAGTGTCAGTCCCTACTAGGTTGACTACGTCACACCTAGCCTAAGTATCATTTCCTCGTCCTACATATTCTAGTTACTGCACATGTATCGAAGATTACCTTACTCTAAACATGTAATGTTTTGGCCAAAGACTTTATTAACAATCCGACGAGAGGCCATGGGTATACATCTCCTCGCAAGGAGTGGTGAAACCTTTATAGGCTATTCAAACACCTTCAATCACTTCGACTTATACCCAATCATCCCGGGTCCACATCTCCTCAGAGATGCTTGCTTAAGATGTCAAAGCATAAGTCTCCATGATCAAGATGACTTGAATACCGTAAGTCAAAGGAACATCGCACTTAAGTTGTAGTAAGAACTTCATTGACATATCTATATATGCAGAGAACCATATGAGTTCTTACGGCTGGTCACTCCAATGAACTAGTTACCATAACTAGCATCCACGATTAACTCCGGACATCACAATGTCTCCAGCCAGTGAGAATCAGCTACTTGGATACACCAAGGAGTATACCTCGTGCTAGTCTCGACAGAATCGATGGTGTCCAAATCCATCAATTCATCGACTAGGGATAATTCAGATACATCACAATTACACATGTAGAGAGACTCACTAGTTGTGATCTAATCACAAATTCTCTCATACTGTGAATCGTATCGTGGGCATTCAGTAAATGAGTTTAAGATCTAATCAAATACATGAAAACATGTATACTCAAATAGTGAATCTTCATTTATCATATAAATGGTTCAAACATAAGGCGATTGCTTTAGGACATCTCTCATATATTACTAACAGTTCAGAGTTTTGTTCTAGCGGTTATGATTACGAGAATTGGCGGCGGTCTTAACTCTAGTATGGTATCACACTGAGGAAGAGAAGGGTTTCTACGAGTCTTTGGAGGGAATTCTAGGATTTTGGTTTCGCTTATGCATCGCAAAACATGATATCAATTTGGCGTTGTCTAGACGTCTAACTACAGTCTTGTGGAAGGGACATCATACACTTCCCCGATGAGCCTTCGCATCTATCGAGAACTACCTCTACCATACCAGGTCGACCCCTGGATTTAGGACGGGGTAGGCAGTACGAGGATGCCAAATCAATCCCTATGATGAATCGGAATGTATCTCGTTCCTGACTCTATCACACCCTTCTATCCGCGGTTATCGGAGAGAGGTTAACCACTAAGCTCCTCCTTAGTTCTCCTAAATCTTTGATACGAGGGTTGTCACCCCTCGTATCGGCTGCACACAGGAGATAGAAAGCCAAAACGAATAACTATCGATCTAAACAAACATCAATTGCAAATATGAATTCAAGAACAAAAATATATTTGAAATAGCATGTCTTACGCACACAAACTACTCTCTAATCCTAGAATCGGAGAATCTACTCTATGAATACGAGAAGAGAAACACAAAGCATAATCAAATTCATAGAAACAATGTAAATTGTGCAAGGAACGTGAATTACAATGCACTGTGGCTCTTCTCTCTGGTGTTGAAGTGCAGAACTTGATCCTCGAGCCACTTCCTTCCTCCCTGTTGCGAGTTCCCGATGCTTTTTAGGGTGTCGGTGTGCCGTCCTGGATGTCGTGCCTCCTCCCTAAGGTTTGGGCGTAGCTTTCTTTATATAGACATGAGGCTAGCTTTCTGAAAAATTCAAAAAAAAATCCTAGTCGCGTCAAAATGACTTGTTGCCACACAGTCGTGTGTTTCCACATGGCCAGACCATGTGTGATGCTGTGGTGGTTGATCTTGAGCCTCGTACACAGTCGTGTGTAGTCACACGCCCTAGTCGTGTCCCCTTCTGTGTCCAGCTGCCAAATGCCCTTCTTTCGCTCTAAAAGTGCGCCATTTTTACCGTAAATTGCTCTCCTACACACAAAAACACAAAGAGCATATCTCCGAACTAGAAAATAGAAAATGCATGGAAAATAAAGTATGACATGCATGAAACAAGTATAAAATGCAGCGAGATGTGAGCGAAAACTACTCCTAAAATCCTATATATTTTGCTCGCATCAATTCCCTCAGACTTAGATCTTTACTTGTCCTCAAGCAAACCTCAGTGCTATGAAATTTTTTTTAAAACAAAATATTGTTCCATACTTAGCATGCTAACTAGATTTATCAAATGGTATTTTCAATCAAAGCAAAATAAATATGTTCTAAAGATTCACTAAGTTAGCTTCTCGTGCATGTGCTGAGCGAATCATCTTAAGGGATACTCATTCCAAAGTAAGTTAAGTTGTTATCTTATAGCTTTCCTAAAGTCTCTGGCTTTTAGGTACTGGTCTGCCCTGAGCAAGGGTCGTTCCCTAGATTTAGCACAAAGTCTCAAAGACGTGCTCGGTATTGAGAGAAATTGGTAGGCATTTCTCTAGTAACCTAACTCGGTCTCAAAGGGGCACCTAGCCATTGCGTTATACTTCCCTCTGGTAGAGTGTGTATCCATTGCCTAACCTTCCCTTTTAGGGAGAATGAGAACGTAATGAGCTTAATGGCATATGTTGGGACTCCTTCATAGTGCACTATGCCACAGTATGCCAGGAATTCTTCAAGGTGTAAATAGGGCTCCTCAATCTGAGTTCCTTCAAATTGCTTTTCTTGAATAAGGGCAATTAATGCAAAGTTTATTTCCCAGCTCGTGGCCTGAATTCGTGGAATAGTTATGCAAGAGTTCCATGTTTTTCGTCTAGGCATTATGTAATCTCTCAAGGGTTGAGCGTGCTATGTTAAAATTTCAGCGTCCCTCGATGAGAGGGGATTAATAAATCATACGTAATGAATAATCCTAAGGGTTGAACCAAAGCTTGATGAAACGTGACTATTAAACCAAATTTAATATCAATAATTCAAAAATTAAAATAAATCTAATTAATCTAAAATTAATCTAGATATTGAAAATCTAAAGCTGAAGTAAATGAAATAAAAATAAAAATAAAGCAAGCAAATAAATCTTACCTAAGTCTGATCCAACTATCCACCTTTTGATTCGATATCGAATCAATCAGTCCTCAGCAACGGCGCCAAAAACTTGATGCACGCGAACGCAACCTCAAATCTTGCGACGGGAACCGTCGAGGACTCGAAGTGCGCGCTCACGCTCAACGCCCGCAAGTGCACGGATGTCGTCAAGTAATAAATAGATTATTGATCCCATAGGGACTGAGATTCGAGTATTGATTGTTCAGTGGACGTTCTTGTTCGGAGTTTAGTTCTAGTGGTTGTGATTACGAGGATTGGCGGTTGTCTTAACTCTAGTACGGTGTCACACAGAGGAAGAGAAGGGTTTCTACGAGTCTTTAGAGGGAATTCTAGGATTTTAGTTTCGCTTGTGCGTCGCAAAACATGCTATCAATTGGGTGTTGTCTAGACGTCTAACTACGGTCTTGTGGAAGGGACATCATACACTTCTCCGATGAGCCTTCGCATCTATCAGGAACTACCTTTGCCATACCAGGTCAACCCCTGGCTTTAGGATGGGGTAGGCGATACGAGGATGTCGAATCAATCCCTGTGATGAATAGGAATGTATCTCGTTCCCGACTCTATCACACCCTTCTATCCGCGGTTATCGAAGAGAGGTTAACCCCTAGGCTCCTCCTTAGTTCTCCTAAATTTTTGATACGAGGGTTGTCACCCCTCGTATCGGCTACGCACAGGAGATAGAAAGCCAAAACAAATAACTATCAATCTAAACAAACATCAATTTCAAATATGAATTCAAGAACAGAAATATATTTGAAATAACATGTCCTACGCACACAAACTACTCCCTAATCCTAGAATCGGAGAATCTACTCCATGAATACAAGAAGAGAAACACAAAGCAAAATTGAATTCATAGAAACAATATAAATTGCGCAAGGAACGTGAATTACAATGCACTGTGGTTCTTCTCTCTGGCATTGAAGTGCAGAACTTGATCCTCGAGCCACTTCCTTCCTCCCCGCTGTGAGTTCCCGATGATTTTTAGGGTGTCGGTGTGTCGTCCCGGTCGTCGTGCCTCCTCCCTAAGGTTTAGGAGTAGCTTTCTTTATATAGACATGAGGTTGGCTTTTCGAAAAATCCAGAAAAAACCCTAGTCGCATCAAAATGACTTGCCTTCACACGACCATGTGTTTCCACACGGCCAAACCATGTGTGACATTGTGGTGGCCGATCTTGGCAATGTAGACCCGAGTAGCATGACAATAGTCGATGGAAGCACCTGAAGGTTAGCGTATAGATGAACTGTAGAGGATTCGTTGACCGCTAGAGGGGGGTTGAATAGCTCGTTTCGATACTCGATGGAATTCGTTGCGTGCTTGTCTCTACAAGTCGTGTTAGCGCAGCGGAAATAAAGCAATAACAAATATAAGCACACAATTACACAATCATATAACGTGGTTCGGAATCGAATGGTTCATACTCCACAGATCGAGCTCTAAAGAGCTCTAGTGATGCACACGCAACCACTAATCACAAATAACTCCTTCTCGGAATAATCCGGAGGTGGAGAAATCTTGTACAAATATTCTTACAATAATAAGAATCAAAACAAGCAAGATACAACAATATAATGCAATACAAGTAAAGAAAACAACTTTACAAGAGCTTTTGGATTTGTTTGCTTGCTTTGTGGTTGCTTGAGTTGCACTTGGAGGCCCTGAATTACACCAGCAATTCGCCCCAAAACTCCTCAAGAAATGCTTATGATTTCCTCCTCCACGAGCTCCCTTTAAAGCTACTGCCTAGGCTGAAAATTACCGATCAGTCAACTGCTCGGGACCATCAGTCGACTGATGCCACTATTGTCATGAGACAACGGCTAGATCCACGCTGAAAAAATCCAACGGATCCATTATCAGTCGACTGATCATACCCATCAGTCGACTGATGGAGCCTTTACTCGACTGTTAACCCTCGCAGTCGAGTCTCGACTCCATTTGGTGCCCAAATTCACGAGCACCAGTCGACTGATCACATGATTGTAGGGGATCGATATATGTTGTGTTGGCCGGCTAGAGGGGGGGTGAATAGCCTTTGTCGTAGACAGTGGAATTCGTTCATTCGTTGCTCGTCTACAAAACTATTAGCGCAAGCGGAATATGCAAATACAAACAATTAAAGACAAAAGCAATAACAAGAATACAAACGCTAACAAAGGAAGTAACGTGGTTCACGGCTATGCCACTAATTCATGGTCCGATTCGTCCACAGTGAATCACTCCGCAAGCTTCCACTATTCTCTCCTTTGCACCAAGCTAGGTGGAGGTAACCTCTTTACAAGAATTCACTCCTCTTACAAATATGATATAAATAAAACCAAGTAAGAGGATGGAAAAGTTTTAGGGCACTTTGGGAGACTTTAGAGCATGAACATTAGGCTCCCAAAGCCCCACACCCCTCCTCTTTATAGAGAAAAAGGGTTTCTTCCCGTTGACACAGGAGCAGTCGACTGATGTCCCTATCAGTCGACTGGTCCCGTAGCCGTTGCCTAATAACGGCTACTTTCCACGTTGGATTCCATCCAACGGCACCATCATCAGTCGACTGATCTTACCATTAGTCGACTGATCGACCTATCAATCGAGTGCTCACGAGCTCGACTCGCTTCTGTGCCCGAAATCCTTGCGGCCAGTCGACTGATGCCTTCATCAGTCGACTGGTGGTCTCGCAGTCGACTGCCATTCCATGGCAGTCGACTGTTGGCACTTGAACCGGACTCGAACACTAGTCGAGTCACAGTCGACTTAGAGTAGTCAACTACCATAATATGGTAGTCGACTGATGTCGGGAAATCTCATCCGACACTTAGCCAAATGACCAAGTTTCACCTAAGAGCACTACCCCTTCCCGGGTTACATTCGCTCACTCTCATCCCTCGGAGTCCCTCGCCTTCGAAGTTATCTTCGTCCAGCCACGTCCTTCGGATGCGCCAAGCGCACGGCTCTGCAGCGCCATCCTTCGCATCTCGCCCTGAAGTCTACTTCCTCCGACTTCACTCCAAGCTCCTCGTCCGACGGTCCCTCGGATGCTCCAAGCGCACAGCTTCCGCAAAGCCATCCTTCACCGACTCAAGGACCGAGTCATGAGAGGTGAAACTCGCCAAGGCTCCATGTGCGAATTACTAAGTCCTGCAAGACTCCAACGCACATATCAAATCCAAACATCCTAACTTAAACCCTTTGCCACACACATCAAATTCATATCAAGGATTGATTGCACTAACAATCTCTCCCTTTTTGATGTGTGACAATCCGTTTAAGTTAGGTAAAACATTTGATAAAAATATTAATGTAAGGAAGCATGTAAATAATATGATTAGCAACTCTCCCCCTTAATACATGAAACTCCCCCTAAATATAATTCCTCTTACTTAAACAAATATATTTCTCCCCCTTTGACACCATCAAAAATATTAAACAAAATTTATCTAAGCATGGTATCAAGTTTAGAGGGAAACAAAAGCCAAAAAATGCCTTAAAATTGAATAAAAGAAGTTATTGGGTGATCGGTTCAAACTATCAAATGATCCGCACATGCATTTCAGGTTTTTTTGATTTTCAGGCTGAATTTCAGAAATGCATTAAAAATTCTACAAAATTCGAAAAATCATGAAATTTGGGGAACACATTTATTTTAAGATCCTTTATCAGTGAAAAATAGTTCTCCATGAAAAATAATTATATTTTCAATTATTTTCCAAAAATCCAAAAGTTTCAAAATCAACTAGGTTTTTGAGCAAGTTTGTATCACTTTTAACACCTAGTTTTGTTTTAAATTGTTTCAAAACATGAACACACAGATTTTAAAGTAAGAAATTATTTTGAAAATGTATGAAATATCCAACTATGATCTTTGGGCAATATGTCTATGAATTAAACATAAGTCTTCTCCATGATTAGTCTATTATTGCTATTTTAATACCTTAAATGACCATCTAAATGTCATAGGCATTAGTGGACATTTGTATTATCCTAACATCTAACTCATGCTAAGTTTTCAATCAAAGTAGCCTATGGTGAGTGTGAGATGTGTCCTAAAGGTATTTGTATATACTTAACCATTATTTTCATGCAATTCTATCAAGGTTAAGTATCATCCTAACATACCACATGATCATAAAGATATATATGAATTAATTTTACGTTATGATCATGAAACAAATGTATTTATCAATTTGCGATCATGCATTAGGTATTACATCATGATAATAAATAAAGTATCACCCAATGGCATGATTTAAAACTCTATTTCCCATGATTATGTGCCAAATATCAATCATAGATCATGATTGCAAACATGTATAACAATTACATTAATCATCATGATTTAAGCATTAATATCAATCTATGGGCACATTATCATCGCCCAACACTATTTCAAAAATTTCTCCCGCCATCCTAAGTCAACCAAAATATGATATAGATAAATTTCATATGGTTGACTATCCTAGGGTTTTCCTAACCCTTTAGGATGGATTTAGGAACCCAAAACAAATTCTTGCCTATGGGGTTCACTAAATACTCCTTAGGGATCCATTTTCTAGCAATTAAGCATTTATAGACCTTTTTATTTTTCTTTTCCTTATATCCTAGGACTTTCTTATTGAAGCTTGCCCTTTGGCTCCCTATGATCATGTTAAGAGTATTGGAGCCTATAGTGAATTTTTCTAGGGCCTTGGTCAAGTGGTCTACCTTTTCCCTTAGGACCCTATTTTCTTCAATACATGCATCATTAACATCAAATGGTATATAGTCATGTGAGCATGCATCATTTAGGCTAGAAGAAATATCATCATTAATATTTAAGCATGCTTTTTCTAATTTTTCTTCTAAGTCCTTAATTTGATCTAGCATTGTTCTTTTTCTTTGCCCTAAAAAAGTCCTTAGTGAGGCTAGAAATAATTGACATAACTTTCTTGGGGGAAAGATTGGTTACCTCACTTACCAAATCCTCTTCCGATGATGAGGATGTAGAAGAAGCTCCCCCCTTCACTCGAGCTCTCCTTACTTGAGCTTGCTTCTTCATTTTCGGAGGAGGAGGAGTCTAGGTCGTCAAATGTCATTAGGGCAAGGTTTGAGTAGACATGTTCTTCCTCTTCTTCGGATGAGGATGATGAAGAAGAGGGATCATCCCGTGTCCTTGCTTTTAGTGCCTTTTCCTTCCCTTTTTCCTTGGCCTTCTTCTCTTCCTTCTTTTTGCTCCCCTTCTTCTTCTTCTTTTCTTCTTTCTTTATCTTCTCCTCTTTGCTCTTGTTCAAGAGGGGACAATTATCCCTTATGTGTCCCTCTCCTTGACAATTGTAGCAAATAACCTTCCCCCTTGATCTTCTCCTCCTATCATTAGATTTATTAAATTTGAAATTTTTCAAAGCACGTCTTACCTTCCTTACCATGTATGCTTCTTCCGTGCTATCCATGAAGGAAGAGGAGGATGCTTCATCGAAGGAGGAGGGAATCTCCATCTTTTTCTTCCCCTTATTTGCTACTAGGGCTACTCCTCTTGATGGCTTGATACTTGATTCTTCAATTACTCCCTCAAGCCTTGTTTCATGGAGCTTCATTGTTGAGAAGAACTCCTCCAAGGTGCTCACTTCTAAATTCTTGGACATGTAGAAAGAGTCCACCATTGAGATCCATCTTGAGGACCGAGGGAAGGCATCTATTGCCTTCATGAGCATGTCCCTATTTGAAAGATTCTCCCCTACACTAGATAAACCGGTTATTATCTCTTTAAATCTAGAGTGTAGTGAAGTTACCTTTTCTCCCTTTTCAAGTTTGATATTCGTTAGTTGGGAGCGGAGGAGGTCTCTCCTTGCAAGTTTGGCCTCCGAGGTACCTTCATGAAGCTCTACTAGCTTCTCCCACATCTACTTAGCACTAGAGCATTCCCCAATCCGGTTTACTTCTTGTTGGGGGAGTACGTTGAGGAGATGGTTCTTAGCCTTAGAATTTGCAAGGTGCTCTTCTCTTTGCTTTTTAGTCCGCCTTGATTTGTCTAGTATTCTCCCCTCTTCATCCCTAGGCATCTCAAAACTGTTTTCCATTATAAGCATGATATCGAAACCGGTTTCAAAGAATACCTCCATTCGCTTCTTCCACCAAGCGAATTCCCCCTCGAACTTCGGCGGATGAATGTTCGAGCTGGCCATCTTGTAGTGCTTGTGTCGGCGGTTAGTCCTCGACAAGCGCCTTTGCTCTGATACCACTTGTAGGGGATCGATATATGTTGTGTTGGCCAGCTAGAGGGGGGTGAATAGCCTTTGTCATAGACAGTGGAATTCGTTCGTTCGTTGCTTGTCTACAAAACTATTAGCGCAAGCGGAATATGCAAATATAAACAATTAAAGACAAAATCAATAACAAGAATACAAACGCTAACAAAGAATGTAACGTGGTTCACGGCTACGCCACTAATCCACGATCCGATTCGTCCACGGTGAATCACTCCGCAAGCTTCCACTATTCTCTCCTTTGCACCAAGCTAGGTGGAGGTAACCTCTTTACAAGAATTCACTCATCTTACAAATATGATGTAAATAAAACCAAGTCAGAGGATGGAAAAGCTTTAGGGCACTTTGGGAGACTTTAGAGCATGAACATTAGGCTCCCAAAGCCCCACACCCCTCCTCTTTATAGAGGAAGAGGGTTTCTTCCCGTTGACACAAGAGCAGTCGACTGATGTCCCTATCAGTCGACTGGTCCCATAGTCGTTTCCCAATAACGGCTGCTTTCCACGTTGGATTCCATCCAATGGCACCATCATCAGTCGACTGATCTTACCATCAGTCGAGTGCTCGCGAGCTCAACTCGCTTCTGTGCCCGAAACCCTTGCGACCAGTCGACTGATGCCTTCATCAGTCGACTGGTGGTCTCCCAGTCGACTATCATTCCATAGCAGTCGACAGTTGGCACTTAAACCGGACTCGAATACTAATCGAGTCACAGTCGACTTAGAGTAGTCAACTACCATAACATGGTAGTCGACTGATGTCGGAAAATCCCATCTGACACTTAGCCAAATGACCAAGTTTCATCTAAGAGCACTACCCTTCCTGTGTTACATTCGGCCACTCATTCCTGAGTCCTCGCCGTTATCTTCGTCCGGCCACGTCCCTCGGATGCGCCAAGCGCACGGCTCTACAGTGCCATCCTTCGTGTCTCGCCCTGAAGTCTACTTCCTCCAGCTTCACTCCAAGCTCCTCGTCCGGCGGTCCCTCAGATGCTCCAAGCGCACGACTTCCGCAAAGCCATCCTTCACCGACTCAAGGACCGAGTCATGAGAGGTGAAACTCGCCAAGGCTCCATGTGTGAATTACTAAGTCCTGCAAGACTCCAACGCACATATCAAATCCAAACATCCTAACTTAAACCCTTTGTCACACACATCAAAACCATATCAAGGATTGATTGACTCGATCGATGAATCGATCGCCAACTTCGCAATGATCGCTAGGACACTTCCCGTAGTTAAACCCTAGTTGACTCACACCAGTCAACTGCCATATGACACCAGTCGATTGGCACACCTCAAACATGAGGTTTTAACCCAAGTATGGTGCCCCCATACTTGCTAGACCACCCTTAGCCTAGACCTAAGCCTTCTAGCCACCTCCGTTAGCCTCGCGCCTATCGGATCCCTCCAAGTCATCCATAACTTGTTCATCCATACGCTAGCCTTCAAGTGCTTCCATCGGCTATGTCATGCTAGCGGTGTCTACACCACCAAGGCACATTGGACTTACGCTGTCAAGACTCCGCTTGGACTTTACGCCGCCAACCATTGGACTTATGCTGCCAAGACTCCCGCTTGGACTTTACGCCGCCAATATCAAACCCCTTGGACTTCTCAAATGCCAAGACTCAAGCTTGGACTTTCCCTTGCCAACCCATGTTAGACTTTTCATGCCAAGACCCATGCTTGGACTTTTCCTTGCCAAGACTTATGCTTGGACTTTCTTCATCACATGGTCAACCCTAGTCAACCATCAAAATCCCCCTCGAGTCAAACTCGAGTCCGGTCAATCATGAGCTGGGTCTATTGTGCCAACAATCTCCCCAAAACAATATCAGACATCAATGTCAAACATCAATGTCAAACCTTCATGTCAAACATCAAAACATCGCTCGAGTCAAACTCGAGTTCGGTCAATCGTGACTTGGGCCGATTGCACTAATAATCTCTCCCTTTTTGATGTTTGACAAAAACACATACCTTTGAGTTAGAACACTAACTCAAAACTTCTTACCAATTATCCCAAATTGGTAATCTCATAAATTCTCCCAAAAACATTCTCCCCCAAACATTCTCCCCCTTTTTGACATACATCAAAAAGGTTCTCTCCAAGGAGGTCAATGTATCATGTCCCAATGAGATCTTACAATCTCCCCCTTGGTCCAAAAATACCTAGGATGTCTACCATCTTCCTAGTGATAAGTCTCATATCACTCAAGAGAGGCAATCCTATACACTCTCTCAATTTCTAAATTGGGTATCTCGAAATCCCATTTCTCCTCCTCATGAGGAAAAATAACATCCATCATCTCATGATGGATACCTCTCCCTAAAGGATTGCTCCCCCCTTGACCATTGTACCAACAATGTCCTTGGGAAGTCCCTAAGCCAATAGGAACTCTAAACCATCAAAAATAAGGTCTAAAGTTCAACATTAAACTTTCTCATACCTTAAATTTGATACATCACCCTAACACCTCTCCTAATCCATTTCCAATGAATTTTCACCTTTTATAATGTTTCCCAAAGCATATCCTAGGGTTAGGAGTGGTTAGGGACCTTTACCGTAGCTGAACACGAGCTAAACATACCTTATTTTCCCGAAATCAACCTTGACAGTCTACTCTATCAGAGATCAGTCGACTGCCGTCTCCATCAGTTGATTGCCACCAAGGGCAGTCGACTGAAAACTGAAATTTTAAAATTTTAATTATCAGACATGAAATTCAAAAATTCATAAATAATTATGTGTAATTCGAAAAATCATGAAACTTCATACGTATAATACTTATGACCAATACAATGGGTGAAAAATATTAGAAAAATATTTTACCCATAAAATATCGAAATTGATACAAAGTTCAAAAGTGAAGAAAAACTTCAATGTTTTAGCTCACTTTATATCAATTTCATCAATGGTGATTGCTATCAAAAGATAGACTTTATCAAGATTTTCTAAAATAATTTAAAAATATTTTTGAAAACCTATATTGGATCATGTTCCTTGGGCTCAATGTACATGACTTGTACACAAGCTTTCACAATGATCCACAAATACAATAAGATGAGTTTAAGTTCATCTAGATGCAAAAACTATGCACCTTGAACTTAACTCATATCCTATCATCTCACATATATTTAGGGTGTATAAAACACACAAAAGTCAATGTGATGTGAGATGTGGGTTTTGTTCATCCTAATCTAGGGTTTCATGCATTTTTCTAAGGCAAGCCTACTTGATTCCCTTATAAATGGGACTTCAAGTCATGTCATAGTCCTTACATCAATTTTAATCAAATTTAAATGCATGAATGATCATGGCATAAATGATAGCAAAATTAGACATGGCCAATGATCATGATGTCATGGCATATAATACAATCTAAAAACACATGACATTAAACCTTAATCCTACACATAATCATGACATATTAAATGATTAAAAATAGATATGATGTCATGGCATGTTATATGGCAAACAAAGCATGGCAAATAAAATGTATAGGTATAATAATACCTAAAATTTAATATTAATTATCATTTGATATAATTAAGTATATTTTGCCATATTATCAATTATTCTCAAAGTGTGCCAAAAATCCAAAATGACACACAATACCTCTAAACCTAATTTGTGTCAATTTGATCAAATTTTTAAACTTCTTAAATTATATTGGCACATCCTAAAATCTTTTAGGATCATAAATAAAATCTATTTCCAAGGTGTCCATAACCTTGAAAATTACCTAAAGTGTCACCTTTACCATGGTTAGGTTAACTACCCTTCCATTTAAAGTTGACACACCTAAACCCATCTAGTGTGAATCAATCACGCTCTTAGAAACCCAAAACTTATTTGATCTCCTAAGGTTAATTAGGTATTCCTTAGGGATAGCCTCCCTAGATACCTTCCTAATGACCCTTCTAGGCTTGTTAGCCTTGGTCATTTGGGTCTTGCCATGGTTAACTCTAGGGGCAACTCCCCTTGTAACCTTCTTAGTGGCCACCCTAGATTTCTTAGAAACCCTAGCCACTAGGCACACACTTTGGTTACCCTTAGGGATGATTTCCCTAGTAACCTTGGTCTTTCTAGACCTAATTTGTGTTCCATAATCAAATGGAACACTATGATAAGCCACCTTAGGCTTAGGTTTGTGACCCAAATCTTTCTTGCCCTTGGTTGACTCTTGTCTCCTATGCCCTAGGCCTTAACTCTTGGACCTAGACCCTTGACTTTGATCATTTGACCCTTTTAGTTGGTTTTGCATAATCTTAAGGGTCTTCTCAAGTTTCTCAAGCCTTGATCTCAAGGCTTGATTTTCAAACTCTAATTGCCCAATTTTTGAATTTTGATATGAACTTTGGCCATTGTTCTTCCTAGGCATATGCCTAGTCCATTTAGGATTAAGACCTAGGTGATCCTCTATCTTCCTAATGGTCTCCCTAGGAAGAATAAGTCTAGAGTTGTTTGATCTAGGTTTGTCCTTAGGTAAGATATTTTTAGGTACATTAGTCCTAAATTTCTCCTTATTTGAAAAGTGGACATTTTTAGCTCCTAAACAAAAATATTTGTCCCTATTAGCATGCTTATGTTCATGGGCAATAGCAAGTGAATTAACATTATTTCTAGCATGCTTTTTACTATAAAAACTAGAAGGTGCATTATTGAAATATACCTTAGGGTTAGCCTTAGCTCCCCCTACATGTGATGCTCCTTCCTTTCTCCTAGGACATTGGCTCCTATAGTGTGATGCTCCTTCCTTTCTCCTAGGACATTGGCTCCTATAGTGTCCCGGTTGTCGCCATTTGAAGCACACCACGTGCTCCTTGCTCTTCTTGGTGAGGACACCGGCATCCTTGATTTTTTCGTTTACTTTTGGTGCTGGAGGAGCTTTCTTTACTTTCTTTGGGCACTTGCTCTTGTAGTGCCCAGCTTCCCTACACTCAAAGCATATAATATTAATTTTATTATTAATTGACATGCTTGAGTTACCTAGTTCGGTGGTGGTGATTGGAGTGGGTTCTTCATCCCTCCCGGAGGTGGATGGCTACTCTTGAGGTTGATCCGGTGTGGATGGTCTCTCCTCCCCCTCAATCCTTGAAGTGGAGGCTTCTTCCACTTTTTCCTCTTCTTCCACTGATTCGGAGTTTGACTCCCTATCAACTTCCGAATCCTCACTCTCTTGTGAGGAAGATGATGTGCTCTCTACTTCGGTCTCCTCCTCCAATTGAGCCGATGAGCACTCTTGTTCTTTGAGCTCCTCATGGAATCTTGCCAACTTGCTCCATAACTCCTTTGCATCTATGTAATCTCCTAGCCTAGACAAAACATCATTAGGTATCAAATCTTCTAAAAGTTTTGTTACCTTGGCTTCGGTCTTGAATTTTAGCCGTTGCTCTTGGGTCCATTTCTTCAACTTTAGAACTTCTCCCTTCTTATCCCTAGGAGGTTCAAAGCCTTCTATGAGGATGAACCAATCCTCTATGTCTATCATCAAGAATGTCTCCATTCTTGCTTTCCACGCCGGAAAATCTTCTCGGTCGTATGGTGGTGGAGTGTTGATGTCCCATCCTAGCTTCTCTTGAAATTCCATCTTCTTCCTCTAGCGGTTTGCTCTCGGCGGTTAGTCCGTAGAAGAGCTCCTAGCTCTGATACCAATTGTAGAGGATTCGTTAACCGCTAGAGGGGGGTGAATAGCTCGTTTCAATACTCGATAGAATTCGTTACGTGATTGTCTCTACAAGTCGTGTTAGCGTAGCAGAAATAAAGCAATAACAAATACAAGCACACAATTACACAATCATATAACGTGGTTCGGAACCGAATGGTTCCTACTCCACAGATCGAGCTCTAAAGAGCTCTAGTGATGCACACACAATCACTAATCACAAATAACTCCTTCTTGGAACAATCTGGAGGTGGAGAAACCTCGTACAAATATTCTTACAATAATAAGAATCAAAACAAGCAAGATACAACAATATAATTCAATACAAGTAAAGAAAACAACTTTACAAGAGCTTTTGGATTGCTTGCTTTGTGGTTACTTGAGTTGCACTTGAAGACCCTAAATTACACCAGCAATTCGCCCCAAAACTCCTCAAGAAACGCTTATGATTTCCTCCTCCACGAGCTCCCTTTAAAGCTGCTGCCTAGGCTGAAAATTATCGATCAGTCAACTACTCAGGACCATCAATCGACTGATGCCACTGTTGTCGTGAAACAACAGCTAGATCCACGTTGAAAAAATCCAACGGATCCATCATCAATCGACTAATCATTCCCATCAGTCGACTGATGGAGCCTTTACTCGACTGCTAACCCCCGCAGTCGAGTCTTGACTCCATTCTGTCTCCAAATTCTCGAGCACTAGTCGACTGATCACATGTTCAGCTAGCAGTCGACTGCTGGGACACTTCTCGTAGTCAAACCCTAGTTGACTCACACCAGTCGACTGCCATATGACACCAGTCGACTGTCACACCTCAAACATGAGGTTTTAACCCAAGTATGGTGCCCCCATACTTGCTAGACCACCCTTAGCCTAGACCTAAGCCTTCTAGCCACCTCCGTTAGCCTCACGCCTATCAGATCCCTCCAAGTCATCCATGACTTGTTCATCCATACATTAGTCTTCAGGTGATTCCATCGGCTATGTCATGTTAATGGTGTCTACACCGCCAAGGCACATTGGACTTACACTATCAAGACTCCTCTTGGACTTTACACCGCCGACCATTGGACTTATGCTATCAAGACTCCCGCTTGGACTTTACGCCGCCAATATCAAACCCCTTGGACTTCTCAAATGCCAAGACTCAAGCTTGGACTTTCCCTTGCCAACCCATGTTGGACTTTCCATGCCAAGACCCATGCTTGGACTTTTCCTTGCCAAGACCCATGCTTGGACTTTCTTCATCACATGGTCAACCCTAGTCAACCATCAAAATCTCCCTCGAGTCAAACTTGAGTTCGGTCAATCATGACCCGGGTCGATTGTGCCAACAATCTCCCCAAAACAATATCAGACATCAATGTAAAACCTTCATGTCAAACATCAAAATATCGCTCGAGTCAAACTCGAGTCTGGTCAATCGTGACCTGGGTCGATTGCACCAACATGAACGAGTCATGGATGACTTGGAGGGATCCGATAGGCGTGAGGCTGATGGAGGTGGCTAGAAGGCTTAGATCTAGGCTAATGGTGGTCTAGCAAGTATGAGGGGATCATACTTGGGGTAAATCTCATGTTTGAGGTTCATCAGTCGACTAGAGGTTTTACCCAGTCGACTGGTCTGTGTGACCGACTCACACTGTGTGGCTCGGCATTCAGGCTGACTGCTCAGCATTGTGTGGCTCGGCATTCAGGTTGACTGCTCTACACTATGTGGCTCGGCATTCAGACTGACTGTTCGACACTGTGTGGGTCGGCATTCAGATTGATTGCTCGGCACAATGTGGCTTAGCTTTCAGGCTGATTGCTCAGCATAGTACGGCTCGGGAGAGAAATCGACTGGTCCATCAATCGACTTCTATAAAGGGCAATCGACTACTATTTGTGGCCATCAGCACAGAAAGTTTCATAGTCGACTGCTAGGTATGGGCAGTCGACTGATTGGCTATCCATTGAAATTTTTCCAACATGGATTGAGCCATTGTGAGACAACAGCTACAGGATCAGTCGACTGCTAGGTATGAGCAGTCGACTGTGACACAGAAATCAGCTCGAGTTACAGCTTTATAAGGAGCACGAAGGGGAGGTTTTCAGCATCAGTTCCTTGGGTGATTTGAGGTGAAGTGCTGGTGCATTTCTGGGTCTTCAAGAGTAGTCCAAGCAACCAAACAAACAAGCATTCAAAGCATTCTTTGTAAAGTTTTCTTTACTTGTATTTCATTGTATTTGCTTGTATCTCTTGTATTACTTTTGTAATCATTTGTATGATGTTTCTCCACCTCCGGTGTGTCACCGAGAAGGAGTGTATTAGTGGTAGTGTGCATCACTAGAGCTCATTTGAGCTCACCCCGTGGAATAGGAACCCTAAGGTTCCGAACCACATATATCTTGTGTATTGTATGTGAATGATTGTTGTGTTCGTTAGTTTATGTTTTATTTCATATTTCGCTACGCATACTAACAATTGTAGACAAGCACGATCGAAGTCCATCGAGCGACGAAGCATAACGCTATTCACCCCCTCTAGCGAGACCATCGATTCTTCAACACTAATATCTGGTCATCAATGACCTATTAACACTTCATCTCTCATGTCTATCATCTTGTCCTCCATGACTTATTAGGTCTTTACTCTCGTTTCCAAGTATGCAGTCAACCATGACCCACTAGAATATTTACCTATGTCAATTTTTCGTTGGACTTCTAACTATCAAATATCTAATCTTTTATGACCTACTTAGACTTTAATCCTGTCAACTCCCTATCGAACTTTCTACTGTCAAGTGTCCAGTCAATTATGACCTATTTAGACTTCTCCATTGTCAAATATCCAATCAATCTTGACCTTCTTGATATCTCGTTTAATTATCAAATATATTGATCAAATATTGAAACTCAATTTGAACTTGATCAACCTTAATCAAAGGTTAATTGCACCAACACATAGGTGAAGACATTAAGAATGACATGTGAAAGAGTTAAGGGCTCATGTGCATATAAAAGACTAAATAACGTAATGGATGATGGTCAAGGGGAAAGTCAAGTTGTGATGGTAAAACTATATGGTGAATTGTAAGAGTTGACTAACCTATATACATGGGGCAAGGGTAGAATTTAACATAGGTGGGCTCGATCTTATAATTGATCATAGTTGGGTTTGAGTTGACTGGTAAGGGACAAGAGTTAACTAGTAAAATTGGGAAACTCAAAAACCCAAAGTTAAAGTTTTAAGGGTTTGATTAGTTAATTGATGTGGAATCTAATTGACTAATAGAGCAATCAACTGAAGTTAAGGAGGCAACAAATATAATATTCTATCTGGAAGACCAATTGAGTGATAAGTAGTTGATTGGTGCATGGCACATCAATCAACTAATAGTAAAGCTTCAATTAACTAATGTTAAGGATAGAAAATAAAAAAGAGTAGTTGGTCAAAAGCGACTAATGGTACAAATCAATTGATTGATTGGTGACATATCATATTATAGCAAGGGTTTCGAAGGCTACCAAAAGAGGACTTTGGGGAGGCATCAAACATGGCAATAGTGTAAGTTAATCTATTAGAAGTTTAGGTTAATCTTTTTAGTTTCTCTTATATTTCATTGTAATCCTTGTGCATAAAGAGGTTTCTTCATCTCCAATGATTACTCAAGAAAGAGAAAGTTAATGACTTTCTAGAAATGACCGCGGAGTATGAGTCCAAGGGATAATTGTTGGCTTGTGTTAGTATTTAACAAACTTGTTTGTATGTGTATTTTATTTCCATTAAACTAATTCAATTGTGACCTTGATAAGTCATCAGTAAGAGTATAAAAAATCACATTTGTAGGTACCTAATGTAATTTATCTCCTCTAGCATCCAATCATCTAAACCTCATGGTCCCGACACTATCTTCAATTGTGGTTCTTTTTTCTTGAAACATGACGGCTTCAATGATATTGAACCTCAACAAGCCTTAAACCTCTCCTTCTTGGCCTTCTCAATGGGTAGTAGTAGCTCTCGAGTCCCTTTCCCTATTCTTCAATTATCCTAAGATAAAACATCAAAAAAATTCTAAAAATAATATCAATATATTATTCTTTTTAAAAAAAAAATACCAACCATGTGTTCACAGAGATAGTTTATAATTTTTTTATGTCAAAATGATGACCAGAAGTATGTTTTTTTTTACTAAATTAGATCTCTAATTCGATTATCAAATCTAAGCAATCATCAAAATATGAATGATTTCCATTCTTGCATTTCTTCAAATATCTTATTTAAAATTTTAAAAGCATTTCTAATTTCACAATCCCCCTTGTTAGCTAGAATAAATGAAGTAGTAGATCTATTCCAACTAAAATTGGAATAGATTAAAATTATCACATGAAAATTTGCCAATTGAGTAAATGTATTTCATACATGTAAAACTTTATTTGATCTAACTAAAAATTTTACTTTGGACTACCCTTATTTAATTTCACAACTTCTCCGAATTGGAATTGTCACTAAGTAGGTTTTTATACTAAGCTAACCCCAATCTCTACCAATGTTGCCATACTCAGAGTCAAAACGATTGAACCTCAACGAGTGATCACCTTAATTAGAAAAAAAACAATTAGTAGTAGTTCTTAATTTTTTTTTCTTCTTCTTCTTTATAACGATCTTGAAGGTGTCAAACCACAATAAGTGATGACCTCAATGAGCATTGGACCTCGACTAGTAAGGACCTCATTGTGTGGGAAATTGGCTCATGGACCTTGTCCTCCTCAATCACAATGAAAATCAGCAACCCTAAACCTCTCGATGATCTCGATTAGCTTTGAACCTCAACAACAATGACAAATGTTGATTCCATGGGTAATTTGTTTAAATTTACTCTTTCCCCTTCCAAATCCTCAAACTAAGCAATAATCATTGGTGAATGATAAAGTCGATAATGACTATGAGCATTTAAAGGTCCTCATCTTCATTAGACTGACTAAGTGTTTTACAATTTGGAAGTGAATCTTCAAAAAGACATCCTCACACTTATATAGATTTAGTTATCCATGCAATTTGAGTTCTAGGGCATATGTTTACTCAGTCTAGGGCAACCACACTTCTAGTCTTGGTTGGTTCGAAAATGCTAACAACAAGTTCGATATGAGTCGTCAAGATGCTCGGATAGGTGCCTCAAACAATACAAGTTGGCAATGATATATAATAGGCGATATTATATGAATCATCAAGTCTAATTATACGAAGAGTGACATTTGTAAATTATAGTATTTGAAATTGTCCTTTAGCCCCCATTAATCTCTTAGGATCATGATATCTCTGAAAATATAATAACACTTACAATTTCATAAAATAGTATTGAGAATTATACTCAACTAATTTAATACATAAAATTTATATTTTTTTTATTTTTAATATATTATACATAGTATAAGATTATAAAAATTTATAAATTAGAATATTTTTAAGTATTCAAATAAAAAATTATGAAATAATTCACAATCAAAATTTACACAATTTAATAAATAAATCTATTCAATTCGTAGTTTATGAAAATTAACGAACTAAGTTTACTAGTACTCAAGTTTGTCTATTTGATATATTTAGTTACTAATGAACGAAGATAAATATATTATATCGAGTTGAATATATACGACGAATTAGACCGCCTATAAAATATTTTTCAAAAAACTAAAAAAAAAAAAAAATATATATATATATATATATATACACAGACACTTCATAGTTCATACTACTGAAGCATTAAAGATGGTAGAAATAAGTAAAAAGTGTGGAATATATTACACGCCTCTTATCCCATGGCAGCTTGGGAATCTCACAGGGAGGTAGAGAAGAACTCGCCGCTGTTGATGGCGTCGGCGTTGGCGTCTCCGAGGGCGGCCTCGCTCAAATACTTGTCGGCGAGCTGAACCCTCTTCACGTTCTCCTGCTCCTTCACCAGCATCTGGCCGTACTCCATCAGCTTGTCCAAGGTCATCGCCGGCTGATCGAACGTAGGCGGACCCTCGAGCGAGTTCACCAACTTCTTCCCCACCGTGTCCACGCCGATCCCGGACACCCACTTTCGCACCTCGTCGTCGTAGACTCTCGCTCGTAGAGCGCCGAAGAAGTCTGCCACGGATTGGAGATTGGGCAATCGGCCGGCCGGATTCACTAGAAGGAAGAATATATGTACTTCATGGATGAATATGAATGTGGAGCTTACCGATGGATTGGCCGGGGAAGGAATCTACGAGCTTGACGATGTCCTCCGGGGGCACGTTGTCGGTCCTGAAGATTCCGGTGCACACCCCGATCCGGTCCTCCCTCGTCGGCGCCCAGTAGAACTTCTCCATGCGGCCGTCTCGGATCAGCGGCGCGTACAGGGTGGAGAAGTCGTTGCCGGTGACGATGATGGGGACTCGGGGGTTCTCTTGCTTGTTGTACATCCCCGGCAGCTGCACGTTGGTGGGATTGTCCGCGATGTTCATCAGCGTGGCGTTCACCATCTGGTTGTTGACGGTGTACTGGGTGGTGCCGCCGAGGCGGCCCGCGCCGGCGTCCAGGTCGTTGATGAACAAGCAGCACATCTTCCCCTTCTTGATGATGTCCGCCGCCTCGCGATACCGCTGCCGGATCAGCTTCGCAGGCTCGCCAGCGTTGCCACTTTCCAGCTCTCCCGCGCTCATCGCGATCGGACTGCGCCGCCAAACAAAGCAGGTAGAACCAGAGCCCGATTCAAACCGATGAAATTTAAAACATTTTTTTTTTTTTTTGCTTAAAAACCAAAACGAAAGAAAATCGATTTCACTCACTTGATCCCCATCTTCGCAAACACAAGCTCACACTGGAACGACTTGCCCTGACCTTTGCCTCCCCAGACGCCCAAAATCAGAGGAACCTAAACACCATCTGGTTAGTCAGAAACAGAGTCGATGTCAATCTGGATCATGCAGTCGACGATGAGCTAGTAGTCACCTTGATGTTTGGGAGATTCATGAAGTTCTTGGTGATGTGCACGACCAGCTTGTCCATGAAAGATGGGGCGATGTAATAGCCATCCTTGGTGTTGTCCAAGCTGTACCTGGATAGGATACGAAGAAGATCAAACAGAGAGGAGGAGGAAGAAAATCATCGTTGTCCATGAAACTGACTGGTTGATTTTGCTTACGTGCGGAGGCCCTGGCTGATGTACTCGTAGGAAGTCATGACGGGGATGTGGGTGCCGTCGCCCATGGGGGCCTGGAAGAGAGAGTCGACCAGCCCCTTGCCCCGGGTGATGTCTTGCTGGTCGTCGGAGATGTCGGTGCCGAGGTGGGCCCACCGGTCCTTGTCGGTCTGCTTCGACTCGTCGAGGTCGGCGGCGAGCACCCTGAAAGAGGAGTTGGAGGAGCTCCGTTGCGTGAGGCTGGGCGTCGCTCGCTTCAAGTTGGTCCCCAAGAAGGCGGCGGCCGGAAGCTGGCCGCCGGAGCCGGATCCAGGTCGACTCGACTGCACCTGAAAGAAATTCCACTGCTTCAAGCCTTCAAAACAAACATCGACCAGAAAAGGGAAAATTAATAATAAATCAAACGGCGTTTAACACTACAGTACCGGCACTCGGTTGACTGCTCCAACAGTAGAAACGGCAGCCATCTCGGCGGACTAATTCGATTGCCGAACTCGTAGGAAACGGGGCTCGATTTATACGAGCAAGCCATGGTGAGGAAGCTCGCAGGAGTTCTGTGGCTCGTCGCCGATGGATTCTGAGAGCCACATGGTCTAGATGGGGATGAGGACACACGGCGTTCGCTCAGCCAATGGTTAAATTTGGACGAGTAGCTTTCTCGTCGGAATTGAAGTCGAGAGATGCGTCTGGTGTGAGCTTGGCGCAGGAGAAGAGAAGGGAAGGGAAGGTGTGTGGCGGTCAGGTCGCGGAATGCATGCGACTGGTTGCTGTTTGCAACTGTTCACCGGATAAGATAAAAAAAAAAACTAGAGGAGCAAAAAAAATCTGGACCTTTAGATTTTTCTTGTGCCTCATTTTTTTTTTTTTTTGTAGTTTCTTGTGGCTATTTGTTTCTTCGTTTTGGAGGAATAATAGTATGCTATATTAGTTGTTGGTCCCTTTTTCGTGGCCGAATGTCTTGGATATCTTTTTGTTTCGTAGTCTATTTGAACGATTGGTCTCGATTGGGATAGAAAATTAGAATAGAAGTATCGTTTGATTCGTCAATGAGTTTCAATTTGCTTGAACACGGTTGCACAGACTATAGCACAAATATCTTACTATGAATATTGGAAATTATTTTAACTTCGATTATTATTTTATTTTTTTTCTTCGTCTTACTAATTTTGTTAATTAAGGCCCGGAGAAAAACAAGCCCGGATAAAAGGTTGAATTTGGCTGAGGGGTTCTTCTAAAAGTACAGCCTCTGGCTAGCTACATTAGTCCGGGCTAATCATTTCGGCGGCTAATGTCCGAATAAATTTTTATCTCAGACTAAATGATAAAAAAAAAAACAAATCCCTGTGCTATAGCGAAAAAAAATTATCGCCTCCACCCTCGCTCTGATCCAACAGATTTTCCACTACTAATTAGAGTTACATTACAGGATTATAAACTAGTTCAATTTCTGAATCAAGCAAGCAGCCTAACTTTGGTCTTGATGATGAGCCACGCTCAGACTCTTCTGACATTGCCAATACTTGAAGCCTTCCTCCAGATATTACAGGAGAGAGCCCACAGGTCACCACTGGACGTCGAAGAATCCCAGACCTAAATTTAACTACGAAGACTCAAAAAAACCAAAAAAAAACAAAACAAAATTTGAATGCATGGCACAATTGCCACGCATTTAAGGACTAGATTCACTTTTTTAAAATGCCCAAGTTGTCATCAAAATCTAAATTTTCTAAATAAATTTAACTAATATGGTTACATCAGATAGATTTATTTTAAAGAATATGTAATTCCTGTCTATATATTTTTGTTTACATTATTATTCAATATTAATATCATTTCATAACTTCAGAGGAACTCTTCGAGTTCACGTAGCTTAGCTCTGTTGGACCAAGTAAACTCTGCCATAAACCCAGCGTCTTCCAGGCCTTGAAAAGGATTGCTGCATTACAATATGGAACAACAAAAGCAGAATTAGTGAAAAAAAAAACATATATATACTAACAGATTGAGCTTTTGGCAATTAGTTGCTCAATCAAAGTTTTCATTGGAATATAATCTGCCAGTGAAAAAAATCTTCTAAGTTAAAACAATATACACATAGTACAAATATATAAAAAGACAATAATCTTGATTAAAATCTTGAAAGGGTTAAAAAAATTTGAAACTAGATACGATCAATGAAGCTTAAAGACACAATGGATGAGTATATTCACACTATTCTTGAGGATCTGATTCATAAGTACATGGAACACCACGCATAATGACTCAAGTCTGCAACCAGAATAGAGTAAACAGTTACTCTCACTTTTAGCAGCTTTAATAATTATTCTCGTTTTAGTTTAGCACTTAATATTTATTATACAGTTACAAAAGGTCAACAAAGAAAATGATCTAATACCCACAGATTTGGGCTGCAAGACAATTGAGGAATTAGTGTAACACATGACTTGAGAGTTAAAAAGACAACCTATGTTCTGATTCCATGTAAAGAATTGGATCGTCTAAATGGATAGAAATACTCACCTCCACTTTTGTTTGAAACTCCAAGGCACACTCACATACATGACAATGGGCAAGTTGAAGCTGATCACTAGAACTTTCTGCTCTAACAAAAGTAAAAACCTGGATAACAAAAAATGGGTTTTAGGATTACATAATTGCACATTTGAACATTAGAAAGGAAATATTGTGATGTAAACCAACCTCCTCTCCACAATTTGGGCACGAGCCTCTCATTGCAACTAATTCACTCCTCCAAAGGCCTTTCAATGCTTGAACTAAAACCAAACAACCAGACTTAGCTAGTAGCAATCTCACTTGTAAATGTAACAAGGAACTCAATAGAACAATTCAAAAGAAAATGGCTACTATAAATGCATGGGAAAAGGCACTTTGAATTTCATTTTCATGTGTTTTAAAACACAAAAGAAAAGGTCCAGAGGACAATTTGGATCTGAACTAACATTCACTAGAATGTTCATTATGTCTAAAAGCCAGAAGACTGTAAACAACAATTTCATAGATGAGTTTCTAAGATGCAAAAAATTGAGCACACGGGCTCATTTTCCACCTTTTCATCACCACTGGGAAACTGGTAGTCACAATTTAGTGGCACAAATTGTTAACACCACAATTTTATGGCATTACCAGAATAACATGCTACTATTTGACTAAAAAGATAACAATAATGTTGTTCATAAAACTGCAGGAAAATTCTAGCGAAAAGCAAAATTTGGGATCATATGGATGCAACTTACTTGAAGCATAAGCAAGAGGAAAGCCGATTAAACAGCCGAGTACCAATGTCAGAGTTTTGTTAACCATCTCAAGGGATCCAATTGTCGATCTTTCACTGTAAAAGAAATATCTTGAGCTAATGTTATCAGCAAAGGCAAGACTGATGACATAGATGACAGGCACAAAGATTGCAGTTGATCCAAATGCAAGCAGCAGAAGCCAAATACTTGCTAAAGCAAACTCTTGTGAAGGATCCTCCTGCCCTACAACCAAATCATATCCAAATTCCAAATATGTTAAAGGAAGTTCGAGTGATTTTTTTTCTTAAAAAAATAAAGGAAATAAAATTAAGAAAAATCATATATGCATACCCTGTATTTTCAAAATGTTCAAATACCTCCCTCCTTTTTAATATAGCCTCCCTCACTTTTTTTTTTTTGGTAAATTACCTTCCTGTAATGCCATAGTGATCGGCTATATCTTTTTGTAATATGGCATGGTAAACTAGTAGTAGATATGTATTATCTGATAGTAAATCAAAACATACTGGCACTTTAAGGAGCTAACTAGAATATTCAAAAGTAGAGAGAGACAATTGATCCCAAAAAAGTGTAGGGAGGCATTTAAAAATTGGAAGAAAAAAAAAATATGAAGGCTTGGAATATACATTTTGTTAGAAATTTGTGTTGCATATTACCTCAGCATCTGCATAGGTTGATTGACGCCTAAGGCTACATCGAGGATATTTCACAACTGATTTGGAGCCATATAGTCGCAATTGCAACTGTTATTCATGAAATATCACATGTAGTTAAAGATATCATACTAACAACATCGACAATTAAGAAAGGTTGGAAGGATAATATATATTTTTATTGCACCTCAATTTTATCAAACATATCATCAATGATCAAAGGGTTGCCATCATAATATGATTCACGGGCCTGCAACAACAGAAACAAAAAAAAATGATCAAAATGCATTCATTTTTTTCATATATAGAAGTTCTAGGGAGCTCATTTGATGGTCACAGATGACCAACATCACAACCATATCAGAGAATCAGAGATTTGGCATCTGTGCCTTCTGCTAAAGCAAAAACAACTCTCGGCATTTCCTTTTGAACAATCACATCGAAGTCAACTAGTTCAATGTACAATGATGGTTTCAGTTAATCGATACATGAACATGCAATTTAGAATCAAAATAGCTAAACTTATGCACTTGGAGTTGGAGGCCTCAGCTATGTATTAGCAGTTTAACAATACGAAAAACTACAAAGTAAAAAAAAAACAAATCATGAGTAAAAAATATGCTCAGTCTTATTATAAAAATGCTGTGCTCTACGTTCAGCACAATGAAGCATGACCCATATTGGCTATGTTGATTAAATAATCGTATGTGACCACAAGAGTCTCAACAGAAATAAAATTATTTCAAAACCCCACGCTTTCGATAGAATTTAAAAGATCACAGCTCTTGAGAGAGCAAAATAAAGAGTGAATTAGAATTTCCAAATTGCTTCCCAATTCAATTCTTTTCCCTAAACCCAACCGAAGAAAATGGAAGTTCTACTTTTTAAAAAAAACGCATAGTAAGTAAACAAAAGTAACAGTAACAATCAACCGTAGAACCCTAATTTTTCTAAAATTAGGTAATATGCACGCCCACGAAACTACCTGCTGATAGAGCTCCTCAAGCCGCTCCTTGGTGGCCGTCTCGACAGGGCCCACGTAGAGGCAAGAAGGGGCCTCCGCCGTGAGTGCCCGAGCCGGCGAGAGGAAATCCCGCCCGCGACCGAATGCCGGTGGCCAGACCCGGTCACGGGCGGAGAAGGGGTAAGCATGGAGGAGGCGGAAAGCGGCGGCCGCTGAGAAGGACGACGGGCGCATGAGGCGCGCGTGGGCGGAGCATCCACGGGGGGTGGCCATGGGCCACGGCTTCTGCGGCGACCGTTTTAAGAACGGTTTGTGCTCGACGCACCGCCACCACAAGATGAGACAGACGGACACGGCGGAGTTGCGTCTGGATTCGCGACTGGCCGCGATTGGATATTTTAATTTCTGCGGCGGCCAATCTCCATTACCGAGCAAATAAATATCTACCTAAGAAAATTAAGTTTTGTTGGCATTGCAAGCCATTTCATTTTGAATAGTATTTGATCGAGATACGCACGAAGAATTCGATCGAGATACGCATGGAGAAGTCCCCACGGGGATGGCGCGGTGGTAAGGTAGTATGGTTGCTTTGGATCTGGTGGATCGGAGGCCTAAAATCCCCTGACTCGGATTCTCACGCTGCCACACGTGTCGACATACCCGCGATTTACCTCCCTCTCGCCACAGCCCTGGGACGGGTGACAGGGGGCTACTAGTTGGGCAGATTCCCAACTTTTTGGAGATACGCATGGAGAATCCACTCGGGACGTTACGGACGGAGATACGCATGGAGACTTTGTTCGATTCGTGTTTATCCGTTAAGTTAAAACCATTGATCTATTATAATATGTTGGAATTTGAATGAAAATTATGAAAATGTGAAGAAAGAATATAGAAGACGTTCTATTATCCTTCCAAATTTGTTGATCGGTAAAATAGAAAGATAGGGAAGACGTTCCGTCATCTTTCACGTTAAACTATAGAAAATTCGCATTAAAATTCTGACATAAATTATCAGAAATTGATAAATTAATGGTAGATTAGTTGAATCAAGACAGCATTATGGCTGACCTTTTGATTCACGTAGATTAAACGAATCAAGACGACATTCTAGTTGACCTTTCGATTCTACCATTAATAGGTCTCCTCTATAAAAGGAGACAGGATTGCGAAATCAAAAAGGAGAGGAGATAGCTCTGTGTTTCCAACCCCACAATGATAGCGTTCAAGTGTACGTTCAGTTCGCCGAGGACTGCTTATGCTTGTTAGAGTCCGTGGTTTTGTCGTTGTATCCTGGGAAATAGACGTTCTGCTAAACCTCGCAAGCACTCTGTCGGAGGAGGACGAATCTGTTTTAAGGAAATTGTGTATACAGTCTGAGCCTCAGCTTCTTACTTGGTGTAAACCAACTGCAACTACCGCAATCACGCAACTAACCACCCTACAACCATCTGCAATCGGCTCTAAATCACCTCGCTACACGCCGAATCAGCAAGGCAACGTCTCCACAGCAGTCTCCCAAATTCGACAATTTATAGAAGGAGACTTTTTGAGCCGACTCGAGACGGAAGAAATTATTATTGATTAAGGACACAAAGGAAGTGATCAACTCAACAGACAAGTCCGATTAGTTTTCGGACTTTCGCTTGTATTTCCTTCAGGACAGGCATACTCCTTATAATCCAATAAACTTAAAACAGATTCAGTCTGTTGAGATGGCCATAACGCAATAGGTTGAGATGCAACAGACTCAATGTGCAATGACTCCCTCCGTCCCGATTAGTAGTGTTCCAATCAATTATGGGGAAAAACCAGAGAAGTTCACGGGGTTAAACTTCAAACGGTGGCAACAGAAGATGCTCTTCTACCTGACCACGCTAAATCTGGCTCGGTTCTTAACCGAGGATCCTCCCAATGTACCTGAGGGTACGAGTGATGCCCAAACCTTCAATATTGTGGAGGCATGGAATCACTCGGAATTTCTGTGTATAAACTACATTCTCAACTGTCTTGCCGACTCGCTATACGCTGTGTATAGCATGAAGAAAACGGGCAAGGAGTTGTGGAAGTCCTTGGATAAGAAGTACAATACAAAGGATGTTGGTGCCAAGAAGTTCATCGTGGGCCGATTCCTTGACTACAAGATGGTTGACTCCAAGACGGTGATCAGCCAAGTTCAAGAGCTTCAGGTGATTCTGCATGAGATTCACTCGGAAGGTATGGTTCTGAGTGAAACTTTCCAGGTGGCTGCGATCATAAACAAGCTACCACCCGGCTGGAAAGACTTCAAAAACTACCTGAAGCACAAGCAGAAGGAGATGAATGTGGAAGAACTCGTTGTTCGACTTCGAATCGAGGAAGACAACAAAAGTTCAGAGAGGAATATGTTCTCTCAGGCTACTATGAAAGCCAACATTGTCAAGTACGGTCAAAGCTTAAAACGGAAGAATTTCAAGTCTTCCAAGATGAGATCCAAAGGAGGGGTCAATAAAAAGAAGTTCACTGAAAAGTATTTCAATTGTTACAAAGTCGGTCACAAATCTTCGTACAGAAAGCCGAAGAAAAATTCAGAGGCCAACCTTAACGAGGAGCTAGAGGAGGATGATCTTTGTGCAGTGATCTCCGAGTTGAACCTAGTGGGTTCAAACCCTCGACAATGGTGGTTGGACACTGGTGCCACCAGACATGTGTGTTGCAACAAGGAGCTACTCCACAACTTCGAAGAAGTCAATGGAGAGAAGTTGTATATGGGGAACTCGGCAACCTCGGACATTATGGGCTAAGGAAAAGTGATGCTGAAGATGACCTCGGGCAAGGAGCTCACTCTGAACAATGTGTTATACGTTCCGTAAGTTCGAAAGAATCTAGTATCTGGATTGTTGTTAAGCAAGCATGGCTTCCGCATTATCTTAGAGTCGGACAAAGTTGTACCGTCCAAAAATGGAATGTTTGTAGAGAAGGGCTATGTAACTGATGGGTTATTTAAACTAAGTGTAATGATCATTACGCCCAAAATTAATAAAAGTGAAAACTCTTCTACTTATATACTTGAGTCTTTGTGTTTATGGCATAGTAGACTAGGACATATTAACTACGATGTGTTGCGTAGATTGATTAACATACGAAGCATACCTACATTCCACCTTGACCCGAAACATAAGTGTGAGACTTGTGTTGAAGCAAAATTGACCAGGTCATCCTTTCAACAATTTGAAAGAAGCACTGAGCCACTCGGCCTAATCCACACCGATGTGTGTGATTTAAAGGGACACCGACACGAGGTAGGAATAAATATTTCATCACTTTTGTTGATGATAACACAAAATATTATTTTGTGTATTTTCTCAAAAGTAAGGATGAAGCTATAGGGAAATTTATTCTCTATAAGAATGAGGTTGAAAACCAACTTAATAGAAAGATTAAGGTGGTTCAGAGTGACCGAAGAAATGAATATGTATCACCATTCGCAGATTTGTGTGTTGAACATGGTATCAGACACGAAACAACAGCTTCCTGAAAGAGAACTTGTATCACCTCAGCAAAATGGGATCGCTGAGCGAAAGAATCGTTCTCTGAAAGAGATGATGAATGTTCTACTATTAAGTTCTGACCTACCAGAGCACTTGTGGGGGGAAGCTGTGTTAACAGCTAATTACCTTTTGAATAAGGTGCCCTGAAAGAAAATAGATAAGAGCCC
This sequence comes from Wurfbainia villosa, assembly GCA_025175895.1. Lineage (NCBI taxonomy): Eukaryota > Viridiplantae > Streptophyta > Magnoliopsida > Zingiberales > Zingiberaceae > Wurfbainia > Wurfbainia villosa. The sequence continues at coordinate 34,004,374 of CM046002.1, read as the reverse complement.
TTATGAGTTGTTGAATGGTAGACAACCATCCTACAAATTCTTGCAAGTGTGGGGGTGTCTGGCCAAAGTTTTGGTGCCGAATCCGAAAAGGATCAAGATTGGACCAAAAACTATTGACTGCATATTTATTGGATATGCACATAACAACAGTGCCTATAAATTTCTTGTGATTGGATCTCAAATTCTCGAGATACACAAGAACTCGATTATTGAATCGAGAAATGCCTCATTCTTTGAGCACGTGCTTCCGTTTAAGACCCGAGAGGATGCTAGCTCTTCTAAACGAGTATACGGAAGACAAGAGCAAGAAGAAATGGATGAACCAGTTGAGGGTGAGCTCAGATGGAGTAAGAGAGCTCGGGTGGAGAAATCCTTTGGATCGGATTTTATCACCTTCATGATGGAAAGTGATCTCCAGAGTTACTCAAAAGCGGTAAACTCGTCTAATGGACCTCAATGGTGTTGGTGTAATCAGCCCAGGTCACGATTAACCGGACTCGAGTTTGGCTTAAGTGATGTTTTGATGTTTGACATGAAGGTTTGACATTGATGTTTGACATTGATGTCTGATAATGTTTTGGGGAGATTATTGGTGCAATCGACCCGGGTCATGATTGACCGGACTCGAGTTTGACTCGAAAGGGATTTTGATGGTTGACTGGGGTTGACCATGTCATGAAAAGTCCAAGTCTTGAGTACTTGGCATATAAAGTCCAAGCATGGGTCTTGGTAAGGGAAAGTCCAAGTCATGAGCACTTGGCATTTAGAAAGTCCAAGGGGTTTGATATTGGCGGCGTAAAATCCAAGGGTGAAGTCTTGGCAGCATAAGTCCAATGGTTAGCGGCGTAAAATCCAAGCGGAGTCTTGGCAGCGTAAGTCTAATGTGTCTTGGCGGTGTAGACACCGTTAGCATGACAATAGTCGATGGAAGCACCTGAAGGCTAGCGTATGGATGAACAAGTCATGGATGACTTGGAGGGATCCAATAGGCGTAAGGTTGATGGAGGTGGCTAGAAGGCTTAGGTCTAGGCTAAGGGTGGTGTAGCAAGTATGGGGGTACCATACTTGAGGTTAAAACCTCATGTTTGAGGTTGCCAGTCTACTGGAAATATGGCCGGTTCGACTGCCGTGAGTCGACTAGAGTTCGACTACCGGTTAAGGGCTGAAAATGCCTTGGCAGTCGACTAATCATTGGATCAATCGACTGATGGCGAGATGCCATGGATGGCGATCATTGACGACGGGTTTTTCGACCGCGAACCAAACGCCAGCAGCCGTGGAAGTTGGGAAGTCGCTACGCGTTACGATCGGGTGATGTCATCAATCAACTGCCAAGAGATCCGTTGGAATTTTTCCAACGTGGATCGAGCCGTTATCTCATGATAATAGTGTTGGCAGTCAAACTAGGCATTTTGGCAGTCGACTGCTAGGTGGAAATCCAGGTCGATGCAGGTTAAAAAGAGGAGCTCGAGGAAGATTTCAAAAATGGTTCTTTGGGAGCTTTGGTGAGGCGAATTGAAGGCGATTTGCAGGTGCATTTTAGGGTCCTTCAAGCTCATTCAAGCAACCAACAAGCAAGCGCTCAAAACCCTAGATTGTAAAGTGTTCTTTACTTTTTCACTTGTATTTGCTTGTTTACTTTGTATTACTTATTGTAATTCATTGTATGAGGTTTCTCCACCTTCGACTTGTTGTCGAGAAGGAGTTTATTTGATTAGTAGTGTGTGTTTGCATTGCTAGGGCTCTTACAAGTTCTATCCGTGGAGTATGAACCGTTCGGTTTCGAACCACGTTATATTGCGTGTTGTGTTTGTGTGTTTGTATGTGTTTTGTATTTTCTATTATTTCTGCTACGTACTAATATAATTGTAGCAAGCACACAAAAGAATTCCTCCATCTACGACGTACACGCTATTCACCCCCCCCTCTAGCGGTCACCGAATCCTCAACAATTGGTATCAGAGCCCGAGAGTCTTCTACGGATTAACAACCCAGAGCCAAGACACTAGAGGGTGAAGAGGAATAAGATGGAAATTCAAGAGAGTTTGGGTTGGGACATCAACACCCCAATCTCATATGCTTTCTATGGACGAGAAGGCTTCAACCAATGGAAGACAATGATTGAAGACTTCTTGATGATGAGAGATTTTGAGGAGTGGTCCATCTTGATGGAAGGATTTGAATATCCAAGAGGACCAAAGGGAGGCTTCCTCAAAAAGAAGAGATGGACCGAGGAGCAACTCCAACAATTTGAGAAAAACAAGGATGTATTCAAATTTATTTTTGATTTAATTCCTAATGATATCGTGTGTAGCCTAGGGGATTGCATGGATGTCAAGGAGCTTTGGAGGAAATTAGCAAGATTCCATGAAGGCACATCACCGATTCAAAAAGAAGACCGAAGATGAATCCTCGTCCTCACAAGCAAGTGAGGATTCGGAAGTTGATAGGGAGTCAACCTCCGAATCGATAGAGGAGGTGGAATTGGAAGAAGCCTCCACCTCTAGGATTGAGGGGGAGGAGATTAGGGCATCTTCAATACCGGAGCAACAAGAGGAACCATCTATATCCGGTCAAGAGGAAGAGAAAGCTCAAGAGACTCTCACCACCACCCTAGGTAACTCAAGCACTTCAATTTCAAATAAAATTCATATAATGTGCTTTGAGTGTAGGGAGTTTGGGGACTATAAGAGCAAGTGCCCGAAAAGAGTAAAGCAAGCTCCTTCGGCACCAAAAGTCAACGAAAAAGTCAAGGATGCCGGTGTCCCCACCAAGAAGAGCAAGGAGCATGTGGTTTGCTTCAAATGCCGACAACCGAGACACTATAGGAGTCAATGCCCTAGGAGGAAAGGAGAAGCTACACATGTAGGGGGAGCCTCTAAGGTAAACCCTAAGGTAAAATTCAATAATGCTTCTACTTTAAGTTATAGGCAAAAGTATGCTAGAAATTTTAATTCTCTTGTAATTTATCATAAAAAGCATGCTAGAAATAGGGAATATTGTTTAGGAGCTAAGAAAGTCAACCTTAGGAATAAGAAAAAATTTGGGACTAATGTCCCTAAAAATATTTTACCTAAGGCATCTATTAGAAAAATTGAGGATCATCTAGGTTTTAATCCTAAATGGATTAGGCATATGCCTAGAAAGAATAATGCCCAAAGATTAAATCAAAATTATAAAATTGGGCAATTAGAGTTGGAAAATCAAGCCTTGAGGTCAAGCCTTGAGAAACTTGAAAAGACCCTTGCAAAAATGACAAATCAAGTGCAAAGGTCAAATGGTCAAACTCTAGGGTCTAGAAATCAAAGTCAAAGTCAAAACCTAGGGCCTAAGAGACAAGAGTCAACCAAGGGCAAGAAATATTTGGGTCACAAACCTAAGCCTAAGGTGACTTATCATAGTGTTCCATTTGATTATGGAACACAAACTAGGTCTAGGAAGACCAAGGTTACTAGGGAAGTCATCCCTAAGGGTAACCAAGGAATGTGCCTAGTAGCTAGGGTTTCAAGGAAACTTAGGGAAGCCACTAAGAAGGTTACAAGGGGAGTCACCCCTAGAGTTAACCATGGCAAGACCCAAATGACCAAGGCTAACAAGCCTAAAAGGGTCATTAGGAAGGTATCTAGGGAGGTTATCCCTAAGGAATACCTAGTAAATCCTAGGAGCTCAAATAGGTTTTGGGTTCCTAAGAGCGTGATCGATTCACGCTAGATGGGTTTAGGTGTGCCAACTTTAAATGGATGGGTAGTTAAACTAACCATGGTGAAGATGACACTTTAGGTCATTTCCAAGGTTATGGGTATCTTGGAAATAAGTTTGATCTTATAATCCTAAAAGATTTTAGGATGTGCCAATACATTTTTTGGATTATGAAAGATCAATTAAATTGACACATTTTAGGTTTAGAGGTCATAGTGTGTCATGTTGGATTTTTGGCACACTTGGGAGAAAAGTGATAATATGGCAAAATATATTTAATTATATCAAATGACAATTAATACTAAGTTTTAAGTATCATTATATCTATACATTTTATGTGTCATGCTTTGTTTGCCATATAACATGCCATGACATCATATTATATAACATGTCATGACATCATATTTATTTTTAATCATTTAATATATCATGATCATGTTTAGGATTAAGGTTTAATGTCATGATATCACGATCATTGGTCATGCTTAATTTTGCTATCATTTATGTCATGATCATTCATGCATTTAAATTTGATTAAAATTGATTTAAGGGCAATGACATGACTTGAAGTCTCATTTATAAGGGAATCAAGTAGTGTTACTTTAGAAAATACATGAGGCCTTAGTTTAAGATAAAACAAAACTCACATCACATTGACATGTATGTGTATTTTATATACCCTAGATACATGTGAGATGCTAGGATATGAGTTGAGTTCAAGGTGCATAGTTTTTGCATCTAGATGAACTAAAACTCATCTAATATCATTAGTGGATCATTGGGAAAGCTTGTGTACAAGTCATATACATTAAGCCCAAGGAATATGATCTAATATAGGTTTTCAAAATCATTTTAAAATCCTTTTAGAAACCTTGGTGAAGTTTATCTTTTGATAACAATCACCATTGATGAAGTTGATACAAAGTGAGCTAAAACATTGAAGTTTTTCTTCACTTTTGAACTTTGTATCAATTTCAATATTTTATGGGTAAAATATTTTTCTGACATTTTTCACCCATTGTATTGGTCATAAGTATTATACGTATGAAGTTTCATGATTTTTCAAATTACGTATAATTATTTATGAATTTATGAATTTCATTTCTGATAACTGAAATTCTGATATTTTAGTTATCAGTCGACTAACCTTAGAGGCAGTCAACTGATAGACACGGCAGTCGACTGATCTCTGATAAAGTTGACTGTCAAGCTAATTTAGAGAAAAATAAGGTTGTTTAGCCCGTTTTCAGTTACAGTAAAGTTCCCTAATCACTCCTAACCCTAGGATATGCTTTGGGAAGAATTATAAAGGGTGAAAATTCATTGGATATGGATTAGGAGAGTTGTTAGGGTGATGTATCAAATTTAAGGTATAGGAAAGTTCAATGTTAAACTTTACACCTTATTTTTGATTGTTTAGAGTTCCTATTGGCTTAGGGACTTCCCAAGGACATTATTGGTGCAATGGTCAAGGAGGAGCAAGCCTTTAGGGGGTGGTATCCATCATGGGATGATGGATGATATTTTTCCTCGTAAGGGGGAAATGGGAATTTTGAGATACCCAATTTAGAAATTGGGAGAGCTTGTAGGATTGTTTCTCTTGAGTGATATGGGACTTATCACTAGGAAGATTATAGGCATCTTAGGCATTTTTGGACCAAGGGAGAGATTATAAGATATCATTGGGACATGAAACATTGACCTCCTTGGAGAAAACTTTTTTTATGTTAGTCAAAAAGGGGGAGAATGTTTGGGAAAATTTATGGGATTATCAATTTGGGATAATTGGTAAGAAGATTTGAGTTAGTGTTCTAACTCAAAGGTATGTGTTTTTGTCAAACATCAAAAAGGGAGAGATTGTTGGTGCAATCGGCCCAAGTCATGATTGACGGGACTCGAGTTTGACTCGAGCGATGTTTTGATGTTTGACATGAAGGTTTGACATTGATGTCTGATAATGTTTTGGAGAGATTGTTGGTGCAATCGACCCGGGTCATGATTGACCGGACTTGAGTTTGACTCGAGGGGGATTTTGATGGTTGACTGGGGTTGACCATGTCATGGAAAGTCCAAGTCTTGAGTACTTGACATGTAAAGTCCAAGAATGGGTCTTGGCAAGAGAAAGTCCAAATCATGAGTACTTGGCATTTGGAAAGTCCAAGGGGTTTGATATTAGCGGTGTAAAATCCAAGGGTGAAGTCTTGACAGCATAAGTCCAATGGTTGGCGGCGTAAAGTCCAAGGGAAGTCTTGGCAGCGTAAGTCCAATGTGCCTTGGCGGTGTAGACACCGTTAGCGTGACAATAGCTGATGGAAGCACCTGAAGGCTAGCGTATGGATGAACAAGTCATGGATGACTTGGAGGGATCTGATATGCGCAAGGCTGACGGAGGTGGCTAGAAGGCTTAGGTCTAGGCTAAGGGTGGTCTAGCAAGTATGGGGGCATCATACTTAGGTTAAAACCTCATGTTTGAGGTTGGCAGTCGACTGGAAATATGGTTGGTTCGACTGTCGTGAGTCGACTAGAGTTCGACTGCCAATTAAGGGCTAAAAATGCCTTGGCAGTCGACTGATCATTGGATCAGTCGACTGATGGACGGGGTTTTTCGGTCACAATCACAGAACGCTTCATAGTCGATTGGGCAGTCGGCTACGGATGTTAGCAGTCGACTGGTGATGTCATCAGTCGACTGCCAAGAGATTCGTTGGAATTTTTCCAACGTGGATTGAACCGTTGTCTCATGACAACAGTGTTGGCAGTCGAACTGGGGATTTTGGCAGTCGACTGTCAAACGGAAATCTAGCCCGATACAGGTTAAAAAGAGGAGTTCGAGGAGGATTTCGGAAATGGTTCTTTGGGAGCTTCGGTGAGGCGAATTGAAGGCGATTTGTAGGTGCATTTCAGGGTTCTTCAAGCTCATCCAAGCAACCAACAAGCAAGCGCTCAAAACCCTAGATTGTAAAGTGCTCTTTACTTTTTCACTTGTATTTAATTATTTACTTTGTATTACTTGTTGTAATTCATTGTACGAGGTTTTTCCACCTCCGACTTATTGTCGAGAAGGAGTTTATTGGATTAGTAGTGCGTGTTTGCATCGCTAGGGCTCTTACAAGCCCAATCCATAGAGTAGGAACCGTTCGGTTCTGAATCACATTATATTGTGTGTTGTGTTTGTGTGTTTGTATGTGTTTTGTATTTTCTATTATTTCCGCTGCGTACTAATACAATTGTAGCAATCACGCAAAAGAATTCCTCCATCTACGACGTACACGCTATTCACCCCCCTCTAGCGGTCACCGAATCCTCAACAAATGGAAAGAGGCAATTGCATCTGAAATTTCATCAATCTTGCAAAATCATACTTGGAAACTAGTGGATCTTCCTTCTGGAAGTAAGACACTAGGTTGCAAGTGGATTTTCAAGAAGAAAATGAAATCAGAAGGCACGATAGAAAGGTTCAAGGCAAGGTTGGTAATTAAGGGTTACCAACAACGTGACAGCCTGGACTATTTTGATACTTATGCTCCGGTATCAAGAATAACATTCATTAGGGTGTTATTAGCGATTTCCACTCTGTGAAATCTAGAAGTACATCAAATGGATGTAAAAATTACCTTTCTAAATGAAGATTTAGAAGAGGAAATCTATGTGGAACAACCTGAAGGGTTTTCTGCTCCGGGGCATAAAACCAAGGTATGTAGATTGATCAAGTCGTTGTATGGCTTGAAACAAGCTCCAAAGCAATGGCATGAGAAATTTGATAGTATCATGCTTGACAGTGGATTTAAAATCAATGAGAGTGATAAATGTATTTACAGTAAAGACACGAAAGATGACTTAGTCATTTTATGTCTTTATGTAGATGACATACTTATCATTGGGAGTATTGATCAGATAATTAAATCCACTAAAGTTATGTTGAACTCAATATTTGACATGAGAGACATGGGTCTTGCTGATGTGATTCTAGGAATTAAAATTCTTAGAACATCAGAAGGACTTGTCTTAAGTCAGTCTCATTATGTGGATAAGATTCTTGAAAGATTCACCAAGGGTGATACTGCACTGGCACGGACTCTGATATATATGAGTCAACATCTATCGAAAAATCAAGGAGAGGGTATCTCTCAGGTAGAGTACTCCAGAATAATTGGAAGTCCGATGTACTTAATGAGTTGTACACGACCAGACTTGACCTATGCAGTGAGTAAATTGAGCAGATTTATGAGTAATCCAGGTGTTGAGCACTGGAAAGGGATAACTAGAGTACTGCGATATCTATGTTACACTCATAATCATGGACTACACTATACAAGATATCCTGCTGTAATCGAAGGATACAGCGATGCAAGTTGGATATCCGACATAAAAGACTCAAAGTCTACAAGTGGATATTGTTGGTGCAATCGGCCCAGGTCACGATTGACCAGACTCGAGTTTGACTCACGTGATGTTTTAATGTTTGACAAAGTGGTTTGACATTGATGTTTTACATTGATGTCAGTTAATATTTTGGGGAGATTGTTTATATAATCGACCCAGGTTATAATTGACCAAACTCGAGTTTGACTCGAGGGAGACTTTGATGGTTGACTAGGGTTGACACTTGGCATTTGGGAAAGTCTAAGTCATGAGTACTTGGCACAAGGGAAGTCCAAGCATGGGTCTTGGCATGGAAAGTCCAACATAGGTTGGCAAGGGAAAGTCCAAGCTTGAGTCTTGGCATTTGAGAAGTCCAAGGGGTTTGATATTGGCGGCGTAAAGTCCAAGGGTAGAGTCTTGGCAGCATAAGTTCAATGGTTGGCGGCGTAAAGTCCAAACGGAGTCTTGGCGGCGTAAGTCCAATGTGCCTTGGCAGTGTAGACACTGTTAGCATGACATAGCCGATGGAAGCACCTGAAGGCTAGCGCGATGGATGAACAAGTCATGGATGACTTGGAGGGATCTGAGAGGCGTGAGGCTGATAGAGGTGGCTAGAAGGCTTAGGTCTAGGCTAAGGGTGGTCTAGCAAGTATGAGGACACCATATTTGGGTTAAAACCTCATCTTTGAGGTTGGCAGTCGACTGGCATTATGGCCGGTTCGACTGCCGTGAGTCGACTTGAGTTCGACTGTCGGTTTAGAGCTGAAATTGCTCGATCATTGCTCATTGAGCGATCGTGATGTCGACATTCGATTGCGAGGATGATCATTCGGTTCAACCGCGAGCACGCAGTGTAAAGCCGTAGGCGATCGACTACGTGGTGATCGCGCCAAGAGATCCATTGGAGTTTTTCCAGCGTGGATCGACCCGTTGTCTCATGACAACAATGACATTGTCGACTGGTGACTTATGGCAGTCAACTGATCGACGAAAATCCAGCCCGACACAGGTTAAAAGCAGCTGTTCATGGAGGGTTTGAAGCAAGTGTTTTCTTGGGCGATTTGAAGGGAAATAGTTGGTGCTCTTCCAGTCCTTCAAGGCTAGTCCAAGGCAACCAAAAGCAAGCAATCTAAAGGCATTTGTAAAGTGATTTCTTTACTTGTATTGCATTGTATTTCATTGTAATTGCTTGTTGTACTTAGTTTATTATTGTAAACTGTTGTACGAGATTTCTCCACCTCCGACTTATGTCGAGAAGGAGTATTTGTGATTAGTGTGTGTGTGTGCATCACTAGAGCTCTTTAGAGCTCGATCCGTGGAGTAGGAACCGTTCAGTTCTGAACCACGTTATATCCTTGCATTTGTGTGTTTGTATTTTCGTTATTGCTTTATTATCTTTGTTTCCGCTGTGCTAACGAAAATTGTAGACAAGCACGCGAACGATTTCCATCAACGTACGAGCACGCGCTATTCACCCCTCCTCTAGCGGGAGCATAGGTCCTAACAGATATGTATTCACTTTAGGAGGTGCAGTCATTTCTTGGAAATCTTCTAAGCAAACCGTAATAACCAGATCCACGATGGAATCTGAATTTGTAGCTCTTGACAAATGTGGTGAAGAGGCTAAATGGCTACGGCAATTCTTAGAAGATGTTCCTAGATGGCCGAAACCTATGTCGACAATATGCATATATTGTGATAGTCAATCGACAATTGGCTGAGCACAGAGCCATCTGTATAATGGTAAGTCTAGACATATACATTGTAGACATAATACCATTAGACAACTACTCTCAATGGGTATTATCACTGTTGACTATGTAAAGTCAAAAGATAACTTAGCAGATCCGCTAACCAAAGGGTTAAATCAGGAGTTGCAAGCTCATCATTGAGGATGGGTTTAATGATGAAGCCGATAAGAAACGTTGGTGCAAAGGAAACCCAACCTATGCTGACTAGATATCCCAAGAACTAGGTTCAAAGGGACAACCTAACTGCACTGACTAAGTAAGCTTACTGTGAGAGGCTATGACCCAAGAAACAGTGAAAGGATGAAGGTTAAGCATACAGCTTTTAATGATATAGAAGAGTAGTGAGGAATACTCTCAAGAGATCACCTATGCGAGAAAGAAGTGGGGTCGCTTCGAAGAGAATTGAAGGCACAATTCTTAGACCTTCTCGCAGAACCAAGCGTGTTCATGGCCTAACGAACACACTCATGGGAACTGAACTACATTAGGGAGAGTCCAGTGTGAAGTACGTCCATGCTTACATAAACAGTCAAATAGTTCAAGGACATCGTGTCTACTAATCAACCAGTATGCAAACATACTTGCACAAGGGAAGGTTCAAAGGGTCAAACCTACCTATCCTATGCTGGACTTAACTGCTGAAGGCTATCATGCATCAATTTCCATTCATGTGGAGGATTGTTGGAATTTGAATGGAAATTATGGAAATGTGAAGGAAGGATGGAGAAGATGTTCTATCATCCTTCCAAACTTGTTGATCAGTTAAACAGAAAGATGGGGAAGACATTTCGCCATCTTTCGCGTCAAATTGTGGAAAGTTCGCATTAAAACTTTGACATAAATGGTAAAAAATTGATGAATTAATAGTAGATTAGTTGAATCAAGGCAGCATTATGGCTGACCTTTCGATTCACGTAGATTAAACGAATTAAAATGGCATTCTGGTTTACCTTTCGATTCTACCATTAATAGGTCTCCTCTATAAAAGGAGATAGGATTGTGAACTCAAAAAGGAGAAGAGATAGCTCTTTGTTTCCAACCCCATAGTGATAGCATTCAAGTGTACGTTCAGTTCGCCGAGGACTGCTTGTGCTTGTTGGAGTCTGCAGTTTTGCTGTTATATCCTGAGAAATAGACGTTCTGCTAAACCTTGCAAGCACCCTATCGGAGAAGGACAAATTTATTTTAAGGAAACTGTGTATACACAGGCCTCGGCAGTTCTTTACTTGGTGTAAACCATCTCTGCAACCAGCTCTGCAAACAGCTCTGCAACTACTTCAATCACCTAATCATCTGCTACAACCAGCTCTCGCAACTAAGCTCGCAATCACTGCTCTGAACTAAGCCTCGCAATCAGCAACCAGCTCTGCAATCATCTCTAAACCACCTCTAAATCAGCCCTGCGCTCATCTCTGCCTTGAAATCAGCAAGGCAACATCTCCACAGCAATCTCCCGAATTCGACAATTTATAGAAGGAGACTTTTTGACCCAGCTCGAGACGGAAGAAATTATTCTTGATTGAGGATGCAAAGGAAGTGATCAACTCAACAGATAAGTCCGATTAGTTTTCGGACTTTCCCTTGTATTTCCTCCAGGAAAGGTATACTCCTTATAATCCAATATCATCTTAGTTACGAATATATCTAAGAAAGTACGACTTTAGCCATAGCTAATAAATCACATATATATATATATATATATATATATATATATATATCCAATCCGATTCATTCAGAAGATAACTGATTCAATTTAACATAAATTTTTCACTAATTATTAAGATAAATTTAGAAAAGTGTAGAAGAGTCATCGTGAATGCTCTAGTAATTTGAACATCATGGAAATATATAATAATTATATCACTAATAATTCGATCTCCAGTTGTGATATATTTACAGAGAATTTTCTTCAAATGAGGGTGTTGGGCCTAAGAAAATTAAACTGTTGCGTCGTCTGCTGTGAGCGCTTCCCGATTTACTCTAGCAGTCGATGGAAAACTTCCATAAGGTCAGACCGACGGGCCCCAGGATTAGTTGGACTAAAGACTTGGATACCTAGTGCTAGATAAAAATAAAAAGACACGAGAGACTCAATTCAAATTAAGATACACTCAAAGATGGATGATACTGCTATAATATAATTTAGGAGCTGAAGAAAAAAATAATGGTTGGTAGGATAAAATCGGAGGGAAGGTCATAGGCTCTAGTCCGGGAAGACTAAATTCGGGAGAATGAGCCAAATTGATGACGTGACAACTTGGATAAGGGAGAGGAGGTTCGGTGATCAAAATAAAACTAGATAGTAACTCGGGAAAATAAGCTAAATTGATGAGATAGCATCTCAGGTAGCCGAGTTGGATTAGCGGCCAGAGCAATGGCAAACAACGACTCAGGAAAGTGGAGGTGAGTTATAAGTGCATGTGTCCAATAACCTAAGCAAGGTCAAATATCAACTCGGAGAGCCGAGTTGAGTTATAGGGACCTCGGCTTAAATGATTAGAATGGTATAGGGGAGCAAGTCAAAAAAATGGGTCAAGCCAGTGGCGAGGCGACTCGGGAAACATAACCAAGTTGGAACAAGGATAAGAAGAGGTGACTAGGAGAAAGAAGGGTCCAGCGGTAAAGTAAGGATAAAGAAAAGGGGAAGGTACTTTCTATTATGAGAGTTTATTACGCAACATAACAAACCAAGACACCTAAAAGACCCCACAAAAGATTCTTAGTAACCTTCATTCACTAATATCATAACAGCATTATTCCTCAGGGTGGAAGCACTTTCCACATCGATGATGATCCGGTGATTTGTTACGTAACACCTAGCTCCAGGGGCAACAAGTATAAAAAGAGAAAATGAAGGAAGAAGGAGGGATTCGACTTCATCTTCAACCTCTGGACACTTGAACTGAAGGGGAGGCTCTATCACTCGAGGGAGGAGTTTTCTGAAGAATGACTCATCATTGGAGAAGTGAAGAAGGATCCTGGATGAAGGAAAGAAAAGGAGGATCCTATAAGCCTTATTTTCATTTACTCTGTATAAGTTCTTATCTGTGAGAGATTTTCTCCACCTCCGGAAGTACTTCCGAGAAGGAGGGATTCATAGTAAAGGTGTCTAGTGTCGGAGCTCAATATAGAGCTCACTCATGGAGTAGAAATTGAAATTTCGAACCACGTTAAATCTCTTGTCATCGTTCTAATCATGCTTTCATCTATCTTTATGGTTGTGCCCGGAGAGGACCACAAAGCCTCCCTGACATCCTTGTCCCAAAAGGAGGCAAAAAAATCCGTGTCGCATCAGTTGGCATCGTCTGTGAGAACATTTTTGTTGAACAAGACGTAAAGATGCATTTGCAAAAAAATCCCTCCTCAATAGCCTCTTCTGCAGAGAAAACCCCCATTACTTTGCTACCATCTCAGTTGAGAGTAATGGTGGATACAGTAGTCTCTGAAGCCTTATTGAGGGAAAGGAAGAGGTCAGGATATCTCCAACCCCATTCTAGTGAGTCTTCTCAAAGGGAGTCGCCATTTGAAGGACCTTCTCATATCCCTCCACCCGGTCCCCAAGATACTGAGATGTTACTAGGAGAAATACTGGCAGCGAGAGCATATCAGTATCCATTCCCAGTTATGCCGGCGAGGCGTGAAGACCAAGGGGAGAGTCATTCTATGAAGGCACCGGAATCATATGTCTTGTCCTTTTACTGAAGACATAATGCTAGAGCAACCACTAACTCACTTTCGGGCTCCCCAAGTGGGGATGTATAACGACACTTCCGACCCTGAAGAGCATTTGTCTCAATTTGAAGGTGCAACAACCTTCCATTGCTATACTGACACCCTTAAGTGTCGGGCTTTCCGCATCACCTTGGTCGCCTTTGCTCAAAGATGGTTAAGTCTTTACCACCTGGTTCTATTACATGTTTTTCTTATTTAAAAGGAGTTTTCCTTCAGCAGTTTGCTAGTTGTAAAATATATAACATGATGCCTCTATTTTGCTTCATTTAAAACAAGTGTCCTTAGAGTCTTTGAGGAGTTACATCCACCGCTTCACTGCTACTGCTCGGGAGATACCCTTTGCGATGCCTGACCTCATGAGGGTCGCTATCCCTCATGGATTGAAGCAATGACCCTTCCTTAGTTCTTTGTTGAGAAAGCCTGCCACCAATTATGAAAAACTACTGCGCTATGCTGAAGAGTACTTTAATGAAGAGGAAGGGTTGAGAGTGAGAAGGGCAGAGAAGAAGCCTGTTTCTACTCCTGCAGAAAGAAACCCCCCTCCTATCCAATGGGAACTCCCAGAAGAAAATATGTCAGGCCCTTTCTACCTGAAGTGCCTCAGCTGCGACCCCTCACATTGGGAGTTCACCCTCATCCTCCTTTGTGAATTATGGCCACGGAGGTCTTACCCCTCCCGCAAACATGGAAGGAGCGAGAAATTGAGGCATACGATTAGCAAGATATCCTTCAACATCCAATAGGATACAGAGGGATTCCCCGCAATCCCCCAACCCTGTTCTTCTGTCAATATCACACAAAGTATGGGCATACTAGTGACCAGTGTTTCAAGCTGCAGAGTGAACTAGAGCATATTAGAGCTAAATATCCCCATCTACAACCGCAATTGGGAAGACTAGCAGGTAGAGGTCATAGGTCGAATGTTCGTCCCGATCCTTACAATAGAAGACCTCAAGCTCTCCCCCCGTCGGACCCAGTGCAACCCAACCCTAGAGGTGTTTCTCAAGAAGGATCGGCTAGTGAGGGGGGTTGCCCTGAGTGATGCCCCCACTCAAGGTATTATTAATGTTATTGCAAGAGGACCCACTGATGGGGACTCCAACAGATCCAGGAAGTCTTACGCTCGCTTAATGGAGATTTTGACTATCGAAAAAGACCGGGCCATCCAGAGTATGCCCCGGATATACTTTGGACCTGAAGATCTGCAAGGCATCCTCCTGCCTCACACCGATGCCTTGGTGGTTAGGGTCTCCTTGGCAAATTATGAGGTAGCCCGAGTCCTGGTGGACTCGGGAAGCTCTGTTAACATTCTCTTCTATAAAGCTTTTGAGCAAATGCAACTGGGAAATATTCAATTGTAGGATATTGCGACTCCTCTATTCGGGTTTGCTGGACACATGGTGCATCCTATAGTGCAAATCTCTTTACCTCTTACCTTGGTCACAAAGCCCAACAAAAAGACTAATATGATTCCTTTTCTTGTAGTGGATGCTCCTTCCACCTATAATGCTATTTTGGGTCACCCTTTTCTATCAATTTTTCAGGCGGTGGCTTCTCCCTAGCACCAGAAGATCAAGTTCCCTATAGGTCATCTTATTGGAGAAGTAAGAGGAGAGCAGAGGGCAACTCAGAGTTGTTACATCCAGATAGTGAGAGACGACCAGAAGAAAGCTCGAGTGGATGATCCCAAAGGAAAGGTTGTTACTACTTCGGGAATTATGTGCTGGAAGAAGCCTTACCCAAAACAGAGAAGATGGAAGAAGTCGAGCCTGTGGAGATAGCCCCTGGGAAAGTCACTCGGATAGCCCAGCAGCTGGAGGTGAAGGAAGAATTCGTTGTCTGCCTATGACGAAATGGAGATATTTTCGCTAAAGATGTGCACGATCTCACGGGGATTGATCCCCGGATTGCTGAACATCATCTCAACATTGTCCGAGGAGCCCGACCGATTCAATAGAAGAGGTAGCATTTTGGACCAGAGAAAGACAAGGTTATTGTCAAGGAGGTGGATAAGTTGCTATAAGCTAGTCACATTAAAGAAATTCAATTCCCCGAGTGGGTCTCAAATGTAGTATTTGTCTCCAAGCCTTCTAGAAAGTGGAGGATATGTATTGACTTTCGTGATTTAAATAAAGCATGCCCTAAAGACTGTTACCCCTTGTCTCGTATTGATCAGTTGGTAGACTTCACAATGGGGTATGAAGTGGTATCACTTGTGGATGCTTACCAAGGGTATCACCAAATCCCCTTGGCACAGGATGATCAGAAGTGAGTTAGCTTTATAACAGCGGGTGGATTGTACGCCTATGTAGTAATGCCCTTTAGGCTGAAGAATGCAGGAGATACCTACCAGAGGCTCATGGACAAGATATTCGCTGAACAGAAAGGCAAGAATGTGGAAGTGTATGTGGATGATGATATTCTAGTCAAATCAAGGTTCACTCGGGATCTAGTGAAGGACCTTGAAGAGACATTTTCTACCCTTAGACGGTACAACATGAAGTTAAATCCAAAGAAGTGTTTGTTTAGAGTAAAGAGTGAGAAGTTTTTGGGATATATTGTAACAAAGAAAGGGTTGTAGGCTAATCCTGAAAAAGTGCAAGCATTATGCAATATGAAGTCACCTACTAATTTGCGAGAAATCCAAAAATTAGTAGGAAGGATAATCTCTCTATCTCGGTTTATAGTTGGATCAGTGGATAAGGGGCTACCCTTCTTCCGAATCCTACGGAAGGTTACTCAGTTCCAATGGGACGAACAATGTGAGCAAGCTTTTCAGGAATTGAAGAAGTATTTAGTTGAACTCCCTCTGCTGACCAAACCTATTTCTGGGGAACCATTATGGATGTACTTAGCTGTATCAGAAGGGGCAGTCAGTTCGGTGTTATTGAAATAGGAAGGTTCTCAACAACAACCTATTTATTACACTAGCCATATATTGAAAGGGGGAGATTTGTGATATACTGAGTTGGAAAAGTTAGCATACATTCTGGTCTTGACTGCTGGTGAGTTGAGGTCTTATTTCTTAGCTCATTCGGTGAATGTGTTGACAAACAGTAAGCTAGGTCGGGTGGTCACTAAGCCTAATTTTTCAGGAAGGTTAGCTAAGTGGGCTATGGAGCTAAGTGAATATGATATTCATTACTATCCCCGAGCTATCATCAAGGCTCAATCATTAGCTGATTTCCTAGCTAAAGTAACAATGGGTATGGAGAACAGTTTGGCAAGAGAAAAAGGGGGAAAGAGTGTCTAGAACATCTTTGTGGATAGATCTTTAGGGGCTAGAGAAAGTGGAGTTGGAGTAGTACTTATATCTCTAGTAAATGAAGAAACCCGCATAGTCGTTTGCTTGGGATATAAAGCATCCGACAATGAGGCAGAATATGAGACAATTCTAGTTGGATTGCAAGCAGCTCGGGCAGTGGGGGCCACTTCAATCATAATCCATTCAGATTCTCAATTGGTCGTGTCACAGCTTAAGGGTGCTTTTGCCATTCGGGAGGGTAGGTTATAGAAATACTTCACGAATTTTGAAGAAGAAAAGACACGTTTTTTGGTGCAATCGACCCAGGTCACGATTGACCAGGACTCGAGCTTGACTCGAGAGATGTTTTGATGTTTGACAAAAACATATGACAATGTGATTGTCATGGGAAAGTCCAAGTCTTGAGTACTTGGCATGGAAAGTCCAAGTGGGACACTTGGCATTTGAAAAGTCCAAGTCTTGAGTACTTGGCATGTAAAGTCCAAGCATGGGTCTTGGCAAGAAAAAGTCCAAGCATGAGTCATGGCATTTGAGAAGTCCAAGGGGTTTGATATTGGCGGCGTAAAGTCCAAGTGGAAGTCTTGGCAGCATAAGTCCAATGGTTGGCGGCGTAAAGTCCAAGCGGATTCTTGGCGGCATAAGTCCAATGTGCCTTGGCGGTGTAGACACCGTTAGCATGACATAGTCAATGGAAGCACCTGAAGGCTAGCGCGATGGATGAACAAGTCATGGATGACTTGGAGAGATCCGAGAGGCGTGAGGCTGATAGAGGTGGCTAGAAGGCTTAGGTCTAGGCTAAAGGTGGTCTAGCAAGTATGGGGAACCATACTTGGGCTAAACCCTCATGTTTGAGGTGTGTCAGTCAACTGGTGTCATATGATAGTCGAATGGTGTGAGTCAACTGAGGCAAGGCGATCGATTGACCAGGCGATCGCGATCGCGTGATCGGCCGATCGTGCTCAAGTTTTGGAGTACAGAATGGAGTCTCACTCGATCGCTGTGGTCAGCAGTCGAGTGATGGCTTGATCAGTCGACTGATGGTCATAATCAGTCGACTGATGATGGATCCGTTGGATTTTTTCAGCGTGGATCTAGTCGTTGTCTCACGACAATAGTGGCATCAGTCGACTGATGGTCATGAGCAGTCGACTGGTCGACATTTTCTAGCACAGGTTGAAGCTTTAAATGGAGCTCGTGAAGGAGGAAAAAGCCAAGGTTCTTTGAGGTGTTTTGGGGCAAGTTGCTGCTGCAATTCAGGGTCTCCAAGTGCTACTCGATCAACCTAGCAAGCAAGCATTCAAAAGCTCGGTGTAAAGTTTTCTTTACTTGCATTTTAGGCTGCGTTTGATATGCCGTAATCTGTCTTGTAATGTAATCTGGATTACATTACAAGGCAGATTCCTTTGTTCATTACTGTCTTAGAATTGTAATATAATATAATCTGGATTACAAAAGACACTAAAATTTTGTAATCTAGATTACAAAGCAAAACCTATGTAATCCATATTACATTACAAGCTTTCCATTTGCATGCAATAAATTACATTTGCATGCATGCAAATGTGATTTATTGCATGCATGCAAATGTAACGATCGACGACGGTCGATCGACGACCGACGACGGCTGATCGGCGACGGTCGATCGACGACCGGTGATGGCCGACCGGTGGCTATCGGTCGGCGACCGACCGCCGATGATCGGCGATGACCGGCCGACGATCGGTAGCGATCAGTCGTCGATGATCGACGGTGATCGGCCAATGACGATGACCGGCCGACGACCAACAGCCAGTCGTCGGTCGGTCGCCGGCCGACCAATCGATCGTCGGTTGGCCGTTGTCATTGTCATTGTTGTCTACGTCATCGTTGTCGATTCATTCCTATCGTCTTTGTAATGGACACCAAACAAAAGAATGTAATGACCTTTGTAATCCAAGATTACATACAATTTGTATCCAAACATAGTAATGTAATCAAGATTGCATTGCATTCCATTACAACCTGGATTACATTACAACTTGGATTACATTACGTCCTACCAAACACAGCCTTAGTGTAGTTGCTTGTATTCTTATTGTATTATTGTTGTAATCAATTGTAAGGGGTTTCTCCACCTCTGACTTGTGTCGAGAAGGAGTTATTTGTGATTAGTGGTTGCATGTGCATCACTAGAGCTCTTTAGAGCTCGATCCGTGGAGTAGGAACTGTTCGGTTCCAAACCATGTTAAATACTTGTGTGTTTACGTGTTTGTATATTCGTTATTACTTTATTATTATTATTCTACTGTGCGCTAACGAAAATTATAGACGAAAACACGAGTGTATTCCATCGATTCATAGCACGACGCTATTCACCCCCCCTCTAGCGTTCCAACGATCTCCTACAACGTTTTCAAGAGGTAATCCTACAGCAAATCCTAAGAGAGGAGAATTGAAGGGCAAATGAGTTGGCTCGGTTGGCTAGTGCCTTAGAGGGATAGAAGCTTCAGGACTCTATCTGTGTTGAAGTTCCTCATTCCTTGGTGGTACACAATGTGGAAAACGTGGTGCAGAAAAGTAATAGTATATCGAACTGGAGAACCGACATCATGGCTTATTTGCAGCATAGAAATATTCCAGCTGAAGGTAGGGCAGCATCAACTTTGTTGAAAAGAGTCAAGTGGTTTGTAATTATTGATGGAATCCTATACAAGACATCTTTTGGTCGACCTCTGCTGAAGTGTCTTGGAAAAGAGGACGCCGAGTGGGTACTTAGAGAAATACATGAAAGATGTTGTAGCAACCATTTGGGAGGAAGGGCGCTGACTCAGAAAGTGTTATTAGTCAGATACTCTTGGTCAACTCTTCATCAAGATGCAACACATCTAGTGCAAGCTTGTTCGGCCTATCAAAAGCATAGCAACAGGTCAGAGCGACCCACTGAGTTGATGAAGGTCATAATTGCTTCTTGCCCCTTTGATCAGTGGGGAATGGATATAGTCGGTCTGATGCCTACAACCCCTTTACAGAAGAAGTTCTTATTAGTGGCAGTGGATTATTTCTCTAAATGGGTGGAAGATGAACCTTTAACCAAGATCATGAAGAGTGTGGTGATACTGTTCCTTTAGAGGAATATCATTTGTCGTTATAGGATTCCCCAAAAGTTGGTTAGTGACAATGGACGTCAGTTCTAGGGCTAAAAAATTAGGGAGTGGTGCCAAAGTCTCAATATTCAACAGACTTTCCCCTCGGTAGCTCATCCGCAAGCCAATGATCAGGTGGAAGTAGTCAACAGAATTCTCATTCAAGAGTTAAAAACCAAGTTGGGGGCCAAACGAGAGAATTGGGTGGACAAGTTGCCCGGTATATTATAGGCTTACCGAACCACACCCAAAACAGCTACAAGAGAAACCTCATTTAGTCTGGTGTATGGAACTGAAGCAGTCGTCCAGGTGGAAACCATTTTGAATAGTGCCCGAGTCGAAGCTTATGAGCCAGAGCATAACCAAATTGTGAGGTGTAATGAATTAGATTTGTTGGAAGAAAGGCGGGAACAAGCCCGAATCCAGGCTGAGGCATACAAGCAAAGAATACAACAAGCCTTCAACAAGAGGGTAGTACTAAAGAGGTTTCAAGAAGGTGACCTAGTTTTATGCAAAGTCAATCTTGCTGGAGGTCCTGAAAAGCTAGCCCCTAATTGGGAAAGACCTTATACAGTCACTCGCCCAGTCGCCGGATCTGCATAGTATTTAAAAGATACTGAGGGAAAGGAGCTGCCTAGGCCCTGAAATGTTGTGCATTTAAAATATTTTCACAGCATGTAACTGAGAGGCATCAATGAGAAGAGCTATTTGTTACATGTTTGCTATTAATCCCAAAAAGAAGGATTGCAACTCGAATACAGTTTCATATCATTGCAACCAGTAGTTGTTTACCATTATTAAAAGAAGGAAAGTAAGGAAATCACAGTTTAAAATGCTCAGGAGGGTATCAGTTGAGACCAATCTCCCAATTCAAAAAAAGGAGAAGTCAAGAAATATCACTAAGAAGAGTTATCAATTGCAAACTTGCTATTAATTGTTAAGAAGAAGTAATACAACTCAAATATCATTCTATATCATTGAAGTCAGTAACCGTTCACAACCCTAAGAAGAAGAAAAAAAATAGAAAAGTTACAACCTAAAATGGTTGAGGGATAGTGTCTAAAGCCAATCTTCCAATTCAAAAAAGGAGTTGGTTGATGTATCGGAGGGTATCCCTTATCGATATACTGTCTGACTGCCTCATTGAAGCCATCCTTGAATGTGGCATGCATCAAGGGCTTCAGGTGTTCTTATCGACGTTTGTCAATAGTGTGCACATCCTGGCGGAACTTTATGCAGCACTCCCTATGCTCCAAAAAGTCCTGACAAATTCAACGGTATTGGTGTGATATTTGAGTTATAGTATCAGTCAAGATGAACATGCCCTGAGGTTGAGAGGCATGATCTTGTTGTACGATTCTTGACATATCCACCAAATGTCGTCGCATTGAGGCTGAGACTTCTTCCACAGCTTCAGTATATGCCCTGGTGCGGGCAACTTCGTTCCTCACTTGCTGCAAGGAAACTTCATGTCGGTGCACTTGAGAAAGGGCTCGATTTCTTTCTGATATTAAAGTTGAACTATGATAGATCTCCCTACTTACTTGGGCTCGTAGGGTGGCTATGGTCTCTGCATCTTTCTACTTCTACTGTTGAGCTTCTGATAGTTGAGCACGACATTGTGTCAATTCCTGAAGCAAAGAAGTTTCTCTTTGTTTAAACATTTCTTGAGATGCTACACTGGCGATAGATTGTTGCAAAGTTTGTTGCTGAAGTTGTATTTGATAATGGGAGAAAGAGCGCTTTAGCTCTTGGTAATTCATCATCGCCTAAAGACAGCAAGTTAGGGAAAGAGTTATTATTGAAGGTACAGGCAAGAATGGCTTAAAAAAGCTTACCAGTTCCAAAGCATATTGCAAGCTTTCCATCCATGGTATTAATTCATCCAAATTGAGGATGTGTGAATCTCTTGCAAAAGGAGAATAAGAAGTAGAAGCAATGAGGGGGGATGGCTCACTCATAATGGGTGAAAAATAGTGTGTCACAGGGAACTCCTCTATTAGCTTAAAAGGAAAAAAGAAAGGAGGTTCCGAAGGAAAAAGGGGAAATGTCACTACGAGGTGGGGGGCTAGGGTTTTGACGTGAAGATGGGGAACTCGAAGGTTCTGAAGATGAAGGAAGGGAAATGGGGGATGTCACGAGCGGTAGGGAGGTATGAATGTCAGTGGAAAGGAGGATGTGGAAGTGATGAGGAAAAGGGTCGTAGTCAAGGAGCTTCCTTCAGAGCAGATGGAGATGGAGGATGGAAAGGGGAGGCTTAACGGTGGAGGAAGGAGGTTTGAGATTACCTACTAAATAATTAAAGAGGTCAACATTCTGAAGATGGAAGGGAAGTAGGAAGAGGGGAATTTGATGGTCCAGGTGACATGGACGTTGGGGTGGAGGCTGTGGCGGAAGGTGTACGAGTAGCCGGGGGGATGTGACCATTTGCAACTCCTCTTCGGCCAGAGAAGGGGCACTAGAGGAGAAATCAAAGTTGGGCCATTGACGGAGGCCCTCAAAGACTATATGAAGATTAGCAGAAATGAGGGTATCTGAAGGGAGAGGTAATGGTTATGGTAGGGTTGATGGAATGGGAGATGAAGGGAGCATGGCAAGGGTTGATTCAGTGGATGTAATTGAGGTGAATGAAAAAGAGGGGTCACTGATATCAGCATCTTCTTCCTGCCTTCGTCGGCACGCAACTTCTCGCAGCCTGGTTTGCATGTGTAA
This sequence comes from Wurfbainia villosa, assembly GCA_025175895.1. Lineage (NCBI taxonomy): Eukaryota > Viridiplantae > Streptophyta > Magnoliopsida > Zingiberales > Zingiberaceae > Wurfbainia > Wurfbainia villosa. Next base: position 33,981,731 of record CM046002.1, on the reverse strand, counting down.
GAATGGAGGAGGCGAAGCAGAGCTATGTAGAAGCGGGGGTGAAGAGGATGGAAGGCTAGGGTTGGGTGACAATACAGACGAGGAGGGGGAGACAATGATATCGGCAGGAGATTCGCAGTAGATGATTGAGGGGCAATAGAGGATGGTGTTGTCAAGGTAGGGAGAGGGGACATTACGGAGGAAACGACAAAAGGAAGCCCTACGGGAACCAAAGCAGTGGGCGAGGGTGCGAGGTTAGCAGGCATCTGAACCAAGCTTATCGGGGCATCTCGCAGTTGTCGGGAAGCTGCTTTCTGTAGGTAAGCCTTCATCTTGTCAAAAAGAAGTAAGGATTGGGGGAGATGCAAGAGGAAGAGAGAAGAATCTTCAGGCTACACAGAAATGAGGGAAGGATTTTCAGAGACAGGAAGAGCGGAAGATGAAGAAAGGGAAGGCAAGAAGTTAAATTTAAAGTAGGGGAGTGTATGCTTGTTGGGCAAGATAATTGGGCCTATGGGTAAATATATGGGCCTCAAAGAAGTGTTAGGTGTGATTTATTGGTAGGTTGAGCCTTGGTTCAATTCTTACAGCATGGCACCAGCCAGAGCTCTTATCCCCGTGCAGTTGCGGATCGAAGGAGTAGGGTTTAAGGTAAATACACTTTGGAAGATTGGTGGAGTAAAATATTCATTCTGATCTGAAAAGTCAAGACCTTAGATCAGATCGTTACTCTTTTTATAGCATGGCGCCAGCCAGAGCTCTTATCCCCGTGCCGTTGCAGATCAAAGGAGTAGGGTTTAAGGTAAATACACTTTGGAAGATTAGCGGAGTAAAAAATTCATTTCAAACTGATAAGGCAAGACCTTAGATCATATCATCACTCTTTTTACAGAATAGCGCCGGCCAGAGCTCTTATCCCCGTGCAATTACAGATCGAAGGAGTAGGGTTTAAGGTAAATACACTTTGGAAGATTAGTGAAATAAAAAATTCATTTCGATCTGATAAGGTAAGGCCTTAGATCAAATCGACACTCTTTTTACAGCATGGCGCCAGCCAAAGCTCTTATCCCCGTGCGATTACGGATCGGAGGAGTAGGATTTAAGATAAATACACTTTGAAAGATTGGCTGAGTAAAAAATTCATTCCGATCTGATAATGCAAGGTCTTAGATCATATCGTCACTCTTTTTACAGCATGGTGCCAGCCAGAGCTCTTATCCCCATGCAGTTGCAGATCAGAGGAGTAGGGTTTAAGGTAAATACACTTTGGAAGAATGGCGGAGTAAAAAATTAATTCCGATCTGATAAGGTAAGGTCTTAGATCAGATCGTCACTCTTTTTACAGCATGGCGCCGGGCAGAGCTCTTATCCCCATGCAGTTGTGGATCAAAGGAGTAAGGTTTAAGGTAAATACACTTTGGAAGATTGGTGGAGCAAAACATTCATTCCGATCTAATAAGGCAAGGCCTTAGATCAGATCATCACTCTTTTTACAGCATGGAGCCAACTAGAGCTCTTATCCCCATGCGATTGCAGATCGGAGAAGTATGGTTTAAAGTAAATACACTTTGGAAGATTGGCGGAGTCAAAAATTCATTTCGATCTAATAAGGCAAGGCCTTAGATCAGATCGTCACTCTTTTTATAGCATGGCGCCAGCCATAGCTCTTATCTCCGTGCGATTGCGGATTGGAGGAGTATTGTTTAAGGTAAATACACTTTGAAAGATTGGCAGAGTAAAAAATTCATTCCATCTAATAAGGCAAGGTCTTAGATCAGATCGTCACTCTTTTTACAGCATGGCACCAGTCAGATCTCTTATTCTCGTACGGTTGTGGATAAAAGGAGTAGGGTTTAAGGTAAATACACTTTGGAAGATTGATAGCGTAAAAAATTCATTTTGATCTGATAAGGCAAGGCCTTAGATCAGATAGTCACTCTTTTTATAGTATGGCACCAGCCAGAGCTCTTATCCCCATGCGGTTACGGATCGGAGGAGTAGGATTTAAGGTAAATACACTATGGAAGATGACGAAAGAAAAAATTCATTCTGATTTGATAGGGTAAGGCCTTAGATCAGATCGTCACTCTTTTTACAACATGTTGCCAGCCAGAGCTCTTATCCCCATACGGTTGTGAATCAGAGGAGTAGGGTTTAAGGTAAATACACTTCGGAAGTTTGGCGGATTAAAAAAATCATTTCGATCTGATAAGGCAAGGCTCTAGGTTAGATCGTCGCTATTTTTTCAGCTTGTCTTCAGTTCAAACTATTATCCCCGTGTGGTGGCGGATCGAAGGAGTCGGGTTCAAGGTAGATACACTATTGAAGATGACAGAAGTAACAAAATTATTTCTATCTGACTAGGCGAAGCCCTAGTTCAGATCGTCACTATTTTTTCAGCTTGTCTTCAGTTCAAGCTATTATCCATGTGTGGTGGCGGATTGGAGGAGTCAGGTTCAAGGTAAATGCACTGTTGTAGATGACGAAAGTAAAAAATTATTCTGATCAGACTAGGCGAAGCCCTAGTTTAAATCATTACTATTTTTCAGCTTGTCTTCAGTTTAAGCTATTATCTCCGTGTGGTGGCGGATCAGAGGAGTCAGGTTCAAGGTAGATGCACTGTTAAAGATGATGGAAGTAAAAAATTATTCTAATCTGACTAGACGAAGCCCTAGGTCAGATCGTCACTATTTTTTCAACTTGTCTTCGGTTCAAGCTATTATCCCCATGTGGTGGCGGATCGGAGGATTCGGGTTCAAGGTAGATGCACTGTTGAAAATGACGGAAATAAAAAATTATTTTGATCTGACTAGGCAAAGCCCTAGGTCAGATCATCACTATTTTTTCAGCTTGTCTTCAGTTCAAGCTATTATCCCCATGTGGTGGCAGATTGAAGGAGTCGGGTTCAAGGTAGATGCACTATTGAAGATGACGGAAGTAAAAAATTATTCCGATCTGACTAGGCGACACCCTAGGTCAGATCGTCACTATTTTTTCAACTTGTCTTCAGTTCAAGCTATTATCCCCGTGTGGTGGCAAATTAAAGGAGTCGGGTTCAAAGTAGATGCACTATTGAAGATGACGGAAGTAAAAAATTATTCCAATCTGACTAGGCAAAGCCCTAGGTCAAATCGTCACTATTTTTTCAACTTGTCTTCAGGTCAAGCTATTATCCCCTTGTGGTGGCGGATCGGAGGTGTCGGGTTCAAAGTAGATGCACTATTGAAGATGATGGAAGTAAAAAATTATTCCGATCTAACTAGGCGAAGCCCTAGAAGTAAAAAATTATTCTGATCTGACTAGGCAAAGCCCTAGGTCAAATCGTCATTATTTTTTCAACTTGCCTTCAGTTCAAGCTATTATCCCCGTGTGGTGATGGATCGGAGGAGTCAGATTCAAGGTAGATGCACTGTTGAAGATGACAAAAGAAAAAAAATATTCCGATCTGACTAGGCAAAGTCCTAGGTCAAATCGTCACTATTTTTTCAACTTGTCTTTAATTCAAGCTATTATCCCTGTGTGTTGGAGGATCGGAGGAGTTGGGTTCAAGTTAGATGCACTGTTGAGATGACAGAAGTAAAAAATTATTCTAATCTGACTAGGCGAAGCCCTAGGTCAGATTGTCACTATTTTTTCATCTTGTCTTCAGTTTAAGCTATTATCCCCGTGTGGTGACAGATCGGAGGAGTCGGGTTCAAGGTAGATGCACTGTTGAAGATGACAGAAATAAAAAATTATTCCGATCTGACTAGGCGAAGCCCTAGATTAGATCGTCACTATTTTTTTCATCTTGTCTTCAGTTCAAGTTATTATCCCCGTGTGGTGGCGAATCAGAGGAGTCGGGTTCAAGGTAGATGCACTGTTGAAGATTACAGAAGTAAAAAAATTATTCCGATCTAACTAGGCAAAGCCCTAAGTCGGATCGTTACTATTTTTATATAGCTTGGTCTCAACTGAAGCTCTTATCCCCGTGAGGTTGCAGATCGAAGGAGTTGGGTTCAAGGTAGGCGTATTGTTGAAGATGATAGAACTGAGAAATTTGATGTCGATCTGACCAGGCGAAGCCCTAGGTCAGATCATTACTATTCTTTACATCCTGAATTTATCCCTATGTGGTGGTGGATCGGAGGAGTCGGAAGGCAAAAGAATGTTTCTATGACTAACTTGAGTAAAAAATCATTTCCTGGAAGTCAGAGACACCCAGGAGGAAAAGGGGGACGTCAACGTGGGATTGGTGATTTTCTGTGGTTTATTTAGTCTTGAAGGGTGATATGATGATATTTTATCTATTTCGAAGAGTCAGTTTTTAGCGAGAAGAGGTTTTCTTTCTTGCTCTAAAGAGTCTGCCATTCATAAGGTAAAAGAATGAAGGAGTATACAGGCAAAAGACATTGCCAGAAGTTTTTTATAGAGGAGAAAGGAGCATTAATTTGTCCTCTTGGAAATGAAGGAAAATAAAGGTTGATGAGATGGGAAGATGAAGGGATAGTGTGGGGGGCAGTTGATACATTAATGATGAGATGCCCGTTCATATCCTACAGAAGAAGTAAATATTCGACGGGCGTAATCCAATCGTGATATAGTGGCTTGCTTGTGATACTTCTAACGCTGATATACACTACTAGTTTTCTATGATGGATCAAGCATTAAAGTGGTCATCATGCAAGAAATGTTTTTGGCAACTATGGCAATTATGTTGAATTTAATATTCTTTGCTTTTATATATGTAAATCAAATGATACTACCAATAGAGACATTCTTGGTTACAGAGATCTAAAAGTACTAGAAGAGTCAACAGAAGACTCTCCTTCTAGATAGGCTGGGGGAACCATTAGAGGAGGAGGAATGTCAGCTGGTGGAAGAGGAGGATCCATTGGAAGCTACTACTGAGATGAGGGAGGATTTCATAAACGATGGCCGAAGGAAGGGAAAGGAGATCGGAAGGATCTCCTGAAGTCGAGAGCCATTGTGTCAATGGGGCTTCGAAGGGGTGGAGGTCGATATGCCGAAGTTGTTGTAGAATGGGTATCTGGATCGTAATTCTATTTTGTGTCGGAGCTTATGCTAAATGGGTGTGAGGAGGAGGCCATGAGAGTAGCATAAAGACAGAAAGACCTCATGGAAGGTATCTATAGAAGGAAAGGAGCATTAATTTCCCTTTCTAGAAAAAGAGGAAGAATACGGAAGGATGGAGGGGGTAACTGAAGAGTTGGTGTGGGGAATAGGTAGGGCATTGATAATGAGGTGACTGGTCACAGTTCCACCCGGCCAAAGGGATAGAGGCTAACCAGGTATGATCCCATTGTGGTGTAAAGTAGCCTAGCGGAATTGAATCCTGTTTGCTGAGGGAATGGATCAGGATAATATAAAGGTACATTATTTTCAAGCTAGCCAGAGTAATTCCTATGGAGATAGAGTATCAGACGACTGGCACCAAGAAAGAGTCAAACCAAAGGAATTTGAATATGAGAAAGGGGAGCAATCTACTCGGCAAGAAGAATATAATTACTAAAGTAACAATGATTCCGAAACTCAAAAGGAAAAAAGGAATACATGCCACTTCATCAGAATTCAATACTTTATACATATTCATTACAATGCGGGGAAATAGAGCTTTATAATTAAAAACATGATTCGGGTACTCATCTATCGCCGCTTCTACGCTTAAGTAATTGATATCTGTACCTGGAGGAGGATATCCGTGAGACACATGTTGTTTATTGGATCCCTTAAACCCCAGAATGAACAACTTAGCTGCTTTGTCAACAAATTTGGTTAGCAGTTCTTCTTCTCGCTCTTTCCATCGAGCTTCTTCAGACTCTTCAGTTCATCTCTCTCCTTGGCGGTAGCTATAGCATGTTGGCTCATAGTGGTCAGGGCTTGAGTATGCTCTAGCTGCAATGTTTGCATTTGCTTTGTTATCTATGTCATGGCCTCTAATAGTGTAGATACCTTGGAGGAAAGACCTTTTAGTCGTGTCCGACTTGATTTTCGAGAGGCCTCCAAAGTATCAATACCTGATTGAGCCCTTAGCAGTCGCAGACTCAAATTCCCTATCTTGTGTCTCCCAAAGTTGAACCTGACATTCTGATACTTTTTGGGCCAGAGCATTGACATGATGAATCTTATCAGTTTGAAGAAATATATGGGCTTGAAGAGAGTCAATTACTTTAAGGGTTTCTTCTTTTTCACACCCTACTGTTGTCAATTTAACGGTTAAAGCAGCCTCCCATTGTTTACTCTCAGCTAGCTGCTGGGTTATTTTCTTCTGTTGCTCTTGGGAGGCACTATGGCAAGCTACCATAGTGGACTGATAGTCAGCTAAGTGTTGGGTTCCTTCATTATAGCATGTGGTCGCCTGAGTGAAGGGAAAAAGATGTTTCAGAGGCCAAACTTAGAATGTGATACGTATCATAGAGTTAAGGGAAAATACCTCAAATAAGACTCCCTATAAACGCTCAAAAGAGCCTTGCACTCCCGATTGGGTGAAAAGCCTCACTTCTTGGGGAGTGCAAATCTTCATCAAGGATCCCAAGGTAGTAGTTAAGGGGTTGAGAGGGAGAATATCTCCCATAGGAAGAGGGGGTTCTTCCCTAAGTGAGGAAGAGTCAAGAGAGGCAGAGTTAGGAAAGGGGGAGGTAGGACGAGATGTTTCTGGGGGTGCCCGTGGGGAAGAAGTGGACACAGGGGGATCAACCTCCATGTCAAAAGAGGAAGGAATTGAAGAAGAAGGTAAGGTGGGAGAGGGCTCTCTGAGAACTGTGGGGAGGCAGCCAGAGGAATAAATACCCTCCTCGGTGGGATCGGTAATAACAAGCTGGCGACGTCGACAGAGGAGGAGAGGAGGTGGACTGAGATATTGGGAAGATGAGGTGGTAGGAAGAGCTATGGAGCTAGAAGGACCCTCCATCTTGAGGCGAAATTTTTTAGGAGGCGAAGGAGGGAGGAGAGGAGATTTTCCCCTCATGCATTTCTTTGAGGGCTTATTGGCTATAGCCTTCTCTGCGCTATTTTTAGCCCTCTGCATCAAGTCATTTTCAATACAAGACATCCAACACAATCAATAACAGTAATAAGAACTAGCAGACATTATCTATAAAGTATTGTTAATACCCTACCTATGATGACGGGATCATCCAAGTGGAAGGGGGACAGCTCGTAATGGCTCAGGATGTGGACATCTAATAGAAGGTCAGAGTTGTAATGGAGTTCTTTCAACACCTTGTAGACCTAAGCAAAGGAACATTGAAGCCTACAATCTGTTGGAACTTCGGTGAGCGCTAGAGGGGGGGTGAATGGCGCATTCGTTCGCTTGATGGAATTTGTTCGAGTTTATCTCTACACAATCGTTAGTACGCAGCAGAATATTGAAATACAAATACAGAGATAAATACAAACACAAACAGACACACTACGCACGATATAGGTGGTTCGGAACCTTAAGGTTCCTACTCCACGGGGCGAGCTCAACGAGCTCTAGTGATGTACACACCACTACTCAATAAACTCCTTCTCAACAATATGTCGGAGGTGGAGAAACCTCATACAAGTGATCTTACAACAATAATAAATAAATACTAGAAAATACAAGTAAACTACACAAATACAAGTAAAGAAAACTTTACAAATATGAACTTGGATGCTTGCTTGTTGATTGCTTTGGACCGCACTTGAAGACCCTGATTTGCACCAGCAAATCGCCTCAAATCGCCCAAGAAATCGCTGTAAAAATCCTCCCCTTCGTTCTCCTTTTAAAACTGCAACTCGAGCTAATTTCCACCTAGCAGTCAACTGCTCATACCCATCATTCAACTGCTCCTGTAGTCGTTGTCTCACAACAACTCGATCCACACTGGAAAAACTCCAACGTATACCTCAGCAGTCGACTTCCCTTACCAGCAGTCGATTGCTGCTTCGATAGCCGACTGACTAATCATCTCCCAAAAGTTCTGATCTCGTGACCAAAACTAGCAGTCGACTACCCTCTATGGTAGTCGACTGTTCAAGGGCAGTCGAGGCACCGCCTCGAATGGGAATCAAGTTGAAGCGACAGTCGAGACGCCTTACGTCTGCTCGGCCGTAATTGAGTAGCCTTGTATCTATGGCCGAAACTCGACCGCAGTTGATCGTCAGTCGACTCCCATTAGTCGACTGGTCATAATCCCAATTGACTGCCCAGTGTTGACTCGGCTACAAAGTGTCAAAACACTTGACCAGACGACTGGTCCATGACCCCAGTCGATTGATACACCTCAACCCTGAGATTTAACCCAAGTATGATGCCCTTATACTTGCTAGATCACACTTAGGCTAGACCTAAGCCTTCTAGCCACCTCCATCAGCCTCACGCTTATTGTATCCCTCCAAGTTATCCATGACTTGTTCATCCATATGCTAGCCTTCAGGTGCTTCCATCGGCTATTGCCATGCTAACCGGGTCTGCACTTCCAAGGCACATTGGGCTTACACTGTCAAGACCCACGCTTGGACTTTACGTCGCCAACAATTGGATTTATGCTGCCAAGACTACGACTTAGACTTTACACCACCAATATCATACCCTTGGACTTCCCAATTGCCAAGTACCAATGACTTAGACTTTCACCGCCAAGACTACACACTTGGACTTACGTGGCCAAGACTACACCCTTGGACTTTCCTTGCCAACCCCATATTGAATTTTCTAAATGCCAAGACCCATGCTTGGACTTTCCCATTGCCAAGTACCAAAGACTTGGACTTTACCATTGCCAAGACCCATGCTTGGACTTTCCTATTGCCAAGTACCCAAGACTTGGACTTTACCATTGCCAAGACTCATGCTTAGACTTTCTATGCTAAGTACTCATGACTTGGACTTTCCCATGACAATCACATTGTCATACGTTTTATCGAACATCAAAATATCGCTCGAGTCAAACTCGAGTCTGGTGAATCGATTGCACCAACAATCTTTCCATTTTTTATGTTTGACAAAAACCAAACACCTTTGAGTTAGAACACTAACTCAATCCAATCCTCCCAATTATTCAAATTGAGAATTCCAAATTCTCACTCAAATTCTCTCCCTTTTTGACATACATCAAAAAGGCTCTCCCCAAAGTTATCAATGTCTCATATCCCAATGAGATCTTACAATCACTCTCTTGGTCCAAAAATATCTAGGATGTCTTCACTCTTCCTAGTGATAAGTCTCATATCACTAAATGAGAGGTCATCTTCATTCTTCAATCTTCTCCCATTCTCTAAATTCTCCCCCTTATGATGAGGAAGAACACATTCATCATCCCATGATGGATAACCTCCCCCTAAATACTTTCTCTCCCTTGACCATTGCACTAACAATGCCCTTGAAGAGTTCCTAAGCCAATAGGAACCTTAAACAATAGAAAATAAGGATAAATTTTCAAGTTTAAACTTTCACAACCATTAAATTTTGATTTTTTACTCTAATTAACTCTCTAATTCATTTCCAATGAAAATCTCACTCTTTCAATGTTTGTCTAAGCACATTAGAGGAGTAGGAGTAGTTATCAAGCCTAGAGTTATGATCATATGGCTTAACCCAACATTTGTAAACCAAAAACAATGCTAACAGTCGACTGAGAAAGCTTCCAGTCAAGTGATAGCAGCTCCAGTCGAGGCACCGCCTCGACTAGTTTCTGACTTTTCTGAAATCAAATTTTCAGACCAACTTTAGAAATGCATAAATAATTCTAGAAAATTCAAAAATCATAAAATTTCAACCCCCATTACTTATGTCAAACACTATAGGGGAAAAATAGCTTTCTATGAAAATAACTTTTAAATTCACAGAATGATACAAAGTTCAAAAGCATTGAAACTTTCAATGTTTTAAGCCAACTTTGTTTCAATCTTCTCAATGGTTATTGCTATCAAAAGATAGAATTCACCAAAGTTTTTCAAAATTAATTTAAAATGTTTTCAAAATCTTAATTTCAATCATGGTCTATGGACTAAGTATACATGACTTGTATACTAGCTTTCCTCATAATTTATACCTATAATTGAGATGAGTTTGAGTTCATCTAGATGCAACATCTATGCACCTTGAACTTAACTCATTTCCTAGCATCTCATATATGTATAGAGCATATCAAAACACACACAAGACAATGTGATGTGAGATGTGGGTTTTGTTCATCCTAAACTAAGGTCTCATGCATTTTTCTAAGGTAACACTATTTGATTCCCTTATACATGGGACTTTAAATCATGTCATAGTCCTTAAATAAATTTTATTAATGCATGAATGATGATTATGACATAAATGATAGCATAAATAAAAAGATGTGTCAATAATCATGATGTCATGGAATATGATTAAATCTAAATATACATGACATAAAAGATAAACCCTAAGTATGATCATGACATTTTATTTGATTAAAAATAAGAATGATGTCATGACATGTTATATGGCAATCAAAGCATGGCAAATGAAATATAAAGGTATAATAATACCTAAGTTTTAGCATTAATTGTCATTTGTTAAGATTAAATTCATTTTGTCATATTACTACTTATCTCCCAAGTGTGCCAAAAACCCAAAATGACACACTATGACCTTTAAACCTAATTGTGCCAATTTGATCAATTTTTCAATACTTCTTAAAAATATTGGCACATCCTAAAATCTTTTAGGATTTAAATTCATACTAATTTCTAAAGTATCTCATTACCTTGGAAATGCCCTAAAGTGTCAACTTTGCTATGGTTAACTACCCCACCAATTCAAGTTGACACAATCTAACCCATCTAGCGTGAAGAGATCACGCTCTTAGGAACCCAATACCTATTGGAGCTCCTTGGGTTAATTAGGTATTCACTAGGGATGACTTCCCTAGATACCTTCCTAATGACCCTTCTAGTCTTAGAAGCCTTGGTCATTTGAGTCTTGCCTAGGTTAACTCTAGCAGTAACTCCGCTTGTAACCTTCTTAGTGGCTTCCCTAGGTTTTCTTGAAACCTTAGCCACTAGGCACACACCATAGTTACCCTTAGGGATGATCTCCCTAGTAACTTTGGCTTTCCTAAGCCTAGATTTAGTTCCATAATCGAATGGAACGTGGTGATAGGTAGGCTTATCTACCTTGGACTTAGGCTTGTGGCTCAAGTCTTTCTTGCCCATAGATGAGCCTTGCCTCCTACACCCTAGGTTTTGACTCCTAGACCCTTTAATTGAATTTGTCATTCTTGCAATGGTCTTTTCAAGTTTCTCAAGTCTTGACCTTAAGGCTTGATTTTCCAATTCTAATTGTTTAATCTTTAAATTTTCATTTAGTCTTTGGACTTGGTTCTTCATTTTAGGCATATGCCTACCCTTCTTAGGGTTAATGCCCAAATGACTCTCTATCTTCCTAATTGAATCCCTAGGTAGAATTTTTCTAGAGTTATTAGTCCCAAATTTCTCCTTAGGTCTAAAATCACATGATTTGGCACCTAAATAATAAAACCTATTTTTAGCATGCTCTTTATGAACAATAGCAAGATTACTCCTAGCATGCTTTTCATTATAAAATAGGGAAGGTGCATTACTAAATTTTACCTTAGGGTTTGCTTTAGAAGCTCCCCTACATGTGATGCTCCTTCTTGTTTCTTGGTTTGCTTTCTCCTAGGGCATTGGTTTCTATAGTATCCCTTTTGATGGCATTTGAAGCAAATGATATGCTCCTTGCTCTTTTGACTTTGGGCACCGGTTTCCTTGGTCTTTGGCACGACTTGTGCAATCTTCTTGACCCGTTTAGGACACTTACTCTTGCAGTGTCCTTGTTCCCTGCACTCAAAGCATATAATATGGTTTTTATTATTTATTAGGGTGCTTGAGTTACCTAGGTCAATGGTGGTGGAAGCCTCTTGATCTTTTTCATCACTTCTTCCGAAGGTGGAGGCTACTTCTTGATTTTGCTCCGACTCCGATGATCTAATATCCTCCCCCTCATTCCTAAAAGTGGAGGCTTCTTCTACCTATTCCACCTCTTCTGACATTATTAGGAATTAAATCACTTAGCATTTGGATTACCTTAATATTTGTCTTGAACTCCTTGAGTTGTTCCGTTGTCCATTTTTCAACCTTGAGGATTCCACCCTTCTTTCCTCTCGGAAATTCGCAGCCTTCTATTAGGGCGAACCAAAGCATGATATCCACCATCATCAGGAAGTTCTTAATCCCTATTTTCCATTGATTGAAACCTTCAAATCCATAATCCTCGTAGGATGGTGGTGTGTTGATTTCCTAGCCTAGTCTAAAATTTGGCTCCATCATCTTCTTCTTCACCCTCTAGCAATGCTCCATTGGTTGTTAAACCTTGAAGAGCGGCCTCGCTTTGATACCACTTGTTGGAACTTCGATGAGTGCTAGAGGGGGGTGAATGGCACGTTTGTTAGCTTGATGGAATTTGTTCAAGTTTGTGTCTATACAATCATTAGTACGTAGTGGAATATAGAAATACAAATATAGAGATAAATACAAACACAAACACACACACTACGTACGATATACGTGGTTCGGAACCTTAGGGTTCCTACTCCACGGGGCGAACTCAACGAGCTCTAGTGATGTACACACCACTACTCAATAAACTCCTTCTCGACAACACGTCAGAAGTGGAGAAACCTCGTACAAGTGAACTTACAACAATAAGAAAGAAATACAAGCAAATACAAGTAAACTACACAAATACAAGTAAAGAAAACTTTACAAATGTGAACTTGGATGCTTGCTTGTTGATTGCTTAGGACCGCACTTGAAGACCCTATTTTGCACCAGCAAATCGTCTCAAATCGCTGCAAAAATCCTCCCCTTCATGCTCCTTTTAAAGTTGTAATTCGAGCTAATTTCTGCCTAGTAGTCGACTGCTCATACCTATCAGTCGACTGCTCCTATAGTCATTGTCTCACAACAACTTGATCCACGCTGGAAAAACTCCAACGGATACCTCGCCAGCCGATCGCCCTTACCGATAGTCGATCACGCCGATAGCCGAATGACCACTGCTCATCGAAAGTTCTCGATCTCGTGACCACAACCGGTGATGACTACCCTCCCATGGCAGCGATCGCTCTAGAGTAGTCGAGGCGTCGCCGATCGACTCCGGGCCGAGACGCCGCGCTCGCCGACTCGCCGCACCAATCGAGTCGCTTTGTGTCTCGTGGTCACAACTCGATCGCATCGATCGCCGCCGACTCCATCGCTGATCGTCATAATCCCACGAGTCGACGTCAAAACACTTGACCAGTTGATAACTACTATTTTATCGTATTATTTTGGTCCTTAATCTCACTGTTTTTATCCTCTCGAGTGATTAATTATTGATTATTTGCATATTTTATGAGTTGGATCTATTTTTGGACCTTATTGTAAATTCTCCTAAATTTTGGACTCATATGTAAATTTTATATCTTAATTGTAGGAGATCGAGATGAGTCAATGGACTAGACTCGAGTTGATCAAATATGGCTTCATCTAGGGGCATAAAGAGCATCTTTAAGCTGGATCAATCTGAATCGTTCATCAAGATCAAAGGCAATTCAATCAAAGGTTAAGATCTGATCGATCTGGACTATCCGATGAGAGCGACTTGATTCGGAGTCATCTATCTAGATCTGGAGAGGTCCGCTCCATACATTCAGATCTAGACATCTTAGTCTTTCATTTGGAATGGTTTGATCGTGATTGCCCATTCAGATTGATCAGATCCGTCCGTAAAAGATCAGAGCGATTCCAGCCGTCGGATCAGATTTAGATTTGAGTGGTAATTAGGCTTAGGAGATTTATTGGGGTTCGGCGGCTGAACTTCTTCTTCACGCACGCACGCACTTCTTCCTCACCGTCGCTCCACCGCCGTTTCACCTCCAAGCACCGCCGACCATCCATTTCCTCCACCAAGGCCGGCGGTGGCATTCCTTCTATTCTCCATCTACTCCGGTCATTCCATCTTCTTCCATTTCTTCCAGCCATTTCCACAGCTTCGGCAGCAGCTTCGAGCTCTGTCGCCGCCCACAGCACTTCCACCTTCACAGCAACCCAATTCTACCGCCGACAATTTTTCCAGCCGACCAGCAACTCTATTTCCAGCTTCTTCACAGCTCCAGCCAGCTTCTTTCCAACCGACGGCAGCTTCTCTATTCCTCTGGCAGCAGCTCCTATCTTCAGCCAGCAATTGCAGAATTTCCGGACCATTTCCATCATCCATGGACAGATTCCTACAGCTAGTTTTTCATGTGCTTTGATTGTTTTTTTTCATTGGTTGAAAGTTTGTAATGAAATGATCTTCCATGTTTAACATTGCATGTACGTAGTTTAATTTGTTTCATGCCTATGTAGTGTTCGGTGAAATGTTTCTTTAGTAAGTAGATTATAGTTGATTAGTTTAGATTTAATTTCATGTTATATTTTACTCTCATGTTATTCTGCATTTCCTTTATGTTTTCGAATGATTTTGTTTGAATGTTTGCATTGTCTTTCGTTTAGTAGGATTAATTTATTTTAATCCAAACACCTATTTTCAATAGAAAACTCAAAGCAATAATTAACGATCCTAACACTACTAATCTATCAATTACACTCGTCGGGAAATGATCCAGGTCGTTCCCTATGCTATATTAGTGTAGAGAGGGTTTGGTAATTAATTTGAAACGGTACCACGACACAAATCGCCGTCTATCACCAGTCGACTGGTCCATGACCCCAGTCAACTGATACACCTCAACCATGAGGTTTAACCCAAGTATGATGCCCTCATACTTGCTAGACCACCCTTAGGCTAGACCTAAGCCTTCTAGCCACCTCCATTAGCCTCATGCCTATTAGATCCCTCCAAGTCATCCATGACTTGTTCATCCATACGCTAGCCTTCAGGTGCTTCCATCGGCTATTGTCATGTTAACCGGGTCTACACTGCCAAGGCACATTGGCCTTACGTTATCAAGACTCACGCTTGGACTTTACGTCGCCAACAATTAGACTTATGCTGCCAAGACTACCACTTGGACTTTACTCCGCCAATATCATACCCTTCGACTTCCCAATTGTCAAGTACCCATGACTTGGACTTTCACCGCCAAGACTACACACTTGGACTTACGTAGCCAAGACTACACCCTTAGACTTTCCTTGTCAACTTCATGTTGGACTTTCCAAATGTTAAGACTCATTCTTGGACTTTCCCATTGCCAAGTACCCAAGACTTGACTTTACCATTGCCAAGACCCATGCTTGGACTTTCCCATTGCCAAGTACCCAAGACTTGGAATTTACCATTGCCAAGACCCATGCTTGAACATTTCATGTCAAGTGCTCATGACTTGGACTTTCCCATGACAATTTCATTGTCATACATTTTGTCGAACATCAAAATACTGCTTGAGTCAAACTCGAGTCTGGTGAATCATGACCTGGGTCAATTGCACCAACAATCTCTCCATTTTTTATGTTTGACAAAAACCAAACACCTTTGAGTTAGAACACTAACTCAATCCAATCCTCCCAATTGTTCAAATTGAGAATTTTAAATTCTCACTCAAATTCTCCCCCTTTTTGACATACATCAAAAAGGCTCTCCCCAAGAGTATCAATGTCTCATATCCCAATGAGATCTTACAATCTCCCTCTTGGTCCAAAAATATCTAGTATGCCTTCACTCTTTCTAGTGATAAGTCTCATATCACTAAATGAGAGGCCATCCTCATTCTTTAATCTTCTCTCATTCTCTAAATTCTCCCCCTTATGATGAGGAAGAACACATTCATCATCCCATGATAGATAACCTCCCCCTAAATGCTTGCTCCCCCTTGACCATTGCACCAACAATGCCCTTGGAGAGTTCCTAAGCCAATAGGAACCTTAAACAATAGAAAATAAGGATAAAATTTCAAGTTTAAACTTTCACAACCCTTAAATTTTAATTTTTTTACTCTAATTAACTCTCTAATTCATTTCCAATGAAAATCTCACCCTTTCAATGTTTGTCTAAGCATATTAGAGGAGTAAGAGTAGTTATCTATCCTAGAGTTATGATCAGATGGATTAACCCAATATTGGTAAGCCAAAAACAATGCTAACAGTCGATTGAGAAAGCTTCCAGTCGAGTGATAGCAGCTCCAGTCAAGGCACCGCCTTGACTAGTTTCTGACTTTTCTGAAATTGAATTTTTAGACCAACTTTAGAAATGCATAAATAATTCTAGAAAATTCAAAAAATCATGAAATTTCAACCCCCATTACTTATGTCAAACACTATAGGGGAAAAATAGCTTTCTATGAAAATAACTTTTAAATTCACAGAATGATACAAAGTTCAAAAGCATTAAAACCTTCAATGTTTTAAGTCAACTTTGTTTCAATTTTCTCAATGGTTATTGCTATCAAAAGATAGAATTCACCAAGGTTTTTCAAAATTAATTTAAAATGTTTTCAAAACTTTAATTTCAATCATAGTCTATGGACTAAGTATACATGACTTGTATACTAGCTTTCCTCATAATTTATACATATAATTGAGATGAGTTTAAGTTCATCTAGATGCAACATATATGCACCTTGAACTTAACTCAATTCCTAGCATCTCACATATGTCTAGGGTGTATCAAAACACACACAAGTCAATGTGATGTGATATGTGGGTTTTGTTCATCCTAAACTAAGGTCTCATACATTTTTCCAAGGCAACACTATTTGATTCCCTTATACATGAGACTTTAAATCATGTCATAGTCCTTAAATGAATTTTATTAATGCATGAATGATGATTATGACATAAATGATAGCATAAATAAAAATATGTGTCAATAATCATGATGTTATGGCGTATGATTAAATCTAAATACACATGACATAAAAGATAAATCCTAAGTATGATCATGACATTTTATATGATTAAAAATAAGAATGATGTCAAGACATGTTATATGACAATCAGTTGCGTTTCTGACACCGCGGCGAGTGTGTGTTCGAACATGTTTCGTAAACATGTGCACAGCGAAAGAAATAAAAATAATAAATCTAATTTATTACAACACACACACCACACGCATGCATAGTACAACATGTGTAGACATAACCGTAGTTTCAAATTTTGCAATAAAAGGAAATTTATTCTACGTATACCTGACGTATCACGTGTAGCGGGAAAGGCATCAACCGGAGCGATCCTCGCTAGAATCGCCTCTATCCGTATCCACGCCGAGTATCTTCGGGATGACTTCACAAAGTCACGAACCTCGTCTTCGTACAAGTCACTAGCCTCGTGTCGAAGACGATGTGATCGAGAGAATATCACAATCCGAATCAAAATTCGGATTCAAAATGAGTCCTCAAAAACTCGCTTCTCCGGAGAGGTATTCGTCAACCGTTTGACGAACCCTTCATCCTCCACCTATGAGAATTATCGGAGATCGAATCTCCGACAAAGTAGCCGCTGTCGAAGCTCCAAATGTCATCCAAACGACGCTCCGACATGAAGGAAACAAGCTGTCCAGAAAACTGGACAGCTTGGTGGAGGAGTTTGCGTCGGCCAAAGAGAAGAGGGCCAACAAGTCCTTGGTCACCGGAGCCAAGGAGGATCACCGGAAGGTCGCCGGAGGATCGCCAGCTGAAGCTTGGATGCCGACAACAAGCTTGGACAGCGGCACAAGGGTGGGCGGCAGCTAGGGTTTGGGCGCCGACCACAAGAGGAGAAGGAGAGGGTGGGCGGCAACTTTGGGTTGCTTGGATTAGGTTTTCACAAAACTCTTAAGCCCTATTTTATAGAGAACAAATTCTCCTAATGGTTATCAGATCATAACCAAAAGCTCGTTAACCCGCTCCATTAATTTAAGTTAAAATAAACCAAACCGATTTGGTCTATTTTAAGTTAAAACGAACCGAACCAACTTTGGTTCATTCGTTTAAAACAAACCAAACCCATTTGGTTTATTCTCCACCATTGGATTAGAACCAAACCAATTTGGTTCATCCATTATGTCTTCATAAGACACAGCTCATCCACGCTTCCATTGCGAATGAAATAATTTCATGCTCGCTCCTTGTTTGGTCCAATCAAACCTAGTTTCTCTCGGTCTGAGAATCTCATTCTCAAGCTCGTTTTAAATCCTTCGGATTACGCTCGTTGTGCGTGTGACCAAATAGGTTCTTGATTTATGTTGGCCGTCTATAATTAACCATTAATTATAGAACGATCATGAGTGGCACCTAGTAGTACATCATGATCCCTAATTAACCGAAAAGATCAACGGTTGATCCAGAACTATTTTTGAAAACCCTTCAGCAGCTACAATGAATCGTGCCCCATTCCCTTCACTCATCTTATACCCACTTGGTTCAGGACATGGTCTATAGTGTCAGTCCCCACTAGGTTGACTACGTCACACCTAGCCCAAGTATCATTTCCTCATCCTACGGATTCTAGTTACTGCACATGTATCCAAGAGTACCTTACTCTAAACATGTAATGTTTTGGCCAAAGACTTTAGTAACAATCCGACGAGAGGCCATGAGTATACATCTCCTCGCAAGGAGCGGTGAATCCTTTATAGGCTATTCAAACATCTTCGATCACTTCGACTTATACCCAATCATCCCGGGTCCACATCTCCTTGGAGATGCTTGCTTAAGATGTCAAAGCATAAGTCTTCATGACCAAGATGACTTGAATACCGCAAGTCAAAGGATGATCGCACTGAAGCTGCAGTAAGAACTTCATTGACATATCTATATATGCAGAGAACCATATGAAGTCTTACGGCTGGTCACTCCAATGAACTAGTTACCATAACTAGCATCCACGATTAACTCCGGACATCACAATGTCTCCAGCCAGTGAGAATCAGCTGCTTGGATACACCAAGGAGTATACCTTGTGCTAGTCTCGACAGATTTGATGGTGTCCGAATCCATCAATTCATCGACTAGTGATAATTTCGATACATCACAATTACACATGTAGAGATACTCACTAGTTGTGATCCAATCACAAATTCTCTCATGCTGTGAATCGTATCGTGGACATTCAGTAAATGAGTTTAAGATCTAATCAAATACATGAGAACATGTATACTCAAATAGTGAATCTTCATTTATCATATAAATGGTTCTAATATAAGGCGATTGCCTTAGGACATCCCTCATATATTACTAACACAATCAAGGCATGGCAAATGAAATATAAAGGTATAATAATACCTAAGTTTTAGTATTAATTGTCATTTGTTAAGATTAAATTCATTTTGTCATATTATTACTTATCTCCCAAGTGTGACAAAAACCCAAAAATGGCACACTATGACCTCTAAACCTAATTATGTCAATTTGATCAATTTTTCAATACTTCTTAAAGATATTGACACATCCTAAAATATTTTGGGATTTAAATTCATATTTATTTCCAAAGTATCTCATTACCTTGAAAATGTCCTAAAGTGTCAACTTTGCTATGGTTGAGTTAACTACCCCCACCAATTCAAGTTGACACAATCTAACCCATCTAGTGTGAAGGGATCACGCTCCTAGGAACCCAATACCTATTGGAGCTCCTTGGGTTAATTAGGTATTCACTAGGGATGACTTCCCTAGATACCTTCCTAATGACCCTTCTAGGCTTAGAAGCCTTGGTCATTTGGGTCTTGCCTAGGTTAACTCTAGCGGTAACTCCCCTTGTAACCTTATTAGTGGCTTCCCTAGGTTTTCTTGAAACCTTAGCCACTAGGCACACACCATGGTTACCCTTAGGGATGATCTCCCTAGTAACTTTGGCTTTCCTAGACCTAGATTGAGTTTCATAATCGAATGGAACATGGTGATAGGTAAGCTTATCTACCTTGGACTTGGGCTTGTGGCTCAAGCCTTTCTTGCCCATAGATGAGTCATGCCTCCTACACCCTAGGGTTTGACTCCTAAACCCTTTAATTGAATTTGTCATTCTTTCAAGGGTCTTTTCAAGTTTCTCAAGCCTTGACCTCAAAGCTTGATTTTTCAATTCTAATTGCTCAATCTTTGAATTTTCATTTAGTCTTTGGGCATGGTTCTTCATTTTAGGCATATGCCTACCCTTCTTAAGGTTAATGCCCAAATGACTCTCTATCTTCCTAACTGAATCCCTAGGTAGAATTTTTCTAGGGTTATTAGTCCCAAATTTCTCCTTAGGTCTAAAATCGCATGATTTGGCTGTTAGACTATCCGAGCCGTAAAAATCACTTTTTGCGTTGCGAAAACCTCGAAAGCCGACCACGGATCCGTGCAAAGATAAATAAAAATTTCATGTACATGTTTATCTACACTAGATCTACCTTATATTTACATGGGAAGAGTGTTACCCTTGTAGCGATGCCCTTCGCTTATCCCGCTCGTCCAAAAGGTTGTCGGATCTCGTAGAGTGTCAAGTGTACACTCCTCTACACGTATCCACACAGACAAAAGGTGGAGAGAACCACTTAGAGTGTGCTAGCACCCTTGGGAGGTCTCGGCAATGGAGGAGAGGGAGAGAAGAAGAAAGGAGAGGAAGAAGATGAATTCAATTCCACTCAATCAATTTTGGTCGGCCACTAAATGGGGTTTAAAAACATCCATGTAATACCAAGAGCCATGGCTCTTGGTCTTCCTCATGAGGTGGCAGACCATGATGTGTCCATGATGATGTGGAACATCATCATTGGTCGGCCCTATGCCAAGTCGCCATGAAGTGGCATTTGGTCAAGTCAAACTTGACCATTCATCTTCCCTCTCAAGTCAAGTTAAATTTGACCTCTTATCTCCCATGGTTGATCAAATTTAACCTTTGATTCAAGTCAATTTAATTTAATGAATCTCTATTCATTAGTTTAAATTGACTCAATGAATCAAATCTAAATTAGACTCATTCAACACTTGAATCAAATTGAGTCCAACTCAATTAGTCTAATTTGGATTACTCTTAATCTAATTTGGTTCATCACATGAACCTAATCCTCTTGGTCCATCATATGAACCTAATCTCCATCTAATTGTCCTTTGTGTGTGACCTTATAGGTTCTTGTAACATTAGAAATGCTCTTAAACTGATTTAGAAACATAAGCAATAAGCGGTATCTAGCAACACATCATTGCTACCCAAGTTAAAAGAATGTTGAGATCCAACATCACCTTTGTGACTACTAATTGTGACTCTCACAATATGTGACAATGTCCCTCTATCGTTGACATCTAGATTGAACAATTAAGGCATAGACCGTGTCATCCTCCATACAATCTATATCTTGAACTCCAAGTAGACTCACTCTAATAAAATGAGCTCAATATCTCATATTGACTCATTTGGGCATGGCTATGCACTTAGTGGTCTCACTCTATCAAGAATCATAATATCACTCCCGTCATATAGGAGGGATAGATCTCATCTACATCACTCACATCCCTCCGCATAATTTGTTACATACCCAGTAATTGAAAGAGCGAAAAGTAGAAGAATAATTGGACTCCGTTCTTTAAGCCGAACCTATAAAGCCTCAGGTGCTTCTTCTTCATCCTCACGAATCGCCACGCCCGAGAGTACGCTGTAAAATCAAACGGATGAAGATCTCCTCAGACGTGGCAACATATCCTGTTAATACAAGGCCCTTGGGCCCACAATAAACATAACATATAACTGTAAACATCACAAAAAACACACAGTGTATACTGGTATGACTAACACCAAACATAGAAACACCATAACAAAACCAGAAAAAGAAAGGTACAACATTAGCAATGTCCAATCACTACTAAACATCACATAAACCAAATCCATATCGGAACACCAACGATAACCCAAAAACCCGAACTCTTGGAGTTTAGATGAGACGATGCCAGCCAGTGGTGCTCCAAGTCGTCACGAAGACTTCTACCTATTATCTGGGTGATAGAAAAACCCAAGGTCCGTGGTGGTGAGTAAAACTCAGCAGGTAATAGGAAAAACATGTATATATAAAATATCACATGTAATTCAACAGAAAATCTACAGGTACATCAGGTAAACACCAGCATCATAAATATATACATGCATATACCTTCTAACAAAATGAATAACGTAAAAATACAGACATACCTGAAAGTCGGCTACGCTACACCTATCCAACCTAGGCACATATCCACAATATATGTAAATATCATAGGAAATCTGGTCTAAACCATACAACATCATAAATACTGGTCAAAGGTATCTAATGGTCCGACCAACAAGTATACAGGTATCTGACACAACCATATAACAAATGCGAGTAGCATGTATGAAGATGATGTACAATCAAATGCAACATCACAACAAGCATATATATATATACTGCATCTATATATATATATATATATATATATATATATATATATATATATATATGGAAATATGCAAAAATATCATAAGTCACAGCAATGCAGCATGCATGGTCATGTCGGCTCACCCTAAAGCTACCACAACCCCAATGTGGCCTCGGTGGCTCGAGCATGACAACTGTCCCAACTCAACACCAACCACTACTCTCGAGTGGCCGAGTGGGCAGTATGATCGAGTAGCATATAAGAGTGAAGAGCAAGCTACACAATGGGGGTCCCTGCTATTGGCCACTCCGACAGTCACTACCCATGAGTGGTCGAGTGTCAACACACAGGACTACGGCACGCAAATCCCACTACAACCGTCTATAGTGGTAGAGTGCGGCACCACAATGCTCTGCCCTCACATCGGTTACTCCTCCTATGAGTAACCGTGGAGGCAGGATGATTGATGACCCTCTCAACCATAAGGGAGACCACGTCGCCAGCATGCATGCAAATGACATGAATGCTCTGTCACTAATAGAAATCCACTACAGACTCTCTATTCTACAGAGAGTCATACTAATCAGATCAACTCACTCTCTATCCTGCAGAGAGTCGTACTCAACTGATGGACGCTCTCTCTATCCTGTAGAGAGTTGTACTCAACTGATCGACGCACTCTCTATCCTGTAGAGAGTCGTACTTACTGATCAACGCACTCTTTATCCTGTAGAGAGTCGTACTCAACTGATGGACACACTCTCTATCCTATAGAGAGTCGTACTCAACTGATTATAACAAGCTAGGAACACCAGTCCGTAGCGACACACTAAGTATCATTCACCTGACCATTTACACAATATATGATCGGTGATAAACATGCAACCTAAGGGTACTAGAATTAACCCTAGGTTCAAGACATTATCTACCCACGGATGACCTTTTTGCCCTATTTACAATCAAGTCGTCATCTGGACTTTACTATTTGCACTTAACTAAACAAATTCTAGGTTACTTACATCACATATATAACTCCTAATCATGATGAAGTGAAACATGATAACATCAATAGAGTTTAACAGTCAAAGATAAGGTATCAAGCACAAGAGTAAATATGAGTGGTGTCAAGGTAACATGATCATATAAGATGATCATATATCTAAATTTGCATGCATTAAAACTACCTGACCAGGGTAAGAAATTACCCACCTATTATGTAGTTCGTGCTGATTGTATTCACATCCGCGAACCTGCCTCGTATCAAAGTCCTAGAATCATAGAATACCAATATAATCAAAATAACTCTAGTCTCTACTAACCACAAATATAATCCAATAATAACACATTCAGATCAGTATACTAAATTAATCTGATACACAACTATGAACAACCAAATCTCACTTACCAAGCCTAGCTTTCATTTGCTCGATTCTTGATCCTCATCAGATCTACTCAACTACCCAAAAATACGATATGTAAATCTACAATTAACACCACTATATTAATGATCACAAACGAATATGATTGTTCTCCAACTATATCATTACTAGATCAAAGCTTACCTCTCCCCCTTCAATCGACCACAACTTATCGACAAAATAAATCCAATTCCATAACTCTAACATCTGAAATCACAATATACAAGTTTACATCCAACCTACAAATTCTCAGATTTCTTAATCTAAAGAAGTAGAGGGGTCTTTTACCACAAATCGAAGGTGAAGACTAAATGGAATTCCATGGCAGATTCACTGATCCAGCCTCTCAAACCTGCAAAGTGTTGTTAGGGTTCTTCCCGTTCACGACGACAACTCCAGCTGAAATCCCAGTCTAAGCAACAGGAAGATAAACAAAATTACCCAATTAAACTGTATAGGCCATCATAATAGGAAATAGTTAATCTATATGCCTTAAAGAATCAGTATAGTGATTTAAGGATGCAGTTGATGGTGAGATCGAGCTCAGAACGATTGACACAGCAACAAAGTAGGAGGGGCAACGACCGACTGAGCTCGAGCTCATGTGGCGACGGAGCTTTGCTGCCCTTTAGATCCAAAGATTAAAGGAGGTGACGGAAGATCGCTCCGACAGAAGGGCTCGTAAACCGCCGATTGAGGTGGGGAGGCGACGAAGATCGTGCGGAGAAGAAGGATCAGGATTAAACTGTCGCTCTTGACGGCACTGCTGCTCACGGCGAAGGTTGGCCGGTGGCGTGCAAGTGGAGATCGATAGGGAGGGGAGAGGCGACGGTGATGAGTTTGCTCGACGACTGGAGGAGCTCGCTGCTGCCGAGGTCGGGAGGGAAGGTACTATCGTCGAAAACTAGCCGCCCCCTTGCAGCTGCAGTGGAGATCGACCGGAGACAAACGACTGGTGCAGTGAGGAAGGGGAGGCACCGACGAGCTAAGCTCCAACGGCGGCGACGAGTGGGAAGAGATCTGCGATCGAGAGAGGGAAAGAAGAGGTCATGCGCACGAGGAAGGAATCGGTCGATTGAGGAAAATGAAAGGAAATCGACGAGAAAATGGAAGGGGAAAAAAGGAGAAAAATAAATATTTTTTTAATTAAACCTATTAATTCCTAGCAGATAGTCTAAACAGGCTTTACAAAAGCCTATCCGCTTTATCCCCATAAAATATCCATAAAACTTCCGTTTAAATCCAGAAAAATTTCTAAAAATTTCTGAAAATTCTACAAGATAATTTCTTAATTAACAAGGGTATTTTATGTTATTATTTTTTTCGATATTTTACATTCTCCCCCACTAATAAAAATTTGGTCCCCAAATTTCGTACTAACATACAAAAATTACTTCAAGCAAGTTTTCAAAAGGACCACATACATTCATCAAGTGAATAGATGAGGGTATCGAGCTTGGATAGTATCTTCCAGCTCCCATGTAGCCTTCTCATCGGTATGATGCTGCCATTCAACCCTTACAAGTCAGATGGTTTTGTTCCGCAATTGACGCTCCTTGCGACCAAGAATCTGTATTGGAATCACCTTCAGAACATGATCTGAACGCAACCCGTATTTCCTCAGCATATAAATATGAAATACGTTATAAACACCCGTAAATGTCGGATGTAAAGCCAATCGGTAAGCTACACCCCCAATCCGCTCCAATATCTCAAATAGATCAATATAGTGTGGAGTTAATTTTCCTTTCAACCCAAATCGTTTCGCCCCCTTTCGTAGGTAAAACACGTAGAAATACCTGTTCCCCAACTAAGAACTCCAAAGGCCTTCGTCTCTAGTCTGCGTAAGTCTTCTGTCGACCCTGTGCCTCTAATAACCATCATCCGATGACGCGCACCAACTCTGCATCATGTTGGATACTCGGTGGCCCCAATAGCTGTAGTTCCCTGACTTCCTCCTACAACACGGGAGATCTACAGGGTCTACCATATAGGGCCTCAGAAGGAGTCATCTGAATGGAGAAGTGATAATTGTTCTTATAGTTAAATTCCACTAAAGAAATATGATTCACCCAACTACCTCCATAATCCATGACACAGGATCTCAATAGATCCTCCAATGTCTGAATGATACGCTTAGACTGTCCATCAGTCTGCGGATGAAACGCGATACTGAGTCAAAGCTCTGTGCCCATGGTCTGATGCAGACTCTACCAGTATCGCGAGGTAAATCGTGGATCGCTATCAGATATAGTACTCAAAAGTACTCCATGCAGTTTGATAATCTCTCGGCAGTATAACTCTGCTAGACGGTCTAACGAGTCCGTCCCATGAACAAGCAGGAAGTGAGTGGATTTGGTAAGTCGATCCACAATCACCCAAATCTCATCGTGTCCTTTACGGGTTCTCAGCAATCCCGTAACAAAATCCATAGTGGTATATGCTCCCCCTTCCATTCTGAAATCGGAATTTCCTGGAGCAATCCAGTAGGTTTTTGATGTTCAACCTTCACCTGCTGGTATACTAAATATCCAGCAACAAAGTCTGTGGTATCTCTCTTCATACCATTCCCACCAGTATAAACATCTCAAATCTCGATACATCCGAGTACCACCAGGATGCATAGCAAGTCTCGAATAATGTGCCTCCTGTAGCTACTCTTTCTTAAGTGGATGCGTGTCTGGAACACACTATCCTTATCAGAGATGGGGAATTATCAAAATTTACTCCACCACACACTCTGTAAGTGCATGGGAGACTATAGTGACAAATCTCACTCATTGTAACTATTCGTGTTCCAGCAACTCTATAATAGCTACACAGTAGCTAGTCAAATTCAATGAGCACTTTTGCTCCACACATCCATATATCCAGATAATAACTACTAAAGCCATGTCATGTATATGACAGTCTATCTCGTAGTTTCTTAACTGTCGTAAGCATAAGATACGCCTAATTCAACTGCATCGAAAATCGCTCTGATCCCTAAAACAATGCATTGGCGTACAACATTCTTCCATCCTTATTGGAAGGATTAATTAACACTGATGCAAACATCAATCACCATCTAGGTTCTGAAACCTAATTTCACCAGCTTCTGACCGAGTGAATTCCATTACCCGTTTGGTCAAACAAATATGTGGTATAGTAACACTAAAAGCATCCCATCCACATTCGTAGGAATAACCAAATCAATACAAGGAAACAACAATTACCGCCTTCCATCATCGATAATCGATCCATAATCTCAAAGGTTCATCTCTCTTTCAACAAAGAGTTCTGGATCTTCTCAAGGAGAAATACTGGGACAGATAAATATCCCCTACAACATCTCTTATAATCGCAACTTATTGTTGGTGCAGGGGCACCAGATAATCGAACCTGTGTTTTGATTATGGCAAAGATACAAAGTTAAGTTTACATCATTGTCTCACGAGCAAAATCAAGTGTGCAGAAAGGCTAAGCTAAGCCGAAGGTCAGCGACACCCAGAGGGAGCTGTGGTGGTCGGGCAACACCGAGGGAACATCGTGGGAGTCGAAGAACCTAGGTGGAAGTCCGGAAGCAAAGCGACAGATTTTAAAGGACAAAATGTAAGCTCGTGTGAGTGAGAGATGGTAAGGTCGTGTCCTCTGTACGAGGACGACCGTAGGCGGCGATCCGACTAAGACTTCCAGTGGAAAGTCTAGGTCGAGATCGGACGGTCAGAAATCATCGTATTTTTCATTTTCCGTGCTAACCTCTTATTGCAGGGAAGTGGCCAGGCTGGCAGTCGACTGCTGGTCATGGGGCAGTCGACTGATGGTGATGAATCAGCCTTTTGTGCTAGGTCAAAACGGATAATGTTTGACGCAGTCACTTCGCGATAAAATTTGGTACCACTTCGTGATCTATTCCGAAAGATGAGGAGACTTATTCTGAGACCAAACTCTATAAAAAGAGGGGAGGATTCTAACCTATTAATTCATCAAGATTATTCTCAAGTACTCCTACAACGCAAAGCTCCAATACCATCATAACGCCGACGCGACGACAAGTTCTAATCTTCTTCGTCGGTAGCAGCAGCAAGTAATTGTTTTTATTATTGTATTCTTTGTTTTAATCGTAACGAGGTGAGGTAGGCTTGTTGCCTCATCCTCGTACTTTCGATTTTGTGATCGTTGTCTCCTACCTCCAACGAGGAGGAGATCTCATAGTGTTTTGCCCTCCGTACGCGGTCTAGGACCGTTAAGGTCTTGGAGTAGCAACCGCTGGGTTGTGAACCAAGTAAAAATAAACTTGTCATTTTTACTTTTCTGCTGTGCTTGCTCGTATATCGAACGAACGAACGAAAAGATTTACGCTCGCTATTCACCCCCCCCCCTCTAGCGATGCTTCTCGATCCAACAATTGGTATCAGAGCGGGAGCGCTAAGATTTGGTGAAACCACCAATCTAGCACTTTTTGGTTTTTTCATATTCTACGATTCGTGTTTTTTTTAGGTTTTTTCCTGCACTACTAATCCAAGACAAAGTCATGGTACCTTTCTTTTGGTTGTGTGTTTGCAAGTATTCTCTTTTGGAGTAGTCGATGGTAAAATGACCATAACTTTTCGCACAAGTGGACTCACAAAACTATCTACCTACCAAATCGAAGCTCTCTGAAAGATCCACAGTTCATAGGAGGGTTTACCCTCGTAACAAGCTATTTCCATCCCTAAAAACCAATGTCTAGTACCCTTTCAGGGACATCGAAGGTCGTAAGTTTCTAGTTTTTGTTAGTTTCTTGTTCTTTTTATTTATTTCTATTTATTTCATATTATTTCCCACATTACTAATCCAAGACCAAGTCTTGGAATTCCTTTTGGTTTTTATTCGTGTTTTGCAAGATATTTAATAACTCACATTGAGGGGTATAGCACCACCTGACATCCGTTCTTTAACGGAAATGATTTCCGTTATTGGAAAGGTCAGATGGAGTTTTTTCTAAAAACACAAATCGAGACTTGGATAATCATCCAAACCGGCTTTTCTCTACCCACCAATGATTAAGGTGAGCCCTTGGACTTCAACAACAACCAAGAGGCAAATCGAAGCCGATGCAAAGGCGACCCAAATGTTGCAGTGCGGTCTGTCTGTCTATCCAAAGCGGAGCTCAACCGCATCGGACCCTTCATCAGCGCAAAGGACCTGTGGAACAAATTAATCGAGCTACACGAAGGAACGTCCGATGTTAAGGTATGTAAACGTGATCTTCTTTTCAATAAGTTGTATAACCTTAAGATGTAGAAACACGAGACGGCGACGCAACTACACGCCCGCGTCCAGGACATTGTCAACGGCTTGCACACCATCGGACACAAGGTCGAAAACCATGACCTCCTAAGGTACGCTCTTAATTCATTTCCTAGAACTACCTTGTGGGCATCCATGGTCGATGCCTACAAGGTCTCTAAGGATCTTTCGAAGCTTAGGTTAGACAAATTATTTTTCGAGTTTGAACTTCACGAGCAGACTAACGTGGTCCGGGCCCAGAGAGGTATCGCTCTACTTGCAGGACAAAGAAGCAAGCCACCTACCAGGCAAGAAGATGGACTCGAACCTGAAGACGAGTCAGAGTCCGAATCCGAAGAGGTGGAGGCAATAGTGAACGTAGTGCGGAAGATCATTCAGAGGGAAAGGAGGCTACTAAAGAATCAAAAAAGCAACAATTCAAATCAAATCAAAAGAAGGCTTTCCATGCAACTTGGGACAACAAAGAAGACATAGCTTACATGGCAAGACCAGAGGAGTCCGAGTCCGAATCCAAAGTCGAGTCCAACTACAACTTCGACTCCGACCCTGAAGACTACTTCGAGAGGAAACTCAAAGTCGGACCAAAAGAAAAAGTCAAGGTTAGCCGATCTTTAATTAGTACACTTTACCTTACAATTAAAATGCTTACTAGGAAATTAACTAAGTCCGAGTCTAGGGTTGAGTCATTACTTGAGGAGGTTGAAACTCTCAAGCAAGAGGCTACTCTAACCTCTTCAACTAGTCAAGTTCAAGAGGGAAACTCAACCCAAGTTGAAAAACTTGAGGAGGAGAATTCTCTCTTGAAAGATCGAGTTCAAGAGGTCGTGGCTAGGTTGGAAAGGTTCACGTTGAGATCTAAGAATCTTAACCGACTAATTGGAACCCAAAGAGCCATATACAACAAAGTCAGACTCGGGTTTAGTCCAAAGACTACGAATAGATCATATATGTCTATCGTAAATCATAGTCATCAAAGAGTCCAAGCATGGGTCCCAAAGGTTTTATTGAACTCACATATAAGGACTAATAAGTATTGGATTCCCCAGGATCAAGTTCATTATTTGAATAGACCATATTGGTTCAATGGTTCAGGGGGAGCTAACACTAAACTAGTATACCCACTTACTTAACAAAACCATTGCATATTTTATTTTAATTTTTAGAACGGCTAGATAGGGAAAATAGTTAGTCAACTCTTGACAACATAGTATCAGGATGCGACGAGATGATAGTACATTAGAGAAACAAAGTCTCGTGTATTCGAACTAGATAAGGCGTATCTAGCTTGGTGCACTTGACCGAGTGGAACTAGCTGAAGCTACCTCACTGCATCCTAAACTAGTTAAACCATGAAGTAACCCTAAGTGAATTAAGTGATATTTTCTTGAATTTGGCTTTGTCTAAGGAAGTGGTCGTTGTTCCGATCAAAGAAGACCCCTGTGCCTCGCCACGACCTGGAAGTCAGTTTCTCGAAAAGTTACTTAACGATCTAAAGGTTAAATTCGAATCTAACCCAAGGTTGACTATCTTTAATCAATCTCAAATCATCTCACAAAACATATAAGGTGAACAAATTCTGAAATACATAGAATGGGTGAGATGTTAAGGATAATTGAAATACTACTTATTTTCTCAACAATTGTACTTAACAACTATTTACAACTCTTTAGGCCAAAGTTTAGCGCCCTCAACATCTCTTATACTTCATATATTTGACTAAGAGGGAGAGCAAACTAACCCTAAGGGTTATATTACAAACCTTTGGATTATTGGTGCAAAGGGACACACCTCGAACCAATCTATCTAACTACTGCTAGATGCATGCTTGGACTCATAGTTGATTTATCTAGATGCATGCATATACGATATTATTTTTAAACCCCTATTTTATACAAAAACCCCAACATTTTTTTTTATTTATGGCAAAAGGGGGAGAAGAGCGAAAGTTAAGGGGGAGTAACACAAAATTTAATTTTGAAAATTAAAGTATCTCTTTCAAAACTCACCTAGGGTTAAGGGGGAGTTTTGGTTAAGGGGGGAGTTTTGGTTGAGGGGGAGTTTTTCGAAATGGCATTCATCATTTACTATACTTGTTTTATGCTTTAATTTCCTTTAACTTTGTATTGGTTTGTCATAGATCAAAAAGAGAGAGATTGTTGGTGCAGGGGC
Source organism: Wurfbainia villosa (assembly GCA_025175895.1). Taxonomy (NCBI): domain Eukaryota; kingdom Viridiplantae; phylum Streptophyta; class Magnoliopsida; order Zingiberales; family Zingiberaceae; genus Wurfbainia; species Wurfbainia villosa. The sequence goes on along the minus strand of CM046002.1, from coordinate 33,950,614 downwards.
ACCAGATAATCGAACCTGTGTTTTGATTATGACAAAGACACAAAGTTAAGTTTACATCATTGTCTCACGAGCTAAATCAAGTGTGCAGAAAGGCTAAGCTAAGCCAAAGGTCAACGACACCAAGAGGGAGCTGTGGTGGTCGGGCAACACCGAGGGAACTTCGTGGGAGTCAAAGAACCTAGGTGAAAGACCGGAAGCAAAACGACAGATCTTAAAGGACCAGAGGTAAGCTCATGTGAGTGAGAGATGGTAAGGTCGTGTCCTCTGTACGGGGACTGCAAAATACGAAGAAAAAAAAATGGATTAACCTTTTTAATTAATTTGGATTTAATTAGTGGGTAAATTGGGCTGGAAATGAGTTTGAAATTGGGCTGAATCCATTGGGCTGAAGCTAATGGGCTGAATCTAATGGGCTGAATCAATTGGGATGGAAATGGGCTTGAAATTGAGCTGAGCCCATTGGGCTGAATTAATTGGGCTTAACTTGGGTTCGGTTGGGCTTGAACCGGTTGATGTGGACTAAACTGTCGAACCACCTTTAAAGCTTCCCGATCACGATTTCCGGCTTCTTCCGTCGCGATCTTCTTCTTCTTCCTCCTCGCTCGCGATTTCTTCGTGCCAGCGCTTCTCCCGTCGTCGGAATCACAGCTCGTCGGCGTCTCGGTGAGAAACAGCTAGGGTTAGGTTTCAATCGCGATTCCTTCTTCTTCCTCGCTTCTCATCTCTTCCGACCCGCAGCGGCTGCCGGCGATTTCGTTCTCCACGGTGCTCCATCGTCGGTGCCTCTCCCTCCTGATCTCGGCGACAACAAGCTCTTCCAGCTTGCCTCGGCACAAAGGACGACCTCCACGGCCACCGAGCTAGCTCGATCGGCCACCTGCCACAGTGGGTCACTTCGTGATGTGTGAGCGAGCACCGGCCGAGCAGGTCGCCGCCATCAGCTCACGACCATCCCGACCACCGGGGGAATACAACTTAGATTGGTATTGCCATTTTCCCCTTAGCTTAGTTCTTGATCTTGCTTCGGGTGACTGGTCTTTGATCCTCTGTTTGTGATCGTCGCAGTGACCAGATGCGATAGGGAGTTTTTGTAGTTGGGTAAGCTGATCGAAGCTCAGATTTCATGGATGAATAGGAGACGAGAAAGGGCTACCGGTGGAGATCTGAGATAGGTAAGCTTTGAGTTCTCTTTGTTTTCCTATGGTAATTGTTGTATTGGTTGTGGTTTTCCTTCGATGTTGATCGGTTTGGCTGTGGATCGCGTGAGGTGGAAATCGTTCCTTTGTTGGAAGCAGTGAGCTTCGGTGGCATGTAGGATCGATTGTATCAAGTGAGGAGCTTGGATCTAAAGCTGCAATGGTTTTGTAGGTTTCAATTGCTGATATATATATATCCCGGCTGCACCTTCTTTTTCCTGTCCATGGATCATCGTGTGGGGTTGTTTTCCTGCTGTGGAAAGAGTTGCAGCTGGGTTTAATTAGCACGGATCAGTGAAGTGGGTGTTGTTAGGTTTGCTGTCATTGATTCAGTAATGAGGAGCTATAATGGATGTTGATTATGTGTGAACTGATTGAAGCTGTGGAGCGGTGAACAGCTTGTGTGTGTGATTAGTTTGATGTTAAGATGATGGATGAGTGGGATTAGATCTAGTCGGATGAAGTAGGTTAGTGTATGTGATGATAGTGAGTGATCTAATTTGCAGATTTGGATTGGTGGATTAATGGCAATGGGAAGTGTTTGATCTATTCGGTGGATGTATTGAATTGATTAGACTTATATATTGATCTTGTTGATGTGGGAGCGAGTCTGATTATGGTGTATCAAATTTGGGTAATCAGGATTTCTACCTCGTAGACGAGGAAAGGATGCGAGTATAGGAACGATGTAGTGTTTAGTTTCTACGTTTGTTGGATACTTGTACTTAATCATTGTTGCTATTATGTGTATACGGCGTGTCCGCTAGTGAGGATTATTCGAGCCAGATCGTGGGTAATATCTACCTGGTCCGGTAGTTTTGATCAAATTCCTGTGCATGATCTTGGATTTATGTTTATACCTGTTTACCTTAAATCCACTCTTATTTAATCATATGCTTGTACTGCCTTGACCTTTGAGATATATACTCTGTTACTCATTGATTATCTAGCACGGATAGAAACTATAAACCCTATTACGTATTAGCTGATGGATGTTCAGTAAGTACAAGTGGTTAGGTTTATCTTTGTGACTTCAGATTGGGTTACTATCTTACATCACTAGGGTTAGGTGATGGTTTGGATTATGGAGCCGATTGTTATATCATATCCGTATTAGTGGTGCATTTATGGTGGATCTAGTTGTCTGTGCATAGATAAGTGTAAGAGTGTTAGTATGTAACCATGGACTAGAGGTTCTAGCGTGATGGTATATCCATTATGGATTGTGTGTCTGTGTATGGTTATATGGACAGTCGATGGTAGTTCGCTACTGACTAGAGGTCTTAGCATGGTTGACTGTCAGGTGTGTATGACTCTTTGTGCAATAGAGAGAGTCTTATGGATTGTAGTCCTTGCATGGTTGCCTTTTGGTTGACTAGGTCTCCCCGTGAGTTAGGGAGTGTTGCGAGGATTTGTGTGTGAGTTATGCATCATTACATTTCATGCATGCTGACGACTGGGTCTGCCTTGTGGTTGAGACGAGTCGTCACCATCCCGCCTCCCGCCACTCGGGGTAGTGGTCAGCAGGTCGAGGGCGAGCATTGTTGTGTGCCGTTTTCGACCACCACTATGGATGGTGGTAGGAGATGCGACTTGGCCACCGCATGGAGTGGTAGTTAGCGCACTCACCCACTATAGACAAGCGGTCGTGGTGATGTGCGCTTGTCTGTGCGGCTCGCCTACTCATGGGTAGAGACGAGCGCCAGCGAGGGACCCCGCGTGTGGGTAGCATATAGCTCATGGCAGGCTAGCCATCGTTCATACTACCCAACTGGTCACTCGAGAGTGGTGGCGACCGAGTCGGATAGTTGTCATGTCCTCGCCACCTAGGCCACCGGGTCGTGGTAGCGAGTTGGGTGCGCAGGCATGACCATGCATATGCACTGCTGATATATATGTATGCATGTATTTGATATATGTTTTACATATGCCTGTGAGATGCTGCATTTGATTGAGCTATGATTGTTGCACATGCTTGTACATCATGATACATGTCATTTGCATTTTTATTTACTGCTATGTGTTGAGCATGATTCATGCGTTGATTCAGACTGTTATATGCATTTGATTAGCATCATGTCATTGTGTGGTACGGATCGGGTTGTTATTACAGGTGATCATATATTGTTCATATGTTGGAGTATCGTGGTATGGGATTGACTTGATACATTATATGGGTTATGTTATTGTATATCCGCTGTGATGATATAGCTTATGGTGTTGCGTAATCGTGCACGCTGGTACATTACTTCCTATTAGTATATACATCGAGTATGATTTTAGTAGTTACTTGTTATTAGTTTCGATACGATGTATGTCTATTGGACTCATGCTGTATACCTGTAGATCTTCACATGTATACTTGTAGATCTATCTTTATATGTTGTTCATGAACTTTCTATATATTACCCCTGAGTTTATACTCACCACCCCTGGACCCTGGGTTTTCGCCGCCTGTATAATGTGGAAGATTCCTCGACGCTTTGGAGCTCGCCACCGATCCCATCTCACACCGAACATTTGGGGTTTTCCACATATTTGCTTCCGCTGTTATTTTGTATTATAGCCATGTATAATCAGTGTTGTATCTGGCTGTGGATTTGTACGTTGTTGTGTGTAGTATGTTAGAGTCGCACCGGTGCGCACCTCTTGTGTTGTTGTGGATATATTGTTTGGTATTGTCCATTTATATATTGTTGTTGTGGGTCTACGGGCCTTGTATTAACCCGATATGTTGCCACGTACAGGGGAGATGTCGTCCGTTTACTTTTCGGCACGTCATACTCTCGGGGCGTGACAGGGACGATCGTAGGCGGTGATCCGACTAAGACTTTCTGTGGAAGGTCTAGGTCGAGATCGGATGGTCAAAAATCGTCACATTTATCATTTTTCGTGCTAACCTCTTATTGCAGGGAAGTGGCCAGGCTGGCAGTCGACTGTTGGTCATGGGGCAGTCGACTGATGCTCATCAGTCGACTGATGGCGATGAATCAGCCTTTTGTGCTAGGTCAAAATAGATAATGTTTGACGCGGCCACTTCGCGATAAAATTTGGTAACACTTCGTGATCTGTTCCGAAAGATGAGGAGACTTATTCTGAGACCAAACTCTATAAAAAGAGGGGAGGATTCCAACCTATTAATTCATCAAGATTATTCTCAAGTGCTCCTACAACGCAAAGCTCCAACACCGTCATAACGCCGACGTGATGACAAGTTTTAATCTTCTTCGTCGGCAGCAGCAGCAAGTAATTGTTTTTATTATTGTATTCTTTGTTTTAATCGTAACGAGGTGAGGTAGGCTTATTGCCTCATCCTCGTACTTTCGGTTTTGTGATCGTTGTCTCCTACCTTCAACGAGGAGGAGATCTTATAGTATTTTTTCCTCCGTACGCGGTCTAGGACCGTTAGGGCCTTGGAGTAGCAACCGCTGGGTTGTGAACCATGTAAAAATAAACTTGTCATTTTTACTTTTCTGCTGTTCTTGCTCGTATATCGAACGAACGAACGAAAAGATTTACAGTCGCTATTCACACCCCCCCCCTCTAGCAACGCTTCTCGATCCAACAATTGGTATCAGAGTGGGGGCGCTAAAATTTGGTGAAACCACCAATCTAGCACTTTTTGTTTTTTTCGTATTCTTTGATTCATGTTTTTTTAGGTTTTTTCCCGCACTACTAATCCAAGACAAAGTCTTGGTACCTTTCTTTTGGTTGTGTGTTTGCAAGTGTTCTCTTTTGAAGTAGTCGACGGTAAAATGACCATAACTTTTCGCACAAGTGGACTCACAAAATGATCTACCTACCAAATCGAATGAAAGATCTACAATTCTTACGAGGGTTTACCCTCGTAACAAGCTATTTTCATCCCCAAAAACCAACAACTAGTACCCTTTTGGGGACATCGAAGGTCGTAAGTTTCTAGTTTTTGTTAGTTTCTTGTTCTTTTTATTTATTTATGTTTATTTCTTATTATTTCCCTCTTTACTAATCCAAGACCAAGTCTTGGAATTCCTTTTGGTTTTTATTCGTGTTTTGCAAGATATTTAATGGCTCACATTGAGGGGTATAGCACCACCCGACCTCCATTCTTTTAACGGAAATAATTTCCGTTATTGGAAAGGTCGGATGGAGTGTTTTCTAAAAACACAAGTCGAGACTTGGATAATCATCCAAACCGGCTTTTCTCTACCCACCAATGATCAAGGCGAGCCCTTGGACTTCAACAAGTGGACCAATGCAACCAAGAGGCAAATCGAAGCCAATGCAAAGGCGACCCAAATGTTGTAGTGTGGTCTGTCCAAAGAGGAGCTCAACCGCATCGGACCTTTCATCAGTGCAAAGGACCTATAGAACAAATTAATCGAGCTACACAAAGGAACGTCCGATGTTAAGGTATGTAAACGTGACCTTCTTTTCAATAAGTTGTATAACCTTAAGATGCAGGAACACGAGACGGCGACGCAACTACACACCCGTGTCTAGGACATTGTCAACGGCTTGCACACCATCGGACACAAGGTCAAAAACCGTGACCTCCTAAGGTACGTTCTTAATTCATTTCCTAGGACTACCTTGTGGGCATCCATGGTCGATGCCTACAAGGTCTCTAAGGATCTTTCGAAGCTTAGGTTAGATGAATTATTTTCCGAGTTTGAACTTCACGAGCAGACTAATATGGTCCGGGCCGAGAGAGGTATTGCTCTACTTGCAGAACAAAAAAGTAAGCCACCTACCAAGCAAGAAGATGGACTCGAACCCGAAGACGAGTCAGAGTCTGAATCCAAAGAGGTGGAGGCAATAGTGAACGTAGTGCGGAAGATCGTTCGAAGGGAAAGGAGGCTACTAAAGAACCAAAAAAGGGCACAATTCAAATCAAATCAAAAGAAGGCTTTCCATGCAACTTAGGACAACAAAGAAGACATAGCTTACATGGCAAGACCGGAGGAGTCCGAGTCTGAATTCGAAGCCGAGTCCAACTATAACTCCGACTCCGACCCCGAAGACTACTTCAAGAGGAAACTCAAAGGTGGACCAAAAGGGAAAGTCAAGGTTAGCCGATCTTTAATTAGTACACTTTACCTTACAATTAAAATGCTTACTAGGAAATTAACTAAGTCCGAGTCTAGGGTTGAGTCGTTACTTGAGGAGGTTGAAACTCTCAAGCAAGAGGTTACTCTAACCTCTTCAACTAGTCAAGTTCAAGAGGGTAACTCAGCCCAAGTTGAAAATCTTGAGGAGGAGAATTCTCTCTTGAAAGATCGAGTTCAAGAGGTCGTGGCTAGGTTGGAAAGGTTCACGTTGGGATCTAAGAATCTTAACCGACTACTTGAAACCCAAAGAGTCGTGTACAACAAAGTCGGACTCGGGTTTAGTCCAAAGACTACGAATAGATCATATATGTCTATCATAAATTGTAGTCATCAAAGAGTCCAAGCATGGGTCCCAAAGGTTTTATTGAACTCATATATAAGGATATCCCTTGACTTCTTAATTGTTGATCCACAACTCACCTGACGGTAGAGATACCACCGACCCACAAGTCGATATAAAGGAACCCTTCTTATCCGAACTAAAAATGTTATAGACAAAGATACCTGTAAACTACAAGTATCTCTCAATATATTAACTTAGAGGGAAAAATTAAAGTAATACCCTGAATGATCAATTATCTGTCGATCCGATCCAAAGACTTCACGTAGGTCTCGGCCTTTCTCCGAAGAGAAAAGATCAGATCCAACAGTCTGCGGAAAAAGCGATCGCATTTTTGCTACGAATAATCGGGGGATTTTTTTCCTAGATCATCAGATCTCATTACTTAATCCTACAAGCTACAACTGTAGCATACCGAATAGATACGACTATCGTTGTATACTCTCTCCTCTGTACAAAGCCAATCTCATCTGGGGGTAACTATTGTTGTTGTCTGTAAGAGTCTTCTAAGATGTCTTCTGATGATACTGCTTCTGTGTTGATCTCTGCTGAAGGGAAATATCAAGGAACTCCAACCACACTTGAGGTAGTAAGTCGTTGTTGATGAGATAACCCAATCTTTTGTGTTGATCTCTGCTGTCGAGATGGTGCATCATCCTCCCGGAACACCATTGATAGTCTTCAACTGAGTCTTCAAAATACACCTCCTCAATCGTACTAGTTGCTTACAATAGCAACAGATGAACTAATCCAACTGATAATATGACTTCGCGTGTCTTCGTGATCCGCACTGCACGCACATAATCCCTTTGGAGTCTTTGTTCCAATTTTGCTGATGTGCACGAGAACATCCTGATGATCTGCGATTGGTCTTCTATAATCGGGAAGTAGCTCAAGGCCTATGACTCCGATCTTGCTCCTTTTATCCTACAGTTGAAGACTTCTGACTCTAATAAGTTGACCTGCAATATCTGTTTATCGGTCTCCAACTCTTAAACACTTGTACGGAGTCATTTCTAAACTCCTGACTCAATCTAACGTCTTCCGGCAAGATCTGATAGAAGATCCAATGATCTTACTCCAAAAGTAAGCCAATAACTGTGGGTGGCTTAAAACACTCATTCACATTCTTGAGCTATTAAGTGAGCGTAACTCTGCAAGTTTAACGACTCTGCATGGTAATCCCGTTACTGATGATCACCCTACTTGAAGCTCAAGAATTCCTTACAATGTGTCACTGAAAGTGACGTGGGGAAATACTCTCCCTCAACATCACTAAACCATGATCAAGTGATGTTTTATTCTCCGAAGGTTATTTTTTACATTTTCCACCAAATACCAGCTTGATCCCGATAATGTTATGCAAATAACTCTACTTTCTCTGTATAACACGAGTTAAGTACTCAAAAGTACTTTTAAAGTTATACAACCCAGTACGCAGAACTCAGGAATCAAAATCCCTATGAAACCCCGTATACTAACCCTCCACTTGCTGTAGCAATAATAATATACACACCTAGTTCATTACCCCACGGGTAATGATCTAACTAGTACCATTAGTGAAAATCCCTAAGACTATAGTCTTTGATTTTTCACAAGAAATGTGACGACTTATTCCCGATTTTCTGACTCGGTATCAGTCGGCTCTCAAAGGAAATTCACCTTTTTGACACAGGTTCAAGACTCACAGACTCAACAGGTCATTTCCGTGGTCAACTCAAACCACGATTACGATTAATAACCAACATACTACAGGTTATTCTGTTAAATACTGGAAATTTAAAATACTAAATTAAATGGCCAGAAATTTAAAATACTAAATTAAATGGCCAAAGAATTAAGGAAAATAATTCTGGAAATTTTTTCGGGATTTTTTAGGGAATTTTAGGAATTTTTTTGAAATTTTTCTGGATTTAAACGGAGTCTGTACGAGATTATTACGAAGATAAAATAAATAGGTTTTAGGTGGGGTCTATTTAAGGGGATTAATACGCGAAGGCAACCTAAGTTTTTTTCTATTTTCTTTCTCTATTTTCCACGCCGCGACCCCCCTTCGGCAGTTTCCCATCGTGCGATCTCTTCTTCGTCGAATCCCTTTTTCTTTCCCCCAAGCCCGAAACCACCGCAACCAGCGCCTCGCTCTCTTCTTCTTCTTCGCATCCACGCCGCCCGAGTCCTTTCGTCGGCCTTCCTCCGCAAGCGCCGGCGGACGTCGTCGCCTTCTCGATGCTCAGGGCGCCGCGGGTTTACACCAACCGCCGTGGGTGCCTTTTTCGCCGCCGTCCTCGCCTTCGCCGGTGCCGCCCTCGCTTCAGATCAGCCACCGCTGCTAGCTCTTCTTCCTCGCGTCGCCACCCACAGCATCGACCGACTGTCCCTCCGCAAGCGCCGGCAACCGCTTGCCTTCTTCCGCTGCGACCTCCCTTAGTGTCGCCGGTGAGGGTGGAGCTTCGGGTAAATACCTATATTTCCTCTTGTTTCCTTGCTGCTTAGGAATTCTGTGGGCTGAGTTTGGATTTGTTGGCCGGTTGTGAAAGAGGAGGTGGTTATAAGGTGTTTTGGGTTGTTCATCGACTGTAAATGGCTGTGGGTTACGTTGGGTTCCAATTAGGGTTCATTAGATTCCTAATTTCGTGCAAGGTCGGCTGTAAGTGAGCAGTGCACAACTGTGAGCCGGAGTTGTGGTCGATTTGGGTTGATTTTGGGGTTTTGGTTGGCTGCGATTGGGTTGTTGTCGGGTGTACGACCATATTGGTATGTTAAGTGAGAGAGGAATGGTTCAAAATGTGATATTCGATGGATATGGGATGGTTGTATTTATACTTCTGATCGGTGAAATATTCTGTATATTGTTGTGGAGTTGTGAATTAGGCTTGAGGAAAATGAAGGATGTATTTAGGATATTGTTAAATTCCATTTCTGCAATGGGGATGATTTTAATTAAATTACAGGTTATTGACAGTGGTTGGCTGGGTTGTTGAGTTCAGTGTGATGTTGATCGGTTTTGTAATTATGTATGGAGGATTGATTAGGTTAAATAGGATAATTAAATCAATCTAGTGGATCGGATATGAGGTCGATGTAGGATTCGATTTGATTAATTGCAAGGATATGTTCTTGGATTGAAGAGTTAATCACAATTTATGACCTACGGGTTGAGGGGCTACTTGGGGATACATAGTAGTAATTTAGCACGTTGTCGTGTGCTGGGATTTGATGGATTTACTTTGGATTAATTTGTTATGGAAGGAATCGATTAAGTATTCTTGGTTATGGAAGGAATCGATTAAGTATTCGATTTGTCGGTGAATGGTATTTTGTGCTTAACAATAGTTATGCATTATGCAGGTTTCGGTCACGAGGCAGGTTCACGGTCGTGACGATCTGGTTCTTTTGCGGATATATTATCAGGCGGGTATTTTCACTTATCTTTTAGATATAGTCAAGTTGATATGCTAGTTAGGATAGCTTGCAATAATTTTCATGTTTATATGCCTAGTATGTTTTTGGTGCCTACTTGATACATGCATGTGATAGGTTATGATTATACCTTCCCTGTTTTATTTGGATCATAGTTACTTGGATTATAGATATGTACATATTGATTGTGCATATTATTCGGATAGGTGTATTTAGTTGGATTTACATACTTTAGTATCATGCACCATCTTACATGATTACATGCTGGCTGGTCGGGGTTCCTTTATAGTTGAGCCCGCAGCCAGTTACATGGCCTGCACACACTGTCACTCATGGGTTAGTGGTACATTAGGAGGGTGTGTGCAGTTGCTCTGTCAGGCTCCGCTGGTCCGCTCATGGGTAGCAATGAGGCTGCGTGGTAGCGGGCAGGGATCCCTCCTCTGGTCTATGACAGCGGGAGATGAGAGCTTAACTCCCCCACTCTTTTTGGGGCAGGAGGATAGGTGTACTCCGACAGCATCCTGTCCACTCGGTCACTCAGGAGCAGTGATGGCAGAGTGCACAGTTGTCATAGCCCTACCCACTCGGCTTCACCATCGCGTGTGAGGCGGCTGACTGGCGTCAGGAGTGACCATGTCATTTGCACGGCATGCACTTTGCACGGATCGCATTTGTATTGTGTTTGCTGCATTATTTTATTGATGGCCTTGGATGTTGCATATGATTGTCATGCATACAGGATTCATATTCATATATGGTGATGACTTTATCTCTTATAGTATGGCACATGCTCCTATATCAGGGTAGGAGATTCAGGTGAGTACAGTCCTTTTGCATTTATTTCTTGCTTACCCTATATGTGAGACTGTACTGGCATGATTTTTATTGTTAGCTATATCTTACTTTGCATATCGACTATACCCGCTGAGTTCTTTGAACTTACCCCGTTGATTTATATCTATTTCAGAATGAAGCTGACAGGAGAGTCCAGCTGCCAAACCCCACTCGTCGTGAAAGTTTTTATTTGTTATTTGTTTCTATGGTTTGGATATTTTGATTAGAGGACATGTTTAGGATTGGAGTTGGATATTTGTATTCGTAGATTTTTAGCGTCCTTATGGACCTTATTCGGATTTTGTTTGGATTGATTTTGGTTGAGTATTCCTGCCCAGATGGCAGAAGGGGTAAGTCTAGTTGTGATAGATGTTACCTATCTATTTTGGTTGATGGCCAGAGACTTATTTTATTATCTGCATGTGTGTTTGGATTCCGGTCGTGTTGACCGATGTATAGTGGTCGTGTAGGTCTTGTATGAAAATTGGCATTGTCACCCGTACAGGGGAGATGCTGTCGGATTTTCGTCTGGCGGGGTCTCCATCAGGGCGTGACAATTTATTTGGTATCAGAGCGCCTAGGTTTTCAAGTTCCTAGGGGTTTGTTTTTGGATTTTTCGGAGTTCGCCACGTTTGACAGGTTTTACGAGGCAATTTGGAAAATTTTGGATTGGTATGGATTTCCGACGATTTTTATGTTTCGGAAATTCGAGGATTTATGACGAGGTCAATATGGGGATTTGGCGGCGACGGGACCTCTCCTGCGACGAAATAGGTATGCTGAAAATTTTTATATATTTTTACTTCTAGTAACATCTGTTCTAGTAACATCTGTAATAATTTAACAGATATGAGATGAGGTGAGCGTGCTCTTGCTTCGAGACGTGGTGCAGGGTAACCACACAAGAGGACAGTGAGATCTCTGGCTAAGGAGTTGCCAGAAGGGTCTATAGAGTTTTGACTCATGTGCAGACTCGTAGTAGGGGTCGCCCACCAAGGTGACCAGCCGGAGTTGTCGTAGTGTTTATACTCCAGGTTAGATTAGCTATGTGTTTAGTGGATAACAGGAAATAACATTTAGTGTAATGGTCACTATTCGTAATCGTGGATGGAGTTGACCACGTGAACAATCTGTTCAGTGTAGGATATTTGAGGCCGCTAGAGGGGGGTGAATAGCGTCGCATGATGGAATTCGATCGCGTGTTCGTCTCTACAATTTCATTAGTACGCAGCGGAATAGTAATGAAAGCAATAATGAAACAATTAACAACACGCAAACACAATTGTTTAACGTGGTTCGGAACCGAACGGTTCCTACTCCACGGATCGGGTTCGTGCGAACCCTAGCGATGTCAATCACACACCACTATAATAAACACTCCTTCTCGGAACAATCCAGAGGCGGAGAAACCTCGTACAAGATGATTACAACAATAATCAAAAGCTACAAGCAAATACAATGAAATACAAAGCAAGACTAGTAAAGAAAAATACTTTACAAATGCTCTTGAATGCTTGATCGCTAGGTTGATCGAGTAGCACTTGGAGACCCTGAATTGCAGCAGCAACTCACCCCAAATCGCCTCAAAGAACCATGCCAATTTCCTCCATCACGAGCTCCTTATAAAGCTTCAACCTGTGCTGGAAAAAGTCGATCAGTCGACTGATCGGGACCATCAGTCGACTGATACCACTATTGTCGTGAGACAACGGTTAGATCCACGCTGGATAAGTCCAACGGATCTACCATCAGTCGACTGATCATACCCATCAGTCGACTGATGGAGTCCTCACTTGACCAGTCGAGTCTCGACTCCATTATGTGGCCGATTTCTTGAGCATCAGTCGACTGATCACACGATCAGTCGACTGCTCGAGCCATCAGTCGACTGATCACACAATCAGTCGACTGCTCGAGCCATCAGTCGACTCCCCACCTTTGGCAGTCGACTGCTAGGCCACTTCCCGTAGTCAAACCCTAGTTGACTCGGTCCAGTCGACTGTCACATAGCACCAGTCGACTGGCACACCTCAAACATGAGGTTTTAGCCCAAGTATGGTTCCCCCATACTTGCTAGACCACCCTTAGCCTAGACCTAAGCCTTCTAGCCACCTCCATCATCCTCACGCCTCTCGGATCCCTCTAAGTCATCCATGACTTGTTCATCCATCGCGCTAGCCTTCAGGTGCTTCCATCGGCTATGTCATGCTAACGGTGTCTACACCGCCAAGGCACATTGGACTTACCAAATGTCAAGACTTAAGCTTGGACTTTCCCTTGCCAACCCATGTTGTACTTTTCATGCCAAGACCCATGCTTGGACTTTCCCAAATGCCAAGTGTCCCACTTGGACTTCCCTTGCCAACTCATGTTGGACTTTCCATTGCCAAGACTCATGCTTGGACTTTACCAAATGCCAAGTGTCCCACTTGGACTTTCCATGTCAAGTACCCAAGACTTGGACTTTCCCATGACAATTACATTGTCATATATTTTTGTCGAACATCAAAACATCACTCGAGTCAAACTCGAGTCCTGGTCAATCGTGACCTAGGCCGATTGCACCAACATTCAGTTTGTGAGTCTTGAACCTGTGTCGAAAAGATGAATTTCCTTTGAGAGCTGACTGATACTGAGTCAGAAGGCAGGTGTCAAGTCATCACATTGGTGGTGGAAATCAAGGACTACAGTATTAGGGATTTTCACTAATTATGCTAGGCGGATTATTACCCTTGTGGGTAATGGACAAGGAATGTATACTATTGTTGATACAAACAATGGAGGTTTAAGTTACAAAGTTCCATAGGGATTTTGATCCTTGAGCTGCTTGAGCTTAGATCGATAACGTAGAAGGTACTGTTAAGTACCTAACTGGTATTTATATAAGGGGAGTGGAGTTAGTTTGTTACTATTGCAATGATCAAGTTGTTACTTGGTGAAATATGTAGAAGAAATTTATTTGGGGAAATAACCTATTATGGGATCACAGGTTCAGGATGTTTTCGAGAGATAGTATTTCTCCAGGTTATTTTGTATGACTCATTGTTGAGGAATGCTTGAGCCTTAAGTTGAGTGATCAATTGATAATGGAGTTTCACTATAGAGTTTGTTAGACTTGCAGAGTTTACCCCCACTTAACGGCTCAAGTTAGTGATTGAGTTGTCTTCGATCACTTACGATTTATTGGCTTACATTTGGATTAGGATAGTTGGATCTTCCATCAGTTCCTATCGGGAGGCACTAGGGTGAGTCATATTTATGAAAATGACACTGCAACAAGTGTCTCAAGATAATAGTGTAGTCAATCTAGTGATAATAACCTACACTATTGATAAGGCAACCGTAGAAGTCGTGAACGTGCTCTTCTAGCTAAATTCACGTGACATTATTTCACTCCCAAGTTGATGTTCGATATTGATTATGTCGGTTGCTAGAGATGGTAACTTGATGTTGATGATGGAGGTTTACAACCTCTTGAGTGATTGAGGGTTTAGTTGGAATTTTAGTTTATTTTGGTAGTGATCAAGGCTCTGTCCCGGGAATGAAAGATTGATGAAACACCTCATTTCCCAACGGAAAACAAGAATATGGATTAAAGCTTTCTCCTCAGATTTATGTGGCTATCAGAAGTGGTTTGTGCACTTGTGGAGATATGAGGCTGGTTGTATGGTTCTTGAAGAACATGATAGGAAGAGGTGTACACCTAGATGCCTACAGTTACCACCTAGATGCATACAGTTATCGAATTCTTATTCTAGGTCACTGTGAAATAGGGAATCCGTTAAGAGCAGAACTTGGATGAGTTTGCATCTTTACTCGAAAGGAATTGTAGATGGTTGAAGGATTTATCATTGAGGTATTATTATAGTTTACCTTACTTGATGATATATTGTGAGATACAAGTGTTTACAGATATCTGTGGTTAAAATATGTATAGATAGGATTAAAAGGATTTCTATATTTGGATCATGTGGATTAATAGTGTTTCCACCGACAGGTGAGATGTTGAGATGATTACTGTGATGATTATCAGAGGGGTATGATAATAATTTTTGATGTTTAGAGGTTGATTGTTGGAAATGTTATAGTATGGTGAAAGAGTTGACTTAGTTGTTTTATAGTTGACTTGGTTGATATGATGTGGATATTTGGATATTAACTTGGAGGTTATGTTTGTGACATGATGGTATAAGAAGGTCTCTCGGATGCCTGTATAATTCGAGAGTAATCAGATGTAGTGTCGGATGAACTTCTAGGCTTGCCACTGTATAGGCAAGTAGAGTAGGCGATCGGAGTGATTTCGGAAATAGTTTTGATATCGAAGATCCCCTACTGGGTGATAATTTAATCGATACAGAGGTAATGATATTTTACGAGCCAAATGTTTGTACTTATGGTGCTTTGGCTGAGGGCTAGTGTAAAGCGCACGAGGTTGTTGAAGCTTGTGATATACTCCAGGCAATGTCATCCAATTAGTTGAGCGCCAAATCGAGTTGCTTAGATACCGTCATCGATCGGTCTTTCAAAGTTGACAAGGTTGATGATGCTGAGAGGTATTTGTTGGAATGACGATTTTTCAGGGGATAATTTAGTTGGTATCAGTGTTGCTTAACATTATGGGAATTGGAAGAATCTAAGTTCCAATTATAGGAGGTGTTAGATGGGATATTTATTTGTCCCAGTATTTTATTTCTTGAGAAGCTCTGGAACTCATTGTTCAAAGAGAGATTGACCTTTGAGGTTATACATCGATTATCGATGATGGAATGCGGTAGTGGTAGAAGGAAATGAATATCCTTCATGGTGGATCAAGGATCTATTTAGGTCAGCTATAGGACACCTGTGTATACTCTAGGATTGATTTTTGATTGGTGTGTTGATATTGTAGTGACAGGTTATCATACAATTATCAAAGTCGTAGGGATGATTGATATATCATCAGCTTAGAGTAAAGAGGATGCAGGTGTGTAGCGATGACAATCTCATACTTGGTATGAATTGCATGAGGTTTGATTATCTTGTTAGACTTATGATGACTTAGTCGTCCAGGGATTTAGAAAATCGTGTATTCTGGACACGATTGGATCATTTGTGATGGTGGCAGTTGGAGTTGAGCACTCGACCACCGTAGATGGTGATTTTTCTGGTATTGATTTGATTATTACCATAGATATGGATAGGATGCTCTATGGTTCTACACCGCTGATTGGTGATGGAATTTACTTGGTCTGAAGCTTATGAAACTAGTTTCAGGGCTCATACGATGGTTGACTTTTACACAGTGTAGTTTGATCATTCTCGAGTGGAAGGAAGGGTATTGTATGCGGATATAATGTTTCAGAGAATGGAGCATTTCTGATGTAGTTGATCGAGACGTATCCTATGTTTACGTCAAATGAGGAACTACGAGATGGGTTGTCATATATATGACGTGGATATAGCGGTGTTATGTTGTTTTGTATAGGTGAGGAGCCGGAATGCTCATGGGATTTTGGCTAGCTACTGAGTAGCTGCAAGAAGATAAATAGTGGAAAAAGAAAGCAAGTTCTATTACAAATAGATCTCAGTAAACAAGTAGGTTTCTCTTGTGAGGAAATATTTCTCCGTCTCCGAGAAAAATGGTGGGTTACATAGTTGCATTCGAATTTAGGAAGAGTTACTATTGATTCAAGAACAACAGATAGATTCCTGTTTGGATGATAGAGAGCATTTACCATAGAGTTGTACTCTTGCTCTACCGGTTCGGAGTAAGTGATAGTTGAATTCGTATGTCGTCTGTGGCTAATTAGCTACCTGACATCTTGACTGGCTACGAGTCTCGGTCGTGGTAGCATGTCGTTTCCCGTAAGTAGTGCCTTTTGCATTACTCCGAGAGCCACGAGGCTTGGTCACGATATTTTTGATAAGTATTGCTGAAGATTGCAATAGGTTCTATATGTTGCAGATGTATAGGATTGTATCTAGAAGTAGTAAATATTGAAACGTTCTCCATGGTGGAACGACATGCTGAACATAGTTGATTTGGAAGTCTGGTGTTCAGTGTGTCAACTAGTAAAGGTGGTATATAAATAATCAGCAAGGTTCTGTACCGAGATGGACGTGAAAGCCTAGTATGAGGGACAGTGTTGGGAGATTATTTGGAATTCGGAAAGGACTTAGTATGATTAGCTAAGTCCGCTCATTTTCGTCTGATCCATACGATGAGTTGTTGGATCACTGGATAGGTTATACTATGGAGATTTTCAGTTCATGGAGTATCTTTGAGTATCGTATACGATAGCGATTCAGGATTTACCTTAGGATTATGGTAAAGTCTTTAATAGGTCACGGATATAGAGCTCCACTCTGGTACAGTTCGGTACTTTTTGATAGGTGGTCGATATAAAGATACTATTCATACTTTGGAAGGGCTGCTAGAAGCAGGTGTGATAGATTTTAGGGGATATCAGTAACCCCACTTGGTCACTTGAGGTGTGACTTGTCTCTAGATGCTTGAGATGGTTGTTGTGACATCTCGTACTAATATAGGAGTAGGAAATTTAGGGACCAAATTTTTATTAGTGGGGGAGAATGTTAAATACTGGAAATTTAAAATACAAAATTAAATGGCCAGAAATTTAAAATACTAAATTAAATGGCCAAAGAATTAAGGAAAATAATTCTGGAAATTTTTTCGAGATTTTTTAGGGAATTTTTCCGGAACTTTTCTGGATTTAAACGGAGTCTGTACGAGATTATTACGGGGATAAAATAAATAGGTTTTAGGTGGGGTCTATTTAAGGGGATTAATACGCGATGGTAACCTAAGTTTTTTCTATTTTCTTTCTCTGTTGTCCCCGCCGTGACCCCCCTTCGGCAGTTTCCCCCTGTGCGATCTCTTCTCCGTTGAATCCCTTTTTCTTTCCCCCGCCCCCGAAACCACCGCAACCAGCGCCTCGCCCTCTTCTTCTTCTTCTTCGCGTCCACGCCGCCCGAGTCCTTGCGTCGGCCTTCTTCCGCAAGCGCCGGCGGACGTCGTCGCCTTCTCGATGCTCAGGGCACCACGGGTTTGCAGTAACCATCGTGGGTGCCTTTTTCGCCGCCGTCTTCGCCTCTGAGCCGCCGCCCTAGCTTCAGATCAGCCACCGCTGCTAGCTCTTCTTCCTCGCGTCGCTACCCACAGCATCGACCGACTGTCCCTCCACAAGCGCCGGCAATCGCTTGCCTTCTGCCGTTGCGACCTCCCTTAGTGTCGTCGGTGAGGGTGGAGCTTCGGGTAAATACCTAGATTTCCTCTTGTTTCCTTGCTGTTCAGGGATTCTGTGGGCTGAGTTTGGAGTTGTTGGCCGGTTGTGAAAGAGGAGGTGGTTATAGAAGGTGTTTTGGGTTGTTCATCGACTGTAAATGGTTGTGGGTTACATTGGGTTCCAATTAGGGTTCATTAGATTCCTAATTTCGTGCAAGGTCGGTTGTAAGTGGGCAGTGCACGGTTGTGAGCCGGAGTTGTGGTTAATTTGGGTTGATTTTGGGGTTTTGGTTGGTTGCAATTGGGTTACTGTCGGCTGTACGACCATATTGGTATGTTAAGTGAGCGAGGAATGGTTCAAAATGTGATATTCGATGGATATGTGATGGTTGTATTTATACTTTTGATCGGTGAGATGTTCTGTATATTGTTGTGGAGTTGTGAATTAGGCTTGAGGAAAATGAAGGATGTATTTAGGATATTATTAAATTCCATTACTGCAATGGGGATGATTTTAATTAAATTGAGTTATCGACAAAGTGGTTGGCTGGGTTGTTGAGTTCAGTGTGATGTTGATCGGTTCTGTAATTATGTATGGAGGATTGATTAGGTTAAATAGGATAATTAAATCAATCTAGTGGATCGGATATGAGGTCGATGTAGGATTCGATTTGATTAATTGCAAGGATATGTTCTTGGATTGAAGAGTTAATCACAATTTATGACCTACGGGTTGAGGGGCTACTTGGGGATACATAGTAGTAATTTAGCACGTTGTCGTGTGCTGGGATTTGATGGATTTACTTTGGATTAATTGGTTATGGAAGGAATCGATTAAGTATTCTTGGTTATGGATGGAATCGATTAAGTATTCGATTTGTCGGTGAATGGTATTTTGTGCTTAACAATAGTTATGCGTTCACTACCGTGACGATCTGGTTCTTTTGTGGATATATTATCAGACGGGTATTTTGACTTATCTTTTAGATATAGTCAAGTTGATATGCTAGTTAGGATAGCTTGCAATAATTTTCATGTTTATATGTCTAGTATGTTTTTGGTGCCTACTTGATACATGCATGTGATAGGCTATGATTATACCTTCCCTATTTTATTTGGATCATAATTACTTGGATTATAGATATGTACATATTGATTGTGCATATTATTCGGATAGGTGTATTTAGTTGGATTTACATGCTTTAGTATCATGCACCATCTTACATGATTGCATGCTGGCTGGTCGGGGTTCCTTTATAGTTGAGCCCGCAGCCAGTTACATGGCCTGCACACACTGTCACTCATGGGTTAGTGGTACATTAGGAGGGTGTGTGCAGTTGCTCTGTCAGGCTCCGCTGGTCCGCTCATGGGTAGCGATGAGGCTGCGTGGTAGCGGGCAGGGATCCCTCCTCTGGTCTATGACACCGGAAGATGAGAGCTTAGCTCCCCCACTCTGTTTGGGGCAGGAGGATAGGTGTACTCCGACAGCATCTTGTCCACTCGGTCACTCAGGAGAAGTGATGGCAGAGTGCACAGTTGTCATAGCCCTACCCACTCGGCTTCACCATCGCGTGTGAGGCGACTGACTGGCGTCAGGGGTGACCATGTCATTTGCACGGCATGCACTTTGCACGGATCGCATTTGTATTGTGTTTGCTGCATTATTTTATTGATGGCCTTGGATGTTGCATATGATTGTCATGCATACAGGATTCATATTCGTATATGGTGATGACTTTATCTCTTATAGTATGGCACATGCTCCTATATCAGGGTAGGAGATTCAGGTGAGTACAGTCCTTTTGCATTTATTTCTTGCTTACCCTATATGTAAGACTGTACTGGCATGATTTTTATTGTTAGCTATATCTTACTTTGCATATCGACTATACCTGCTGAGTTCTTTGAACTTACCCCGTTGATTTATATCTATTTCAGGATTAAGCTGTCAGGAGAGTCTAGCTGCCAAACCCCACTCGTCGTTTATTTGTTATTTGTTTCTATGGTTTGGATATTTTGATTAGAGGACATGTTTAGGATTGGAGTTGGATATTTGTATTCGTGGATTTTTGGCGTCCTTATGGACCTTATTCGGATTTTGTTTGGATTGGTTTTGGTTGAGTATTCCTGCCCAGATGGCAAAAGGGGTAAGTCTAGTTGTGATAGATGTTACCTATCTATTTTGGTTGATGGCCAGAGGCCTATTTTATTATCTGCATGTGTGTTTGGATTCCGGTTGTGTTGACCGATGTATAGTGGCCGTGTAGGCCTTGTATGAAAATTGGCATTATCACCCGTACAGGGGAGATGCTGCCGGATTTTCGTTTGGCGGGGTCTCCATCGGGGCGTGACATTTTCCCTGTTATATACACTAAATACATCGCCAACAAAACCAGGAGTATAAACACTAAGGTAACTCCGGTTGGTCGCCACGGTGGGCGACTTCTACTACAAGTCTGCACAGGTGTCATACTCTAACTATATACACCTGTTGAGCAAGTTTAGATAAACATCTAACTAAATATAAGTTATCAGGAATTCTTACCTCATGCTGCTTGGAGCTCAGGCCGCTGTCCATCTCATTTCAGAAAACCAAAACCGAAACAAATCGACTCCCGAGAATCCAAGACTCGACACAACAAAAAAAAATTGTATGGCATCGCAGGACCTAAGGCTCTGATACCACTAGAGTTGTCATGCCCCGAGAGTATGCCGAGCCGAAAATCAAACAGACGACATCTCCCCTATACGTGGCAACATATCCTGTTAATACAAGGCCCTTGGGCTCACAATAAACATAACATATAACTGTAAATGCAACAAATACACAAAATACAGCGGAAACATAATACAACAACATCACAAATTACACACAATGCATACCGGTATGACTAACACTAAACACAGAAATACCATAACAAAACCAGAAAAAGAAAGGTACAACATTAGCAGCGTCCAATCACTACTAAACATCACATAAACCAAATCCATATCGAAACACCAACGATAACCCAAAAACCCGGACTCTCGGAGTTGAGATGAGACGATGTCAACTAGCGGTGCTCCAAGCCGTCACGAAGACGTCTACCTGTTACCTGGGCGACAAAAAAACCCAAGGTCCGTGGTGGTGAGTAAAACTCAGCAGGTAATAGGAAAAACATATATATATCAAATATCACATGTAATTCAACAGAAAATCTACATGTACATCAGGTAAACACCAGCATGATAAATATATACATGCATATACCTTCTAACCAAATGAATAACGTAAAAATGCAGATATACTTGAAAGTCTGCTACGCTACACCTATCCAACCTGGGTACATATCCACAATATATGTATATATCACAGGAAATCTGGTCTAAATCATACAACATCATAAATATTGATCAAAGGTATCTAATGGTCCGACCAACAAGTATATAGGTATCTGACACAACCATATAACAAATGCGAGTAGCATATATGAAGATGATGTACAATCAAATGCAACAAGCATAGTACAATCAAATGCGACATCACAACAAGCATATATATATATATATATATATATATATATATATATATGACAATATGCAAAAATATCATAAGTCACAGCAATGCAGCATGCATGGTCATGCCGGCTCACCCTAAAGCTACCACGACCCCAGTGAGGCCTCGGTGGC
This sequence comes from Wurfbainia villosa, assembly GCA_025175895.1. Classification (NCBI taxonomy): domain Eukaryota; kingdom Viridiplantae; phylum Streptophyta; class Magnoliopsida; order Zingiberales; family Zingiberaceae; genus Wurfbainia; species Wurfbainia villosa. The sequence goes on along the minus strand of CM046002.1, from coordinate 33,928,840 downwards.
TCGAGCATGACAACTGTCTCAACTCAACACCAACCACTACTCTCGAGTGGTCGAGTGGGCAATATGATTGAGTAGCATATAAGCGTGAAGAGTAAGCTACACGATGGAGGTCCCTGCTATTGGCCACTCCGACAGTCACTACCCATGAGTGGTCGAGTGTCACATACGCAGGACTACGGCACGCAAATCCTACTACCACCGTCTATAGTGGTAGAGTGCGGCACCACAATGCTCTGCCCTCACACCGGTTACTCCTCCTATGAGTAACCGTGGAGGCAGGATGACTGACGACCCTCTCAACCATAAGGGAGACCACATCGCCAGCATGCATGCAAATGATATGAATGCTTTGTCACAAATAGACATCCACCACAGACTCTCTATTCTACATAGAGTCATACTAATCAGATCAACACACTCTCTATCCTACAGAGAGTCGTACTCAACTGATGGACGCACTCTTTATCCTGTAGAGAGTCGTACTCAACTGATCGACGCACTCTCTATCCTGTAGAGAGTCGTACTTACTGATCGACGCACTCTCTATCCTGTAGAGAGTCATACTCAACTGATGAACGCACTCTCTATCCTATAGAGAGTCATACTCAACTGATTATAACAAGCTAGGACCATCGGTCCGTAGCGACACGCTAAGTATCATTCACCTGACCATTTACACAATACATGGTCGGTGATAAACATGCAACCTAAGGGTACTAGAATTAACCCTAGGTTCAAGACATTATCTACCCACGAATGATCTTTTTGCCCAATTTACAATCAGGTCATCATCCGGACTTTACTATTTGCACTTAACTAAACAAATTCTAGGTTACTTACATCACATATATAACTCCTAATCATGATGAAGTGAAACATGATAATAGCAATTGAGTTTAAGAGCCAAAGATAAGGTATCAAGCGCAAGAGTAAATAAGAGTGGTGTCAAGGTAACATAATCATATAAGATGATCATATATCTAAATCTGCATGCATTAAAACTACCTGACCAAGATAAGAAATTACTCACCTATTATATAGTTCGTGCTGATTGTATTCACATCTGCGAACCTACCTTGTATCAAAGTCCTGGAACCGTAGAATACCAATATAATCAAAATAACTCTAGTCTCCACTAACCACCAATATAATCCAATAATAACACATTCAGATCAGTTTACTAAATTAATCTGATACACAACTATGAACAACCAAATCTCACTTATCAAGCCTAGCTTTCATTTGCTCGACTTCTTGATCCTCATCAGATCTACTCAACTGCCCAAAAATACGATATGTAAATCTACAATTAACACCACTATATTAATTATCACAAACGAATATGATTGTTCTCCAACTATATCATTACTAGATCAAAGCTTACCTCTCCCCCTTCAATCGACCACAACTTATCGACAAGATAAATCCAATTCCATAACTCTAACATCTGAAATCGCAATATACAAGTTTACATCCAACCTACAAATTCTCAGATTTCTTAATCTAAAGAAGTAGAGAGGTCTTTTACCACAAATCGAAGGTGAAGACTAAATGGAATCCCACGGCAGATTCATTGATCCAGCCTCTCGAACCCGCAATGTGTTGTTAGGGTTCTTCCTGTTCACGATGACAACTCCAACTGAAATCCCAATCTAAGCAATAGGAAGATAAACAAAATTACCCAATTAAACTGTATAGGCCATCATAATAGGAAATAGTTAATCTATATGCCTTGAAGAATCTTTATAGTGATTTAACAATGAAGTTGATGGTGAGATCGAGCTCAGAATGATTGATGCAGCAACAATCGTGAGGAGCACAGCAAGCGGAAGTGCTGATCTTACCGAGCTAAGCTTGCGTGAATAGATCCGACGACGACTGTGAGCAGGAGCGGCAACGACCAGCTGAGCTCGAGCTCATGTGGCGACGGAGCTTTGCTGCCCTTCGGATCCGAAGATTAAAGGAGGCGACGATAGATCGCTCCGACAGAAGGGCTCGCAAACCGCCGATTGAGATGGGGAGGCGACGAAGATCGTGTGGAGAAGAAGGATCAGGATGAAACTATCGCTTCTGACGGCGCTGCTGCTCACAGCGAAGGTTGGTCGGTGGCGTGCAAGTGGAGATCGATAAGTAGGGGAGGGGCGACGGCGACGAGTTGGCTCGATGGCTGGAGGAGCTCGCTACTGCCGAGGTCGGGAGGGAAGGTACGATCGTCGGAAACTAGTCGCCCCCTTGCAGCTGCGGTGGAGATCGGTTGGAGACAAACGACTGGTGCGGCGAGGAAGGGGAGACACCGACAAGCTAAGCTCCAACGGCGACGACGAGTGGGAAGAGATCTGCGATCGGGAGAGGGAAAGGAGAGGTCGCACGCGCAAGGAAGGAATCGGTCGATTGAGGAAAACGAAAGGAAATCGACGAGAAAACGAAAGGGGAAAAAAGGAGAAAAATAAATATATTTTTAATTAAACCTATTAATTCCTAGCAGATAGTCTAAACAGGCTTTACAAAAGCCTATCCGCTTTATCCCCATGAAATATCCATAAAACTTCCGTTTAAATCCAGAAAAATTTCTAAAAATTCCTGAAAATTCTACAAGATAATTTCTTAATTAACAAGGGTATTTTTTGTTATTATTAATTTTTTCCTGGTATTTTACAGTAAGATTAGAAATAAATCAATTGACCAAAGAGGTTACTCATTTGAGGGAGTTACTAACGCAAAACGAAAATGAATCGAGACAAAGAGAGCAAGAAGTAAATGAACAGATGAACGAATTTCGAAGGCAACATATATTAATTATACAACATCTTCAATTAATGTTTAGTTCAAATCGACTTCCTCCTTCTCAATCTGGTCCTCCTCCTGATCCATGTAATAATAATAATGATGATATATTTTTTGATGATGATGGTGACGATGGTGGTTACATTTGAATTTGTTGTATTTAAATGTTACTTGACTTATCACATTCGATATCTATGTATTGTAAGTTATGTTTATGTTTGTTATATATATATTAATTTGGTATTGAAGTTTAATATGTGAATTAGTTTATAATGTTATATGTATTTATTATAAAACAGAAAAAATAGTAGAATTCATCATGATATTTTTTTATTTTCCTAGATGAGCAATGAAAATAAATTTCATAGTAGATTTACGATGAAAAATCATTTTTCGACACAGAATTGGCAATGAAAAAAAAAATTCGTTGCAAAAAAAAAGAAGCAACAGTCGACTGCCTCATGTGTCCAGTCGACTGGCATACTATCAGTCGACTGGGTAGTTGGCTAAAAAATATTCTGTGACCTACTTATCCATCACCAATCGAGTGATCGACTGACATCCACTTTCAGTCGACTAATAAATGATTGATTGAGACGGAAAAAAAATTTCGTCGCAGAAATTACATCGAAAAAATATTTTGTCGCAGATTATTCATTATCAGTCAACTGATCAACATGATCAATCGACTGATTTACTGTATCACCTTACAGAACCTTATTTAGCCGACTACCCAATCAATTGTTTGCTTTCTAGTCGACTGATCAAAACGATCCATCGACTGTTGTTACTGTAGCACCTTACAGAAACTTTGATAGTCGATTGACCAGTCAAACTGGTCAGACGTTAGTCGACTGACCTTGAATATTTTACAATAAAATTTGTTTTCGTCGTAGATTTGGCGACAAAAATAATTATTCATCGTCAAATTTATTTTCATTCATGAAAATATGTTTATTAGTCTTTTGCGATGAATTGTGTTTTCGTCATAAATTTGACGACGAATAGTTATTTTCGTCGTCAAATTTATTTCTGATGCAAAGTAATATGTAAATAAATTTATTAGTTTTTTGCGACGAACTATTTTTTCATTACAGATTTAGCAACGAACTATGTTTCGTCGTCAAATTTGACAACGAAAATAATTATTCATTGCCAAATTTGGTGACGAGTTATTTTTGTTGTTATTTTTATCGCAAAATGGCAATTAATTTTGCAACTAAAATTTTATTCGTTGTAAATTTTTGTGACGAATTTTTTTTTTTCATTGCAAAATTTTGCGACGAATTATTTACCACGGAAAATATTTCGTTGTAAACTTCGTTGCAAAATTTTTTTATTCAAAATTTATTATAAAATTCATCGTCAAATGTTTTTTGTAGTGTACAGTACAATCAAAGGTATTAATGGATTGAAGTAGTACAAGTTCGACCCCTCGTAGGGATTGTTCTTTAAAAATTTTGGATTTGAATTCGTGGGGGATCACACTTGTTTGTCCCATTGGGTAGTCCATTGTTTCAGGTTTTAGTATTCGAATTTATGACGATGAAAAATTTTATGGATTTGAATCGATTCCCTTTCAAAATTAATCGAATCTAATACTTGAACATCTGAATCGATTCACTTTCGAAATTAATCGAGTCTAATACTTGAACATCTGGATAAAAAAAATTGAAGATATTGCATTATTGTCCATGAACTAAGTATATGTTAGCTGGCACATTTAAAAGTATATATATATATATATATATATATATATATATATATATATATATATATATATATATATATTCACTATCAAAATTTTTTTTAATAATTGTTTTATGAGTTGATTTTTTTATTTATATTTTAACGTAAAATTTTTCAAAAAAAAATCTCATTCGTCTCCCCTTCACAATTTTTTTAAAATAAAAAATAATGGCTAAACAGTGATTTTTATTTTTATTTTTAAAAATAAAATAAAATTATAAAATCATTTTATATAAAAAAACGGCTCATGATTTCGGTGATAATCGAAAGGAGCTCTCTCCACGTAATCACAATCACAATAGGAGTTCATGTCCATGCTCTAATGCTTGTAATGGCGGTACGTCATGATAATTTGGTGCAATTATGATATTTTAAGTTTTTCTATTTCTATTTTAATACATAATTTTCACATTTCTTGAAAATTAGTTTAAAAATTATATAGAAAATAAAAAATAAATATTCTATAAACCAAATACGATTGTAATTTGATAGTAGAAGAAGAAAGAATTATGTATATAAAAATGGAAGAATACAAATGATTTATCAATCGATGATAAAATAAAATCAATTATCTGTTGTAACACTTCCCTTTAGATAATTGATGGAGAATCCAACACTACCTCGTTAAAACCTTGTTAGTAAAATCGGGTGAAAAAACCTGAACAAAGAAAAAAGAATACAATATATAATAAATACTCCCTTAGTAAAATCGGGTGAAAAAACCTGAACAAAGAAAAAAGAATACGATATATAATAAATACTCCCTTTGATTTCAATCATTGAAGATCTTTTAATTAATGTATCCGTGTGCATCCATTTCTTGAATGTCGATTTAGGCAATATTTTTTGAATAAATCAACTGTATTATCACTAGAGCGAATTTGTTGGACATCAATTTCACATTTCTTCTCGAGTTCATGGGTATAGAAGAATTTGCTTTTGCGGGAAGAGCTTAGTGGCTAGCATATGTAGATGTTGTACCATATGACAACGGATCAATCTCTCGTAAATGCGAGGGTGTCGTCCCTCCATGTGCTAGTTATATTAGTCTCAAGGGTCAAAGGTCTACCATGATTTATCTCTCTTACGATGGTCTGAAGCGGACTGATAGGGACCGCTAGATTGACAGATTTCAATCTTTTACACCATGAGTGTAGAAGAATTTTAGTGAAATATGTTTTGTTGTGTCCCTTTTAAAACAACCTTCCTTTAATTGTGCAATGCAAGCAGTATTATATTCTAATATAGTCGTCGGACTATCTTTAGTTGTTACTAGTCCCCATGATTCTTAAATATATAACGTCATGGGTCTCAATCATATACATTATCAATTTACTCCATGCATTGCAGACACATATCCTGTTTGAGATCTAGCATTATGTAGATATGAAAGATAACCTGCATCTGCATATACCACTAAAGATAAATTTAATTTTGTTGAATAAAATAATCTCACGTTAGTTGTACCACAAAGGTAACAAAATAGGTATTTTATACCATTCCAATGTCTTCGGATAAGAGAAGAACTATATCTTGCTAGAAGGTTAACAAAAAATTCAACGGCAATTTATCAAACACAGTTTCTAAAGTTTCGAAATACCCAAAACGCGTAGCATGGTTTCAGATTTACCAAATCACGCACCTAATTCCACTAATACCCTCCGTCAAGCGGATGCAATTTAATGATGAGAGAGAATTTTCGATCCAGTCATCTTGGAAATTCAACCATCTAAGCGTAGGTCTTTGGGAATTCAAATCCAAACCACCTTTATCGATTTTAATTTATATCGGTCTGATTTATGAAATATTGCTGTGAATACTTAATTAAATCTCGAATATCAAAATTTTGTACGGATACATGAGAGGACACTACTCAAACTTAATGGACTTGGATTGGATCGAAAAAGAAGTGAATAAGACCATCAATGGGTTTTGACCGAAACCCATTGATGGACTTAGAGAATCAAATTTTGAATTTGACATCGAAAGATCTTACTGATATGAATTTTTGATATGTCGAGGAAACTTAGTTTTAATCCTCCTATCTCCCAATTTTAACTTGTATGTGTCGAAAAAAATGATCGAAAATTAAAGCGATGGAAGATAGTGATAGTCTGGAATTCGATTGCACCAGTGTCGAATTGGAATTTCGGCTGCCATGTCTTGGATTGAAAGACACCTTGATAATTCAAGGATTACTATTGTGTGGTCGAATTCGAATCCCGATACCACCGGCATTTGAAATTCCATTCGGCCTACACAATCTTGAATTGTAAATTTCAAAATAAAATCCTCATGCGATGACGAGGTTTCACATAACAACAAGAATCTGTTTTAAACATAATCGATACACTCAACAATAGATGAAAATCACTTCGTAAAGATAAATTTTGCAAGTCGAGGTGCGTATTTATGCGTAATTTCAATCATAAAGGATGAGTAGTGGATTTTCTATCGTGGTCTTGAAATTTACAATTCCAGACACTGTGCCTTGGAATTGGAATTTCGGAAAAACACAATCAGTCTCAAGCATGAAATCATTGAAGAATAGGATAGAACATAATGCAGGTGATCATTTTAAACAATGTCGATAAATTAAGCTTTTTGAGGAAAGTTACTTCCTCTTTCTTGTCACTATATTTTCTCCCTCTTTTTTTTTGCTTTTGTTTAGCGGTCGGTTTAGCCCTTGCCGATCTGACAAGCTAAAGAAAAATGAAGCAATGACTGAGTATCAAACATCACTTCATCTAGTTGCTCAGTACTGGGTTCATGTTTTTGCCATTCAACATCTGGTCGTGCTTATTTCAATCATAAGGGATGAGTAGCTGCTGCCTAGTTTTGTTCATGCTCCCTTTTTGCTGATTCCTTTTCTGAGACTTTAGACAAAATTGTGCCGTGCTGAAATTTCAATCATAAGGGATGAGTAGTGGATTTTCTATCGTGGTGCTTAAATTTACAATTTGGCACCGTGTATGCCGAATTGAAATTTCGCAAATAATCTTTGGATTGGAATTCACACCATGATAGTGTTGGAATCCTGCACACCATTGTGGTCTTTGGGAATTCAATCCCTACAGATCAGAATTCAATCTCGATCTGATGTCTTAATTCGACACACACGTGGTGCAATTCCGACCACTATCATTATCTTCCATCAGTTTCTTAATTTTCAATACCATTTTTTTTCGACACAAGTTAAAATTGGGAGATAGGAGGATTAAAACTAAGTTTTCTCGACATATCAAAAATTCATGTTGTAAGATCTTTCAGTCTATGTAAAGATTTCGAAATTTGGACTTCTCTAAGTCCATCTTCGGTCAAAAACTGATGGTCTTATTCACTTCTTTTTCGATCCAATCCAAGTCCATTAAGTTTGAGTAGTGTCCCTCTGTGTATCCGTGGCCAAAATTTTTGATATTCGAGGTTTTATTAGGTATTTACAGTAATATTTCAGAAATCAGACCGATATAAATTAGAAATCAGATAAAAAAAAAAAAGGTGGTGCTGGGATTTGAATTCCCAGCACCACGTTTAGATGGTTCGGAATTTTCAGTAGTGGCTCGGATGCATGAAAATTCTCTCTCATCATTAAATTGCAGATCTGTTTGATGGGAGGGGTAAAAGTGGAATTAGGTGCGCGATTTGGTAAATCTGAAACCATGCTACGCGTTTTGGGCATTTCGAAACTTTAGGAACTGTGTTTGGTAAATTGCCGAAAAATCAATATCTGGGTGAGTGCAATTGGCAAGATATGATAATGCACCAATTGCACTAAGATATGGTGCATCTGGACCAATGATGCTTTTTCCATCTTTGAACGGTCGAAAAGGAACTTTATCCAAAGTGATTGAATTATTAGTGCCTATAAGATTTATATATCTCTACGATGATATGATATTATCCACTTTAGACCTAAATCCTCATGGTTTTATTTTTAAGTTTTACCCAAAAGATCTCATACTAATGAAAATATCTTTTCATCTTATAAGCACATAATCTTTTCTATGTCTTACCAATGTTGGACTTTGATTGTACTCCCAATACTTCCAACAATCTTCCCTCAAATGAAAGACCACATTGGGACTTCCTCAAGTCTATCCGTCCTCGAAAGATTTCCTCTACTTGATGTCCGATCCCCAATCTATCAGGACTTCCTACTAACTGTCTGGTCCTCCTGACTCAGTTGGACTTCCTACCAATTGTTCGACCCTTCTGATCCAACTAGACTTCCTGTCAGTTGTCAAATCCTTCTGACCCAACTGGACTCCACGTCTGGTGTCTAGTTCTCTTGATCTGGATATGGAAGCCTCACTTTCTTTGTTCGAGGTGCATGGCTTGACATGGATCATAACTCTGATACCAATTGTTAATCCATATAATATTCATATACCTCCACAATGGTATGATATTGTCCATTTTGGATCTAAGTCCTCATGATTTTATTTTTGGACTTTACCCAAAAGGTCTCATACCAATGAAGATACTTTTTCATCTTATAAACACATGATCTTTTCCATATCTTACTAATGTGGAACTTTAATTGTATTCCCAATACTCTCAACATGAATTGTTAGTGCCTATAAGAATCATATATTTCCACAATGGCATGATATTGTCTACTTTGGGCCTAAGTCCTCATGATTTTATTTTTGGACTTTATCTAAAAGGTTTCATTCCAATGGAAATATTTTTTTATCTTATAAGCACATGATCTTTTCCATGTTTTACCAATGTAGAACTTTGATTGTATTTTTAATACTCTCAACAATCCCTCCGCCTCCCTCCCCCCACCCCCCTCAAACGAAGGACTACATTGCCCCCCCTTCCCCCCTAAGCCTATCCTTCCTCGAAGGACTTCCTCTGCTTGATGTCTGATCTTGATCCACGGGACTTCTGTCAGTATGCAGTCCTCCTAATCCAGGTTGGACTTCTGCGTTATGCAGTCCTCTGTCTCAACTAGACTTCCTACGATTTATGCAGTCCTTATTAATCGGACTTTTACCGATTATGCGGTCCTCCACGGACTTCCTGTCAATTGTCTAGTCATCTTGACCCAACTGGACTTTCTGCCTGGTGTATGGTTCTCTTGATCCAGACATAGAAGCTCACTTCTTTCGTTCGAGGTACATGACTTGACATAGACCATGACTCTGATATCAATTGTTAATGCCTATAAGATTGACATATCTCTACAATGGCATGATATTGTCCACTTTGGACCTAAGCTCTCATGATTTTATTTTTAGGCTTTATCTAAAAGATCTCATTCAAATGGAGATATCTTTTTATCTTATAAGCACGTGATCTTTTCCATGTCTTACCATTATAGAACTTTGATTGTATTCTCAATACTCTCAACACGAACAATCATCGGTGAAGGCAATGAATGTGTTTTATCCATATAAAGGTGATTTAGTATCCTTTTGTGTATGATAATTGATGAACAAATATTCCTTTTGGTAAATGTTCGATCTGTAATCCAAGATAAAATTTTATCTTTCCTAAGTTTTTCATCTTAAATTCGCTTTTTAAATAACTGACAATCTTGTTAAGCTCTTCAGAAGTCCCTATAAGATGCAAAACCTTCTTACGCCCTTTTTGTAAAAATACATGGACAAATAGTATCATTTGTATAACCTTATTGCAATAAGTATTCGCTTAGCCAATTGTACCACATGCACCCTGATTGTTTTAATCCATATAATGATTTTTGCAACTCTATTGAAAACATAATTTAAGGTTTACATCATTTTGCTTATGGTGGTTTGAATCTTTCAAGGATTTTCATATATATATCACTATTGAGTGAACTATATAAATATGTAGTGACTATATTTATAAGTCTCATGTCCAATTTCTCTGATGCAACTATACTAATCAAGAATTGAAAAGTAATGACATCTATCACATGTGAATAAATTTCCTCATAATCGATTCCAGGTCTCTGTGAGAAACCAACTCTAGCTTTGTATCTTACCATTTCATCATTTTTAATCTTTTTTCGTACAAACACCCATTTATATCTACTGGGATTACAACTTTAGGTGTTTGGATTACAGGCCCAAAGACTTTACGTTTCTCTAAAAATTCTAATTCAGCCTATATAGCCACTTGCCATTTTGGTCAATCATTTCTTTTTTTTACAATCTTAAATAGATTGTGATTCGGGATCTTCATCACCTTACATGATGTCAAAAACCATATTGAGAGGGAAAATATCATTAATGATTGTATTATTTTGATCCCATATTTTACAGGATATAAAATAATGTATTAAAATCTCATTATTTTCTTTTAACTATGATTCTCCTGATCCATTGATTTCTCTTACTGTATCATCTATAATTGTTTCTTCTGAAGCTTTTGATTCTTTCTTTTCTTGTTCCTTTCTTTTTTTGTGATACAATGTCTTTCGAGCCAATTGGTCGACCATACTTATTGTGTATTGTAGATACATTCACAGGTAGAGTAATAAATGGTCCTGTGGGGACACTGATTTTTACTGAAGTATTCTCTACTTGTATGTATGAGTTTGTCACATTTTTTAAACTAACAAAAGTATCAAACAATTGGTTTGCATTTCTTTGCAAGTGAATGATTCTTTCCACTTCTTACTCACATTAATTGTTGTGGGGATCAGAATGAGAATATTTCTTTCATTCCAATAAATTTTTCATTGTTCTTCATGATACAATTTTGCTCCTTCCAGTATTGGAAAATTTATTTCATTAAAGTGACAATTTACTAATCTTGGAGTAAACAAGTCACATATTAAAGGCTCTAAATATCTAATAATAGGCGGTGAATTGTATCCCACGCAAATCCCAAGTCTATCTTGTACACTCTGTCGGTGCAATCGGCCCATGCCACGAATAACCAAACTCGAGTGAGACTCGAGTAGTATTTTGATATTTGACAATGGATTTGATCATTGTTTGATAATGGGTTGATCATATATTTGACATGGGTTTGACCATATAATGAGATAGTTTTATGGGGAGATTGTTGAAGCAATTGACCTCAGGTCAAAGTTGATCTAGCTCAAGTAGGACTTGAGAGAAGTCCAAGTCTTGGATACTTGACATGAAAAGTCTAAGCATGGATCTTGACAAAGGTAAAGTCCAAGTCATGGGCACTTGACATATGAAAGTCCAAGTCATGGGTACTTGCCAATTGGAAAGTCCAAGAAAGGTCTTGGCAATGGAAAGTTCAAGCATGAGTCTTGGCAATAGAAAGTACAAGTTATGGGTACTTGGTAAAGAAATTCCAAAGGTATAATCTTGGCGGCATAAGTCCAAGTGTGTAGTCTTAGCGGCGTAAAGTCCAAGTAAACTTTGGCGGCGAAAGCCCAAGTATGAATGCTTGGCAATTGGGAAGTACAAGGGTGTGATGGCGGCAGTGTAAAGTCCAAGTATGTAGTCTTGGCAGCATAAGCTCAACGTTTGACAACGTAAAGTCCAATCATAGAGTCTTGGCAACATAAGTTCAAATGTACCTTGGTAAGGAACCCAGTTAGCATGATATAGCTGATGGAGGCACTTGAAAGCTAGCGCAAGGATGAAAAGTCACAGACTCGAGAGATCCGAGAGGCGTGAGCCTGATGGAAGTGGGTTGAAGGCTTAAGTCTAGACTAAGAGTGTTTATCAAGTATAAGGGGATCATACTTGGGGTTAAACCTCATTGTTGAGGTTTATTAGTCGACTAGGGTATTGAACAGTCAACTGGCCAAGTATTTGACACTCGAGAGCTAAGTTGACTCAGAGCGATCGACTGGAATTATAACCAGTCGACTGAGACTCGACTACTTGAGTTGTGCTCTGGCAGTCGACTATCAGTTGTGGGCAGTCGACTGTCCTTGAGCAGTCGACTGACACAGATGGCAGTCAACTGTTGTTTGCAAACACGAGCACAGAATGATTGGTAGTCGACTACTGGCTTAGCAGTCGACTGGGAGTTGATGGCAGTCGACTGTCAAGGTATCCGTTGGGTTATCCAACGTGGATTAAGTCCGTTGTGAGACAGCGACACTGTGGGCAATTAATTGGTGCTTTTGGGCAGTCGACTGTCAAGCAAAAATCCAGGTCGCGCGGAAGCTTTAAATGGAGCTCGACGAAGGAGATTTCAGCAATGATTCTTAGGGAGATTTGAGGCAAAGTGTTGGTGCATTTTAGGGTCTTCAAAAACATTCCAAAGCAACCAAAGTGCAAGCAATCAAAAGTCCTAATTTGTAAAGTGTTTTCTTTACTTGTATTCATTCTTATTATATTTGCTTATATCTTCATTCTTATTATTGTAAGAACTTTATAAGAGATTTCTCCACCTCTGGTGTGTCACCGAGAAGGAGAAGTTTGATAGTGGTGGTGTGCATCACTAGAGCTCGGCCGTGGAGTATGAACCCTAGGTTCCGAACTACGTTATATCATTGTGTGTGTTTGCTTGTTGTGTATTTGTCTCTATTATTATATATATTTCGTTGCATACACTAACATTATTGTAGACGAGAACACATTAAACGAGAGCAAAATCGCGAATTGCTATTCAACCCCCCCCCCCTCTAGTGACCATATTGGTCCCCATAATTGGTATTAGAGCGGGTCATTCTTCACTGGATTCACAATCATGAGAGCAGCGCTAGAGGAAGATGGATCTCTGTGAGAGATTGGGCGACAACATCACGATTCCACTCGTCTTCGACCATGAAGATTTTGCATACTGAAAAGGTAGGATGGAATATTTTCTAATGTCCAATATCAAAAATTAATTTTCTATTATTATAGAATTTGATGCCCCGAGGGAAAAGAAGGGAGAAATTCTCAAAATGAAGAGATGGACAGAGGAGCAACGGCAACAATTCGAGACAATTGCCAAGGTAACTAAAATGTTGGTAAATTTGATACCTAACGACATTTTATCTAGACTAGAAAATTATAAGGATGCAAAGGAGATGTGGAACAAGTTGATCAAGTTCCACGAGAACCCCTCAATGACCCTAAGTGAAGAAGAATTCAAGGAAGCCGAGGAAGAGTGTTCATCATCTCAAGCTCAAAAAGACTCAGAAGTTGAGAGATACTCAACATCCAAAGAAGAAAGTACATCATCATCATCCCAAGAGCTTGAGGATTCGGAGATTGAAAGTGAATCAACATTCGGGTCGATGGAAGAGGTAGAAGAATTGGAGGAAGCCTCCACCTCTAGGATTGAGGGGGAGGAGAGACCTTCCACGTTAGAGGAAGAGCAAGAAGAAGCTTCTACATCCAGAAGAGATGAAGAACAAGCTCATGATTCCTCTACCCCTATAGGTAACTCAAGTGTATTGGTTAAAAATAAAAATCATATAACTTGCTTTGAGTGTAGGGAACAAGAGCAATATAAGAGCAAGTGCCCAAAAAGAGTCAAGAAAGCTCAACCGACACCAAAAGTCAATAAGAAGCCAAAGGAAGTCGGTGCCCAAAGAGCAAGGAGCATATTATTTGCTTCAAATGAAATCAAAGAAGTCACTATAGGAGTCAATGTCCTAAGGGAAGACAACCTAAGAAGGGCAAAGGAGGGAGCTCAAGTGTAGGGGGAGCTAAGGCAAACCCTAAGGTAAATTTAAATAATCTTCTTCATTTATACAATAGTAAAAAAGCATGCTAGGAATTTTCTTGCTATTGTTCATGAAAAACATGCTAGAAGCACTAAGTATTTTTGTTTAGGTGTTAAACATGATATTTGGCCTAAGGACAATTCTAGAAAAATTAGCCCTAAGACTACCTTACCTAAGGATAGGAAGGTAGAGAACAACAATTTAGGCATTAACCCTAAGAAAGATAAACACATACCTAGGAGGAGAAATATCCCAAGAACAAATGAAAAATCAAAATTAGATAAGTTAGTTGAGGAAAACCAAGTCTTGAGGTCAAGACTTGAGAAATTAGAAAAGACCCTTGCAAAAATGACAAATTCAAGTCAAGGGTCAAATAGTCAAAGGGTTCAAGAGGCAAGAGCCATCTAAGGCTAGGAAAGGCTTGGGTCACATGCCTAAGTCCAAGATAGATATGTCCACCTACCATAATATTTCATTTAATTATGGAACTACTCCTAAGTCTAGGAAAATTAAGGTTACTAAGAAAGTCATCCCTAAGGCTAACTTGACAAGTGTCAAGTGACTAAGACTTCGAAGAAGTCTAGGAAAGTCACTAGCAAGGTTATAAGGGAAGTTACCTTTAAAGTTAATCTTGACAAGACCCAAATGACCAAGGCTTCAAAGCTTAGGAGGGTCATTAGGAGGGTAGATAGGGAAGTCATTCATAGTGAATACCTTGTTAACTCAAGGAGCTTCAATAGATATTGAGTACCTAGGAGCATGATTCCATTATGCTAGATGGGTTAGGGTATATCAACCCTAGGATGGGCAGCTAATCTAATCATAACAGAGTTGACACTTTAGGACATTTTCAAGATTATGGGATACCTTAGAAATGAGTTTGGATTTATACCCTAAAAAACTTTAGGATGTGCTAATTGGAATTAAGAAGTCTAAAAAATCAATCAAAGTTGGCACAATTAGGTTAGAGTCAATGGTGTTCTATTTTAGGTTTTTAGCACAGTTGGGAAATTGATTTATTATGGCAAAATGGGTTTAATCCTAGGAAATAGCAATTAGGCTTAAAACATAGGTATCTTTATACCTTGATATTATAAAATTTTCATGCTTTGTTTGTCATATGTCATGTCATGACATCATGCTCATATTATTTTAAATGTCATGATCATGATTAGGTTGAAAAAAAATATGTTATGTTTGTATTTAGGTTTATGTTTATGTCATGACACCATGATTGTTGGCTATGCTTTATTTATGCTATCATTTTATGTCATAATCATCATTCATACATTTAGATTAATTAAAATTGATTTAAGGACAATAACATGATTTGAAGTCTCATGATAAGGGAATCAAATAGAGTTGCCTAGATAAAATGCATGAGACTTTAGTTTAGAAAGAAAAAAAAATCACATCTCATAAAGACATTAAATTGATATGTGTGTGTATTGATACACCCTAGACACATGTGAGATGTTAGAAAAATAAGTTAGGTTCAAGGTGCATAGATGTTGCATCTAGATGAACACAAACTCATAATATAACATGGAAGAATTATGAGGAAAGCTAACGTACAAGTCATGTACATTTAGCCCATAGACCATGGTTCAATATAAGATTTGAAAAATCTTGGCGAAGTTTATCTTTTGATAGCAATCGCCATTAATCATGTCAATGCAAGTTAAACAAAAACATTGAAGTTTTTCAATGGTTTTGAAATTTGTATCAATCTATTAATTTAATGGGTATTTTATTTTAAAAATATTTTTCACCCATTGTATTTGACATATGTAATATACATATAAAATTTCAAGATTTTTCAAATTATATACATTTACTTATGATTTTTCAAAATCTAAATTCTAAAACTGATTTTTTGCATTTATAAAAGCTAGTTGACTGCCTCTCAAAGCAGTCGACTAGTGGAGTATTCAGTTGACTAATGATTGATTTCAGTCGACTATTGGGTTTGATATGGGGCAAATAAGGCTTGTTCAGCCATGAATCAGCTAACCTGGTCTATCCTACTCTAGGGCATGCTTGGACAAGCATTGGAAGGGTCTAATGTTGATTGGAAATGAATGGGAGAAGTTGAGAAGGGTAAGAATCAATTTTAAGGATGGTGAAAGTTCAAGTTTGAACTTTTACTCTTAATTTTGATGGTCTAATGTTTCTATTGGTTTAGGAACTCTCCAAGGACATTGTTGGTGCAATGGTTAAGGGGAAGAAAGTCTGTATGGGAGGTTATCCATTATGGGATGATGGATGTTTTTTTCCTCAAAGAAGAAATGAAAGGTTTGTGTTAGGAAACCCTCACTGTGCTCACCAAAGGTGGAGAAGTGAAGGTTTTAGTAAATCCTCATTATGCCTTGCATTTGGTGATATAAGACTTATCACTAGGGAGAATGAAGGCATTCTAGATTATTTTAGACCAAGGGGAAGAATGTAAGATCTCATGGGAGATGAGACATTGGATACCCTTGAAAAACTTTTTGATGTATGTCAAAAAGGGGGAGAATTGATGGTTTAAGTTAGGTAGCCTAACTTAAAGGTTTTGTCAAACATCAAAAAGGTAGAGATTATTGGTGTAATCGGCCCAGATCATGATTGACCAGATTTGAGCGAGACTCGAATAGTGTTTTAATGTTTAACAATGAGTTTGATCATTATTTGATAATGGGTTGATCATATGATTGACATGGGTTTGACCATATGATGAGATGGCTTTATGGGGAGATTGTTGAAGCAATCAACCTCAGGTCAAGATTGACCTAGCTTGAGTAGGACTCGAGAGAAGTCCAAATTTTTGGTACTTGGCATGAAATGTCCAAGTATGGGTCTTGGCAATGGTAAAGTCCAAGTCATGGGCACTTGACATGTGAAAATTCAAGTCATGATTACTTAGTAATTGGAAAGACCAAGAATGGTCTTGGCAATGGAAAGTCCAAGCATGAGTTTTGGCAATGGAAAGCCTAAGTCATGGGTACTTGGCGAGGAAAGTCTAAAGGTATAGTACTCTTGGGGGCATAAGTCTAAGTGTGTAATCTTGGCGGCATAAAGTCCAAGTGAACTTTGGCGGTGAAAGTCTAAGTATGAATGTTTGGCAATTGGGAAGTCCAAGGGTGTGATATTAGCGGTGTAAAGTTCAAGCATGTAGTCTTGGTAGCATAAGCCCAATTATTGACACCATAAAGTCCAAGCATGGAGTCTTGGCAACATAAGTTCAAATGTACCTTGATAAGAAACCCAGTTAGCGTGACATAGAGGCACTTGAAGGCTATCGCAAGGGTGAAGAGTCACAGACTCGAGGGATCCGAGAGGCGTGAGGCTGATGGAAGTGGGCTAAAGGCTTAGGTCTAGGTTAAGGATGTTTATTAAGTATAATGGGATCATACTTGAGGTTAAATCTCATTGTTGAGGTTTATCAGTCGACTGGGGTATTGGATAATCAACTGGCCGAATGTTTGACACTCGGGAGGCAAGTTAACTCAAAGCAGTCGACTGAGATTATGACCAGTCGACTAATCATGTAATCGACTGAGGCTCGGCTGCTCGAGTTATGCTCTGACAATCGACTGCCAGTTGTGGGTAGTCGACTGGTGTTTGCAGACACGAGCACATAATAATTGGTAGTCGACTAGGCAGTCGACTGGGGATTGATGGCAACCGACTGTCAAGGTATCTGTTGGGGTAATCTAACATGGATTGAGTTCGTTGTGAGACAATGACACTGTGGACAGTTGACTGGTGCTTTTGGGCAGTCGACTGTCAGGCAGAAATCCAAGTCATGCGGAGGCTTTAAATGGAGCTTGACGGAGGAGATTTCGACAATGATTCTTGGGGCGATTTGAGGTGAAGTGCTAGTGCATTTAAGGGTCTTCAAAGGCATTCCAAAGCAACCAAAGTGCAAGCAATCAAAAGCCTTAATTTGTAAAGTGTTTTCTTTACTTGTATTCATTCTTATTATATTTGTTTGTATCTTCATTCTTATTATTGTAAGAACTTTGTAAGAGGTTTCTCCACCTCCAATGTGTCACCGAGAAGAAGAAGTTTGATAGTGGTGGTGTGCATCACTAGAGCTCGCCCATAGAATAGGAACCCTAGGTTCCGAACTATGTTATATCGTTGTGTGTGTGTTTTTGTTATGTATTTATCACTATTATTATATATATTCCATTGCGTACACTAACATCGTTGTAGACGAGCACACATCAAACGAAAGCGAAGTCGAAAATCACTATTCACCCCCTCCCCTCCCCCACTAGCAACCATATCGGTCCATGTAGACCCATTTTGGTTCATTGTGTGGTGGGATAAGGACGTGTATTGCACAACCAAACTCTCAAAAGTGAGAAACATCAGGTTCTCGACCATAAGCAAATTGTAATGGTGAATATTGATGATAATTAATTGGTCTTACATGAATCAATGATTTTATGACATGACTCCAAGCAAAAGATGGAAGTTTTTATTTTCATGAGTAGTGATCTAGTAATAAATTGCAACTGTTTAATAAATGATTTTGTCAGTCTATTCTATATATAAACATGTGCAACTAAATGCTCAATTGAAATTCCTATTGACATACAATAGTCATTAAACACTCATGACTTAAATTCAGCAGCATTATGAAAAAAAAAATCTTTGATTGAGTAATCAGAAAATTAAGCTTATAATTTAATCATTTGCCCAAGTAATTTAGTGAATGTTATATTTCGAGATGAAAGCAAACTAACATGTGACCATCTAGTTGAAGCATCAATCAATACCATGAAATATCGAAAAGGTCAACATGGAGGGTGTATAGGTCCACAAATATTCCCATGAATCCTCTACAAGAAGGTTGGAGTTTCAACATCAACTTTTGTGGGAGAAGGTCTTATAATTAATTTACCTTGTGAACAAGTCATCCATGAAAAATTATCATGCAAAAGAATCTTCTATTTTTTTTTAAAGGATGTTCAAGTGAATTATTTATTATTCTTCGCATCATTGTTGTCCCAGGATGATCAAATCATTCGTGTCATAATATTAGGGAATGCACACAATCTTTCTTTTTTCTGCTTTTGCCTGATATAATGGATATTATGCAAAGATATACAATATTATTTTCATTCAATGTTTCAATATGATATTCATTTATGCGGATATCTTTAAAGCTATGCAAATTTCTATTGGATTTGTTAGCATAGAGTGCATTTTCAATATATAGGCAGGTATCATTTTGTAAAATGAAATTTTCTTTTCCATGGCCTTCAATAATTTTTGATGCTCTCGATATTATTATAATATTATTTTCATCTAATGTTAATTCTAAAAAATACCTTTTGCTTTGAAGGATTGCGTGAACTTTATTAAATACAAATTCAAAACAGTAGATCCATTGACAACTTAAAAGAAAGTCGAAACTTTGAAATAAGAAAAAAAAAACACTACAACTAAAAATAATCGTTCCATGCTTTCTAGAGACTTTACCTACAACTTAAATCAAAACTGAACTTGGAAAAGAAAAGAAATCATAGATACTGAAAAGAAAATACAATCATTCCATATCTTCTAGCACATTGTCACTAATCAAATGGTTAATATTGTCATCTGGGTGAGCCAAGAAATCAAAGACATCTAAATGAGTTATGTTAACTGGACCATCATCATTGGCAAAATTTATCTCTATTTCTTTGATTGATTTTTGGTATAGATCCATAAGATGTTTTGTTGTATGATAGGTATGAGACCAATGCACTCCATCCCATATTTAAAATATTTATCTTCATATTCTTTTGAGTTTTCCCCGTTTACTTCTTCATTGTTAGATTTCCACTGTTAGTTGCTTGTCTTAAGCTTTTCACCTTTTTATTACTGAGAATTTTTTCCTTTGGTCACGTCCATGACCACACTCATGACTTATTCCAATTTTATGATTTTAAGATGAGTAAACATTCATTTTGCTTCAAAAAATGGTGTAGATCTAGTTGGACACAAATGATGATTTTTCATGAGTTTATTATTTTATTTAGCAACTAGTAGACATGAGATAAACTTAGAATATTTTTTAAATCCATGCTCACGATATTACTATTGTAGGAGCACATTCAATGCATGAAAAGTGGATAAATTTGTTTCTAATAAATCTTGATCAGTAATTTTCTCTCCACAAAATGAGTTTGGAGTTAATCTTGAATAGTGTCGAGTTATAATTGCTTACAGATTTAAAATTTTACAGGTGAAGATGCATCCATTCATAGTTGGCTTTTGGGAGAACTATAGTCATCTGATGAGCAAATATTTTTTTCAAATTTTTTTAAAGTTTTTGTGGTTCTTTTACAGAGTAAGATACTCATCTTTCAATCCATCATCAAGATGGTGATGAAGGAAAATAAATGATTTTGCACGATCATACAAAGATTCATTATTTCCTTTTTTTTTTATTGTATCTCTTAAGCTCTTAGAGATAATAAGAATCTCGGCATCCAAAATCCATGGCAAATAATTTTTTTCAGTTAAGTACTTCAAATTCGAGCTTTGTTATATCAACCACCATGTAAATCAAATTAAGAAAACAATTAGAACAAAATTGTGTTATTATTTAAAGCAATCAAATATTTATGTCCACACAAAATATTATAACAATAAAAATTAAAAGGAAATAAATATTAAACAAGCATATCATAATACGATCAAAATGTGTTATATTGTCATATTTACGAAGCAATCATAAATTCATATCCATACAAAAATATTATAGCAACAAAAATTAAAAGAAAAACAAATATATATATATATATATATATATA
The DNA here is from genome assembly GCA_025175895.1 of Wurfbainia villosa. NCBI lineage: Eukaryota > Viridiplantae > Streptophyta > Magnoliopsida > Zingiberales > Zingiberaceae > Wurfbainia > Wurfbainia villosa. The sequence continues at coordinate 33,907,927 of CM046002.1, read as the reverse complement.
TATTTTCAACACTCTTTTGGAAAATTGATAAATCATACCTTTTTAATCAAAATTCTTTAAAAAATATTGATATGTGTTAGATTGTAGATCGATATTATCAGTAATATTGATAAAATTGATATCTCAAATCAATATTCTTTAGGAGTATTAATAAATAATAGATCTGTCAATATATCAATATAAATTCGTATTGTGCTATTTCAAAGATATCAAGAATTAAAAGTCGTACTTTTCAAAAACATCAAGATTTATGCTACTTCGAAAGCATAAATACTGTGTTAATCCAAAGGAGCTCTCCACGTAATCACAATCACAATAGGAGCTCATGTCGATGCTCTAATGCTTGGAAAGGCCAGTACGTCAAGCTATCATCACATTTTTAGTTTTTCTATCTCTAATTTTAATACAATAATTTTCACATTTCTTGAAAATTAGTTTAAAAATTATATAGAAAATAATAAATAAATATTCTATAAACCAAATACTCACTAATTATTAATAGCTTACATGTGACAATGCTTCTCTCTTCGTCCGAGAAAACTACCGCTTTTGTTCTCAAGGACATGGTGCAACGATAAAAATGAAAAGATATCTCACAATAGAACATAATTTGATTTTCTATTGCGACATCGTTCGATGATGAATTTAGAAAAAATTAATTTGGATGATCTTAGAATCTAGGAGTTTGTCCGATAAACGGAGTACGACTTCGACGTTTGACCGTCATTCAGGGATGACACGACTGCGGAGTTCAAGATGAACTGTGAAAAAGCTGCGAGTGTTTTTCTGATTTACTCTTGATGACCGATGGAGGTCATTTAGACTCCGACCTTATCCGACTCAATTGTTGGTGAGACATCCTGAAGGTCCATGGGATATGCTCGTTCACTCTCACTCCCAGAGATTAGTCGGATCTAAGGTTCGAATACTTTAGTGTCAATCAAAAAAAAGAGAAAACTATCTCTTTTTCTTTTACTTACATGTCTCTCGCTACACCTCACGTCACTATCCCTCTTTTACTTTTTTTTTTTATAATTAATATCAGAGTGTCCGAGTCTTCAATCCGATTAATTTATAAGAGCGATCAATTTGGCTCCATGATTCTACAGAAATGCCTCTTCAATAGTTCAATCGAAAGAGATCGAAATCTTATGGATCTCTACCGGTCAATAAAAAAAAAAAACTTTAGTGTCAATAAAAAAAAAGAGAAAACTACCTCTTTTTCTCTTATTTACATGTCTCTCGCTGCACTGCTACACCTCCTGTCATTATTCCTCTTTTACTTTTTTTTTTATAAATAATATCAGAGTGTCTGAGTCTTCAATCCGATTAATTTATAAGAGCGATCAATTTGGCCCCATGATTCCACGGAGATGCATCTTCAATAGTTGAATCGGAAGAGATCGGAGTCCTTATGGATCTCTACCAGCCACCTAAATACATTAGAGAAATATTTACAATTTGATAGTCTAATCCGAACTTCGCCATCACATTATATTATCTAATACCGAAGCTTTTTCATCTACAGGATAAACTTCTATACAGAGAATCGTCTCTCTAATTTTTTTTTAAATTCATCATCGAATATTATTTTAGTAGAAGTAAATTTTTGTATGGAATATCTTATATACAACTAATAGTGTAGTTTAAAACTTTTGACATACCTTAAATCTTTTTTTTTCTTAGTTCCTCTCTTAAAGTGGATAAACATCTTGAATTATTTACTTACAATGAAAATGATAAGACAATTAAATTTATAAATAAAATAATACAGATTATATTTATGCACTTTCAAATTTATTCGCTTTCAGAAAAAATTAAAATTCTATTCTTCTAACTTATCTTTTGAGTATTTTATCGTCCCACCGCACCGCCACGATGGATGCCTTTACTGCTGCACCACTTATCCTCTGTTTGATTATGACTTGCAATTACACGATGGTTTAAAGGTACTTTTATAAATTTGGAATTTATACGGAAATGACGTAGTGGTTAAGGTACGACGATATTTATAAAAATAATATGAATTGATTCTAAAAGCGATTTAAAATTTTTTTCTGAATTCAAATGACTCTCACGTATCTTATCTATTATATCAAAGTCTATAAGACTTTCCGTGATTTATCTTCCTCACAATGGATATAGGACAGACGAATGAAGATCACTAGATTGACGATTTTAATTTTTTTATAGACTTTTGTAAATTTGGAAAATTAAAATGGCAAAATTAATCTAACTATTCGGATGCTTTGGGCGTCAGTAGTGTACTGATTAACGTCGTCTCAATAGTTTATTAGAAATATATAATGTTTTTCTCTTTCGATCATCATCTCGTACTATAGTCCAAACTTGTCAAACGCTTAAAATATCAAATTCGGCTATACTAGTATACCTTTAATTAAGTTTAGCCCGTGAAAAAAAAATCAAATGCATCCGGCACTTTTAAAAAGTCACAACAATATCCTATTTCTTATATTGAAAATATTCCTTTTTAATACTATTGTAAAAATTACATTGTCACGCCCCGAGAACATACCGAGCCGAAAATCAAACGAACGGTACCTCCTCTGTACGTGGCAACATTATCGGGTTAATACAAAGCCCGTAAACCCACAATGACAACAATATATAAAAATACATCAAACCATAACAGTATATATATATCAAAACAACTACACACAGCGGAAACGATACAACAACAATACAACCCTACACATGCATACCGGTATGACTAACACATCACAACAATACAAAACTTCGACAAAAATCCGAATATACAACATGTACATCACGAAAACTCCAAAATACAATACACAACGGACGGAAAGCTCAAATACACACGGGAGCCTCGGAGGTGAGATGAGACGTCAGCCAGCGGTGCTCCAAGCTGCCACGAAGTCTTCTACCTGTTACTTGGACGACAGAATACCCAGGGTCCGTGGGGGTGGTGAGTAAAAACTCAGCAGGTAATAGAAAAACATGTATATATGTCATATCACATGTATTTTCAACAACATACTCTAAAGGTACAACAGGTATATCAGCATAGTATATAAATACAAGCATGTACCGTCTAACCAAATAAACAACATAAAAATGCAGACATACACAAGTCTCGCTACGCTACTGATCTAACTCGAACATATATCAAACATATATATATATATAACAGAAGAGTAGATCAACTCACCATATACTCTAGCTACGGTCAAGGTATCTAATGGTGCATCACCCATACCGATGATCACACAATCATATAACAAATGCAAGAAACATGCATGAATATGATGTACAACCAAATGCAGCAAGCATAATACAATCAAGTGCAACATCACAATAAGCATATATATATAGGCTGTATCTATATATATATTAATCTCAACCATCCATATATATATATATACATGCATATATGTATATATATATGGTAATATGCAAAGTGCCATCAGATACGACAATGCAACATGCATGGTCATGTCTGCTCACCCCTACTCGCTACCACGACCCCAGTGTGGCCTAGGTGGCACGACATGACAACTATCCCGACTCACCTACCACCACTCGGTGACCGAGTTGGGTAGTATGATCAAGTAGCATATGAGCGTAAGAGCTCGCTACGCGGGTCCCTGCCGGCCACTCCGACTAACACTACCAATGAGTGGTCGAGTACCGCACCCAGACAATGACGCAACTCCAACTACCACCGTCTATAGTGGTAGAGTGCGGCACAACAAATGCTCGCCCTCACATTACTCCTCGGGAGTGCTGAGGCAAGATGACCGACGACTCTCTCAACCCCAAGGGAGACTATATCGTCGAGAATGCATGCAAATGACATGTGTATCTTTGTCACACGCATACATCTACCAGACTCTCTGTTCAAAGAAAGAGTCGTGACTATCTAATCAATACACTCTCTATCCGTAGAGAGTCGCAACAGATCGACGGACTCTATCCCGTAGAGAGTCGTACTCCGATCCTCGACTCTCTCCGATAGAGTCGTACTCGATCGACGACTCTCTATCCAATGAGAGTCGTGCTCGACTAATCATACTAATTTGAGACCAGGTCCACAGCGACACACTAATCACCCATCACTTAACCATTACACAACTCATGGTTGGTAACAGTATGCAACATACGGGTATTGGAAATAAATCCTATATTTAGGGCATTACTTACCCATAGATGACCTTTTTCCAATCTATAAATTGGGTCATCCCCCGTACTAACATTTACACCCTACTAAACATCTAGGTCAATTTACATCACATCTATAACTCCTAAATCATGATAGGGTATATGTGATATCAACAATTGCACATAAATATATCCAACGATAAGTTCAAGCATACGATAAAGAGGGCATGGTCAAGGTAATATGAACACCTAACATGCTCATATCAATGACTAAATCTGAATGCAATACATCTACGGACGGTAGGAAATTACCCACCTGCTTTGTAGACACCAATCGTCTTCACGTCCGCGAATATCTCAAACCAAAATCCTGCAAACAAAACATACAAACATAACTCAACACTAACGTAATCAATCTATAGGAATACGAGTCTAATCCAATGCTAATCCCTGATTGATCAACTAATTCCCATAGTTATACAATCTTATACCATTCATTAATTATCAAATCCATTGTAAACACAGTATGCATCCATAAACATCTAAATATGGACTTACCAAGGTTAGCCTCTCCTAGCTCAATTTCTTGATCCAAGGTTTCGAATTAAAATTCAAATAGTCCAATTGGAAGCAACCTCATAATCTGATATGTTCACCAAAAATTTAATTATCACTCCATAATTAAATTTGTCCATCCTATAGAAATATGTTAACTTAATCAACATATAAAAACCTTACCTCCTAATCCATTCCGCTTCCACCAGCTCGTTTACAACCCCTTTAACAGAGCATCATAAATCCTTCCATACATCAACTTATTCCTTGGAATCAATTACTCATCAATTAAGAAGAACAACAAATGAAAGAAACTCACCTCTCAACCACAAGGCAGCAACAGGATCGATCCACGCCAATATAGGAGAAGGTCAACAACACCCGCTGCCCACCCATCACTCAATCCTAGCTTCACAGCCAAACAAACCCCAACATAGCACATCATCCGGCTTGATCCCCTTCTCGATCCACTGTGATTGGAATCTCCCAATTGTTTAGTTCATCGGAGAAAAATCAGCGCTCAACCACCGCTGCCCTAAATCAATGGATCGAGCTCAACGAAGGCAACCACATCAAGAACTCAAATCTCGTCTGAAGCAAGAATGAAAACCGATCCTTACCTAGCTCCGACGACCACCGACGCTCTGCTCCCTTTTTCTGCTCAATCGCCGCCAGGCCACCGTCTGCTCCGATAGGCATCTGAACCCCAAATTAGCACAGTGTTTTCGCTCTCGCCCGCTCTCGGCCCCCGAGCACGCCACGCGCCGGCTGAATCAACGCACACCCTCCGCCCCAATCCAAGCTTCCATCTACTCCTACCCTCCCGATTCCATCCCATCTGCGAAGACAGTCGAGGACGCCGACCGTCGTTTGCAGAGGAGAGGGAGAAGAAGAGGCGGCCATCGGTGGCAAGTGGTGCGGCGACGGCGAGCAGAGGCACGAGGGAAGGAGACGTTGTTGTGCTCGCGCACAGGGATGGCAGGACGTGTAGGGCTCTGCTCGTGGTCGCGAGCAGCCGTGGATCGTCGCGGGACGGCGGTGAGGGAAGGAGGGCGACGCGTGAGAAATCGAGAGGGGGGGAGGGAAGAAGACGACGCGATCGGAAGGAAAAGAGCAGTCGAGGAGAAAAAGAAACTGACGGGAATGAGAAGTCGCGAAAGGGAATCGGCTTAATTAAGTCATTGAAGATAGTCTAAACAGGCTTTACAAAAGCCTGTTTGCTTTATCCCCATGAAATATCTATAAGACCTCCATTTAAATCCAGAAAAATTTCTAAAAATTCCTGGAAAATTCTATAGGATATTCTCCCAATTATCCAATATTTTATTTTATTTTTTTTGTTATTATTATTATTATTTTATTTTATTTTTGTTTCTCTGCGGTATTTTACATACATAGTACCTACTATAACATACTAAAATAAAAGAGTTCAACTTATCAAAAATATTTAGAGCTGTCAAACGGGCCGACCCATGGCGGGGCGGGTCAACCCGTCATTAACTCAACATTTAGCGGAGAGGGGCGGGCCGACCCGCCATCTCGGTGGGTTGAGAAATCTCCAACCCAACCCAACAAAAGGCGGGTTGCGGGTTAGGCGGGCCAACCCGCGGGCCACAAAAATTAAAAAATTATATCTAAAATTACTAAGGCGTTGAGAGTTTGAGACGATGATCGGTAAGGTAGATGGGGTACCATGATTTAAAAAATAAACATTTGAAGTAACTAAAATCTTATAATTGAGATTGACCGACAAAGTTGAGTACCGATATTTTTTATTCTTTCAATGCTCGAAAATATTCAAAACTTGATAATATATAAATTTAAATTTTTACTCATCTAAATAGATATCCAATTGAGATTTTTTAGCTCTTGTAATTATTTAACTTTGATATGTCATCATTTCCTATATCGATTGGAATAGTAGTGATTAGAGCTGTCAAATAGACCGATCCATAGTGGGGCGAGTTAACTCATCGCAAATTCAACATTTAGCAGGGAGGGACGGGCCGACCCACCATCTTGGCGGATTGAGAAATCTCGAACCCAACCCAAGACGGGTTGCGGATTAGGCGAGCCAACCTGCGAGCCAAAAAAATAAAAAAAAATTCAAAATTATTAAGGTGGTGAAGGCTTGAGGTGATAACCGATAAGGAGGATAGAATATCATGGTAAAAAAAAATATGCATTTGAAACAACTAAAATCTTGTAATTGAGACTCAATTATCAATCGATAATGTTAGGTACCAATATTTTTTATTCTTTAAACACTCCAAAATATCCAAATCTTGATAGTATACAAATTCAAGTTTTAGCTCCTCCAAGATTTAATTGAGATTTTTTGGCATTTATAAGTAGTTGACTCTAATATATCATCATTTCCTATATTAATTGAAATTGAAATTGAAATAGTAGTGACAAAATAATTATAAACTAATAGAGTTTATAAAAAAAAATTATTAGAGTACCTAAATCAAATATTTTTTTATTATTTTCTTTAACTTCTCCTAGTGCCGAGTTGTATGTGTGATAGAAGAAGAATGTGATTATGAACTTGTTAGTATTAGAATATTGATAAAAAAAGCTTAAATAATTTTTTTTCACAAATTTTATCTTCTTTTGATATTTCTCAACCCGCGGGCCAACCCAAGCCCGCCGCGGGCCAACCCGTCTAACCCGCAACCCGGGCGGGTTGATTCGTTTAGGCCCGCCAAAATGGCGGGTTGATAAAATTTCAACCCAACCCGCTTAAATTACTTGGCGGGGCGGACCAACCCGACGGGCCTAACCCAATTTGACGGCTCTAAAAATATTATATATAAAGTAATTTTATATAAAAATTCTTTATCAATTTAGTTATAATTATTTATCTTTGTTCAGAATCATTTTTAAAAAGTCAAAAATATTTTTAAAAACTAGTGCAAACTAAAAGTATTATTTATTTTAATATGCTTTAATAATTATTAGTTATTTTGGAATACAAATATGGTAAAAATTATTTTAAAATATATTTATTTATTTATTTTATGGAAATCATAATTAGAAAGTTCTATTGATTTTTATCCATTTTAAATTTAATATGGATATATATATATATATATATTAAAAGAAGCGCTATATATATATATATATATATCTATATATATATATATTGAGCGCTTCTTTTGCACATCCATCCGCGACGCATAGTAAATGAAAAATATACCTAATTTCTTTCTTCACTTGTGCTCGTCATTGTCACTGCCATTTGATCAAATTCTGACTGCGATCTAAGTGGAATCCGACTATGGTCTAGCCAGTGTCGAAGTTCGACCGGACCACAATCAGATTCCGATCGGATTGGGGCTAAAATTCGATTGAAATTTGATCGCGATCTGGCAGGAGTTCGATCTCGATCTAGTCGGATATCGAATCCAATCGGACTGCGATGACGGCGATCCTGACGGGTTCAGGGGTTGGGATATAGTTTGGATGACGATTGATGGTGAAGAAATCGATCGGAGTCACGGGAGAGAAATACTGTGTATTTTTCATTTACTATGTAATCGCAATGGATCAGATGGCAAAGAGCTCATCGGACATGAGCGTGTTAGTAATATATGAGAGGTGTCCTAAGGCAATCGTCTTATGGTTGTACCATTTATTTGATAAATGAAGATTCACTATTTGAGTATATATGTTTTTATATATTTGATTGGATCTTAAATTCATTTACTGAATGTCCGCAATACAATTCACAGCAAGAGAGAATTTGTGATTGGATCACAACTAGTGAGTATCTCTACATGTGTAATTGTGATATATTGGAATTATTCCTAGCCGGTGAATTGATGGATTCGGACGCTATCGATTCTGTTGAGACTAGCATTAGGTATACTCTTTGGTTTATCCAAGCAGTTGTTCTTCACTTGCTGATGACATTGGGATGTCCGGAGTTGATCGTGGATGCTGGTTATGGTAACTAGTTCATTGGAGTAACCAGCTGTAAGACTTCATATGGTTCTCTGCATATAAGGATATTGTTGGGTTTCCGGCACCGCGGCGAGTATGTGTTCGAACATGTTTCGCAAATATGTGCACAGCGGAAGAAATAAAAAATAATAAATCTACATTTATTACAACACACACATCACACGCATGCATAGTACAACATGTGTAGACATAACCGTAAATTTAAATTTTGCAATAAAAAGAAATTTAATTACGTATACCTTTCGTATCACGTGTAGCGGGAACGACATCAACCGGAACGATCCTCGCTAGAATCGTCTCTATCCGTATCCACGCCGAGTATCTTCGGGATGACTTCACAAAGTCACGAGCTTTGTCTTCGTACGGGTTACTAGCCTCGTGTTGAAGATGACGTGATCGAGAGAGGATCATGATCCGAATCCAAATTCGGATCCAAAGACGAGTCCTCAAAACTCGCTTCTCCGGAGAGGTATTCGTCAACCGTTTGACGAATCCTTCGTCCTCCACCTATGAGGGTTACCGGAGATCGAATCCCCGATAAGTTAGGCAGTGTCGGAGCTCCAACCGTCGTCCAAACGACGCTCCGACGAGAGGGAAACAAGCTGTCCAAAAAACTGGACAGCTTTGGTGGAGGAATTAGGGCCGGTCAAAAAGGTAGGATGAAGCTCACCTTGATGCCAAACCCAATGGAGATCACCGGAGCTCCTCCGGCAACAGCTCGACGCTGGCAAGAGAGAAGGTCAGCACCTTCTGGACGCCGGCCAAGGAGCTTCAAGGTGGGCGGCGGCAAGGAGGAGGGTTGGCGCTGAAATCTCCAAGGGGAGGTGGGCAGCAACTATTAGGTTAGGGTTTTTATTAGGGCTTAACAAACCCTTAAGCCCTCTTTTATAGAGAACTAATTCTCTTAATGGTTATTGGATCATAACCATAAGGCCCGTTAACCCGCTCCATTAATATAAGTTAAAATAAACCAAACCATGATGATTTATTTTAAGTTAAAACGAACCGAACCAACTTTGGTTCATTCGTTTAAAATAAACCAAACCCTTTGGTTATTCTCCTCCATTGGATTAGAACCAAACCATTTTGGTTCATCCATTATGTCTTCATAAGACACGGCCCATCCACGCTTCCATTGCGACTGAAATAATTTCATGCTCGCTTCTTGTTTGGTCCAACCAAACTTAGTTTCTCTCGGTCTGAGAATCTCATTCTCAAGCTCGTTTTAATTCCTTCGGATTACGCTCGTTGTGCGTGTGACCAAATAGGTTCTCGGTTTATGTTGGTCGTCTATAATTAACCATTAATTATAGAACGATCATGAGTGGCACCTAGTAGTACATCATGATCCCCAATTAACCGAAAAGATCAACGGTTGATCCAGAACTATTTCTGAAACCCTTCAGCAGCTCGAATGAATCGTGTCTCATTCCCTTCACTCATCTTATACCCACTTGGTTCAGGACATAGTCTACAGTGTCAGTCCCCACTAGGCTGACTACGTCACACCTAGCCCAAGTATCATTTCCTCGTCCTACGGATTTTAGTTACTGCACTTGTATCGAAGAGTACGTTACTCTAAACATGTAATGCTTTGGCCAAAGACTTTAGTAACAATCCGACGAGAGGCCATGAGTATACATCTCCTCGCAAGGAGTGGTGAATCTTTTATAGGCTATTCAAATACCTTCGATCACTTCGACTTATACCCAATCATCCTGGGTCAACATCTCCACAGAGATGCTTGCTTAAGATGTCAAAGCATAAGTCTTTATGATCAAGATGACTTGAATACCGCAAGTCAAAGGAACATCGCACTTAAACTACAGTAAGAACTTCATTGACATATCTATATATGAAGAGAACCATATGAAGTCTTACGGCTGGTCACTCCAATGAACTAGTTACCATAACTAGCATCCACGATTAACTGCGGATATCACAATGTCTCCAGCCAGTGAGAATCAGCTGCTTGGATACACCAAGGAGTATACCTCGTGCTAGTCTCAACAGAATTGATAGTGTCCAAATCCATCAATTCATCGACTAGGGATAATTCCGATACATCACAATTACACATGTAGAGATACTCACTAGTTGTGATCCAATCACAAATTCTCTCATGCTGTGAATCGTATCGTGGACATTCAGTAAATGAGTTTAAGATCCAATCAAATACATGAAGACATGTATACTCAAATAGTGAATATTCATTTATCATATAAATGGTTCATACATAAGGCGATTGCCTTAGGACATCTCTCATATATTACTAACAGATATGTCCATGAAGTTCTTACAACAGCTTAAGTACGATGTTCCTTCAACTTGCGGTATTCAAGTCATCTTGGTCACGAAGACTTATGCTTTGACTTCTTAAGCAAACATCTCCGAGGAGATGTGGACCGGGATGATTGAGTGTAAGTCGAAGTGACCGAATGTGTTTGAATAGCCTTTCGTTCGGTTACGTATTGCTGCGAACACTGATGTTGATAGTTGAAAAATTGGTTCCCTCACGACGAAATTCAAGGCTACCTACATTATCATACCTTGCGGCTAAGATTTCCGCCATTGAGTATGGTACTCTTGGATACATGTACAGTAACTAGAATCCGAAGGACGAGGAAGTAATACTTGGGCTAGGTGTGACGTAGTCAATCTAGTGGTGGCTGACACAATAGACCATGTCCTGAACCAAGTGGATATAAGATGAGTGAAAGGAATGAGGCACGACTCATTGTAGCTGCTGAAGAGTTTCAGAAATGTTTCTGGGATCAACCGTTGATTTTCTGGATAATTGGGGATTATGATGTACTACTAGGTGTCACTCATGATTGTTCTATAATTAATGGTTAATTATAGACGGCGAACATAAACCGGGAACTTATTTGGTCACATGCACATTGAGTGTAATTCGAAGGATTTAAAACGAGATTGAGAATAGGATTCTCAGATCGAGAGGAACTTGGTTTGGTTGGACCAAACAAAGAGCGAGTATGATATTGTTTCAGTCGCATCGGAAGCATAGATGGGCCGAGTCTTATGAAGACATGATGGATGAACCAAATTAGTTTGGTTCTAATCCAATGGTGGAAAATAAACCTGTTGGGATGTATACTGAAAAGTCTATCTTTTGTATGAACATCTTTAGTTTTGAAATAAGAATCACATGATCATTGTTTGCATATTTATGGTTATGCATATTGTCTAATACATTACATTGTAGATAACATGATGTGTAGTGTCACACGGGAGATCATATTATCAGTTCCTTGTAGAGTATAAGTAAAGGCTCACAACCGAGATGGTTTTGGACAAACCATTGGTATGGTTGTAGTGTGATTTGGTATTGGTTTGTCTTGACCATAGAATTACACTAGTACACTTTGTGTGTATTGAGCACGACCGACTTAGAGATGATTCGATTTATTGTTGACTACATAATCGAATCGGACCTCGGATATTATGTTGTACATGCTTTTAATCCCGATATAATAACGGACACATATACTTAGTATTCATTTCTTTGATTTACCAATGGGCGAGATTTATATAGTAAACTGATAGGCTCGGTAAGTTGGGAAATGATATTATTTATATGGTGTGCCGTTGATTATAGGAGGAAACTGTGTCCTATATATTTGGATGATGATGTCCCCTTGAGGAGCTCATAAGGTTCATCATGTAAACCCTGCAGGTGGACTTGGTCCGGCATGATGATATGGTTGAGTGGTACTACTCATGGAGTTATATGTTGATTAATTAATTGTCAGTAAATTAATTAATCAATGGACATTCGAGATCTTAAACACGGAGAGATAAATGTACAAATAATATATGGAGCCCATATTAGCTTATGGGGGTTGGTGAGGTAGATCAATGATAATCCTCTAGTGGAATGAATTATCATTAATGGATCGGACTTTATGTGGGCTTGATCCATTGGGTGGCCAAGATCCAACTCCTCCTCATGGTCCCTATTGTAGCCTATTAAAACCTCATGGAGCCTAGATCCAATAATGGAAAATAAAATTCTAGATCCGACGGTTGAAATTAAATATCTAGATCCGACGGTTGAGATTAAATCTCTAGATCAGATGGTTGAGATTAAATCCCTAAAACCGACGGTGGAGATTAAAAGGAGGCTTAAGCCTAACTCTATAAATAAGGGCTTAAGGTGGGCAGCAAGAAGAGAGCTTAAGAGATTAGGGTTTGGGCGGCAAGGGGCTTGGAGGCTTGGGCGGCCACAAATTTGGAAAAATTTTCATTCTTCTTCCTTAGGTGGCTGACGCCCATCCTCTCTTCTTCTCTCCTTGGCCGGCGTCCAAGCTTCATCTTCTCATCCTTTTCTCTTGGTCGGCACACTCTCTCTTTTTCCAAGGGTCGGCGGCATTAAGGGTTGGGGTGATCCTTTTCCCTTGGCCGACAACATCTCCTTGTTCTTCTCCTTGGCCGGCGGCAAGCACCAAGCTTGGAGCTTGGTGGTCGGTTAAAGGAAGGAGAAGAGTTTTGTTTTATCATCTTCCTTTGTTCAGAGTGAACAAGGAAAGGAAGATTGGTGATCTAGGAGGCTTCGACTTTTGGAAGATCGTCGCCCACACGACGTCCAAAAGGAGGAAGGACATACAATAGAAGATCAAGAGGTATAATGTTTGTTTATATTCTTTTATATTATGTCAATAATTGTTTTTCAATTATATGCATGTTGTATGTTTTTATATATGGTTAATTTACTTGGACCTCGAATACAAACACAAAAACCGGCGATCTATACATTGTCTATTCCGCGGCTAATCGTAGAATAGAGGTTGGTTGCTTGAACAACAAGTTTGTTCAAGTGACTACTCTAATCGAATAGCACGATGATGAAACGATAGCTTGGGTAATCCCTCATTGTCATGGATTAAATTTTTAATCCGGGGACGACGACGGGATCGCCATGAATAAGCAACCGAGTTGAAGTGGGAAGCGAAGTTTCCCCTACCTTCAAGTGGTATCAGAGCCACGGTTTTCGGTTTTGTGTATTTAGGATTCGGTTACTTTTATGCACTTTTCATATATTATATGTGCCGGATAATAGTAGGATGTGCGTAGGTTAACTTTTTGGTTGCAGACATAGGATCCAACTATTATGGCCATATGTGTGTATGTGATTGTATATTATTTGAATCATCGGAGTTGATGAGGCTAGTATTTAATTTTTGTAATTATATACGACATTGTTTAGCCACTCTTTTTATTTTAGTTTACTTTCGAACTAGATTTCATGTACACTCCTTCGTGGAGTATAGGATCGATGGATGTAAATTAAAATAGTTTTTCTCGGCTCGGATCTCCGGATGCCTTGTACATGGCGTAGGGAGGAGCGGACGAGATGACGATACGACGGGAGGCATATTGGAGACAAAAGCCATAATAGTTGGAAAATATTTTTTTTCATATTTATTGCTTCTTGTTTGATATGCATGTCATAGGCTAGGAAAATTCCTCAATTTTAAATTACTAAGTGGGAGAGGGATATTTTTTATAAATTCTCACGACCACCATTATGATTTGACATGTGATGCAAACAAACTTACGCGTCGGCTCTGAGTGCCTTCCTCCACATCGGATGAGTTTGTTTGCGGATCACAAGGTCGAATATGGTTATAGGAAATTATTAAGGAGCGTGTGTACTTCCCCATCGGAAGGCACATAACCCGAGATAATTACCTTGGTACCGAGTAACGGTGAACACTTAGATACAAATATAAGTATCCTCCCCATCGGAGTCACTGCTTTTATTTGTAGGGCCGAAGAGGAACCAACTATTAATTTTATTTATCAAAAAGTTAGGTTGACAAGATAATAAAATTAATGGGTAAAACCTCCTCTTACAAATGTAGAATTCGTATACATCCACACTATCGTGGCATACGATATTCTCGGTATTTTGAGGTGTTGGTTGATTTTAAAATTTTATTGTTTGAGGAATCAATAATTTTTTGAAATCTAATGTTTTGATCTATATGATTCTTAGGTTTTTCAAAATGACTTTCAACCCGTTTGCTGTGATACTGAAAGAAAATAAACTTACTGGACCCAACTATGTTGATTGGAAGAGGAATCTTGACATTGTCTTGACTGTAGAGGAATATAAATATGTACTCCTCAAAGAGTGTCCTCCTAAGCCTGCGGATGATTCTGGGGAAAAGGAGAAGGAGAGTTATAAGAAGTGGATTAAGGTCGATGAGATGGCACGATGTTACATTTTGGCATCTATGTCAAATGTACTGCAACATCAGCATCAAACCATGCCCACTGCTTATGACATGATGCTCAATCTCAAAGAGTTTTTTGGACACCAGAATCGGGCTGCTAGGCAGGAAGCCATGAGGAACTTGATGACAACCACCATGATCGAGGGAACACCCGTGAGAGATCATGTTCTCAAGATGATGACTCATTTGAATGAGCTGGAAGTCCTTAGAGCTGAGATCGATGGGGAAACCCAGGTCGATATCATTCTCCAGCCTCTACCTAGGAGTTTTGAGCAGTTTCGCCTGAACTACAACATGAACAAGAGGTTGTATTCGTTGGCGGAGCTTCTGACAGAACTCTAGGCGGCAGAGGGGCTTTTTCGTCAGAGTGCTTAGGCGCAAGCCATGGTTGCCCAAAAGGTTTCTACTTCTAAGTCGAAAGGCAAGAAGAAGAAGAAACAAGTTGGGGCAAAGGCGGTGGGAGGAACTCAGGGAGGAGTGAAGAAGCCGAAAGGCAAGTGCTTCACTTGTAAGAAGACTGTACACTGGAAGAAGGACTGCCCCAACCGGAAGCAGAACAAAGGTATATCTTTTGGTCTAGTCGTTGAAACATGTTTAGCGGTGTTATCTACCGACACCTGGTGTGTAGATACGGGAGCCACTGATCATGTCTGCAATATTTTACAGGGGTTCCAGGAAACCAGACGATTGGCTGAAGGGGAGATTACCGTATACTTGGGTGATGCTACGAAGGTAGCGGTTGTTGCAGTGGGAGATGTTTATTTGTCTTTTGAGAGGAATAAAGTTTTGGTTCTTAAGAATTGCCTTTATGTACCTTTATTTAGAAAGAATTTGATTTTGATTTCTAAATTGTTTATGGATGGATATTATATTTCCTTTAATGACAGAGTTGTTATAAAAAGAAATAGGGAGATTATCTATTCTAGTGCATTGATAGAAAATTTATATACACTTGAACCAAAAGCTCCCACGATGCAAATAGAAGTTAATAACTCATCTTCTAATTCCAATAAGAGAAAAGAACCTTTAAAGATGAACCAAACATATCTTTGGCATCTAAGACTTGGTCACATTAACCTAAGCAGAATTCAAAGGTTGATAGCTGATGGACCTCTGGGTTCATTAGTGGTGGAAGATTTCCCAACCTGCGAATCTTGCTTGGAGGGTAAAATGACCAAGAGGCCTTTTAAGGCTAAGGGGTATAGAGCCAAAGATATGTTGGAATTCGTTCATTCTGATTTATGTGGTCCTATGTCTATCCAGGCTAGAGGTGGTTTTGAGTATTTCGTGTCTTTCATAGATGATTATTCAAGATATGGATACATTTACTTGATACGCTGCAAGTCTGAATGTTTTGACAAGTTCAAAGAATTCAAGACTGATGTGGAGAAACATCAAGGTAAAAGTATCAATACATTACGATCTGATCGTGGTGGTGAGTACCTCTTGGGAGAGTTTAGGAATTACTTATCAGAGGTTGAGATTCAATCCCAATTGTCTGCACCTGGCACACCCCAGCAGAATGGTGTAGCAGAGCAAAGGAATAAGACTCTTATGGAGATGGTTAGATCGATGATGAGTTATTCTGAGTTGCCAGATTCGTTCTAGGGATATGCTCTAGATACGGCAGTGTATATTCTGAACTTGGTACCATCTAAATCAGTGTCTTCTACTCTCACAGAATTGTGGACTGGGCGAACGCCTAGTCTAAGACATATTCAGATTTGGGGGAGTCCAGCACATGTGCTGAAGGCAGATACTAGTAAGTTGGAACCTCATACAGAAGTGCGCATGCTCGTTGGCTATCCTAGAGGAACAAAAGATGGTTTGTTTTATAGTCCTAGAGATCAAAGGGTGATCGTTAGCACGAACGTCAGATTTCTAGAAGAAGACTATATGATGAACCACAAGCTCATGAGTAAGATTGTTCTGGAGAAATTGAAAGGGGAAGTCACTACTTCAGTACCACCGGTACAAGAGAATATACTATAAGTCACTGCACCGCGTGTCACAGAGGATACATAGGTGATACCTCGTCGTAGTGGGAGGGTTGTGAGACAACCTGATAGATTCATGTTCTTAGGAGAATCTTCTGATTTAGTCCTTGGCGAACATGAACCTGATCCCTGGACATATGACGAGGCAATCCAAGATAAAGATGCGGTATCTTGGCAAAGTGCAATGAATGCTGAGATTGAATCTATGGATTCAAATCAGGTCTGAGAGCTAGTAGAACCACCCGATGGTGTAAAAACTATTGGATGCAAGTGGATCTACAAAAGAAAGAGAGGAATAGACGGGAAGGTTGAGACCTTCAAAGCGAGGCTTGTTGCGAAGGGGTATACTCAGAAAGAGGGTATCGATTATGAGGAGACCTTTTCGCCGGTAGCCATGCTTAAGTTTATCCGGATTCTCTTATGTATTGTTGCTCATATGGATTATGAGGTATGACAGATAGATGTTAAGACAGCTTTCCTTAATGAAAGTCTTGAGAAAAACATCTATATGAAGCAACCAGAGGGATTCATTGCAAAGGGCAAAGAGCATCTTGTGTGTAAGCTTAATCGGTCCATTTATGGATTGAAGCAAGCTTCGAGGTCTTGGAACATCCGCTTTAATGAGGTAATCCAGTCTTATGGATTTATTCAAAGTTCGAATGAGTCTTGTGTATACAAGAGATGTGACAGAAACATAGTGGTATTGCTTGTACTATATGTAGATGACATTTTGTTAATTGGCAATAATGTCAAGGTGTTATCGGACGTAAGGGTATGGTTGTCCAAACAGTTTGATATAAAGGACTTGGGAGAAGTGGGACACATCCTTGGGATCAAGGTTATAAGGGATCGCAAGAAAAGGATGTTGTGCTTATCTCAAGCTTCATACATAGACACAATTATGGATCGTTTTAGCATGCAGAACTCCAAGAAAGGTTTTCTACCTTTCAGGCATGGAGTTCTTTTATCTAAGGAGATGTGTCCTAGAACATCTGAGGAGATAGAGGAGATGAAGGTAATTCCTTATGCTTCGGCAGTAGGAAGCCTCATGTATGCGATGCTATGTACGAGACCATATATATACTTTGCCATGGGCATGGTCAATAGATATCAGAGTAATCTAGGACAGGGACATTGGACTGCGGTAAAACATATATTGAAGTACCTGAGAAGGACTAGAGATTATATGCTAGTTTACCAGGCAGACCAATTACTCCTCGTGGGTTACACAGATTCCGACTTCCAATCAGATAGGGATAACAGTAAGTCTATCTCAGGTTTTGTATTTACTTTGGGAGGTGGAGCCATTGTATGGAGGAGTGTCAAGCAGAAATGCATAGCAGACTCCACCATGGATGCTGAGTATGTGGCAGCCTTTGAGGCGGCCAAAGAAGCTGTGTGGCTCAAGAACTTCTTGATGGACTTGGATGTGATTCCTGGTTTTCCCAGAACTATCATAATTTATTGTGATAATAGTGGTGCAGTTGCAAACTCGAAGGAACCACGAGCCCATAAGGCAAGTAAACACATAGAGAGCAAGTACCACCTGATACGAGAAATTATAAAGCGAGGAGAAGTTGTTGTGGCCAAGATTGCATCGAAGGATAACCTGACAGATCCTTTCACTGAGGCCCTTCCGGCGAGAGCTTTTGATAGGCATGTAGAGGGAATGGGAATCAGATGTATGACAGTTTGAGGACAACATAGTCTTTTAGTATAAGTGTGAGATTGTTGGGATGTATACTGAAAAGTCTATCTTTTGTATGAACATCTTTAGTTTTGAAATAAGAATCACATGATCATTGTTTGCATATTTATGGTTATGCATATTGTCTAATACATTACATTGTAGATAACATGATGTGTAGTGTCACACGGGAGATCATATTATCAGTTCCTTGTAGAGTATAAGTAAAGGCTCACAACCGAGATGGTTTTGGACAAACCATTGGTATGGTTGTAGTGTGATTTGGTATTGGTTTGTCTTGACCATAGAATTACACTAGTACACTTTGTGTGTATTGAGCACGACCGACTTAGAGATGATTCGATTTATTGTTGACTACATAATCGAATCGGACCTCGGATATTATGTTGTACATGCTTTTAATCCCGATATAATAACGGACACATATACTTAGTATTCATTTCTTTGATTTACCAATGGGCGAGATTTATATAGTAAACTGATAGGCTCGGTAAGTTGGGAAATGATATTATTTATATGGTGTGCCGTTGATTATAGGAGGAAACTGTGTCCTATATATTTGGATGATGATGTCCCCTTGAGGAGCTCATAAGGTTCATCATGTAAACCCTGCAGGTGGACTTGGTCCGACATGATGATAAGGTTGAGTGGTACTACTCATCGAGTTAGATGTTGATTAATTAATTGTCAGTAAATTAATTAATCGACGGACATTCGAGATCTTAAACATGGGGAGATAAATGTACAAATAATATATGGAGCCCATATTAGCTTATGGGGGTTGGTGAGGTAGATCAATGATAATCCTCTAGTGGAATGTATTAATTATCATTAATGGATCGGACTTTATGTGGGTTTGATCCATTGGGTGGCCAAGATCCAACTCCTCCTCATGGTCCCTATTGTAGCCTATTAAAACCTCATGGAGCTTAGATCCAATGATGGAAAATAAAACTCTAGATCCGACGGTTGAGATTAAATCTCTAGATCCGACGGTTGAGATTAAATCCCTAGAACTGACGGTGGAGATTAAAAGGAGGCTTAAGCCTAACTCTATAAATAAGGGCTTAAGGTGGGTGGCAAGAAGAGAGCTTAAGGGATTAGGGTTTGGGCGGCAAGGGGCTTGGAGGCTTGGGCGGCCACAAATTTGGAAATTTTTTCCTTCTTCTTCCTTAGGTGGGCGGTGCCCATCCTCTCTTCTTCTCTCCTTGGCCAGCGTCCAAGATTCATCTTCTCATCCTTTTCTCTTGGTCGGCACACTCTCTCTTTTTCCAAGGGTCGACGACATCAAAGGTTGGGGTGATCCTTTTCCCTTGGTCGGCAACATCTCCTTGTTCTTCTCCTTGGCCGGCGGCAAGCACCAAGCTTGGAGCTTGGTGGTCGGTTAAAGGAAGGAGAAGAGTTTTGTTTTATCATCTTCCTTTGTTTGGAGTGAACAAGAAAAGGAAGATTGGTGATCTAGGAGGCTTCGACTTTTGGAAGATCGTCGCCCACACGACGTCCAAAAGGAGGAAGGACATACAATAGAAGATCAAGAGGTATAATGTTTGTTTATATTCTTTTGTATTATGTCAATAATTATTTTTCAATTATATGCATGTTGTATGTTTTTATATGTGGCTAATTTACTTGGACCCCGAATACAAACACAAAAATCGGCGATCCGTACATCATCTATTCCGCGGCTAATCGTAGAATAGAGGTTGGTTGCTTGAACAACAAATTTATTCAAGTGACTACTCTAATCGAATAATACGATGATGAAACGGTAGCTTGGGTAATCCCTAATTGTCATGGATTAAATTTTTAATCCGGGGACGACAACGGGATCGCCATGAACAAGCAACCGAGTTGAAGTGAGAAGCAAAGTTTCCCCTGCCTTTAAAACCAAAGTGATTTGTTTTGTTTTAAACGAATGATCCAAAGTTGGTTCGGTTTATTTTAACTTAAGTTATTGGAGCGGGTTAACGGGTTTTAGTTAGGAACCAATAACTGTTAGGAGAATGTGTTCTCTATAAAAAACACGGCTTAAGGGTTTTTTGTGGAGAATTAATTGGTTCAAGGGTTTTGGAAACCCTAGCCTCCTTTCCTCCTCCTCCTTCTTGCCGCCCAAGCCAAGGTGATTGTCGCCCACCTTTGTGCTGCCGTCGCCCATTGGAGCTGCTGCCTCTCCTCGCCATCGACCATCCACTAGCCGCCGCCATCCCTTGGACCACCCTCAGCCGCTGGGCAACCTCCCTTGGCCACCGGCGACCAACGAGTAACCGGCCAAGCCTTTGGCCACCCCCTTCTTCCTCCACAACAAGCTGTCCAGTTTTGGACAGCTTGATCTCCTTCGCGTGGAGAGGTCGTTTGGTCGGTGTTTTGTGCTCCGACAGCGGTCTACTTGCCGGGGATTGGATCTCCGGCAATCCTCATAGGTGGAGGGTTAAGTTTTCGTCAAACGGTTGATGAAAACTGCTTCCGACAAGCGAGTTTGTAAAACTCATTTTGGGATCCGATTTTTTTTCGGATTGTGATCGTCTCTCGGATCACATCATCTTCGACTCGAGGCTAGTGACTTTTGCAAAGACAAGGCTCATGGTTTTGTGAAACTATCCCGACGATACTCGGCGTGGATACAGATAGAGGCGATTCTAGCGAGGGTCGCTATGGTTGATGTCATTCTCGCTACACGTGATCCGTAAGGTATACCTAGTATAAGTTTCATTTTATTGCAAAATTTTAAAAAGCGATTATGTCTACACATGGTGTATCCTGCATGCGTGTGATGTAATAAATTAGATTTATTACTTTTATTGCTTCCGCTGTGTGCATGTTTACGAAACGTGTTCGAACACACACTCGCCGCGGTACCGGAGAAACCCAACAGTGGTATCAGAGTCACGCTGTGTTCCGACATAATCATAAAATTATTTTGCAATAGTCATAATTATATTTATGAAAATTTTATACTTTTGGAAAGTTTAGAAGTATTTATGGAAATTTTCTACTTTTGAAAAGTTTAGAAGTATTTATAAAAATTAACACTTTCCATAAATAAAATATGTGATTAAATTTAGAAATTTGTTTTCTAATTTAATCATAATTTGATTTGAGAAATCAAATCTCAAATATATTTTATTTCTATAAATAGTTATAATAAATAAGGAAATTCAAATTGGAAATTTCCTAATATATTAGGAAATTACAATTTAGGAAATTTGTTTCCTAAATTAAATTTGACTTTCCTTAATTAACACTTTTCATAAATAAAATATGTGATTAGATTTGAAAATTTATTTTCTAATTTAATCATGATTTGATTTGAGAAATCAAATCTAAAACTTATTTTATTTCTAAAATAATTATGACAAATAAGGAAACTATTTGTACATGCCATAATTGTATTTCATATAATTGCATTAGATGCATATCATTATGTTATGCGTGTCGTGACATGTAGATGTATATCATGTGTGTCATGTCATGCAGATAATAGTTATTTGCATGCAAAGAGGATGAGACATTAAATCCCTTACACAACATTAAAGTCTACACCTTCCATTAATATGGTTAGAACTAGAGTTTCGTTTCTTGTTTGGGTTGTTGGACTCTCTCCAAGCCCGACTCGAACCTGAACATATTTAAACCATTGGAATAGTTGATTACTAATATGGTAAGAGTCAGAGGTCAATCGTTAGTTTGGGTTATTAGACTCTCTCCAAGCCTGGCTAATTGGTTGAATGCGCACTAACCATATTAAAACTATTTATCGATTAATGGGCTAGCTTTAACCTGGAGCATCGGCTTGTTAGACTCTCTCCAAGGTCGATGTAAAGGGAGGTGAAGTTGGGTGCTATGCATATGATGCATACTTGTTAATGAGTTAACAACCCGATGTATGTGTGAACATTCAATTAGTTGATAGCACATTGTGATAGTTGCATATATGTGATATGTAATTGGTATACTTGATACCTACCATCGTAGCTAAGAATGACTTGTTGGACTCTCTCCAAGGTTGTTCTTATCTATGTTGGATATCAACTCATTCGGAGATGGATCTACGATCTCTCGAATTAATTTTGAGGGTTTTTGAAATTCGAAAAATGAATGAGATTTTGTAAATGTATGTTGATGCATTTTAAAATAATTTTCTCATATATGCTTGATTTGTATTTCTAGGTTAATCGCTTGATCATGATGTCTTTGAATTTGTGCTCTATTTTGAATTCGAATAAATTGACTGGGCCGAACTTCTTGGACTGGCTTAAAAACTTGAGAATTGTTCTCAAAGTAGAAAAGCTTGCGTATGTCCTCGAAGAGCCTCTTCTCGCCCGTCCTAGTGATGATGCAACTCTGGACAAATTGTTGGCCTATCAGAAACATGTGAGTGATTCTGAACTAGTGAGTTGCATCATGCTAGCCGCGATGGTATTCCATGTATGAAAATTAAGTCCGAATTATACCGATGTGGAATTCTGGAATCGTTTGAATTAGATTCATACGATACATACGAATCATGCTTAAAAGGCAAGATGACTAAGTTACCTTTTATGGGAAAAGGTGAACCAGTGGGAGAGTTGCTTGGTCTAATACATACTGATGTATGCTGACCTATGTCAACTCAAGCTCTAGGAGGCTATAACTACTTCATTACCTTCACCGATGATCACTCATGGTTTGGGTATGTGTTCTTGATGAAACACAAGTCTGAAACCTTTGAAAGGTTCAAAGAATTCAGAAATGAAGTAGAGAAACAACTTGGGAAGAGTATTAAAATACTTCGATCGGATCGAGGTGGTGAATACTTGAGTCAAGAGTTTATGGATTATCTAAGGGACAATGGTATATTGTCTTAATGGACTTCGCCGTATACACCACAACATAATGGTGTATCTGAGAGGCGAAACCGAACCTTGTTGGACATGGTTAGGTCGATAATGAATCACGCGAATCTTCCCAAGTCCTTTTGAGGCTATGCACTTCGCATCACTTTGCTTGTTAAAGGTAGTCTCTACTACTCCATATGAGATATGGAATAGTAAGAAACCTCATTTATCTTATTTGAAGATATGAGGTTGTTCTGCTTATGTGAAGCGGACTGTATCAGGCAAACTGGATGCTAAGTCTGATAAATATCTATTTATTGGATACCCTAAGAAAATGAGGGGTTACCAATTCTATCATCCCTTGGAACAAAAGGTGTTTGTTTCAAGGAATGTTGTGTTTCTAGAGAAAGAGTTTCTCTTGCAAGAAAATAGTGAGAGTGTCGTTGAACTTGAGGAGGTTCAAGAGACTCCAGTAGACATTGAGGAGATACCTGGTCAAGCACCTCGACCGATGACTCATAGTGATGAGACATCGGCTGAACCTATTATGACACCACATCTTCGTAGATCTAGTAGGACACACAACATTCCTGAGAAATATGAATTTCTCGTAAGTGAATCGAACGACGTGTTACTCATTGATGATGAGGAGTCTACCAATTATGAAGAAATTATGAAAAGTTCAGAAAGGGATAAATGGCTTGAAGCCATGAAGTCGGAAATGGATTTCATGTATGAAAATTAAGTTTGGAACTTGGTAGACCCACTTGAAGGCATTAAGCCTATAGGGTGCAAGTGGATTTTCAAGAAGAAAACCGACATGGATGGTAATGTGATTGCCTTTAAGGCTAGATTAGTGGCGAAAGGCTATCGTAAAAAATAAGGTGTTGATTATGATGAGACCTATTTACCAGTAGCTATGCTTAAATCCATTCGGATGCTCCTAGCCATAGCGGCTCATTATGATTATCAGATATAACAGATGGATGTGAAAATGATTTTCCTTAACTGAAACCTACTCGAGGGCATGTATATGATATAGCTTGAGGGTTTCACATCGGTTGATAAAACCAAGGTATGCAAACTTCGACGGTCCATATATGGATTGAAGCAAGCATCCAGGAGCTGAAATATTCATTTTGATGAGACAATCAAAAGGTTTGATTTCTCACAAAATCCGGACAAACCTTGTGTGTACAAGAAGGTTAGTGGGAGTATAGTCGTGTTCCTAGTATTGTATATCGATGACATATTACTTATAGGAAACGATATTTCTATCTTACAGTTAGTTAAAATTTGGTTATCTAAAACATTCTCCATGAAAGACCTGGGATAAGCGACCTACATTATCGAGATCAAGATCTATAGAGATAGATTGAAACGGTTGCTTGATCTTTTGCAGTCTACATATATCGACCGAGTGATAAAGAGGTTTAGCATGTCGGAATCCAAGAAAGGTTTCCTTCCCATCAAGCATGGGATACACCTTTCGAAGTCTATGTGTTCGCGCACATAAGACGAGAGGATTTGCATGAGTAAGATTTCCTATGTATCTGCAATAGAATCTATCATGTATGCTATGTTATGTACGAGGCCCGATGTATCATATGCCCTGAGTGTCATGAGCAGATATCAGTCTGATCCAGAAATGGATCATTGGCGGCTGTTAATACAATCTTTAAGTACTTAAGAAGAACCAAGGATGCATTCCTAATATATGGAGAAGGTGATATGATAATACACGGGTATACAGATGTCAGCTTTCAGACAAACAAGGATGATTTCAGGTTTCAGTCTGGGTACGTATTTACCTTAAATGGAGGCGCAATAAGTTGAAAAAGTTCCAAGCAAGACACTATAGCGGATTCTGCCACTGAGATAGAATACATTGCAGCTTTGGAAGCAACAAAGAAAGCGGTTTTGATCGAGAAGTTCATCTCTGAACTTGATAAGGTCTCATCAACGATCCAAACATGTGCTTCGTCGCTATCATCTGATCAGGGAGATCATCAGTAAAAAGAAAATACAAATCGAGAAGATTCCTACTGAAAGGAACTTAGCATACCCTTTAACTAAGGTCTTCCCTCAAAGTAAGTTTGAGGGTCATGTTAGAGCTCATGGTATTGGATATCGTGGCGATTGACATTAGGCCAAGTGGGAGTTTGTTAGTAATATATGACAGGTGTCCTAAGACAATCGCCTTATGATTGTACCATTTATTTGATAAATGAAGATTCACTATTTGAGTATACATGTTTTCATGTATTTGATTGGATCTTAAACTCATTTACTGAATGTCCGCAATACGATTCATAGCATGAGAGAATTTGTGATTGGATCACAACTAGTGAGTATCTCTACATGTGTAATTATGATGTATTGAAATTATCCTTAATCGATGAATCGATGGATTCGGACGCCATCGATTCTGTTGAGATTAGCACGAGGTATACTCTTTGGTTTATCCAAGCAGCTGTTCCTCACTGGCTGGTGACATTGGGATGTCCGGAGTTGATCGTGGATACTAGTTATGGTAACTAGTTCATTGGAGTGACCAGCTGTAAGACTTCATATGGTTCTCTCCATATAAGGATATGTCAATGAAGTTCTTACAACAGCTTAAGTGCGATGTTCCTTCGACTTGAGGTATTCAAGTCATCTTGGTCATGAAGACTTATGCTTTGACATCTTAAACAAGCATCTCCGAGGAGATGTGGACCCGAGATGATTGGGTATAAGTCGAAGTGGCCGAAGGTATTTGAATAGCCTACAGAGGATTCACCGCTCCTTGCGAGGAGATGTATACCCTATTACCTCTCGTCAAATTGTTACTAAAGTCTTTGACCAAAACATTACATATTTAGAGTATGATACTCTTGGATACATGTGCAGTAACTAGAATTCGGAGGACGAGGAAGTAATACTTGGGCTAGGTGTGACGTAGTCAACCTAGTGGGGACTAACACAATAGACCATGTTCTGAACCAAGTGGGTATAAGATGAGTGAAAGGAATGGGGCGCGATTCATTGTAGCTGCTGAAGAGTTTCAGAAATGGTTCTGGGATCATCCGTTGATTTTCTGATTAATTGGGGATCATGATGTACTACTAGGTACCACTCATGATCGTTCTATAATTAATGGTTAATTATAGATGGCGAACATAAACTGGGAACCTATTTGGTCACACGCACAACGAGTGTAATCCGAAGAATTTAAAATGAGTTTGAGAATAGGATTCTCAGATCGAGAGAGACTTGATTTGGTTGGACCAAACAAAGAGCGAGTATGAAATTGTTTCAGTCGCATCGGAAGCATGAATGGGCCGAGTCTTATGAAGACATGATGGATGAACTAAATTGGTTTGGTTCTAATTCAATGGTGGAAAATAAACCAAAGTGGTTTGGTTTGTTTTAAACGAATGAACCAAGTTGGTTCGGTTTATTTTAACTTAAGTTATTGGAGCAGGTTAACGGGTTTTGATTATGAACCAATAACCGTTAGGAGAATGTGTTCTCTATAAAAAACATGGCTTAAGGGTTTTTCGTGGAGAATTAATTGGTTCAAGGGTTTTGGAAACCCTAGCCTCCTTTCCTCCTTCTCCTCCTTCTTGTTGCCCAAGCCAAGGTGGTTGTTGCCCACC
The DNA here is from genome assembly GCA_025175895.1 of Wurfbainia villosa. Classification (NCBI taxonomy): domain Eukaryota; kingdom Viridiplantae; phylum Streptophyta; class Magnoliopsida; order Zingiberales; family Zingiberaceae; genus Wurfbainia; species Wurfbainia villosa. The sequence goes on along the minus strand of CM046002.1, from coordinate 33,880,843 downwards.
TTTGTGCCGCCGTCGCCCATTGGAGCTGCTGCCTCTCCTCGCCGTCGGCCATCCACCAGCCATCGGCGTCCCTTGGGCCACCCTTAGCTGCCGGCCAACCTCCCTTGGCCGCCGCCGACCAAGGAGTAACCGGCCAAGTCTTTGGCCGACCCCTTCTTCCTCCACAACAAGCTGTCCGGACAGCTTGATCTCCTTCGCGTGGAGAGGTCGTTTGGTCAGTGTTTTGTGCTCCGACAGCAGTCTACTTGCCGGGGATTGGATCTCCGACAATCCTCATAGGTGGAGGGTTAAGTTTTCGTCAAACGGTTGACGAAAACCGCTTCCGACAAGCGAGTTTGTGAAACTCATTTTGGGATTCGAATTTATTTCGGATTGTGATCGTCTCTCGGATCACATTTGTCTTTGACTCGAGGCTAGTGACTTTTGCAAAGACGATGCTCGTGGCTTTGTGAAACTATCTTGACGATACTCGGCGTGGATACAGATAGAGACGATTCTAGCGAGAGTCTCTATGATTGATGTCATTCTCGCTACACGTGATCCGTCAGGTATACCAAGTATAATTTTTTTTATTGCAAAATTTTAAATAGCGATTATGTCTACACACGGTGTATCCTGCATACGTATGATGTGTGTGTTGTAATAAATTAGATTTATTTCTTTTATTACTTCCGCTGTGTGCATGTTTACGAAATGTGTTCGAACACACACTCGCCGCGGTGCCGGAGAAACCCAACAGAGCACACACTGATGCATCGCTCATTATAGCAAAACTCTCTCTCTATATATAAGGGAAGTGCTCCCGGATGAGTTTTAATACGTTGTGCGATGCATCAATGCGCACTCATGCGACCGTCTGATCCATCACAATTGCACAATAAATGAAAAATGCATAGTGCTTCGCCTATGACTCTTCTTCTCCAGTGTACTATAGCCAACTCCTGAACCTATCAAGATCGCCGCCGTTCGGATGATCGAACTGTGGTCGGATTCCGATCGAATTGTGACTGCAATCGTGACCAATTCTGATCGCAATTCGGTCGAAATTCAACTAAGATCCAGTTGGACTCCAATGTCGGTCAAACTCCGGTGTCAACCGAACTCCGATGCCGATCGGACGACAACCGAATTCCGATTGAATCAAGGCCAAAATTCGATGGAACGACGGTAACAATGGCGATGGATGTGCGATGAAAAAACATTATGTATTTTCCATTATTGTGCATCGTGGACGAGGGCACAAAAATAAACACTCAGGATATCAAACTTGCATGTGTGTATATATATATATATATATATATATATATATATATATATATATATATATATATATCGTCCGATCAAATGAGATTGTAAAGTAATGGAAAATGCATAGTACCTTCGCTGACCGCCTTCTTCTCCGATGAACATTATAACATAATCCCTGAATCCGTCAAAGTCGCCGCCGTCGTCCGATTGACTAGTCGACCAAACTACAGTCAGATTCTGACCAAATTGTGACCGACATCATCGCTGCCGCAATCCGCCCAGAATTCGACCGCGATTTGATTGGACTCAGTCCCAGTCGAATTGCATCTTAATTGACCATGATTGTGATTGCCAGTGGCCGCCACACTGGCAGTCGCAAAATCGTCGAATTCCGAACATCGTAATTCGATCGGAATTCGGCCGCTTGACAATAATATTGAGCGGCCAAGGGCGGAGAGAGATTCCGACGGAGAAAGTTATTATGCATTTTCCTAGCCTAGCATGAGAAATGGATGTTCGGAATATATATATATACATATATTATTTGTAATAAAATAGTTTTTTTAGTAAAAAACTCACAGCTCCCTGATCCAGGAACAAATCGCCCCCCTGCGTACCGCGACGCGGAGATGCGAATCGGCGTTCGAGTTGCACGGCCGCTCTTCGCTTCTCCCGCTTTACCACCGCTGGTTTCCGCCACTCGCGCCCTTTGCTGCCAGTTTTCCTTCTCTATCTCTTGTCCCAAGAAGGTTTGTTCCCTCCATTTTCTTCTTCTTTCTTTCCACTTTGTCTATTATTTTGGTCGCCTTCTACCTCGATCTTGTATTTCTTGATCGATTACGTTTATCCTCTCAATAAAATCAGGAAATCTACCCTAGTTTTATCCACAATCCGTTTTTACTTTTTTTTTTTCATACTCTTTTGGCAATGGACACACACCGGTAATTTGGTTAAGTTCGCTTACCATTTAGGCCTGGGTAGTATTTTGTACAATCTCTATTCGGATATATTTTGTGTCATTGTGTGGTAACTGGTAAGTTTGTTATAATCTTTCTTTTGCTCCCAAGGAACATGTGCTAGCTGAAGAAAGTGCCGATTTTTTGCGATGGTTGAGAGAGAAGGCTGGCACTGATATATCCTCAGTATTGGCACTTGGAAATTCCACGTATGGAAGGTTTGTAGAGTTTTATTTTCAATTTATGCTTCTGTTTAGCAAAAGCATGCAATAACTTGCTCCTTTAACGTATCCTGTTTCGTGCATTGCTACAAATCATGCTTGGATGTCTTTTATTAGTAAGCTGGATGGATTAACCTTAAGCTTACTGCATAAAGGTGGAAACATTGAGAAGTCAATTTATTTCATGTGTAGTTTTATGGACAACGTTCAATTTGCCTACTGAACTTTTCTTGGTAACTTGGCATTGGATTCAAAAGTTCGAATCATAAATAAAATGGACTGAATACTTGTACATGAATCAGATGAATGAGTAGGCAAGATTGTAATTTCAAGTATCATACTTGTAGATGCAAAACCTGTTGATGCCGGTCTTAAGTCCGGATGAAAAAGGGTGAGAGTTGCGTTAGATTGCTAGTCAGTGTTGAATTTAGGAAAATATTCAATAAATGAACCCATCAAACTACTGTACTAATATTAGGTTGTTCCTCAGATGGAACATAATGTAGGGTCCGACTGTAATGTCTTGACAGGAACTGTTATATCTCCATGAGAACTTGAGTGTAGTGTTAAATATGTAAGAGTTCTCGCACTATATGTTAGATAATAATTGTTTAAGATTTGGAATATGAAACATAGGAATATTCACCGGTAAAATAATAGAAGTAGTAGATACGATGATTAAGAGAAGAATTAATATTTTGTATTTATAAGAGACAAAATAGATAAGAGAGAAGATAAATGTGATAGAAAATTCGAATCCTAAGTTATGGTATACAGAAAAGAGTAAAATAATAAATGGAGTAAGTATGATGGTAGATAGTTCGACAAAGGATGAAGAAATAAGAGTAGTTAGAAAGAGGATAGGATTTTAACTCTTAAGATAGTTGTGATGAAAGAAACTATTAAGTGCATATATGTACCCTAAATAGAATTAAATGAAGATATAAAATCTAGATTTTGAAGACCTAGATAAGTAATGATAAAATATTCTGTCAAATGAAATGATTTTAATAGGAGTAGATTTAAATGGGCATGTAGGATTGAAAAATGAGAAATACGATAGGATGCATAGGGTTGTGTTTGGAATAAGAAATAAAGAAAAAAAAATTATATCGGATTTTGCAATAGCATATGATTTTTTACTAGCTAATACGTTTTTCAAGAAAAGAGAAGAACACTTAATCATATTCAAAAGTGAGAATAATAAATCGTAAATTGAGTTTCTTATGGTTAGGAAGAAGGATGACAAAATTAGTAAAGATTGCAAGGTCATCCATGAAGAAACTAAACTATCCAACATAGATTATTAGTGTTAGATATCCACCTCAAGCATAATTTTAATAGAAGGAAAATATGCATGCCTCTTAAAATTAAGTGGTGGAAGTTAAAGGATAGGAAACAAAACATATTTAGGGAAAGGGTAAGAGTACAATGATTAAAAGAAATATATGATGATTCGAATATGACATGGGATAAAATAATGTTAAAGTTGAAAATGATAGTTAAGAGTATATTCAGTGAGTCAAAGGATGTACACCATCAAGTAAAGAATCTTGGTAGTAGAATGAGAGAAAGTAAAGACAAAACGAATAACTTATAAAGTATTATATAGATGTAAGAATGAGAAAAACTTAAAAAGTATATAGTAGCTAAGAAAAAGGCCAAGAAAGCAGTGAATGAAACTAGAAATGAAAATTTTGAATGATTATTTTGACAGTTAGATACAAAAGAAGGGAAAAGAGACAATTATAGAATAACTAAAATTACAGAAAGGAAGATAAGAGATATTATTTAAAAAAGATGCATTAAAGATGAATGCAATTTAGTACTATTGAATGATGAGAAAATAAAAGAGTGATGAAAGAGGTATTTTCATCAACTTTTTAATAAAGTTTAGGTAACCAACTTAATTTAAATTAAATTTTATCGTAGAATTCAAACTTCAAAAGTAGAAGAAGCTTAAATGGGATGTAGGAAAAATAATTGGACCAGATAATATTCCAATAGATGTATAAAAGTGTTTAGAGAAGTATTGTATTGAATGACATACAAAGTTACTTAACTTGATATTTAAAATGAAAAAAATGCAAAATCAGCGGAGGGTAAGTATTTTAGTTCTCATATACAAATAAAAGAGGTATATAAAATTGTGTAAACTATAAGAATATTAAACTAATGAGTTGTACCATAAAACTTTAGAAAAGAGTAATAAAAAAAACTAAGGAAGGAGAACACGATGATCGAAAATTAATTTGGATTTATATCTGGAAAATCAATTGTTGAAGCTATACATCTTCTCAGGCAACTAATTAAAAAGTATCGGGAACAGAAGCAAAACTTACACATGGTATTCATCGATCTAGAAAAAACTTATGATAGAGTCTCAAGAGAAATTATATGGAAATTCTAGAAAGGAAAGGTGTTAGTGTAACTTATATTGAAATAATTTAGGATATGTATGAGGATGTAACGATAAGAGTGAAACTTTAGACGAATTAATTGAAATTTTTCTTGTGAAAATAAGGTTACATCAAGGATCGATTTTAGGTCTTTATCTTTTTACTCTAATTATAGATGAACTCACTAGATACATCCAAGATGTGGTACCATGATATATATTATTTACAGATATTGTTTTAATAGATGGGATACGTGAATGAGTAAATATTAAGCTCAAATCGTGATAGAAATGCTAGAAATGAAAGACTATACGCTTAGTAAAGTATGTAAATGAGAGTTTTAAGTATCATTTTTGTAAAAGGACGGAGAGATTGAGAGAGATGTCATACATAAAATACAAGTAAGATAATTAAAATGAAGGAGAACATTAAGTGTTCTTTGTAATCATAAAATACCTCTAAAATTTAAAAGGAATTTCTATAAAATGACGACTAAACCTATTGTGTTATATGAAGTTGAATGTTAGCTATGATTCGAGCACATGAGTAAAAGATGAGGATCGCAGAGGTGGATGTATGAACATACGAGAATGGACAAAAATGAAATGCAAACATTAGAGAGAAAATAGGGGTTTCATTTATTGGGAAAAAATTTAGAGAGACACATTTAAGATGGTACAAACATGTACTTAGACGACCTATAAATGCTCTAGTTAGACGATATGAAACTATAACAAATATGCAAATTAAATGAGGAAGAGAAAGACCAAAGAAGACTTGTTTAACAATGATAAAATAAAATAAAATATATTTAAATATAGATGATAATATAATAAACCCATCATGACCGATCCTAAACTCGGACGAGAAAGGATGAGGGTTGTGTTATATTGTTAGCCAATGTTGAACTTGGACAAATTTCAATGAATGAATCTATCAATTTATTGTGCTAATATTAGATTGTTCCCCAGAAGGAAAGTGTTGCATGGTCCGACTGAAACCTCTCAATAAGGACTGTTATATCTCTATGATAACTTGAGTGTAGTATTAAATATGCAAGAATTCTTGCACCATAAGTTGGACAAAAATAAATATTATAGGAAAATTGATTGTTTAAGATTTAAAACATAAAACATAGGAATACTTACTAGTAAAACAATAAAAGTAGTAGATATTATGATTAGAAGAATTAATATTTTGTGTTTACAAGAGACAAAACGGGTACGAAAGAAGGCAAAGATGATAGAGAGCTTAAGTTTTAAGTTATGATATATAGGAAAGAATACAATACAAAATGGAGTAGCTATTATTGTAGATAGTTCATTAAATGATGAAGTAACAAGAGTAATTAAAAAAAGGGATTGAATTATAGCTCTTAATCGAAAGAAACTATTAATATAATTAACATATATGCACTTCAAGTAAAATTAGATGAAAACATTAAAATTAAATTTTGGAAAGACTTAGATGAGGTATTATAGAGAATTCCGTCAAATGAAATGATTTTAATAGGATATCTAAATGGGCACGTAGGAGTAAAAAATAAAGAATATAATAAGGTGCACGAGGTTATAGGTTTGGAACAAACAATGGCGAAAAAAAATTATATTGGATTTTGCGATAGTATATAAACTTATACTAGCTAATACATTTTTTAAAAATAAAGAAGAACACTTGACCATGTTTAAAAGTGAGAATAATAAGTCACAAATTGACTTTTTATGGTGAGGAAGAAGGATAGAAAGATATGTAAAGATTGTAAGGTTATTTTTGGAGAAAACTTAATTATCTAACATAGGTTAGTAGCGTTGGATATGCATCTTAAGCATAGTATTAATAGAAAAAAACATGTGTGACTTCTTGAATTAAATGGTGGAAGTTAAAAGATGAAAAACAAAATATATTTAAAGAGAGGGTAAGAATATAAGTATTAAAAGAGATATATGATGACTCAAATACGATATGAGATAAGATGATATTTTAAAGTTAAAAATAATAGTCAAAAGTGTATTTGGTGAGTCAAAGAGATGTACGCCACCCAGTAAAGAATTTTGGTGGTGGATTGAAAAAGTATAGAAGAAAATGAAGGTAAACGAGTAGCCTATAAGGCATTATACACTTATAAAAATGAGAAAAATTAAAAAAAGTATACAATAGCCAAGAAAGAGGCCAAAAAAGTAATAAGTGAAACTAAGAATGAAATTTTTGATCGCTTATATAGATAATTGAATACAAAAGAATGGGAAAGAGATATTTATAAAATAGCTAAAGTTAAAGAGAGACTAGAGATCTTATCAAAATAAGATACATTAAATATGAATATAGTAGGGTACTATTTGACAATGAGGAAATAAAAGAACGATGGAAGAGAGTTTATCTGATTAATTGACTTAGGTAATTTAAATAGGTTGAATGAATATAGCAATTTAAATTTTTATCGTAGAATTTAACTTTTGAAAGTAGAACAAGCTTTAAATGAGATGTAAAATGGAAAAGTAGTCTAAGCATATGATATTCCGATAGAGGTTTGAAAGTATCTAGGCAAGTAAGGTATTAAATGAGTTATAAAGTTATTCAACTTGATATTGAAAACGAAAAAAATGCATGATCAGTGGAGAATAAATACTTTAGTTCCTTTATATAAAAATAAAGGAGACATACAAAATTATGCAAATTATAGAAATATTAAGCTAATGAATCGTAACATAAAACTTTGAAAAAAAGTAATAGAAAAAAAACTAATAAAGGAGACTACGGTGATTGAAAATCAATTTAGATTTATGTTGGAAAGGTCAACAATAAAAGCTATACATATTTTCAGACAACTAATTGAAAAGTATTGAGAACAAAAGCAAAACTTACATGTAGTATTTATAGACCTTGAGAAAACTTATGATAGAGTTTTAAGGGAAATTATATAGAGAATTCTACAAAAGAAAGATGTTAGTGTAACGTACATTGAAATAATTAAGGATATACATGAGGATGTAATGACAAAAATGAAAACGCCAAGAGGATTAACCGAAATATTTTCCATAAAAATAGGGTTATATCAAAGATCAACTTTAAGTCTCTGTCTTTTTATACTAATCATGAATGAACTCACTGAACACATTCAAGATGCGGTACCATGATATATGTTATTTGCAAATAATATTATTTTGGTAGATGAGATATGTGAAGGAGCAAATGTTAAACTTGAATCTTGAAGGGAAATACTAGAAGTGAAATGTGTTAAACTTAGTAAAGACAGAATATATGAAATTTAAATTTAGTAATATTATATACAATGAGATAATTGTTAAGATAAGAGATAATGAACTATCTGTAACTTGTTATTGTATAGATGATGATATAGTAGGGGATACAATTCAATGGTATAGAAGAATTCATATTGCCGATCCCATCTAGTGGAATAAGATTTAGTTGTTATTGTTATATACTTGCAGATGCATGATTTGTATTTTATTTTATGATTTATTCTGCTTGTGGTTCAGAGAAGCCCATAGGGTTTGCTGCTGTTGATCACTTCCACTGACAGGAAACTGATATTCTTTAGCTGCTGTTGATGACTTCCACTGACAGGAAACTGATATGCTTATTTCTTCCTTTTCATAATATACTGGTCTACAAATTATTTGTCAAGGAAAATTGTAGAAGAGACACAAGTTAAGTGGTTTTTTAGTTTCCCATATACGAAGGTCTGGGATCTTTTCCAAACACCTTATGTTCTAGCTGGAAACTATTTTAAATGAGTGCATATGACCAATCAGTATTTTGAAAATTAATTTTGACCATTCATCAATCCATTTTGAGCGGAAAAGAAAAATCAAGAACAAGTTAAATTCTTCAAAATTTTGATTAAAACTGACATGCCAGGATCACTTGACCTATGTTTTCAATTTTGCAATTCTTTTTATATTATAATTCTATATGGTTATCTGATAGATAGTTTTGTAACATAAAGTGTCCAGGTTGATTCAATGTTTACTCTAGGTTTGAAAATATTAGACGGAATGACATGATTGAAGCAAAAGGATATTAGTTCATTAACGAATTATCAAGTGATAATCAAGAGAACTATTCAAAAAATCATTATTAGGGTGAGTAGATCAATGCCCACATTATTGTCCTTGATGTGATAGCTTCATGTAATATATTTACACATTAATACATGTGTCATGAAGCATGGAGGCTTATGACCATTGTCAAACATGTACATACAATGGAAATATTATTTTGTAATGATATCATTAAATCATTAATGTATTCAAATTGATGCCACTATTCAATGTGTACCATGCCTCTACTTACATTCATCAAATTTTATTTTGGCATATTTTTCCTGGGTACAGAAGTTATTCCCCCCTTATGAACTTGGCTTAAAGAAGTTAATAAATGTATGAAGGTAGGCCAGTAGGACTTCAGAGTGTGCATAAAGTAAATAAATATTGTGCAAAAGGTTGGAATCCGTCAATCTAGCAGCCCCTACCAGTCCGCCCTTGGACCATCGTAAAAGAGGTAAATCACGGTGGACCTTTGACCTTTGAGACTAGTAACTAACGAATGGAGGGACGACATCCTCGTATTTGCGGGAGATTAATCCATTGTCCTATTGTGCAATGTCTGCATACACTAGCCATTAGATCCTTCCCACAGGGGTGTGATGAATGGATGGAAGCAAATAAAGTGTCCATGTTCGACAATATTATGGCTTGTTTGAAACTTCAAGTTGTTATTCTGATTTTTGAAATTAGTGATACTTTGTGGTCAGCATTGTATTTGACAATTTAAAATTTAATTGAAGGGTCACAAAGTCGACAGATCTTGATATATTTTCTTGGTCATAACTTTGACTCATAAATTGCTCTACAGTGATCAAATTGCTCATAAGAAGACCATATTTTCATTTCTAGGTCATTGATTGCGTTAAAGAATATAAAAGCCGGGGACTGCATATTGAAGGTTCCTTATCTTGCTGTATGTTCCGGATAGACAATTATGTACCACTATTCTTATATTTTGGATGAGTTCTTTTTTATTAAATGTTTTCTTGCCCATACAAAGCAAATAACTTCAGAAAATCTCTCTTCGGAAATTGGGCAATTAATTCCTCGCGACATTGGAAATGTGTCACGGGTTACTATAGTTCTCCTAGCAGAAAAAGAACTTCGACAGGTATCAAACATTTGAGGTTATTTTAGTCTTGTGTTTCTAACCATTATTTATGAGTATCCATCTTTATGATTTCAGCGTTCTGAATGGTTCACCTATCTCACCTGTCTTCCCTGCATGGATGAGATGCATAATACGGTACATACTTGGCTTAAGAAAATAGTTATTAGACTGATAAAAGTACTAACCATTTATAAGGCTAAAAGGATGGTAGAATCAGAACCCAACTACATTTTTCAGTATGATTTTGTTGTTACATTTGAATTGAGTACTTCGACTCCACCTAGTGGGATAAGGCTTTGTACTTCTAGGTCTTGAAGGCTACTTTTTGAGATAATGATATGGATATGTAAAGTGTTTTTATTGTTTCTCTTTCTCCATAAAAGATTGGAGCAATCTATTAGTTGGTAGATTTTTAGTATTTTACTTTTAAATTCTTCCTCTTTGTTCATTGAGTGAAAAACAAGCATGATGCAGCATTTGCATTAGTTGACTAGACTAGCATTTTTTCCATTGCTTTTAGGATTTTTGCTGGAAAGGTAAAGTCTTCAGTAGGATTTCTCTCACGGAAGCTTATCATTAATTTGCCATTAAGATTATTCTAGTCTTAGATTATGTTTTGACTAACTAATAATTTCCTGCTCGATCATCATCGATGTGCCACTCGTAAAGGGCATTTTTACCGCTCGACATCGGCGGATGTCTTGACAAAGAAGTGAGCATAGGGTTCTCATGTGCATCCTTGTGCTTGCTGTTGGCACATAGCCCAATAGAAGGAATCAAATCGATTCCTTTTGTTGATCGCAGCGAAATTGCAATCGATTACGAGAAATCAAAAGGAGCCTATAAATGCTCGAAAACTTACCTAGCAACAGCGACGAAGGCAATCGATGAGAGAGATTAGCAATGACGAAGATGGTGACGACTCTTCAGAAGTAAGTTTTTGCATTTGCAATTTGAAGTCTTAGGGGAGAGGGCAGAATTGGGAGATGGTTGGCTGGCTAGCGATTACCGGTGGTCGTCAATAAAATCATGATCACCTATGACCGGTGATGCATTGAGGAGGAGGGCTGTAAATGAGTCGATCCGAGCCAAGTTTCATATTGTTTGATAAAATAACCAAACTGAATCGAGTCTAAAATTAAACAAGCTACTGAAATGATTGTTCAAGTTTGATTTAGTTTCTTTTTTTTTTTTAAATAGAGTTTGACTTATTTAAATGTTATCAAACTTTTAAGTCAAGCTCGGTTTAAGCTTGGTTCAGAATCGAATTAAGCTGGGCTTGTTTAGATATTATCGACTCTTATGTTGAGCTTTTTTATTTGTTTGAAACTTTTATATTTTAAAGTTTATTTAATTCGTTAGCGAGTTTGTTTGTTTATTTGAAGGATTATTTATAAGTTTGATGAGAACTTGTTTGTTTATTTATAAGCTTAATAAGACTTGTCACAAGTTTATTTACTCAAAACCTATAAGATAAATATATTTTAGTGCATCATAACAATCATATCGTGAATCATGACAAAGAAATGTCATTTATAAAAACTTCAAGAACTACATTAAACAATATCATAACTCGAATAAATAAATCACTACACATGAATATAACTTTATGCCAAATGACAAAACAATTATATAGAATATTCAACTTCCAATTCATAACTTCATAATAAGAAGTCATACCTCATTACAAAAATATTACTAAATTACAATGTCCCTAAAATGTAACTTTCCCATCTCCAAGGACTCCCCTTAGCCCTTCGCATCCTAAAAAGAAAAAAAAAAAAAACCCTTAGCCTCTGCTTACTTTGAAAGATGAATTATGGACGGAAAGGAATTCCCTATGGAAAAAACATCCCTAGAGAAAGAGAAGAGAAAGGGAAGAGAAAAGAAAGAAATTTTCTGAAGAAGGAAAATAATTCTTGAGAAAATAAGGAAACAGAGGAAAGAGAATAAGTGAAAGAAAAAAAATTTATTCGCTTGTGGCTGCGTTGGTTAGGATAGCCACCATCGTCGCCCGTCGTCCCTCGCCACTTGATGAGGCAACGACGGTCAATGATCGACGACGGTGATCGATGACGATGGTCGATGACGACCGACGGCTAACGACCTATGACGGTTGACGGCGGTGGCTGATGACTTATGGCGGCGGTAGTCGACAACCTGCGGTGGCGATTGACGACCATTGCAATATATTACAAGTATCAATTTATACTATATTAAAAGCAAAAGAGTAATTTAATCAATAAAAAAGGAACAAAATTTAGAAAAAACTTTATTATATGCACAATCAAAAAGAGTTAAATAGAATTTAGTTTGATAACTTATATTAAAAGGACAATCTAGTGTACGAAGTTTTCACCAATACAGAGTCCTAGAGAAGGGTCTATTTTATTTTGCATTATAAGAGGCTGCTTCCACGACTCAAATTCGTGATCACCAGATCATACGATAGCAACTTTATTATTGTGCGAAGGCTCCCCTTCAATTTGATAACTTATATTAGCATAGTAAAAAAAATCACTTACAAGAAGTCAACCAAAATAAAAAAATATTAAAGAAATAATAATTTAATTAAAACAAACCGTCTAGAGAACCATGGCTTATAACATATGAAAATGTCTAAGATAAATTATACTCCTTCACATTTTCTTTGTGATCCTATCCAAAATAAAAATATCTCAACTTAAATATTAAATTATGAACAAAAAAAATGAAACCAAATAATGAATTACCTTTTTCCTTCTTTTGATACCATAATGATGATGAAACTAATCCTCACCGTAGAGTAAAATTTGAATTGTTTCAATTTCTAATGAAGCACGATAATTATCAATCACTCTACCATTGACATTGAAATATAATTATGAAGCAATTGTAGTAATTGATAGATAATTGTAACAATCCATCTTTGACAAAATTCCAAATTTGAGATTGTTTTCCACTATAATGCATCAAAGTGAGGTTCATCATTTCGACATATATAAATACCATCATCTAAATAGATGTCTAGTTTAGATTTGACATGTTGAATAGGATTAATATTTTTAATAAAATCATCAAACTCAGACTGTCTCACTGCCATAGTTTTTCCTTTGTCATCATTTGCATTTAAAGTAAGTCATCACCATTTGAATCACTATTGAGATTTTTGTTGGATTTTTCTTCTGCATGTGTAGTGACATATCCATTGTAAAAGTCATGCAAACTATTCTTCACTAAATCAATCTGTTAGGTACTAGCTTCATCGTCAGGGTAAAACTCAATAAATTTCATTTTGTTCCTAGGATCTAAAACGACAGCTATAGAAATTACCAAATTGCATTGATCCCAGTATTTATCAAATTTACTCTTCATCTTTATAGCCATTGCATTTATAAATGAACTCCTAATTAAAATTTATTGATCCAGTACCTCTATCACTTGCTAAAGTTCAAGAAGAAATAAATTTAAGGTAGGATATTCACTACTAGTAACACATGAACTTGGAAAAAGGTTTAGTACCAAATAAATGAGTGGAATGGTTTTATAACATCAAATTGTACTTTTAAATGTAGGAAAAGATAAATCTAACTTATTTTATTTATTTAGCCTTTTTTTTCCCTTGTATATTTAGTGTTGAAGAGAAGGAATTATATCAATTATGTGTTAATATTAGAAAGGAACAACAATATTAACTAAATCAACTAAAATTAATGGAAAAGACAAATAACTAAATAAGAATACTCACACTATTGAAATATTTATTGTGCTCATTACTAAGCAACAACAACAACAACTAAGCCCAACAACAACAACAACAACAACCAAGTTTTATCCTACACTAGGTGGGGTCGGTTATATGAATACTTCAATGTCATTAGCTTTTATCCCTTGATATATCATCATTTATATTTAAATAAATTTTATCTTATTTATCATAATTTCATATCGCCTATCTATAGTATTTATTGGTCGTCTAAGTATATATCCGTACGATCTTAAATGTGTTTTTCGGAGTCTTACCTCAATAGGTGCTATCTTGACTTTCTTTTTAATGTTCTTATTTTTTATATTGTCCATCTTTGTATATCCGCATATCCACCTTACATCCTTATTTTTACAACTCTCATTTTCTGCTCATGTGCTTGAGTCATAATCCAACATTCAACATCATATAATATAACAAATCTAACCATTGTTTTATAAAACTTTTCTTTAAATTTTAGAAGTACTTTATGATCATGAAAAACATTGGGTACTATTCTCCATTTCAACTATCATACTTATTCTATGTAAGACATTTCTATCAATCTTTTCATTTTTTGCAAAAATGATCTTAAATATTTAAAACTCTCCGTCACATAAATTTTATCATCTCTTGTCTTAACATTTGTCTTATTTTGTCTAATATTACTAAACTTAAGTTCCATTTATTTCGTTTTTATCCTACTAAGCCTAAAATCTTTCACTTTCACTTTCAGTATTTCTCGCCCAGATTTGAGTTTAACATTTATTCCTTTACGTGTCTCATCTATCAAATTAATATTATCTGCAAATAACACGAACTATTGTACCGTATCTTGGATATGTAGTGTAAGTTCATCTATAATTAACATAAAAAAGATGAAGATTTAAAAGTTGATCCCTAATATGACTCTATTTTAATGGGAAACATTTTGGTTAAGCCGTCTTGAGTTTTTATTCTTGTCATTACATCTTTATACATATTTTTAATTATTTTAACATAAGTATGTTAACACTTTTTTTTAGAATTCTTCACATAATTTCCTTTGGGACTGTCATAAGTTTTTTCTAGCTTGACGAATACCATGTGTAAGTCTTATTTTTTTCCTTGATACTTTTCAATTAGTTGCGTGAGAAATTGTATAACTTCTATTATCAATCTTCTAAACATGAATGCAAATTGATTTCGGTCATCGTGATCTTCTTAATCTTTTTTTTATTGCTCTTTTCCAAAATTTAATGGTATGATTCTTTAGTTAAAGATAATGTAAAATAAATATTTAACTAATTGAAATTGGTACCTGAGATGAATTTTGTGAGTTCATTAAAAAGCTTAAAAAATGAACAAATTTCTTTAATATGAATCCAATCCTCTTCCTTTAGTAAATATTGATAATCAGGATCTCTTTGCTGATAACGAGAAAATGCATATTTGAACTCTAAAGCTAAGGAAAGCATGACCTAAGTAGTATTCCACCAAGTGCAATAATCCAAAATCAACTTTTTAGATAGTTTGGTTATGCCTGAAAAAATGTGAAGATGGTGCCTTAGAAGATGTAAGTGCTTTACACTTTCTCGAACATTTTCAACAATAACCATGCACACTTTACTTTCTATACCCTATTTTTGCAAACATTTATATAAATCATTATGCAAAACAACTCCGGTATGAGGAGGTGGAACATTATAAAAATTTAAGATCCTCTTTTGCAATCTCCAATTAGAATCTATGAAATGACATATTAAAACCATGTATTTGACTTTCTTCCATGATCTCCATAAATCTATCATGATGCTAGCTCTATTTTTATCTTTCAATGAGGACTTGATACTTTTTTTTTCTCAATCTAATAGTTAGTTTTACAATCACTTTTAGCTATTGCACGTGAAATACTTTGATAGTTTAGAGTAGTAGTTCTCATTAAGATATTGAACAAATCATAGTCAACAAAATTAAATGGTAATTCATGCACCATAATCATGTGACATAACTTCTCTAATTTTCCCTTTTATCATATTTGGAGTTTGCTAATTCACCCATATTCATAGAAGTTGTATTTTGAGCAAGATAAAATTGTTTTTGACCCTTGTTCAATAGAATTTGGCGCCTTATACAACCTTTTAGATGCCTAAACAATTGTGTTGTAATGCCATCCTTATTCATACAAGTAATTGGCAACCGTCGTGGCATTTGACTTTTCTTGTGTCATTAGCCAGATTAATTTCACTGGAGTCTTTTTCTTTTCTTTTTATCAAATGGACTATTCTAATCTTCTTCAACTTGTATATCAGCATTTATTTCAATAATAGAAACATTTGTCTCCATATATGACTGAAAATAACAAAAATCTTAAGTAAAGCCAAATAAATGATGTTAAATTTTTTTTTTACTAATTATACCAAAGTGTAATTTTATATTTATGAAATAATATATATTTTTATTTATTTATTTATATCATCTACCCAACTAAATATGATAACACAAATTAAACATCATCTCTACCATCTAATATTAATCAAGCAAAAAAAAAAAAGCGCTAATAATCTTATTTAAAATTATATTATATATCTTAAAATTTTAATTGAGCTTTTGAGTTCAAAATAAATTATTTAATAATTATCAAGATAATAATTAATGTAATTTATTAAAAATATAATAATTAATATTTGTTGATAGATACATTTTATTATTATTATTTGGTATATATATATATATCGTACACAACTCATCCGTAAGTATCAGTGAACATCTTCATTATTTATTGTTCGATCCCCTAGTGTTCAAAGATTTGACTATAGTGCTCACTCAATCGGACGGTGGATAATATAGATACTCACGGGTGCTCTAAAAGAATATCAATATTTTTGAGAACAAAAGAGTTTATTTTAATCAAAATATGTTTGCAGCCTATTTTATTTTCAATATGTTCATGAATATAGTTCATTTTAATATCAAATTTATTCACGAATGTTTGATTTATTTACAACCCTGCTGAGGAGAAGGAATCGGGAAGAAATCATGAAGGAGAAGAGGGGATAAGGGATTTTATAAATTTTTTAATATAACGGGTTTAATTAAAAACATTTTAGTGTATCGAATATAAATTTATCTGTGTTATAGCTTATATAGCAGTGTCATGTACATCCGTATAATATATATATATATATATATATATATATATAAACTGTAATATGTAATATATATTATAAATATGTAAGCTGTAACTATATAAATTAATAATAATTTAATAAACTGTTAATAAACTAATATAATTATAATATATAAAGTTATAACTTATTATTATTATTTTTACTAAAAAATGTAAATAAATTAAAGTAAAAAAATTAAAAATATTTTAATTGAAAATTTTAAATTTGTATTTACAATTTATTCAAATTTGAATTGTTCAAACCTTAAATTATTTTTTTAAAAATAATTTAATTTTAAAAAATAATTTAAAATTTCGAAATAATTTTAAGAATTAATAAGTAATTTTAGAATTTTGTAAATAATTTCAAAATTTTTAATCTGTTAATTCAAAAAAAAAATCATTTTAAAGGCCCTAAACCCTAAACTTTAATATTTAATTGACATATTATATAAAATATATCTATATAAATTGTACCTATATAAATATATTACATAAATTAATAACTAATTTACTAAACTGATAGTTAATTAATATAATTATAATATATAAATTTATATTCTTGTTATTATTTTTTAATCAAATAAAAATTGTAAATAAGTTAAAGTAAAAGAAAAATAATATTTGAATTGAATGGTATATCAATTTTCTTTAAAGAGAAATATATTAATTTGCTTTTGTCTAATAATCTTAATTCTTAAGTCGTTCAATAGTTGAAAACTTTATAAAATCAACATTGAAATTTTTTTTTAAACAAAAATATATAGAGTAAACATATATTTGTCTAATAATAATTATATATAAATACTAAAATACTGTACACATTACATTAATAAGTCAAAATTATTATACTATTGTCTCTTTACTGGATAATATAAAGTTCAATGTTATATACATTTGTAAACCAGATTGACAATTGTAAATACTTTTAAAATACAAAAAATATATTAAATTACAAGAATAACTTGAAGTTGTGAGAATTTGAGTTAACTATACATCTACATAATATAACATGAGCAATATCCATTATCATCAATCTTCGAAGACCCCATTTTGATGAGATGCAAGTTCTCAGACTTAATATCTCTGCAATTAAACTTTAAGTGATTATTTAAAACTATTTTATTATATGCAATAATAATAAAAATACAAATTTTGAATTCGTATCTTTCTATATCTGTTGCAAAATTCAATAGATATTAAACATTTCAAGAGAAAATATCAAGATATGAACTCTGCAATAAACACCTAAAATAAAGTCAGCATTTATAACAATCAAATATTAGTAAAAATAATTTTTTAAACTAATATACAGTAATATTTAAAAAATAAAAAAGTACTGAAATTGTTCCAGCATGGTATGTCCTGGACCAAAACTTTGGTGCGGTTCTAAATTTTAAATTATGATTCTGATTGACCTTAGAAATTGAAAGTTTCTAGTTACCTGTTAATTCTTTATCATATATGATACTGTTTCCTGGTTCTTTCCTACAAGGCAGCTTGATCCATATTTTTTTTACTATCTATGGCAATTTCTGCTAGTGCTTTCATCCAAGGTTTTAAAAGCCGTTTCGTTTCGTCCGAAACGGACGAAACATTTCGTTCCAACGCGGGATCGAAACATTTCGTCCCGACGCGGGATCGAAACGAAACGCCACGCGAGATTTTGCGCGACAGATAGAAATGTACCTGGAAGCAGACGCAGAGCAATGGCGGCGACGCAGAGCAGCTGCGACGACGACTCGGTGACGAGGCAGGTACGACGCAGAGGTGACGATCGCGATCCCCGCGCGATCGCGGGATCGCGATCGCGTTCCCCGCACGATCACGGGATCGCGTTCCCCACGCGATCGCGATCCCGATCTACGATCCCACGTTAATTAAAAATTAAATTTATATAATTAACTAATATAGAAATTATAATATAATTATAATTAAATAAATTATTAATTAAAAGTTTATATATAATATAAATTAATTAAATTAATTATTAATTAATTTATATTATCGAAACAGTATCGACATGCACGATACGATACCGAAACCGTATCGTTCTGGTCACTGACCGAAACTTCGGTACGGCTCGGCATTTAAAACCTTGCTTTCATCTCATATCTGCAAAATTTTAATTTTAATATCTAAATAGAAAAAGCATTTGTTATTTGGAATGCAAAGAATAAAATGTGGAATACATCTGGAGATAATTTTTTACATAACCAGAGCAGTTTCTATTGATTGGAGGCATGAGATTCACTGGTGGGATTTTTTGGTCTTACATTGGTGGCCAAACACAGAAATCATAACTGAATTTCAAATACTGATTTGACCGTTACAAACAAAATCCCGTGTTTGTACTACATGAAAAAAGGCGCCAAATAGTTGGACATATATATTATTGATAAATCAAAGTGATTTCATGGGTTACTGATTCATTTCTTTCTCAGCAAGTTTGTTAATTGAGAACATTCCTTGAATTCCCTTGCTTTTATTTTACATTGTATTAAGGCAGGTGACTCTTTAATATTGTCTATTTTACATGATTTTGTTGCAGATATTTTGGAGTAAAGATGAGCTAAAAATGATTTGCAAGAGTCCAGTTTATGAGGAAACTATCAACCAACAAGCTTACATAGAGAAGGAATTTTCAGCACTTAGACCAGTTTGTCTCTGACAACATAGTAACTATTATTGTTTGATGTGCTGTTTTTAGAAAGATTAGTCACGTAGCACTTTTGAATTTCTTGAAACATTACATGCTGAGACATGAACTTGAAGCTCTTGCCTTCCAAATACAGATCCATCATCTTGAATTTGATTTCCACCTGGATCTTCTATGTTCTTAGCTTTACAAATTTTACCAATAAGTCCTGTGTACTACTAGCTTGATATCTCTCTTGGGTTTTATTTGAAATGGTCTTTTGTTGCTTCATGATAAAAGTTTGAAAAGTAAATATATGTTAATTAAGATTGTAATTATAGATTTGCACAACTGCTATTTCAAGATTTGAATTTCTCTGACTGGGCAATTTCGTGTAAAATTGCATTTATGATAAGAATCTTTTGTTAGTTGATTATATTTAACAAATATCTGACCAAAGAGAGACTTACTTGATGTTGAATCGATTTATGCACCACGTGAATGATATGCAGTTCTCAATAGGAAACTAGAGATCATTTCTTTATGATTGCATTGAAAATCATCAGATATGTTCAGTAATTTTTCTTGACCTTAAATTGCTTCTGTCATCACCAATCTTTTTGCATTGGAGTGAGGATTTTGCTGTGCCCCATTTTTCTGTTTTCCTTTTTTCCTTTGATCTTAATTTAGTTCTATTGTTTTCATCTCCTGAAATGATGACAGTCTTCCTTAAGAAGGGTAACAGATTATTGTGCCATTTGAATGATCATTTGCACAATTTGGGGTGTTGCTTTGGGAAAATTAGTAGTGTTAGTTACCTTAGGTAATCTCCTATGTATAATCATGAGTCTTTGTATTTCTACAAGTAGGCTGCCTCATGCATTCCTCAAGCTAGTTAACAAATATTATAAATCTTTCATTTTTGTGTCTAAGATTTCTCCCAGACTCAGAAAGTCTGGTAGTTAATCATTAGAAAATGAAGTGGTGATCTCCTTTAGTCGAACCTTTTCCTTGATAAAGTGGGAATGCATTTCTATATGTTTCACTGATTTGTGAAATTTTGCATTTGAAGTGATGTACATGGCAAACTAAGCAGCATAATAAATCTTTATTAACTTAAACTTGGTATGAGCATTACTTGACTCAATTATCCATTGTGAGCTAAATATGCTTGCATATGGTTGACACTCTTTATATCTTGACTTCGAACTTAATTTGGCTACTTTATTTTTCTTTTTCCTCTTCTAATATATTAAAAGTGTTAGAATTGTTTAGGATGGGTTAGCACATTGGGCTAGAGGGGAAGGGGTGAATAGATGGTTCCTTTTAATTGTAAATTTCGTGTAACAACACGAAAAATTCATATCTTAGATGCTCAAGGGTACTCGTGTATGCTTGTTTATGTCAAGAGTATGAATATGTTCGAAAAATAGAAATAAGCAATCAACACTTGTTAACACATTAATATAATGTTGTTTGGAGACTGCACTCCTAATCCACGACCTATGATGCATTGAGTGTGTCATCCTAAAACTTCCACTAAGAACCGCCCTTCGCTAGAGGTATTGGGGCTATCCTTTTATAATCTCAATATGTGATGTTCACAATTTATGCTCTCCTCTCAAAATACTATTAAATGTAAAGGTGAGAAATGATAAGATTACTAAAAATTTGAGATAAATTTTAACCTTAGCGGTCTTTAACAACTTTTGAGCACTATTAGTACTTGATCATAGGAGTTTAGAAATGATTTTGTGCATTCTATTAGATCAGAAAGTGCGCAAGAGGAGGGGGAGGGGGTGAATAGTACAAATCACTTGTTCGTTAAAACATCGTAAAATATGCAATGGAAAGTAAGAAGAAAAGCACAACGAAAGTAGGCACGAGATTTTACTTGGTTCACAGTCGAAGGCTACTACTCCAACACCTGTGATCCGTGATCGCTTCGACTAGACAAAGCACTAAAAATATCTTTCTCCTACAAGATTAGGGTACGGTAACAGGCTTACCGTCCCTTAGAAATTGAATACACAAAGAGACAATGTAATGTAAATTAAAACAAGTATACCGATTAAGGAATGTTGAAGTGAAGCTTGAAGTTGGAGTTGCGGCATAGCGTTGTCGAGATCTGAATGTTGAACATGAGTGGCGAAGGCGTATTGCAGTGTAAACTTGATATTTGAGCTCTCTATTCGAGGTCACTTTTATAGACCTAATCCGGTCGCTTGGAAGCCTTCCAGGCACTTCTAGCTCAGTCGTAATTAGATCCGAATCAGCCGGGTCCTATCTTGTCCCGGGAGCCTGGATCCCTTCTGGGCACTTAAAAGCAGACGTAACCTCCTCTGATCAAACCTTTATCCTGCCAATTCAGCCGCATGCTATCCTTATCTTGGTTGCCTGGACCCTCTCGGTCGCCTGGAGCTGACATGGCCAGCCAATCGTCACGCACCATGTCATTTTAAATTTGGACCAAAACTTGACTTGTCTTGTATCTAGATTTTAGTTGCCTGGATTCTATCCAGGTACTCGGACATCCAGTCACCTAGATTGCTCCAACTCCACTTTCTAATCCTTAGTCGGATCGACGCCTAAGGTTGTCCTCCTAAAGAGGACTTGCCTTTACCTGTTCTTCTTTCTAGAAGAATCTCTCCGCACAAGACACTTACCTTGCTTATCTCTTGCCAAACACTTGGTCCACTAAACCTATTTAGGCTTCCTGCTTAGCATTTGATCCCTCGCACAACTTTCTTTGATGTCCAGTCCTCACCGACCCATTGAGAATCCTTCTCTTGGTGTCCTTTGATATGCTAAGACTTTTGCCTTTGCCTAATGTCAGGTCCAACTCGACCTACTAGAATTTTCTGCTTGCTAGTGTTTGGTCTAGCTAACCTATTAGGGCTTCCTTGCCTAGTAACCAATCTACTAGGGCTTCACCCTATTAAGTTCTGTAAACTTAACAAACAACATTAGATCATAACACTTAACTTTGAACCTTTGCCAACATTAAAATTCAGGTTCGATCATAGGGTGCTCCCTGCTCCAACAATCTCTTCCTTTTTGATTTATGACAATACAATTCAAAGTTAAGAAATTTAAGCTAAAAATTTAATGAAAATGAGCATTAAGTTTTCAATGTAAGTGTTGGGTTTTTAAAAGTCTTTCGAAAAGACTTTAAAATATTTCAAGTCAAATATTTTTTAAAACTTTGTTAGTTTGCTTTGATACTAATTGTTGGATAGGAAAGCGTAGGGTGGGGGGGGGGGGGTTGAATAACACAAATTGCTTGTTCGTTAAAATGTTGTAAAATATGCTAGGGAAAGTAAGAAGAAAAACACAATGAAAGTAGACACGAGATTTTACTTGCTTCACAGTTGAAGACTGTTACTCCAAGGCTCGCGATCCGTGATCGCTTCGACTGGGCAAAACACTAAAAATTTCTTTCTTAGGAGAGAAAGAGATTTGTCTGTTTTACAAGATTAGGGTATGGTAACAAGCTTATCGTTCTCTAGAAATTTAGTACACAAAGAGAATGTAATGTAAATTAAAACAAGTATACCGACTAAGGAATGTTGAAGTGAAGCTAGAAGTCAGAGTTGCGGCGTAGCATCGTCGAGATCTGAATGTTGAACACAGGTGGCGAAGGCGTATTGCAATGTAAACTTGATGTTTGAGCTCTCTGTTCGAGGTCACTTTTATAGACCTAATCTGGTCGCTTGGAAGCCTTCCAGGTACCTCTAGCTCAATCGCGATCAGATCTAAATCAGTTGGGTCCTATCTTGTCTCGGGCGTCTGGATCTCTTCTAGGCACTTGGAAGCTGACGTAGCACCCTTTGATCAAACCTTGATCCTGTCGATTCAGCTGCGCGTTATCCTTATCTTGGTCGCCTGGAGCTGATGTGGCCGACCAATCATCACGCGCCACGTCATCTTGAATCTGAACTAAAACTTTCTTGCCCTGTATCTAGATTTCAATCGCCTAGATATCCACTCGACTGGAATCCATCCAGTCGCTTAGATTGCTCCAACCCCACTTTCTAAGACCTGCATGACAGAGTTAGCCAAACACATAATATTCTACTTTATAACTGTTGATAGTCTTCCAATTTTCCGATTTCGACTTTGGAATTCACGTGGAACTCTTAGATCGATGCCTAAGGTTGTCCTCCTAAAGAGACCTCGCCCTTGCCTCTTTGTCTTTCCAAATGAGCCTCTTCACACAGGACACTTACCTTACCTCTTGCCAAACACTTGGTCCTCCATACCTATTTGGGCTTCTTGCTTAGCAATTGATCCCTCAATTCCCACGATTTTCTCGGATGTTCAGTCCTCGTCGACCCATCGAGACTCTTGCATTTGGTGTCCTTGATATGCTAAGATTTTTACTGCTGACTAGTGTCAGATCCAACTCGACCTACTAAGACTTTCTGTTTGTCTAGTTTTTGGTCCAACTGACCTACTAGTATTTTAACCTGTTAAGTCCTACAAACTTAATAAACTACATCGGATCATAGTATTTAATTTTAAACCTTTGCCAACGTCAAAATCCAGCTTCAATCATTTGGTGCTCTTTGCACTAACACATCCTACAACTCAAATCTCCTTGAGTGCTTTTGTAAGAGCACTCCAATGACAATATGTTGCCCGCCCCTAGTACTAAAAAAATTTGCCAAGTTAATTGATTAGATAAATGTTACCATTCTAGCCTTTAATTAACTGGAAGCCATATCTAGTTAGGGGTGTAAACTAGTTGAGTCGAGCTTAGCTATGTTCAAGCATGTTTATTTGCTTTATTGAGCTTTTTCAAGCTTGTTTATCAAAAATCTTATCGACCTTGAGTCAAAGCATTGTTGTTCGATTAAATCAAGTTAAATGCTTATCTAATATATGAAACTTATATTATTTTTTATTTTTAACATATTATAAATAATTTAAGATTATAAAAATTTATAAATTACTATATTTCTTAGGTATTTGAATATATATATTTTTAAAAAATATATAATTAAAATTTACATATTTTAATAATAAATTTATTCATAAATTGCGCGTTAACTTTATTCATGAATGTTAATGAAGCAAGATTAATAGTGTTTAATAGGGGATCGAAACGGCCGGCTAGAGGGGGGTGAATAGCCCTCGTTCGTTGGATGTCGTATTTTGCTCGTCTACAAAATGTTAGCACAAGCGGAATATGCAAATATAAATAAAGACAAAGCAAAAGATAAACAAACAATACAAACACCGAGATGTAACGTGGTTCACGGCTACGCTGCTAATCCACGGTCCGATTCATCCACGGTGAATCACTCCGCAATCTATCCACTAGATCTCTCCTTTGCACAAAGCTAGGTGGAGGTAACCTCTTTACACAAAAACACTCCTCTTACAAATATAATGGAAATAAGCTCAAGTAAGAGAATGGAAAGTTTTAGGGAACTTTGGGAGAGTATTAGAGCATAAGCATTAGCCTCCCAAAGCCCCATCCTCTTCCTTTTTATAGAGGAAGAGGGTTTGGGATCACCGATCGTGATGCCCTCGATCACCGGATCGATCCGTAGCGCCGCCCAATAACGCGGCGCTTTCCACGCTGATTCCATCCAATCCAGATTGCATCACCGACCGATATTACCATCACCGGTGGTGCTCGATCAGTCGAGTCCTCAACGAGGTCGACTCCATTCTGCCGTCGCGACATGATCACGATCGCCTCCCTAGCGGTCCGACGGATCTTCATCACCGATCGACCATCGGCAATGATCCGATCAACTCGATCACATTAGATCGACCGATCGAACCATCGATTAGAGCTGATCGCCACGACATGGCAATGACCGGTGATGTCGGAAAACTTATCCGACACTTGGCCAAATGACCAAGTTTCACCTAAGAGCTACCCCTTCCCGGGTTACATTCGCTCACTCTCATCCCTCGGAGTCCCTCGCCTTCGAAGTTCTCTTCGTTCGCGGTCACGTCCCTCGGCAGCATCAGGCGCACGGCTCTGCAATGCTCCTTCGCGTCTCTTGCCTCGAAGTCTACTTCCTCTGACTTCACTCCAAGCTCCTCGTCCGACGGTCCCTCGGATGCTCCAAGCGCACGGCTTCCGCAAAGCAATCCTTCACCGACTCAAGGACCGAGTCATGAGATGTGAAACTCGCCACGACTCCATGTGCGAATTACTAAGTCCTGCACGACTTCAACGCACATATCAAATTAACATAACAAACTAACTTAAACCCTTTGTCACACACATCAAAACCTAATCATGGCAAGAGATTGCCCTAACAATCTCCCCCTTTTTGATGTGTGACAATCCGTTTAAGTTAGGTAAAAACATTTGATAAAAATTTCTAAGGTAAGAAAGCATGTAAACATAAACATGATATAGCAACATGCAACTCCCCCTTAATCCATGAAACTCCCCATACATATTTCTCCCCCTATCATAATTAACTTAAACATAATATTTTCTCCCCCTTTGATACCATCAAAAAGATTAATACTAAGTTATAAACACATGACATCAAGTCTAATAGAAGGAAAATACTAAAAATTGGTTTAATAATTGAAATCAGCCTTTACTAGTCTCGATTAGCCACCAATGACCGTTCGTTCACTACTACCGACCGCACGCTGACTTCGTAACTTTCTGATTTTCGGACCGAATTTCAGAAATGCATTAAAAATTTCAGAAAATTCGAAAAATCATGAAATTTGGGGAACATATTTCTTGTAAGTATATCTATCAATGAAAAATAGTTTTTCATGAAAAATCATTATATTTCCAGAGATTTGACAAAAATCCAAAAGTTTTAAAAACCACTAGGTTTTTGATCATTCTAGTATCAAGTTTAATACCTAGTTTTGGTTCTAATTGTTTCAAAACATGAATACATAGATTTTAGATTAAGAAATTGTTTTAAAAACATATGAAATATCCAACCATGATCTTTGGGCAATATGTCTATGAATTAAACATAAGTCTTCCCCATGATTGGTCTATTATTACTATTTTGATACTTTAAATGACCATTTAAATGCCATAGGCATTAGTGGACATTTGTATCATCCTAACATCTCACTCATGCTAAGTTTTCAATCATGGTAGCCTATAGTGAGTGTGAGATGTATCATAGAGGTATTTGTATATACTTAACCATTATATTCATACAATTCTATCAAGGTTAAGTATCATCCTAACACTCAACATGATCATAAAGATATATATGACTTAAATTCTTATTATGATCATGAAACACATGTATTCATTGAATTGTTATCATGCATTAGGTATTATATCATGATAATAAGCAAAATATCACCTAAGGCATGATTTAAACCCTATTTCTCATGATGATGTGCCAAATATCAAAATCATAAATCATGATTGCAAACATACATAGCAATTACATTAATCATCATGATTTAAACATTATTAACTATTTATAGGCACGTTATCATCACTTAACACTATTTCAAAATGTCATCCCGCCATCCTAAGTCAACCAAAATATGATATAGGTCAATTGCATATGGTTGACTACCTTAGGGTTTTTCTAACCCTTAAGAATGAATTTTGGAACCCAAAATAAGTTCTTGCCTATGGGGTTCACCAGATACTCCTTAGGAATCCATTTCCTAGCTATTACTTTCTTCTTATCTTGTCCCCTAGCAATTAGACATTTATAGGCCTTTTCATTTTTCTTTTCTTTATAACCTAGGCCCTTTTTGTTGAAGCTAGCTCTTTGGCTCCCAATTATCATGTTCAATGTATTTGAGCCAATAGTGAATTTTTCTAGGGCTTTTGTCAAGTAATCTACCTTTTCCCTTAAAGCCCTATTTTCATCCATACATGCATCACTAACATTAAATGACACATATTCATGTGAGCATGCATCATCATGACAAGAAGAAATATTTTCATTTTGATTTAAGCATGCTTTTTCTAGTTTATTTTCTAAGTCCTTAATTTGATCTAGCATGCTCTTATTTTTCTTCTTTGCTCTAAATAAATCCCTAGTTAAGCTAGAGACCATGGAAACTATTTTCTTGGGAGTTAGATTTGTTACCATAGTCTCCATATCTTCTTCTTCTTCGGATGAGGATGTAGAGGAGGCTCCCCCTTCACTTGAGCTCTCCCCACTTGTGCTTGATTCTTCATTTGACGAGGAGGAGCAATCCAAATCATCAAAAGCCATTAGTGCTAAATTTGAGTAGACATGTTCTTCTTCTTTTGATGAGGATGAGGAAGCTAGGTCATCCCATGTCTTTGCTTTGAGAGCCATGGCCTTTCCTTTTTCCTTGGCCTTCTTTTCCTCTTCCTTCTTTTTACTCCCCTTTTTCTTCTTCTTTTCTTCTTTCTTCTTCCTTTCTTCCTTGCTCTTGTTTAGGAGGGGACAATTATCCCTTATATGTCCCTCTTCTTGGCAGTTGTAACAAATCACCTTTCCTCTTGGTCTTCTCTTCCTATCATTAGATTTATTAAAATGAAAACCTTTTAAAGCACGTCTTACCCTCCTTACCATATATGCTTCTTCCGTGCTATCCATGGAGGAGGATGAGGAGGCTTCATCATCGGAGGAGGAGGGGATCTCTATCTTCTTCTTCCCCTTGTTTGCCATCAAAGCTACTCCTCTCAAGGTCGATTCTCGCTCTTCAGATTCCTTCAAGCCTCGTTTCGTGGAGCTCCATTGTTGAGAAGAACTCCTCCAAGGTACTTACTTCCAAGTTCTTGGAGATGTAAAACAAATCCACCATGGAGCTCCATCTTGAGGACCGGGGAAAAACATCTATGACCTTCATTACCATATCCCGGTTGGAGAGCTTTTCTCCTACACTTGTTAGCCCAATTAAAATTTCTTTAAATCTAGAATGCAAAGAAGTTACCTTTTCTCCCTTTTCTAATTTTATGTTGGATAGTTGGGAGCGGAGAAGGTCTCTCCTTGCAAGTTTGACTTCCGAGGTGCCTTCATGAAGCTCCACTAGCTTCTCCCACATCTCCTTTGCACTAGAACACTCTCCTATCCTATTTACTTCTTGTTGAGGGAGCACATTGTAGAGGTGGTGCTTGGCCTTTGAATTTGCCAAATACTCCTCTCTTTGTCTTTTGCTCCATCTCGATTTTTCCAATGGCTCCCCATCTTCGCCTAGGCAACTCAAACCATTTTCCATTATTAAAAGGATTTCAAAGTCGGTTTCAAGAATACCTCCATTCGCTTCTTCTTCCACTGCGAATTCCTTCAACTTCGGCGGATGAATGTTCGAGCCGCCATCTTTTGACGAAGATCTTGTTGCGCGCAGTTAGTCCTGATGAAGCAACCTCACTCGATACCACTTGTAGGGATCAAACGGCCGGCCAGAGGGGGTGAATAGCCGCTCGTCATTGGATGTCGATTTCTCGCCTACAAAACGCTAACGCAAGGAATATGCAAATATAAATAAAGACAAAGCAAAAGATAAACAAACAATACAAACACCGAGATGTAACGCGGTTCACGCCACGCCGCTAATCCACTTCCCCAATCTCGTCCACGGTGAATCACTCCGCAATCTATCCACTAGATCTCTCCTTTGCACAAAGCTAGGTGGAGGTAATCTCTTTACACAAAAACACTCCTCTTACAAATATAATAGAAATAAGCTCAAGTAAGAGGATGGAAAGCTTTAGGGAACTTTGGGAGAGTATTAGAGCATAAGCATTAGCCTCCCAAAGCCCCATCCTCTTCCTTTTTATAGAGGAAGAGGGTTTCTTCCCGTTGACGGTGATCACTGATCACGCCTCGATCACCGATCGATCCTGTAGCCGCCGCTTCAATAACGATCGCTTTCCACGCTGGATTCCATCCAATCCAGATTGCATCACGATCGATATTACCATCAGTCGACTGGTGCTCGATCAGTCGAGTCCTCAACGAGGTCGACTCCATTCGTGCCAAGATGCCATCACCGATCGCCTCCCCGGTCAGCCGACGGATCGCTTATCAGTCGACTGACCGTTGCCGGCAGTCGACTGATCAACTTGATCAGCCACATTAGACCAGTCGATCGAACCATCGACTCAGAGCAGTCGACTGCCATGACATGACAGTCGACTGGTGTCGGGAAAACTCATCCGACACTTGGCCAAATGGCCAAGTTTCACCTAAGAGCTACCCCTTCCCGGATTACATTCGCTCACTCTCATCCCTCGGAGTCCCTCGCCTTTGAAGTTCTCTTCGTTCGCGGCCACGTCCCTCGGCAGCATCAGGCGCACGACTCTGCAATGCTCATTCGCGTCTCTTGCCTCGAAGTCTACTTCCTCTGACTTCACTCCAAGCTCCTCGTCCGGCGGTCCCTCGGATGCTCCAAGCGCACGGTTTCCGCAAAGCAATCCTTCACCGACTCAAGGACCGAGTCATGAGATGTGAAACTCGCCATGGCTTCATGTGCGAATTACTAAGTCCTGCACGACTTCAACGCACATATCAAATCAACATAACAAACTAACTTAAACCCTTTGCCACACACATCAAAACCTAATCATGGCAAGAGATTGCCCTAACATTATATATATATACACTCATCTATGAGCACCCGTGAGCACCTCTAGTATCCACCGTTCGATCGGGTGCGCACTATAACCCAATTCTTGAACTCTAAAAGATCGGATGGTGGATAATGGAGGTGCTAACGGATGAGTTGTGTAGCATAACATATATATATATATATATATATATATATATATATATATATATATCATGCACGTCCATGCATGACTCGTTCTCAACCGTTCGATCTACGGGATTGCACAGTAACGAGAAATGCACAGTGCTTCCGCCGCGACAATAGGAGGCGATGACCACTATAACCCAACTCTTGAACCCATTGGGATCATTCCTGCAGTTCTTCCGGCCGAATTGCTGTCAGATTCTGATCGAATCACAA
This sequence comes from Wurfbainia villosa, assembly GCA_025175895.1. Lineage (NCBI taxonomy): Eukaryota > Viridiplantae > Streptophyta > Magnoliopsida > Zingiberales > Zingiberaceae > Wurfbainia > Wurfbainia villosa. The sequence continues at coordinate 33,850,411 of CM046002.1, read as the reverse complement.
TTGGATTTCGATTGAATAACAGTTGAAGTTCGGCCCGATTGTGGCGGCTAGCGGCTGCGACACTGACGACTGCGATTGAGTCGAATTCCGATTCGGCCAGAGTCAAGTCCGACCAGATTCCGACTGGATCGCAGTTGGAATCCAGCCGAACGCAGGCGGCAATGACGAGTGGTCGCGCGAGGAAGAACGTTGTGCATTTCCCATCGCGCATGCATGCGCAAATATCCGTCGCCCAAGATATCAACTTCATCGTGCACGCATGCGCAAATATCTATCGCCCAAGATATCAACTTCGTGTGTGTGCCTATATATATATATATATATATATATATATAACTATAACTAACTAACACTAAGCTTGTTCATCAACCTCCAATTTATTTATAGCCCTATATCCATTCAACTATTATTTGGAAAAAAATTATTCTGTTCACTAAACCTTTGAATTTAGCCAATTGCTCGGTCAATTGATATTCTCTAGTAGACTAAATGCACCTTCAATCGATTAAATCTAGTTGGTAGTCCCTCCTTCGCTCTGCTTCCCTTTTAGTAAGCTCACACAAAGTCCAAGGACCAAGCTAAGTCAGCAAACTATGACTTAGACCAATAGTTATCCTCAGTCAAAGGCATCAAAGTAAGCTACTAGGTAATTGCCCCTAATTAGCTAAACATATCATCTTAATGATGCTACTTGAAAACATAAGACCTAAGATTACATCGTTTGAGAAACAATGCTCCCAAGTAGTTGAGTTCAACTAGGCTATTTTGATAGATTTAGTAAAGGATTTAGGTTATGTTTGACTTGTGGTTTTGATATGTGTATCAAATGTATATTATTAAATTTAGAATGCGGCTAGAGGGGGTGAATGGCCGCTTATTTATTCCTTGCTTGACCTTACAAATGTGTTAGTATGCAATGGAAATATAAAAAACACAACCACAAGAATATAAGCAGATTGAACAAAGGCTATTTATGTCATTCGAAACTCTCAGTTCTTACATTCAGTGGATTATTCTTTGAATTCCTTGATACTATCTCTTTCTCAGTGATCTTTATAGAGGTGAAGAAATTTCTTACAATTCTTAGTTTATACAATAACAACAAATGAATACAATGTTAGCTAAAAAAGGATTGCACATTGGAACTTTTTTTTGGCTTGCTTTCACTTGCTGATGTTTGCTTTCTTTCACATTTGATTTAACGTGGTTTTGGAGACCTCAGTTGAAATCTTTGACCTGGTCAACTATAACCTTATCTAAGCCCTTTGACCATTGATATCACTTGATTAGAGGGGGTTTTCCAAGCCCTTGAAGAGCTTTGAGCACTGATACCATTTGATTAGAGAACTTAAGAATTGGTTTGTTCAACCTTCCTACGACTCAAAGTTCCCCAAGATCTTTTATAAGAGCACTTCAATAATCACAATTTATTTGTGTCTAGTTGAGGAAATTTTCTAATCGACTGATCTAGAAAATGTATCCAATGACTATCAACTATTGATTGAATTTCCCTTCTAGTTGACTACTCAAGCCTCTAGCCTATTGGAAGTCATATCTAGTTGCTTAGCTGATTACCCACTCAATTGACATGTTCGATTCAACTAGATTTTCTTTTACTCAGACTGATATTTAGGTTACGTTTCTATAAGTCCATGCAAAGTCTCAAGACCTAGCTAAAAGCTAGTAAACCACGATTTGAGGCTGAAAGTCTCCTGATTAAAAGTTTCAAATCAAGTTACTAGGTAACTAAACACATCATGATGCTGCCCAAATACAAGCTTTAAGATTACATTTTACTCATGTAATGTCTCGCTCTCATGCTTCTAGGTCTAGACCTATTACCTAATGCTCCTTGCCATAGAGTCCTCTTCGCATCAAGTCTTCAGTCCATTATGAAGCTCCTTGAGTTTGCTTCATGCCATCTAATCTTCCATGCCTTTCAAGTCCACCTTGCGTCAGGCCTCTAGTCCATTGAATGCAACTAACTCGCTAAGGTTGCTCCATGCTAGTTGATCCTCCACGCCGTTTGAGTCCACCTCGTGTTACACCTTCAAGCCACTAGGCACACAATCTCAATGACCACATCCACAATCACTCAATGTTCATTGTCCTAGAGTGTGATCTGAGTTCCAAAGTTCCAATACAAGACTCGTTCAAGACTTCTGATCCATTGAGCCAACTAACTTGAGCTCTATGTGTATTAGTTTAAGTCTTTGCAAACTTGATGTACATAAGTCAAAATCAACTTCAAACCAACTTGGTTAGGTTAGAACCAACCTTAGGAGCATCATTTCCTCAATAAACTAGAATTTAGTTAAGTTGTTTCTACTTTACTGACTCCAAAAACTTGAAGATGACTAATGAGTCCATGGTCATGATATGCTAGATGCTTTTTGTGAAGCATTATTGGGAATCCACAAATTTTTAGCATTGCCTCCCAAGAGTCATTAGAAAGAGCCTCTATTAATACTCACAAATAAATTGTCATGTTCTATGACTATGAGATAGTTCAATTTACCAATTCATTTGTGATACTTGTTGAAATTAGATAATAAGTTCTCCTGTCTCAACATTATTTTGACATTTAGTGCTGTGGAAATGTTAATAGGATTAACTCCTAGAATACCATCTTCATTAAGCATATCAAATATATATTTTGCTGTGAGATGGAATTTCCCTCTGAGATGACAATCTCTCTGTCTAAGAAATACTTCAAATCCCCTCCTCCCTGAATCTTTGGTTTGAAATTGTTAAAGATATAATTTCAAGGTTTAAGTTTGTTTAGTTTGGCAGTATCATTGCACTAATGATGGTATCTTCCACATAAAGAATGAGAATGATATTCTTCCCAGACAACTAAGGTAAACACTAAATGTTCTAATATATATAGTGAAGGTAATTCATCTCCCTTTACTTATCATTGACTGACAAAAATACTTAAACCACTCATTGGCTTTTATTCCTGACGTTTCTTTTAACTGGTGATGTTAGTCTGGGTTCATTTTTTCTTTCAGGTTCTGGAAATGTTTCCGTATGTTTTTGGCAAGGTTCGTTTGGAGAATTTCATGCATGCATATGCTTTGGGTATGTTCCAAATAGGCTAGGAAATTATTACAAAACATTATTGGTGGTGACTCCACTATGTTGGAATATATAGAGTTCTTTTGAGATCCATTCTCTTGCTTTTGAATTCATTGGTTACTTGCTTTTCACTTATATATTTTTTCCTCGTGTTGCAATGCTGCTTTCTTGTTTTGATGTTAACGTCTGTTGCTGAAACAATTATTGAACTGATGCAGTTTCCTCACGAGCATGGGAAACTTCTAAGGGTGTATCGTTGGTATGATTTTCAAGGGCATTATTTAGTTATTTTTAATTGGACAATTATAATCTGATTTAGTTAACTCCATTTTCTGAAAAAGAAAATTCTATTTTAGATCCCATTTGCAGATTTTCTCAATCATGATTGCAGGTGTGGTGCAATTTTACTAAGTGATGTAGATAAAGAAATCTCTGAGGTACCCTTGTCATTTCTGAGCTGGTGATATGCTTTTATAGTCTGTGTTTTACAATAGATCCATCTTGGAGATCCCGTATTGATGGGAGTTTCGTGCATTGGGCTGCTCTTTTTTCAATTTTTTTTTGTCACGTAAGACAATTGGAAACAAATAGGAGATCACAGTAAAACAATGACTTAATTCACGCTTTGAAATTAATTAAGATACACTACGATTGTTATTTAGATACGAACTCATTTAAGATATAGGAAATTTGTCATTATGTATACGCTGCACATTTCTCTGGCATTCCTAATACTAAGATAAAAAATGGAATCTGACTTGTTTTGTTGCGTTAAATTGCTACCAGGTTATTGCTGATCGTGATTATGCAATTGGTGAGCAGGTCAATTGTTTTACAGCATATCCTTATTGCATTTGTTTCTTATTCAGTTTCTAACTTTAACTAAGGTTTTCCTTGTATCTTTCAATTAATGTGAAATATGTAGAACTAAAGATAACCTTCCATCCCTCAAACGATAACTCTCAGTTCTAAGGTGCAGAAGTTGCACATAGTTTGCTTCAAATTTAAGAAGTGGTTGCAAATGCAATTCTTAGGCATGGTCTAAAGGGGCCTATGCAAACGCTATATAGTCAATGACCCAGTAAGAACATCTACAGTGTGTGGGCAATATGAGATGCATATATTAAAAATAGTAATAGTAAGTATTTAGATTGAACAAAAGCATAGCAGTCCCTGTTGTGAACCACTAGGGAACTTTTAAACCACGTTCCTGGGCTGTGGATTCACCAGCTACTTTTTTCTTTTTGAAAATTGACTTGAAAATTTGCAATTTTCCTTTTGTTCCAGATCACTCACAGTTTGAGTTTATTAAATGACCACATACAACTATATGGATGGCTGCATAGACAAGATATGTTTCTGCCTTGGTTCATTGGTCTTATACATTGAACCGATCTAGAGAACACTACTAAAACCATTTTTCTAGTTTTTGCATACATCATCTTACTTTTTTTTCCTCCAAATTTGACCTGGAAACTAACAATTTTCCTTTTGTAGCAGACAATGCATTATTCACATCTTTGCATTTTTCTTTCTCTATTCTTGTCAGCATGAATAGGTTAATATTTACGATAAAACTGCGTGTACTAAACTTCAATAGCATGTTGTAAATAAGAAGGAAACTGCTCTCTGACTGAATTTAGCCTCATGAAGAAATGATCCTAACCAACTTGTTTTTCCGAGTTGACTTGAAAATTTGCAACTTTCTTTTCATAGCAGACCACATAATATTTAGTTTGTTGGATATCTGCATATAGGACTATGAATAAATTAACAATATTAACCAATGTTAGCTGTATTTATCATTATATATCTGTATATAGCAGTATATATCTATTAGCTGTATATAGCAGTATACATCTGTCAATTATGTTAGATGTTAATTAGCTTAATTAACTTTCTAATTGTAGATAGTTACCTAAGATAGATTCCTAGCTTTGTATATAAATATGTCTCATCTTTCAATAAAGAGAGAGTGATTCTTTTCATCTTTGTTACATATTCTTTTCGTCTCAATTTCATGGTATCAGAGCCATTAGAGATTCAAAATTAGGGTTTCACACGTTAGTGCGTACGGACGCATCCCTACCTGTAGACTTCCTTTGGGACAAAGTTCGGATTGTGTGTTATCTATTCTGCTTTGTATTCTCTATTTGGTCTTCTATTATTTTTTATGGGTTTTAAGGTCTTATGCTTGAGAATAAGTCTTCTATTGTGACGGAGGTGATACCTCTAATGTCTAAAATCACGGGATGTAACCTAAATGGTTCGAACTATTTGGATTGAAGTAAGACTGTTCGCCTTTATCTATGAAGTATTGATAAAGATGGTCATTTGACTGATAATCTTCCTAAAGATGATTTGAAGCAGACATGGCTTAGAGAGGATGCTTGTTTGTTCCTTTATATTTAGAATTCTATTGATAGTGAGGTAATTGGTTTGATCAATCAATGTGAATTTGTTAAAGAATTGATGGATTATTTAGAATTTTTGTGCTCTGGAAAAAGGAATCTCTCCTGCACATATGAGGTTTGCAAAGTCTTTTATCGTGTGAAAAAACAAGATCAACCCCTGATCAATTATTTTATGGCATTCAAGGAGACATGAGGAGCTTAATATATTGTTGCCCTTTAGCCTTGATGTGAAGGTTCAACAACGCCAACGAGAGCAGATGGCTATCATGATCTTCCTCGCTGGCTTATCATCTGACTTTGAGTCAGCTAAGTCATAAGTTCTCTCTGGTTCTGAGGTCTTCTCTTTACAAGATGTATTTAGTTACCTTCTTTGTACAGAAAGTACTGTACCTGTTCTGCTTAGTGGTGCTTTGATAAGTCACAATACTAATTATATGTCTGGGAGATTAACTAGTCACAGTGGAAACAAAGGAGGTGACTCTTAGAACTTTGAAACTCGAACACCGAATTTTGGTGGTATTGTGTACAACTGTTGTCGTAAGGCAGACCATGTAAAATTTTAGTGCAGAAAGCTTCAGTACAAAAATCAACAAAAACACTTGGCCTATATTGCATCCACTAATGATGATGCCTTTGCTAAATCGGTCCTTATCTCTGCAGATGAATTTGGTAAGTTCTCACAATATCAGGAATCACTTAAGTCTTCATCTTCTTCTATCACTGCTATTGCTGATTCAGATAAGCAAAGTGCATGTCTTCTTTCTACATCCTTCAAATGGGTCATTGATTCTGGTGTCACGGATCATATGGTAGGTAATTCTAGTCTCTTTTCTACTTTTCAATCCAAAGCTAACAATCCTATCGTTACTTTAGCTAATGGGTCTCCATCTTGTATTCGTGGGTCTGACACTATCAATCTTACCCCCTTGCTTCTTTTGTCTTCTGTCTTATATTTACCTAATTTATCCTTTAATTTGCTCTCTGTCAGTCAACTAACTCGTAATCTTAATTGCTACATCTCATTTTTTCTTGATCATTGTTTATTTCAGGATCTTATGACGAAGAAGATTATTTGTAAAGGATATGGGTTTGGAGGCCTCTACATTCTTGACACACCGCTCTCAAATTCTTTTGCTTGCTCGAGTGTCACTTCTGCTTTCGAGGCTCATTGTAGGTTGGGTCATCCATCTCTCCCTTTGCTAAAGAAGCTTTGTCCATAATATAGTATGGTGTTTTCATTAGATTGTGAGTCGTGTTAGTTTACAAAACATCACCGTCTTAGTTCGAGCTCTAGAGTTAATAAACATGCTACTATTCCTTTTGAATTAGTTCATTTTGATATTTGGGGTCTCTATCCTATTTTATCTAAACCTAGATTTAGGTATTTTGTTACTTTTGTGGATGATTATTCTTGTGTAACTCGATTATATTTAATGAAAAGTCGTTCTGAGTTATTTTCTTTGTTTTGTGCATTTTGTGCTGAGATTAAAACTCAATTCAATGTGTCCATCCGTACGTTGTAAAGTGATAATGCCAAAGAATATATGTCCGATTAATTTCAATCTTATATGAGTCAGAATGACTTGCTTCATGAAACCTCTTGTGTTGCTACTCCATCCCAAAATGGTATGACCGAACGTAAAAGCATACATCTTTTTGAAACTGCACGAGCCCTTTTTGTTTCAAACGAATGTTCCTGAGGCATTTTGGGATGATGTAGTTTCTACAATATATTTTCTCATTAACCGCATGCCATCCTCTATTCTTCACGGTGAGATCCCTTACAAAATAATTTTTCCCAATAAGTCATTGTTTTCTATTAACTGTAGGATATTTGGTAGCACTTGTTTTGTTTGAAATGTTCATCTGCATGTCACTAAATTAGACCCCAAGGGTGCATTTGGTTGGGGTTTTTTGTTGATAACCTTGTTAGGTTATCAATAAAAATCTTGTTTGATTTAGGTTATAAACAATTACCTGATAATTATTCATTACCTGGTTATGAACAAAAACCTTTTTAGGGGGAATCGGAAAACCTTGGAAAACCAAGGTTTTTGTTGATTCCTGGGGTTAAGGAATTTTTTTCCAATATTACCCCTAGCAATATATTAAATGTCAATTTTTCAAAACTCAAAACTCAATCGATTGGTCGCCGGTCGCCGCCGATGCCGTCATCGCGATCGCCGTAGTCGCCGTCGTTAGCCTCCGCCGCCGTCCGTTCACCGATCGCCGCCGTCGCCGTCGTCGCCTATCGCCGTCGCCGCCGCCGCCATCGCTGTCATTGCCCGTCATTGCCGTCGCCGTTCTGCGCTGCGCCGTCGCCCGTTCGCCGTTCTGCTGCCGCCGCCGCCCGTCGTCGCGATCGTCGTCGTCGTCGCCGCCATCATATCGCCGCTGCGCCGTCGCCGTCGCTTCATCGCAATGCCGCGTCGGCCGTCGCCCGACTAGTTCTTGCCGTCGATCGGTCGATCGTTTATTCGGTCGATCGATTCTTTATTCGTCGCCGATCGATCGACCACCGTCGTCGCCGTCGGTCGGTCAACCGTCGCCGCTGGTCGGTCCGTATTACCCGGTAGAGTGGGGTTGTCACCGTCGCCGCCGGTCATTCGGCTTTCGAGCGATCGTTGTCGTCGTCATTAATATTTCCGTCATCGTCGTCGAATTGATTGAGCAAAGGACAAAGGATAATTTAGTAAAATGTTAAACTAAGTTATATATTAAAACCTCCAACCAAACAAGGTTTTTATCAAAGGTTATACTTTATTCTAAGGTTATATTTTATTACCTGGTAATCACATAACCAAGATTATGTATGATTACTTGAACTAAATGCACCCCAAGTCTTTAAAGTGTGTCTTCCTTGGTTATTCTCATTTTCAGAAAGGTTAACAACCAATATTAACAAATATCTTGTCTCAATTGATGTTATCTTCATGGAAGACACATTATTTCCAGTCTTCACCTATTCCGACTCGTCAGGGGGAGGATGATGATTTGTTGGTTTATTTTGTCAAATCCTCTGCACCCATCTCGAAACCAGCTCCTGTCAAGCCTCGTATTATTCAAGTCTACTCCAGGTGTCAGCCTGTTGATTCATGTCCTGCACCTCCTCCTTCGTCATCAGATCTAGTCTTGAGCGATGATCTCCCTATTGTGTTACGCAAAGGTAAACGTCAGTGTACTTATCCTACTTCTTTTGTTTCTTATAATGGCTTGTCGTCTTCCTCTTATTCTTTTATTGCTTCACTTGACTCTATTTCTATTCCTAAAACTGTCCGTGAGGCCTTATCTCATCTTGGTTGGCATGATGCAATGATAGAGGAGATGAATGCTTTAGATGACAATGATACTTGGGACTTCGATCTACCTTCAGAGAAATGGGCTATAGGATGCAAATGGGTGTTCGCAATTAAAGTTAATCTGGATGGATCAATTGCCAGATTGAAAGCCCGTCTTGTCGCAAAGGGCTATGCTCAGACCTACGGTGTGGACTATTCTAGCACTTTTTTTCTGTTGCAAAATTGACATATGTTCGATTGCTTATTTCAATGGCCACTACTCATCATTGGCCTTTGTATCAACTTGATATCAAGAATGCTTTTCTTCATGGAGATCTTCGGGAGGGAGTTTACATGGAGCAACCTCTTGATTTTGTTGTTCAGGGGGAGTTAGGGTGAGTTTGTCGTCTTAAAAAATCTTTGTATGGCTTGAAACAGAGTCTTCATGCTTGGTTTGGAAAATTTAGTCAATTTGTTGAAAAATTTGGTATGATAAAAAGCAAGCTTGACCATTGTGTTCTACAAGCAAATAGGAGCTTGTATCATCTTGTTAGTTGTGTATATGGATGATATTGTTATTGTAATTTCGTAACTTAGAGATACATAACTTATATGAAAGAAGTCCTATTTATATACAAGATTAGGGCCTATTCAACAGAATAAATCAAACCCTATCCTAAGAATAAATCAAATTCTATCCTAGGAAATAATTATTCCTAATGATATTTAGGGATAATAAATTATCCCTAATAATATCTATAATATTCTAACACTTCCCCTCAAGCTGAAGAATATAAATTATATGCACCCAGCTTGTTACATATGTAGTCAATTCGGGGACCTCTCAGTGACTTAGTAAATATATCTGCTAGTTGATCATTTGAGTTAACAAAACTAGTAGATATTTCTCCGGATATGACTTTCTCTCTGACAAAGTGATAGTCGACTTTAATATGCTTTGTCCTCTCATGAAAAACTGGATTTGAGGCGATATGCATGGCGGCTTGGTTATCACATATAAGTGACATTTATGTAACATCTCCAAACCTTAGCTCCTGAAGTAACTGTTTGAGCCATATAAATTCTTGACTGGCTATGGCCATAGCTCGATACTCTGCCTAGGGGTGTAAACGAATTGAGCCGGTTCGCGAGCTTTTTGAGCCGGTTCGAATAATATTCGATTCGAATTCGAAATTATCGAATTCGAGCCGAACTCGAATATGTACAAATATTTTTCGAATCGAACTCGAGCCGAAATAATACTGTTCGAACTGTTCGCGAACTTTTTTTTTTTAAAAAAATCGAATATTAAATCGAGTATTAATTTTCGAATATCAAACCAAGCCTCATTCGAATATTAAATCGAGCCTCAATTTCAAATAGTAATCGAACCGTTCGAATTAATATTCGAAAATTTCGAATCGAATCCGAACTCGAGCTTTGATTCGAATCGAATTCGAGCCCAAAATTATTAAATTTTCGAATTTCGAATCGAATTCGAATATCTCAATTCGAACTTCGAATCGAACTCGAATACTAAATTTTTTTAAAAATTCGATTCGATTCGGTTCGTTTACACCCCTATAGAGTTCTGCACTGGATCTTGCCACAACATTCTGCTTTTTGCTTTTCCAAGAAACAAGGTTATCTCCGACAAATATACAAAAACCAGAAGTAGATCTCCTATCAATGGGAGATCCTGCCCAGTCTGCATCAGAATATCCTATGACTCGAGTATGTCCTTTGTCTTCATACAAAAGACCCTTTCCTGGAGCGCCTCTGATATATCGAACAATGCGAATCACAACATCCCAATGTTCTTTACACGGAGAGTTGAGAAACTGACTTACTACACTTACTGCAAATAAGATATCTGGACGAGTAACAGTAAAGTAACTTAGTCTTCCTACCAATTGCCTATATCGTTCAGGATCTAGTAGAGGCTCCCCCTGATTTGGTAGGAGCTTGATATTAGGATCCATAGGGTTATTAACTGTCTTTGAGTTTAACATTCTGCTTTCTTACAGAATATCCATTTCGTACTTCCTTTGAGATATAATGATCCCATTTCGGCTGTCTTTTATCCCCAAGAAGTATTTAAGTTTGTCGAGATCCTTTGTCGAAAATGTTTGAAAAGATGTTGTTTCACCCGTGAGATCCGAGATGATCACTACCGCGATGACAATATATCAATCATAAACCACTAGATAGATCTGACGATAGATGAGTGGACGATAAAAGGCAGAATGATCACGCTCGAGTCGTACCCGCTGTTGAATTACAATCTTGAATCTACGAACCATGCTTTGGGTATTGCGAGACTATATAAAGATTTTTGGCGGCGCAAGAGACTCTCCTTGGCAAAAACCGGAGGGTTGCTCTAGATTTCTTCGAGCAGTCACCGTATAAGAATGCATTCTTGATGTCATCAATTGCGCAAAGAATGGGCGTGAATAAGCGTATAGAGGGCGTCTTGGCGGGAGAAAATGTATCCCGTAATCCGATCGATCTGAGTATAACCTTTAGCAATGAGTTGAGCCTTAAGCCGATCAACCGTTCGTCGGACCAACCTTGGCTGTATATACCCGTGACTAACAATCGACTTTCTGGTGGTAGAGAGCGAGATCCCAAGTCTCAACTTTGTAAGGCACTTTCGTTTAAATCTAGCGCTGTTTCCGTCTGGATGAGCAAAGATCTCCTGTAGTCTTTGGAAGAAAGCGGATGTGAGGAGGAAGAGGCAAAATAATATGAAGGAGAAAGGCGATGGTAACTCAAAGAAACATAATGTGGAGAAGGATTATGAGTGGAGCGTATACCTTCTCGAAGAAGCGATAGGAATATCAGACTCAGAAGACTGGGCCGGAGAAAGGGGCGGAGGACCTGGTTCTAGAGATGATTCCATGGCAGTCGATGTTGGCAGTGGCGGGGACGAGGGCGGCGTTGATAAACCCTGCAGCGGAGGAATTGAGATTGGGGGTGATAGAGAATCCTCGAGGATCGAGCGGATCTGACATAGAAGGATAAAATTCGGACGATGACTCAAGACCCGAAAGGAAGGCGAATCGAAGAAGCGTGGCGTCGGAGATGAAATCTGAAGCGAGAGTAGGGAATAACACTTATACCCTTTAAGGCCGTGAGTACCCAGGAAAACACGTTTATGTGAGGAGAGTTTATCAATGCCAGGATCAAGAGTGACGAAAAGTATAGAACCAAAGACCTGTGGTAAGGATGAAGGGGCTTTGGATAAAGTCGTGATGAGGTATTTGACCTTGTAAAGTAGAGGAAGACATCCGATTGATGAGATAACATGCGATGAAATCTGACGTTGCCCCAGCGAAGAGGAATGTGAGAGTGGAGGAGAAGAGTCGTGGTCTCGAGAAGATGGCGATTCTTGCGTTCTGACTCCGTTTGTGTTGGGGGTATGAGGACAAGACTTTCGATGTAATATGGTGAGATGCGAGAAGGTTTGAAAGCGGAGTAGATAGATATTCACGTCGCATTATCACTCTGCAAGCATCGATGAGGATACCAAATCGTATTTTAACCAGAAAAAGATTGGAAAATAAAACAATTCGGCGATCCTTCATTAGATATAACCAAGTCTGAAAGGAAAAATCGTTCTGAAAAGTATGAAAATATCGTGTCCCCGATGTAGAAGCCACGACTCGGACCCCCAAATATCGGAATAACGAAAGCGAGGGAGGCGTGGCGACTTATAATGCGAGGAGAAAAGCAGAACTATGTACATGCTTGCCTTAATCGACACGACTCACAAGACAAAGACTACAGTGAGTGAGACAGACTAGGATGTAATTGTTTTAACTTATCAAGACCGGGATGTCCCAACCGAGCATGGATAACAAGTGGAGATCTTTCTTGCACACCAACAAAGAGAGTTTTGGTGAAGTTGATGTAGACCGTGAGACTCATATCCGAGCCAATCATCCTCTCAGACTCTCTCAGAATGAAACAGAAGGTTTAGTAAATGAGATGACAATCAAGAGGACCGAGTGGTGGCTTATTGATAATAAATTAAAGGGAGCTCCGGGAACAAAAAGAACATTCTGAATGGGAAGAGATGGAGAAGAATGAACAATACCAACACCTTGGGACTGAGTTTGAGAACCATTTACCATGGTGACAAAGGGTAAATAACCGGAAGTAGATAGTGAGGAAAAAAGAGATCTATTACCAGTGATATGATCGGTGGCCCCAGAGTCAAGTACCTAAGGACCTGAAGAGCGAGATATGCCAGTAAAGGAATTATCAACTTGTGTAATGGTAGCAAGGGAATTAGACTCCCGTCGATCCTCATACCACTTCAGAAAGTCATCATAGGAAGGCGGTGGAGTTGGAGCTGGTGTCAACTGAGGCGGTGGAGTTGAGCCGTGTCAATCGCGAACTGTAAGGTCAAGAAGTGATGGAACTCGGGCGATCTGAGCGAAGACGAGGAGGTCGACCATGGAGACTCAATATTTATCAATCAATCGTGTCTGTTAGAAATTTAAAATATTAAATTAAATGGCGAGGAATTAAGGAAAATAATCATGGAAATTTTTAGGGATTTTTAGGAATTTTTGAATTTTTTGGATTTAAATGGAGCTTGTAAGAGATGCAGGATAAAATAAATAGGCTTTTGGAGGACCTATTTGAAATATCTAAACCTAAGTTTTTATTCTCTTATTTCCCCGATTCCATCCGATTCTTGCCATGACATGAATTCCGATTCTCCTCTTCTTTTCCCCCTCGCCTTGCGAGCTACAGGCTTGCCTCCTTTTCCCCTCGCGCCCGAAGCCATCGACCTCTTCCTCTTCCCCGCGTGTGCCTCGCCCTCGCGTTGATCTTCCGTCGCCGACCTCGTCGTCTGTGGCAAGCGTTCTACTCCGGATCGCGCCGCCCGCCTGCCGAGCCCTTCTACATGCGTCACCACGGCGAGCGCCACCTCGGCTGCGCCGCGCTCGCCGTCCACCACCGCACGCGCTGACTCCTCGGCCACAAGGATGTCGTCGACCTTGCAACGATCGCCCAGTCGGCACCTCTTCTGCTCCCACAGGCAGCCGCCGCGAGCTGCCACCTCCACCGCAGCGCCCTTCTCCTTTCGCTGCTCGCATCACGCACATCCGCCGCCCTCTCTGCGACATCCATCGCGTGGCGACCTGGCTGTCTGCAGCGACTCAGCGTCTGTTTGGCGGAGAACTAATCGAGGGAGGGATCACCAAGCTTCCGGGCGTGGTCCGAGTGGGTGCTCGGTGGAGCGAGGACCCGCGTCGCTCAGTTAATGGGTGGTGCCACTGGCGATTCTCGTCGGAGCTAGGTAAGCCGAATCTTTTCTTACCTTGGACGAGATCTAGGTGCTAGCTGTGGTTCTCCTTCATTTTTAGCATGGATGTATGGTTTGGCCAGTGTGCTGGAGCGGATTTCTCCAGTGAACAGGGAGTAAGGGCATGAGATTGTCCGTGGAGTCCCAAGTGCTGGTAAGATTTCTATCCTCTTCCTATTATCGGTAGATTGCTATGGTCGTGGTGTTGGTCGTTGGGTGTTTTGCTGGATATAAAGGGGTCAAATGATAGCTGTGAGGTTTTGATTGGAGTGTTGAACGGCTGTGATTAGGTTGGTGTCGGTTGTATGATCATAAGTGGTATGATTAGTGAGCTGTGAATGGTTCCGGATGTGTTTTGATATGTGAGGTAGCTATTTGGGTTTTGGTTCCGTCCGTGGATGATGTATTCGAGTGAAGAGGTGTAGTATAAGAGTAATTGGACGAAAAGACCGTTATTGGGTGAAGGGGTTAGATAAATAAGTGGAATTGGAAATTGATTTGGGTTAATTGGTTATGTAGAATAATCGATTAAGTATTCGATTTGTCGTTGAATTGCATTTTGTGCTTAACTATAGTTATGCTATATGTAGGTTTCGGTCATGAGGCAGGTCCCCGGTCGTGACGTTTTTATTCTTGCGGATATTTATATTCAGGCGGGTATTTTGACTTATCTCCTAGATATAGTCAAATGTTGATATGCTAGTTAGGATAACTTGCAATAATTTTCATGTTTATATGCCTAGTATGTTTTCTGTGCCTACTAGATACATGCATATGATAGGTTATGATTATATCTTCCCTGTTTTATTTGGATCATAGTTACTTGGATTTTGGATATACGTATTGATTATGCGTATTATTCGGATAGGTATTTTGAGTAGGATTTACATGCTTTAGTACGCACCATTTTTGCATGATTGCATCGGCCGACGGGTTCCATTATTGTTGAGCCGCCGATTCATGCTCGCACACACTGCCACTCATGGGTTAGTGGTACATCAGGAGGGTGTGTGCAGTTGCTCTGTCAGGCTCCGCTAATCCGCTCATGGGTAGCGATGAGGCAGCGTGGTAGCGGGCAGGGATCCCTCCTCTGGTCTATGACACCGGGAGATGAGAGCTTAGCTCCCCGCTCTGTTTAGAGGCGGGAGGATAGGTGTACTCACAAGATCCTCGCCCACTCGATCGCTCAGAGCGATGATGTGAGTGCACAATTGTCTACCCACTCACTCACCATCAGCGTGTCGGGCGGTAGCGTCGAGGGTGACCATGTCATTTACGCGACATCGTATATATTCGCAGTTGCATTTGTATTGTGTTTGCGCATTATTGTATCGATGCCTTGGATGTTGCATATGATTGCCATGCATCAGGATACATGTTTGTATAGGGTGATGACTCTTATTGTAGGGCACTTGCTCCCATATCGAGTAGGAGATTGAGTACTGATCCTTTTGCATTTATTTCTTGCTTACCATATATATGAGACTGTACTAGCATGATTAGTATTGTTAGCTATATCTTGCTATTCATATCGACTAATATCCGCTAAATTCTTTGAACTTGCCCCGTGGTTTTATATTTATTTCAGGATGAAGAGGCAACCCTCGGGATAGGTTTTATTGGTCTTATGGTTTTGGTTATTAGTTTTATGGATTGGGATTTTATTGGAGGATATGTTTAGGATTTATGTTTGGATTGTATACCGGTGGATGTTTTGGTTATATTTGTTATGTCCTTGTGGACTTATATTCGGTTCGTTTTGGTTGTATGTTCCTGCTCAGATGGCAGAAGGGGTAGGTTGATGGCCTGAGGCCTCATATTATGTATATTGTGTTGTGATTGGATTCCGGTCGTGTTGACCGATGTATAGTGGCCGTGTAGGCCTTGTATAAAAATTGGTATTGTCACCCGTACAGGGGAGATGTTGTCGGATTTTCGTCTGGCGGGGACTCCCTTGAGGCGTGACACAATTCATCTAGTCAGATGAAGGCAAGCAGTGTTCAAGTCTGACTAATCTAGTAGTAATTTGGATGAACTGGAAGTAATTTAACTGAATTGGAGTAGTTCATCCAGTTTGGATGAAGTGGGAACAGTAATGAAGTGGTGAAGTGATAAGATGAAGAGGTAGAGTGATGAGGTGGAGGTGAAGAGGGGATGAAGTGGGAGAAATGCCGAGGTAAAATGATGAAGATCTGGAGAGGTGAAGTGATGAGGTGAAAGGTGAACTGATCAGGTGGAGGTGAAGAGGTTAAGAGAAGATGTAAAGAGATGAAATGATGAGGTGGAGGCGCAGAGGTGACAAGTGATGTGGTGTGGATGAGAAGTGATATGCTCAATGGGCAAGGAGTTTCTCTTATGTGGTGAAGAGGTGGAGATGTGCATGGCCAAAGTGGCTTTTGTGGATGAGTTGCGTTTCGAAGATGAGTGTTTGAAAAGTTCAGAAGTAAAAGCAAAGGAGGATTAAGAGTCTCTTCTCTCATCGAGAATCCTCTTATGCTGCAAGGGTTATTTACAGGCCTTTAGGATGAGTTAAGGTTACGTGGGCAGGCTATAATGCCTATTATAGGCTGCCGTATTTCAACTACTAATTGGACCATGCATATGAGGTAGCTATAAATTAGTCCATGTCCTACTCAATGTTTGCCCATTTTTGAGCCACATGATGGGCTTTACTGGTGTACACCTAACGGAAATACATACAATGATTGCAAAATCAACCATAGGCTAAGTGAGCATGATTAATATATCATAGTATGCTCCAAATAGTGATTCAGTTACTGCAAATTTTAGATAGGTGTTTAAGTTTATCCTCAGTCCTAAAGGCATTCATCTTTTAGCTGTCTTGACATTATGATTGAATTCACTAACCAGAAAGCTGCTCCTGGATGGTGTCACATTTGGTCTGCAAAATGAAAAAAATTGTTGGCGTTAAAATTTATGCTGGTACCATATCATGAAGTTTTGGGTCACAAAGTTACACAATTTATAGATGAGATGCTACATTGAGTGACTTATTTCTTAGGTGGTGATATTAGGGCACTTCATTTTGCCCACTCCCATGTCGTTGAGGTTAATCTTGACATCTTGGTTTTCTGCTTTTATGCAAACATAAAAGATCTCTTTGACTTTCAGGTGATGATAAGATACGGAAAGTTTTCAAATGCTACACTGCTGTTGGATTTTGGGTTTACTCTTCAGCACAACCTATATGATCAGGTTGAGTGTCCATCTTTCTCTAAGACATGAAGTAGGCAATAACTGTGAGTGAAAAGCTTTGATACGATTTGGTTATAATATAGATGCTTTGCTTATTATGCTTAGTTAGTCTCATTGATCTTTCCTACCTCAATTACTTCGATAATTCACCTTTGGAATTATGATCTGATGTTGCTGAGATACATAATTTTATTACTGATGTTGCCTGCTAAATTAATGAAAGAGAATTGCAATTGCCTTCCTTCAAGATTGATAGAAAACAGTCTAAAAGTACGTGAGGCTAGAGTAGCTTTCCTAAGAGAAGCTGTTCATAATTATTCTTGCACCCAGTCATACCCACTGTCAGTATTCCAGTGTATATCTTATTTAGTGTGTTTCTTCCTTACAGTTTTCTCTTTAATACTTCATGGTTGAGTGTTATGAATCGACATAATACCTTGTTAGAGATACTTTGTATGATGTTAAATTATATATCTGAATCATCATTCTTTGCGATTGATTCCAAGTGTTTCAAGGTTTCCATATGATCAAATTTCTTTTTGTTTTGTTTAGAGCTTCCATGTTGATCAAAATTCCTTTAGTTTCAGTCGACATAATTAATTTTTGCAAGGCATTTCAATTTGGAGAAATAGCACATTACTTGAAAGTTGAAATCAACTAATGCTCGAAGGTGACCCGGGGCTACCGTGTAGTGGCAGGATGCCCATACAGTCTTTCAAGCATCTCCGGTTTGATCCTCAATTGCGATGCATTTATAGGCATTTTCCTTCAAACGGGGTGATAAACCCTAGAATGTTGGGCTGCTGGGTCTCCCTCTGTGAGCACTTTCCGATTTACCTTGACGGCTGATAGGAAACTTTCGTGGGACTGAGTTGGTCGTCTCCAGGATTAGTCGGGCCGAAGACCTAGATATCCGATGTCAACTAAAAAAAAAGAATAATGCTGGAAGGCAGTTGTATGATTAATACTATAATCTATTAGTAATTTAAGAAAACACAAAGACTTAGTTTGAGTATTATTTATGTTAAATGGCGAGGTAGATTTCTTCATCATCTTTGCTTCTATGTTTAACCATTTTTTTTAATGCAGAGAATTCCTGTGACCTAAGCCTAGAACCATCTTTGCCTGAACATTCTTAAGCCTCATTTATTGTAGCAGATCCATGTAGCCATCATATCAACAACAATCAGCTTATTATCTCAGATTGGGATTAATATTTAATAGAAGTTGTCACACAATCTAAGCGAATTGTTACTATTAGGCAATACAGATTGAAAATCTTATTAAGTACTGCTAGAGATCTAGGATTTCTTGCCCATATTAACTTTATGTTTACTAGTGCTTTATTGGCATTCATCCAAAAGTTCACTTGACAACATAATAATGATGGGCAGCTTTCATCATCTTTTTCATCAATTCCATTACATGTATTATCCCTAACGTATGACTCTCACCCCTAGCCCTTAGCATGCCCATGTTATGAATTTGTCCGCATTTATTTCATTGAAGCCTGTGGTAGCAGGCTGGCAACAGATCTAACCTAAAACTCCTTGATGGTTTCAGGTTCAGCTTCATATGGATATACCTTTACATGACCCCTTATATGCGACAAAGACAGAGCTTGTGGAAAAGCATTGCTTTCCGTGGATCCCAAGTGTTGATAAGTCCAATTCTATGGGGAATTTCTTTATTATCAAGTTGGCAACTTGGTCTATTTACATAATTCTCATATATTTTCAAAAAAAAAAAAATGAGACATGAACCTAGACTATAGATGAGACAAGGATTTATCCAGCAGCATTAGCTAAATTTTGCTGAATAGAAAATTATATCATTCTTTGGATTTCAATAATGGAAGACAAAGAACACTCAAGATATTGCACAAAATATTGCAGACGATGCATGGATAATCTTTAAAAACATCACATGTTTTAAATTGGGTATCATCATTGTTGACATAATAGCATTTTCTTTGAAAGAGTCCCAGGGAAGTTGGCCACCCTTGTTTCTATCAGGTAACATTTATGTATTGGCTGTTATATGGTGGGTAAATATGCATGGGCAAGTCAAGAAAGTTGAAGATGAAGATAGAGAAGTTTGAGTATTATGGTTGGAAGATTGTAGGTGGTAGAAAAGAATTGTATAGTAAGCTTCAAAAGATGGACTCTTTTGTTTGTACTTTTAAAGGACAGTCCAGTGAACAAAGTTTCTGCTAATGCAGGGTCCTGGGGAAGAGGCCGACCTCATTAGGTCTATTTGTATGTAGCCATATTCTGCATTGCAAAAGGTTATTTCTGTGACTTGAATCCTTGACCACAAGGTTACACGACAATAGTTTTATTGTTGTGACAAGACTCTCCTTTTGTTTGTATTTCTGCAAATAAAAAATTGAACTAGTATTAGAGTTGGTTGTGAGGAAGTAAGAGTGCCTACAATTTCAGGAACAATACTCCATATCATATGTTTGAGATGTCATGGTTCATGAAGATTAGTTGCTATTGTCACTATTGTCACAGTTAGAGTATCTAGTCTGAGCATGTTGGACTTGGTATTGTATATCTAAACAATGTCCTTGAAAGATAACTCGGGAGTTGAAAAAAATAAATTTGTGATCTGGAATGCAGAAATGCAACACCATAATTTATCTGCCATATCTTGTCATCTAAATTAGATGACCCCACCTAGTAGGATAAGGTTTTGTTGTTGTATCTTTTCATCTAAATAATATGGTGCTCATTTGCCTGAATTATGACGGTGTTTCCTTTTGTAAAATGGATAGTTTATTTCCCGTAAGGAAGGTGAAGTATCTGGATTCTAACCTTTCATTTAGATTACAGAAAACCCATTTTTTTGAGCTAAGTTCCATGGAACAGTATCCTTATGAGTGTATGTTATTTGTATCATTAATCTTTGAGTAAGATCACAGGGAAAAACTCCAAGTTCTATGGAGTGTATACATTTTAACGTGTTAATTATATTAACACTTCATGATGGTAGATTTTTTCATGAATTGTCTAGTACAAAATTTTGATAGCAGAAACAGAGAGAATTTATTTGTAGGCGTTTAACTAAAGTCATCATCATTATCCACATTCGAATGAAAGTTTAACACTAATCTATTTGATGCTTCTTGAAGGTCTATAGTTTGTATTGTATTTAGATCGATCAGATTTCTTTCTTCCTTGAAAAAAAAATTTTGAGAAGCTATCCCTATTGTTTTTCTAATCCTATGCATCTCAAATGTTCGTGTTATTCTATAACTAGGGAAGTCAAATCTGCTAGTGGCAAAGGAAAGGGCATTCCTCAGGCACTTCGCGCATTTGTTAGGATTTTATCTGTTACATCAATTGAAGGTTTTTATTTTAGAACCCGTATATTGCAGGGTTGAACATATTGTTATTTAGGATATTTCTTGTAACTTTAAGAAAATCTAATTATATAATTTTTTATATCTTCAGAGTTGCAAGCTTTGCTTGCTGAAGCTGCTGAAAATGATGGTCGGTTGGCTCGGTGCCCATTAAAGAGCACGGAAAGAGAAGTGCAAGCTCATCGCATCTTGTGTTCACAACTCTTCTTCATGATCGAGGGCCATAATGCTGCTCTGAAGGTTCACTTGCTCTAGTAAATAGGGTGTACTTACAAAGTTATGTACATACGTCAGTATCCTGATGACCACATTGTTTTATGATTCCTTCTGGCAGATGCTTAAATCTCAGGATGACACTGATTATAATCTTTGGCCGTCGATCAGAACTCAAATGGCAGTAAATCTTCTCAGTGGAGAGCTGCGAATTATGCAATCTGCTTACAACTGGTTGGAAAATTACTGCATAACATTGTCAGGAGCCAAGGAAGAAGATGCATTGCCCTTATGTGTCCACACTGAACTTGGTTGAGTCTCTCAAATTGACTTTAGTTACAGTCTTTATGAGCACTGCTTATTAGTTTTTTGGAGGAAAAAAAATCCTGCTTGGTTGGCTAAGCTCGTATTTTTTATTTTTAAAGAAATGCATTATCCCTTTTCCATCCATCTACATTGATTCTTAGATAAGTACTCAGAGTTTTTATTGGACGCCAAATGGAAGATTTTTTTCTTCTCTAATTGTAAGATACAATGGATGTTAGATTGGTGATGCAATTAGGCAGGGGTGAATAGGTGCTCATTAATTTTTTTGCTTCTGTTTGTGTTCGTCTTTATGAGTTATTGGTATGCAGTAGAAACAAATATAATAACAAGTACAAAGATACGAGCACATAAACAAAAAAAATCTCTATTTTATGACATATGAATTTTTGCTATTCTTTTTTCTTCTTTGAGTATTTTTTGAAGGTGGATAAACATGTTACAAGTCCGATCTTATAACAAATATATGCAAACATAGATACACAAACAAATAGTACAATAGTGCAAGGAATAAAGAACAACTTAGAGGAACTTTTGTTTTACCTTAGAACCTAGTAAAACTCTCTAAAATCATCATGAACGTTGTGAACATCTCAATGAAATCCTCTTCTGTGGGATTTTTGTTTGTGCTTGGAATTCGTTAATCAGTTAACTATTTTGTCCATTAGTTAATTACTTATTTGCTTATCAGTCGATTGTTCTAGTGTCATAACTTAGAATTTAACTATTGTTCTAATTGGTCAATTGTAGATTCCTATTTTGGCATTAGTTCACCCACGTTACTGTATATCTTAGTCTACTCCTCATAGCATCATTGGGTAATTAATTATTCACTTGAATAAAATTTTTTAGCTGTTGGCATTTTTTTCGAGTTGACATCTATTCTTCGGTAGTTGATTGGGCTAGGTAAAATCAAGAAATTCTTTAGATCATAATCTTCTTATCCTATCTTTTTGAACATGTCATTGAATTTCACATTGACCGGTTGCTATAAATCCTAAATCTCATCAAACTACACCTTTGTGATTTTAAGTTCATTAGTCTGTTCCACTCTATTAATTGCCACTTTGATTCCAATCATTACAAAGTTGAATTTGTGTTATGCCTAAAGATTCCATGGTTTTGAAACTTCATCTATTGCTTAATGTCCAACACACCTTGATCCATCAACATTTCATTTTGACCTATTATTTCTTTCAGGACTTCCTAAAGATCTATCCAAAAAGTTGGGAATCTGTCTAACTAGCAGTCCCCTGTCATCCGTCCCAGGGCTATTGGCGAGAGGGAGGGTAAATCACGGGGGAGACTATGTCCCGGACACGGTGGCAAGACAGTGGAGGGGCCATCTGAGCCCAAGGGGGATTTTAGACCCCTCATCCGGAATCGACCCCACTCCATATCCAAAGCAACCACACTGTCTTACCATCGCGCCATCCCCGTGGAGACGACTTCCTAAAGATCTAGCTCATACCTTTGGGGCTTCATTCATTGTTCAATATTAAATTTACCTCAACCTAAATCCTAGATTTTTTTTACTTATCTAGCCTTATAGTCAACTCTGTTATATTAAGACTTTTAATGTTTAAAGTTTACTTCCCTATGATTTCAACTTTATTTAGCATTCAGTTTCTTTTATTTATCGAGATTTCATCACACTATCAAACATCTTAGACTTTCATCATCGATCTAATATTCAATCCATCTTGACATAAGCTTTTCATCACTACCAAACTTTCATCATTTGTCTAATATTATGTGACATGTTAAGACTCCCTTTGCTAATTCTGGTCGGATTTCACTATTATCAAGTGTCTAATCTATCTCGATTACTTGGTCTTTTTCTTTGTTAGTTCTCTGTTGGATTTTTTTTTATATTTGTTAACACTTGGATTAACTTTGTCATGGTTGGTCCCAAATCTGAATAAAAAAGAAGGATTATATTAGGTTGCCAATCAGTATTAAACTAAGGCATCAATGAATGAATTTATCAAATTATTATGCTAATGCTAGGTTGTTCTCCGGAAGGAACACGTTATAGGGTCCGACTATAATATTTCGACAAGGATCACTACATCTCTAGAACTCAAGTGTAGTGATAAATATATAAGAGTTCACATTGTTGGATTCGAATGTAACGTATCGACAAGGATCGCTAAATCTCCATGAGAACTTGGATGTAATGTTAAATAAGCAAGAGTTCTCACACCATAGGTTGGGCAAGAACAAATATTATAGGAAAATTAATAGTCTGAACCCTCATTGGTAAAACAATGAAAGTAGTAGATACGATGATTAGGAGAAGAATTACTAAAATGAGGAATATAAGAGGGTGCATGTAGGTTATGAGTTTGAAATATGAAATGAAGAAGGTAAAATTATATTAGATTTTGTGATAGCATATGATCTTATACTAGCTAATACATTTTTTAAGAAAAGAGAAAAGCACTTGGTCACGTTCAAAAGTAGAAATAATAAATCGCAAATTGACTTTCTTATGATTAAGAAGAGAAATAGAAAGATTTGTAAAGATTGCAAGGTCATCCTTGGAGAAAGCTTAACTATCCAACATAGATAAGTAGTATTGGATATACGCCTCAAACATAGTATTAAAAGAAGGAAAAGATATACTATTCCTTAATAATTAAGTGGCGAAAGTTAAATGATGGGAAACAAACTATATTTAAGGAGAATGTAGGAGTTCAAATATTAGATAAAATATACGGTGACCCTAATACGATATGAGATAAGATAATATCAAAGTTGAAAATAACAGCCAAGAGTGTATTCGGTGAATCAAAGGGGCATGCAATACCAAATAAAGAATTTTGATGATGGAATGAGAAAGTATAAAAGAAAGTGAAAGAAAAACGAACAACCTATAAGGAATTATATATCTGTAAGAATGAGGGAAATTTAAAAAAATATACAATAGCCAAGAAAGAGGCTAAGAGAGCAATGAATGAAGCTAAGAATGAAACTTTTGAACGGTTATATCGAAAATTAAATACAAAAGAAGGTGAAAGAGACATTTATAGACTAGCTAAAGTGAGAGAGAGGAAGTCAAAAAATCTTAATCAAATAAGATGTATTAAAGATGAATGCAATAAAGTACTAGTAAATGATGAAGAAATAAAAGAGCGGTGGAAGATATATTTTCATCAACTTTTTAATCAAAGTTTAGATGACCAATTTAATTTAGGTAATTTAAATAGGTTAGATGAGTATAAAAATTTAAATTTTTATCGTAGAATTCAAATTTTAGAAATAGAACAAGCTTTAAATGGAATGCAAAATGGAAAAGCTATTGGACCAAATGATATTTCGATAGAGGTATATAAGTGTCTAGGAAAACAAGGTAGTAAATGACTTATAAAATTATTTAATATGATATTGAAAACAAAAAGATACCTGATTAATGGAGGATAAGTACTCTAATTTCCTTATATAAGAATAAGGGAGACATACAAACTTGTGCAAACTATAGAAATATTAAACTAATGAGTCATACCATGAAACTTTGAGAAAGAGTAATAGAAAAAAGATTAAGGAGACCACGGTTCTTGAAAATCAATTTGGGTTCATGCCAGGAAGGTCGATAATAGAAGCTATACATCTTCTCAGGCAACTAATTGAAAAATATCGGGAGCAAAAGCAGGATTTACACATG
The DNA here is from genome assembly GCA_025175895.1 of Wurfbainia villosa. Taxonomy (NCBI): domain Eukaryota; kingdom Viridiplantae; phylum Streptophyta; class Magnoliopsida; order Zingiberales; family Zingiberaceae; genus Wurfbainia; species Wurfbainia villosa. The sequence goes on along the minus strand of CM046002.1, from coordinate 33,825,531 downwards.
ATATTCATTGACTTAGAAAAAGCTTATGATAGATGTTGGTGCAATCGGCCCAGGTCACGATTGACCGGACTCGAGTTTGACTCGAGCGATGTTTTGATGTTTGACATGAAGGTTTAACATTGATGTTTAACAGATAATGTTTTGGGGAGATTGTTGGTGCAATCGACCCGAGTCATAATTGACCGGACTCGAGTTTGACTCGAGGGGGATTTTGATGGTTAACTGGGGTTGACCATGTCATGGAAAGTCCAAGTCTTGGGTCTTGGCAAGGAAAAATCCAAGCATGGGTCTTGGCATGTAAAGTCCAACATGGGTTGACAAGGAAAAGTCCAAGCTTGAGACTTGACATTTGGAAAGTCCATGGGGTTTGATATTGGCGGCGTAAAGTACAAGGGTGAAGTCTTAGCAGCATAAGTCCAATGGTTGAAGGCGTAAATTTCAAGCGGAGTCTTGGCAGCGTAAGTCCAATATGTCTTGGCAGTGTAGGTACCGTTAGCATGACATAGCCGATGAAAGCATCTGAAGGCTAGCGTATGGATGACTTGGAGGGATCCGATAGGCGCGAGGCTGACAGAGGTAGCTAGAAGGCTTAGGTCTAGACTAAGTGTGGTCTAGCAAGTATGGGGGAACCATACTTGGGTTAAAACCTCATGTTTGAGGTGTATCAGTCAACTGAGACCTATGAGCAGACGACTGGTGTGAGTCAACTAGGATTTGACTGCGGGGAGTGCCCTAGCAGTCAACTGCCAGAGGTGGGCAGTCGACTGCTGGCTCGAGCAGTCGATTGATCTAGTGATCAGTCGACTGGTGCTCGATTTTGGGCACAGAGAGTTGGACTCGACTGCTGGGGTTAGCAGTCGAGTGAAGGCTCGATCAGTCGACTGATGGACATGATCAATCGACTGATGTCCTATCCGTTGGATTTTTTCAGCGTAAATTGCACCGTTGTCTCATAGCAATAGTATCATCAGTCGACTGATGGTCTCGATCAGTCGACTGATAGGCGAAATCCAGGCCAGGCAGCAGCTATAAAGGAAGCTCGTGGAGGAGAATTTTGTAACCGGTTCTTGAGGAGTTTTGAGACGATTTGCTGCTGCAAATCAGGGTCTCCAAGTGCATTTCAAGCAACCACAAAGCAATCAATCAAAAGAGCAATGGTAAAGTGTTGTTTTCTTTACTTGTTGTGTATTTCATTTGTATCTTGTTTGTATTTGTTTCTTATTGTTGTAAGACCATTTGTACGAAGTTTCTCCACCTCCGGATTGTTCCGAGAAGGAGTATTCGTGATTAGTAGTGCGTGTTTGCATTGCTAGGGCTTTTAGAGCCCAATCTGTGGAGTAGGAACCATTCGGTTCCGAACCATGTTATATCGTTGTGTTATCGTGTTTGTGTCACGCCCCGAGGGAGTCTCCGCCAGACGAAAATCCGGCAGCACCTCCCCTGTACGGGTGACAATACCAATTTTTAATACAAGGCCTACACGACCACTATACATCGGTCAACACGATCAGAACATACCACAACACAATATACATAATATGCGGCCTCAGGCCATCAACCAAAATAAGTAAAAGATCTAAAACATCAAGACCTACCCCTTCTGCCATCTGAGCAGGAACATACAACCAAAACGAACCGAACATAAGTCCACAAGGACATAACAAATATAACCAAAACATCCACCGATATACAATCCAAACATAAATCCTAAACATATCCTTTAATAAAATCCCAATCCATAAAACTAATAACCAAAACCATATGACCAATAAAACCTATCCACTTCGACGAGGGGGGTTGGCAACTGGACTCTCCTGACAGTTTCATCCTGAAATAAATATAAAACCACGGGGTAAGTTCAAAGATCTTAGCGGATATTAGTCGATATGAATAGCAAGATATAGTTAACAATACTAATCATGCCAGTACAGTCTCATATATATGGTAAGCAAGAAATAAATGCAAAAAGGACTGTACTCACCTGAATCTCCTACCATGATATAGGAGTATGTGCCCTACTATAAGAGATAAAATCATCACCATATACGAATATGAATCCTGTATGCATGTCAATCATATGCAACATCCAAGGCATCAATAAAAATACAGCAAACACAATACAAATGCGATCCATGCAAAAATGCATGCCGTGCAAATGACATGGTCACCCCTGACGCCAGTCAGCCGCCTCACACGCGATGGTGAAGCCGAGTGGATAGGGCTATGACAACTGTGCACTCTGCCATCACTGCTCCTGAGTGACCGAGTGGATAAGATGCTGTCGGAGTACACCTATCCTCCTGCCCCAAACAGAGTGGGGGAGCTAAGCTCTCATCTCTCGGTGTCATAGACCAGAGGAGGGATCCCTGCCCGCTACCACGCTACCTCATCGCTACCCATGAGTGGACCAGCGGAGCCTGACAGAGCAACTACACACACCCTCCTGATGTACCACTAACCCATGAGTGGCAGTGTGTGCAGGCCATGTAACTGGCTGCGGGCTCAACAATAATGGAACCCCGTCCAGCCAGCATGCAATCATGCAAAAATGGTACATGATACTAAAGCATGTAAATCCTACTCAAAATACCTATCCGAATAATATGTACAATCAATATGTACATATACATAATCTAAATAACTATGATCCAAGTTAAACAGGGAGATATAATCATATCCTATCACATGCATGTATCAAGTAGGCACCAAAAGCATACTAGACATATAAACATGAAAAATTATTGTAAGCTATCCTAACTAGCATATCAACAATGACTATATCTAAAAGATAAGTCAAAATACCCGCCTGATAAAATAAATGTCCGCAAGATGAAATCTTCATGCCCGTGGACCTGCCTCGTGACCGAAACCTGATATGTAGTAAATGCTAACCGTCTTCACGTCCAAGAATTTATCACAATTAAAGTCCTGCAAATATAGCATATATAACTAGATTACACGGTCAATTCTAATATTATGATCAAATCCTAATCCTACAATGACTTTGTATCCCGATTAATTAACCGAGTACAAATTGAGATATCATTCATCTTTACCATCATGATTCATTAATTTATCCCATTAACTAGTTATCACCCACCCAACTACAGATGAGCTATGAACTTCACCCACATAGCTTCTTGCTCCAATTTAGGGTTCCAGACCCGAGTCCACTGTCGAATTAGTGCAAAAAGGGAAACCTAATTCAAATATGCTCACCACCAACAAAAAAAAATAATCGCTGCTAGTGGAGAGTTGTGCTCTGGGCTGCCGATCGATCCTTAAACCAACATGAGCAGCAATGGTATCGGACTTAACAGGTGTGGTAACAGCTCGGGGAAAAGTAGAAGACATGATCGGCCTCAGATCAACCTCGCGGCGGCCGACATGGCGACGACGGTGGGGCGACCTCAAGCGGCGGCGATGGTTAGGGCACGGGAAGCCAGTGCGAGCTCAAGCAATGAAGTTTAGGAAGGACGCTGAGCACCTTTGATCGGCGGAGGAAACAGCCGGCGATGGGAGGTCGCGCACGGGAGAGGTTGTAGTCCGTGGCGACGGCGACGGGGAGGTCTGGTCGCGACGGCGCGAGGAGGTCTGGTCGGAGATCTTTGGGCGCGGCGCGATGCCCTGAGTCGAACGAACGTGGACGGCGCACGGGGAGGAGATCACGAAGTGTTGGGCGCGGCGGAAGAGGCAGTTACGGTGAGGAATCGCGAGAAAAATAAAATTGAGCGCAATGAATCGGATTTCCCCAATTAACCTAGGTTAGATTTTTCATTAATTTATAACCTTCCCCATTAAATTAATTATCCCCGTACAAACCCCGTTTAATTCCAGAAAAAATTCTAAAAAAATTCCTAAAAATCCTAAAAAATTTCCAGGATAAATTTCTTAATTATTTGGCCATTTTATTTTGGTATTTTAAATTTTTCGTATTTAACATTCTCCCCCACTAATAAAAATTTGGTCCCCAAATTTCCTACTCAAATGCATAATGAGTAAGAGATACCACAAGTACTGAAAAATATAATTCACGTACCTTAAGCAAACAAGTGGGGGTATTGAGCTCGAATCTTTTCCTCAAGCTCCCAAGTTGCCTCCTCATCAGTGTGGTGACTCCACCCGATCTTGACAAGTCGCACAATCTTGTTTCGCAACTGTCGTTCCTTGTGATCCAAAATCCGTACCGGAACCTCTGCATAAGTAGCATCCGGTTGAATGAAACCTGACACATCTGATAGAATATGTGTAGAGTCTGACACATACTTCCTCAGCATGAACACATGGATTAATCATGAATACTCGTCAAAGATGGTGGTAGCGCTAGCCAGTAAGTGACTGCTCCGATCCTCTCCAAAATCTCAAAAGGCCCAATGTACCTTGGAGCTAACTTACCACGGAGGTCAAATCTCTTCACCCCTTTCGTGGGTGAAACTCGCAAGAATACCTGGTCACTAATAGAGAACTCTCGAGGTCTCCGTCTCCGATCTGCATAACTCTTCTAACGATCCTGCGTTTCAGCCATCCTTTGTCTGATAGTACGGACCAACTCTGGCTCATGCTGAGCTCTACGAGGTCCTAGCAACTGGGCCTCCCCAACCTTTTCCCAGAGGGTGGGTGTACGACACTATCTACCATACAATGCTTCAAACGGAGCCATTTGGATAGCCGAATGATAGCTATTATTGTAGGTGAATTCCACTAACGACAAGTGGTCCTCCCAGTTGCCTCCGAAACCTATAACACAAGACCTCAGCAAGTCCTCTTGTGTCTGAATGGTCCGCTCAGACTGTCCATCTGTCTGCGGATGAAATGCACTACTAAAACGAAGTTGCTTGCCTAAAACCTGCTGTAGACTCTGCCAAAACCGGGTCATGAATCGGGAATCTCTATCAAATATAATGCTCAAAGGAACACCATGCAATCTGATGATCTCCCGACAATTATAACTCTGTCAAACGATCCAGAGAGTCAGTCTTCCGAATCACTAAGAAGTGCACGAATTTGGTTAGTCGGTCAATAACTACCCAAATCGCGTCATGACTTTGATGTGTCATAGGCAAACCTACCACAAAATCTATAATAATATGCTTCCACTTCCAATCCGGAATCGGAATTTCCTGAAGCATCTGTTCCTTAAACTAATGCAACTCCGGAAACTATTATCCTCCTCGGAGTCAGAGACGATAGTCCATCTATTGTCTAAAATCCACTCCACCACACACCCTGTAAGTGTATGGGAGGCTATCGTGACCAAATTTCCTTGTTACAACCGTTTGTGTTCCAGCTACTCTATAGTAGCTATCCAGTAGCTAGCCAAAACCCTATGAGCATTCTTGCTCTTCACCTCTGCAATACAACATAATCACTGCTATGTCCACGTCATATATATGACTTATCTGTTAGGGCAATCTCTTGCCATGATTAGGTTTTGATGTGTGTGACAAAGGGTTTAAGTTAGTTTGTTATGTTGATTTGATATGTGTGTTGAAGTCGTGCAGGACTTAGTAATTCGCACATGGAGCCGTAGCGAGTTTCACATCTCATGACTCGATCCTTGAGTCGGTGAAGGATAGCTTTGCGGAAGCCGTGCGCTTGGAGCATCCGAGGGACCGCCGGACGAGGAGCTTGGAGTGAAGCCAGAGGAAGTAGACTTCGAGGCAAGAGACGCGAAGGAGCATTGCAGAGCCGTGCGCCTGATGCTGCCGAGGGACGTGGCCGCGAACGAAGAGAACTTCGAAGGAGAGGGACTCCGAGGGATGAGAGTGAGCAAATGTAACCCAGGAAGGGGTAGCTCTTAGGTGAAACTTGGCCATTTGGCCAAGTGTCGGATGAGTTTTTCCGACACCAGTCGACTGCTCTGAGTCGATGGTTCGTTCGACTGGTTTAAGACTAGGGTTTAGTGCTTGGCAGTCGACTGCCATGGATCGGCAATGATCGATGTCGACGCGTCGATCGCCAGGAATGGCAATCGATTGTCGATCGCACGTACGAATGTAGTCAACTTCGCGGAGCACTCGACTGCTCGAGCATCAGTCGACTGATGCCAGTACCGTTGGATGAAATCCAACGTGGAAAGCGGCCGTTATTGGGCAACGACTACAGGACCAGTCGACTGATTGGGACATCAGTCGACTGCTCCTGTGTCAACGGGAAGAAACCCTCTTCCTCTATTAAAAGGAAGGGGATGGGGCTTTGGGAGGTTAATGCTTATGCTCTAATCTTCTCCCAAAGTGCTCTAAGGGTTTTTCCACTCTTCTTACTTGCTTTATTTCCATTCTATTGTAAGAAGAGAAATTGTAAAGAGATTACCTCCACCTAGCTTGGTGCAAAGGAGAGATCTAGTGGATTTGGAGGAGTGATTCACCTTGGACGAATCGGACCGTGGATTAGTGGCGTAGCCGTGAACCACGTTACATCTCGGTGTTATTGTTTGTATTCTCTTTTGTTTATTTGCTTGTCTTGTATTGTTGTTTCCGTTTGCGCTAATCTTTTGTAGACGAGCAAAATCCTCCATCCAAGTAAAGAGGGCTATTCACCCCTCTCTAGCCGATCGATCGATCACCCAACAAGTGGTATCAGAGCGAGGTTGCTTGTCACCGGACTAACCGCCGCAACAAGCTCTACATCAAAATGGCCAGCTCAAACATTCATCCACCGAAGTTTGAAGGAGAATTCGCTTGGTGGAAGAAGCGAATGGAGGTATTCTTCGAAACCGACTTTGAAATATTATTAATTATGGAAAACGGTTTTGAGTTGCCTAGGAATGAAGATGGGGAGCCATTGGAGAAATCGAGATGGAGCAAAAGACAAAGAGAGGAGTATTTGGAAAATTCAAAGGCCAAGCACCACCTATACAATGTACTCCCTCAACAAGAAGTCAACCGGATAGGAGAGTGTGCTAGCGCCAAGGAAATGTGGGAGAAATTAATAGAGATCCATGAAGACACATCCGAGGCAAAGCTAGCAAAGAGAGATGTCCTTCGCTCCCAATTGTCCAATATCAAACTCGAAAAGGGAGAGAAGGTAAAATCTCTACACTCTAGATTTAAGGAAATTCTAACCGGTTTGACAAGTGTAGGTGAAAAGCTCTCCAACCGGGATATGATAATGAAGGCCATAAATGCCTTTCCCCGGTCCTCAAAGTGGAGCTCCATGGTGGACTCCTTCTATATCTCGAAGAATTTAGAAGTGAACACCTTGGAGGAGTTCTTCTCAACAATGGAACTCCACGAAACGAGGCATAAAGGAATACAAGAAGAGCCAAAGTTTCCAACTTCAAGAGGAGTAGCTTTGATGGCCAACAAGGGGAAGAAGAAAATGGAGATCCCCTCCTCCTCCGATGATGAAGCATCCTCCTCCTCCATGGATAGCACGGAAGAAGCCTATATGGTAAGGAGGGTAAGATGTGCATTAAAAGGTTTTCAATTTAATAAATCTAATGATAAGAGGAGAAGACCAAGGGGGAAGGTCATTTGCTACAATTGCCAAGGAGAAGGACACATAAGGGACAATTGTCCTCTCCTAAACAAGAGCAAAGAAGAGAGGAAGAAGAAAGAAGAAGTATAAGGAGAGTAAAAAGAAGGAAGAAGAAAAGAAGGCCAAAGAAAAAGGGAAGGCCAAGACATTCAAAGCAAAGACATGGGATTACCCTTCCTCTTCATCCTCATCCGAAGAAGAAGAACATGTCTACTCCAACCTTGCCCTAATGACATTTGACGACTTGGATTGCTCTTCCTCCGAAAATGAAGGATCAAGCTCAAGTGGAGAGAGCTTCCTCATCCTCCTCATCAGAAGAAGAAGATATGAAAACTATGATAACGAATGCCTCTCCTAAGAAAATAGTTTCCATAATTTCTAGTTTAACTAAGGACTTATTTGGAATGAAAAAGAAAAATAAGAGCATGCTAGATCAAATTAAGGATTTAGAAAATAAATTAGAAAAAGCATGTTTTAATGATAATGATGACGATGCATGCTCACATGAATATATGCCATTTAATGTTAGTGATGCATGTATGGATGAAAATAGGGCTTTAAGGGAAAAGGTAGACTATTTGACAAAAGCTCTAGAAAAATTCACTATTGGCTCCAACACATTGAACATGATCGTAGGGAGCCAAAGAGCAAACTTTAACAAGAAAGGCCTAGGATACAAAGAAAAGAAAAATGAAAAGACCTATAAATGCCTAATTGTTAGGGGACAAGATAAGAAGAAGGTAATAGCTAGAAAATGGATTCCCAAGGAGTATTTAGTGAATCCAATAGGAAAGAACTTATTTTGGGTTCCTAAATCCATTCTTAAGGGTTAGGAAAACCCTAAGATAGTAAACCATATGCATTTCACCTATATCATATGTTGGTTGACTTAGGATGGTGAGACCTCACTTTTAGAAGTAGTGTTGGGTGATGATAATGTGCCCATAAATAGATAATAATGCTTAAATCATGATAGTTGATGTAATTGTTACACATGTTTGCAATCATGATTTATGATTTTGATATTTGACACATAATCATGAGAAATAAGATTTAAATCATGCCTTAGGTGATATTTACTAATTATCATCATGTAATACCTAATGCATGATTATTACTTGATGAATACATGTATTTAATGATTATAATGTGTAATTCATTCATATATGTCATTATGATCATGTGGATTGTTAGGGTGATACTTAACCTTGATAGAATTGCATGAATATAATGGTTAAGTATATACAAATACCTCTAGGATACATCTCACACTCACTATAGGCTACCATGATTGAAAACTTAGCATGAGTGAGATGTTAGGATGATACAAATGTCCACTAATGCCTATGACATTTAGATGATCATTTAAAGTATCAAAATAGCAATAATAGACCAATCATGGGGAAGACTTATGTTTAATTGATAGACATATTGCCCAAAGATCATGGTTGGATATTTCATATGTTTTCAAAACAAATTCTTACTCTAAAATCTATGTATTCATGTTTTGAAACAATCCAAACCAAGAATTGGTGTTAAAATGGATACTAACATGCTCAAAAACTAGTGGTTTTTAAAGCTTTTGGATTTTTGGCAAATCTCTAGAAATATAATGACCTTTCATGAAAAACTATTTTTCACTGATAAAGAATCTTACAAGAAATATGTTCCCCAAATTTCATGATTTTTCGAATTTTTTGGAATTTTTAATGCATTTATGAAATTCGGTCCAAAAATCAGAAAGTTCTGAAATACATGTGACAGTCGACTGGTAGTCTGAACCAGTCGACTGGTGGCCTGAAAATCAGACTAGTTAAGGCCGAATTTAGGTTTTAGACTAATTTTTGGTATTTTCCTTCTAGTATACTTGATGTCATGAGTTTATAACTTAGTGTTAATCTTTTTGATGGTGTCAAAGGGGGAGAAATGATTATGTTTAAGTAAATTATGATAGGGGGAGAGAGAGTTTCATGGATTAAGGGGGAGTTGCATGTTGCTATATCATGTTTATGTTTACATGCTTTCTTTCCTTAGAAATTTTCTTATCTAACTTAAACGAATTGCCACACATCAAAAAGGGGGAGATTGTTAGGGCAATCTCTTGCCATGATTAGGTTTTGATGTGTGTGGCAAAGAGTTTAAGTTAGTTTGTTATGTTGATTTGATATGTGCGTTGAATTCGTGCAGGACTTAGTAATTCGCACATGGAGCCGTGGCGAGTTTCACATCTCATGACTCGGTCCTTGAGTCGGTGAAGGATAACTTTGCGGAAGCCGTGCGCTTGGAGCATCCGAGGGATTGCCGGATGAGGAGCTTGGAGTGAAGCCAGAGGGAGTAGACTTCGAGGCAAGAGACGCGAAGGAGCATTGCAGAGCCGTGCGCCTGATGCTGCCGAGGGACGTGGCCGCGAACAAAGAGAACTTCGAAGGCGAGGGACTCCGAGGGATGAGAGTGAGCAAATGTAACCCGGGAAGGGGTAACTCTTAGGTGAAACTTGGTCATTTGGCCAAGTGTCAGATGAGTTTTCCCGACACCAGTCGACTGCCATGTCATGGCAGTCGACTGCTCTGAGTCGATGGTTCATTCGACTGGTTTAAGACTAGGGTTTAGTGCTTGGCCGATCGCCATGGGTAGCGATCGGCATCGATGTCGACGCTACCGACCGCCAGTGGAATGGCAATGATCGATCGGTATGAGCACGGAATGTAGTCGACTTCACGAGCACTCGATTGAGCATCACGATCCGATGGTAATATCGATCGATCGATCGCTGGATGAAATCTAACGCGGAAAGCGGCCGTTATTGGCAGCGGCATAGGATCACCGACCGATTGGGACATCACCGATCGCTCGTGTCAACGGGAAGAAACCCTCTTTCTCTATAAAAAGGAAGGGGATGGGGCTTTGGGAGGTTAATGCTTATGCTCTAATCTTCTCCCAAAGTGCTCTAAGGGTTTTTCCACTCTTCTTACTTGCTTTATTTCCATTCTATTGTAAGAAGAGAAATTGTAAAGAGGTTACCTCCATCTAGCTTGGTGCAAAGGAGAGATCTAGTGGATTTGGAGGAGTGATTCACCTTGGACGAATCGGACCGTGGATTAGCGGCGTAGCCGTGAACCACGTTACATCTCAGTGTTATTGTTTGTATTCTCGTTTGTTTATTTGCTTGTCTTGTATTTTTGTTTCCGCTTGCGCTAATCTTTTGTAGACGAGCAAAATCCTCCATCCAAGTAAAGAGGGCTATTCACCCCCCTCTAGCCGACCGATCGATCACCCAACATTATCTTCTAGTTCTTTAACTGCCGTAAGCTTAGGATACGTCTTATTTAATAGCATCGGAATCGCTTCGATCCCCGAAATAATACATTCAAGTACTCTACCCTTCCTTCCATACCAGCATGATTAATCAACACTGGCGTAAAAGTCAGCCATCATCTGAGCCCTGAAACTAGTTTCACAAGCTACAGACCAAGTAAATTTCATCACCTTCCTGGTCCAACCAGACAGCGATGTAGTATCGTTAGAGTATCCTATCTATATCTATGGAAATAATCAAATCAATACCAGAAAAACCACCATCTACTGTGGCTGAGTGCGTAACTCCAACTATCACCCTCAACAGTGGCCAAGTTACGCAATCCAACGACCACATCTGATCCAATCGTGTCCAGAATACACGACTTCCCAAATCCCTGGACGACTAAGTCGTCAATAAGTCTAATAAGATATCATAAGCTCATACAATTCATACCAAGTATGAAATTATCGTCACTATACAACTGCATTCTCTTTACTCTAGGCTGATGATATAACAATCATCACAATGACAATGATAATTGTATGACACCATGTCACTACAATATCAACACACCGGTCATATACCAACCCTAGGTGTCCTATAGCTGATCTAAGTAGATCCTCTATTCATAATGAAGGATATTCTTTTCCTTCCACAACTACCGCATTCTATCATCGAAAATCGACGCATAACCTCAAAGGTCCATCTCTCTTTTAACAAAGAGTTCCGGATCTTCTCTGGAAGAAATACTGGGACAAATAAATATCCCATTCAACACCTCCTATAATAAGGTAAAACGATCTTTCATCGTCTTGACCAGCGTAGGCATACACGCCTTATCCATAACCAAATCACTATTAGTAGAGACTGATATTTTCTGAGGGTTTACTCCTTGTCCTTCAAATTGGTAGCTAGCAGGCCAAATCCCTAGCTTCCTAATTCGACATCAGTCGACACCTCTAAAGAGTTCGTACTTTTGAAATCATCGTTAGGTTCCGCAAGGTCACTACGTCCTCGACCTCGTCCTCGACCATGAGTAGGGGCAATTTCACTAAGTCAATAGTTTTCCTAACCACAAAAGTACCGTAACCACTAAAGGCAATACTTTTCCTATAGCTCAGAGATATCCTTCAGCTTGCGTGGTCCCAAAACTCGAGAACTTCCAAAAATCCAAGGAAAAGAAAATCCTCGAAACACAAAACCCACAAACCAAAATCGCAAACCAATAAAATTGTCACGTCCTGGGGGCATATCCGTCATCCAAATGACAGAGGAGCCCCTTAGTGATAATATTCCGAAATCCATGGACCAAATCTGGTAAAAACCTCGAAATATTAATAGATATATCAATATTTTATTAACTGCATGCATGCACGACTAAACATATATCACTAAAAGTAAAATAGTTTTGTGATACCAAATCAAATTGCGACCAAAAATCCAAAGTGCATAACTAAAATGCAATACCGATAAAGTAAACAAAGCAGCATCCCGATGATGCAAGGAGATAAGCACGGCAAGGAACTCTCTGAGCGACACAAAGGTAGGTCAACAGGTCACATCCTCCATCAGTTAACCTAGAGGATAAGTGAGGAGGGAATAAGTACAACTACTCAGTGGATGGATATACAATAGTGCATAATCATAATGCACATAATGGAAGTCACAGGGAACAAGCTAGTGTAACCCAACCCTCAGAGTACCAATATCAATCTGCTACTAACCTGGTCAGTAGTATAACAAATATACCCGCAACATACACAACCACTGCAACAAGCAGTGCTCGTCCGGATACCACGACAAAGCCTGGTGGCTCTCGCACACAAAGGGAACTGTCTATGAGCTACCGCGAACGGTACTCATGGGTCGACAATCAATACGCTAAGCACTGTCTACGCGCAACTACATGCTACCACGAATGAGACTCGTGGATAGACAGACAATATATAAATATCTAATTATTGATTGCACGCACTAGCATACTACCACTAATAGGTCGCATGGGCAGTCGATTATCCTAGGTTGTTAAACCTAGGGTTATCTAATACATCTAGCATAGAACGTCTATCAAAATCGATAAGGATCATCGATCTACAATCAAGCCCATTGAGGCGATCAAGCGAGGGTTTTAACACCTCTAATACCAAATGTTTACCAAAGCCGGTAAAGATCATCGACTTATAAATAAATAAATCGAGATGGTTAAGTCTAGCATTCCAACCCTTCTAACATGATCGGTTATCAAGGTCGATAAAATCATAAATCCACTAATAAACTCGTCGAGACGAGTAATCATAGGGTTTCGTCCCAACTAACAGGAAATGCCTATCAAGGCTAATAATGATCACAAATCTACTATCAAGCCCTTCAAGAGGATTACGCCTAAATTATACCATTCTACCAGTTCAATCATGCATGCTACAACATGCTACCACGAACAGATCTCGTGGGCACTTAACATGTAAAGTAGCTATCTAGCTACAGGCGTCATACGAATCCGATTATCACCAACTCCGAACGAATAACGCAAAAATATAACCTTACAGTAGGTCATCTCAACCATGATTGGGAGGCATGATTGACCACATATATACAAAGCACCTACCTATAGAGAGACTCTACTGCAAACTCTCTCTCTCAACCAAGAATGGGAGATATAGTAAGGATTAATCGTATCCTAACTATACGAACTCTACTAGTCCGATCACCATATCACTGAAATAGTAAATGGATAAACATATACCAATATGCACATCCGGGTTATTACGCCTAGGGTTTCCACACCTAGGGTTCTACTAATATTGTTTCATTCCTGAGATCCGCTCCTACCGAATAACCTTATCTAAGTTATTCTATCTCTACTAGTCTTAATCATGGTATCCCCCGCAAAAACACAGAACCATATAAACATATAACAAGTTGTCTAATAAACGACAACATAGTCCTACTAATGAGAATCAATAGCCGAAATTAATTAGGGTATAGCTAAAGGGTCATGCCAGAACAAAGTCAAGGCAATACTAAATAAAACATCAGATGCCCATATATACCCTAAACTACGTAAGCAATGTAATCATGTCATCATGCACTAGGATCTAGAGAGTTCAAGGACCTATATGTATACCTTCTACGAATTTATCCATCTTATTTATATTATTCAACTAGTCCAATCCTAATACTAGTCCAAATAGTAATAGGTAAACATCTACCAATAATATCTAATCATTTATATCACAATGATAACTAGCTACCTATAGCAGTAATAGAAATTTATAACCATATGCTAACCACAAACCAGCAACCTAAAAATCTAATTGTCCAACAGATATCAAGTTAAAACAATACTGGATAAAACATGATATCACCGCATAACCAAATATAACCAATATAAATATGCACTTAATCTAGAAAATTTTCTAGAATTTATTTACCTGTTAGCCGTTTGGAGATGTCCTGTCGCCGCCAAATCCCCCATATTGACCTCGTCAATAATACCTCGAATTTCTGAAACATAAAAATCGTCGGAAATCCGTACAACTCCGAAAATACCCAGTTAACCTGCCAAACTTGGCGAACTCCAAAAACCCAAAGACCCTAAGGAACTCGGAAACCTACGCTCTGATACCAAATAAATTGTCACGCCCCGAGGGAGTCTCCGCCAGACGAAAATCCGGCAGCACCTCCCTTGTACGAGTGACAATACCAATTTTTAATACAAGGCCTACACGACCACTATACATCGGTCAACACGACCGGAACATACCACAACACAATATACATAATATGCAGCCTCAGGCCATCAGCCAAAATAAGTAAAAGATCTAAAACATCAAGACCTTCCTTACGCCATCGAGCGAGAACATACAACCAAAACGAACCGAACATAAGTCCACAAGGACATAACAAATATAACCAAAACATCCACCGATATACAATCCAAATATAAATCCTAAACATATCCTTTAATAAAATCCCAATCCATAAAACTAATAACCAAAACCATATGACCAATAAAACCTATCCACTTCGACGAGGGGGGTTGACAACTGGACTCTCCTGACAGCTTCATCCTGAAATAAATATAAAACCACGGGGTAAGTTCAAAGATCTTAGCGGATATTAGTCGATATGAATAGCAAGATATAACTAACAATACTAATCATGCCAGTACAGTCTCATATATATGGTAAGCAAGAAATAAATGCAAAAAGGACTGTACTCACCTGAATCTCCTACCATGATATAGGAGTATGTGCCATACTATAAGAGATAAAATCATCACCATATACGAATATGAATCCTGTATGCATGTCAATCATATGCAACATCCAAAGCATCAATAAAAATGCAGCAAACACAATACAAATGCGATCCATGCAAAAATGCATGCCGTGCAAATGACATGGTCACCCCTGATGCCAGTCAGCCGCCTCACACGCGATGGTGAAGCCGAGTGGGTAGGGCTATGACAACTGTGCACTCTGCCATCACTGCTCCTGAGTGACCGAGTGGATAGGATGCTGTTGGAGTACACCTATCCTCCTGCCCCAAACAGAGTGGGGGAGCTAAGCTCTCATCTCCCGGTGTCATAGACCAGAGGAGGGATCTCTGCCTGCTACCACGCTGCCTCATCGCTACCCATGAGCGAACCAGCGGAGCCTGACAGAGCAACTACACACACCCTCCTGATGTACCACTAACCCATGAGTGACAGTGTGTGCAGGCCATGTAACTGGCTGCGGGCTCAACAATAATGGAACCCTATCCAGCCAGCATGCAATCATGCAAAAATGGTGCATGATACTAAAGCATGTAAATCCTACTCAAAATACCTATCCGAATAATATGTACAATCAATATGTACATATACATAATCCAAATAACTATGATCCAAGTCAAACAGGGAGATATAATCATATTCTATCACATGCATGTATCAAGTAGGCACCAAAAGCATACTAGACATATAAACATGAAAAATTATTGTAAGCTATCCTAACTAGCATATCAACAATGACTATATCTAAAAGATAATTCAAAATACCTGCCTGATAAAATAAATGTCCGCAAGATGAAATCTTCACGCCCGTGGACCTACCTCGTGACCGAAACCTGATATGTAGTAAATGCTAACCGTCTTCACGTCTAAGCATTTATCACAATCAAAGTCCTGCAAATATAACATATATAACTAGATTACATGGTCAATTCTAATATTATGATCAAATCCTAATCCTACAGTGACTTTGTATCCCGATTAATTAACCGAGTACAAATTGAGATATCATTCATCCCAATCCACCTTTACCATCATGATTCATTAATTTATCCCATTAACTAGTTATCACCCACCCAACTACAGATGATCTATGAACTTCACCCACATAGCTTCTTGCTCCAATTTAGGGTTCCAGACCCGAGTCCACTGTCGAATCAGTGCAAAAAGGGAAACCTAATTCAAATACGCTCACCACCAACTAAAAAAAACAATCACTGCTAGTGGAGAGTTGTGCTCTGGGCCGCCGATCGATCCTTAAACCAACATGAGCAGCAATGGTATCGGACTTACCAGGTGCGGCAACAGCTCGGGGAAAAGTAGAAGACATGATCGGCCTCAGATCAACCTCGCGGCGGCCGACATGGCGACGACGGTGGGGCGACCTCAAGCGGCGGCGATGGTTAGGGCACGGGAAGCCAGTGCGAGCTCGAGCAATGAAGTTTAGGAAGGACGCTGAGCACCTTTGATCGGCGGAGGAAACAACCGGCGATGGGAGGTCGCGCACGGGAGAGGTTGTAGCCCATGGCGACGGCGACGGGGAGGTCTTGTCGCGACGGCGCGAGGAGGTCTGGTCGGAGATCTTTGGGCGCGCGGCGGCGGACGCCCGGTAGTTGACGAACGGGAACGTGGACGGCGCACGGGGAGGAGATCACGAAGTGTTGGGCGCGGCGGAAGAGGCAGTTACGGTGAGGAATCGCGAGAAAAATAAAACTGAGCGCAATGAACCGGATTTCCCCAATTAACCTAGGTTAGATTTTTCATTAATTTATAACCTTCCCCATTAAATTAATTATCCCCGTACAAACCCTGTTTAATTCCAGAAAAAATTCTAGAAAAATTCCTAAAAATCCTAAAAAATTTCCAGGATAAATTTCTTAATTCTTTGGCCATTTTATTTTGGTATTTTAAATTTTCTGTATTTAACAGTTTGTATTTGTGTTATTGTTTTATTGTTATTATTCCACTGTGCACTAACACAACTTGTAGATGCAATCACGATCGTAATCCATCGACGCATCGAAATGTGCTATTCACCCTCTCTCTAGTGGTCATCGAATCCTCAACAATAGAGTCTTAAGAGAAATTATATGGAGAATTCTAGAAAAGAGAGGTGTTAGCGTAACATATATTGAACTAATTAATGATATGTATGAGGAAGTAATGACCAAAGTGAAGACTTCAGATGGATTAACTGAAGCATTTCCAATACAGATAGGGTTATATCGAGGATCAACTCTAAGTCCCTATCTTTTTACACTAATCATGGACGAACTCACTGGACATATTCAAGACGTAATACCGTGATGTATGTTGTTTGTAGGCAATATTGTTTTTGGTAGATGAGACGCGTGAAGGAGTAAATGCTAAATTAGAATTTTGACGGGAAATATTAGAAGTGAAAGATTTTAGACTTAGTAGAGTAAAAATAGAATATATGAAATTTAAAACATAGAAGATGACGAGTTATTTGAAACTTATAGCTTTAAATATTTAAAATCATATTTGCAAGGTGATGGAGGGATTGAGAGAAATGTCTTACATAAAATACGAGTAGGATGGTTAAAATAGAGGAAAGTGTCGAGTGTTTTATGTGATCGTAAAGTACTTCTAAAACTGAAAGGGAAGTTCTACAAAACGACGATTAAACCTGCTATGTTATATGACATTGAATGTTGAGCTACGACTCGAGCACATGAGCAAAAGATGAGAGTTGCAGAGATGATGATGTTAAAGGTGATGTGCGGACATACGAGAATAGACAGAATAAGAAATGAGAACATTAGAGAGAAAGTCAGAGTTGTATCTATTGAAGGAAAACTCTGAGAGACACGTTTAAGGTGGTACGAATATGTACTTAGACGACCAATAAATACTCCAGTTAGACGATGTGAAACAATAACAAATATACATATCAAACGAGGAAGGGGAGATAAAAAAAGACTTGATTAACAATAATAAAATAAGATAAAATTTATTTAAGTATAGTTGATGATATAGTAGAAAATAGAGTCCAATGACGTAGAATGATCCATATAGCCGACCTCACCTAATGAGATAAGACTTGATTGTTATTATTGTTGTGGTTAACATTTGGATTGCAACTAATGCCAAGTGTCTAGTTTGTTTAGCCCATTTGAATTTTTCATATTTGTCAAATGTTTTGTCAATTTTAATCTATTTGGATTTCTCCTAATGTTAACTATTGAGTCAATCTATCTCCAACATCAAACATATTAATCAAGCATATTGCTTAAACATTGAAGTCATAAACCACGGTCAATTTTAAGTAGGGGTTGTCTTACCGACAGTGGCATGGTTAAAGAGAAGAGAATTATCATAAATTTGGAAAATGACAATTTTGATTTCTATCGTGAGTGCAAGGATAAAGTAAAAGTCAGAATAGTGAATTTTGTGTAAGAGCTGAGTGGAGCAAAAGTAAAATAAATTAAGACAATATTAACTACTAACAATTAAACTAAAATAAATTCAACTTTAGCATGTTAAACTTCTTTAACAACTATTAAACTTTCAGTCATCATCAACCTTTTTGGACTTTTCCATTAACTACTATCTAGTCAACCTGACCTCTTGGGCTTCTTCAATAGCTACCAAACTTTTGGTTATCCTCGTCTTGTTGGACTTTTGCATCAATTGGCATACATTTGGTCAAGATTATCCTCTTGAATTTCTCCAATAACTATTAAATTTTTGGTCATCCTTGATCTTTAGGATGCATTTCGTTCAAATTACTATATATAATTTTGATTATGTGATTATCAAATAATCACATAATCAAGATTATGAAGAATGAAATATAATCAAGGATTGTTTGTTTCAATCATAAATAATACAATAAACACTTATTTGTTTGGAGGTTTCAATGTATAATTTAATTTAAATTTTATCGTATTATTCTTGATACAAATTTAATTAGATATTCTTTTAAAAATTAAATATACATTCTTATTATAATTTTATTATTTTTTTTCCAAAAATTATTAAAATATTATTTTAATATTTTTTAATTATAAAAATATCTAAATCATATCCATACAAAATTATATATATATATATATATCGTATCATTGTTATTGAATTGTTTTATAATTTATAAAAACAGTAGATTCAATTATGGGTGTTTTTTTTATTTTTATTTTTTAATTTGCGATGAAAATTAGATTTGGCATAGAATTTGGCGGCGAAGGACAAGGGTGTAATTTTGTATCTATGAGCCGATTGAAATTTCATAAATGGACAGAAATATTTTTGTTCCAATAAGTAAAAATCGAAAGTTAATATTGAAAAAAAAATTCTTTAACTCTGGAATAGAAAACCTCTGTTTTCTTAGGTTTTTTGATTTTGGATTGTATGTTCTTATTCGTTGATGTGTCAGATATTCTTCATTATTTGGTCATCGTTCGAAACTTAAATCAAATAAGGATTTTGTCAAATGAATAATCAAGGTTATCACCAATAACTCCGAACCAAACGGACCCTTAAAGTTTTCCATTAAATACCAAATATCTAGTTAACTTCGATCTTTTGAACTTCTCAACTAATCGCCAAGCTTCTAGTGGTTCTCAATTTCTTGAACATTTTGATCAACTACCAAGTATCTAGTTAACATGACTTTTTGTACTTCTTCAGCAACTGTTATGTTCTTACTTTCCTCAATCTCTTAAATTTTTTCATCAACGGTCAAATATCATAGTCCTGTGCACTTAAATATATTGTAATTGCAAGGTAAATTTAATTTAAATCCTTTACAAATCGTATAGTTGGATTGAACTTGAAAACACGAGTCAAAATTTCATAAACACATAAGACATTCTTTGATTAAAAGTACCTTTAGACGCACGAGATAGCAAATGCAACCAAAAATATTAGGGAGCGTTTCATTTTTTTTTTTCAGAAAATAGAAAATATTTTTTTTTATTTATGTTTTTCAGTTTTTTAAAAGACGCTCCTTTATTTTTTGAAAAATAAAAATGGAAACAAAAAATGATTTTTTTTTTCAGAAAATACTCTTTTATTTTTTAGAAAATGAAAATAAAAAATACTAATCAAATATCATTTCTTGTATTTTCTCAGAAAATAAAAACGAAAAATAATTTTTTTTTACAAACCAATCGCTCCTTTAGAGTTTATATGGTAAACGAAACAACATTGAGGTTGGTGCATGGAGTGCCATATAAAATACCTGTTTTGATATTGACAAATTAAATGCTTGTAAGCTTATGTAGTTAAGTGTGTAGGATGTAATAGGAAGTCCTAATAGATTAGGTAGATCAAATACTTGATAGTGAAAGTTCTAGTAGGTCAGATGGATCGGATACTAAAAAATGGAAGTCTTAACGGATTAAGAGGATCATATACTAGATAGAAAAATCAAATGGTTCAGCAGCACCGAACATCTAGCATGATGGATCAATAAGTCAACGAGAACCAGACATCGAACCAAGAAAGTCTTGGTGGGTCGAGTGGTTGGACGTCAAGCAAAGGAAGACCAAATAGGTCACGTAGACTACATGTTTGGCTAGGTAAACTCCTAGAGTGGAGTGGTAAGGACGAGTCCTTTTTACGGGGACAATCTTAGATGACGATCCGACTAAGGATCCAACTTGAATTTCAAAGTAGAGATAGACAATTAAGTAACTGTCCAATTGATATTATTTTATTTCTATGCTAATTTATTGATATGGGAATCTAGACATCCTAAGTGAATCCAAGCGACCGGGAGTCTGAGTGACTAGATGCGACTTGGATGATCGGAACATATTTTTGGTCAGGTCAGACTTAAGGGGTCCGGAAGGACTCCGACAGACCTGGAAGCACAGGTGACGATTAGGATTAGGCAACCGAATAAAAATAATGTAAAAAAAATATTGGAACGGATAAAACTAAGCTAAGGTGCTTGAAAGGGATCCAAGTGCTAAGAGTCGAATTTCCATTTCGATAGACCAAGTTGGACGCACCCGAAGAAGATTTATAAAAGTAGAGTATGAGCAGCCTTGGACATCAATTCTAAGACCACATCATTCAAGTCTATGCCCTTTCTCTCGCGTTCCAAGAGCATGCCCAGTTGCTTTATTGATTTTCGACAATCAAGAAAAATCTGTGCATTCATTTTGTTATCAGTATAGAATTTTTTTTTTTTTTTTGCTTACTTTTGTGCTTAAATTTCTTAAGGGAGGTAGTGTGTTACTCATCGGACTCGAAAAGTTTTTTGAATCAGACATTGGTGTAGTAGATATCAGATAATCGAATCTAAGTTTTGATTATGATAAAGATTCAAAGCTAAGGTCATATTGTTGTCTAACGAATTGAACCAAGTGTGCAGGAATAATTAAGCTAAGCTGAAGGTTGACGACACCCGGAGAATCTCGGATGGAGAAACCGCGGTGGTCAAATGACACTGGGAAAACTTCGGAGGGAGCTGAAGAATCTAGGTGGAGACCTGAAGCAAAGCTGCAAGTAAGGACCTAAGGTAAGCTTGTGTGTGTGAGTGAAAGTAAGGACGGATCCTCCATACGGGGACATCCTTAGACGGTGATCCGATCAAGACTTCCCGTGGAAGGTCTAGGTCGAGATCGGACGGTACGTGGCCGTTGAATTCACTCTTATTACTTTGATTTCGAGCTAACTCTTTGATACAGCTGGATACTCTAGCCAACAGTTGATTGCTGGCTGTTAGTAGTCGACTGCTGGTGGCATCAGTCGACTGCCATTCAAATTCCAGCTTCGATAAGAGTCAAACTTCATCCCCTCATCTTAGGGTGAGGTGGCCTTTTTGGATAGAACTTGATCTCAACGTCTAGAGGGTTGGAAGGCTATAAAATAAGGGAGGTTTCACACCTTTAGGTCATCATTCAAGCTCTCCAAACGCCTCCGCAATGCTACTACTCTACGACAACTCTACGATGACGAAGCGCTGCCGAAACGCCAACGACACGAGCTCAACCTTCATCTTCTTAGTCGTCGGTATCAGTTCTTATAATTGTCACTTTAATACTTGCACTTCATTTCTTAATCGAGGCTTTCATCATTGTATTTTCCTTTAAGAGGAGAGGGGGTTTGTCTCTCTACTTCGAGATTTTTCGAAGTTTTGTAATCGCCGTCTCCTACCTCCAACGAGGAGGAGAAGTTTTAGTGAATTTCCCTCCGTACGCGGTCTCGGACCGCTAGGGCCTTGGATCAGCAGTCGATAGGCTATGAACCAAGTAAAACCAAGCCTTGTTCATTTACTTTCTGCTGTGCATTTTATTCTTGCTTGTGTTTTAATCGTATCGACGAAAAGAATTCACGTGCGCTATTCACCCCCCTCTAGCACTCTTTTTACGATCCAACAATTGATATCAGAGCGGGGGTGCTACGATTTGGTGTAACCATCAATCTAGCATCTTGTTAAGTTTCTTTTCGTATTAGTTTTTCGATTCGTAGCTTTTTCCATTTTATTAAATTCCTATCTCCCGCACTATTAATCCAAGACGAGAGTCTTGGTACATTTTGTCATTTTTTTGCGAGGTTTCTTTTTTTTTTTTTTTCTAAATGACCCATCTCGAAGGATTTAGTACCGTCCGCCCCTCGTTTTACAACGGAGACGACTTTCGTTACTGGAAGGGTCGGATGGAGTACTATTTAAAAATCCAAATAGAGATGTGGATCGTAATCCAAAACGGATTTACACTTCCTACAAATGAAGATGGTGAATCGTTGGATTGCGATCAATGGACAAATGCCATGAAACGCCAAGTTGAAGCCTGTAACGCCCGCCCTTATCTGCTCTCAGGGCGGCGCTACTTTTTTTTTTTTATAACATAACATATATGGATCATTTCACAATCTACATAATCAAACATGTTATCATGACATAGATCTTCTTTTATAACATGCATCACATATCATAGACCTAATTAGCATGTTAACATATCATAACTTCTTTTATAACATGCATCACATATCATAATCTTAATTAGCATGTTACCATATCGTATCTCATTTTATAACATGCATAACATAAAGATTAGAGAAGGTAACTATTATTAACACGATCCATTCATGAGTTCTAACATATCAAACTTTCATAAGTAAGGTGAACGATAACATAAACTAAGCAACATCCAACATGGTACTAATAAATCACAAATCATAAAAGCGGAAGCAATTGTCTTAAGTTGTTCATTGAGCATATAAATAAAAGCAGAGAGTAATATGGTCTTTTTCCACCATGCCATTATCACACACACTCAGCCCCTCCTGCTACTTCCTCTAGTTCATGTTTCCTTTATCTGCAGTATATGGACAACATAAACTATAAGCATATAGCTTAGTAAGATTCTTGCCTACTCACAAAAGCCACAAATTACATCAAACAATTAGAAAACATGAGCATACTAGCATAAATAACATAAGTATTTCATAACAACACTAAACATCAACATACTAACGTAATGAAACATAAGCATGGCATAAAATTTGCATAAACATGCTAAACATAATTAAATCTAAGCATGACATAAATTAAACATAAGCATTCATGACATCATCAATCCTAAACATGCATAAAGGACATAATCATAAGCATTCTTAAACTTGAACATAAGCATTCCTGACATCATCAATCCTAAGCATGCATAAAGGACATAATTATAAGCATTCTTAAACTTGAACATAAGCATTCACAATTTCATACAAGTCATTTCTTTTCAAAACATATACATATAGATACTTCAACATAATCATACATGAATGGGGGGCCCCAGGCTAAGTACCACATAAAGCGCGTTCCCTAATAGGTCAGTAGCGAGCCACCAGACCTACTAGAGCAAGACCTCTTACGTCTTACCAGGGCAAGACCTCTTACGTCTTCTTATGTCCCTTGGATTTGATTAACGACCACCTAACGGGTCGGGTACTTAACCTCTTACAAAGTAAAATACTTTCTTTTCTTTCTTGTCATATCATAAAGAATGCTCTTAATCCCCAACATAAAAAGGAAAGCATCTCCGTCTTATCTTATCATAAGGAGAGCTCTTAATCCCAACATAAAAAGGGAAGCATCTCCGTCTTATCTTATCATAAGGAGAGCTCTTAATCCCAACATAAAAAGGGGAAGCATCTTCTTAGACATTTCATAGCATATATGCATTCATAACATAAGAATACCCTAAAGGGGTCTTAAAGCATAAACATGTTCATCACACAGGCATATTTCATGGCATATTAAATCATAAACATGTTCATCACATAGGCATAATTCATGGCATATTAACTCATAAACATATTCATCACATAGCCATATTTCATGACATATTAAATCATAAACATGTTCATCACATAGACATATTTCATGGCATATTAAATCATAAACATGTTCATCACATAGACATATTTCATGGCATATTAAATCATAAACATGTTCATCACATAGGCATATTTTATGGCATAGTAAATCATAAACATGTTCATCACATAGGCATATTTCATGGCATAATAAATCATAAACATGTTCATCACATAGGCATAATTCATGGCATAATAAATCATAAACATGTTCATTACATAGGCATACATACAATCATGCAACATATCATGAACTCTAAGGGAATTCTTGTACACCAATTTAAGCACATAATCTTAACCCTAGCTTAGGTACCCTAAGTGGCCGAAATCCCTAGGGAGGGGTTCATACCTTTTTTTTTTCCCACATAAAATTCATACATGAAGGCATACAACATATCATAATTTCATAAGGGGTGTTTTCATGCAACCCTAGCCCTAAAACCCTTCTTGGTGCTCTTGACCCTTAGATGAAGATTAGCCCCTTAGATGAACCCTTCTCTTTGCTTAACTCTCTAGGGTGGAACCCTATTTTGTTTTGGCCGAAACTCAAGGAAGGAGCCCTAGGGTTTCGGTGGAAGGAGGAAGAAGGAAGAAGAAGTGGCCAAATGAAACCTTCCTTCTTATTTATAAAGGGAGGAAGAGAAGTGTCTCTTCTCTTTTCATGCCTCTTCATTTACCCTCCTCACACTCATCTAACATTTCTCGTCTTTCTCCAACAGTAAGCTACTGCTGAGCACTTGGTCATCACATGCATGGTAAGAGTTAACTCTCACCAAGAGGTTTAAGGTTCAATCCTCACCTCTCCACTTTTATTCTTTTATCATCATTTTTTTTCCAAGATTCCATATATAATATACTAGACATGAAATTAAATTCTATACAAAAATTTTGGAGAAAAATTTTGGGGTGTTGCAATCCCCCGTACCTTATAAAAAGTTCGTCCTGAACTTAAAACAGTTCTGGATACTTTTGTCGCATCTCGTCTTCTCGTTCCCACGTGAACTCTTCGAACCCTTGACTTCGCCATAGGACCTTCACTAAGGGTACCTCTTTGCTCCTTAGCTTCTTGACCTCTTGATCTGCATTATCCCAATGTGACTTTCATAACTTAGGTCCCCTTGAATTTGTACTGCCATTGGTTCGATCACCTGGTCTGCATTGGGAACGCATCTCTTGAGCATTGATACATGGAAGACATTGTGGATAGCCGACATCTCCTGAGGTAGCTCCAGCTCATAGGCCACCTTGCCAATTCTTTTCAGGATCTGATACGGTCCTACATAACGCGGACTCAGCTTTCCCTTTCTTCCAAACCTCATTACTCCTTTCATAGGGGCGACCTTGAGGAACACAAAATCCCCAACTTCGAATTCCAATGGTCGACGTCTCTTATCCGCATAACTCTTTTGCCGACTCTGAGCATTCTCTATCCTCTGATGGATAGTCTGTATAGCTCGAGTGGTATCGTCAATAATATCGGCCTGAAGACCCATTTCCCTCCTTTCACCACCCTCGTACCAACAGATAGGAGACCTGCATCTTCTCCCGTATAGAGCTTCATATGGTGCCATTCCAATGGTAGCTTGGTAACTGTTGTTGTAAGCAAATTCTGCCAAGCACAAATATCGACACCAACTCCCCTTAAAGTCCAGAGCACAAGCCCGCAACATATCTTCCAGCACCTGGTTCACTCTTTCTGTCTGACCGTCGGTCTGAGGATGAAACGCAGTGCTGAATCTCAACTTAGTATCAAGAGCCTTCTGAACACATTCCTAGAAATGTGAGGTAAAACGGCCATCACGATCAGAAATAATAGCCTTAGGCACTCCATGTAATCTGATAATTTCCTGGGCATATAATTGAGCTAGCTGCTCAACCAGATAGGTCATCTTAATTGCCAGGAAATGAGTAGACTTTGTCAACCGGTCTACGATTACCCATATAGCATCATAACCATTTGTTGTTCTGGGTAATCCCGAGATGAAATCCATAGAAATTTCTTCCCATTTCCACTCTGAAATTTGTATCGGCTGCAGTAATCCTCCCGATTTCTGGTGTTCTGCCTTAACCCTCTGGCAGGTCAGACAGGTGCTGACGTACTGAGCCACATCCCTTTTCATGCCGGACCACCAAAATTTATCTCTTAAGTCCTGATACATTTTTGTAGATCCAGGATGCATGGTATAAGGTGTTCCATGGGATTCCTCGAGTATCTTCTTCCGTAATTCCGGATCATCCGGAATACATAGTCGGTCCCGGAGGTATAATAATCCACTGTCGAAAATGCAGAATCCATTATCCCTTCCTTCCAGGATTTCCTGTTTGATCTTCTGGATGTTTGGATCACCATCTTGCTTTCCCAATATATCGTCGAACAATGTCGGCGCTATCGTCATGGTTTCGTTCAGTTTACGTATTGCTAATTATAGATGAATTTGCTTATGGAGCTTAATGTACTCCAACCTCCTTAGCTTTTCCTATGATACCTCACCTACTTTGTCAACAGACGACATGTGTGAGCCTTTCTGGATGATAGAATATCTCACAATCATAATCTTTGACTAGCTCGAGCATCTGCGTTGTCTCATATTTAGGTCTTTCGAGTGAAGAAATATCTCGGACTCTGGTGAGTCTGTATAAATCACACAGCTCCGTATAAGTAGTGTCTCCATATTTTGAGCGAATACCACATTGCTAGTTCTAAGTCATGGGTAGGATAATTTCTTTCGTGCTCCTTGAAATTTGTCTAGAGCGTAGCGATAACCTTGCCATTTTGCATAAGTCTGCTCAAGCCCGATTTAGGCGTCACTATACATATCGAAGCTTTCATTATCTTGAGGAGAGTCGAGAATGGGAGCGTTGGTTGATCTCCTCTTGATTAGTAAAACTCCTCTCACAGATCTCATCCATTTGTATTGCTTGTCCTTTGGTGAGGGCAGTCATGTAGAAGTCCTCTACAAACTTTACGTAATAGTCACGCTGGCAGAAAACTTCGATTTCACTCGCATTCCTTGGCCTATTCCAGTTCCTCACAGCTTCAATCTTTATTGGGTCTACCATGATTCCTTCTTTAGAGATGACATGACCCAAGAATGACACTTGATCGAGCCAGAACTCACATTTGGAGAACTTCGCATATAGTTGCTCTTTCTGAAGAATCTGTAGTACTGTCTTCAGATGTTCAGCATGCTCTTCTCGGTCTCTCGAGTAGATAAGAATATCGTCGATGAAAACGATTACAAATTTATCGAGGAAGGCCGAGAATACTCGATTCATCAGGTCCATGAACATCGCAGGAGCATTGGTTACTCGAAGGGCATAACTCTACGAACTCATAATGTCCGTATCTCGTCCAGGAAGGCCGTCTTGAATATCGCTGACTTTACTTTTACTTGATGATAGCCGGACACGAGATCGATCTTTGAAAAGACAAGAGCTCCCTTGGTTTGGTCGAGCAGTCGTCGATCACAGGAAGAAGTACGACATTGTTCTATGATTTAGATGTCGAACTCTAATAAATCACTTTACTATTACGTTCTTACCTATTCTTGATGGTCACGTTGTTCAGTGCCCGGTAGTCTATACACATTCGCATAGACCCATCTTTTTTCTTTATGAACAACACTAGAGCTCCCCATGGTGAGTGACTAGGGCGGATAAATCCCTGGTCAAGTAACTCTTGTAGCTGTTTTTGGAGTTCTTTCAACTCGATCGGCCACCGGTAAGGTGCCTTGGAGATCGGGTTAGTTCCGGGAATCAATTCGATCTCGAACTCAATTTCTCTATCAGGTGGTAATCCAGGTAGGTCATCAGGGAATACCTCCGGATGGTCGCATACCACTCTGACATCTTCTAGCTTCTGGTTCTTTGCTGATACGGTATCAACCACGTGTGCTAGAAATCCGGTGCATCCATTTTCTAACATTTTTCGGGCTTTCAGCGCTGATAAGAATTTCCTTGTTCCTTTCTTTGGCTCCCCGATAAACTCAAATGAAACCTCTGCTTCGGGTCGGAAGATCACCTTCCGTTTACGACACTCAATTGAATCCATGCCCAATATAACATCATAGTCCCGCATATCCAGAACTATCAGGTCACAATAGAGCTCCCTGTCTGCGAGTCTAATTGGTGCGGCGCGCAGAATATGGGTGGATGGCATCACTTCTCCCGAAGGTAACGTTGTTAAGAAGTTATAGTCCAAAATTTGGGGAGGCCTATCTATCTTTCTTGTGAAAGGCGTAGAGATGAACGAATGGGTTGCCCCAGTGTCAAACAATACGATGCATCTTGGTGAAAATAAATATATGACTGTGACAACCGTCGAGGCACTCACTACATCTTCTCTGGTGAGGAGAACACTCGCATTTGTCACCACGGTGGGGCTTCTAGTCTCCTTGGCTTATCCGAGGACCCTCTATCGTAGCTCTGATCCGTGAAGCTGTGGAGGAGCACCACTCATGGACATATCTTTCGAGGAGGTGCTCGAACTCGGTAGGGCGTTCCTGTGCTAGGGGCCCGTCCAATCCACAACTGTAACACTTCCTCGTGCCCTGACGACATTCCCCTGGATGCTTCTTCCCACATGTAGGACAATCAGGATACATAGTTTGGTTGTTTCCTGGGCCCCCTTTTGGGCCATTCCACTGTTTCTTCTTGCCACTGCGGTCCCTCTTCCAGCTAGTATTCTGAGATTTCGACCTCGGTCAGTGCCTTGTCTGGCGATTGATGTTGTTCATGTAGTGCTCGGTGATCAGGGCACTACTGAATAGCTCTCCAGCGGTCTGGGGTTGATTGACTCCGCCGGCCACATTGAGGGCTATCTCCGGTCGTAACATTTTCAGCATGAGTCTGATCCTCTCCCTTTCATCGACTAATGGCGAGAGGCGTGTGATCGGTTGAACCTTTTCATAGCTTCAGCGAGATAGATCGCTTGAACTCATCGTAGTGCTTATTTGTGATCCGTCTCTAAAAGAACTCCTCGAAGAACTCAGATTCAAAGTCTGTCCACCTCATTTGATTTACTTGTCTCTTTGCTTTGACTCTCTCCCACCACATCCTTGCATCTCCAGAAAGACAGAATGAGGCACATTTTATCTTTTCATGCTCAACGATCCAGTGACTCCACGATGCTCTCAACTGCTTTGAACCTTGGGCATCCCATGGTTCGCAGCACGAAATTTTCGTTTGACCTCGCCACTTTGAATCGGATAATTTGGATTTGGCGATGTGATTGGCTTGTGGTGCCTGCACTATAGTGGTCGTGTTTGGCGTCACGTTCTGAGTCTCTGGTGTGGTGATAGGGTTCCCTGGTTGATTCATGAGAGCATTGATAACCAACTATTGTTCTGCGACCTGACGCTGTAGCTCGGTAACCACATGCATCAAATCTGGTGGGGGTGCTGATTCCTTCCCTCTATTACTACGTCTCCCATCCATGTTATCTAAGTGATAAATAAATAATTAAGGTATTATTATAATTTCTACTCATATACATGCATCTAAACATTCCTTATCATAAACAAGGTAAGGTATCCTTTCTAGTTGTATTTCTAGGTTAGAAACATGTTTCCATCATATAAAGCATGGTAAGGTATCATTACTATCTAAGTCACAAGTATGGTTCCATTCTACTAAAACATGATGAGGTATTATTTCTATCTAGATAGAAGACATTCGTCATTATAAAAGAAATTTAGGTATGCATAAAGTCACTTACTTGGAAACAGCAGGATGGAGGCTTGATATGTGATAGTGGAAAGGTGAACCCGCTCTGATACCAACCTGTAACGCTCCTTATCGCCTCTCGTATGGCGCTATTTTTTTTTATAACATAACATATATGGATCATTTCACAATCTACATAATCAAATATGTTATCATGACATAGATCTCCTTTTATAACATGCATCACATATCATAGACCTAATTAGCATGTTAACATATCATAACTTCTTTTATAACATGCATCACATATCATAATCTTAATTAGCATGTTACCATATTGTATCTCATTTTATAACATGCATAACATAAAGATTAGAGAAGGTAACTATTATTAACACGATCCATTCATGAGTTCTAACATATCAAACTTTCATAAGTAAGGTGAACGATAACATAAACTAAGCAACATCCAACATGGTACTAATAAATCACAAGTCATAAAAGCGGAAGCAATTGTCTTAAGTTGTTCATTGAGCATATAAATAAAAGCAGAGAGTAATAGAGTCTTTTTCCACCATGCCACTATCACACACACTCAGCCCCTCCTGCTACTTCCTCTAGTTCATGTTTCCTTTATCTGCAGTATATGGACAACATAAACTATAAGCATATAGCTTAGTAAGATTCTTGCCTACTCACAAAAGCCACAAATTACATCAAACAATTAGAAAACATGAGCATACTAGCATAAATAACATAAGTATTTCATAACAACACTAAACATCAACATACTAACGTAATGAAACATAAGCATGACATAAAATTTGCATAAGCATGCTAAACATAATTAAATCTAAGCATGGCATAAATTAAACATAAGCATTCATGACATCATCAATCCTAAACATGCATAAAGGACATAATCATAAGCATTCTTAAACTTGAACATAAGCATTCCTGACATCATCAATCCTAAGCATGCATAAAGGACATAATCATAAGCATTCTTAAACTTGAACATAAGCATTCACAATTTCATACAAGTCCTTTCTTTTCAAAACATATACATATAGATACTTCAATATAATCATACATGAATGGGGGGCCCCAGGCTAAGTACCACATAAAACGCGTTCCCTAATAGGCTGGGGTAGCGAGCCACCAGACCTACTAGAGCAAGACCTCTTACGTCTTACCAGGGCAAGACCTCTTACGTCTTCTTATGTCCCTTGGATTTGATTAACGACCACCTAACGGGTCGGGTACTTAACCTCTTACAAAGTAAAATACTTAATTTTCTTTCTTTTCTTTCTTGTCATATCATAAAGAATGCTCTTAATCCCCAACATAAAAAGGGAAGCATCTCCGTCTTATCTTATCATAAGGAGAGCTCTTAATCCCAACATAAAAAGGCAAGCATCTCCGTCTTATCTTATCATAAGGAGAGCTCTTAATCCCAACATAAAAAGGGGAAGCATATATGCATTCATAACATAAGAATACCCTAAAGGGGTCTTAAAGTATAAACATGTTCATCACACAGGCATATTTCATGGCATATTAAATCATAAACATGTTCATCACATAGGCATAATTCATGGCATATTAACTCATAAACATATTCATCACATAGCCATATTTCATGACATATTAAATCATAAACATGTTCATCACATAGACATATTTCATGGCATATTAAATCATAAACATGTTCATCACATAGACATATTTCATGGCATATTAAATCATAAACATGTTCATCACATAGGCATATTTCATGGCATAGTAAATCATAAACATGTTCATCACATAGGCATATTTCATGGCATAGTAAATCATAAACATGTTCATCACATAGGCATAATTCATGGCATAATAAATCATAAACATGTGCATCACATAGGCATACATACAATCATGCAACATATCATGAACTCTAAGAGAATTCTTGTACACCAATTTAAGCACATAATCTTAACCCTAGCTTAGGTACCCTAAGTGGCCGAAATCCCTAGGGAGGGGTTCATACCTCTTTTTTTTCCCACATAAAATTCATACATGAAGGCATACAACATATCATAATTTCATAAGGGGTGTTTTCATGCAACCCTAGCCCTGAAACCCTAGTTGGCCGAAACATTAGGGGCACCAAAATTTTTATTTTTGTCACATAAAATTCATACACGAAGGCATACAACATATCACAACTTCATAAGGGGTGTTTTCATGCAACCCTAGCCCTAAAACCCTAGTTGGCCGAAACATTAGGGGCATCAAAATTTTATTTTTGTCACATAAAATTCACACATGAAGGCATACAACATATCATAACTTCATAAGGGGTGTTTTCATGCAACCCTAGCCCTAAAACCCTAGTTGGCCGAAACATTAGGGGCACCAAAATTTTATTTTTGTCACATAAAATTCATACATGAAGGCATACAACATATCATAACTTCATAAGGGGTGTTTTCATGCAACCCTAGCCCTAAAACCCTAGTTGGTCGAAACTTGTAGGGGCACCAAAATTTTATTTTTGTCACATAAAATTCATACATGAAGGCATACAACATATCACAACTTCATAAGGGGTGTTTTCATGCAACCCTAGCCCTAAAACCCTAGTTGGCCGAAACTTGTAGGGTATCAAGCATCATATTTCTTTCATATATCATATCCTACAAGAGCAAATATACTGCAGGTGAGGGAATCTTACCACTTATATTACCCCTTAATAAGAGAGACCTTGATTGGAGAGGAGACAAGAAATAATCTTGCCCTAGAACCCTTCTTGGTGCTCTTGACCCTTAGATGAAGATTAGCCCCTTAGATGAACCCTTCTCTTTGCTTAACTCTCTAGGGTGGAACCCTATTTTGTTTTGGCCGAAACTCAAGGAAGGAGCCCTAGGGTTTCGGTGGAAGGAGGAAGAAGGAAGAAGAAGTGGCCAAATGAAACCTTCCTTCTTATTTATAAAGGGAGGAAGAGAAGTGTCTCTTCTCTTTTCATGCCTCTTCATTTACCCTCCTCACACTCATCTAACATTTCTCCTCTTTCTCCAACAGTAAGCTACTGCTGAGCACTTGGTCATCACATGCATGGTAAGAGTTAACTCTCACCAAGAGGTTTAAGGTTCAATCCTCACCTCTCCACTTTTATTCTTTTATCATCATTTTTTTTCCAAGATTCCATATATAATCTACTAGACATGAAATTAAATTCTATACAAAAATTTTGGAGGAAAATTTTGGGGTGTTACAAAGCCAATGCCAAGGCTACGCAAATCCTACAGTACGGTTTGTCCAAAGAAAAGCTCAATTGCGTCGGCCCCTTCATCAGTGCGAAGGACTTGTGGAACAAGCTTGTCGAGCTACACGAAGGAACCGACGACGCTAAGATATGTAAGAGGGATCTATTTTTAAATAAATTATACAATCTAAAAATACAGGTTCACGAGACCGCCATCCAATTACATGCACGAATCCAAGATATCATCAACGGTCTACATTCGATCGGACAGAAGGTCAAAAACCATGACTTAATAAGGTACGCGCTTAACGCTTTCCCTAGGACTACCTTGTGGGTATCCATGGTTGATGCCTACAAGGTCTCTAAGGACCTTTCTAAGTTGGGTGAGTTAGTTGTGAGGATTTGTTGGATGTTGTACACATGATGATAGGGGTTGAGAAACTATATTTGAGTAATTGGACGAAAAGACGGTTATATTAGGTGGAAGGTGATCGAGATTTCATTAAGCCTTTGGGTTAATTGGTTATGTAAGAAATCGATTTAGTATTCAATTTGTCAGTGGATTTCATTTTTGGTGCTTAACAATAGTTATGTTATACGCAGGTTTCGGTCACGAGGCAGGTCCATGGTCGTGACGACTTCATTTTTTTGCAGACATTTTATCAGGCAGGTATTTTGACTTATCTCTTAGATATAGTCATGTTGATATGCTAGTTAGTATAGCTTGCAATAATTTTCATGTTTATATGCCTAGTATATTTTTGTGCCTACTTGATACATGCATTTGATCGGTTTATGGTTATACTTTCCCTGGTTTACTTGGATCATAGATATGTACTTATTGGTTGTGCATATTATTCGGATCGGTATTTTTGTTGGTATTACATGCTTTAGTATCATGCACCATTTTGAATGATTGCATGCTGGCTGGACGGGGTTCCTTTATAGTTGAGCCCGTAGCCAGTTACATGGTCTACATACGCTGCCACTCATGGGTTAGTGGTACATCAGGAGGGTGTGTGCAGTTGCTTTGTCAGGCTCCGCTGGTCCGCTCATGGGTAGCGTTGAGTCAGTGTGGTAGCGGACAGGGATCCCTCCTCTGGTCTACGACACCGGGAGATGAGAGCTTTGCTCCCCCACTTTGTTTGGGGTAGGAGGATAGGTGTACTCCGACAACATCCTGTCCACTCGGTCACTCAGGAGCAGTGATAGCAGAGTGTACAGTTGTCATAGCCCTACCCACTCGGCTTCACCATCGCGTGTGAGGTGGCTGACTGACGTCAGGGGTGACCATGTCATTTGCACCACATGCATTTTGCATGGATAGCATTTGTATTGTGTTTGCTGCATTTTTATTGCTGCCTTGGATGTTGCATATGATTGCCATGCATACAGGATACATATTTGTATATGGTGATGACTTTATTTCTTCTAGTATGGCACATGCTCCTATATCAGGGTAGGAGATTCACGTAAGTACAGTCCTTTTGTATTTTTTTTTCTTGCATACCCTATTTATATGAGACTGTACCGACATGATTATTATTGTTAGCTATATCTTACCTTGCATATCGACTATATCCGCTGAGTTCTTTGAACTTACCCCGTTGATTTATATCTATTTTAGGATGAAGTTGTTAGGAGAGTCCAGCTGCCAAACCCCCTTGTCATGATAGTTTTATTTGGTTATTTCATTTATGGTTTTTTTTTGATATTTTGATTAGAAGATATGTTTAGGACTGAAGTTAAATTTATGTTCTTGTGGATGTTTTGGTATGTCTTTATGGACCTCTGTTCGGAGTTTTATTTTGGATTGGATTTGGATGAGTATTCCTGCCCAGATGACAGAAGGGGTAAGTCAAGAGGTGATAGATTTTATTTATTTACTTTGTTTGATGGCCTGAGGCCTAATTATTACCTATGTGGGTTGTTTGGATTCCGGTCGTGTTGATCGATGTATAGTGGTCGTGTAGGCCTTGTATGAAAAATTGGTATTGTCACCCGTACAGGGGAGATGCTGTCGGATTTTTATCTGGCGGGGACTCCCTCGGGGCGTGATAATTTATTTGGTATCAGAGCGCTTAGGTTTACGAGTTCCTAGGGGATTTTGGATTTTTTGGAGTTCGTCACTTTTGGCAGGTTTTGCGAGTAAACCTGGCGATTTTCAGATTTGTACGGATTTCCGATGATTTTTATGTTTCAGAAATTCGATGTATTATTGACGAGGTCAATTTGAGGATTTGGCAGTGACGGGATCTCTCATGACGGTGAAATAGGTATGATGATTAATTTTATATGTTTTTACTTGTAGTAACATCTGTAATAATTTAACAAATATGAGATGAGGTGGGCGTGTTCCTGCGCCAAGACGTGGTGCGGGGCGGCCACACCTGAGGACCTTGAGATCTTTGGCGCATGAGTTGCGAACGACCCATCGAGGTGAGCATGTTGATCGGGGCGGCTTCCACATGGTGTCGCGGGAGTCGTGGATCCTCAGTCCTCGGCGGTTCCTCCTCGTAGATACCCACTCGGATTAGCCGATGTACCAGCGGAGACCTGCTGTTACACTTCAGACACTTCGCCAAGAGGGGCTCACACTCTGACACCGAGGCCCATCGCTGAGTCGGCCCCACACTCAGATTCGCCGCCAGGCGACACCATCTACGGTAGTTTCGCCAGCTCTTGCGATGACCCCTACTTATCCTACTGATGGGGCTGCGGCACGAGCTCGGATTCCCGATTTAGCAAAGTCGATGAAAAGCCGATTCACCTTATTCAGCGGAGAGACTGATCCGAGCGTGGCTCAGTCTTGGATCGAGATGACAGAGTGTACTTTCTACTATATGGTCTGCTCTGAGTGGGAGAAGGCAGAGTTGGCGACCTTCCATTTACGAGGCGAGGCCGAGATCTGGTGGGACACGCAGTGCTCGATCATCGACGAGCAGCAGATTACCTGGGTTAGATTTAGAGAGGCCTTTGAGAGTCAGTACTTAATCGCTCAGTCAGGATTTTCTGAGTCTACGACAGAATAATCGCTCAGTGATGGAGTATAATATAGAATTTAATCGGTTAGCCAGGTTTTGTCCAGAGTTAGTCGTTGAGGATAGATCACATATGCTGCAATTTGTTCAGGGACTAAATGGGCATCTTCAGGTCAAGATGGCAGGATTTGGCAGTTCTTCCTACCGAGAGGCATTGGATAGAGCTTTATTGATCGAGTCGGCTCAACAGAGAGCTAATACTGACAGGAAGAGAAAACAGACAGAACGAACCACAGGACAGACCCAGCAGCCACAGACTACTGGACAACAGCAAAGTGGCCGCAGTCAGTCGGGTCAGAGTCACTCTGGGGCATCTAGCCGGCCTCAGAAATCAGGACGATCTTCAGCTGGACCCTCCCGGTCTACTCAACAGAGCCGGAGGCCGCCCACTAGTGACACCTACTGTACTCGTTGTGGGTCGAGAAAGCATATCGTCTCAGCCTGCACCTTGGGACAGTCAGTTTGCTATTATTGCAAATTGCCTGGACACCTAAGCCGAGATTGTTCGTTGAAGGCTCAGCATGTGGCTTCCGGGGTTTCTATCCAGGGAGGACAGTTGCATCAGTCTGGGACTCAGAGAGGGGGGCAAACAGCCAGACCTTCGCAACGCCCGCAGAGGACAGCTCCCCCTACAGGAGTCGCATATGGCATGCATGGACAGGAGTACTCCAGTGCCCGTACGATGTCACAGGGTTCTGTTTCAGGACCGCAGTATCAGGGGCAACCCCAGCCACTAGTACAATATCGCGGCGATCACCATCGATACAATATCGATTCGCCCCACCACTAGTTCAGATCAGCAGCATGCGATGCGATCGCCGCACCATCATACCACCTTCGTATCACCCTTCAGACGCCCATCATATCAACCATCGACACCAGACGCCTCGTGCCCGTGCACAACCACATCTGGCAGTGCTACCACCTCCACCTCCACCGGAGACTGGGCGGATACATGCGATTACTAGAGAGGATGCGCAGCGAGCCAGCAAATCCGTTTTCCGTGGTACGGTTTTCCTTTACGCATTTTCAGCTATTATGCTCATTGATACTGGCAGTTCACATTCCTTTATTTCTCGTGCATTTATGAGGGAGATTGGTAGACTACCTACTATTAGATCACATCGATTAACCGTCTCCCTACCATTCGGTGATACGTTAGATGTTACCCAGGAAGTCCGAGGTTGTCCCTTAGATTTCAGTAACATCATACTTAGTGTAGATTTATTGGTACTGGATATGGTCGAGTTCGACATTATCCTTGGCATGGATTGACTGTCAGCATATCATGCCACAGTTGATTGCCAGACAAGGGTGGTCACATTCCGACCTCCGAACCAACCCTCGTGGGATTTCACTGGCATCTGGGACGACTACATATCGACCATTTTTGCGATTCAGGCTCAGAAGCTTTTATTACAGGGTTGCCAAGGTTTTCTATTATCATTGATCAATGTAGAAGACAGTGGTGATTCTCAGATCGCTGACATTTCTATTGTCCGAGAATATCCGGATGTCTTTCCAGAGGAGTTACCGGGCCTGCCTCCCAGAAGGCAAGTGGAGTTCACGATTGAGTTAATTCCTGGGACATCGCCGACATCGAAAGCTCCTTATCGTATGGCCCCGAGAGAGTTGGACGAGTTAAAGGTTCAGCTCCAGGAACTTTTGGACAGAGGTTTTATTCACCCTAGTGTATCACCCTGGGGTTCTCCGATTCTTTTTGTGAAGAAGAAAGATGGTTCGATGAGATTATGCATCGACTACAGGCAGTTGAACGCCGTCACTATCAAGAATAAATATTCACTGCCACGTATTGAGGACTTGTTTGATCAGCTCAGAGGTACATCAATATATTCTAAGATTGATCTGCGGTCCGGATATCATCAATTAAGGGTTAGAGACTCTGACATTCATAAGACAGCATTCCGTACCAGATATGGACATTATGAGTTTTTGGTAATGCCATTTGGGCTTACCAATGCTCCAGCGGTATTCATGGATTTGATGAACCATGAATTTATGGATTTCCTAGATCGGTTCATCATTGTCTTTATTGACGACATTCTGGTCTATTCTCGTTCTGAAGAGGAACACGCGCAACATCTTCGCCTTGTTTTGGATAGGCTCCGACAGAAGTGACTATATGCGAAGTTCAATAAGTACGTGTTCTGGTTATCCTCAGTTGGGTTTCTGGGACATGTGATTTCTAGTAGAGGCATTTCAGTTGACCCCCAGAAGATCGAGGCTGTAACTAGTTGAGAACAACCGAAATCAGTTCAGGAGGTTCGCAGTTTCTTAGGCTTGGTCGATTATTACAGACGGTTCGTTGAGGGTTTCTTGAGCATCACTATACCATTGACATGCCTTACCAGGAAGGGCGTGAAGTTCACGTGGTCAGAGGCATGCGAGACCAATTTTCAGGAGTTGAAGAAGAGATTGGTGTCAGCACCGATTCTGGTATTGCCATCAGGGGACGACGGTTTCGTCCTTTATACCGATGCGTCTCTACAGGATTTAGGCGCAGTATTGATGTAGCACGACAGGATAGTCTCTTATGCTTCTCGCTAGTTGAAGGAGCATGAGAAAAACGCCCCAGTACATGATCTGGAGTTAGCTGCTATTATCTTTGCCTTGAAGATTTGGAGGCATCATTTATATGGTATTACATTTGAGATTCTCACTGATCATAAGAGTCTCAAATATCTATTTACACAGAAGGAACTCAATATCTCACAGAGGAGATGGATGGAGTTCCTGAAGGATTATGACTGTACCATTAGCTACCACCCAGGGAAAGCCAATGTGGTTGCCGATGCACTTAGCCGAAAGTCCCGAGGGACTTTAGCTTCCTTCCGAGTTTTAGTCACGGATTTGATTCAGAGTTTCTCTGAGTTGGGCCTTGAGGAGCAGGGACCGACAGAACAGAACGTTCTGGTTACCATGGTTGCACAGTCGTCTATCCAGACGAGAGTCCGGGAGGCTCAGGCAAGTGATCAACATTTGCAGTTTATTGCCAGCCATATAACCTCTGGATAGCAGACTGAGTTCACCCGAGATGACGAAGGTATAATTTATTTTCGAGGCAGATTATGCATACCTCAGTCTCACCCGGTCATGGAGGAGTTACTTCAGGAGGCTCATCGCTCTCGATTTGCAATCCACCCAGGCGGAACCCGCATGTATTGAGATTTAAGGCGTTTGTATTGGTGGAATGACATGAAGAAAGACATCGCAGATTTTGTAGCTAGATGTCTGATTTGTCAGTAGGTAAAGGCTGAGCACCAGAGACTAGCCGGACTACTTCAGAGGATTCCTATTTCTGAGTGGAAGTGAGATCACATTACTATGAATTTTGTGGTGGATTTGCCTAGGACACGTCAAGGCCATGATGCGATTGGGGTAGTTGTTGACCGACTAACTAAATCCGCGCACTTCTTAGTGATTCAGAAGACCATCTCTCTGGATCGTTTGGCAGAGTTATATTGTCGGGAGATCATCAAATTGCATGGTATTCCTTTGAGCATTATATCAGATAGAGATCCCTAGTTCACGTCCCGATTTTGGCAGAGTCTGCAGCAGACCTTAGGCACACAGCTACGTTTTAATACTGCATTCCATCCGCAGACAGATGGACAGTCTGAGCGGACCATTCAGACACTAGATGATTTGCTGAGGTCCTGTGTTATAGATTTCGAGGGCAACTGGGAGGACTACTTGTCGTTAGTGGAATTCTCTTACAATAACATCTATCATTCGGCTATCCAAATGGCCCCGTTTGAAGCATTGTATGATAGACAGTGTCGTACACCCACCCTCTGGGAGGAGGTTGGGGAGGCCCAGTTGTTAGGACCCCAGAGAGCTCAGCATGAGGCAGAGTTGGTCCATACTATTAGACGTAGGATGGCAGAGGCGTAAGATCGTCAGAAGAGTTATGCAGATCGGAGACGGAGACCTCTGGAGTTCTCTATTGGTGATCATGTGTTCCTTCGAGTCTCACCCACGAAAGGGGTGAAGAGATTTGGCCTCCGAGGTAAGCTAGCTCTTAGATACATTGGTCCGTTTGAGATTTTGGAGAGGATCGGAGCAGTAGCTTACCAGCTAGCGCTACCACCATCTTTGACGGGTATTCATGATGTGTTCCATGTGTCCATGCTGAGGAAGTATGTGCCAGACTTTACACATATTCTATTAGATGTGTCAGGTTCCGTTCAACCTGATGCTACTTATGCAGAGGTTCCGGTACGGATTTTAGATCACAAGGAACGACAGTTGCGGAATAAGATTGTGCGACTTGTCAAGGTCGGGTGGAGTCACCATACGGATGAGGAGGCTACTTGGGAGCTTGAAGAAACGATCAGAGCTCAATACCCTCACCTATTTACTGAAGGTACGTGAGATATATTTTTCAGTACTTGTGGTATCTCTTACTCATTTTGCATCTGAGTAGGAAATTTGGGGACCAAATTTTTATTAGTGAGGGAGAATGTTAAATACGAAAAATCTAAAATATTAAATTATATGGCCAAAGTTTTAGAAAATTAATCCTGGAAATTTTTCGAGATTTTTAGGGAATTTTAGGAATTTTTTCAGAATTTTTCTAGATTTAAACGGAGCCCGTATGAGATATTTGTGGGGATAAAATAAATAAGCTTTGGTAGAGTCTATTTAAGGGGGTTAATAGATGGTATTAACCTAAACAAAACAACCTAGATTTTTCCCCTTTTTCTTTTCCCCCGCCGTGCCCGACACCTCTTCTCTCGCGCGACCCCCTCTCCTCTGTCCACGGGTCTCTTGCGATCCCTTCTCCGCCGACAACTAGGCCGCCGCTCTTCTCCGCCTTCTTCGCCTTTGACTGCCGCCCGAGCCTTCTCTTCCTCGCGTCCGCAGCCAGCAGCCCGACGTCGAGGTCACGTCGACCTCCTCTACCATAGATGATGAGCGCCGACCATTTCTTCTCGTCTCCGGACTGTGTACCTCACCCCAGCTCCGCCGCCTTGGTTCGCCGTCTTCTCCTTCTCGGTGAGCGGCAGCAAGGGGAGCAGCCTCGCCGGTGCCCACGGATGAGCCGACGATGAGTGTGTGGCCGAGAGTTGGGTCGGCGGCGTCGACATTTCGTTTTATACTAGGGCTGTGACCTCTGCTGAGCAAGTGGTGGCGGGCAGCGGCTTGGAGCGTGCGCCGGCAGTGTTCTGTTTTGTACTGTTCAGGAGCGGTGAGTCTCAATCGGAGCAAGGTAAGGGTTTACTTTTGTCTTAATTTAGATAGGATTTTTAGGGCTGTTGTGGATCATATTGATTGGTTGAGTTCGGTCTGTAATTTGGACAATTTACCTAGGGTCGATGAACAGAGGAATTGGGGATATTGGTTGCCGGTGGGATCGTAGGGCTAGTAAACACGATTTTAGTGTTATTCGGTTGATCGTTATGGTATTCGATTGATATTGGATGGTTGGATGATATTTTGTTGATTTCGGATAAATTTTGGGCTGTGGGATGGATCTAAGTTGGGTGAGTTAGTTGTGAGGATTTGTTGGATGTTGTACACATGATGATAGGGGTTGAGAAATTATATTCGAGTAATTGGACGAAAAGACGGTTATATTAGGTGGAAGGTGATCGAGATTTCATTAAGTCTTTGGGTTAATTGGTTATGTAAGAAATCAATTTAGTATTCGATTTGTCGGTGGATTTCATTTTTGGTGCTTAACAATAGTTATGCTGTACGCAGGTTTCGGTCACGAGGCAGGTCCACGGTCGTGACGACTTCATTTTTTTGCGGACATTTTATCAGGCAGACATTTTGACTTATCTCTTAGATATAGTCATGTTGATATGCTAGTTAGTATAGCTTGCAATAATTTTCATGTTTATATGCCTAGTATATTTTTGTGCCTACTTGATACATGCATTTGATCGGTTTATAGTTATACTTTCCCTGGTTTACTTGGATCATATATATGTACTTATTGGTTGTGCATATTATTCGGATAGGTATTATTGTTGGTATTACATGCTTTAGTATCATGCACCATCTTGCATGATTGTATGCTGGCTGGACGGAGTTCCTTTATAGTTGAGCCTGCAGCCAGTTACATGGTCTGCATACGCTGCCACTCATGGGTTAGTGGTACATTAGGAGGGTGTGTGCAGTTGCTCTGTCAGGCTCCGCTGGTCCGCTCATGGGTAGCGTTGAGTCAGTGTGGTAGCGGGCAGGGATCCCTCCTCTGGTCTACGACACCGGGAGATGAGAGCTTTGCTCCCCCACTCTGTTTGGGGCAGGAGGATAGGTGTACTCCGACAGCATCCTGTCCACTCGGTCACTCAGGAGCAGTGATGGCAGAGTGCACAGTTGTCATAGCCCTACCTACTCGGCTTCACCATCGCGTGTGAGGCAGCTGACTGGCGTCAGGGGTGACCATGTCATTTGCACCACATGCATTTTGCATGGATAACATTTGTATTGTATTTGCTGCATTTTTATTGCTGCCTTGGATGTTGCATATGATTGCCATGCATACAGGATACATATTTGTATATGGTGATGACTTTATTTCTTCTAGTATGACATATACTCCTATATCAGGGTAGAAGATTCAGGTAAGTACAGTCCTTTTGTATTTTCTTTCTTGCATTCCCTATTTATATGAGACTGTACCGGCATGATTGTTATTGTTAGCTATATCTTACCTTGCATATCGACTATATCCGCTGAGTTCTTTGAACTTACCCCATTGATTTATATCTATTTCAGGATGAAGCTGTCAGGAGAGTACAACTGCCAAACCCCCTTGTCGTGATAGTTTTATTTGGTTATTTCATTTATGGTTTTTTTTGGATATTTTGATTAGAAGATATGTTTAGGACTGGAGTTGGATTTATGTTCTTGTGGATGTTTTGGTATGTCTTTATGGACCTCTGTTCGGAGTTTTATTTTGGATTGGATTTGGATGAGTATTCCTGCCCAGATGGCAGAAGGGGTAAGTCAAGAGGTGATAGATTTTATTTATTTACTTTGATTGATGACCTGAGGCCTAATTATTACCTATGTGGGTTGTTTGGATTCCAGTCGTGTTGACCGATGTATAGTGGTTGTGTAGGCCTTGTATGAAAAATTGATATTGTCACCCGTACAGGGGAGATGCTGCCGGATTTTTGTCTAGTGGGGACTCCCTCGGGGCGTGATAATTTATTTGGTATCAGAGCGCTTAGGTTTACGAATTCCTAGGGGATTTTGGATTTTTCGGAGTTCGCCACTTTTGGCAGGTTTTGCGAGTCAACTTGGCGATTTTCGAATTTGTACGACATGATTGTTATTGTTAGCTATATCTTACCTTGCATATCGACTATATCCGCTGAGTTCTTTGAACTTACCCCATTGATTTATATCTATTTCAGGATGAAGTTGTCAGGAAAGTCC
The DNA here is from genome assembly GCA_025175895.1 of Wurfbainia villosa. Taxonomy (NCBI): domain Eukaryota; kingdom Viridiplantae; phylum Streptophyta; class Magnoliopsida; order Zingiberales; family Zingiberaceae; genus Wurfbainia; species Wurfbainia villosa. The sequence goes on along the minus strand of CM046002.1, from coordinate 33,781,765 downwards.
AGCTGCCAAACTCCCTTGTCGTGATAGTTTTATTTGGTTATTTCATTTATGGTTTTTTTTGGATATTTTGATTAGAAGATATGTTTAGAACTGGAGTTAAATTTATGTTCTTGTGGATGTTTTGGTATGTCTTTATGGACCTCTGTTCGGAGTTTTATTTTGGATTGGATTTGGATGAGTATTCTTGCCCAGATGGCAGAAGGGGTAAGTCAAGAGGTGATAGATTTTATTTATTTACTTTGATTGATTGCCTGATACCTAATTATTATTTGCGTGGGCTGTTTGGATTCCGGTCGTGTTGACCGATGTATAGTGGTCGTGTAGGCTTTGTATGAAAAATTGGTATTGTCACCCGTATATGGGAGATGTTGCTAGATTTTTTGTCTGGCGGGGACTTCCTCGGGGCGTGACATGGAGACCTGAAGCAAAGCTGCAAGTCATAAATGAACCTAAGATAAGCTCGTGTGTGAGAGTGAAAGTAAGGACGAGTCCTCCGTACGGGGACATCCTTAGGCGGCGATCCGATCAAGACTTCCCGTGGAAGGTCTAGGTCGAGATCGGATGGTACGTGACCGTTGAATTCACTCTTATTATTTTGATTTCGAGCTAACTCTTTGATGCAGTTGGATACCCTAGTCAGCGATCATGGGTATTAGTAGTCATTTGGTGGCATCACGATCGGTGACATCGATCGGTGATAGAGTTGATCAGTTGATTGCCATTCAAATTCCAACTTCGATGAGAGTCAAACTTCATCCCCTCATCTTAGGGTGAGGTGACCTTTTTGGATAGAATTTGATCTCAACGTCTAGGAGGTTGGAAGACTATAAAAGAAGGGGGGTTTCACCCCTTTAGGTCATCATTCAAGCTCTCCAAATGCCTCCGCAACACTACTACTCTACGATGACTCTACGACGATGAAGCGCTGCCGAAACGCCGACGACACAAACTCAACCTTCATCTTCTTAGTCATCGGTATCAGTACTTATAATTGTCACTTTAATACTTGCACTTCATTTCTTAATCGAGGCTTTCATCGTTGTATTTTCCTTTAAGAGGAGAGGGGGTTTGTCTCTCTACCTTGACATTTCTCGATGTTTTGTAATCGTCGTCTCCTACCTCCAACGAGGAGGAGAAGTTTTAGTGAATTGCCCTCCATACGTGGTCTCAGACTGCTAGAGCCTTGGATTAGTAGCTGGTAGACTGTGAACCAAGTAAAACCAAGCCTTGTTTATTTACTTTCCGCTGTGTATTTTACTCTTGCTTGTGTTTTAATTGTATCGACGAAAAGAATTCACGTGCTCTATTCACCCCCACTCTAATGCTCTTTTTACGATCCAACATCAAAGAGTTTTTAGTGATTTTCCCATTGAGGTAATCTCAGAGGGGGTTATGAGCTTTGGAGTAGCAATTCAATCAGAATTATAAACCAAGTAAAATTCTCATGTCTACTTTATTTTTCCACTACACATTTTGTTTTATAAAAATGGAAAAAAGATTTTAAAAAGAGAAAAATATTTTTTATCAAGATTCATCCTCTCTCTTAGTCACATCAATCCAACATTTAGTATTAGAACGGGCATTCAAATTTGATGCAACCACTGGATTGAGCAAAAGTTTTTTATTTCTTTATCTATAAATTTTCACCTAACTTTCTTGTGTTTAATTATTATTATTATTATTCCAAGATAAAGTCTTGGATTTTTTTTTATTTTTTTATTTTTGTAAGTATGCCAATGTCACATCAAGAAGGGTATAGTACCATCCATCCACCTTTCTTCAATGGAGAGATTTTCAATTACTAAAAAAAATGAATGAAGTATTTCCTCAAGACCAACATCGAAATGTGGTTTAATGTTAAGGAAGAGTATGCAACACTGGTGGATGATTTTGAAGAATCATTAGATCCGGAGAAGTGAACTTCATACATGAAGAAGAAGGCTTAAATCGATTTCAAGGTGCTAAACGCACTACAATGCAGGCTAACGAAGAAAGAACCCAACCAGGTTGGACCCTTCGAAAACTCCAAAAATTTATAGGACAAATTGATCAAATTGCACGAAGGAATGAACGACTCAAAGATAACGAAACATGATTTGCTATTAAACCAATTATTTAATTGTAAAATACAGGATGTAAAGACGGCGAGCCAATTGCACATTATGATAAAAGATATCCTAAATGAGCTCCACCTAATTAGTCATCAATTAGAAAATAAGGATATAATAAGGTACGAGTTTAAAGTTTTTCCTCAAAATTCTCTGTGGACATCTATGATAGATGGGTACAAAGTTTCTAGGAACCTTTCAATGGTAAAATTAGATGAAATGTTTTGTAAATTAGAATTACATGAGCATATTAACTCGAGTCGATTCGAAAAGGATTTGTTAGTATTAATTTTTATTAGTATTAATTTATAGGGAGCCTAGAATAAATTATTTTTCAAAATTATTGTATTGCAAAATTATATGTCAAGTTCAAAATATTTTGTTCAAAATTGATTTTAAAAATTGTTTACGAAATATTTTAGGCTAAAATGTGGTTTAAAAATTAAGTTAATAATAATAATTTTTGAAGTGTAATATTTAAAAAAAAATAGTTCTGGACGACCCTAAACAGACACCCTTAAACAATATGTTTAATATTAAAATATAATTTCATAGAATTTACATAGTTTGATCGAGCGTTGATCGATCTAGGTGACCAAATCACATCAGAGCGCATTGTAGGTAACAATTTAATACGATTTTGATTCATACGACTCCAGACGTCTAGAACCTTTTCGGGCGCCCTAAATGCTTAACACATGGTAGATTGACGAGGTCGATCCCCACGCTCGAAACTCTTTCTGGCAACCTCATTTATTATTTTTTTATTTTTTATTTTTGATTTATAAGGGGTGTCCGGGCTTCGCCCGACTAATTCATTTGGTGAACGGATCTTATCCCACGAGCTCCGAAGAGTCGTCATCGGTCTACGAGGGTAAATCAGGATGACACACCGTCAAATCACTGTGAGAAGTGTACACGTCAATTGGATATGCACTCCCACATCGATCCAGCTGGAAACGGAGACTCGCTTCCGCAACCCACGAGCGAGTGGAAAATGACGAAATCTTCTCCGTAAATCGTGGTTAGCGGAGATCGAACCATGACTGTCACAGTAACCTCTCAAATTTTTACCGACGCACCGTTGGCCCGAGACGGCTACCTCATTAGTTCTATATATAGGTCAGAAGCACAGTTTCCAGGCACCCCATAACCCTATTCTTCCTCTGAAATTTTCTAGCACTTGTCGTCGTCTTACACGTATTTTGCCTAGGTCATTTCTTTTACGATTTACTGACTATGCTTAGGTAACACTCTAACCCTATTTTTTAATTAGTTTTATTTTTTAAATATTTATTTATTTCATATTAATTATTGTCTTTAGGATTAAGAGAAAGGTCCCTGAAGCTGGTTCCTCTAGTATGCTTAGTACATATATTAGGTTCTTCACAGAGAATCTTAAACTTAGATTTTTAGCTACCACATTCATTCTCATATACATTAGATATCTTAGTAGGACATTTTTCATGAGATCATGTGCACCTATTATAGAAGTCATAGATTATTATGGTTTAAGTAATTTGATTTATTGTACTAGTTCGGTTAATATAGATTTATGTGTCAAATTTTACAATAACTTAATTAGGATGGATGACCTCATCTAATCTACTAGAGTTAGTGGTAGAAACAATGTACTTACCCCTGAGGTTGTGAGGGATCATCTAGGTCTTAGACATTCCTCATGTCCATTTGTATGTTTTCCACCCAGAGAGTTATCATTTAGTGATTCATACTCCCATTTTACCCTAGATACGATGCATTTATATTTTTCAGGGAGGAGTAGATACCTACCATTAGTTAGTTTAACTTCACTAGACTCAGAGTACAATACTATGTCTTGTACAAAGTCTTAGTAATTTGTATTTTACATCTTAGCACCAGGGACATCACAATGATGTGTCTCTTTCATTCATTTTTTACTCACTTTTTGTCATCGATTAGACAGAGATATTTCATTCCATTATTTACTACTCTAGCATCATTACTAGTAGTAGAGTTCATATGCTCTATTGTCACATTTTGACATCATTATTAGCTGCATTAGAGTTTGACATTACCACAGGTAATATCTATTGGGATCGTCGGTACGATAGAAGGGGAGATGAATAGCGATCGTTTAATTTTTTTATTGCATCGTTTTGATTGCGTTCATGTTCGTCTCTATAAAGCGTTAGCACAACGAAATACAAATATAAATAAGAACAAAACACCACAATCACGACATAAGAATTTAACATGGTTTGGAACTCTAGTTCTTACTCCATGATTGAGCTCTAGAGTGAGCTATAATGATGCATACCACCACTAACAAACTTCTCTTTTTCGATATGACACTGGAGGTGGAGAAACCTCTTACAAGTATTTACAATAAATACAACCACTGAAATACAAGTATAAAGTGAAATACAAAATGCAAAGAAAACTTTACAACAAAGAACTTTTGATCGCTTTGCTTGCTTGTTGGTTGCTTTGAGATGCCTTGGAAAGTTTGGAACGCAACAACAATTCCCCTTTCAAATCTCTAAGAACTGCTATGGAAATCTCCCCATCGAGCTTCTTTTATAAGCACCACGTCGGGCTGCTTTCTTGCCGACCAGTCGACTTCTTATCACCCTCAGTCGAATGCCGATCAAATCCAATGGATATTGGCACTGTCGTTTCTCTGGATCACCGCTCAACGGATACAAAACAATCGATTGCTCACAACCCCAGTCGATTGTTGTCTACACAATCGAGGCATTGGTCAAGCCTGCCTCACTTCTGATTGCTTGCTACAGTGCCCCCAGTTGACTGCTCTACCATAGCAGTCGATTGCTTATCAGAGCTACTGTTTCTCAATCGCTCGAGCATCTCCTCACACTTTCCGAGCACCAGTGGCCAATCGAATGTTCTCTAACAACAGTCGACTGTCGAGCACCTAGCTCGTTTGCCGACTCACTAAGTACCGAACACTTAATCTGAGTCCCCAACTCACAGTGGCCATTCGCCTTCTCTCCAACAACAGTCGACTGTCGAGCACCATGGTTGTTTCCCGAACCATATAGTGTCAAGCACCCAGTCTGAAAATCGAGCCCCACAGTGGGAGTCTGCTACTTTGGACCAATCAACTGTTAAATCTCAAACATGAGATTTGACCCAAGTATGATCCCTTCATACTTGATCAACCACCCTTGGCCTAAACTTACACCTTCTATCCACCTCCGTCAGTCTCATTCCCTCAGGGTCCATCCGAGTCCCCCACGACTCGTTCACCCTTTGCGCTAGCCTTTAGGTGCATCCATCAGTTGTCATGCCATTGAGTACCCTTAGCCTAGACCTAAGCCTTCTAGCCACTTCCATCAGTCTCATGCCTCTAGGATCCATCCGAGCCATCCACGACTCGTTCATCCTTACGCTAGCCTTCAAGTGCTTCTGTTGGCTTTATCATGCTAATGGGTCTACCTTTGCCAAGAGGCCGCACCTCCGGGACTTCTCCATTTCCAAGAGGCCGCACCTCCGAGACTTCCATTGCCAAGACTCCATCCTTGGACTTTCCCTTTGCTAAGCATCCATACTTGGACTTTCCTCATTTGCCTCGCCTCCAGTTAACCGTGACCTGCCATGACTTCTCTTGCCAAGCTCGATCCCTCGATCAGTTGGGTCTTCCCTTTCCAAAAATGATCTCCCAGACCTGTCGGGACTTCCTTTGCCAAGCACAGTCACCCTGTGACCTATTGGGACTTCACTTCACCAATTGTCCAGTCTCCCTTGATCGACTTGGATTTCCCTTGCCAACTCTCAGTTGGACTTCCCAACACCAAGTGTTTGGTCACCCTTGACCGACTTAGATTTCTCCCTCACCAAGTATCTAGTCAACCTTGATCTCCTTGACTTCACGCTCATCTTCATATGACTACGAATGTTTCCTACCATCTCATAGTCATATTATCATCCATACTCAAACCCAACTCTAACTCGAGTCCCACTCGAGTACATTGTCAAACATTAAAATACTACTCGAGACCCACTTGAGTCTGGTCAATCGTGACCTGGGCCGATTGAACCAACAATCTCCCCCTTTTTGAGGTTTGACAACACCTTTAAGTTAGGCTAAACCATGAGTCTAACTTACTTCTTCTTATGTCCAAGCATAACAAAGAGTTTCTAACTTCAGAATTTTAAATTTTAAAATTTTGGGATTTTGTGTATATTTTAGTTTATAGGACATCATTATGCACTAAACATCTTGAGCCTAACTTAAATCCCTTTCATTTCTCCTTGTTTGACACACATCAAAAGTTCCTTATCTTCCAATGAGATCATTCTCTCCCTTGTGTCAAAATTATCCCACATGCCTTCATTCTTTATAGTTATACACCCTTATCACTAAATGAAGAGCATTTTTCATTTCTCCCCCTTGGTCAAAAATACATCCATCATCCCTTGATGGACACACTCCCCCTAAAGGCTTGCTCTCCCTACACCATTGCACCAACAATATCTTTGGAGAGTTCCTAAGCCTATAGGAAATCTAACCAATCAAAAATAAGAGTAAAGATTCACTTGAATTTTAACTCCCTTAAAATTTAATTTTCACCCTAAATGACTCTCCTATTCGATTTCACTGAAATTCTTATCCTTCCAATGCTTTCCAAAGCATATCTTAGGGTTATGAGCAGTTATGGTAGCCTAGGGGTGTTGATAAATGACTGAACAAACCTTGGTTAGTTGAAATCAGACTCACAGTTGACTCTGTCAGTAAATAGTCGATCACTGCCTACACCAGTTGACTGATTTCTGAAAGTTCTAAAATCATAATTTCATCTTTTCAGATTGAATTTCAAAAATGTATAAGTAAATATATGAATTGGAAAAATCTTGAAATTTCATATACATATTACTTATGCCAAACACTATTGGAGAAAAATAGTTTTATATAAAAATACTTATTAAATTCAAATGATGATACAAAGTTCAAAAGTATTGAAACTTTTAATGTTTTTGCCAACTTTGTATAAATTTTGTCAATGGTGATTGCTATCAAAAGATAGAATTTACCAAGGGTTTTTAAAATGATTTTAAAATCTTATATTGAATCATGGTCAATGGGCTCAAAGCACATGACTTGTACATTAACTTTCCTCATGATGCATCCTTATCATTGAGAGTTTTAGTTCATTTTGATATACCATTACAAGCACATGAACTTAACTCATAATTTTGACATCTCACATGTGTCTAGGTGTATCAATACACACACATCTTCCTAAGATTTTGTAAGATATGAGTTTTGTTTTTCCCTAAACTAAGGGTTCATGCATTTTACCTAGATATATCCAATTTGTTTCTTTTATTTAAGACATCAAATCATGCCACTTGTCCTTAAATTCAATTTAATTAACCTAAATGCATGAAAATGATCATGACATAAAAGATTTTCATAATTTAAAATATTTGCTCATGATTCATGATGTCATGGCATAAAGATAGACCTATGTGCAAGCATGACACAATTAAACTAAGTATTATCATGACATTATAAAATGATCATATGAATATATGATGTCATAATATGGCAAGACAAATAAACATGACAAATATAAAAGATATGAAGGTATAATAATACCTAAGTTTTTAAAACAAATTGTCATTTACTAACATTATATCCATTTTTCCATAATGCTCTAACCTCTCTTGAGTGTACCAAAAATTCAAAGTGACACACTTTTGACTCCTAATCTAATTGTCCCAATGATAATCTATTTTTGTTAACTTTTATAATTCTATTGGCTCATCCTGAATTCTTTTAGGATCAATTTCTAAACTCATTTTCAAGGTATCCCATTACCTTGAAAATGCACTAAATTGTCAACTTCACCATGGTTAGGTTAACTACCCATCCATTTGAGGATGACACACCCTAACCCATCTAGCGCGAGAGAATCACGCTCCTAGAAACTCAATACCTATTGGAGCCTTTTGGGTTCACAAGGTACTCATTAGGGATAACCTCCCTTAGTACCTTCCTAATGACTCTCCTAGACTTTGAAGCCTTAGTCATTTTGGTCATATCAAGGTTAACTATAGGGATAACTTCTCTTGTAACCTTGTTAGTGACTTTCCAAGGCTTCTTCGAAGCCTTAGCCACTAGACACTTTCCATGGTCAACTCTAGGGATGACCTCTCTTGTGACAGTGACTTTCCTAGACTTAGGTTTAGTTTCATAATTAAATAAAATATTATGGTATATTGGCATAGATCCCTTGGACTTAGGTTTCCCAAACCTTTCTTGTCCTTATATTGATTTTGCCTACCAAAACCTAGACCTTGTCCATTTGACCTTTGAATCATATTTTTCATTCTTTTTAGGGTCTTCTCTAATTTATCAAGCTTAGACCTTAAAGCTTAATTTTCAACCTCTAATTTTTCAATCTTTGATTGTCCATTATTTCTTTGGACATTTTTCTTTTTCCTAGGAATGTGTCTAGTTTTTTTGATATTATTGTCTAGATTCTTGTTATTCTTAGGTGTGGTAGTTCTAGAGTTAATGGTTCTAGATTTGTCCTTAAGCATATTATCATGTTTAGCACCTAAGCAATAAGCCTTATTATTAGCATGCTTTTTATAATGAACAATTGTAAGTAAATTGCTAGCATGTTTTTTATTATGAAAACTTAAAGGTGCATTATTAAAAATTACCTTAGCCTTGGGAGCTCCCACTACACTTGATCTTTCTCCTTTATCCTTTCGAGGGTGCCACCCCTTAGGACATTGGGTTCGGTAATGCCCCATTTGTTGGCACTTGAAGTATACTATGTGCTCCTTGCTCTTGCGTGTTGGGGCTTCGATCTCCTTTGACTTTTCTTTGGCCTTTTGCACTACTTATATTTTCTTCTTGGCCAATTTAGGGCATTTGTTTTTGTAGTGCCCTTATTCCCTACACTCAAAGCATATTATATGATCTTTATTTTTATGAATTATGCTTGAGTTACCTGTAAGAGATTTGAGGCCGCTAGAGGGGGGGGTGAATAGCGTTGTGCTCGTACGTAGATGGAAATCTTTCGCGTTCGTCTCTACAAAACTCGTTATACGCAGCGGAATGATAATAATAAAAACAATAACGAAGTAAGACAAACACGAACACACCAATACACAAATATTTAACGTGGTTCGGAACCGCACGGTTCCTACTCCACGGATCGGGCTCAAACGAGCCCTAGCGATGCCACAAGCACACTACTATGTAATAACGCCTTCTCGGAACAATCCAGAGGTGGAGAAACCTTGTACAAATAATTACAACAATAATATAAAAGCAACAAGCAAATACAATGAAATATAATGCAATACAAGTAAAGAAAACACTTTACAAATGCTTTGGATTGCTTGCTTTTGGTTGCTTGAAGAATGGACTTGGAGACTCTGATTTGCAGCAACAAATCGCCCCAAGGATGCTCAAAAAACCATATCTTTTTCTTCCATCACGAGCTCCTTATAAAGCTTCAACCTGTGCTAGAAAAAGTCGATCAGTCGACTACTCGGGACCATCAGTCGACTGATGCCACTGTTGTCGTGAGACAACGGCTAGATCCACGTTGGATAAGTCTAACGGATCCATCATCAGTCGACTGATCATACCCATCAGTCGACTGATGGAGCCTTCACTCGACCAGTCGAGTGTTGACTCCATTCTGCGGATCGATTTCGAGCACCACCGATCGGCGATCACACGATCGGTCGCTGAGCAATGATCCGCCTCCTCAGCGGAATGATCGCTAGGACACTTCCCGCAGTCAAACCCTAGTTGACTCACGCCAGTCGACTGCCACATGGCACCAGTCGACTGGCACACCTCAAACATGAGGTTTTAGCCCAAGTATGGTTCCCCCATACTTGCTAGACCACCCTTAGCCTAGACCTAAGCCTTCTAGCCACCTCCATCAACCTCACGCCTCTCGGATCCCTCCAAGTCATCCATGACTTGTTCATCCATCGCGCTAGCCTCCAGGTGCTTCCCTCGGCTATGTCATGCTAACGGTGTCTACACCGCCAAGGCACATTGGACTTATGCCGCCAAGACTCCGCTTGGACTTTACGCCACCAACATCAAACCCCTTGGACTTTCCAAATGCCAAGACTCAAGCTTGGACTTTTCATGCCAAGTACCCATGACTTGGACTTTCCCAAATGCCAAGTACCCATGCTTGGACTTTCCCATAATCACATGGTCAACCCTAGTCAACCATTAAGGTCTCCCTCGAGTCAAACTCGAGTCCGGTCAAACATGACCCGGGTCGATTGCTCCAACAATCTCCCCAACATATTAACCGACATCAATGTCAAATATACTATGTCAAACATCAAAATATCACTCGAGTCAAACTCGAGTCTGGTCAATCATGATTTGGGCCGATTGCACCAACAATCTCCCCCTTTTTGATGTTTGACAAAACAAACCTTGAGTTAGGCCCCTAACTCAAACTCCCTTACCAATTTCCCAAATTGGTAATTTCACTTTCTCTCCCTTTTTGACATACATCAAAAAGGTTATCTCCAAGGAGGTCAATGTCTCATGTCCCAATGAGATCTTACAATCTCCCCCTTGGTCTAAAAATACCTAGGATGCCTACCATCTTCCTAGTGATAAGTCTCATATCACTCTAGAGAGGCAATCCTATATGCTCTCCCAATTTCCAAATTGGGTCTCTCAAAATCTCATTTTCCTCCTCATGAGGAAAAATACCATTCATCATCCCATGATGAATTCCTCCCCCTAAAGGCTTGCTCCCTCTTGACCATTGCACCAACAATGTCCTTGGGAAGTCCCTAAGCCAATAAGAACTCTAAACCATCAAAAATAAGGTTCAAAGTTCAAACATGAACTTTCCACACCTTAGATTTGATACAAACCCTAAACCACTCTCCTAATCCATATCCAATGGATTTTCATCCTTTCTAATGCTTCCCAAAGCATATCCTAGGGTTAGGAGTGGTTAGGAACCTTAACCGTAGCTGAACACGGGCTAAACAAACCTTGTTTTCCCAAAATCAGCATTGTCAGTCGACTCCGACAGTTTCCAGTCGACTGACACTCACATCAGTCGACTGCCATCAGGCGGCAGTCGACTGATAACTGAAAATCTCGATTTTTAATTATCAAAAATGAGATTTGGAAATTCATAAATAATTATACGTATATCGAAAAATCACGAAAATTGATACGTATAATACCTATGACACATACAATGGGTGAAAAATATTTGAAAATTATTTTACCCATAAAATAGTGAGTTTGATATGAAATTCAAAACCATTGAAATTTTTAATGTTTTGGCCCTATTTTGTATCAACTCTATCAATGATGATTGCTATCAAAAGATAGACTTCACCAAAGTTTTTTAAAATGATTTAAAAATATTTTCAAAACCTTATTTTGAATCATATTCCTTGGGCTCTATGCACATGACTTGTACACAAGCTTTCCCAATGATCCACTTATGGTTAGAGATGAGTTTTAGTTCATCTAGATGCAAAAGCTATGCACCTTGAACTTAACTCATATCCTAGCATCTCACATGTATCTAGGGTGTATAAATACATATACATGTCAATTGGATGTGAGATGTGAGTTTTGGTTCATTTAATCTAGGGTTTCATGCATTTTCTAAGGCAACCCTACTTGATTCCCTTATAAATGGGACTCCAATTCATGCCATAGTCCTTAAATCAATTTTCAATCAAGTTAATGCATGAAATGATCATGGCATAATGATAGCAAAATAAACCATGGTCAATGATGATATAAATAAGCATATGCTTATAATAATGATGTCATGGCATAATATGAAATCTAAAAACATATGACATTTATCCTTAATCTTAAACATGATCATGACATATAAATGATAAAAATAAATATGATGTCATGTCATGGTATATGACAAATCAAAGCATGACAAATAAAAAGTATAGGTATAATAATACCTAAATTTTAATATTAGTTGCCATTTGATATGATTAAGTATATTTTGCCATATTACTACTAATTTCCCTAGTGTGCCAAAAACCCAAAATGGCACACTAACCTCTAAACCTAAATTGTGCTAATTTGATCAATTTATCAAACTTCTCAAATAATATTGGCACAACCTAAAATCTTTTAGGATTAAAGCTCAAATGTATTTCCAAGGTAACCATAACCTTAAAAATGACCTAAAATGCCACCTTTATCATGGTTGAGTTAACTACCCATCCAATCAAGGTTGGCATACCCTAAACCCACCTAGCGTGAATCAATCACACTCTTAGGAACCCAAAATCTATTTGAGCTCCTAGGGTTAATTAGGTATTCCTTAGGGATAACCTCCCTAGATACCTTCCTAATGACCCTCCTAGGCTTGTTAGCCTTGGTCATTGTGGTCTTACCTAGGTTGACTCTAGAGGTAACTCCCCTTGCAACCTTCTTAGTGCCCACCCTAGGTTTCCTAGAAACCCTAGCCACTAGGCACAAACCTTGGTTATTCTTAGGGATAACTTCCCTAGTAACCTTAGTCTTCCTATACCTAGATTGTGTTCCATAATCTAATGGAACATTATGATAAGTCATTTTAGGCTTAGGTTTGTGACCCAAACCCTTCTTGCCCTTAATTGACTTTTGTTTTTTGGGTCCTAGATGTTGACTTTGAGATATTGACCCTTGAATTTGACCATTAGACCCTTGCATTTTATTTTTCATAATCTTGAGGGTCTTTTCTAATTTCTCAAGCCTTGATCTCAAGGCTTGGTTCTCTAATTCTAATTGCCCAATTTTAGAATTTTGATTTAATCCTTGGGCATGGTTCTTCCTAGGCATATGCCTAGTCCATTTGGAATTAAAACCTAGGTGCTCTTGCACCTTTCTAATTGTCTCCCTAGGTAAAATTGGTCTAATGTTATTTGACCTAGGTTTGTCCTTAGATGAATTGTTTTTAGGAACATTAGTCCCAAATTTCTCCTTATTTTCAAAATAAAAGTTCTTAGCTCCTAAACAAATGTACTTGTTCCTATTAGCATGCTTTTCATAAATTGCAAGAGAATTAAAATTCCTAGCATGCTTTTTAACATTTAAATTAGAAGGAGCATTATTTAGATATACCTTAGGGTTTGCCTTAGAGACTCCCCCTACTTGTGATGCTCCATTTTGCCTCTTCCTTTCCCCCTTCGGGCATTGATTCCGGTAATGTCCCGATTGTTGGCACTTGAAGCAAATGATATGCTCTTTGCTTCTTCTAGTGGGGGAGCCGACATCTTTTGATCTTTCTTGAGGTTTTGGTGCCGGAGGAGTCTTCTTGACTTTCTTTGGGCACTTACTCTTATAATGCCCAAATTCCCTACACTCAAAATACATAATATTATTTTTATTTTGAATTACCGTGTTTGAGTTACCTAGGGTGGAGGTGAGGTTCTCTTGAGCTTGCTCTTCCTCTCTACCGGATGTAGATGGTTCTTCTTGTTGCTCCGGTGTTGAGGATGCTCTAGTCTCCTCCCCCTCAATCCTTGAGGTGGAGGTCTCCTCCAATTCTTTCTCTTCCTCTTCCTCCTTGGATGTTGATGGTCTCTCGACCTCTAAGTCCTCACTTCCTTGTGAGAATGATGTGTTTGCCTCTTCAGTCCCTTCCTCTTGGACCGGTGATGGACTTTCATGGAGCTTTGCCACTTGGCTCCATAGCTCCTTGGCATCTACATAATTTCCTAACATGCACAAGATATTGTTAGGTATTAAATCGATTAAAAGCTTCAATACCTTATCATTTTTCTCGAAGGCTTGGACTTGCTCTTCGGTCCATCTCTTTTTCTTGAGGAACCCTCCCTTTGGTCTTATTGAATAGCTATATCCCTCCATTAAAATTGACCATTCTTTGAAGTCCCTCATTATTAGGAGGTCTTCGATCCTTGCCTTCCATTGTCTAAACCCTTCTTGTCCATAGAAGGTATAAGGGATAGGTGTGTTGATATCCCATCCTAGTTGCTCTTGAACTTCCATCTTCCCTCTATCTTCTTTAGCTCTCAGCGGTTAGTCCGTAGTAGAGCCCCGGGCTCTGATAACAATTGTAAGAGATTTGAGGCCGCTAGAGGGGGGGGGGTGAATAGCGTTGTGCTCATACGTAGATGGAAATCTTTCGAGTTCGTCTCTACAAAACTCATTATGCGCATCAGAATGATAATAATAAAAACAATAATGAAGTAAGACAAACACGAACACACCAATACACAAATATTTAACGTGGTTCGGAACAGCATGGTTCCTACTCCACGGATCGGGCTCAAACGAGCCCTAGTGATGCCACAAGCACACCACTATGTAATAACTCCTTCTCGGAATAATCCGGAGGTGGAGAAACCTCATACAAATGATTACAACAATACTCTAAAAGCAACAAGAAAATACAATGAAATATAATGCAATACAAGTAAAGAAAACACTTTACAAATGCTTTGGATTGCTTGCTTTTGGTTGCTTGAAGAATGGACTTGGAGACTCTGATTTGCAGCAACAAATCGCCCCAAGGATGCTCAAAAAACCATATCTTTTTCTTCCATCATGAGCTCCTTATAAAGCTTCAACTGTCTTTGGAAAAAAGTCGATCACCGATCATCCGACCATCGATCGATGCCATCATGTCATGAGACAACGGCTAGATCCACGTTGGATAAGTCTAACGGATCCATCATCAGTCGACTGATCATACCCATCAGTCGACTGGTGGAGCCTTCACTCGACCAATCGAGTGTCGACTCCATTCTGTGGCCGATTTCTCGAGCACCAGTCGACTGATCACACGATCAGTCGACTGCTCGAGCCAGCAGTTGACTGTCCTCCTCTAGCAGTCGACTGCTAGGCCACTTCCCGCAGTCAAACCCTAGTTGATGTAACGCCCGTAAAATTTCTAGCAATTTTACGAGAGTTTTTGGCTTTACAATAATGGGCTTGATGTGGGCTTTTTCGAAAAATAAAAGAAAATAGCCAAAAAGAGATGCAAGGCCTAGGAATTGAACCCCAAACCTCTAGAGATAGCCAAGCCCTATAGATGCACCCACTAACCAGAAGCCCAATAGGATTATATCATTAGAAGAAGAGGGGAAATTGTAGATAAGTGTGATGAGGGTAAATGAAGGGGCATGGAAAAGAGAAGAGAAACTTCTCTTCCTCCCTTTATAAAGAAGAAGGAAGTTTCCACTTGGCCACTTCTTCTTCCCTTCTTCTTCCTCACCGAAAACCCATCTCTCCCCCTCTCCATTTTCACCTTTGGCCGAACCTCATCCAAGCAAGGAGAAGCTAGTTCTTGGCTTCCATAAGGTCAACTACCCACTACAAGCAAGCGAAGGATGTAAGATTCCCTCACCTGCAGTATATTAGTTTTGTAGGATAGGTTACATGAAAGAAATATGAAGTTGTAGCCCCCCCTAGGTCTCGGCTAACTAAGTTTATGGGCTAGGATTCATGAAAATGCTACTAGGGAAATTTTTATGGGTTGTATGCTTCAAGTAGGAATCTTTAGGGTCAAAAGTCCAAGGAGTTTAGCCCTTACATGTTTCGGCCAACCCAAGCTTTTAGGGTTAGGGTTGCATGAACTTGATTCTAAGGTTATGTTCATAGAGTGTAGGCATCAAGTAGGGATTTTTAGGTGCCAAAAACCCAACTCATGGCCATATATGTTTACAACTAAGGAATTTAGGGTTAGGGTTTCATGCAAATGCCCCTTATGAAGTTATGCTATGATATATGCCTACATGAATAAATTTAGGTGACAAAAACCCAAGCCTTGTGCCCCTATAAGTTTCGGCCACCCATGGTTTTAGGGTTAGGGTTTCATGAAAATGCCCCTTATGAAGTTATGCTATGATATATGCCTACATGAATAAATTTAGGTGACAAAAACCCAAGCCTTGTGCCCCTATAAGTTTCGGCCACCCATGGTTTTAGGGTTAGGGTTTCATGAAAATGCCCCTTATGAAGTTATGCTATGATATATGCCTACATGAATGAATTTAGGTGACAAAAACCCAAGCCTTGTGCCCCTATAAGTTTCGGCCACCCATGGTTTTAGGGTTAGGGTTTCATGAAAATGCCCCTTATGAAGTTATGCTATGATATATGCCTAGGAAATATGCCTATGTGATGAACATGTTTTATGATTTAATATGCCATGAATATGCCTAGGAAATATGCCTATGTGATGAACATGTTTTATGATTTAATATGCCATGAATATGCCTAGGAAATATGGCTATGTGATGAACATTTTTTATGATTTAATATGCCATGAATATGCCTAGGAAATATGCCTATGTGATGAACATGTTTTATGATTTAATATGCCATGAATATGCCTAGGAAATATGCCTATGTGATGAACATGTTTTATGATTTAATATGCCATGAATATGCCTATGAAATATGATTAGGTGATGAACCTGTTTTATGATTTAATATGCCATGAATATGCCTAGGAAATATGCTCATGTGATGAACAAGTTTATGATATAATATGCCATGAAATATGCCTATGTGATGAACATGTTTTATGATTTAACATGCCATGAATATGCCTATGAAATATGCTTATGTGATGAACATGTTTGTGCTTTAGGACCCCTTTATGTTATGAATGCATGTATGCTATGAAATGTCTAAGGTGGAGATGCTTCCCTTTCAAGTAGGGATTTAGAGCTCTCCTTATGATAAGATAAGATGGAGATGCTTCCCTTTCAAGTAGGGATTAAGAGCTCTCCTTATGATAAGACAAGAAAGAAAGGAATTAAGTATTTTACTTTGTAAGAGGTTAAGTACCCGACCCATCAGGTGGTCGTTAATCAAATCTATAGGGACATAAGAAGACGTAAGAGGTCTGCCCTGGTAAGACGTAAGAGGTCTTGCT
Organism: Wurfbainia villosa; assembly: GCA_025175895.1. Taxonomy (NCBI): domain Eukaryota; kingdom Viridiplantae; phylum Streptophyta; class Magnoliopsida; order Zingiberales; family Zingiberaceae; genus Wurfbainia; species Wurfbainia villosa. Next base: position 33,764,760 of record CM046002.1, on the reverse strand, counting down.
CTAGTAGGTCTGGTGGCTCGCTACCCCAGCCTATTAGGGAACGCACATTATGTGGTACTTAACCTGGGGCCCCCCAAGCAAGTTATGATTATGTTGAAGTATCTATATGTATATGTTTTGAAAAGAAAAGGCTTTTATGAAATTATGCATGCTTATGTTAAAGTCTATGAATGCTTATGGTTAAGTTTAAAAATGCTTATGATTATGTCCTTTATGCATGATAGATTTTATGAAGTTATGATGCTTATAGTTGAGTTAAGAATATTTGTGACTATGGACTTTATGAATGTTTAAGATTTATGATGTTACGGATACTTATGTTATGAATGCTTATGAACTTGTCCTTTATACATGTTAGATTTTATGAAGTTATGATGCTTATAGTTGAGTTAAGAATATTTGTGACTATGGACTTTATGCATGTTTAAGATTTATGATGTTACGGATACTTATGTTATGAATGCTTATGAACTTGTCCTTTATACATGTTAGATTTTATGAAGTTATGATGCTTATAGTTGAGTTAAGAATATTTGTGACTATAGGACTTTATGCATGTTTAAGATTTATGATGTTACGGATACTTATGTTATGAATGCTTATGAACTTGTCCTTTATACATGTTAGATTTTATGAAGTTATGATGCTTATAGTTGAGTTAAGAATATTTGTGATTATGTACTTTATGCATGTCTAAGATTTACAATGTTACGAATGCTTATGTTAAATTATGTCCTGCTTAGATTTAATTATGCTTAACATCGATGTAATCTCTATGCCATGCTTAGGTTTTTTATTACGTGGGTATGTTGTTGATTAGTGTTGCTATGAAACACTTAGGCTATTTATGCTAGTATGCTCATGTTTCTAATTGCTTGATGAAGTTTGTGGCTTTTGTGAGTAGGCAAGAATCTTACTAAGCTATATGCTTATAGTTCATGTTGTCCGTATACTGCAGATAAAGGAAACCTGAACTAGAGGAAGTAGCAGGAAGGGCCAAGTGTGTGTGATAGTGGCATGGTGGAGAAAGACCCTGTTACTATCTGCTTATATTACATGCACAATGAACCACTTAAGACTTTGCTTCCGCTTATAAGACTTATGAATCCTTAGTATCATGTTGGATGATGCTTATTTATGTTACTGTTCAATTACTTAAGAACTCATGAATGACTCTTTATGTTATGCAAGTTAGAAATGTGACAAGATATGTTAACATGCTGATTATGAATATGAGATGTGACGCATGTGCAAAAGAAGATTTAAGTTATGACAACATGTTAAAAAAAAAAAATAGTAAAGTAGCGCCGCCCTGAGAGCAGATAAGGGCGGGTGTTACAGTTGACTCACGCCAGTCGACTGCCACATGGCACCAGTCGACTGGCACACCTCAAACATGAGGTTTTAGCCCAAGTATGGTTCCCCCATACTTGCTAGACCACCCTTAGCCTAGACCTAAGCCTTCTAGCTACCTCCATTAACCTCACGCCTCTCGGATCCCTCCAAGTCATCCATGACTTGTTCATCCATCGCGCTAGCCTCCAGGTGCTTCCCTTGGCTATGTCATGCTAACGGTGTCTACACCGCCAAGGCACATTGGACTTACGCCGCCAAGACTTCGCTTGGACTTTACGCTGCCAACATCAAACCCCTTGGACTTTCCAAATGCCAAGACTCAAGCTTGGATTTTCCATGCCAAGTACCCATGACTTGGACTTTCCCAAATGCCAAGTACCCATGCTTGGACTTTCCCATAATCACATGGTCAACCCTAGTCAACCATCAAGGTCTCCCTCGAGTCAAACTCGAGTCCGGTCAAATATGACCCGGGTCGATTGCTCCAACAATCTCCCCAACATATTAACCGACATCAATGTCAAACATTAATGTCAAATATACTATGTCAAACATACTATGTCAAACATCAAAACATCACTCGAGTCTGGTCAATCGTGACCTGGGCTGATTGCACCAACATTACCTATAGAGAAATCTTGAGCTTGTTCCTCATTTACTCCTTAGGTTGATGTGGAAGGTTCCTCTTATTCTTGCTCTGGCATTGAAGGCCTAATCTCTTCCCCCTTAATCCTAGAGGTGGAAACTTCTATGACTTCTTGTACTTCTTCTTTAGAAGTTGAACGTCTATCAACCTCTGAGTCTACTTGCTCTTGAGATGATGAGCTTTCTTTCTCCTCCTTAGATTCTTTCTTATCTTCTTTGACTGGTTGAGGCTTCTCATGGAATTTTGCCAATTTGCTCCACAACTCCTTGGCATCCATATAATCCCATAGTTTGCACAAAATATTATTAGGTATTAAATTTGTTAGAAATTTTGTTACCTTAACCTCGGTCTTAAATTTTCGGCGTTGCTCCTTGGGCTATTTTTATATTTTGAGGATTATTCCCTTCTTATCCATAAGGGCTTCAAATCCTTCCATCAAGGCGAACCAATCTTCGATGTTCATCATTTGCAAGAACGTCTAAATTCTTGCCTTCCATTGATTGAAACTCCCAAATCCGTAGACTTCGTAAGGAATGAGAGTATTGATGTTGTGGCCTAGTCCAAGATTTGGCAACTCCATTCCTCTTCTCCTCTAGCGCTTGTGCTCTCTTGGCGGTCAATCCTCGAAGAGCGGCCTCGCTGATACCACTGTAGGTCTTCTAAGTGAGTGAGCAATCTCTGATACTACTTGTTGGGATTGTTGGTACACTAGAGGGGGGATGAATAGCTATTGTTCGATTTTTCTCTTGCATTCGTGTTCGTCTCTACAAAGCGTTGGCACAACAGACTACAAAAATATATAAGAACAAAATGTTGGAGCATCGATGGTCGGTTAGAGGGGGGTGAATAGCCCTAAGTCATCGTAGAATGGAATTCGATCGTTCGTTTGTCTACACGTTAGGGTTAGCACAACGGAAATAAAACTAAACAACAATAAAGATAAAACAAGATAAAAACAATACTAACAAAGAGATATAACGTGGTTTCCGACCCTATGCCGCTAATCCACGGTCCGATTTTTCTCCGGTGAATCACTCCGAAACCAATCCAATATGGTCTCTCCCTTTAGCCAAAGCAAGGTGGAGGTAAACCTTCTTACAACACAAAAACACTCTTTCTTACAATGGATTTGAAATAAGAACAAGAGAAAGAGTTTAAAGCTTGTGGGGCACTTGGATGATCAATTGGAGCATAAGTATTAGTCATCCCAAAGCCCACACCCTCTCTTTTTATAGAGAAGGCTGATTTCTTCCCGTTGGCCGCCCATTAGTCGACTGCTGCCTTTGGTAGTCGATTGCCGTCATTGCAACGACTTTTGAACACGTCAGATCCTGACCATTATAGTCCAACGGGAAACTTGGCAGTCGACTGATGCCTCTGTAGTCGATCGATCGGGCTACGGAGGTTACGTACTGCGATCGTCTTCATCGATCGATTGCCATCGCTTGATCGATCGGTCCGATAGTCGATCGCCATTCCTTGACGATGATCGCTAGGCCAGAAACCCACCAGTCGAACTCTAGTCGACTTAGAGTAGTCGACTGCCCATTCACAGCAGTCGACTGATGCCGGGTAAACCTCAAACTTCACATCCGTTTGAGCGTCCGACTGTCGGGTAAAACCTCAACCCTCACGGTTGAGCATCCGACACTCCACTTCGTCGAGTAAAACCTCAAACCAATGTTTGAGCATCCGACTAAACCATTCGTCGGGTAAAACCTCAACCCTTCGGTTGAGCATCCAACTTGTCGGGTAAAACCCCAACCAAGTTGGTTGAGCATCTGACTTAACTAAACATGTTGGGTGTAACCTCAACCAACTCGGTCGAGCCTCCGACATTTAGCCATTTCGGCCAAGTTCACCTAATGAGCTACTTACATTTCACTCATTCTCTCATCTCACTTGAAGTCCCTTGCCGAAGCTCTCTTCATTCGCGACCACGTCCCTCGGCAACACCAAGCGCACGGCTTCGCAATGCTCCTTCGTGTCTCTTACTCTCGAAGTCTGCTTCCTTGGCTTCCTTCAAGTCATCTCGTCCGGCGGTCCCTCGGATGCATCAAGCGCACGACTTTGCAATGCTCCTTCACTGACTCAAGCACGAGGTTGTGAGTTGGTGATCTTACCAATGCTATTCATCATATGTGCGAATTACTAAGTCCTACATGACTTCAACACACATATTAAATCCACAATAATATCCTAACTTAAACCTTTGCCACACACATCAAAACCATAATCCAAACCATAACTTGGGTCGATTGCCCTAACAATCTTTCCTTTTTGATATGTGGCAACTATGTTTAAGTTAGGTAAATTATAAACAAAATAACATAAGCAAGGAAAGCATGTAAACAATTCATGAGCATCAAACTCCCCCTTAACCCATGCTAATCTCCTCCCTAGCATGATTAAACTTAAACTTCCCTATTTCTCCCCTTTTGACACCATCAAAAACATTAACATAATGTCATAATCCAAGGCATCAAAGTCTAAGGGTCAAAAAACCATCAAAATAGCCTGAAAACACTAAAATTAGGTCATGAATAGGCTACCAATGATCAATCGACATCACTGATCGACGCAGTTTTTTCAAAGTAATTTCGATTTTTGGATCAAATTCGTAAATGCACCAAATTCCAAAAAATTCGAAAAATTATGAAAATTTTAAAACACATTTATTTTAAAGTCCTTTATTAGTGAAAAATGAGTTTTCATGAAAATTACTTATATTTTCAATGATTTTCCAAAAATCCAAAAGTTTCAAAAACAACTAGTATTTGATCAAGTGTGTATCAATTTTAACACCTAGTTTTGCTTTAGCTTATTTCAAAATATGAAAACACAGATTTTAAAGTAAGGAATGGTTTTGAAAACATATGAAATATCCAACCATGATCTTTGAGCAATATGTCTATGAATTAAACATAAGTCTTCCCCATGATTGGTCTATTATTACTATTTTGATGCTTTAAATGACCATCTAAATGCCATAGGCATTAGTGGACCATTAGTATCATCCTAACATCTCACCCATGCTAAGTTTTCAATCAAGGTTATCCTTATGGTGAGTGTGAGATGTTCCTAAAGGTATTTATATATACTTAACCTTTAAATTCATGCAATTCTACACAAGGTTAAGTATCACTCTAACATCCCACATGATCATAAAGACATATATGCATTGATTTCACATTATGATCATGAAATAAGTGTATCAATCAATTTGTAAACATGCATTAGGTATAAAATCATGATAATAAGTCAAATATCACCCAAAGCATGATTTAAGCTATTTATGGGTGCATTATCATCACCCAACACTATTTTAAAAAAAAAATAAGTCCCAATCATTCTAAGTCATAAGCATGTATCATTATTCAAATCAAGTATATGATTCTAACATTATAATCACTTCATCCATCATGCTTATAAATTAAATTTCACTACCCACATCATCCTAAGTCAACCATATAATATGATATAAGTGAAGTCTACTTATGGTTGACTATCCTAGGGTTTTCCTAACCCTTAAGGATGGACTTAAGAACCCAATATAGATTCTTTCCAATAGGGTTCACTAAGTATTCCTTTGGGATCCATTTCCTAGCTATCATTGTTGTTTTAGATTGACCCCTAGCAATTAAACAATGATATGCTTTCTCATTCTTGGATCCCTTGTAACCTAACCCCTTCTTGTTAAAGCTGACCCTTTGGCTCCCTATGATCATGTTCAATGTGTTGGAGCCAATGGTAAATTTCTCTAGGGCCTTAGTTAAATGATCTACCTTTTCCCTTAAGGCCTTTTTTTCATCCATACATGCATCACTAACATTTAGAGGCATATAATCATTATGTGAGCATGTATCATCATTAACATTTAAGCATGCTTTTTATAGTTTTTCTTCTAGGGCTTTAATTTGATCAAGCATACTCTTATTTTTCTTTTTATCCCTAAACAAATCCCTAGTTAAGCTAGAAATCATGGCAACTACTTATTGAGTGGGAAGGTATTTTACCATAGTTACCATGTCTTCTTTTTCGGATGATGAGGAGCCTCCCCCTTCACTTGAGCTCTCCTTACTTGAGCTTGTTTCTTCTTTTTCGGAGGAAGTGGTGTCCACATCTTCTATTGCCATTAGAGCTAGATTTGTGACAAAGACATTTTCTTCCTCCGATGATGATGATGAAGGATCATCCCATGTCCTTGCTTTGAGTGCTTTGGCCTTCTTCTCCTTTTCTTTTTCCTTGGGCTTCTTCTCTTCTTCCTTTTTCTTGCTCCCCTTCTTCTTTTCTTCTTTTCTTCTTTTCTTCATCTTTGTTACTTGCTCTTGTTCAAGAGGGGACAATCATCCCTCATGTGTCCCTCTTGTTGGCAATAGCAAATGAACTTCCTCTTGTGCCTTCTCCTATCATAAGATTTGTTAAATTTTAAATTTCTTAAAGCACGCCTTACCTTCCTTACCATATAAGCATCTTCATTGCTATTCATGGAGGATGAGGAGGATGCTTCATCGGAGGAGGAAGGTGGTGTCTTCTTCTTCTTCCCCTTTTCGGCTATCAAGGCTACTCCTCTTGATGGTTGAATTCTTGACTCTTCTACTACTCCTTCAAGCCTTGTTTCGTGGAGCTCCATGGTTGAGAAGAACTCCTCTAAGGTGCTAACTTCTAGGTTCTTTGAGATGTAGAAGGAGTCTACCATTGAGCTCCATTTCGATGACCGAGGAAAGGCGTCGATTGCTTTCATAATCATATCCCGGTTCGAAAGTTTTTTTCCTACACTCGTTAGTCCATTTAAAATTTCTTTAAAATGAGAGTGTAATGAGGTTACCTTTTCTCCCTTTTCAAGTTTGATATTAGTTAGTTGGGAGCGGAGAAGGTCTCTTCTTGCAAGCTTGGCCTCCGAGGTGCCTTCATGAAGCTCTATCAATCTCTCCCACATCTCTTTGGCGCTCGCACACTCCCCTATCCGGTTGATTTCTTGTTGATGCTCCGGGATGGAAGATCTCTCCTCCCCCTCAATGCTAGAGGTGGAGGTTTCCTCCAATTCATCCACATTCTCCGATGTTGATGGCGATTCTTCCTCTTGAGTGTGGGAGGATGAATACTCTTCCTCGGCTTCCTTCTCTACTTGTGCTGGTTCAGAATTTTTGTGGAATCTGACCAATTTATTCCACAATTCCTTCGCATCCCTATATTCACATAGTCTAGACAAAATAGAGTTAGGTATCAATTTTACTATCATAATTGTTACCTTAATTATCGATGTTGCTCCTCGATCCATCTTGACTTTCCCAATGGCTTGTTGTCTTCACCCCTAGGCACTTCGAAACCATTTTCAATGATTAATATTATATCAAAATCGGTTTTGAAGTATACCTCCATCCTTTTCTTTCACTAAGAAAAGTCTCCTTCGAATTTCGGTGAATGAATGTTGATGTCGGCCATTTCGATTGCTTATCGCGACGATGAGTCAGAGGGTAATCTCCTCGCTCTGATACCACTTGTTGGAGGATCGTGGCCCGGCTAGAAGGGGGGTTGAATATCCCAAATTGTGTTCGATGGACTTTGATCGCGTTCGTCTCTACGATTCTTGTTAGTGCAGTGGAAATATGAAATACAATACAAATATAAAGACGAGAACACAATCACACAAAATATGCAAGCATATACGTGGTTCGGAACCTTAGGGTTCCTACTCTACGAGGTGAGCTCAATGAGCTCTAGTGATGAACACACCACTAACTAAAGTCCTTCTCGACAACACGTCGGAGGTGGAGAAACCTCGTACAAGCAATTACAATAGTAATATACAAGATACAAGCGAATACAAAGACAATAAGAAATACAAGTAAAGAAACACTTTACAACACTTTGCTTTGAATGTTTTCTTGTTGCTTGCTTTGGTTTTCTCTTGAAGGTCTAGAATGCAATAACAATTCCCCTCCAAAATTTCTCCAAAAATCGTTGTGGAAATCCTCCCCAAGCTCCTCCTTTTATGCTTGTCTCGGGCTGATTCCGCACCTAGCAGTCGACTACCATAAGACCCCAGTCGACTGCTCTTGTAGCCGTTATGAGACAACGACCTAATCCACGTTAGCATCCAGCCAATGGATACATTGGTAGTCGGCTGCCAATTACCATCAGTCGACTGCAAGCTCGTAGCCGACTGATCAGTCGACTATCGAGCGTTCTATGCTCGCATCCTCGACCAACAATCGACTGCCATACATGGCAGTCGATTGCTGAAGCCATCAGTCGACTGCCCCAATGTTGGAAATCGACTGCCATGACATTCGACGCAGTCGAACGCTAGTTGACTGGGACATACCACCAGTCGACTGTTGTTGTGTAAAATCTCAAACACAAGTTGTTTGAGCATCCGACCGTCGGGTAAAACCTCAAACAACATGTTTGAGCATCCGACACACCCTTAGCCATGACCTAAGCCTTCTACACCTCTACTAGCTTCGTGCCTATCGGATCCCTCCAAGTCATCCATGACTTGTTCATTCATGTGTGGATCCCTCCAAGTCATCCATGACTTGTTCATCCATACCCTGGCCTCCAAGTGCTTCCTTCGGCTATTGTCACGCTCTCGGTGTCTATACCGCCAAGGTACATATGGACTTATGCTCCCAAGACTATCGTTTGGCCTTACGCCGCCAAACCACCCCTTGGACTTCCCAAATGCCAATGCCAACCCATGTTGGACTTTCACCACCAAGGCTAGACAGTTGGACTTACATGACTAAGGCTACACACTTGGTCTTCCCTTGCCAACTCCATGTTGGACTTCCAATGCCAAGCCCCATGCTTGGACTTTCACCGCCAAGGCTACACACTTGGACTTACGTGGCCAAGGCTACACACTTGGTCTTCCCATGACAATCACATGTCATATGTTTTGTCTAACATCAAAATACTGCTCGAGTCAAACTCGAGTCCGGTCAATCGTGACCTGGGTCGATTGCACCAACAATCTCCCCCTTTTGATGTTTGACAAAACCCCAAACACCTTTGAGTTAGGTGCCCTAACTCAAGTCTACCAATTATCCCCAATTGACAATTCTCACCTTTGAGAATTCCAACTAACACCAATTGGTATCTTTTCCCCCTTTTTGACATACATAAAAAAGGTTTTCCCCAAGGGTGTCAATGTCTCACATCTCAATGAGATCTTACAATCTCCCCCTTGATCCAAAAATACATCCATCATCCCAAGATGGATAACCTCCCCCTAAAGGTTTGCTCCCCCTTGACCATTGCACCAACAATGTCCTTGGAGAGTCTCTAAGCCAATAGGAACACTAAACAATCGAAATTAAAGGCAAAGATTTAACATTGAACTTTCACCTCTCTTAATTCAATAAACACCCTAAATAATTTCCTAATCCATTTTCAATGGATTTCCACCCATTCTAATGCTTTCCAAAGCATATCCTAGGGTAAGGAGCAGTTAGATATCCTAAAAGTAGCTTAACATGGGCCTAACAAATCTTGTTTACTCGAAATCAGCTCTGGTAGTCGACTCTTACGATCACCCCACGATCATTATTGACTCCATGATCGCCATCCTCGAATAGCTGACGATTTTGAAAATTCATAAGTAAAAATATATATATTGAAAAATCTTGAAAATTCATACGTACATTACTTATAACAAACATTATGGGTGAAAAATAGTTATAAATTAAAAAACCCATAAACTAGTGAGATTGATATAAAGTTCAAATCCATTGAAAATTTCAATGTTTAGCCCTACTTTGTATCACCTCATTCAATGGTGATTGCTATCACAAGATAGACTTCACCAAGATTTTTCAAAATGATTTTGAAATGATTTTAAAACCTTAAATTCCTTTTCCTAAATATCTCACTTGTATCTAAGTGTATGAAACACATACAAGTCAAGCATTCTAGTGAGATGTGGGTTTTTATTATTTAGGGTCTCATGCATATGCTAGGCAACTCTATTTGATTCCCTTATGCATGAGACTTCAAATCATGCCATAGTCCTTAACTCAAATTTATTTAATGCATGAATAATGATTATGACATAAATGATGACAAGAATAAAAGCATATGGCAATAATCATGATGTCATGGCATGTGATATAAACTTAAGCATAACATGACATTTAGATAACCCTAAGTATTATCATGATATTTTATATGATAAAAATAAATATGATGTCATGACATGGTAAGACAAATAAATCATGGCAAGTATAGAATACTAAGGTATAAAATACCTAAGTGTTAAACCCAAATTTCCATTTCTAAGATTAAATCCATTTTGCCTTAATACCCAACTCTACCAAGTGTGCCAAAACCCAAAATGGCACACAAAGACCTCTAACCCTAATTGTGCCAATTTAAATAATTTTTAACTTTTCAAAGCCCATTGGCACATCCTAAAGTGTCAACTCTACTATGGTTATGTTAACTACCTATCCACTTAGGGTTGACATACCCTAACCCATCTAGCGTGAATCAATCACGCTCTTATGAACCCAATACCTATTGGAGCTCCTTGGGTTAACAAGGTATTCACTAGGAATAACTTCCCTAGATACCTTCCTTGTGACCCTTTTTAGCTTTGAAGCCTTAGTCATTTGGGTTTTTCCTAGGTTAACCTTAGGGATTGTCTCCCTAGTAACCTTCTTAGTGGCTACCTTAGATTTTCTTGAATTTTTAGCCACTAGACACATACCATGGTTAATCTTAGGGATGACTTCCCTATTAACCTTGGTTTTCCTGGACCTTGATTTAGTTCCATAATCAAATGGAACATGGTGGTAGGACTTAGGTTTGTGACCCAAACCTTTCTTGCCCTTAAACGGTTCTTGTCTCCTAGGTCTTAAATTTTGGTCATTAGACCCCTTAATTGAATTTGTAATTCTTGCTAGGGTCTTCTCCAAATTTTCAAGTCTTGATCTCAAGGCTTGGTTCTCTAATTCTATCTTTCCCAATTTTAATTTTTTATTAATCTTTTGGGAATGACTCTTCCTAGGCATATGCCTAGACTTCTTGGAGTTAAAGCCCAAATTTTCTTCTATCCTCCTAATACTCTCCCTAGGTAAAATAGGTCTAGAATTGTTTGATCTAGATTTGTCTTTAGTTGTAAGTTCATAGGATTTAGCTCCTAAGCAAACATATCTATTCCTACTAGCATGCTTATGTTCATGGGCAATAGCAAGTGAATTAAAATGATTCCTAGCATGCTTTTTAATCCTAGAACTAGAAGGTGCATTAAAGTATATCTTAGGGTTTACTTTGGAAGCTCTCCCTACTTGTGTAGCTCCTTCTTGTCCTTTCTTCTTCCCCCTAGGGCATTAGCTTCGGTAGTGTCCCCTTTGGTTGCATTTGAAGCACACAATGTTTTCTTTTCTTTTCTTAGCGAGGACTCCGACATCCTTTGACTTTTGGTTGACTTTTGGTGTCAATGCTTTCTCCTTGGCCAATTTTGGGCATTTGCTCTTGTAATGCCCTTTCTCCCTACACTCAAAGCATATTATGTGATCCTTATTTTTATAAATTGCATTTGAATTACCTAAGGTATTTTCTTCTTGTTCTTCACTTCTCCCGGATGTAGACACTTCTTCTTGTTCTTGCTTTGGGATGGAAGATCTCTCCTCCCCCTCAATGCTAGAGGTGGAGGTTTCCTCTAATTCATCCACATTCTCCGATGTTGATGTCAATTCTTCCTCTTGAGCGTGAGAGGATGAATACTCTTCCTCGACTTCCTTCTCTACTTGTGCCAGTTCAAAATTTTCGTGGAATCAAACCAATTTATTCCACAATTCCTTCGCATCCATATATTCACATAGTCTAGACAAAATAGTGTTAGGTATCAATTTTACTAGAATAATTGTTACCTTAACGTTTGCCTTGAATTGTCGTCGTTGCTCCTCGGTCCATATTGACTTTCCCAACGGCTTGTTGTCTTCACCCCTAAGCACTTCGAAACCATTTTCAATGATTAAAATTTTATCGAAATTGGTTTTGAAGTATACCTCCATCCTTTTCTTTTGCCAAGAAAAGTCTCCTTCGAATTTCGGTAGATGGATGTTGATGTCGGCCATTTTGGTTGCTTATCGCGGCGATGAGTCCAAGGGTAAGCTCCTCTCTCTGATACCACTTGTTGGAGGATCTTACCCGACTAGAAGGAGGGTTGAATAGCCCAAATCGTGCTCGATGGACTTTGACCACGTTCGTCTCTACAATTCTCGTTAGCACAGTAGAAATGTGAAATACAATACAAATATGAAGACGAGAACACAATCACACAAAATACGCAAGCATATACGTGGTTCGGAATCTCAGGGTTCCTACTCAATGGGGTGAGCTCAATGAGCTCTAGTGATGAACACACTACTAACTAAACTCCTTCTCGACAACACGTCAGAGGTGGAGAAACCTCGTACAAGCAATTACAACAGTAATATACAAGATACAAGCGAATACAAAGACAATAAGAAATACAAGTAAAGAAACACTTTACAACACTTTGCTTTGAATGCTTTCTTGTTACTTGCTTTGGTTTACTCTTGAAGGACTGGAATACAATAGCAATTCCCCTCCAAAATCTCCCCAAAAATCGCTATGAAAATCCTCCCCAAGCTCCTCCTTTTATGCTTGTCTCGGGCTGATTTCGTGCCTAGTAGTCGACTGCTATAAGGCCCTAGTCGACTGCTCCTGTAGTCGTTGTGAGACAACGACCTAATCCACATTGGCATCTAGCCAATGGATACACTGACAGTCGACTGCCAATTACCATTAGTCGATTGCAAGCCCATAGCCGACTGATTAGTCGACTACCAAGCATTCTGTGCTCACGTCCTTGACCAACAGTCGACTGCCATACATCGCAGTCGACTACTAAAGCCATCAGTCGACTGCCATATCATTCGACGGAGTCGAATGCTAGTCGACTCTCACCAGTTGACTAGGACATACCACTAGTCGACTGTTGTCGGGTAAAACCTCAAACACAAGTTGTTTGAGCATCCGACTATCGGGTAAAACCTCAAACAACATGTTTGAGCATCCGACACACCCCTAGCCTAGACCTAAGCCTTCTAGCCACCTCTACTAGCTTCGCGCCTATCGGATCCCTCCAAGTTGTCCATGACTTTTTCATCCATGCACGGATCCCTCCAAGTCATCCATGACTAGTTCATCCATACGCAAGCCTCTAGGTGCTTCCTTCGGCTATTGTCATGCTCTCAGTGTCTATACCGCCAAGGTACATATGAACTTATGCTCCCAAAACTATCGCTTAGCCTTACACCACCAAACCACCCATTGGACTTCCTAAATGCCAATGCCAACTCATGTTGGACTTTCACCGCCAAGCCTACACACTTGGTCTTCCCTTGTCAACTCCATGTTTGAGTTCCAATGCCAAGCCCCTTGCTTGGACTTTCACTGCCAAGGCTACACACTTGGACTTACGTGGCCAAGACTACACACTTGGTCTTCCCATAACAATCACATGTTGTCACGCCCCGAGAGCATGCCGAGCTGAAAATCAAACGGATGACATCTCCCCTGTACGTGGCAACATTTCGGGTTAATACAAGGCCCGTAGGCCCACAATAACAATATAACATATAAATATGAAAACAACCGCAACAACATAACAACTAATTACAACAACTACACAGCGGAAACATAAAACACAACAATATCCATTCCACACATGCATACCGGTATGACTAACACATCACAATAACACGGAACCTCGACAAAATTCGAATATACAACATGTACATCACGAAAACTCCAAAATACAATACACAACAGACTGAAAGCCCAAAAAAAACACGAAAGCCTCGGAGGTGAGATGAGATGTCAGCCAGCGGTGCTCCAAGCCATCACGAAGACTTCTACCTGTTACCTAGGCGACAGAAAAACCCAGGGTCCGTTGGGGTGGTGAGTAAAACTCAGCAGGTAATAGAAAACATGTATATAGGTAATATTACATGTATTTCAACAACATAATCTGAAGGTGCAACAGGTATATCAGTATAGTATATAAATACAAGCATATACCGTCTAACCGAATGAACAACGTAAAATGCAGACATACCTGAAGTCTGCTACGCTACTCTGATCCAACCTGAACATATATCCAACATATATATATAATAGGAAGAGTAAGATCAACTCACAATATACTCAAGCTACAGGTCAAGGTATCTAATAGTCTGTCCAACACATACTAGTATCCGACACAATCATATAACAAATGCAAGAAACATGCATGAATATGATGTACACCCAAATGCAACAAGCATAGTACAATCAAATGCAACATCATAATAATCATATATATATATAGACCGCATCTATATATATATATTAATCACAACCATCCATCCATATATATATATATATATATATATATATATGGATGGTTGTGATTAATATGCAAAGCGCCATCAGATACAGCAATGCAGCATGCATGGTCATGCCTGCTCACCCCTACTCGCTACCACGACCCCAGTGTGGCCTAGGTGGCACGACATGACAATTGTCCCAACTCACACCAACCACTGCTATAGAGTGGTCGAGTGGGAAGTATGATCAAGTAGCATATGAGCGTAAAGAGCTCGCTACACAACGGGGGTCCCTGCTGCTGGCCAATCCGACTAACACTACCAATGAGTGGTCGAGTGCCACGCACCCAGGACAACTGCACGCAACTCTAACTACCACTGTCTATAGTGGTAGAGTGCGGCACAACAAATGCTCTACCCACACACCAGTTACTCCTCGGGGAGTGCTTTAGGAGGCAAGATGACTGACGACTCTCTCTTCCCCAAGGGAGACTATGTCGTCAGAATGCATGCAAATGACATGAGTATGTTGTCACACGTACAATCATCTACCACAGACTCTCTGTTCAACAAAGAGTTATACCCATCTGATCAATACACTCTCTATCCTGTAGAGAGTCGTACTCAACTAATCGACGGACTCTCTATCCTGTAGAGAGTCGTACTCAACTGATCATAAATCTCTATCCAATATTGAGTCGTACTCAACTGATCGACGCACTCTCTATTCTGTAGAGAGTCATACTCGACTGATCATAACTCTCTCTCCAATAGAGAGTCATACTCAACTGATCGACGCACTCTCTATCCAATAGAGAGTCGTACTCGACTGATCATAACTCTCTCTCCAATAGAGAGTCGTACTCAACTGATCGATGCACTCTCTATCCGATAGAGAGTCGTACTCGACTAATCATATCAAGCTGGAACCACCGGTCCGCAGCGACACACTAATCACCCTTCACTTAACCATTACACAACTCATGGTTGGTAACAGTATGCAACATACAGGTATTGGAAATAAATCCTACATTTAGGGCATTACCTACCCACGGATGACCTTTTTGCCAATTTATAAATTGGGTCATCACCCGTACTAACATTTACACCCTACTAAACATCTAGGCTAATTTACATCACATCTATAACTCCTAAATCATGATAGGGTATATGTGATATCAACAACTGAGCATAAATACATCCAACGATAAGTTCAAGCATACGATAATAAGAGAAGAGTCACGATAATATGAACACCTAACATGCTCATATTTATGACTAAATCTGAATGCATTAAACTAACTGACCTGGGTAGGAATTACCCACCTGATACGAAGCTCGAAATAGTCCTCACAGCTATGAACACGCTTCGTATCCCAAACCTGCACAATCATAACAAATTATGGTTAAGTACAAGTCTCCGATAATTGTACGTACAAACTACTAAATCGTTCTATATTCTCATTCTTTTCCCGAATACATTTTAACCACACCGATCATATCCAACCGATTCACCATAACCAACTCATAATGAATCACTGACATCCTCAAGATCAATTACGGTGAATAGATCTAACCACACTTACTTCACCCATCACAACTCCCTAATAGAGTATAACCAACATAATCCAATACACTAAGATCTCCAAATCAAAATATATCAGACATCAAACTAGTAATAATCGAACATAATCAACACCCGAAATAACCAATACCACTCCTATCACAACTCCCCTTTTTCCTACAACGATTCGAGCTACACTTGCAACAATCGGCAAAAGATACTCATAGCAAGAACGATACCAACAAATCCGGTCTGTCCATCCCTTCCAATTTCACAGCCAAGACAAGAATTTCGACTCACAGCCAATACAACAACATATCTGCCCACAACTGACCAGAATTTCTACTGCATATTCCATCCACAGCCACTTCAACCGAATGGAATTCACTAAGCTCACAACTCACTTTCCATCCAACGAATCAAAATTGAATTCACAGCACAAAGGGAGAACTGACCTTGCTTACCAACACTTGAAGCTTTACCGACAGTTAATCCTCACCGGCATCAACTCCACAGAACCGGCAGCCACACCTTTACTTATCCCCTGTTTGCCGACACCAACACCTGTCCAACACAGATCGAGCTCAACGCAAGGAAGATGCACTGTAGCCCTAAATCTGGTCCAATGTAAAGAATCACCCCTTACCTAGCACCCACAGCGATCGTCGACACTGATCGGCAGAGGAGATCAACAACTTGCGACGGAAAGACCCGAAGGTGGCTTGCTCCGTCAGTGCTCGAGAAGTACGACACCTGATCGACTCGCCACCGACCCGAATTCCCGCCCACGCACGTTGACGCCCGTTGGCCTCTTTACCTATAGCCGGATCTCCCACTGGCAACGTGTCGACAATGATTGAGATACGGTGGAGACGACGACACAGAGATCGCGGGAGAGGCGAGGGAGATCGAGAGTCGGGAAGCAGGGGAATCGCAAGGCGTCTGGGTGCGGTGGAGTCGGCGATGAATAACTCACTTCGTTCACTTAACGCTAGAATGAAGAAAATTCATCGGCGAGAAATGGAAGGGGAGAAACGGCGGTGTTTATTGGTTTAGCGGGTCGGCGGATTATTAACGGGTTGGCTTTAAACAATGCCTATTGGGTTCTTACACTATAAGACCCAATCTAGGTTTGATTAACCCCCTCCAAATTAGTACCTAGCTTAGATATTAATTAGAGTCCAATATTTTTTTTCTGGTATTTTACATTCTCCCCCACTTATAAAAATTTGGTCCCCAAATTTCGTACTAACATACGAGAACCAACTCAAGAGATTTCTTGAACTACTACATGTCTCAAGTGAACAAATGAAGATATCGAGCTCGGATAGTATCTTCCAGCTCCCATGTAGCCTCCTCATCAGTCGGATACTGTCATCCAAATCTTTACGAGTCGGATGGTCTTGTTCCGCTACTGTCGCTCCTTGCGACCCAAATCGTTTCACCCCTTTCGAAGGTGAAACACACAGAAATACTTATTCCCCAACTGAGAATTTCTAAAGGCCTTCGCCTTCAGTCTGCATAACTCTTCTGTCGACCCTGTGTTTCTTATAACCATCATCCCATGACGCGCACTAACTTTGCATCATGTTGGATACTTTATGGCCCCCAATAGCTGTCATTTCCCGGACTTCCTCTCACAACGTAGGAGATTTTCAGAGTCTAACGTATAGGGTCTCAGAAGGATTCATCTGAATGGAGGAGTGATAATTGTCCTCATAGTTAAATTCCACTAAAGGAATGTGATCCTCCCAACTACTCTCATAATTCATGACACAATATTTTAATAGATCCTTCAACGTCTAAATGATACACTCAGACTGTTCATCTGTCTGTGGATGAAACGTTGCACTAAGCCGAAGCTCTGTGTCCATCGTCTGGTGCAGACTCTGCCAAAATCGCGAGGTAAATCGCGAAACTCTATCCGATATGGTACTTAAAAGTACCCCATGCATTTTGATAATCTTTCGGTAATACAACGCTGCCGGATGGTCCAACGAGTACGACCCACGAATAGGAAGGAAATGAGCTGATTTGGTCAGTCGATCCATAATCACCTAAATCGCATCACGCCCTTTACGGGTTCTAGGCAATCCTATAACGCAAGCAATCGTGATATGCTCCCACTTCCATTCCGAAATCGGAATTTTCTAGAGCAATCCAATGAGTTTCTGATGTTCAGCCTCCACCTACTGACATACTAAACATCGAGCAACAAAATCTACTATAACTCTCTTTATACCATTCCACCAGTATAAACGTTTCAACTCTCAGTACATTTGAGTACCACCAAGGTATATAGCCCATCTCGAATGATGTGCTTTCTGTATCAATTCTTCCTTAAACACTGCAACTCCGGAACCTACTATCCTTATCAAAGACGGGGAATTATTTTCTCGAAAGAGAAATCCATCAACCATCCAAGATACACTCCACACACGCTGTAAGTGCATGGAGACTATAGCGATCAATCTCCCTTGTTGCAATTGTTGCAACTGTTCGCGCTCCCGCAACTCTATAGTAGCTACCGAGTAGCTAGTTAAATTCAATGAGCACTTCTTCTCCATACAACTACAAATCCAGATAATAACTATTAAAGTAACGTCATGTATATGACTGACTATCTCGTAGTTTCTTAACTGACGTAGGCATAAGATATGCCTCATTCACTGCATCGGAATCGTTCCGATCCCTAAACGACGTATTTGCGTACATCATCCTTTTATTCACTCCAGAAGGATTAACTAATACTCATGTAAAAGTTAACCGTCATCTAGGTCTTGTAACTGGTTTCACCAGCTTCAGACTAAATGATTTCCATCATCACCTTTGTCAAACAAGTCCGTGGTATAGTAATGCCAAGCATTCTATCCACATCTACAGAATTAACCAAAACATACAAGATAAACCACCATCTACGGTAGTCGAGTGCGCAACTCCAACTACCACCATCAACAGTGGTCAGGTTACGCAACTCCAATAACCACCAACTGATCCAATCGTGTCCAGGATACACGATTCTCAAATTCATGGACGACTAAATCGTTAAATACGTCTAATATCATTAATCAAAACTCATAAAAATCCATACTAAGTATGAAATTATCGTCTCTACACACCTGCATCCCCTTTACTCTACGCTGATGATATATATTAATCATCACAACGACAATGATAATTGTATGACACCATGTTACTACAATATCAACGCTCCAATCGTAAATCAACCTTAGAGTATACACAGGTGTCCTTTGTTGATCTAAACAGATCATCTATCCCCAATGGAGGATATTCACTTTCAACAACTATCGCATTCCATCATCGATAATCGATGCATAATTTCAAAGGTTCATCTCTCTTTCAACAAAGAGTTCCAGATCTTCTCAAGAAAGAATACTGGGATAGATAAATATCACATCCAACTTCTCCTATAATCGCAACTCACAATCTTTCGATTTCTATAGTGTTTAACAACACTGATACCAACAAAATTATCACTTATATGAAGTATTCAATATCGACACTATCCTCAAAATCACTCCAATCGCCTACTCCACTTGCTTATGCAGCGGCAAGCCTAGAAGTTCATCCAAAACTACATCCGACAACTCTCAGATTATACGCACATCTGAGAGACATAATCATACTATAATCTCAACTACTTGACCATCCGTAAGGATATGTCTACAGTAAAGATATGTCTATCCAAGTCTAAGGACCTCCCTTGACTTCTTAATCGTTGGTCCACTTCTCACATGACGGTAGAGATACCACCGACCCACAAGTCGATGTATAGGAACCCTTCTAATCCAAACAAAGAATGTTCTAGACCATGATACCCGTAAACTACAAGTATCTCTCAATATATTAACCTTGAGGGTAAACTAAAGTAATACCCTGGACAATCAATTATCTGTCGATCCGATCTAAAGGCTCCTTGCAAGTCTCGGCCTTTCTACGAAGAGAAGAAAATCAGATCCAACAGTCCACGACAAAGCGGTCGCATTTCTACGACAAATAACCCGAGGATTTTCCTGGATCGTCTGATCTCATAACTTAATCCTACGAGCTACAACTGTAGAACACCGAATAGATACGACCATCGTCATATACTCTCTCCTCTCTACTAAGAAAATCACATCTGGAGATAACTGTTATTGTTTGCATGAATCTTCTAAGATGTCTTCTGCTGATACTGCTTCTATGCTGAAGGGAAGTATCAAGAAACTTCAACCACGCCTGAGGTAGTAGGTTGCTGCTATTGAGATAACCCAATCTTCTGTGCTGATCTCTGCTGTCGAGACGATGCATCTTCCTCCCGGAATACCATCGATAATCTTCAACTGAGTCTTCAAAGTACACCTCCTCCACTATACTGGTTGCTCACAATAGCAACAGTTGAACTAATCCAACGGATAATCTGACTTCGTGTGTCTTCATGATTCGCACTGCATGCACACAATCCCTTCAGAGTCTTTGTTCTGATTTTGCTGATATCCACAAGAACATTCTGATGATCTGCGATTGGTCTTCTATAATCGAAAAGTAGCTCAAGGCCTGTGACCCTGATCTTACTCCTTTTTCCAATAGTCGGAGACTTCTGACTATATTAAGTTGACCTGTAATATTTACTTACCGGTCTCCAACTCTTAAACCCTTGAACGAAGTCATTTCTAAACTCCTGTCTCAATCCAACGTCTTCCGGCAGGATCTGGTAGAAGATCCCGACATCCCAATCCAACTATAAGCCAATAACTCTGGGTGGCTTAAATCATCCATTCATCTTCTTGAGCTATTAGGTGGTCGTAACCTCCGCAAGTCTCACGACTCTGCACAGTACACTATTACTAACCGATCACCCTTTCTTGAAGCTCAAGAATTCCTTACAATGTGTCACTAAAAGTGACATAGGGAAATACTCTCTTTCAACATCACTAAACCATGATCAAGTGATATATTATTTCCCGAAGATTATTTTCTACATTTATCACCAAATATCGGCTTGATCTCGATAATGGTATGCCAACAACTCTTCTTTCTCGGTATAACATGAGTTAGGTGCTCAAAAATACTCTCAAAGTTATACAACTCAGTACGGACAACTCAGGGATAAAATCCCTATGAAACACCGTAACCTAGCCTTCCTCTATCTGCATCAACAATAGCCAATTTGTCTTGTCCATTACCCAACAGGTATCTGATTAGCATAATTAGTGAAAATCTCTAAGACTGAAATCTCTGATTTCAACCATAAATGTGACGACTTGACCCCTGTTTTCTGACTCGGTATCAATCGACTCTCAAAGGTAAATCACCTTTTCGACAAAGGTTCAAGACTCACAGACTTAACAGGTCGTTTCCGGGGTCAACTCATACCACAACTACGAACAATAACCAATACACTACAAGTTATTCCCTATTATATACATTAAAGCATAGTCAACTAAAACCGGGAGTATAAACCCTAAAGGTCACTCCGGTTGGTCGCCTCGGTGGACGACCCCTACTACAAGTCTGCACAGGTGTCATAACTCTATTGTATACACCTACTGATCAAGTTTAGATAAATATCTACTAAAACATAAGTTATCAGGAATTCTTACCTCGTGCTGCTTGGAGCTCAGGCCGCTGTCCATCTCATCTCAGAAAACCAAAACCGAATAAATCGACTCCCGAGAATCCAAGACTCGACACAAAAACAACATTGTATGGCATTGCAGAACATTGTGCTCTGATACAACTAAAGTTATCACGCCCCGAGAGCATGCCGAGTAGAAAATCAAACAGACGGCATCTCCCCTGTACGTGGCAACATTTCGGGTTAATACAAGGCCCGTAGGCCCACAATAACAACATAACATATAAATATAAAAACAACCGCAACAACATAACAACTAATTACAACAACTACACAGCGGAAACATAAAACACAACAATATCCATCGCACACATGCATACCGGTATGACTAACACATCACAATAACACGGAACCTCGACAAAATTCGAATATACATGTACATCACAAAAACTCCAAAATACAATACACAACGGACGAAAAGCCCAAAACAAACACGGGAGCCTCGGAGGTGAGATGAGATGTCAGCCAGCAGTGCTCCAAGCCGTCACGAAGACTTCTACCTGTTACATGGGCGATAGAAAAACCCAGGGTCCGTTGGGGTGGTGAGTAAAACTCAGCAGGTAATAGAAAACATGTATATATGTAATATTACATGTATTTCAACAACATAATCTGAAGGTACAACAGGTATATCAGCATAGTATATAAATACAAGCATATACCGTCTAACCGAATGAACAACATAAAATACAGACATACCTGAAGTCTGCTATGCTACCCTGATTCAACCTGAACATATATCCAACATATATATATAACAGGAAGAGTAAGATCAACTCACAATATACTCAAGCTACAGGTCAAGGTATCTAATAGTCTGTCCAACACATACCAGTATCTGACACAATCATATAACAAATGCAAGAAATATGCATGAATATGATGTACACTCAAATGCAGTAAGCATAGTACAATCAAATGCAACATCACAATAATCATATATATATAGACCGCATCTATATATATATATTAATCACAACCGTCCATATATATATATATATATATCTATATATACATGCATATATGTATATATATATATATATATATATATGGTAATATGCAAAACGCCATCAGATACGGCAATGCAGCTTGCATGGTCATGTTTGCTCACCCCTACTCGCTACCACGACCCCAGTGTGGCCTAGGTGGCACGACATGACAACTGTCCCAACTCACACCAACCACTGCTATAGAGTGGCCGAGTGGGCAATATGATCAAGTAGCATATGAGCGTAAAGAGCTCGCTACACAACGGGGGTCCCTGCTGCTGGCCACTCCGACTAACACTACTAATGAGTGGTCGAGTACCACGCACCCAGGACAACAACACGCAACTCCAACTACCACCGTCTATAGTGGTAGAGTGCGGCACAATAAATGCTCTACCATCACACCAGTTACTCCTCGGGGAGTGCTCTGGGAGGCAAGATGACTGACGACTCTCTCTACCCCAAGAGAGACTATATCGTCAGAATGCATGCAAATGACATGAGTATGCTGTCACATGTACAGTCATCTACCACAGACTCTCTGTTCAACAAAGAGTTATACCCATCTGATCAATACACTCTCTATCATGTAGAGAGTCATACTCAACTGATCGACGGACTCTCTATCCTGTAGAGAGTCGTACTCAACTGATCATAACTCTCTATCCAATAGAGAGTCGTACTTAACTGATCGACGCACTCTCTATCTTGTAGAGAGTCATACTCGATTGATCATAACTCTCTCTTCAATAGAGAGTCATACTCAACTGATCGACGCACTCTCTTGTTAGAATGTATACTGAAAGCCTAGCTCTTTTTGTATGAACATTTTATTTTGAAATAAGAATCACATGATCATTGTTTGCATTTTATATATTCATTATATATGTGTGCATATTGTCTAATATTTTACATTGTAGATAACATGGTGCTTGGTGTGGCACAGAAGATCATGTTATCAGTACCTTGTAAAATATAAGTAGAGGCTCACAACCAAGATGGTTTTGGACAAACCATTGGCATGGTTGTAGTGTAGCTTGGTATTGTTTTATCTTGAACATAGAGTTACACTAGTACACTTAGGTGTATTGAGCAGGACCGAAATAGAGGTGATTCAATTTAGTGCTGATTACATAATTGAATCGGACCTCGGATATTATGTTGTACATACTCTTAATCCCGATATAATAACGGGCACATGTACTTAGTATTTATTTCTTTGATTTACCAGTGGGTGAGATTTAAATGGATTAAATCAATAAGCCCGGTAAGTTGGGAAATAATATTATTTACATGGTGTGCCGTTGATTATAGGAGGAAACCGTGTCCTATATATTAGGTTGATGATGTCCCCTTGAGGAGCTCATAAGGTTCATCATGTAAACCTAGCTGGTTGACTTAGTCAACATGATGATAAGGTTGAGTGGTACTACTCGAGGAGTTAGATGTTAATTAATTGATGGTCAGTAAATCAATTAATTGACGGACATTCGATATCTTAAACACGGGGAGATAAATGTACAAATAATATATGGAGCCCATATTAATTTATGGGGGTTGGTGAGGTAGTTCAATGATGATCCTCTAGTGGAATGGAACATCATTGATGGATCAAGTTTGTGTGGTTCCGATCCATCGGGTGGCCAAGACCCAACTCCTCCTTATGGTCCCTATAGCCTAATATAATCCTTGAAGTCTAGATCCAAGAATGTAAAACAAAACCTAGAACCAACGGTTGGATTAAATCCATAGATCCGATGGTTAGGATGAAACCCTAGAACCAACGGTTGGATTAAATCCATAGATCCGATGGTTAGGATGAAATCCTTGATCCGACGGTTGGGATGAAATCCTTGATCCGACGGTTGGGATGAAATCCTAGATCCTACGGTTGGGATGAAATCCTAGATCCTACGGTTGGGATGAAATCCTAGATCCGACGGTGGAGATTAAATCCCTAGATCCGACGGTGGAGATTAAATCCCTAGATCCGACGGTGGAGATTAGAGGAGGCTTAAGCCTAAATTCTAGAATTAGGGTTTGGCTCATCCATGGGTTGGGCAACAAACCCTAGAGGAGTTAGGGGTTGGGTGGCAAGAATATAGGAGTTAGTTCCTATATTTTAGGCTAACCAACTTTCTCCTAAATTCTATAAATATATGGCTTAGGGTTGGGCGAAAGAGGATATAGGAGTTGGTTCGAATTGAAGTTAGGGTTTTGGCTCTTATCAAGGTGGGCGGCTAGGGTTTGGAGATAGAGCTTGGGCGGCAACCTTTCTCCCTTCATTGATTGTTGCGGCGCCCATTCTTCTCCATCAAGGCTTGGGCGTCCATCTTATAGACCTCTCCTTTCTTCCTTGGCCACTCTCATTCTTCTCCTTTAATCCTTGGTGGCCGGTGGTTCCAAGCTTCTTGGTGGCGCTCATCCATTGGTGGCGGCAACTTTGTTTCAAAGTTGGCGGAGTTCATTCATTCGTTCCTTGGCGTGGTTACATCAAACTTCTTTACTTGGTGGCGGTTCTAGAAAGGAAAAGGTTTTGTTCGTTTTCTCTTTGTTACGTGCGGACAAGGTAGAGAGAACTTCGATCTAGAAGGCTTCTACTCGTGGAGGATCTTCGTCCACACGTCATCCACGAGAGGGATAGGACATACGGTAGAAGATCGTGAGGTATAAAGTTATTTTAACTTTATGTACAGATCTGAGCATGTTCTTATTTGTTTTGATTATGCATGTGTGTGCGTGCAAATATATTGTATAATCATGGACCCCGAAGACAAACACAAAAAAATCGGCGATCCGTCTGTCGTCTCTTCCGCGGCTAATCAACTAGAAGAGTAGAGTTGCTTGAACAACTAGTTTGTTCGAGCGACCACTCAAGTTGTTAGCACGACGACGAAATGGTGTTACTAAGGAAGCTCATCCCATCCGGATTAATCCTTTCATTAGTGAAAATTTTAATCCGGGGACATGGGAGCCAATGAGCCTCCGAAGCATCCACCCAACATCTGGTATCAGAGCCACGGTTTCCGGTTTTGTGTGTTATGGATTCGGTTAATTTTTATGCATTTTTCATATATTATATGTGCCGGATAATAGTAGGATATGCGTAGTTTAACTCTTTGGTTGCAGGCATAAGATCCGACTATTATGGCCATGTGTGTGTATGTGAATGGATATGTGTAAAAATTTATTATTTGAATCCTCGGGGTTGACGAGGCTAGATTAGTATTTAATTTTTGTAATTAAATACGGCATTGTTTAGCCGCTCATTTTAGTTTACTTTCGATCTAGATTATTTGTACACTTCTTCGTGGAGTATAGGATCGATGGATGTAAATTAATATGATTTATCTCGGCTCGGAACTCTTTGGTGACTTGCGCACGGGAAAAGATGGAGCGGACGAGGTGGCGACACGACGGGATGCGTATTGGAGAACAATGCCATAATAGTTGGAAAAATTCTGATTTTTCCATATTTATTGCTTATTTGTTTTATATGCATGTTGTGTATGTTTAAAATTCCTCGATTGCAATTTACTAAGTGGGAGAGGGACATTTTAATTAATTCCCGCGGCCTCCATTACAATTTGACGTGTGATGCAAACAAACTTGTGTGTTGGCTCTGAGTGCCTTCCTCCCCATCGGATGGGTTTGTTTGCGGATCACTAGGTCAAATAATGGTTATAGGAAATTATTTAGGAGCGTGTGTACTTCCCCATCGGTAAGGCACATAATCCGAAATAATTCCCTTAGTATCGTGTAATGGTGCACACTTAGATGCAAATAAAAGTATCCTCCCCATCAGTCCTTTGCTTTTATTTGTAGGGCTAAGAGGAACCAACTATTAATTTTATTTGTCAAAAAGTAAGGTTGACAAGATAATAAAATTAATGGGTAAAACCTCCTCTTACAAATGTAGAATTCGTATACGTCCACACTATCGTGGCATGCGATATTCTCGGTGTTTTGAGGTGTTGGTTGATTTCGGGATTTTATTGTTTTGAGGAATCAATATTATTTGAAATCTGATATTTTTTTATCATTGTGATTTTTAGGATTTTCAAATGGCTTTCAACCCACTTGCTGTGATTTTAAAAGAAAACAAACTTACTGGTCCAAACTACATTGATTGGAAAAGAAACCTGGATATTGTCTTAACTGCGGAGGAGTACAAATTTGTACTCTTCGAGGTCTGTCCTCCTAAGCCCACCGATGACTCTAATGAAAAGGAGAAAGAACATTATAAGAAATGGGTTAAGGCAGATGAGATGGCGCGGTGTTACATTTTGGCATCTATGTCAAATGTGCTGCAACATCAGCATCAGGCCATAGCCACTGCATATGACATGATGTTCAATCTCAAGGAACTTTTCAGACATCAGAGTAGGGCTATAGGCAGAGGCAATGAGAAACTTGATGACGACCACCATGGTCGAGGGAACACCCGTTAGGGACCATGTTCTCAAGATGATGGCTCATCTTAATGAGATGGAAGTCCTCGGAGCTGAGATCGATAGAGAAACCCAGGTCGATATCATTCTCCAGTCTCTGCCTAGGAGTTTTGAGCAGTTCCGCCTCAACTACAACATGAACAAGAGGTTGTATTCGTTGGCGGAGCTTCTGACAGAACTCCAGGCGGCAGAGGGGCTTTTTCGTCAGAGTTCTCAAGCCATGGTCGCTCAGAAGGTTTCTTCCTCTAAACCGAAAGGTAAGAAGAAGAAGAAGCAAGGTAGAGCGAAGAAAGTGGCGGTGGGACCTGTGCAGGAGTGAAGAAGAGCCGAAGGCAAGTGCTTCACTTGCAAGCAGACATTGGAAGGCTGACCCTCGCCAAAGAACAAAGGTATATCTTCTTGTTTAGTTGTTGAAACATGTTTAGCGGTGTTATCTACGATTGCACGGTGTGTAGATCAGAGCCACGATCATGTCAATACTTTGCGGGGTTCCAGAAACCGACGACTAGAGGAGAGGTTATCAGTCTACATGGGCAATGCTTCAAAGGTGGCGGCTATTGCAGTGGGAGACGTTTATTTATCTTTTGATAGGAATAAAGTTTTGGTTTTAAGAAATTGTCTTTATGTACCTACTTTTAGAAAGAATTTAATTTGATTTCTAAATTGTTTTTGGATGGGTATTCTGTTTCTTTTAATGACGAGTTGTTATAAAAAATAGGGAGATTATACATTACAGTACATTGGTTGGCAATTTATATACTCTTGAACCAAAAACTCCCACGATGCAAATAGAAATAAATAGCTCATCTTCTAAATCTAATAAGAGAAAAGAACCCTTAGAATGAACCAAACATATCTCTGGCATCTGAGGCTTGGTCATATTAACCTAAGTAGAATTCAAAGGTTGATAGCTGATGGACCTTTGGGTTCATTAGTGGTGGAGGATCTCCCAACCTGCGAATCTTGCTTGGAAGGTAAAATGACCAAGAGGCCTTTTAAGGCCAAGGGGTATAGAGCCAAAGATGTGTTAGAACTGGTTCATTCTGATTTGTGCGGTCCTATGTCTATCCAGGCAAGAGGTGGTTTTGAATATTTCGTCTCTTTTATAGACGATTATTCAAGATATGGATACATTTACTTGATGCGCCGCAAGTCTGAATGCTTTGACAGGTTCAAAGAATTCAAGGCTGATGTGAAGAACCGTCAAGGTAAAAGTATCAAGACATTACGATCTGATCATGGTGGCGAGTACCTCTTGGGAGAGTTTAGGAGTTACTTATCAGAGGCTGAGATTCAATCCCAATTATCTGCACCTGGCACACCCCAGCAGAATGGTGTAGCAGAGCGAAGGAATAGGACTCTTATGGAGATGGTGAGATCGATGATGAGTTATTCTGAGTTACCTGTTTCGTTCTGGGGGTTTGCTCTGGAAACAGCAGCACACATTTTGAACTTGGTTCCATCTAAGTCAGTACCCTCTACTCCCACAGAGTTGTGGACTGGGCGAAAGCCTAGTCTAAGACATATTCGGATTTGGGGTAGTCCACATGTCTTTGAAGGGAGATCTTTGGTAAGTTGGAATCTAAATGCAGTGTGCATGTTTGTTGGCTACCCCAAGGGAACGAAAGGTGGTTTATTTTATAATCCTAGAGATCAGAGGGTGATCGTTAGCACGAACGCCAAATTTTTAGAGGAGGATTATGTAATGAACCACAAGCCCACGAGTAGGATTGTTCTTGAGGAGTTGGCGGAAGCAAGCAGCTTGATTACCACGGTACAAGAGGAGACACCACAAGTCATCACCCGCGTGTCACAGAGTATACACGGGAGGCACCTCGTAGTGGGAGGGTTGTTAGACAACCCGACAGATTCATGTTTTTGGGAGAGTCTTCGGACTTAGTCCCTGGTGAACATGAACCTGATCCCTGGACATATGATGAGGCACTCCAAGATAGAGATGCGGTATCTTGGCAAAGTGCGATGAATTCAGAGATAGAATCTATGGATTCTAATCAGGTCTGGGAGCTAGTAGACCCACCCGATGGTGTAAAAACCATTGGATGCAAGTGGATCTACAAGAGAAAGAGAGGAGTAGACGGGAAGGTTGAGACCTTCAAAGCTAGGCTTGTTGCGAAAGGGTATACTCAGAAAGAGGGTATCGATTATGAGGAGACCTTTTCGAGTAATATGCTTAAGTCTATCCGGATTCTCTTATCTATAGTGCTCATATGGATTATGAGATATGGCGGATGGATGTCAAGACACTTTCCTTAAGTCTTGAGGAAAACATCTATATCACGGCAACCAGAGGGATTCATTGCTAAAGGCAAAGAGCATCTTGTATGTAAGCTTAATCGGTCCATTTATGGATTGAAGCAAGCTTCTAGATCTTGGAACATCCGATTTGATGAGGTAATCCAGTCATATGGATTTATTCAAAGTCCGGATGAGCCTTGTGTATATAAGAGATGTGACGGAAACGTAGTGGTGTTTCTTGTACTATACGTAGATGACATTTTGTTAGTTGGCAACAATATCAAAGTATTATCAGACGTAAGGGTATGGTTGTCAAAACAGTTTGACATAAAGGACTTGGGAGAAGTGGGACACATCCTTGGGATCAAAGTTATAAGGGATCGCAAGAAAAGGATGTTGTGCTTGTCTCAAGCTTCATATATTGACACTATCCTTGCTCGTTTTAGCATGCAGAACTCCAAGAAAGGTTTTCTACCTTTTAGGCATGGAGTTCCTTTATCTAAAGAGATGTGTCCCAAAACATCAAAGGAGATAGAGGACATGAAGGCGGTTCCTTATGCTTCGGCAGTAGGAAGCCTTATGTACGCTATGCTATGTACGAGACCGGATATCTGCTTTGCCATGGGCATGGTTAGCAGATATCAGAGTAATCCTGGACAGGGACATTGGACTGCGGTAAAGCATATATTGAAGTACCTGAGAAGGACTAGGGATTATATGCTGGTTTACCGGGCAGATCAATTAGTCCCTGTGGGTTACACGGATTCGGATTTCCAATCGGATAGGGACAAGAGTAAGTCTACCTCAGGGTTTGTGTTTACTTTTGGAGGTGGAGCCATAGTATGGAGGAGTGTCAAGCAGAAATGCGTGGCGGACTCTACCATGGAAGCTGAGTATGTGGCAGCCTCTCGAGGCGGCCAAGGAAGGCTATGGCTCAGAACTTCTTGATGGACTTGGATGTGATTCTGGTTTGCCCGAACTATCACAATTTATTGTGATAACTTGAATGCGATTGCAAACTCAAGGAACCACGAGCCCATAAAGCGAGTAAACACATAGAGCGCAAGTACCA
Organism: Wurfbainia villosa; assembly: GCA_025175895.1. Taxonomy (NCBI): domain Eukaryota; kingdom Viridiplantae; phylum Streptophyta; class Magnoliopsida; order Zingiberales; family Zingiberaceae; genus Wurfbainia; species Wurfbainia villosa. Next base: position 33,734,444 of record CM046002.1, on the reverse strand, counting down.
CCTTATACGAGAGATCGTAAAGCGAGGAAGTTCTTTGTCGCCAAGATTGCATCAGAGGATAACTGGCGGATCCATTCACTAAGGCCCTTCGGTAAAGCGTTTGATAGACATGTGGAGGACATGGGGATCAGATGTATGGCAGAGAGATGACGGCATAGTCTTTTAGTATAAGTGGGAGATTGTTAGAATGTATACTGAAAGCCTAGCTCTTTTTGTATGAACATTTTATTTTGAAATAAGAATCACATGATCATTGTTTGCATTTTATATATTCATTATATATGTGTGCATATTGTCTAATATTTTACATTGTAGATAACATGGTGCTTGGTGTGGCACAGAAGATCATGTTATCGATTCTATAAAATATAAGTAGAAACTCACAACCAAGATGGTTTTGGACAAACCATTGGCATGGTTGTAGTGTAGCTTGGTATTGTTTTATCTTGAACATAGAGTTACACTAGTACACTTAGGTGTATTGAGCAGGACCGAAATAGAGGTGATTCAATTTAGTGCTGACTACATAATTGAATCGGACCTCGGATATTATGTTGTACATACTCTTAATCCCAATATAATAACGGGCACATGTACTTAGTATTTATTTCTTTGATTTACCAGTGGGTGAGATTTAAATGGATTAAATCAATAAGCCCGGTAAGTTGGGAAATAATATTATTTACATGGTGTGCCGTTGATTATAGGAGGAAACCGTGTCCTATATATTAGGTTGATGATGTCCCCTTGAGGAGCTCATAAGGTTCATCATGTAAACCTAGCTGGTTGACTTAGTCAACATGATGATAAGGTTGAGTGGTACTACTCGAGGAGTTAGATGTTAATTAATTGATGGTCAGTAAATCAATTAATTGACGGACATTCGATATCTTAAACACGGGGAGATAAATGTACAAATAATATACGGAGCCCATATTAATTTATGGGGGTTGGTGAGGTAGTTCAATGATGATCCTCTAGTGGAATGGAATATCATTGATGGATCAAGTTTGTGTGGTTCCGATCCATCGGGTGGCCAAGACCCAACTCCTCCTTATGGTCCCTATCGTAGCCTAATATAATCCTTATGAAGTCTAGATCCAAGAATGTAAAACAAAACCTAGAACCAACGGTTGGATTAAATCCATAGATCCGATGGTTAGGATGAAACCCTAGAACCAACGGTTGGATTAAATCCATAGATCCGATGGTTAGGATGAAATCCTTGATCCGACGGTTGGGATGAAATCCTTGATCCGACGGTTGGGATGAAATCCTAGATCCTACGGTTGGGATGAAATCCTAGATCCGACGGTGGAGATTAAATCCCTAGATCCGACGGTGGAGATTAAATCCCTAGATCCGACGGTGGAGATTAGAGGAGGCTTAAGCCTAAATTCTAGAATTAGGGTTTGGCTCATCCATGGGTTGGGCGGCAACAAACCCTAGAGGAGTTAGGGGTTGGGCGGCAAGAATATAGGAGTTAGTTCCTATATTTTAGGCTAACCAACTTTCTCCTAAATTCTATAAATATATGGCTTAGGGTTGAGCGAAAGAGGATATAGGAGTTGGTTCGAATTGAAGTTAGGGTTTTGGCTCTTATCAAGGTGGGCAGCTAGGGTTTGGAGATAGAGCTTGGGCGGCAACCTTTCTCCTTCATTGATTGTTGCCGGCGCCCATTCTTCTCCATCAAGGCTTGGCCGGCGTCCATCTTATAGACCTCTCCTTTCTTCCTTGGCCAGCTCTCATTCTTCTCCTTTAATCCTTGGTGGCTGGTGGTTCCAAGCTTCTGGGTGGCGGCGCTCATCCATTAGTGGCCGTGGCGGCTTTGTTTCAAAGTTGGCCGGAGTTCATTCATTCGTTCCTTGGCCGGCGGTTACATCAAACTTCTTTACTTGGTGGCCGGTTCTAGAAAGGAAAAGGTTTTGTTCGTTTTTCTCTTTGTTCGCAGCGGACAAGGTAGAGGAGAACTCGATCTAGAAGGCTTCTACTCGTGGAGGATCTTCGTCCACACGTCGTCCACGAGAGGGATAGGACATACGGTAGAAGATCGTGAGGTATAAAGTTATTTTAACTTTATGTACAGATCTGAGCATGTTCTTATTTGTTTTGATTATGCATGTGTGTGTGTGCAAATATATTGTATAATCATGGACCCCGAAGACAAACACAAAAAAACCGGCGATCCGTCTGTCGTCTCTTCCGCGGCTAATCAACTAGAAGAGTAGAGTTGCTTGAACAACTAGTTTGTTCGAGCGACCACTCAAGTTGTTAGCACGACGACGAAATGGTGTTGCTAAGGAAGCTCATCCCATCCGGATTAATCCTTTCATTAGTGAAAATTTTAATCCGGGGACATGGGAGCCAATGAGCCTCCGAAGCATCCACCCAACATCTCTATCCAATAGAGAGTCGTACTCGACTGATCATAACTCTCTCTCCAATAGAGAGTCATACTCAACTGATCGATGCACTCTCTATCCGATAGAGAGTCGTACTCGACTAATCATATCAAGCTGGAACCACCGGTCTGCAGCGACACACTAATCACCCTTCACTTAACCATTACACAACTCATGATTGGTAACAGTATGCAACATACGGGTATTGGAAATAAATCCTACATTTAGGGCATTACCTACCCACGGATGACATTTTTGCCAATTTATAAATTGGGTCATCACCCGTACTAACATTTACACCCTACTAAACATCTAGTCCAATTTACATCACATCTATAACTCCTAAATCATGATAGGGTATATGTGATATCAATAACTGAGCATAAATACATCCAACGATAAGTTCAAGCATACGATAATAAGAGCAGGGTCAAGATAATATGAACACCTAACATGCTCATATTTATGACTAAATCTGAATGCAATAAACTACCTGACCAGGGTAGGAATTTCCCACCTGATACGAAGCTCGAAATAGTCCTCACAGCTGTGAACACACTTTGTATCCCAAATCTGCATAATCATAACAAATTATGGTTAAGTACAAGTCTCCGATAATTGTACGTACAAACTACTAAATCGTTCTATATTCTCATTCTTTTCCCTAATACATTTTAACCACACCGATCATATCCAACCGATTCACCATAACCAACTCATAATGAATCACCGACATCCTCAAGATCAATTACGGTGAATAGATCTAACCACACTTACTTCACCCATCACAACTCCCTAACAGAGTATAACCAACATAATCCAATACACTAAGATCTCCAAATCAAAATATATCAGACATCAAACTAGTAATAACCGAACATAATCAACACCCGAAACAACCAATACCACTCCTATCATAGCTCCCCTTTTTCCTACAACGATCCGAGCTACACTTGCAACAATCGGCAAAAGATACTCATAGAAAGAACGATACCGACAAATCCGGTCTGTCCATCCCTTCCAATTTCACAGCCAAGACCAGAATTTCGACTCACAGCCAATACAACAACATATCCGCCCACAACTGACCAGAATTTCTACTGCATATTCCATCCACAGCCACTTCAACCGAATGGAATTCACTAAGCTCACAACTCACTGTCCATCCAACGAATCAAAATTGAATTCACAGCACAAAGGGAGAACTGACCTTGCTTACCAACACTTGAAGCTTCACCGACAGTTAATCCTCACCGGCATCAACTCCACGGAACCGGCAGCCACACCTTTACTTATCCCCTGTTTGCCGACACCAACACCTATCCAACACAGATCGAGCTCAACGCAAGGAAGATGCATCGTAGCCTTAAATCTGGTCCAATGTAAGGAATCACCGCTTACATAGCACCCACAATGATCGTCGAAACTGATCGACAGAGGAGATCAACAACTCGCGACGGAAAGACCTGAAGGTGGCTTGCTCCGTCAGCGCTCGGGAAGTACGACACCTGATCGACTCGCCACCGACCCGAATTCTCGGCCACGCACATCGATGCCCGTCGGCCTCTTCGCCTATAGCTGGATCTCCCATCGGCAACGTGTCGACAATGACTGAGATACGGTGGAGATGATGACATAGAGATCGTGGGAGAGGCGAGGGAGATCGAGAGTCAGGAAGCAGGGGAATTGTGAGGCGTCTGGGTGCAGCAGAGTCGGCGACGAATAACTCACTTCGTTCACTTAACGCTCGAACGAAGAAAATTCATCGGCGAAAAATGGAAGGGGAGAAGCGGCGGTGTTTATTGGTTTAGCGGGTCGGCGGATTATTAACGGGTTGGCTTTAAACAATGTCTATTGGGTTCTTACCCTATAAGACCCAATCTAGGTTTGATTAACCCCCTCCAAATTAATACCTAGCTTAGATATTAATTAGAGTCCAATATTTTTTTTTCTGGTATTTTACATATGTCATATGTTTTGTCTAACATCAAAATACTACTCAAGTCAAACTCGAGTCTGGTCAATCGTGACTTGGGTCGATTGCACCAACAAACTTTGGGTCTTTTCCATAATCAAAACCTAGGTTCGATTATCTGGTGCCCCTGCACTAACAATCTCTCCCTTTTTGATCTATGGCAAACCGACACAAAGTTAAGGGAAAAATTAACGCATAAAACAAGTGAAGTAAATGATAAACCTCATTTAAAAAACTCCCCCTTAACCCTAGGTGAGTTTTAATAAAGATACTTTAATTTTTTAAAATTAAATTTTGTGTTATTCCCCCTTAACTTTCGCTCTTCTCCCCCTTTTGTTGTAAATCAAAAACACGGTTGGGGGATGCTTTATATAAAATAGGGGTTTTTTGAATGCAACGTTATAAATATAGTATGTGTTTAAGGAATGAAATCAAGTATGAGTCCAAGCATGCATTCATATTTGGTTAAATAGATTGGTTCGAGGTATATCCCTCTGCACCAACAATTTAATAAGTTTTTGAAACATATTTTAATTTCAAAATACTTATGAAAGAAACTTTAAGGATTTGTAATGTAACCCTTAGGGTTAGTTTGCTCTCCCTTTTGATCAAATAAAGAGATTTAGGGGGTGCTAAACTTTGGCCTAGAGAGTTGTATACTTAGTATGGGCCAATCAAAGTTATGATTATTCGTTAAGTGTGGTAGTTGAGAAAATAAGTAGCATTTTGAAGAAGTTATGTTTTGTGTATATCAATTATCCTTAACATCTCACCCATTCTATGTGTCTCAAGATGTGTTCACCTTATATGTTTTGTGAGATGATTTTAACTTGATTAAAGATAGTCAACCTTGGGTTAGATTCGGATTTAACCTTTAGATTGTTAAGTAACTTTTCGAGAAAATGGCTTCCAGGTTGTGGCGAGGCACAGGGACCTTCTTTGATCGGAACAATGACCACTTCCTTAGACAAAGCCAAATTCAAGAAAATATCACTTAAGTCACTTAGGGTTACTTCATATTCTAACTAGTTTAGGATACGGTGAGGTAGCTTCAGCTAGTTCAACTCAGCCAAGTGCACCAAGCTAGATATGCCTTATCTAGCTCGAATACACGAGACTTCATTTCCCTAACATATTATCATTTCGCCGCGTTCTGATACTATATTGTCAAAGTTGACTAACTATTTGTCCTATCTAGCTGTTCTAAAAAGTAAAACAAAATAACTAATCATGCAATGATTTTACTAAGGAAGCGGGTATACTATTTTAGTGTTAGCTCCCTCTGGACCATTGAACCAATATGGTCTATCCACAAAGTGGACTTGATCCTGGGGAATCTAATACTTATTGGTTCTTATATGTGAGTTTAACAAAACCTTTGGGACCCATGATTGGACTCGTTGATGACTACGATTTACGATAGACATATAAGATCTTTTCATAGTCCTTGACCTAAATCCGAGTTCGACTTTGTTGTACATGACTCTTTGGGTTCCAAGAAGTCGGTTAAGATTCTTAGATCCCAGCGTGAATCTTTCTAACCTAGCCTCGAGCTCTTAAACTCATCCTTTCAAGAGAGAATTCTCCTCCTCAAGCTTTTCAACTTGAGTTGAGTTTCCCTCTTGAACTCGACTAGTTGAAGAGGTTAGATTAGCCTCTTGCTTGAGAATTTCAACCTCCTCGAGCAACGTCTCGACTCTAAACTCAGACTTAGTTAATTTCCTACTTAACAACTTAATTGCATGATATAAATTTGCAATTAGTGAATGACTTACCTTAATTTTTCCTTTTGACCCAGCTTTGAGTCTCTTCTTGAAGTCATCCTTGGAGTCGGAGTCAGAGTCGGAGTTGGATTCGTATTCAGCTTTAGATTATGACTCGAACTCTTTCGGTCTTGCCATGAATGCTACGCCGATGCCTTCTTCTTCGCCATCCCAAGTTGCTTGAAAGGCCTTCTTTGATCCCTTTTGTTTTGGCTTCATTTTTGATTTGAAGTAGTCCTTCTTCTTGTTTTTCAACTGCTCCCTTTCTTTTCGAATTATCCTCCGCACCATGTTTACTATCTCGGCCTCTTCTTCCGATTCGGACTCAGATTCACCCTCGAGTTCAGATCCTTCTTCTTGCTCGAGAGGTGGCTTGCTCTTCTCCTTTCTTCTCTGACCTACAAGCAAAGCAATACCTCTCTTGGCCCGGACCATGTTAGTTTGTTCGTGAAGTTCAAATTCAGAGAAAAACTTGTCTAACCTAATTTTTGATAGATCCTTAGAAACCTTGTAGGCATCGACCATGGATGCCCATAAGGTGGTCCTAGGGAACACGTTTAGTGCATACCTTATTACGTCCCGATTTTTGACCTTTTGTCCGATCGAATGTAGCCCATTCACAATGTCTTGTATGCGAGCATGGAGTTGAGTAGCCAACTCATGTTCCTGCATTTTTAAGTTAAACAATTTATTTAAAAGTAAATCCCTCTTACATACCTTGATGTCGGCGGTTCCTTCGTGAAGCTCGATGAGCTTGTTCCACAAGTCCTTTGCGCTTATGAATGGGTCGATGCGGTTGAGCTCCTCTTTGGATAACCCGCATTGTAGGATTTGTGTGGCTTTTGCATCGACTTCGATTTGTCTTTTAGTTGCATTGGCCCACTTATCGAAGTCCAGGGGCTCGCCTCGATCATTGGTGGGTAGAGCAAAGCCGATTTGGATGATTATCTAAGTCTTGACTTGTGTTTTTAGAAAACACTCCATCCGACCTTTCCAGTAATGAAAATCATCTCCGTTAAAGAACGGAGGTCGGGTGGTGCTATACCCCTCAATGTGGGCCATTAATTATCTTGGAAAATGCACAACCAAAAGAAGAGTACCAAGACTTCATCTTGGATTAGTAGTGTGGGAGAAGAAAGCCTAAAAAAAATCACGAATCGAAAAATACGAAAAGAAAGCCAAAAAAGTGCTAGATTGGTGGTTTCACCAAATCTTAGTGCCCCCACTCTAATACTAATTGTTGGATTGTAAAAGCGTCGCTAGAGGGGTTGAATAGCAAGCGTAAAACTTTTCGTCTATTCGTCGATTTGATAAAAAGTAAGAGATGCACAATGAAAAAATAAATAAGATAAATTTATTTTTACTTGGTTCACAACCTAGCAGTTGCTACTCCAAGGCCCCGTGATCTTTGACCGCGTATGAAGGGGCAATCCACTATACAATCTCCTCCTCGTTGGAGGTAGAAGACAACGATCACAAAAATGAAAGCTCAAGGATGAGGCAACAAACCTACCTCACCTTGTTATGATTAAAATCATGAATACAATAAATAAAACAACCTTGCTGCTGCCGACGAAGAGATTGTAAGCTTAGCGTTGCATCGACATTATGACGGTGTTGTGGTGTTAGAGCTTTGGCGTTATGGGAGCATGTTGAGAGCAAGATGAATGATCTTTGGGTTCGAGTCCTCCCCTCCTTTTATAGACTTGTTCCTTGGAATAAGTCTAGATCCAGATCCTCAATTTGTGGAACTTATCATGAGGTGGCACCTTATCTTATCGCGAAGTGGCAGTGTCAAATGTTATCCTTTTTAACCTTGTAAATTTGGCTGATTCGTCACCATCAGTCGATTGATGCCTTCCATTAGTCGATTGATGTGCAACAGTTGACTGCCAATAGCTAGCAATCGACTGCCAGCCTGGTCACTCCCTTGCAATAAGAGGTTAGCACGGAATATGATAAATATAATGATTCATTGTCATCCGATCTCGACCTAGACCTTCCACTGGAAGTCTTAGTTGGATCGCCGCTTATGGTCGTCCTCGTACAGAGGACACAACCTTATCATCTCTCTTCGCACTCGTGCTCACCTTCGGTCCTTTATGACCTGTCGCTTTGCTTCCGATCTTCACTTGGTTTCTTTGACTCCCACGAAGTTCTCCCGGTGTCGCCGACCACCACGGTTTCTCGACTCGAGATTCTCCGGGTATCATTGACCTTCAGCTCAGCTTAATCATTCCTGTACACTTAGTTCATCTCATGAGATAACGATATGACCTTAACTTTGGGTCTTTACCATAATCAAAATCTAGGTTCAATTATCTAGTGCCCCTGCACCAACACATCTCTCTTCCATGCTAGGACATTATTCTCATCTAAACCTATTTTAGCTAAATCAAATTGTCTAGAACCTATCATGTCATACTCAGTAAGTTGTTTGATGTTACCTGTGGTAACATCAAACCCTAATGTGTCTAGTAAGGATGTGATGACATGGATATAGGGCAAGTGTGCCTTCCTGCTAGTAACTGACCTAGAATGATGAATGACGGAATGAAACATCTGTAAACTAATATCTAAATCTAATCTATGACTAAGTGCATAAAGTAGAAATGAATGATAGGGATGCATCATAGCGATGTCCCTAGTGATGAGTGGCAAAATGCAGTTCACTATAACTCGATACAGGGCATAGTCCTATACTCTAAGTCTAGTGGAGTTAAAGATACTCACAGATGGAGTCCTCTCCTCGCCAAATAGATGTAAGTGTATCCTATCTAATGTAATGTGCGAGTAGGGGTCACTATACGGTAACTCCATAGATGGAAAATATGCCACTGGACATATTGAATGCATGAGTCCTAGATGCTCTCTTAATATAGAGGGGGTAAAAATAAAATCCTTACCCTGTACTCTAGTTAAATATGCAAGATCATCAATTTTACTAAAGTTATTGAAAAACTTTGCACATAAATCTATGTTAATAGAGTTTTTACAATACACTAATTTCTCTAACCCGTAATGCGTTATGACTTCCATACTAAGCATGCATGAATTACTAAAAAATGATCTACTAATGTATCTAGTAGGCATGAGAGTATAAAGCATGTTCTCAAACCTAATCCTATGCCCCTCAGTAGGGAACCTAATGTCCATGCATGGAGTAGATGACTCAACCTAAACAACTCTTCTTTTACCTCTAATTGAATTACAATTATTCAATATTTATTGAAAGTAATTGAAATTAAAGTTTTAGACATATTACCTCGGTATTATGGATGATGTTAAAAAGATATGACAACCTAGATGCTTCGAAAGGTTGAAAATAGGGTTTTCGCAGTGGATTGAGGTGGTTGTGAGTCGATTTGGCGCTGCCTTAGTGCTGTTCTTATAGACAGAATCCAATCGACTGGAAATAGTCCAGTCAATTGAATTAGAGTTGACTGGACCTATTTTAGTAGACTGTAGTTAATTTTACCATTTACTACGATGCCTAACTTTTATCTATCGTTTCATTTTAGTCGACTGTGGTTAATTTCAGTCGACTGAAGTCGCATTTTTTCCTTCTCGAGGCTTGGAGGCAACTGAAGTTGATTCAGTCGACTCTTTTCGAGTCGACTGGAAATGGTCCAGTCCATTGAAAATGATTAATTTTAATTTTTATGTTTCATTCAGTTTAGTTGATTTTATTAGGTTAATTTCGTTGATTGATTTAATTTGATTAAATTGAATTGATTAAGTTGAGTTGATTAAATTGATTGGGTTGAGTTTAGTTAAAGTAAGTTCGTTTAGTTTAAGTTAAGTTGAGTTTAGTTTAAGTATATTTATTATGTTAGGTTAAGTTAAAGTAAGTTTGTTTAGTTTAAATTTGTTAAGTTACGTAAATTGTAATAAGCTTGATTAAATTCTAAATCATCTCACCCAAGTTAGGTTTTCAATACACGTTACTCCTATGGGTTTTATGAGATGAGGGTTTCTTTTTATCTTAATTAAATTTAATGAGCATTTTCAAAGTTTTTAAACTTGTGTTAGATTCAAGCTTAGCTTGAGCTAGTCAAGTAGGTTTTTCCAGCATTGACTTCCAGGTCGTGGCGAGACACATGACCTTCTTGGATATTAGAGCAACGATCACTTCCTAGACAAAGTCAATGAAGAAATCAAGTACTTGACTCACTTTGGACTAAGCCTTGGTCTAACTAGTTAAAGACTTAGTGAGTTAGCTTCGATCAGTTCAACTCGACTTAGTGCACCAGGTCGTGGAGAAGCACATGACCTTCTTGGATATCGGAGCAATGACCACTTACTATGTCACACCCCGAGAGCATGCCGAGCCGAAAATCAAACGGACAGCATCTCCCCTGTACGTGGCAACATTTCAGGTTAATACAAGGCCTGTAGGCCCACAATAACAACATAACATATAAATATGAAAATAACCACAACAACATAACTACTTACAACAACTACACAGCGGAAACATAAAACACAACAACATCAATCCCACACATGCATACCGGTATGACTAACACATCACAACAACACGGAACCTCAACAAAATCCGAATATACAACATGTACATCACGAAAACTCCAAAATACAATACACAACGGATGGAAAGCCCAAAACAAACACGGGAGCTTCGGAGGTGAGATGAGACGTCAGCCAGCGATGCTCCAAGCCGTCACAAAGACTTCTACCTGTTACCTAGGCGACAGAAAAACCCAAGGTCTGTTGGGGTGGTGAGTAAAACTCAGCAAGTAATAGAAAACATGTATATATGTAATATCACATGTATTTCAACAACATAATCTAGAGGTACAACAGGTATATCAGCATAGTATATAAATACAAGCATATACCGTCTAACCAAATGAACAACGTAAAATGCCGACATACCTGAAGTCTGCTACGCTACTCTGATCCAACCTGAACATATATCCAACATATATATAACAGGAAGAGTAATACCAACTCACCATACTACCGGTCAAGATACCTAATGGTCTGTCCAACACATATACAAATATCTAACACAACCGTATAATAAATGCAAGAAGCAGGCATGAATATGATGTACAAACAAGTGTAGCAAACATAATACAAACAAATGCAACATCACAATAATCATATATATATAGACCGCATCTATATATATATTAATCACAACCATCCATATATATATATATATATATCGTAATATGCAAAGCGCCATCAGATACGGCAATGCAACATGCATGGTCATGCCTGCTCACCCCTACTCGCTACCATGACCCCAGTGTGGCCTATGTGGCACGACTTGACAACTGTCCCAACTCACACCAACCACTGCTATAGAGTGGCCGAGTGGGCAGTATGATCAAGTAGCATATGAGCGTAAAGAGCTCGCTACACAACGGGGGTCCCTGTTGCTGGCCACTCCGACTAACACTACCAATGAGTGGTCGAGTACCACGCATCCAGGATAACTGCACACAACTCCAACTACCACCGTCTATAGTGGTAGAGTGCGGCACAACAGATGCTCTGCCCTCACACCAGTTACTCCTCGGGGAGTGCCCTGGGAGGCAAGATGACTGACGACTCTCTCAACCCTAAGGGAGACTATGTCGTCAGAATGCATGCATATGACATGAGTATGCTGTCACTCGTACAACCATCTACCACAGACTCTCTGTTCAACAAAGAGTCATACCCATCTGATCAATACACTCTCTATCCTGTAGAGAGTCATACTCAACTGATCGACGAACTCTCTATCCTGTAGAAAGTCGTACTCAATTGATCATAACTCTCTATCCAATAGAGAGTCATACTCAACTGATCGACGCACTCTCTATCCTGTAGAGAGTCATACTCGACTGATCATAACTCTCTCTCCAATAGAGAGTCGTACTCAACTGATCGATGCACTCTCTATTCAATAGAGAGTCGTACTCGACTGATCATAACTCTCTCTCCAATAGAGAGTCATACTCAACTGATCAACGCACTCTCTATCCGATAGAGAGACGTACTCGACTAATCATATCAAGCTGGGACCACCGGTCGACAGCGACACATTAATCACCCTTCACTTAACCATTACATAACTCATGGTTGGTAACAGTATGCAACATACGGGTATTAGAAATAAATCCTACATTTAGGGTATTACCTACCCATAGATGACCTTTTTGCCAATTTATAAATTGGGTCATCACCCGTACTAACATTTACACCCTACTAAATATCTAGGCCAATTTACATCACATTTATAACTCCTAAATCATGATAGGGTATATGTGATATCAACAATTGAGCATAAATACATCCAACGATAAGTTCAAGCATACGATAATAAGAGCAGGGTCAAGATAATATGAACACCTATCATGCTCATATTTATGACTAAATCTGAATGCATTAAACTACCTGACTAGGGTAGGAATTACCCACCTGTTAAATAGCTCTGCAACATAAATATCTTCACGTCCATAGATCTGCCTCGTATCCACGTCCTGCAAATATCATCATTTATAATTAAATTCAAGCACACGACAAATATACAAATCCACTACTATATCATTCCTATATTCGTATCCCTTTATCGAATACGAATTAGAAACCCCCCCATCATCAAACGTAACCCTTCCACAACACCCAACTAGGTTTAAATTATTAAACCTCTTAGGTAGACTCCACCCAAATCAATTAAACACACTAACTCACATCCATATAAATCCATCCATCAAATCTATAGCAACTACACTTCTTCCATCGACTATTACTCAATGAATCCAATAATAACCGGCAATAGATCTAACATCACATCTATAATAATCCGAATCCGTATTGTCCAAGTTTAGCTTCACTTCACAGTTTCTTGATCCAATTTGTGGGAAACCTAATCTGCCCAGTCAATTTAACTGCAAGCAAATCCCATCATATTAGCTAAACATAGCAATCAAGCCAATCAATAGTATAGGTTTGTTCAAAATTTAATTAATCAAAATTTCATACATCGTTACCTCTATTCTCTTTAACCACCGTGAATTTGAATGGGAGCACTCTCCACCACAACGATCACACAGTCAAACTTTGGTTGTGCTCTAGATCAGGAAACTGGCCCAAATCCCTCGGCAACCACCCATTCCTCTGTTCACCGGCTCCCGGATCACTGTCCAAACAGGATCCATGCTCAACCACAAGAAGGAACACAGTGGTAATCATCCGAGATTCCCATCAGCAAAGAGAAGAAGGAAATAGATCACGCTTACCTGCCCTAGCAACTCCACCGGCAACAAATCCCTAATTCGGTCCTGTTCGCCGGGGAGGACTCATCGGCACGGCTGTCGGCGCTAACCGTCACGTGTGACAGCACCTCCAGTGGAAGGGAGAAGAGTGATTGGCCGACCGGCGATGCATACAGAAGGGAAGAGAACCAGCCAACACCGTTCGGGTGGAAAAAGGGACGACGACCAGCAAAACTCCATCGAGAGGGAAATAACTCCGGCGTTGGAAACTGAATGGGGCACAGCGGGAGGATGCGATCCCCTGCTCCCAGTCGCCGTCCAGCCGTAGTCATCGCTTCTCCGTGCTTCGGCGAGGTCACGATCTCCGAAATCCACCGGTCACGAGATCGCGAGAAGAAGAAAAGAGGCATCACGGGGAAAATGAAACCGACGGGGAAACGGAGTTAATTAAACCCATTTAATACCTCAATATAAACAGGCTTTATAAAAAGCCTATTCACTTTATCCCCACGAAATATCCATAGAACTTCCATTTAAATCCAGAAAAATATCTAAAAATTCCTAGAAAATTCCATAAGGTATTCTCCCAATTATCCAACATTTTATTATTATTATTTTCAGTATTTTACATTCTCCCCCACTTATAAAAATTTGGTCCCCAAATTTCGTACTAACATGCAAAAATTTACTTCAAGCAAGTTTCCAAAAGGACTACATACCTTCCTCAAGTGACCAGATGAGACTATCGAGCTCGGATAGTATCTTCCAGCTCCCACATAGCCTCCTCATCGGTATGATGCTGTCATCCAACCTTTACGAGTCGGATGGTTTTCGTCCCACTACTGTCGCTCCTTACGACCCAAGCTCCACCCTGGAATCTTCTCGTAAGTCGCATTAGACTGAGGTAGAATTCGGAACCTCTTTCAGAACATAATCAATATGCGACACGTATTTCCTCAATATAACAACAGGAAATACGTTGTGAGCATTGGCAAGTGTCGGAGGTAAAGCCAACCGATAAGCTACACCTCCATAATCTATGACACAAGATCTGAATAGATCCTCCAATGTTTGAATGTCATGCTTAGACAGTCCATTAGTCCGCGGATGAAATGTTGCACTAAGACGAAGCTCTGTGCCCATAGTCTGGTGCAGACTCTGTCAAATTCGCGAGGTAAATCATGAATCTCTATCCGATTTGGTACTTAAAAGTACCCCATGCAATCTGATAATCTTTCGGTAATACAACTCTACCGAATGATCCAACAAGTACGACCCATGAATAGAAAGGAAATGAGCTGATTTGGTCAGTCGATCCACACTCACCCAAATCGCATCAGGTCCTTTACGGGTCCTAGGCAATCCCGTAACGCAATCAATAGTGATATGCTCCCACTTCCATTCCGAAATTGGAATTTCCTGGAGCAATCTAGCGGGTTTCTAATGTTCAACCTTCACCTACTGGGATAGTATATATCCATCGACAAAGTCTGCGGTATCTCTCTTCATACCATTCCACCAGTATAAGCATTTCAACTCTCGGTACATCTGAGTACCTCAAAGGTATATAGCCCATCTCGAATGATGTGCTTTCTGTAGCAACTCTTTCTTAAACACTGCAACTCCGGAACCCACTATCCTTATCAGAGACGGGGAATTATTTTCTCAAAAGAGAAATCCATCAACCATCCAAGATACACTCCACACACGCTGTAAGTGCATGGAAGACTATAGTAATCAATCTTCTTTGTTGCAATTGTTGCAACTGTTCGCGCTCCAGCAACTCTATAGTAGCTACCCAATAGCTAGTTACAATCTCATGAGCATTCCTGCTCCATACAACTACAAATCTAGATAATAACTACTAAAGTCACATCATATATATGACAGACTATCTCGTAGTTTCTTAACTGACGTAGGCATAAGATATGCCTCATTCAACTGCATTGGAATCGTTCCGATCCCTGAAACGATGCATTTGCGTACATCATCCTTTTATCCACTCCAGAAGGATTAACTAATACTCATGTAAAAGTTAACCGTCATCTAGATCCTGTAAACTGGTTTCACCAGCTTCCACTAAATGATTTCCAACATCACCTTTGTCAAACAAATCTGTGGTATAGTAATTCTAAGACATTCTATCCACATTTACAGTACTAACCAAACCATACAAGGCAAACCACCATCTACGATGGCCGAGTGCGCAACTCCAACTACCACAATCAACAATGGCCAGGTTACGCAACTCCAACAACCACAAATTGATCCAATCGTGTCCAGGATACACGATTCTCAAATCTAGTGGCGACTAAATCGTTAATTAGTCTAACAACTTAATCAAAACTCATACAATTCATGCCAAGTATGAAATTGTCGTCTCTACACATCTGCAACCTCTTTACTCTAGGCTGATGATATATCAATCATCACGACAATGATAATTGTATGACGCTATGTCACTACGATATCAACACTTCAGTCGTAAACCAACCCTAGAGTATACACAGGCGTTATCGGCTGATCTAAGTAGATCATTCATCCTCAACGAAAAATACTTACTTCCAACAACTATCGCATTCCATCATCGATAATCGATGCATACTTTCAAAGGTCCATCTCTCTTTCAACAAAGAGTTCCGGATCTTCTCAAGGAGGAATGCTGGGACATATAAATATCCCCTCCAACATCTCCTATAATCACAACTTATGTTCTTCTAATTTCTATAGTGTTTAACAACACTGATACCAACAAAACTATCACCCGGTCTGTGATCTTCGATATCAGAACTATTTCCACAATCATTTCGATCGCCTACTCCACTTGCCTATGCAGCGGCAAGCCTAGGAGTTCATCCAAAATTACATCCGAATACTCTCAAATTATACGCACATCCGAGAGCATATCGTACCATACTTCCAACAATTTGACTATCCGTAAGGATATGTCTAATAAAAGTATGTCTATCAAAGTCTAAGGACCTCCCTTGACTTCTTAATTATTGGTCCACTTCTCACCTGACGGTAGAGATACCACCGATCCACAAGTCGATGTAAAGGATCCCCTTTTTAATCCAAACTAAGAATGTTCTAGATACAGATACCTCTAACTACAAGCATCTCTCAACATATTAACCTAGAGAGTAAACTAAAGTAATACCCTGAACGATCAATTATCTGTCAATCCGATCCAAAGGCTCCCCGTAGGTCTCCGCCTTTCTCCAAAGAGAAGAAGATCAGATCCAACAGTCCGTGACAAAGCGGTCGCATTTCTGCGATGAATGATCCGAGGATCTTGCTAGATCATCTGATTACATCCCTAAATCCTACGAGCTACAACTGTAGAATATAAAATAAATACGACCACCATTGTATACCCTCTCCTCTGTACAAATCAAATTACATCTTGAGGTAACTGTTGTTATATGCATGTGTCTTCTACGATGTCTTCTGCTGATACTGCTGCGTAAATCACTTCCCTTGAAGGGAAGTATCATGAAACTCCAACCACGCCTGAGGTAGTAGGTTGCTGCTGATGAGATAACCCAATCTTCTGTGTCGATCTCTGCTGTCGAGACGGTGCTTCATCCTCCTGGAATACCATCGATAGTCTTCAACTGAGTCTTCAAAGTACACCTCCTCCACTGTACATGTTGTTCACAATAGCGACAGCTGAACTGATCCAATAGATAATCTGACTTCGCGTGTCTTCGTGATCTGCACTACATGCACACAATCCCTTCGAAGTCTTTGTTCTGATTTTGCTGATATCCACAATAACGTTCTGATGATCTGTGATTGGTCTTCTATAATCGAAAAGTAGCTCAAGGCCTATGACCCTAATCTTACTCCTTTTATCCAACAGTCAGAGACTTCTTACTCCAATATCTGACTTGCAATATATGCTTATCGATCTTCATCTCCTAAACACTTATACGAAGTCATTCCTAAACTCCTTACTCAATCTAACGTCTTCCGGCAGGATCTGATAGAAAAAATCCTGTCATCTTAATCCAACTATAAGCCAAAAACTCTGGGTTGCTTAAATCATCCATTCATCTTCTTAAGATATTAGGTGACCGTAACCTCCGCAAGTTTCACGACTTTGCATAGTACACTATTACTAACCGATCACCCTTTCTTGAAGCTCAAGAATTCCTTACAATGTGTCACTAAAAGTGACACAGAAAATACTCTCTTTCAACATCACTAAACCATGATAAAGTGATATATTATTTCCCGAAGATTATTTTCTGCATTTATCACCAAATATCGGCTTGATCCCGATAATGGTATGCAAACAACTCTTCTTTCTCGGTATAACATGAGTTAAGTACTCAAAAGTACTCTCAAAGTTATACAACTCAGTACGAACAACTCGGGGATAAAATCCCTATGAAACACCGTAACCTAGCCTTTCGCTATCTGCATCACAATAGTCTACAAGTCTATTCATTACCCACAGGTAATGATCTAACTAGCACAGTTTGTGAAAATCTCTAAGACTGTAGTCTCTGATTTCCATAATAAATATGATGACTTGGCCCCTATTTTTTGACTCGGTATCAGTCGGCTCTCAAAGGTAAATCACCTTCTCGACACAGGTTCAAGACTCACATAAGGTCGTTCCCGTGGTCAACTCATACCACGGTTATGAATAATAACCAACACACAACAGGTTATTCCCTGGTATAAGGATCTAAATGCATAGCCAACATAACCGGAAGTATAAACCCTAAAGGTCACTTTGGTTGATCGCCTCGGTGGACGACCCCTATTACAAGTCTACACATGTGTCATAACTCTATTGTATACACCTACTGATCAAGTTTAGATAAATATCTACTAAACCATAAGTTATCAGGAATTCTTACCTCGTGCTGCTTGGAGCTCAGGCCGCTGTCCATCTCATCTCAGAAAACCAAAACCGAACAAATCGACTCCCAAGAATCCAAGACTCGACACAAAACAACATTGTATGGCATCGCAGAACCTAGGGCTCTGATACCACTAAAGTTGTCACGCCCCGAGAGCATGCCGAGCCGAAAATCAAACGGACAATATCTCCCCTGTACGTGGCAACATTTCGGGTTAATACAAGGCCCGTAGGCCCACAATAACAACATAACATATAAATATGAAAACAACCACAACAACATAACTGCTTACAACAACTACACAGCGGAAACATAAAATACAACAACATCAATCCCACACATGCATACCGGTAAGACTAACACATCACAACAACACGAAACCTCGACAAAATCCGAATATACAACATGTACATCACGAAAACTCTAAAATACAATACACAACAGACGGAAAGCCCAAAACAAACACGGAAGCTTCAGAGGTGAGATGAGACGTCAGCCAGCGGTGCTCCAAGCCGTCACGAAGACATCTACCTGTTACCTGGGCAACAGAAAAACCCAGGGTCCGTTGGGGTGGTGAGTAAAACTCAGCAGGTAATAGAAAACATGTATATATGTAATATCACATGTATTTCAACAACATAATCTAGAGGTACAACAGGTATATCAGCATAGTATATAAATACAAGCATATACCGTCTAACCAAATGAACAACGTAAAATGCAGACATACCTGAAGTTTGCTACGCTACTCTGATCCAACCTGAACATATATCCAACATATATATAACAGAAAGAGTAATACCAACTCACCATACTACCGGTCAAGGTACCTAATGGTCTGTCCGACACATATACAAATATCTAACACAACCGTATAATAAATGCAAGAAGCATGCATGAATATAATGTACAAACAAGTGCAGCAAACATAATACAAACAAATGCAACATCACAATAATCATATATATATAGACCGCATCTATATATATATATATATATTAATCACAACCATCCATATATATATATATATATATATATGTGTGTGTGTGTGTGTGTGTGTGTGTGTGTGTGTGAATATGCAAAGCGCCATCAGATACGGTAATGCAGCATGCATGGTCATGCCTGCTCACGCCTACTCGCTACCACAATCCCAGTGTGACCTAGGTAGCACGACATGACAACTGTCCCAACTCACACCAACCACTGCTATAGAGTGGCCAAGTGGGCAGTATGATCAAGTAGCGTATGAGCGTAAAAAGCTCGCTACACAATGGGGGTCCTTGCTGTTGGCCACTCCGACTAACACTACTAATGAGTGGTCGAGTACCACTCACCTAGGACAACTGCACACAACTCCAACTACCACCATCTATAGTGGTAGAGTGTGGCACAACAGATGCTCTTCCCTCACACCAGTTACTCCTCGGGGAGTGCTCTGGGAGGCAAGATGACTGATGACTCTCTCAACCCCAAGGGAGACTATGTCGTCAGAATGCAAGAATATGACATGAGTATGTTGTCACTCGTACAACCATCTACCACAGACTCTCTGTTCAACAAAGAGTCGTACCCATCTGATCAATACACTCTCTATCCTGTAGAGAGTTGTACTCAACTGATCGACGGACTCTCTATCCTATAGAGAGTAGTACTTAACTGATCATAACTCTCTATCCAATAGAGAGTCGTACTCAACTGATCGACGCACTCTCTATCCTGTAGAGAGTCGTACTCGACTGATCATAACTCTCTCTCCAATAGAGAGTCGTACTCAACTGATCAACGCACTATCTATCCAATAGAGAGTCGTACTCGACTGATCATAACTCTTTCTCTAATAGAGAGTCGTATTCAACTGATCGACGTAATCTCTATCCGATAGAGAGTCGTACTCGACTAATCATATCAAGCTGGGACCACCGGTCCACAGCGACACACTAATCACCCTTCACCTAACCATTACACAACTCATGGTTGGTAACTGTTAGTGAAAGCCCTAGAGCCAATCATGTGATGATTGTTGTATGGACTTTATTGTATCATATTCCTATTTATAAAGGCATGGTTATTATATTTACTTGTATTGGTGCCAAATAACTAAATATAATAATGTCCTCGAGTAGTAGGTTCTTATCTATATCAATCGATTGGTTGAATCGATAATGAGATGATATAGAGAACACTACTCTTAATCATTCCTAGTCGAGTATTAACATTCAGGGACAATGTTAATGCGTAGAGACTAGCATGTAGGTCAACAAGATGACTTGATCTCACAAGTCATGGATATGAGATATCAAGTTGACACATGGGTATGCATTGGAGAATGTATACTGAATGACCCGCCATGAGAAAGTATCATGGATCGTTATATGAGTGTCATATACTTTCTCATGTGGCTATTAGTATGACTATTAGTCCTTAGACCTGAAGTCACCATGGTTCCCTACATAAGGAGTTGCATACTTTGGCTTCGTCAAACGTCACCCGTAAATGGGTGGACTATAAAGGCGATTACTGGGTATGTAACGAATTATGCGGAGGGATGTGAGTGATGTAGATGGGATCTATCCCTCCTATATGATGGGGGTGACATCGATATTCTTGATAGAGTGAGACCACGAAGTGCATGGCCATGCCCAAATGAGTCAATATGAGATATTGAGCTCATTTGATTAGAGTGAGTCTACTTGGAGTTCAAGATTTAGATTGTACGGAGGATGACACGGTCTATGCCTCGATTGGTCAATCTAGATGTCAAGGATAGAGGGACATTGTCACATATTGTGAGAGTCACAATTAGTAGTCACAAAGGTGATGTTGGAGCTCAACATTCTTGTAACTTGGGTAGCAATGATGTGTTGCTAGATACCGCTCATTGCTTATGTTCCTAAATCGGTTTAGGGACATTGCCAACGTTACAAGAACCTATAGGGTCACACACATAAGAGCAATTAGATGGAGATTAGGTTCATATGATGAACCATGAGGATTAGGTTCATGGGATGAACCAAATTGGCTTAAGAGTAATCCAAATTAGACTAATTGAGTTAGACTCAAGTTGATTCAAGTGTTGAATGAGTCTAATTGAGATTTGATTCATCAAATCAATTTAAATTAATGAATAAAGATTCATTAAATTAAATTGACTTGAGTCAAGTGGTTAGATTTGATCAACCATGGGAGATTAGAGGTCAAGTTTGACTTGACTTGAGAGGGAAGATGAAAGGTCAAGTTTGACTTGACCAAATGTCATGTCATGGTGATGACTTGGCATGGGCGACCAATGATGATGCTCCACATCATCATTGACTTTGTCAATTGATGCCACATCATGAGGGAGATCAAGGGTCATGGGAGTTACATGCATGCATGTAACCCCCCTCCATGAAGGGGCCGGCCACTCCATTAGATGGAGTATTGATTTTTGGTGGCTAATTGACTTCATCTTCAACCTTGGAACTTTTCCTCTCAAGATCTTCCCCTCTCCTTCCTCATCTTGCCGAGACACCCTAGGAGTGCTAGCACACTCAAGTGTGTTTTCTTCCACCTATTGCTTGTGTGGATACCATAGAGGAGTGTGCACTTGACACTCTCGAGTTGCGGACTTTGACGGCGGGATTTGCGAAGGGCATCGCATCGAGGGTAATGATCTTATCTCTTAGATCTAAGGTAGATCTAGGGTTTTTATACAAGTACATACATGTTTTGTTTTAATACTTCTTCGCACGGATCCGTGGACGGGGGCTTCCGAGGTTTCCGCAGAACGCAAAGCGGTTTTGCGGTTCTAAAACCCAACAAAGGGTATCGTGAGCCACGCGCTAAGCATGTATGTGTTTCGCTTTTGTTGTTTTTATATTAGATATAAAAATTACAGATTTATATGTTTCTGTAAATTTTCTTATTTTATAGAATTTTTGGGTATTTTTCTCGTAGAGAGTCAAGCAACGAGTGTTGGGACACTCGTAGGCTTCAACCGAGAAAAACTCCGAATCCAGTTCTCGCTTTAGGTTTTTGGGACAGCGACTTAAGTCACTGTAAGATCATTGTAGGGACACTCGCGAAGTTTATTTTTGCGAGTAGGGCGCTGCCCTATCCCCGAAAGGGGCCATGTCCCGCGATCGCGCCCGGAAACCGCTTAGCGGGACCGTTACGGAGAGTTGACTCATAAATTCGAAATAAATTAGGAAAAATTATAGAAATTTCTGTAAAAAATACATAATTTAGAATTATGTATAATTCTGTGATTGTCATAGCCCAATAACCCAATTGGATTGGATTAAGTGTGTTGTAATTCATAATACGGCCTGCGTGCCGTTTTGTGGTTGTGCGTGTTGTAAAGTGTTTGCGACCTGCGCATCGCACCTATTCTTTTAATATTCTAGTTATAAATAGTTTTAGACTCGAATGTAACTCGAGTTTCATATTTGTAATGTACAAAAATGGAGCGGTGGAAAGTCCACTTGAAGACGAGCTTACGAGAAGGGTGACGATGACACATGGCGGTCAAAGGAAGCGCTTGGAGAAGCCGCTAGCCTTAGGTTGACCGTCCGATCTTCTCATTGGCTTGAGAAGATCGTAGTAGGGCCATGACTATATCACATTTAATGATATATATATATGTTGATATATATATATATGTATATTTAATTGATTTTGCTTGTATGTATGTGATGCATGCTAGTAGAAACATGTTTGTATGTATATGATGCATGCTAGGTTAATTTTCTTGTATGTATATGATGCATGCTAGAATAATTAATGTATGTATATGATGCATGCTAATATAGGATAATAAAGGCCTAAATGCATAAGATACACATTACGATTAGATTAGATCATAATCGAATCAACTCAAAATGCCTACTGAGCCTCGATACCCATCACTACCTCGATCATTTGTTGTTGTTGAATCGCCAAAGCGGACCAGCAACGATATTATCTTGGTAGGGTGCGGAGGGACAATCTTGGTCCCGCCTATCACGACTGGGTTAGAGTAAGCTCAATTAGATTGAGCAAAACTAGTTAACTCAATTGGATCGAGTAGAACTATAGGCATATTCCAATCGAGGAAAGATAGGTTAAGATCGCATTTACACTAAATCTTGGGCGATTTAGCCAAAGCTAACTCAAGGTCTTTTGTAAATGTGGGTCTTAATCCTATAAACAAGAGTTGCATAGAGATGTAATCGGTAATGTGTTACCCACCGATCGCATTACTAAGTCTTGGGCGATTTAGCCAAAGCTAACTCAAGGCTTAGTATGATGTGGATCTTGTCATAAGAATTATAGCTAGTTTGTATGAATCTAGTAAAAGTGGTTTGACCACATCCATAACTCGATTCTACAAAATTCCTATAATTTAGTGGGAACATCATTTTATTAAAGGCCTAATTAAATGATAAAAGGAATATGATATTAATCCTCTGCATTGTATGTTGTAGATTACTATGTCAACAAACACGAACACTCTCTCTCGCGATCTCTCGAGAAGGACAAGCTCAATGGAGCAAATTTCTGACTGTACAGAACTCGAGAATTGTTCTCACCCAAGAAAGGAAGTCAGACGTCTGGGCAGCCCATTCCGGAGGCACCTCCTGCCAATGCCTCGCGAGCTGACAAAGATGCTTACAAGAAGCATCAAGATGATGCATTAGATGTGTCATGTCTAATGCTCGCGACCATGAACTCTGAGCTTCAGAAGCAACACGAGTTCATGAATGCTTATGATATGGTTGGACATCTTCGTCAACTATATCAAGGACAAGCTAGGCATGAGAGATATGAAGTCTCTAAGGCATTATTTGGGTCCAAAATGCAAGACGGGACTCCCGTAGGTACATATGTACTCAAGATGATTGGGTACGTAGAAAACCTACAAAGGCTGGAATTCCCACTTGGCCAAGAGCTGGCCACTGACCTAATCTTGCAATCTTTGCCAAGAGCCTTCGATCAATTTGTCATGAATTATAACATGAATGAAATTGATAAGCCATTGCCTGAAATGCTCAGCATGTTGAGAACTGCAGAGCTTAACCTTAAGAAGGGTAAATCTGACACCATTTTGATGGTGCAGAAAAAGAAAGGCAAGGGCAAGCCTAAAGGTAAGGGAAAGTCCCAAGCCAAGGGCAAAGGCAAAGAACTTAAACCCAAAGGAGGGGTAGCCAAGGAAGGGGCTTGCTTCCACTGCAAGGAAGCAGGACACTGGAAGCGTAACTGCAAGGCATACCTGGAAGATCTTAAGAAGAAGAGAAGTGAGACTTCTACTTCAGGTATAAATGTTATAGAAGTCAATCTATCTATTTCTTCATCATGGGTATTAGATACTGGATGTGCATCTCACATTTGTACCAATGTGCAGGGGCTGAGAAATAGCAGGGCATTGACAAAGGGCGAGGTGGACCTACGAGTAGGCAATGGAGCAAGGGTTGCTGCTGTCGCTGTAGGAACTTATGATCTATCTCTGCCCTCTGGGCTTGTACTAGAATTAGAAGAATGTTGTTATGTGCCTGCTTTAACTAAGAACATCATTTCAGTTTCTTGTTTGGACAAGAAAGGGTTTTCATTTATAATAAAGAACAAATGTTGTTCAGTTTATTTAAATGATATGTTCTATTGTAGTGCACCTCTAATGAACGGACTCTACTTTCTAGACTTAGAGAGCCCTATCTATAACATAAGTACCAAGAGGTTCAAATCAAATGAGTTGAACCAAACCTATCTCTGGCATTGTCGCTTAGGTCACATAAATGAGAGTCGCTTATCTCAGCTCCATAAGGATGAGCTGCTAGACTCATTTGATTTTGAATCATATGAGACATGCGAGTCTTGCCTTTTAGGCAAGATGACCAAGACTCCCTTTAGTGGACATAGCGAAAGAGCAACAGATTTGTTGGGACTTATACATAGTGATGTATGTGGTCCTTTCAATGTTGCTGCTAGAGGTGGTTACAGGTACTTCATTACATTTACTGATGACTTCAGTAGATATGGTTATGTGTATCTTATGACACATAAATCTGAATCCTTTGAAAAGTTCAAAGAATTCAAGAATGAAGTACAAAACCAGCTTGACAAGAGTATTAAGATACTTCGATCAGATCGAGGTGGTGAATACCTTAGCCATGAGTTTCGTGACTATCTAGCTGAGTGTGGGATTCTATCCCAACTCACTCCTCCTGGAACACCACAGTGGAATGATGTATCCGAAAGGAGGAATCGTACCCTATTGGATATGGTACGATCTATGATGAGTCACACAGATCTTCCTATATCCTTTTGGGGATATGCTCTGGACACATGACCTTTACCCTTAACGTGTACCATCCAAGGTCTGGTAAAGACACCATATACGATATGGACAGGGAAAAATCCCAAGATGTCTTTTATGAGGATTTGGGGTTGTGAGGCTTACGTTCGACGTCAAGTCTCAGACAAACTGGGACCCAAATCCGATAGGTGCTATTTTGTTGGATATCCCAAGTCTACAAAGGGATATTACTTCTACATTCCCAGTCAGCACAAAGTGTTTGTGGCAAAGACTGAGGTTTTTCTAGAAAGGGATTTTGTTTCTAGAAAAACTAGTGGGAGTACCTTCGATCTTGAAGAAATTCAAGATAAGGACCATAGCACTGAGGCCTTGATGGAGGTTGAACAGGAACCACAAAGTGTTGTGGGTGATGAGGTTGTTGCACAAAGAGTTGTGGAACAACCACCTTCTCAAGACCTACCTCTTGGGTCGATAGGGTACGTCGTCAGCCTGAGAGATACTCATTTCTCTTGTCCGA
Source organism: Wurfbainia villosa (assembly GCA_025175895.1). Lineage (NCBI taxonomy): Eukaryota > Viridiplantae > Streptophyta > Magnoliopsida > Zingiberales > Zingiberaceae > Wurfbainia > Wurfbainia villosa. The sequence goes on along the minus strand of CM046002.1, from coordinate 33,708,408 downwards.
CCATGATGACGTTATGCTCATTGAGAATGAGCCTACCTCCTATCAGGAAGCTGTGATGAGCCCAGATTCTGAGAAATGGCTAGACGCCATGAGATCCGAGATGGAATCCATGTACACTAACCAAGTATGGACTTTGGTTGATCCACCTGAAGGGGTCAAACCCATTGGGTGTAAGTGGGTCTTTAGGAGAAAGACTGACATGGATGGACTTACGCATACCTATAAGGGCCGATTGGTGGCTAAAGGTTTCAAGCAAATTCATGGTATTGACTATGATGAAACCTTTTCTCCAGTGGCGATGTTTAAGTCCATTCGGATCTTGCTTGCTATTGCAGCATACCACGATTATGAGATCTGGCAGATGGATGTCAAAACCGCATTTCTGAATGGAAACTTACTCGAGGATGTGTACATGACACAACCTGAGGGTTTTGTAGATCCACAGCATACTGGGAAGGTATGCAAGCTGCAAAGGTCCATTTATGGGCTAAAGCAAGCTTATCGGAGCTGGAATCTTCGATTCGATGATGCGATCAAGCTTTGGTTTCATCAAGAATGAAGATGAACCTGTGTCTACAAGAGGGTTAATGGGAACAGTTGTGTTCCTTGTATTGTATGTGGATGACATACTACTCATTGGGAATGACATCCCTTCGCTCTGATCTGTGAAGACTTGGTGGGGACGTGCTTCTCAATGAAGGACTTAGGTGAAGCGACACTGTATTCTAGGCATCAAGATCTATAGAGATAGATCTAAGAGATTGCTTGGCCTAAGTCGAGTACATACAATGACAGTATTACTTGGTTTGCCATGCGAATTCCAAGAAAGGACTTCTGAGATGTCACATGGTGTGAGTCTTTCAAGACTCAAAGTCCCTCTTCTAGAGAGGAGAGACCGCATGGATAAGATCCCTTACGCATCCGCTATAGGATCTATCATATGTACGCCATGTGTACTCATCCACGATGTCTCGTATGCTTTGAGCATGACGAGTAGATACGATCGAGATCGGTGAGCGCCATCGGATAGCGATCAAGAATATTCTTAAGTACTTGAGAAGGACTAAAGAATATTTCTTGATATTTGGAGGCGATGAGGAGCTAGGTAAAGTAAAGGTTACAATGATGCGCTTCCAAACCCACGTGATGATTATAGATCGCGATGTGGTTCGTGTTTTGCTTGAATAGGTAGCACCGTGAGTGGAAGAGTTCCAAGCAGACACGATTATTGATTCTACAGAGGCCGAATATATCGGTGCTTCCATCTCATTCGAGAGATCATCGATAGAGGAGATGTGAAGATTTGCAGAGTACCCAGAGGCTAACATCGCAGATCCCTTGACCAAGGCTTTGTAAAAAAGCATGATGGTCAGAGGTCATTGGGTATTAGATACTACGGTGATTGACACTAGTGCTAGTGGGAGATTGTTAGTGAAAGCCCTAGAGCCAATCATGTGATGATTGTTGTATGGACTTTATTGTATCATATTCCTATTTATAAAGGCATGGTTATTATATTTACTTGTATTGGTGCCAAATAGCTAAATATAATAATGTCCTTGAGTAGTAGGTTCTTATCTATATCAATCGATTGGTTGAATCGATAATGAGATGATATAGAGAACACTACTCTTAATCATTCCTAGTCGAGTATTAACATTCAGGGACAATGTTAATGCGTAGAGACTAACATGTAGGTCAACAAGATGACTTGATCTCACAAGTCATGGATATGAGATATCAAGTTGACACATGGGTATGCATTGGAGAATGTATCTTGAATGACCCCATGAGAAAGTATCATGGATCGTTATATGAGTGTCATATACTTTCTCATGTGGCTATTAGTATGACTATTAGTCCTTAGACACGAAGTCACCATGGTTCCCTACATAGAGTTGCATACTTTGGCCGTCAAGCGTCACCCGTAAATGGGTGGACTATAAAAGCGATTCTTGGGTATGTAGCAGAATTATGCGGAGGATGTAGTGATGTAGATGGGATCTATCCCTCCTATATGGCCAGGGGTGACATCGATATTCTTGATAGAGTGAGACCACGAAGTGCATGGCCATGCCCAAATGAGTCAATATGAGATATTGAGCTCATTTGATTAAGTGAGTCTACTTGGAGTTCAAGATTTAGATTATGCAGGATGACACGGTCTATGCCTCGATTGGTCAATCTAGATGTCAAGGATAGAGGACATTGTCACATATTGTGAGTCACAATTAGTAGTCACAAAGGTGATGTTGGAGCTCAACATTCTTGTAACTTGGTAGCAATGATGTGTTGCTAGATACGCTCATTGCTTATGTTCCTAAATCGGTTTAGGGACATTGCCAGCGTTACAAGAACCTATAAGTCACACACATGAGAGCAATTAGATGGAGATTAGGTTCATATGATGAACCATGAGGATTAGGTTCATGGGATGAACCAAATTGGATTAAGAGTAATCCAAATTAGACTAATTGAGTTAGACTCAAGTTGATTCAAGTGTTGAATGAGTCTAATTGAGATTTGATTCATCAAATCAATTTAAATTAATGAATAGAGATTCATTATATTAAATTGACTTGAGTCAAGTGGTTAGATTTGATCAACCATGGGAGATTAGAGGTCAAGTTTGACTTGACTTGAGAGGGAAGTTGAAAGGTCAAGTTTGACTTGACCAAATGCCATGTCATGATGATGACTAGGCATGGCCGGCCAATGATGATGCTCCACATCATCATTGACTTGGTCAATTAGTGCCACATCATGAGGGGGACCAAGGGTCATGGGAGTTACATGCATGCATGTAACTCCCCCTCCATGAAGTGGCCGGCCACCATTTGGGGGTTATGTGAGTGAAAATTCATTTTGTGAGTAATCACTCATTACTTCATCTTCTTCCTTGGGAATTTTCCTCTCAAGCTCTCCCTCTCCTTCCTCTCTTTGGCCGAACCAACCAAGGAGTGCTAGCACACTCAAGGTTGAGTTTTCTTCCACCTATTGCTTGTGTGGATACCATAGAGGAGTGTGCACTTGACACTCTCGAGTTCCGGCGGACTTTGGACGAGCGGGATTTGCGAAGGGCATCGCATCAAGGGTAACATCCTTATCTCTTAGTTCTAAGGTAGATCTAGAGGATTTTGTAAGCACATACATGTAATTAGTTTTAATACTTCTTCGCACGGATCCGTGGCCGAGACTTCCGGGGTTTCCGCAACGCAAAAAGCGGTTTTTGCGGCCCGGAAAAGCCCAACAGTGTGGATACCATAGAGGAGTGTGCACTTGACACTCTCGAGTTCCGGCGGACTTTTGGACGAGCGGGATTTGCGAAGGGCATCGCATCGAGGGTAATGATCTTATCTCTTAGATCTAAGGTAGATCTAGGGTTTTTATACAAGCACATACATGTTTTGTTTTAATACTTCTTCGCACGGATCCGTGGCCGGGGGCTTCCGAGGTTTCCGCAACGCAAAAAGCGGTTTTTGCGGCTCGGAAAAACCTAACAGTAACAGTATGCAACATACAAGTATTGGAAATAAATCCTATATTTAGGGTATTACCTACCCACAGATGACCTTTTTGCCAATTTATAAATTGGGTCATCACCCGTACTAACATTTACACCCTACTAAACATCTAGGCCAATTTACATCACATTTATAACTCCTAAATCATGATAGGGTATATATGATATCAACAATTGAGCATAAATACATCCAATGATAAGTTCAAGCATACGATAATAAGAGCAGGGTCAAGATAATATGAACACCTATCATGCTCATATTTATGACTAAATCTGAATGCATTAAACTACCTGACCAGGGTAGGAATTACCCACCTGTTGAATAGCTCCGTAACATAAATATCTTCACGTCCATAGATCTGCCTCATATCCACATCCTACAAATATCATCATTTATAATTAAATTCAAGCACACAACAAATATACAAATCCACTACTATATTGTTCCTATATTTGTATCCCTTTATCGAATACGAATTAGAAACCACCCCCCCATCATCAAACTTAACCCTTCTACAACACCCAACTAGGTTTAAATTATTAAACCTCTTAGGTAGACTCCACCCAAATCAATTAAACACACTAACTCACATCCACATAAATCCATCCATCAGATCTATATCAACTACACTTCTTCCATCGACTATTACTCAATGAATCCAATAATAACTGGCTATAGATCTAACATCACATCTATAATAATCCAAATCCGTACTTACCAAGTTTAGCTTCACTTCACAGTTTCTTGATCCAAATTGTGGGAAACCTAATCTGCCCAGTCAATTTAACTGCAAGCAAATCCCATCAGATTAGCTAAACCTAGCAATCAAGCCAATCAATAGTATAGGTTTGTTCAAAATTTAATTAATCAAAATTCCATACATCGTTACCTCTATTCTCTTTAACCATCGTGAATTTGAATGGGAGCACTCTCCACCACAACGATCACACAGTCAAACTTTGGCTGTGCTCTAGATTAGGAAACTGCCCCAAATCCCTCGGCATCCACCCGTTCCTTTGTTCACCGGCTTCCAGATCACTGTCCAAACAGGATCCACGCTCAACCACAAGGAGGAACATAGTTGTAATCATCCGAGATTCCCATCAGCAAAGAGAAGAAGGAAATAGATCACGTTTACCTGCCCTAGCAACTCCATCGGTAGCAAATCCCTAATTCGGTCCTGTTCTTCGGGGAGGACTCACCGGCACGACTGTCGGTGCTAACCGTCGCGTGTGACTGCACCTGCGGTGGAAGGGAGAAGAGTGATTGGTCGGTGGAAAAAGAACCACCCGACACCGTTCGGGTGGAAAAAGGGACGACGACCGGCAAAACTCCATCGAGAGGGAAATAACTCCGACATCGAAAACTGAACAGGGCACAGCGGGAGGATGCGATCCCCTGCTCCCATTCGTCGTCCAGCCATAGTCGCCGCTTCTCCATGCTCCGGCGAGGTCACAATCTCCGAAATCCACCGGTCGCGAGATCGCGAGAAGAAGAAAAGAGGCGTCGCGGGGAAAATGAAACTGACGGGGAAACGGAGTTAATTAAACCCATTTAATACCTCAATATAAATAGGCTTTATAAAAGCTTGTTCTCTTTATCCCCACGAAATATCCATAGAACCTCCATTTAAATCTAGAAAAATATCTAAAAATTCCTAGAAAATTCCATAAGGTATTCTCCCAATTATCCAACATTTTATTATTATTATTTTTTAGTATTTTACATACTAGACATGCACTTCAAAGAGCTTTCCTAACTTACTATCAATTCACTTCGTCTTAGTACTAGGTTATTCAAGTTTAAACTACTTTGTTTCCTATCTATTCCATTCTAAATTAAGCAAGTAAAGTAAACTAAAGCATGCAAGGGTTTAACTAAACAAGGAAATAAGCAAAGTGTTAGCTCCCCCTAAGTGATAGCTAGGTTGAGTTTTGTTCACTAAGTGAACTTGACTCTTGGGAACCCAAAATTGATTTGGTCCAACTTGGTTGACTAAGCTAGACTTAGGAACCCATGCTTAGACTTGACCCTTAGCATTTCTATTAAACAAAGACATGTATGATCTATTTGTGTTCGTAGCCTTGTATCCGAGTCCGGACTTGTTGTACATGGCTCGTTGAGACCCAAGCATCATGTTTAGATACTTGGAGCCCGAAGTGAACCTTTCCAATGATCTGGTGAGATCTTCTACTTGCCTTTTTAGGACCGAGTTCTCTTCCTCAAGCTTTGCAACTCGAGTTGAGTCTCTATCCTCAACTTGGCAAGTCGAAGTATTCGAGTTGACTTGCTCCTTAAGTACTTGACTAGCTTCCTACCTAAACATGCAATAATGTTATACAATTTATCTTCTAGAGGAGATGTTACCTCGTTTGAACCTACGGAAACAGATGTGGTTCTGTGGCTTCTCACGGACTTGGACTCGGACTCGGGCTCTTGTCTTGACTCGACTTCGGACTCATCGGCCGCCATGAGTGCTACGAAACTTGTCTCCAGTATTTTAGCATCCGACTTGTCCATGATGACTTGTCCAAATTTACCTTAGATGCTTCCTTCCTTTTCCTTTTCCTTGATTTGGATTTCTTTCCCTTTTTGTTCGTTCCTGCCATCAAAACTAAACCATCCTCGGGTTGACTCAAGTTAGCCCACTCATGCAATTTAATTAATTTGTCCCATAATTCTTTAGAATTTTGAACTGACCCGACTTGACTTAGCTCTTCATTCGTAAGTCCTCATTACAAGGTGTTTAAAGCCTTGTAATCAACTTGAGCCTTTTTCCTAATATTTTCAGTCTATTTCTTCGGATCTAACAACTCTCCCGAGTCATCCACCGGAGTTATGAACCCTTTCCTAATCGAAAACCAGACCTCGAGGTCGGTTTTCAAAAAACACTCCATTCGCCTCTTCCAAGATGGAAAATTCTCTCCGTTAAAGAGAGAAGGGCGAACAATGTTATACCCTTCTAAGTGCGACATTATTAAATTTTTATTTAGATTAATTAAAGTTCAGAATTATTCCTAGAGTTGTTTAAATGCAATAATTAATAAAAAATATTTTAAGTGACAAAATTAAATAAAATTATTCTAAATGTAGAAAATTAAATAGAATATTTTCTAAATGCAGAAAATTATTGAAATATTTTCTAAATGCAGAATATTAAATAAAATATTTTCTAAATGTAGAAAATTAATGAAATATTTTCTAAATACAGAATATTAAATAAAATATTTCCTAAATGTAGAAAATTAATGAAATATTTTCTAAATGCAGAATATTAAATAAAATATTTTCTAACTACAAAAAATTAACAAAAATTATTCTAAAGAAAAAAAAAATAACAAAAATTATTCTAAAGCAAGAAAATTAACAAAAATTATTCTAAAGCATGAAAATTAACAAAAAAATATTCTAAAGCAAGAAAATTAACAAAAATTATTCTAAACCAAGAAAATTAATAAAAATTATTCTAAAGTAAGAAAATTAATAAAAATTATTCTAAAGCTCTCGATGCTGGTTGCACCAAATTCGGAGTGCCCCGCTCTGATACCAATTGTAGGATCAAGATGCTCCGAGAGAGGGGGTGAATCTCGGAAGTTATAATTTTCTTTTAAAAATTTAAAGCTTATTTTGAAATATTTAAAGAATATGCAGCGGAAATGAAATGAAATAGAGATAACTTCTTTTACTTGGTTTACAACCCTAACTGGGTTGCTACTCCAAGGCCCGTAGTTCTTCCAAGAGCTACCTCGATGGGCAATCACTATATACCCTCCGACTCGAGAACTCTCAACTTCGAAGGGATTCACTTTTTACAAATAATAAGAGATAGGTAACACTCTACCTTCTCTTTTGAAATTAAGTACACAAAGTGAAAATAAATACCAACAAAATTAGAGCTAAGTTATACCGACACTAATTGAAATATGGAGGTAGGAACGGAGTGTCGGATGTGAGTCTTTGCAAGGAGTTGAAGCTCTAGTGGACGAGAATGAATTTTTGCATCACTTCGACATAGTAGTAGTATTCTGGTTGTAGTTGGTAGAGCACTTATTTTATAAAGCTTTTCCAGTCGACTGGAATGCCCTCCAGTCGACCCCACATCAGCTCATCGATATGGAACTTCTGGTCTTCCAGTCGACTGAAAACTCTCCAATCGATTTCAGGTCACCTGGCTCCACATCGAGAAGTTTGGCTCTCCAATCGACTGAACCTCCCCCAGTCGATTGAAACTCTTTCCATCTGTGATGCCAGATCTTTGATCGATCACCAACTAATCCTGCCAAGTGTGCATCCAGTCGACTGAACTAAATCGAGTTGACTGAACTTCAGTCGACTAGAATCCATTCAGTTGACTGATCCCTATAAAACGAGATTAGCACATATAGATAATACAACATATGATAACAATAGTAATATTGCTCGATCTCGACTTCTAAGTCCCACGTGGACTATTCGTCGGATCGACGCCTAGCTTTGTCCCCCTATAGAGGACTCGACCTCACCTCTCCACTCGAGGCTTACCTGCTGACTACCTACCGGACTTACCGTTCTTGACATCCGATCTGACCCACCAGGGCCTCCACCAGCTGTCCAGTCTACTTGACCCAGCTGGACTTTTTATCGATTGTTTGGTCTCCTAACCCAATCGGTCTTTATGCCAAATGTCTGGTCCACATGGCCCATCTGGACTTCATGCTTGGTGTTCGGTCCTCCTGATCTGTCAAGTCATCTACCTAATATTCGATCAACACGACCTACTAGAACTTCTTGTTAAGTCATCACACTTAACACTGATATTAGAACACAAGTAAGTCCTAACTTTAACTATGGTTCATACATCAAAACCAAGGAGTGATTCTCTCTACATCGACACATCGCCTTATCAGAATAGATATGACGTGTTGCTTCAGTATCGATCCACCACTGCTTCGAATTGTCCACCATCGTGTTGGCTTCAAACACGACTGCAGTGAGATCCAGTTCCATGTCATCATAAGTTGCAACCTGGTTCGTAGTATTCTTTTGACCCTTGGTTGATTTCTTCGAGCATTTGTAGTCTTTGGACATGTGTCCTGGCTTTCTGCAGTTGTAGCACAAGCCCTTGAATTTCTTACCTTGAGCCTTCTTTTTGTATTATTTCGGCTTCTTGGTGTTTGACTCAGCCAGGTTGGACATTTCGTCGATAGTCCGCTTCGTTCCTCTGGAGTCGGATAACTTTCGATTATCTTCCTCTATTCGTAGCCTTAGGATCAGGTCTTCAAGTCCCATCTCATTTTGCTTGTGCTTGAGGTAATTTTTGAAATCCTACCACGACGGAGGGAGTTTCTTGATTACCATGGCTACCTTGAATGACTCGTTCGGCTTCATGCCTTCGGCATCTAGATCATGCAGTATCAGTAGCATGTCTTGGACTTGAGACGTCACACTCTTGGAATCTATCATTTTGAAATCCAAAAACCGATCGACAATGAATTTCTTCAATCCGGATTTTTTTGTTTTGTATTTCTTCTCGAGCTATTCCCAAAGAGATTTTGTCATCTCCATCGGACTGTACACATTATACAACATGTTGTCCAATGCATTGAGAATATAGTTGCGGCATAGGAAATCTTCGTGCGACCATGCATCGCAAGCAGCCTTACTATTGGAATCATCTTCCTTAGCGGCTAGCGGGTCTTCATGCAAAAACCGTACGAGGTTTAGTGTCATCAGATAGAATAACATCTTCTGCTTCCATCATTCGAAGTCAGCTTCGTTGAACTTCTTCGGCTTCTCTGTTGATGGAATGGTGGTCGGGATGTCGTTGATCACAACCATATCAGTTTACACCAATATCATTTTACGATTATTGGCAGAATATCGATACGGTGTTTGTCGTCGGGAGGATGCAAACTAATATGAGATCGTCGAGGCTAGTGTTCAACACTATCTCCGTAAAACGATATTGCTCCGCTACAGGTTCTTACAGATAGCAACAATTCATTTGCCAAGATACAACGACAACGGCGGGTGGTAGGCCACGGGCTTGCAGGTGTGAGCACCTGCTCGCCCGTTAGAAGAGAGCATATGTGCCTTTTATGTTAACTTCATTAACACAATAACACATATAAGGAAGCAACTCCCCTTTGGAATTTCCGATGTGGGACTATTCCCCATCTACTTCCTTCTATAACATTAATCTACAATTAATACTATTTTGGGATGACTTTAAATAATTAATTTCTCATTCATCCATAATCGGTTTTGAGCAAATTATTAGTTTAGATTCATCTATGCGAAAAATAGATTTCGATTTTGAAGTCAATATAATTCAGACATTCATCGATTGATGACACCTCAATTTTTCCTTGCAAAACTGTATTGGTCATACCCAATATCCAACAATCCCCCACATGAATATCAAGAATGTCTGAATTTTGAACTATGAAATGATATGCACTACTGTTTTGGGCATATTCAATAAATATTGCATCGAATGTTTTAGGTCCGATCTTTATTTTCTTTAGATTGGTTACTTCGACCTTTGCCAAGAACCCCTACACTTTTAAGTATTTGTATGTTGGCTTGCGACCTTTCCATAGTTCATATGGTGTTTTGTCATTTTTCTTGTGAGGGATTTTATTGAGAATGTGATTTGCTGATAATATAGCTTACCCCCACAAGTTCTGGGGTAAGCTTGAATTTATCAACAAGGCATTCATCATTTTCTTGAGTGCCTGATTTTTACGTTCAACAACATCATTCGATTGAGGTGAGTAAGGCGCCATTGTCTGATGGATAATGCCATATTCTGAACAATACTCATCAAACAGTGCACCATATTCTCCACCTCTATCGCTATGAATTATTTTAATTCGTTTATCAAGTTGATTCTCAACTTCTATTTTATAGGTTCTGAATGCCTCTAAGGCTTCGTCTTTACTTCTTAAAAGAAAGACATAACAGAACCTTGTGCAGTCATCGATAAAAGTAATAAAATATTTTTTACCTCCTCTAGTTTGCACAAATTTTAAGTCACATAGATCACTATGTATTAACTCTAGAGGAGTCATTGACCTTTCCACCGAATGAAAGGGTAGTCTCATCATTTTTGCTTCTACGCACACTTTACATTTGTGCATTTTGTCAACATTGATGTTTGGTAATAAATTTAATTTGACGAGACATTTCAGAGTATTATTATTGACATGCCCAAGTCGATCATGCTATAAATTAAAACACTCAATAACATAGCTAGAAGCTTTTATTTTATTACCATGAAATTCATGGTGTACAGTCATTACAACCGTTTTGATGTTTTTCAAGGTCATACAATGCTGCGATGGCTATCAGCACTTGTATGGACGTAATCCTTGTCACCGGTGAGTAGGTATTGAAATAATCAAGGCATTCCTTTTGCTTGTACCCTTTGGCTACAAGTCTGGCATTATACTTGTCAATCGATCCATCAGCTTTATACTTGTATTTTAGTATCCAATTATAGCCTAATGGTTTAGAACCAGAAGGAATGTATACTAATTCCCAAGTATGGTTATTCATGATGGACTCAATTTCACTATTAACAACTTCTTTCCACAATGGGGCATCGGGACTAGAGAGAGGTTCGCTTAATGTTCTTGGGTTAGTTTCTGACATAAAAGTTATAAAATCTGGCCCGAACGATGTCTCAACTCTAGCCCGTTTACTCCAACGTGGCTCTTTGCTTTGATAGACAATAGTCCTTTTACGACAACTAAGTTCAGAAACATCATTTCCGTTAGAACTTCTATTACTATCACTTTGAATGTTTTCCTTCTTATTTGGGAATACATCTTCAAAAAATATTGCATTCCGAGATTCTATGGTTGCTTCCATTTTGGCCATGACCACCATCTTGGTTTCATGAGTGTTTCATTGAAGCAACCTGTCTTCACACTCACATAGGTGACACTTCTATCAAGAGTATCCTACCATACTCCACCTTATAAAGGTATAGAAATCATTAAAAGCATAAGCTTAACCTCATTACATGTGGTAGGACAACACATGTTCATCTTAGGAATGGGATAGAGATAATATATCTCGTATGTTGTAACACAACTTTTGTAGCTTTGTTGTCCCATTGAACCAAGATCTTGGGATCTCAAGTCAACAAGGTTGGGTTACCGCTACATTCGTTTTAGTTGTAGATTTTTAGTCCCATTCCTCTCGATGGACATTATACTTGATCTCGATTTAGCCCCTTCGTAAGAGGATCTGCCAAATTATCTTTGGACTTGACTTACTCGATTTTAATCACTCCTTTCGAGATCAACTGTCTAATGGTATTGTGTTTATAACATATATGTCATGACTTACCATTATACACACTACTCTGTGCTCTTCCAATCACCGATTGACTATCACAGTGTAAAGTACGACAGACACAGGTTTCGTCTAGCTCGGAATATCTTCCAAGAAATTCCGCATCCATTTAACTTCTTCAGCTGCTTTTTCTAGTGCAATAAACTCGGATTCCATAGTTGACTGAGCAATGCACGTCTGTTTAGTGGATTTCTAAAATATCGCTCCCCCACTAATCGTGAATACATATCCACTAGTGGATTTGGAATCTTTTGTATCTGATATCCAATTAGCATCACAATATCCCTTTAAGACAGCGGGATATCTTCCGTAATGTAATCCATAGTTCATAATATATTTCAAATATCTAAGAACTCACATCAGTGCTATCCAATGGGTGTCGTTTGGATTACTTGTAAAATGACTCAGCTTGTTGACTGCACAGGCAATATCTAGACGTGTGCAGTTTATGAGATACATCAAGCTGTCTATTATCCGAGAATATTCTAATTGCGATATGGGCTCACCTCAGTTTTTCACTAAGTGTTGACTTAGATCCATAGGTGTTTTCACTGTAGAGAGATCGTCCGTATTGAACTTCTTCAACACCGATTCTACATAGTGGGATTGTGTCAAAAATATCCCCTCTGATATCCTGAGAATTTTAATTCCCAATATAACATCTGCTCGACCCATATCTTTCATATCAAAATTTTTGGTCAACATTTTCTTTGTACTCATGATTATCTCATGATTACTGTCCATTATAAACATATCGTCTATGTATAGACAGATGATTACATGACCTTTAGGTGTGCCTTTAACATAAATGCATTTGTCACATTCATTTATTTTGAATTCGTTTGATAGAATTATTTTTGTCAAATTTCTCATGCCATTGTTTAGGTGCTTGTTTAAGTCCGTACAACGACTTAACAAGTTGACACACCTTTTCCTCTTTTTCTGGAGCTACGAACCCCTTGGGTTGCTCCATATAGATTTCTTCTTCCAACTCACCATTTAAGAAGGCAGTCTTAACATCCATTTGATGTATATTTTTAAATATTTTCATTCTTATAAGTGTATAGTAACTTATGGGTTGTTCTTTTTTCCTTTAGTTTCTCATATACTTTTTTTTTATTTCATTACTCAGATTCTTTATTTGGTGGGGTTGGTTCTCTTGACTCACCAAATATGTCTTGGCCAATGTTTTAAATTTTGAAGTTATCTTATCCTATGTGATATTTGAGTCATCATGTATTTATACTGATACTTGTGCTTCTAATCTCTCCTTAAAGATACTTTGCTTATCAATCTTTAATTTCCACTACTTGATTTTAGGAGTCATACTTTTTTTTTTTACCGATACTATGCTTGAGGTGAATATCTAACACCACTAACATATATTGAATGGTTAAATTTTTTCTAGAGATAACCTTAAGAATATTTACAAATTATTGTAGGGGATCGGTATGGCCGACTAGAGGGGGGTGAATAGCCCTTTTCGTTTGGATGCCGGTATTTGCTCGTCTACAATACTAATTAGCGCAAGAGGAAGACTAATAAAGACAAACAAATAGAAATACGAGAAAACAATCGCTAACAAAGAATGTAACGTGGTTCACGGCTACGCCGCTAATCCACGATCCCGATTCGTCCGAGGTGAATCACTCCTCCAAATCCAATCACTATTGGTCTCTCCTTTGCACCAAGCTAGGTGGAGGTAACCTTTACAATCAAGATCACTCTTCTTACAAATAGAATGAAGTAAAAACAAGTAAGAAGAGTTTAGAGCTTGTGGGGCACTAGGAAGATCACTTAGAGCATAAGCATTAGCCTCTCAAAGGCTTACACCCTCTCTTTTTATAGAGAGGGCTAATTTCTTCCCGTTGGCCGCCACCAATCGACTGCCGCCCTTGGCGATTGGTGCCGTCACTGGCGGCCTTGAACACGTTAGATCGACCGTTGTAGTCCAATGGAACTCTTGGCGATCACTTCGTTCCGGTTACGTATTGCTCTCGGTATGCGCCTCAAAGTCGGCACCGATCATGAGCAGTTCACAACCCTATTGACCCGATCATTCTTGCGCCGGATTGATGGTCTTCGATCGGCCTTACGTATGGCGATCGGCTTCTGCCTACGATCGATCGTATACGGTCGAACTACACTCGACTCGGAAGCGATCATTGCCATGACATAGCGATCGGTAGTGTCGAAAACCCATCAAACTTGGCCAAATGGCCAAGTTTCACCTAAAACTACCCTCCGGGTTACAATCGCTCACTCTCATCTCGAGTCCCTGCCTTGAAGTTCTCTTCGTTCTCGGCCCGTCCCTCGGCATCGGCGCGGCTGCAATGCTCCTTGGCGTCTCTTGCCTCGAAGTCTACTTCCTCGGCTTCACTCCAAGCTTCGTCGTGTCCCTCGGATGCTCCAAGCGCGGCTTCATAAGCTATCCTTCGACTCAAGGCCGCGAGTCATGAGATGTGAAACTTCGCCCGCGGCTCATATTACTAAGTCCTGCACGACTTCAACGCACATATCAAATCAACATAACACACTAACTTAAACCCTTTGCCACACCATCAAAACCATATTACGGCAAGAGATTGCCCTAACAATCTCCCCCTTTTTTATGTGTGGCAATCCGTTTAAGTTAGGTAAAAACATTTGATATAAATTTAAAAGGAAAGAAAGCATGTAAACATAAACATGATATAGAAACATGCAACTCCCCCTTAATTTCTCCCCCTAAATATATTCCCCTTTACTTAAACATACATTTCTCCCCCTTTGACACCATCAAAAAGATTAATCCTAATTTATAAACTCATGGCATCAAGTATAGTAGAAATAGAACACCAAAAACTTGATTAAAACCTGAAATCAGGAAATATTGGGCTGTTTTTCAGGTTAGCAGTCGACTACTATCAGTATGGCAGTCGACTGGCACAATGGATTCCGAAATTCTGATTTTCTGGACGAATTTCAGAAATGCATTAAAAATTCTAGAAAATTCAAAAAATCATAAAATTTGGGGAACACATTTCTTTTAAGTATATCTATCAGTGAAAAATATGTTTTCAAGAAAAATCATTATATTTTCTGAGATTTGCCAAAATTCTAAAGGCTTTAAAAACTACTAGGTTTTTGATCATAAGAGTATCCATTTTAACACCTAGTCTTGCATCCAATTGTTTCAAAACATGAATACATGTATTTTAAAGTAAGAAATTGTTTTGAAAACTTATGAAATATCCAACCATGATCTTTGGGCAATATGTCTATGAATTAAACATAAGCCTTCCCCATGATTGGTCTATTATTGCTATTTTGATACTTTAAATGACCATCTAAATGTCATAGGCATTAGTGGACATTTGTATCATCCTAACATCTCACTCATGCTAAGTTTTCAATCAAGGTAGCCTATGGTGAGTGTGAGATGCCTCCTAGGGGGTATTTGTGTATACTTAACCAATATATTCATGCAATTCTATCAAGGTTAAGTATCAACCTAATAATCCTCATGATCATAAAGACATATATGAATGAATTCTACATTATGATCATGAAACTCATGTATTCATCAAATAATAGTCATGCATTAGGTATTATAAGATGATAATAAACAAAGTATCACCTAAAGCATGATTCAATCCTATTTCTCATGATTACGTGCCAAATATTAAAATCATAAATCATGATTTCAAACATACATAGCAATTACATTAATCATCATGATTTAAGCATTACTATCTATTTATGGGCACATTATCATCACCCAACACTATTCTAAAAATGTTGTCCCGCCATCCTAAGTCAACCAAAATATGATATAGGTTAATTCCATATGGTTGACTACCCTAGGGTTTTCCTAACCCTTAAGGATGGATTTTGGAACCCAAAATAAGTTCTTTCCTATTGGGTTCACTAAGTATTCCTTGGGGATCCATTTCCTAGCTATTACTTTCTTCTTATCTTGTCCCCTAGCTATTAGGCATTTGTTGGCCTTTTCATTTTTCTTTTCCTTGTAGCCTAGACCCTTTTTGTTGAAACTAGCTCTTTGGCTCCCTAAGATCATGTTCAATGTGTTGGAGCCAATTGTGAATTTTTCTAGGGCTTTTGTTAAATAATCTACCTTTTCCCTTAAGGCCCTATTTTCATTTATACATGCATCACTAACATCTAATGGCACATAAAGGTCATGTGAGCATGCATCATTTAAGCTAGAAGAAATATTATCATTTAAACATGCATTTTCTAGCTTATTTTCCAATGCCTTAATTTGATTAAACATCCTTTTATTTTTCTTTTTCATTCCAAATAAGTCCTTAGTTAAACTAGAAATTATGGAAACTATTTTCTTAGGAGAGGCTTTCGTTACCATAGTTTCCATGTCCTCTTCTTTTTCGGATGATGAGGATGTAGAAGCTCCCCCTTCATTTGAGCTCTCCCCACTTGAGCTTGATCCTTCATTTTCGGATGAAGAGCAATCCAAGTCATCAAAGGCCATCAAGGCCAAATTGGTGACAAAGGCATTCTCCTCATCCGATGATGATGAGGAGGATGGGTCATCCCAAGTCCTTGCCTTTAGAGCTTTGGTCTTCCCCTTTTCTTTTGTCTTCTTCTCCTCTTCCTTCTTTTTCTTGCTCCCCTTTTTCTTCTTCTTTTCTTCTTTCTTTTTCCTCTCTTCCTTGCTCTTGTTTAAGAGAGGACAATTGTCCCTTATGTGCCCCTCTCCTTGGCAATTGTAGCATATGACCTTCCCCCTTGGTCTTCTATTCCTATCATGAGATTTATCAAATCTAAAATTCTTAAATGCACGTCTTACCTTCCTTACCATATAGGCTTCTTCGGTGCTATCCATGGAGGAGGAGGAAGACGCTTCGTCATCGGAGGAGGAGGAGATCTCTATCTTCTTCTTTCCCTTATTTGCCAACAATGCTACTCCCCTTGAAGGTTGTATTTTTGGCTCTTCTTGTATTCCTTCAAGCCTAGATTCATGTAATTCCATAGTGGAGAAAAATTCATCTAGAGTACTTACCTCTAGATTCTTTGAAATGTAAAATGAGTCCACCATTGAACTCCACTTGGATGATCGGGGGAAAGCATCTATGGCCTTCATTATCATATCGCGATTGGAGAGCCTTTCTCCTACACTTGTTAGTCCATTTAAAATTTCTTTGAATCTAGAATGCAAAGAAGTTACCTTTTCTCCCTTTTCTAATTTAATGTTGGATAGTTGGGAGCGGAGGAGATCTCTCCTTGCTAGCTTTGCCTCGGATGTGCCTTCATGAAGCTCAATTAGCTTCTCCCACATCTCCTTGGCGCTTAGGCATTCTCCTATTCGGTTGATTTCTTGTTGGGGGAGCACATTGAAGAGATGATGCTTGGCTTTTGAATTTGCAAGGTGCTCTTCCCTTTGCCTTTTGGTCCACCTAGATTTCTCTATTGGCTTCCCCTCTTCATCCCTAGGCAAAACGAAACCGGATTCCATTGTAATCATAATATCAAAATCCATTTCGAAAAATACCTCCATTCGCTTCTTCCACCAAGCGAATTCTCCTTCAAACTTCGGAGGATGGATGTTGGAGCCGGCCATTTCGGAAATTGCTTGTTGTGGCGGTTAGTCCTCGACAAGCTTTCCTTGGCTCTGATACCACTTGTAGGGGATCGGTATGGCCGACTAGAGGGGGGTGAATAGCCCTTTTCGTTTGGATGTCGGTATTTGCTCGTCTACAATACTAATTAGCGCAAGCGGAAGACTAATAAAGACAAACAAATAGAAATACGAGAAAACAATCGCTAACAAAGAATGTAATGTGGTTCACGGCTATGCCGCTAATCCACGATCCCGATTCGTCCGAGGTGAATCACTCCTCCAAATCCAATCACTATTGGTCTCTCCTTTGCACCAAGCTAGGTGGAGGTAACCTTTACAATCAAGATCACTCTTCTTACAAATAGAATGAAGTAAAAACAAGTAAGAAGAGTTTAGAGCTTGTGGGGCACTAGGAAGATCACTTAGAGCATAAGCATTAGCCTCTCAAAGGCTTACACCCTCTCTTTTTATAGAGAGGGTTGATTTCTTCCCGTTGGCCGCCACCAGTCGACTGCCGCCCTTGGCAGTCGACTGCCGTCACTACAACGACCTCCGAACACGTCGGATCCCGACCGTTGTAGTCCAACGGAACTCTTGGCAGTCGACTGATGGACCTCATCGATCATTCACCTCATCGACGCGCCGGCGGCTACGAACTCTGCCAAAACCCTATGGCGAAACCATTGACGATCATTGCGCCTTGGCGATCGGCGATGTCTTGGCGATCGATTGCCCACGTATGGCGATCATTCACGCCTAATCCGATCGATCGTATACGGTCGAACCACACTCGACTCGGAAGCGATGCCCGCCATGACATGGCAGTCGACTGGTGTCGGGAAGACCCATCCAACACTTGGCCAAATGGCCAAGTTTCACCTAAGAGCTACCCCTCCCCGGGTTACAATCGCTCACTCTCATCTCTCGGAGTCCTTCGCCTTCGAAGTTCTCTTCGTTCTCGGCCACGTCCCTCGGCAGCATCAGGCGCACGACTCTGTAATGCTCCTTCGCGTCTCTTGCCTCGAAGTCTACTTCCTCCGGCTTCACTCCAAGCTTCTCGTCCGGCGGTCCCTCGGATGCTCCAAGCGCACGGCTTCCGCAAAGCTATCCTTTACCGACTCAAGGCACGAGTCATGAGATGTGAAACTCGCCACGGCTCCATGTGCGAATTACTAAGTCCTGCACGACTTCAACGCACATATCAAATCAACATAACACACTAACTTAAACCCTTTGCCACACCATCAAAACCATATTACGGCAAGAGATTGCCCTAACAATTATTTATTCATCTTTTTGTAGGGATGTATACTGAAAAGTCTATCTTTTGTATAAACATCTTTATTTTGAAATAAGAATCACATGATCATTGTTTGCATATTTTTATGGTTATGCAATATAGTATAATACTTTACATTGTAGATAACATGGTGTGTGGTGTCACACAGGAGATCCTGTTATCGACCTCTTGAAAAGTATAAGTAAAGGCTCACAACCAAGATGGCTTTGGACAAACCATCGGAATGGTTGTAGTGTGATTTGGTATTAGTTTGTCTTGACCATAGAATCACACTAGTACACTTTGTGTGTATTGAGCAGGATCGACTTAGAGGTGATTCGATTTATTGCTGACTACATAATCAAATCGGACCTCAGATATTATTTAGTACATGCTCTTAATCCCAATATAATAACGGACACATATACTTAGTACTCATCTCTTTGATTTACCAATGGGCGAGATTTATAGATTAAATCGATAGACTCGATAAGTTGGGAGATGATATTATTTATATGGTGTGCCGTTGATTATAGGAGGAAACCGTGTCCTATATATTAGGATGATGATGTCCCCTTGAGGAGCTCATAAGGTTCATCATGTAAACCCTACAGGTGGACTTGGTTCGGCATGATGAAAAGGTTGAGTGGTACTACTCAAGGAGTTAGATGTTGATTAATTAATGGTCAGTAAATTAATTAATTGATGGACATTCGAGATCTTAAACACGGGGAGAAAATGTACAAATAATATATGGAGCCCATATTATCATATGGGGGTTGGTGAGGTAGATCAATGATGAACCTTTAGTGGATTGGATCATCATTAGTGGATCGAACTTTATGTGGGCTTGATCCATGGGTGGTCAAGATCCAACTCCTCCTCATGGTCCCTAATGTAGCCTATTAACACCTCATGATGCTTAGATCCAATGGATAGAAACAAAACTCTAAGATCCATTGGTAGAGATTAAATCTCTAAGATCCGACGGTTGAGATTAAATCTCTAGATCCGACGATTGAGATTAAATCCCTAGAACCAATGGAGGAGATTAATTCATGACTTATCCCTAACTCTATAAAAGGATGGCATGGGAGTTGGCGTGAACTACATTGAAGGAGAGCTAGGGTTTGGGCGGCAAGAAGGAATCCTAGTTGAGATAGGATTAGGATTAGGGTTTGGAGGCAAGGGTGGCACCAAATAAGGAAGGTATTCTTCTCTTCTTCTTCGTCTTTTGGCCAATGTCCAACACCTCTCCAGCCTCTTTTCCAGCCTTGGACGGTGCCCAAAAGCCCCCTTCTCCTTCTCCTTAGGTGGTGGAAACAAGATATAGGGCTTTCCTTGGTGTCTTGGTTGTTTTCCACCATCTTCTCCTTCACCTAGTTGGCCGGCGGCAAGGATAGTTTTAGTTCCTTGTTGGTTGTTTCTAGTGAGGAGAAAAACCTTGTTTCTATTCTTCCTCTTGCTTTGGAAGAGCAAGGAAGGAAGATTTGCGATCTAGGAGCTTCGACTTTTGGTGGATCGTCGCCCACACGACGTCCAAAAGGAGGAAGGTCATACATTAGAAGATCGAGAGGTATACCTATTCTATTTTCTTCTTTTGTTTGTTGCTTGTTTTTGTTTTTCAATTATAAGCATGTTATAAATCTGTAAATGGATAAATAATACTTGGATCCTGAGTATAAATACAAAAACGGGCGATCCGGACATCATCTATTCCGCGGCTACTCGTAGAATAGAGGATGGTCGCTTGAACAACTAGTTTGTTCAAGTGACCTCTCTAAACGAATAGCACGACGATGGCTTGGTGGTTTGGGTAATCTCTTTTGTCTAGGATTAAATTTTTTTTAATCCGGGGACATTGAAGGGATCACCAAGGACAAGCTTCCGAGGTGAAGTGGGAAGCGAAGTTTCCCCTCACAGTCTCGATAAGCAAAACCCTACACTTTTTGACCATAAGAAAGTCAATTTGTGATTTCTTGTTCCCATCTTTAAATGTAAGTAGGAGTGCTTTTCTCTTCTGGAAAAATGCATTAACTTGCTATCATGAAATTCAATATAATTTTTCTTTTTTCATTTTTTGTTCCCAAACCATAACTCCCATGTGCCCTCTTATATTTCTCATTTCTTATTCTATATACCTATTTATATCTCCTCCTATTAAAACCATCTCTTATTAGATTTTTTTTTTACTATCTCATCTAAATTTTCTCAAAACCTATATTTGGTGTCTTCATCTAATTCTACTTAAGATGTATATATGCTAATTATATTAATAGTTTCTTTTTCTTTCACCATTTTAGAATTACAATCCTATATCTCTTCTTAACTACTACTTTATCCTTTAATGAACTATCTACAATAATACATACTCTATTTCTTATTTTATTTTTAATGTATATCATAACTTAAAATCTAAGTTCTCTATTATCTTTATATTCTCCTCTATCCATTTTATTTTTTATAAATATAAAATATTGATTTTCTTCTAATCAACATATCTACTTCAATTGCTTTGCTAATGAGCATTCCTGCTTTCTATGTTTCAAATATAAGATAATCAATATTCCTGTAATGTCTATTTTTATTCAACTTAGGGTGTGAGAAATCTTACATATTTAACACTTCACCTAAGTTCTCATTAAGATGTAGTGGTCTTTGCTAAAATATTACAATTGAACTTTATAATGTGTCCTTTTGAGAATAATTTGGTATTAGTATGTAGTTTAATGGAGCCATACATAACATTTGCCTAAGTTTTGATGTTGAATTATAATCTAATATAATTCTTCTTCACTTGAGCTTAGGACGGATCATAACAGAGCTTATTTGATATTAATGGATTTTTTTTGTGTGTGTGTAGGGGGGGGGGGGGGGTTGAGTAGAGCAATCAGAAAAATTAAAGCTAAAACAACAATTGATCAATTAACAATAGTGAAAATATAAATGTGTAGTAAATAAATGAAGCAATAAAAATTCTTAAATGCTTTATAGTAGAAGAATTCTTGTTTTTTTCTACCTGCCCTCTTCTTTTATAACTCTTTAAACAGACATGGATAACTTTTGGCAATTACTCTGCATTAATGTCAGTTGACTATTTAAAACCATTAGACGAGTGGAGCTTGATCTGCTCATAACTTGTCTGCTAGTTGTCGTCTTTAGTAAACTCAAAATCATTCTAACCAATTGATGTTTGTGCTAGTTGAAAACAACACTTATAACCAACTCATTTGGATAATCACACAAGTCTAATTCTTGAGCAATCTTGATGTAATTAACTAATTTATCCTCATTAATTGACTTAACCTATTATTAGTCGACTCCAAACCGAATTGATGTGGTTTGGATTTTTCTCCTTGAGATTGAGCTATCGAGGAAGAGTTCTTTCCGACCGCAATAGTAAGAGTTGTTGGTGCAATCGGCCCAGGTCACGATTGACCAGGACTCGAGTTTGACTTGAGTGATGTTTTGATGTTTCGACAAAAACATATGACAATGTAATTGTCATTTGGTAAAGTCCAAGTCTTGAGTACTTGGCATGGAAAGTCCAAGTGGGACACTTGGCACATGAAAAGTCCAAGCATTGGTCTTGGCATGGAAAGTCCAACATGGGTTGGCAAGGGAAAGTCTAAGCTTGAGCCTTGGCATTTGAGAAGTCCAAGGGTTTGATATTGGCAGCGTAAAGTCCAAGCGGGAGTCTTGGCAGCATAAGTCCAATGGTTGGCGGCGTAAAGTCCAAGCGGAGTCTTGGCGGCGTAAGTCCAATGTGCCTTGGCGGTGTAGACACCGTTAGCATGACATAGCCGATGGAAGCACCTGAAGGCTAGCGCGATGGATAAACAAGTCATGGATGACTTGGAGGGATCCGAGAGGCGTGAGGCTGATGGAGGTGGCTAGAAGGCTTAGGTCTAGGCTAAGGGTGGTCTAGCAAGTATGGGGGAACCATACTTGGGTTAAAACCTCATGGTTGAGGTGTGTCGATCGATGATGCCATGTGGCGATCGGTGGACCAAGTCAACTAGGGTTTGATCGCGGAAGTGGCCTAGCGGTTGGTGCCATTGTTAGGCGATCGACTAATGGATACGATCGGTCGATCATGTGATCAGTCGACTGATGCTCGGATTTTCGGCCACAGAATGGAGTCTCACTTGACTGCTGAGATGAGCAATCGAGTGATGGCTCATCAGTCGACTGATGGTCATGATCAGTCGACTGATATCCTAGTCATTGGATTTTTTCCAGCGTGGATTACACCGTTGTCTCACAGCAACAGTGTGATCAGTCGACTGATCGACCTTTTCCAGCACAGGTTGAAGCTATATAAGGAGCTCGTGATGGAGGAAAAGATAGCGATTTTCTTGGGCGAAATTGAAGGGGGAAGTTGGTGCTTTCCAGTCCTTCAAAGCTAGTTCAAGGCAATCAAAGATCAAGCAATCCAAAGCTCTTGTAAAGTGTTTTTCCTTTACTTGCATTTGTATTTTATATTGTATTTGCTTGTATCTAATTGATTATTGTTGTGTTAGCATGTTGTTCATTTCGTTATCGTTATTACTTTTCTATTTCCGCTGCGCTAACGAAATTGTAGAAACAAACGCGAACAAATTCCATCTATGAACGAATTCTACGCTATTCACCCCCCTCTAGCGGCGTCAAATATCCTACAATTGGTATCAGAGCCCGGGGCTCTTCTACGGACTAACCGTCGGGAGCTAAGACAAAGAGGCTAGAGGGTGAAGATGGAAGAACAATTGGGATGGAATATTAACACGCCGATCCCTTACTCCTTCTATGAACAAGAAGGGTTTAAGCAATGGAAGTCAAGAATTGAAGACTTCCTAATGATGAGGGACTTCGAAGAATGGTCTATCTTGATGGAGGGTTTTAGCTATCCAATAGGACCAAAGGGAGGATTCCTCAAGAAGAAGAAGTGGAGTGAAGATCAACTCCAAGCCTTCGAGAAAAACATGAAGGTAGTAAAATTTATTCTTGATTTGGTCCCTAATGAGATTGTGTGTATGGTAGGGGACTATATGGATGCTAAGGAGTTATGGAGCCAAGTGGCAAAGCTCCATGAAAACTCATCATTGGTCTAAGAAGAAGAAGAAGAAGAAGAGTGCTCATCCTCTCAAGCTCAAAAAGAAGCAAGTACATCTTCATCTAAAGAGCTTGAGGATTCAGAGGTTGATAGGGAATCAACATCTGGATCGGAAGAGGTGGAGAAAGTGGAAGAAGCATCCACCTCAAGGATTGAGGGGGAGGAGAGACCATCTACTCCCGAGCAACAAGAAGAAGCTTCTACATCCGGTCAAGATGAAGAAGTGTCAATTCCGAACTCCACCACTACCCTAGGTAACTCAAACATATGTATTAATAATAAAATGCAGGTAATATGTTTTGAGTGTAGGGAAACCGGGCACTATAAGAGCAAGTGCCCAAAGAAGGTTAGAAAAGCTCCACCGGCACCAAAAGTCAAGGACACCAGTTCCCCAAATATCAAGAGCAAGGAGCATGTCATATGCTTCAAGTGCAACTCAAAGGGGCATTATCGGAGTCAATGCCCTAGGGGGAAGAAGAAGGGGCAAGAAGGAGCATCACATGTAGGGGGAGCTAAGGCTAACCCTAAGGTATATTTTAGTAATGCTCTTTCTAATTCTTATAGTCAAAAGCATGCTAGAAATAATTTTAGCAATCTTGCTATTTATCAAAAAGAGCATGCTAGAAATAGAGAATATTGTTTAGGAGCTAAGAAAGTCAACTTTAGAAATAAGAAGAAATTTGGGACTAATGTCCCTAAAAACAGTTTATCTAAGGACAAACCTAGGTTAAATAACTCAAGACCAATTCTACCTAGGGAAACAATTAGAAAGGTACAAGAACACTTAGGTTTTAATCCCAAGTGGACTAGGCACATGCCTAGAAAGTCCCATGCCCATGATTTAAATCAAAATTCTAAAATTGGGCAATTAGAAAAGGAAAATCAAGTCTTGAGGTCAAGACTTGAAAAGATGGAGAAGACCCTTAGCAATATAAAAAAATCAATTTCAAGGGTCTAATGGTCAAAATCAAGGGTCCAAAGTCAAAGTCAACACCTAGGACCTAAGAGTCAAAAGTCAACCAAGGGCAAGCAAGGTTTGGGTCACAAACCTAAGCCTAAAGTGGCTTATCATAGTGTTCCATTTGACTATGGAACACAAACTAGGTCTAGGAAGACCAAGGTCAATAGGGAAGTCATCCCTAGAATTGACCAAAGGGTGTGCCTAGTGGCTAGGGTTTCAAGGAAACCTAGGGTGGCCACTAAGAAGGTTGCAAGGGGAGTTACCCCTAGAGTCAACCTAGGTAAGACTCAAATGACCAAGGCTAACAAGCCTAGGAGGGTCATTAGGAAGGTATCTAGGGAGGCTATCCCTAAGGAATACCTAATTAACCCTAGGAGCTCAAATCGGTTTTGGGTTCCTAAGAGCTTGATTGATTCACGCTAGATGGGTTTAGGGTGTGCCAACCTTGATTGGATGGGTAGTTAACTCAACCGTGATAAAGGTGGCATTTTAGGTCATTTTCAAGGTTATGGTTACCTTGGGAATGTGGTTTGATTTGAATTCTAAAGGTTTTTAGGATGTGCCAATATTAATTAAGAAGTTTGATAATTTGATCAAATTGGCACAATTTAGTTTTAGAGGTTTTAATGTGTCAATTTGGATTTTTGGCACATTTGGCAAAATTTAGATTAATATGGCAAAATATATCTAATTATATCAAATGACAATTAATATTAAAATTTAGGTATTACTATACCTATATATTTTATATGCCATGCTTTGTTTGCCATATAACATGCCATGACATCATGTTTATTTTAATCATTTTATATGTCATGTTCATGTTTAGGATTAAGGTTTCAAATGTCATGTGTTTTTAGATTTCATCATATGCCATGACATCATGGTCATTAGCCATGATTTATTTTTGCTATTATTATGCCATGATCATTTCATGCATTTAGGTGATTTTAATTTGATTGAACATTGATTTAAGGAAAATGACATGACTTGAAGTCTCACTTATAAGGGAATCAAGTAGAGTTGCCTAGAAAATGCATGAAACCCTAGATTAAGTAAATCAAAACCCACATCTCACATCACATTGACATGTATGTGTATTTATACACCCTAGATACATGTGAGATGCTAGGATAATAAGTTAGGTTCAAGGTGCATAGGTAGTGCATCTAGATGAACTCAAACTTATTTCAACTATCACCAAGAATCATAAGGAAAGCTAATATACAAGTTATGTATATTTAGCCAACAAATTATGGTTCAAAATAGGTTTTCAAAAACATTTTAAAATCAATTTAGAAAACCTTGGTGAAGTCTATCTTTTGATAGCCATCATCATTGTAGAAGTTGATACAAAGTGGATCAAAAACTTTAAAGTTTTTAATAATTTTGAACTTTGTATCAATCTCCTATTTCAATGGTAAAAATATTTTTCCAAAATTTTTCACTGATTGTATGTGTGATAAGTAATATACGTATCGAGTTTCGTGATTTTTTGATTTACGTAGAATTACTTATGAATTTCCAAAAGTTGAGTCTGATTTCTGAAAATCAGATTTTCGATTATCGATCATTGCCGCTCTGATCGATCGGTGATGGGCAGCGTTGGACTCATGCGCTATATCACTCGATGCCTCGTGCGGTCGATCGATGGACATATCACGATCGGTAGCCGAAGTCGATCGATAGCCTGATTTCGGGGTAACCAAAGTTGTTTAACCCGATTTCAGCTGCGGTTAAGGTCCCTAACCACTCCTGACCCTAGGATATGCCTTGGGAAGCATGATGAAGGGTGAAAATCCATTGGATATAGATTAGGAGAAGTGTTTAGGGTTTGTATCAATTTCAAGGTGTTGGAAAGTTCAATGTTGAATTTCTACCCTTAATTTTTGATGGCTTAGAGTTCCTATTGGCTTAGGGGCTTCCCAAGGACATTGTTGGTGCAATGGTCAAGGGGGAGCAAGCCTTTAGGGGGAGGTATCCATCTTGGATGATGGATGTGTTTTTCTCCTTGAAAAGGAAATATCATCAATTGAGAAAATTGATGGGTTTTTGATACCCAATTTGGAAATTGGGAGAGTAAATAGGATTGCCTCTCTTGAGTGATATATGACTTATCACTAGGAAGATGGTAGGCATCCTAGGTATTTTTGGACCAAGGGGGAGATTGTAAGATCTCATTGGGACATGAGACATTGATCTTCTTGGAGAGAAACCCTTTTTGATGTTAGTCAAAAAGGGGGAGAATGTTTGGGGGAGAACATTTGGAGAGTATTTACCAACTTGGGATAATTGGTAAAGGATTTGAGTTAGTGTTCTAACTCAATCATTTGTTTGGTTTTTGTCAAACATAAAAAAGAGGGAGATTGTTGGTGCAATCGGCCCAGGTCACGATTGACCAGGACTCAAGTTTGTCTTGAGTGATATTTTGATGTTTCGACAAAAATATATGACAATGTAATTGTCATTTGGTAAAGTCCAAGTCTTGAGTACTTGGCATGGAAAGTCCAAGTGGGACACTTGGCACATGAAAAGTCCAAGCATTGGTCTTGGCATGGAAAGTCCAACATGGGTTGGCAAGGGAAAGTCCAAGCTTGAGCTTTGGCATTTGAGAAGTCCAAGGGTTTGATATTGGCAGCGTAAAGTCCAAGCGGGAGTCTTGGCAGCATAAGTCCAATGGTTGGCGGTGTAAAGTCCAAGCGGAGTCTTGGCGGCGTAAGTCCAATATGCCTTGGCGGTGTAGACACCGTTAGCATGACATAGCCGATGGAAGCACCTGAAGGCTAGCGCGATGGATAAACAAGTCATGGATGACTTGGAGGGATCCGAGAGGCGTGAGGCTGATGGAGGTGGCTAGAAGGCTTAGGTCTAGACTAAGGGTGGTCTAGCAAGTATGGGGGAACCATACTTGGGTTAAAACCTCATGGTTGAGGTGTGTCAGTCGACTGATACCATGTGGCAGTCGACTGGACCAAGTCAACTAGGGTTTATTTGCGGAAGTAGCCTAGCGATCGCCATTGTTAGGCGGTCGATGGATCGATGGATCTCGATCATGTGATCGATCGGTGATGCCGGATTTACCGCCACGGAATGGAGTCTCACTTTCATTCACGAGACGGCGATCGGTGATGGCTCATCAATCGACTGATGGTCATGATCAGTCGACTGATATCCTAGTCGTTGAATTTTTTCCAGCGTGGATTACACCGTTGTCTCACAGCAACAGTGCGATCAGTCGACTGATGGTCCCGATCAGTCGACTGATCGACCTTTTTCAGCACAAGTTGAAGCTATATAAGGAGCTCGTGATGGAGGAAAAGATAGCGATTTTCTTGGGCGAAATTGAAGGGGGAAGTTGGTGCTTTCCAGTCCTTCAAAGCTAGTTCAAGGCAATCAAAGATCAAGCAATCCAAAGCTCTTGTAAAGTGTTTTTCCTTTACTTGCATTTGTATTTTATATTGTATTTGCTTGTATCTAATTGATTATTGTTGTAATTATTATTGTACGAGGTTTCTCCGCCTCCGGATTGTTCCGAGAAGGAGTGTTTATTAGTGGTTGCATGTGCATCACTAGAGCTCGTAGAGCTCGATCCGTGGAGTAGGAACCGTGCGGTTCCGAACCACGTTATATCATTGTGTTAGTGTGTTGTGCATTTCGTTATCGTTATTACTTTTCTATTTCCGCTGCGCTAACGAAATTGTAGAAACAAACGCGAACAAATTCCATCTACGAATGAATTCTACGCTATTCACCCCCCTCTAGCGGCGTCAAATATTCTACAAGAGTCTCCTTGCTCCCTTCCTATGAAAGTTAACACACGTTAAACCACCACTGACCTACTCGACGGAGGTCCTCCGATGCTTAAGTTAGAGCTTGTATGAGGAAGAAAAACAAGTAGTAGCAGTGAAGAAAATGAATGTAGTAGAAAAAGTAAGTGCAAATAGAATGAGATCAAATCACCCCGTCATGAAAGCCTCAAAAAGCCCCTCCTCCCCTGCTCTCTTCCTTCTTCTCTACCTTTTATATCTCCGCCATCGTTAGGTAAAGTTGTCATCTAACAAATTACAAGCATCACCATCCACGTAGAAGGCCATGCAGGTTGAGGTGATCATGCCGTTATGTCGTTAGAAAATGCTCGCTACCAGGAATCTTTTGTGGGGCCTATGAGGCATCTTCAATTTGTTATAAAAGATAATGATGTGTATACTAGGACTATAACAAACAGTCTTTTGCATATTTACGAGGTCTCATCTTAATAGAATTAATATTCCTTTTGGCTTCCTACTAACTTCCCGAGCTACTATCTTCTCGACTCGGCTAATCTTCTCGAGTTATTGCCTCCCTAACTTATTTTTATATTTATGTCCCGAGCTATGATGTCCTTGACTCGGCTCATCTTCCTGAGTTGTTACCTCCCTAACTTATTTTTATACTTACATCCTGAGCTGCCACATCCTTGACTCGATTCATTTTCCTGAGTTGCTACCTTCTTGACTCGGTTTATTTTCTCGAGTTGCTACCTTCTTGACTCGACTCATTTTCCCTAGTTTCTACCTCCCTAACTTGACTTGATGCTCCTCTACACTTAGTCATATTATAGCAGTATCATTAGCCACCCCCTAAAATAGTCAGACTAATCATTTTGTCTGACGTTAGCAACATAAATACTTCCCTAAGATGCTTCTTCACTTGGCACAACGATGACTTAGGTGTTTTAACATCCATTCTTGGGCTTCTTGGGTCGTAATCATGATATTTTTCTGTTTACTTAAATGGACTAGTCTAAATATCTTGCTAAGGGGCCCTGCCTCATTGTGTTCATAGAGAGAGTATTTTAATGCCCAAACTCCCAATGCCCTACACTTTTGCTACAACTTTTGTCGTCTTCTTGATTTTAAATTCCTCCCCTTACTCGGTAAACTCAGCTAGTAGACGCTTCACTCCTAGGTCTTTTCTTCAACATCAAAAAGTTCCTTCTCATCTCCTAGTTGTCACCTCTTAGTCCTAATAAAGTGTTACTTCCATTTTATTGTCCTCTTCAACATATGGCTCTCCCTTCACAAAACCCTGGCAAGGTCCCTTGGTTTGAAACCACCCCTTCCCAGATAGATGGTCGTCATTACTTTCGCGATGTTAGAAAATTATATATAGATAACAACATCAAATGCGCTTTCTCCCTACCCAATCATCGACCTCACCGTCCTCCCCTTTAACATCGCCTCTTTTTCTTAGGTCAGCTGAAAAATGACCTTCGCCTTCTTATACCACCCATTTATTTTGAGTTTCTAGATTTTTATAAAATAGTTATAAATCAGTTAGCCTCCAATGCTTTCCGAATTTTAGTAGGGATTGTCATTGTCTTTAAGCATTTAGAGCTTCCTCTATCCCCGCTAATATCCCACATTTTATTCCAATTAAAATCCTCTAACGTGGGTGTATTCTACTTCGCTAGTTGCCTCAACTATAAATTCCTTACCAATAAACCCTTGTTGCACAAAGGCTAGAAGGAACTATACTTCCTTGCCTAACTTCTCCTCTATCTTACTCGGAAACTTGGAGGCGGATCTTTTACGACCTACCCTCTTTCCATGAGTGTCGATCGAAATTCCCTTTTCTTTGAGGTCTCTGAGTTCTCCGAGATCATCAGTATAATTCTGACCTTCTTTTGGATGCTCATCTACTAAGTCATTATGGGTTATCGTCCTTCATTCTGGATGACCCCATCGTAATAGGTGGTGTATCAATATAAGTGTTGTTGTGGTATAAAGTTTTGCTAATGCCTAATGACTAACGACATTTTTTTTTGGGTTATGGTGTTCTTCTCTTGTATTATAATGCAGACGACCTCATGCAGAGGGAAATGATAAGTTCTTTAAAGGCCAGAGCAGAGAAAGAAAAGGGAAAGCGAAAACAAGAGAAGTCTCCTGTAATTCCTTCTTCCCCTCCTCCAAACACATCCCCCGAAGTAGCATTCCCTTCTTCTGAAGAGCATCCCATTCTTCCTTCCCCTCAACAAAATCTACCCTCTTTTCATCCTAGAAAACTCCTTCGACTAAAGGGAGGTCCTTCCACACCACTACTCTTCCCAACATCTCTTCCTTTCAATCCCCTAGTCCTCCTCCTAATCGTTGTCAGCTCTGCTAATACAATCCTACCCTAGACCCATCAAAGGAGGACCTAGATGCCTCTAGAGACTCTTCTCCCATATAGGAAGGAAATTCTCCTGTTCTATCTCCCTCTCCCCTTCCTTTATCTGCGAGTTTGGAGATAGAACCTCCTTCATCTTCCCTATCTTTGACCCTAGCCTCAGAAGAACCTCTCACCACCTCCCCTTAACATAACTCCCTTCTTCTTGAACCCTCCTTCCCCCCGACTAAGTCCAGTCCCCTCGCAGGGGATGCCCTCCCTTCTGTGTAAATCCTCCTACCACCACCCTACATTCAGTTCTCAAGCTTCACACTCCTCAAGAAGTAATATTATTTAAACAATCAGAAGTGCAAGGTCCCTTTGAACGCCTGCGAGCAAATCTCACAGAGGTATTTTTTTTTTTAACAATGCTTCCTTAATATGCTTTTTGTTCTAGCCTTGGAATTTTCCTTACTTATCTATCATCTTTTCCCTGTACAAGCAGCCACCAACTATAATGACGTAGCTCACCACTTGGCTGAATACCAATCAACTATGCAAGCTTGCCATGCTACTTCGGAGACTCGGCTAAAGCAATTGATTAACCATCTAACAGAAGCTAAACAACGAGAAACAACTTCAGCCATCTCAGAAGAAACTTTGAGACAAGCATGTGAAGATCTTAAGGTTGAATTTCCAATGTTAGGGCTCGCCCGTGAAGAGGCTCTTCGTGAAGTCGACCTATTGCACACCCAACTATTATACCAGAGTGAGCAAATCCAACAAGTGGATACTTTGGCCCGGGAACTAACAGAGTGTCATATTCAACTTAAGGAGACTCAAAGCAGACGAGCAGAATCCCTTACTAAGCTGATGCAAACCCTATCTTCCATAAAAATTCTTGAAGCGGCTCATAATTCTGCTCAGACTCAACTAGACCACCTCTGCTCTATAATTTCTAGAGTTTCCAAAGATCTTCTTGAAATAACCAACAAGTTATGCTCACTACAGCTGGGACACACCCAAGCTACCAATTCTCTAGGTCAGTAGGCGTCAGCCATCGCCAAGGAAAGAGAAGAACTCAAAGTCGCTCTTGCTACCCAAGTATCTACAGAAGAGGCTCGTCGGAAAGAGCGGGAGCAAGAGTTGATAGAACAATTTGATGACAAGGCTGTTAGGGATCTTTGGAAGGCTAGAGGGGGAGGGGGAGGGGGCGGGGGGGTGAATAGCCTCTCTTGAATTCTATAAACAAAGTTAGCGGAAGCAAAGACAAAAACTAAAGAAAATAAGAGATACAAACACAAGCGCTAACAAGAATGATTTTAGGTGATTCGGAGATTAAGCTCCTACTACATGGCAATCCTTAAGGTGGATCAACCCAAGTGAATCTCCACTAAGAAAGCTTTCTTTACACAACACTCCTCTTCTTACAAAAGATGAATATGAAGATTAGAGAAGAGGAGGACTAAAAGCACTTAGAAAGCTTAAGAAAATGTGGGGAGCTTAAGAGTAAGTTTAGAAGATAAGAACTAGCCTCCTCAAGCACCCCATGACCTCTTTTTATAGAGAAGAGACTGTTTTTTTTGTTAAGCCTCGATCAGTCGACTGCTGCTGTAGCTGATGCAATCCAACGACTTTTGACAAGCCGAATTCGCGATCATCACTATCCAATGGGACTTTGATCAGTCGACTGATTGAGTAACCAGTCGAGTGCTCCAAGCGATCACTCGACTAAAGAACCTTCTGTGCCAACGTCCACTTATAGCAGTCAACTACTAGGGTATAGTAGTCGACTGATGGTGAACGATCATTGTACCAAACCCTAGCAATCGACTGTTGGCCACATAACTCAGCCAACTTTAGTCGAGTGACTGAGCAGTCAACTGGGACAAAGCACCAGTCGACTAATTCACTTCAAGTATGATTAAATCATACTTGAATTAACCCCCTAGACCTAGACTTAACCTTCTAGCTCTTCCTTCAACCTTGCACCTCCAGGATCCCTCTGAGTCCGCGACTCCTTCATCCTTGCATTTGCTTCCAAGAGCTTCCCTCGGTTTCATCATATCTTGGGTTTCTCTTTTGCCAAAGGATCGCTTGGACTTTATGTTAGGGATCGTTTGGAACGCTAGAGGGGAGGGTGAATAGCGTCAATGGAATTCTTTCGCGTTCTTGTCTACAATTTCGTTAGCGCAGTGGAATATAGTTTTAGTTCATCTAGATGCAAAAACTATGCACCTTGAACTTAGCTTATATCCTAGCATCTCACATGTATCTATGGTGTATAAATACACATATATGTCAATTAGATGTGAGATGTGGGTTTTGTTCTCCCTAAACTAGGGTTTCATGCATTTTCTAAAGCAACTCTACTTGATTCCCTTATAAATGGGACTCCAAGTCATGTCATAGTCCTTAAATCAATTTTAATTAAATGCATGAATGATTATGGCATTTGAGATGATATAAATAAGCATATGCTCATAATCATGATGTCATGGCATAATATGAAATCTAAGAACACATGACATCTATAGTAACCCTAAACAATGTCATGACATGGTATATGATAGCAATACAATTATATAAATATTCATTCATACACACAAGATTTTTCAGAAACAAAGATTTCATTTAACTTAAAATTTGTCTTTTACATTCAAAATGGAGATTGGCTATGCTCAATCTCACTACAAAAATGACAACAAAAAAAATCTAATATCCTCTAATCGTCCGCAGGAGGTGGCGGCGGAGGAGGCTGCTGACTCAGAGTCCAGGCCCGCATCATCTCTAGCATATCAAGCTGATGCTGCTCTATGCGGCCCTGGGTCTCCTCCATCCTATCGAGACGAGCAGAAGGCAACGGCTGTCGGTAGCTCATGACCTAGCATCAACCATCGCGATACTCTGAGTGCGGACTCCGGTAGGCCACGGACGCTCACGGACCCGCTGATGTGTCTGCGGCATCTGGTCATCCTCATCAGTGGTCTCTGTATCCTCGTGGTCCTCTGTCGCCTCTCTGGGCGGTGGAGGAGGCTGTCTGTGTGCCCTGGGTGGTCGAGGCGCCAACTCCATCTATCGGTGCCCATCCAGTAACCGCTAAGGAGAAGTTACTGAATCGATATACAGTCGTACACTTAGATGGCATCGCATGAGAGCCCCTATGGATGTTGATGCCTACGGTCGAGCCATCTTGTGATGATATGTCCAAGCGGCATATGCACTTTCCCTTATGCGAAGTGAAGTGCACAATGCACGATGGAAAATGTTCAATGCAAAGTTTATGTCTAATTGATGACGCATGGCATATAGAAGAAAGAGATGGGGAGGCCGAATCTTGGCCAGACCCCGAGTGACAATGGGCAGAAAACACCCAACAATGACCTTGTAAAGGACATTGTCAGGTGCAGATAACTCGGTGATAGGAAATAAATTCTGGGCCAGTGGACGAGGATAACCAAAAATATGCTCATGCATGGACTCCATAGAGATGTGGGCAAAAGGCTCAGGTAGAGGAAAGTCCATGGTAGGGTAAAAGATGAAGGTGTCATCTGAAGGCCTACACTCGAGAAACTCCTGCAGTATCGTAGGAGTGAACTCTAAGTCGCGTTTTACAACGCGAGTAGTGTATGTAGGGCCGTCATCTACCTTTTTAAGGTTTTGGTAAAATTCCTTAATAAGGTCATCATTGATTGGATGCGTGCACAAGACAATCTTCATCAAATTGTAGTATGCAATTAGTTCCATGACGTCACTACAATGCCTATTGAAAAAATTCCTATCGATGTACCTAACCAACATAGGTTGGTACAACCGAGAGTCACTCTCGGATGGATCATTCCTACGGGCTCTCCTATTATGAATGTAATGTGATGATATGCAATGCAATGGCAACAACACGCGATTAGATAAACCTCCATTGTAATGGAAATGAAAATTAGGGCTCGGAAAGAAAAGTTGTTACTTA
The DNA here is from genome assembly GCA_025175895.1 of Wurfbainia villosa. NCBI lineage: Eukaryota > Viridiplantae > Streptophyta > Magnoliopsida > Zingiberales > Zingiberaceae > Wurfbainia > Wurfbainia villosa. The sequence continues at coordinate 33,673,532 of CM046002.1, read as the reverse complement.
GGCGCCATGTGTGTGCCGGAGGGAAGACTCAAAAGTTGCTGAGGATCGCCGAAAAAGTCGCCGGAAAGCTTCAGCCGCCGGAACCCTAAACGGAACAAGAGCAATAAACCCTAAATCGCGTGAACTAGGGCTCCAAGATAGGTCAAAAATGGAAGAGGAGAGATATCTTTATCAAACCTAGGACTTTGGAAGGTTGGTACGCCGGAAGAGTTGGTCGGAGAGAGCCGGCGATCGGAGACCGAAGAAGGAAAAAGAAACAGTTCGTCGCGTGAAGCGCCGAACCCTAGCGGTTCGCGTTTTAAAAACACGATTCAGTCGATGTGTAGCATCATCGACCGATATGGTTTATTCTTGGGTTTACCGGCCGTGATCGATTATTTCTGGTCATTTGAACCTTCGTAACGTGCTTAAGATATCATCGATCGATGTCGCCATCATCGATCGTGATGTGTACATCACTCGACGCGCTCGTCGAGCACTTTCGATGGCCTTCGGCCTCGGTGAGCGTACCATCGATCGGTGATGGACCTCATCGATCGTGATGTTCGATCGATCGAGTCATGGAGCTAGCACTCGATCGATGGTCGATCGTATCGTTTCTGATGTTATCGATCGATAAGCTGTATCGATCGTGATGTCGATTTCGATTCAAAATCGAAAATCTCGATTTTATCATCTTAATTGTTCCATTTTATCACGTTAGATCTTGTATTTTGAATGTATTGATGTTATACTTTTATTTATGTATTTGTTAATGTATTTTAATGTTTTATTTCATTTTTGCAAACATTAACATTCAATGATTTCAAAACCTAACATCTCACCCTTTCTAAGTGTTGAAATACAATCAAGGTAAAAGACTTGTTTTGTGAGATGTAATTTATCCTAGACATTCATTCCATGCAAACATATGGTAAAATATGAAGCATGGTGAATACAAGACACCAAGTTGTGTGGCACTTGAGTATCACTCTAGATATTACCTTTACATCTTAACCACACATTTCTTGATACATGACCTTCCCAAGTGTGCCAATAATCAAAGGTACACACTATGACCTCTAAATCTAGATCGTGTCAATTTTATTGATTTTCATGTTTTCAAGATATATATATTGACACAACCTAAAATTTTGAGATTAAGACTCAAGGATATTTCCAAAGTAACCATAACCTTGAAAGTAACCTTAAAGTGCCACCTTTATTGTGGTTGAGTTAACTACCCATCCAATCAAGGTTGGCACACCCTAAACCCATCTTAGCGTGAATCAATCACGCTCTTAGGAACCCAAAATCGATTTGAGCTCCTAGGGTTAATTAGATATTCCTTAGGGATAACCTCCCTAGATACCTTCCTAATGACCCTCCTAGGCTTATTAGCCTTGGTCATTTGGGTCTTACCTAGGTTGACTCTAGGGGTAGCTCCCCTTGCAACCTTCTTAGTGGCTTCCCTAAGTTTCCTAGAAACCCTAGCCACTAGACACACACCATGGTCAACTCTAGGGATGATTTCCCTATTGACCTTGGTCTCCCCATAGTCAAACGGAACACTATGGTAAGTCACCTTGGACTTAGGTTTGTGACCCAAACCATTCTTGCCCTTAGTTGACTTTTGACTCTTAGGTCCTAGAAGTTGATTTTGACTTCTTGACCTAAGAGTTTGACAATTTGACCCTTGAGATTGATTTTGTATTTTGTTTAGGGTCTTTTCCAATTTCTCAAGCCTTGACCTCAAGGCTTGGTTCTCTAATTCTAATTGCCCAATTTTAGAATTTTTATTTAACTCTTGGGCATTGAACTTTCTTGGCGAATGCCTAGTCCATTTTGGATTAACGCCTAGATGTTCTTGGATTTTCTTAATAGATTTCTTAGGTATTGTTTTTCTAAGGACATTAGTCCCAAATTTCTCCTTATTCTTAAGGTGAACATTCTTAGCTCCTAAACACATATGTTTGTTATTTCTAGCATGCTCTTTATGATACATACCACAATTGCTAAAATTAGTTCTAGCATGCTTTAAATTAGACGGAGCATTATTTAAATATACCTTAGGGTTTGCCTTAGTGGCTCCCCCTACTTGTGATGCTCCCCTTTGCCCCTTCTTCTTCTTCTTTGGGCATTGACTCCGGTAATGACCCGGTAGTCGACATTTGAAGCAAATGACATGCTCCTTGCTCTTTTGTCTTGGAGAACCGGCGTCCGTTGACTTTTGTTGACTTTTAGGGTCGGAGGAGTTTTCTTGATTCTCTTTGGACATTTGCTCTTGTAATGCCCATACTCCCTACACTCAAAGCACATAATATGATTTTTGTTTGAAAATAAAGTGTTTGAGTTACCTAGGGTGGTGGTAGGTGACGGAGTTGAATTTTGAGCTTCCTCATTTTGATCGGATGTTGAGAGTTCTTCTTGAGGTTGCTCCGGTGTAGAGGATGGTCTATCCTCCTCAATCCTAGAAGTAGATGCTTCTTCCACCTCTTCTACTTCTTCTTTCTCCGATTCGGAAGTTGACTCCATCTCAACTTCCGATTCCTCACTTTCACTTGAGGATGAACTCTCCTCATGGTATCTTGCCAATTTTCTCCATAGCTCCTTGGCATACATGTAATCCCCTAACTTGCACAAAACATCATTAGGGATTAAATCTTCCAAAAGTTTCGTTACCTTAACTTCGGTCTTGAGCTTTTGGCGTTGCTCTTGGGTCCACTTTTTCAATTTTAGGACATTCCCCTTCTTATCCCTAGGGGGTTCAAGACCTTCAATGAGGATAAACCAATCCTCTATGTTCATCATCAAGAATGTTTCCATTCTTGCTCTCCATGCCAGAAAATCTTCTAGATCATATGGAGGTGGAGTGTTGATTTCCCATCCAAGCTTGTCTTGGAATTCCATCTTCACCCTCTAGCCTTTCACCTTAGCTCCCGGTTGTTAATCCGTAGAAGAGCCCCGGGCTCTGATACCACTTGTTAGGAATCGTTGGAATGGCTAGAGGGGGGTGAATAGCGAAGATGTAATTCGATCTCGTTTGTGTCTACAATTTCGTTAGCCTTGTGGAATATATATAATGATAAAAGCAATAACGAAATAGACAACAAGCTAACACAATGATATAACGTGGTTCGGAACCGCACGTTTCCTACTCCACGGATCGAGCTCTAAAGAGCCCTAGTGATGCACACGCACTCACTAATGATAAACACTCCTTCTCGACACAAGTCGGAGGCGGAGAAACCCCTTACAATAAATCTTACAACAGTAAGAATAAAATACAAGCAATATACAATGTAAATATGAAATACAAGTAAAGAAAAGACTTTACAACACTTGTTTTGATTGCTTGAATGCTTGGTTGCTTGCTTGCACTTGGAGACCTGATTTGCACCAACAAATCGCCCCAATAGCCCTCAAGAACCGGTTGCTTTTTCCTCCATCACGAGCTCCATATATAGCTTCAACCTGTCTTTGGAAAAAGTCTATCGATCGTGATCGAGACCATCGGTCGGTGATGCCTTGTTGTCATGAGACAGCGGCTAGATCCATGCTGGATAAGTCAGCGGAACTACCATCGATCGTGATTGTGACCATCGATCGTGATGGAGTCCTCACTCGACGATCGAGTCTCGACTCCGATACGTGGCGAATTCTCGAGCACCGGTCGGTGATCGGACTATCGATCATTGCTGGCTCATCGATCGGCCAACCTATGGCGATCATGCTAAACCCCGCATGATCAAACCCTAGTTGACTCGGTCGGTCGGCCGCCACATGGCACGGTCGGCACACACCTCAAACATGAGGTTTTAACTCAAGTATGGTTCCCCCATACTTGCTAGACCACCTTTAGCCTAGACTAAGCCTTCTAGTCACCTCCATCAGCCTCACGCCTCTCGGATCCCTCCAAGTCATCCATGACTTGTTCATCCATCGCGCTAGCCTTCAGGTGCTTCCGTCGGCTATGTCATGCTAACGGTGTCTACACCGCCAAGGCACATTGGACTTACGCCGCCAAGACTCCGCTTGGACTTTACGCCGCCAACCATTGGACTTATGCTGCCAAGACTCCCGCTTGGACTTTACGCCACCAATATCAAACCCTTGGACTTCTCAAATGCCAAGACTCAAGCTTGGACTTTCCCTTGCCAACCCATGTTGGACTTTCCATGCCAAGACCATGCTTGGACTTTTCTTGCCAACCCATGTTGGACTTTACATTGCCAAGTGTCCGACTTGGACTTTCCATGACAATTATATTGTCATATGTTTTTGTCGAAACATCAAAACACATCAAAACATCACTCGAGTCAAACTCGAGTCCTGGTCAATCGTGACCTGGGCCGATTGCACCAACACTCATCTCCTAGTTGTCACCTCTTAGTCCTAATAAAGTGTTACTTCCATTTTATTGTCCTCTTCAACATATGGCTCTCCCTTCACAAAACCCTGGCAAGGTCCCTTGGTTTGAAACCACCCCTTCCCAGATAGATGGTCGTCATTACTTTCACGATGTTAGAAAATTATATATAGATAACAACGTCAAATGCGCTTTCTCCCTACCCAATCATCGACCTCACCGTCCTCCCCTTTAACATCGCCTCTTTTTCTTAGGTCAGCTGAAAAATGACCTTCGCCTTCTTATACCACCCATTTATTTTGAGTTCCTAGATTTTTATAAAATAGTTATAAATCAGTTAGCCTCCAATGCTTTCCGAATTTTAGTAGGGATTGTCATTGTCTTTAAGCATTTAGAGCTTCCTCTATCCCCGCTAATATCCCACATTTTATTCCAATTAAAATCCTCTAACGTGGGTGTATTCTACTTCGCTAGTTGCCTCAACTATAAATTCCTTACCAATAAACCCTTGTTGCACAAAGGCTAGAAGGAACTATACTTCCTTGCCTAACTTCTCCTCTATCTTACTCGGAAACTTGGAGGGCAGATCTTCCTGACCTACCCTCTTTCCATGAGTGTCGATCGAAATTCCCTTTTGCTGAGGTCTACAGAGTTCTCCGAGATCATCAGTATAATTCTGACCTTCTTTTGGATGCTCATCTACTAAGTCATTATGGGTTATCGTCCTTCATTCTGGATGACCCCATCGTAATAGGTGGTGTATCAATATAAGTGTTGTTGTGGTATAAAGTTTTGCTAATGCCTAATGACTAACGACATTTTTTTTTGGGTTATGGTGTTCTTCTCTTGTATTATAATGCAGACGACCTCATGCAGAGGGAAATGATAAGTTCTTTAAAGGCCAGAGCAGAGAAAGAAAAGGGAAAGCGAAAACAAGAGAAGTCTCCTGTAATTCCTTCTTCCCCTCCTCCAAACACATCCTCCGAAGTAGCATTCCCTTCTTCTGAAGAGCATCCCATTCTTCCTTCCCCTCAACAAAATCTACCCTCTTTTCATCCTAGAAAACTCCTTCGACTAAAGGGAGGTCCTTCCACACCACTACTCTTCCCAACATCTCTTCCTTTCAATCCCCTAGTCCTCCTCCTAATCGTTGTCAGCTCTGCTAATACAATCCTACCCTAGACCCATCAAAGGAGGACCTAGATGCCTCTAGAGACTCTTCTCCCATATAGGAAGGAAATTCTCCTGTTCTATCTCCCTCTCCCCTTCCTTTATCTGCGAGTTTGGAGATAGAACCTCCTTCATCTTCCCTATCTTTGACCCTAGCCTCAGAAGAACCTCTCACCACCTCCCCTTAACATAACTCCCTTCTTCTTGAACCCTCCTTCCCCCCGACTAAGTCCAGTCCCCTCGCAGGGGATGCCCTCCCTTCTGTGTAAATCCTCCTACCACCACCCTACATTCAGTTCTCAAGCTTCACACTCCTCAAGAAGTAATATTATTTAAACAATCAAAAGTGCAAGGTCCCTTTGAACACCTACGAGCAAATCTCACAGAGGTATTTTTTTTTAACAATGCTTCCTTAATATGCTTTTTGTTCTAGCCTTGGAATTTTCCTTACTTATCTATCATCTTTTCCCTGTACAAGCAGCCACCAACTATAATGACGCAGCTCACCACTTGGCTGAATACCAATCAACTATGCAAGCTTGCCATGCTACTTCGGAGACTCGGCTAAAGCAATTGATTAACCATCTAACAGAAGCTAAACAACGAGAAACAACTTCAGCCATCTCAGAAGAAACTTTGAGACAAGCATGTGAAGATCTTAAGGTTGAATTTCCAATGTTAGGGCTCGCCCGTGAAGAGGCTCTTCGTGAAGTCGACCTATTGCACACCCAACTATTATACCAGAGTGAGCAAATCCAACAAGTGGATACTTTGGCCCGGGAACTAACAGAGTGTCATATTCAACTTAAGGAGACTCAAAGCAGACGAGCAGAATCCCTTACTAAGCTGATGCAAACCCTATCTTCCATAAAAATTCTTGAAGCGGCTCATAATTCTGCTCAGACTCAACTAGACCACCTCTGCTCTTTAATTTCTGGAGTTTCCAAAGATCTTCTTGAAATAACCAACAAGTTATGCTCACTACAGCTGGGACACACCCAAGCTACCAATTCTCTAGGTCAGCAGGCGTCAGCCATCGCCAAGGAAAGAGAAGAACTCAAAGTCGCTCTTGCTACCCAAGTATCTACAGAAGAGGCTCATCGGAAAGAGCGGGAGCAAGAGTTGATAGAACAATTTGATGACAAGGCTGTTAGGGATCTTTGGAAGGCTAGAGGGGGAGGGGGAGGGGGCGGGGGGTGAATAGCCTCTCTTGAATTCTATAAACAAAGTTAGCGGAAGCAAAGACAAAAACTAAAGAAAATAAGAGATACAAACACAAGCGCTAACAAGAATGATTTTAGGTGATTCGGAGATTAAGCTCCTACTACATGGCAATCCTTAAGGTGGATCAACCCAAGTGAATCTCCACTAAGAAAGCTTTCTTTACACAACACTCCTCTTCTTACAAAAGATGAATATGAAGATTAGAGAAGAGGAGGACTAAAAGCACTTAGAAAGCTTAAGAAAATGTGGGGAGCTTAAGAGTAAGTTTAGAAGATAAGAACTAGCCTCCTCAAGCACCCCATGACCTCTTTTTATAGAGAAGAGACTGATTTTTTTGTTAAGCCTCGATCAGTCGACTGCTGCTGTAGCTGATGCAATCCAACGACTTTTGACAAGCCGAATTCGCGATCATCACTATCCAATGGGACTTTGATCAGTCGACTGATTGAGTAACCAGTCGAGTGCTCCAAGCGATCACTCGACTAAAGAACCTTCTGTGCCGACGTCCACTTATAGCAGTCGACTACTAGGGTATAATAGTCGACTGATGGTGGACCAGTCGACTGCCAAACCCTAGCAATCGACTGTTGGCCACATAACTCAGCCAACTTTAGTCGAGTGACTGAGCAGTCAACTGGGACAAAGCACCAGTCGACTAATTCACTTCAAGTATGATTAAATCATACTTGAATTAACCCCCTAGACCTAGACTTAACCTTCTAGCTCTTCCTTCAACCTTGCACCTCCAGGATCCCTCTGAGTCCGCGACTCCTTCATCCTTGCATTTGCTTCCAAGAGCTTCCCTCGGTTTCATCATGTCTTGGGTTTCTCTTTTGCCAAAGGATCGCTTGGACTTTATGTTAGGGATCGTTTGGAACGCTAGAGGGGGGGGTGAATAGCGTCAATGGAATTCTTTCGCGTTCTTGTCTACAATTTCGTTAGTGCAGCGGAATATAGATATAATACAATAACGAAATGGACAAGCACACACAAAGACACGAAGATTTAACGTGGTTCGGAACCGCACGGTTCCTACTCCACGGATCGGGTTCGTACGAACCCTAGCGATGCCAATCACACACCACTATGAAATAACTCCTTCTCGACACGAGTCGGAGGCGGAGAAACCTCTTACAATTGTTTACAACAATAAACAAATAGCTACAAGCAAATACAATGAAATACAAAGCAAAACTAGTAAAGAAAACACTTTACAAATGCTCTTGAATGCTTGATCGCTAGGTTGATCGAGTAGCACTTGGAGACCCTGAATTGCAGTAGCAACTCGCCCCAAATCGCCTCAAAGAACCCTTAGTTTTTCCTCCATCACGAGCTCCATATATAGCTTCAACCTGTGCTGGAAAAAGTCGATCAGTCGACTGATCGGGACCATCAGTCGACTGATGCCACTGTTGTCATGAGACAACGGCTAGATCCATTTGGATAAGTCCAGCGGAACCTTCATCGATCGATCATGACCATCGATCGATGGAGCCTTCACTCGACGATCGAGTCTCGACTCCATTCGATACGTGCGAAATATCGAGCACCACGATCGATCACACGATCGATCGCTCGAGCCATCACGATCGGCGCCAACCTATGGCGAGATCGCTAGGCCATTACCCGCAGTCAAACCCTAGTTGACTCGGTCCAGTCGACTGACACATGGCACTAGTCGACTGGCACACCTCAAACATGAGGTTTTAACTCAAGTATGGTTCCCCCATACTTGCTAGATCACCCTTAGCCTAGACCTAAGCCTTCTAGCCACCTCCATCAGCCTCATGCCTCTCGGATCCCTCCAAGTCATCCATGACTTGTTCATCCATCGCGCTAGCCTTCAGGTGCTTCCGTCGGCTATGTCATGCTAACGGTGTCTACACCGCCAAGGCACATTGGACTTACGCCGCCAAGACTCTGCTTGGACTTTACGCCGCCAACCATTGGTCTTATGCTGCCAAGACTCCCACTTGGACTTTACGCAGCCAATATCAAACCCCTTGGACTTCTCATACCAAGACTCAAACTTGGACTTTCCCTTGCTAACCCATGTTGGACTTCTCATGCCAAGTCCATGCTTGGACTTTCCTTGCCAACCCATGTTGGACTTTCCATGCCAAGTACTCAAGACTTGGACTTTACCTTGCCAAGACCCATGCTTGGACTTTCCCAAATGCCAAGTGTCCCACTTGGACTTTCCATGCCAAGTACTCAAGACTTGGACTTCCCTATGACAATTACATTGTCATATGTTTTTGTCGAACATCAAAACATCACTCGAGTTAAACTCGAGTCCTGGTCAATCGTGACCTGGGCCGATTGCACCAACAATCTCCCCCTTTTTGATGTTTGACAAAAACCAAACAAATTATTGAGTTAGAACACTAACTCAAATCCCTTACCAATTATCCCAAATTGGTAAACACTCACCAAATGTTCTCCCCCAAACATTCTCCCCCTTTTTGACTAACATCAAAAAGGTTTCCTCTCCAAGGAGGTCAATGTCTCATGTCCCATCAATTTCCCAATTGATGTCATATTCTCCCAATAACTTCTCCTCTTCAAGGAGAAAAAACACATCCATCATCCCAAGATGGATACCTCCCCCTAAAGGCTTGCTCCCCCTTGACCATTGCACCAACAATGTCCTTGGGAAGTCCCTAAGCCAATAGGAACTCTAAACCATCAAAATTAAGGTTAGAAATTCAACATTGAACTTTCCAACACCTTAAAATTGATACAAACCCTAAATACTTCTCCTAATTCATATCCAATGGATTTTCACCCTTTATAATGCTTCCCAAAGCATATCCTAGGGTTAGGAGTGATTAGGGACCATAACCGTAGCTGAAATCGGGTTAAACAACCTTGTTTACCCCGAAATCAGGCTACGATCAGTGATTTAGAAATCGATCAGGCACCTCCATCGATCGGCACTAATAGCGATCGGTGATAACTGAAATTTCTGAATTTCAGTTATCAGAGTTGAATTTCAAAAAATCATAAATAATTATACGTATATTGAAAAATCATGAAATTTGATACGTATAATACCTATGACCAATACAATGGGTGAAAAGTGTTTGAAAAATATTTTACCCATAAAATAAGAAGTTTGATACAAAAGTCAAAACCATTGAAATTTTCAATGTTTTGGCCCTATCTTGTATCAACTCTATCAATGATAATTGCTATCAAAAGATAGACTTCATCAAGGTTTTTCAAAATGATTTTAAAACGTTTTCAAAACCTTATTTTGGATCATATTCCTTGGGCTCTATGTACATGACTTGTACACAAGCTTTTCCAATGATCCACAAATAAAATTAGATGAGTTTTAGTTCATCTAGATGCAAAAACTATGCACCTTAAACTTAACTCATATCCTAGCATCTCACATGTATCTAGGGTGTATAAATACACATACATGTCAATTGGATGTGAGATGTGGGTTTTGGTTCATTTAATCTAGGGTTTCATGCATTTTTCTAAGGCAACCCTACTTAATTCCCTTATAAATGGGACTTCAAGTCATGCCATTGTCCTTAAATCAATTTCAATCAAATTATCTTAAATGCATGAGTGATTATGGCATTAGAGATGATATAGATAAACACATGCTCATAATCATGATGTCATGGCATAATATGAAATCTAAAAACACATGACATTTAATCCTTAATCCTAAACATGTACATGACATATAGAATGATTAAAAATAAGCATGATGTCATGACATGTTATATGGCAAACAAAGCATGGCATATAAAATATATAGGTATAGTAATACCTAAATTTTAATATTTATTGCCATTTCATATAATTAATTATATTTTGCCATATTTCTATTTTTCTCCCAAGTGTGCCAAAAACCCAAAATGGCACTCTAACCTCTAAACCTAAATTGTGCCAATTTTGATCATTTTATCAAACTTCTCAAGTAATATTGGCACATCCTAAAACTTTTAGGATTAAGACTCAAATGTATTTCCAAGGTAACCATAACCTTGAAAATGACCTAACATGCCACCTTTGCCATGGTTGAGTTAACTACCCATCCAATCAAGGTTGGCACACCCTAAACCCATCTTAGCGTGAATCAATCACGCTCTTAGGAACCCAAAAATGATTTGAGCTCCTAGGGTTAATTAGGTATTCCTTAGGGATAACCTCCCTAGATACCTTCCTAATGACCTTCCTAGGCTTGTTAGCCTTGGTCATTTGGGTCTTACCTAGGTTGACTCTAGGGGTAACTCCCCTTGCAACCTTCTTAGTGGCCACCCTAGGTTTCCTAGAAACCCTAGCCACTAGGCACAACCTTTGGTCAACCTTAGGGATGACTTCTCTATTGACCTTGGTCTTCCTAGATCTAGTTTGTGTCCCATAATCAAATGGAACACTATGGTAAGCTACCTTAGGCTTAGGTTTGTGACCCAAACCTTGCTTGCCTTTGGTTGACTTTTGACTCTTAGGTCCTTGGTGTTGACTTTGACTTTTAAACCTTTGACTTTGACCATTAGACCCTTTAAATTGGTTTTGTATATTCCTAAGGGTCTTTTCTAGTTTCTCAAGCCTTGACCTCAAGGCTTGGTTTTCTAATTCTAATTGTCCAATTGATTTTTGATTAAATTCTTGGGCATGGGACTTTCTAGGCATATGCCTAGTCCATTTAGGGTTAACACCTAGGTGCTCTTGCACCTTTCTAATTGTCTCCCTAGGTAAAATTGATCTTGAGTTATTTGACCTAGGTTTGTCCTTAAATAAGTTGTTTTTAGGGACATTAGTCCCAAATTTCTCCCTATTTTCTACATGGACTCTCTTAGCTCCTAAGCAAAAATATTTATTCCTATTAGCATGCTTTTCATAAATTGCAAGAGAATTAAAGTTCCTAGCATGCTTTTTAGCATTTAAATTAGAAGATGCATTACTAAAATGTACCTTAGGGTTAGCCTAGCTCCCTACTTGTGATGCTTCTCTGGGTCTTTTTCCTCCCTAGACATTGATTCCTATAATGTCCTTTGAATTGCACTTGAAGCATATGATGTGCTCCTTGCCTTTAGGTGTTGGGAACCGCATCCTTGACTTTTGGTGCGGTGGAGCTTTCCTAACCTTCTTTGGGCACTTGCTCTTATAGTTCCCAAATTCCTACACTCAAAACACATAATATGATTTTTATTGGAAGATAAAGTGTTTGAGTTACCTAGGGTGGTGGTAGGTGCCGGAGTTGAATTTTGAGCTTCCTCATCTTGATCGGATGTTGAAGGCTCTTCTTGAGGTTGCTCCGGTGTAGAGGATGGTCTCTCCTCCTCAATCCTAGAAGTAGATGCTTCTTCCATCTCTTCTACTTCTTCTTTCTCCGATCCGGAAGTTGACTCCATCTCAACTTCCGATTCCTCACTTTCACTTGAGGATGAACTCTCCTCATGGAGTCTTGCCAATTTTCTCCATAACTCCTTGGCATACATGTAATCCCCTAGCTTGCACAAAACATCATTAGGGATTAAATCTTCCAAAAGTTTCGTTACCTTAGCTTCGGTCTTGAGCTTTTGGCGTTGCTCTTGGGTCCACTTTTTCAATTTTAGGATATTCCCCTTCTTATCCCTAGGGGGTTCAAGGCCTTCAATGAGGATGAACCAATCCTTTATGTTCATCATCAAGAATGTTTCCATTCTTTCTCTCCACGCCGGAAAATCTTCTGGATCATATGGAGGTGGAGTATTGATATCCCATCCAAGCTTGTCTTGGAATTCCATCTTCACCCTCTAGCCTTTTGTTTTAGCTCCGGGCGGTTAGTCCGTAGAAGAGCTCCGGGCTCTGATACCACTTGTTAGGGATCGTTTGGAATGCTAGAGGGGGGGTGAATAGCGTCAATGGAATTCTTTCGCATTTGTGTCTACAATTTAGTTAGCACAGCGGAATATAGATATAATACAATAACTGTAACGACCGGGCCCCTATTGGCACCTGGCCCCTATTGGCGGAATTCGGCGACCCCTAGTGGTCGACGACCGTCGCCCCTGTTGGCCCGTCGTTACTCACCTGGACTTCCCACCCCTAGAAGTGGGTTTTTGCCTTCCCCAGGATTCGAACTCTAGACCTCCAGGCTAAGTACTAAAGTTTATGAATCCCGATAACCAAGTGATCCTTAGATCACTTGATTACCAGGATTCATAAACTTTAGTATGCTGCGAGGAGAGTCGAATCAAAAACCCAGTTCAGTGAGTAACGACGGCCAACAGGCGACGGCCGTCGACCAATAGTCGTTGACCGAATAGCCGTCATAAAAAAGGCGCCTTTTATTGTAACGACCGGGCCCCTATTGGCACCTGGCCCCTATTGGCGGAATTCGGCGACCCCTATTGGTCGACGACCGTCGCCCCTGTTGGCCCGTCGTTACTCACCTGGACTTCCCACCCCTGGAAGTGGGTTTTTGCCTTCCCCAGGATTCGAACTCTAGACCTCCAGGCTAAGTAACGCCCCGAAGGAGTCCCCGCCAGACGAAAATCCGGCAGCATCTCCCCTGTACGGGTGACAATCCCAATTTACATACAAGGCCTCCACGGCCGCTATACATCGGTCAACACGATCGGAATCCAAACACACACGCAGTTATATAATTTGGCCTCAGGCCATCTACCAAAATAAATGATAAATAGTCTACCATAAATAGACTTACCCCTTCTGCCATCTGGGTAGGAATACTCGACAAAATCCAATCAAACCAAAATCCGAATAAGGTCCATAAGGACACCAAAAATCCAAATAAAAAATCAATCTCCAAACCTACACATGTCCTCTAACCAAAATATCCAAACCATAAAGCAAATACCCAAATAAAACATTTACGACGAGTGGGGTCGTGTGCACTCTCTAATGACCATCAAGAAATAGATATAAATAAACGGGGTGAGTTCAAAGAACTCTGCGGGTATAGTAGATATGTAAAGTAAGGTATAGCTAACAATAAAAATATCATGCCAGTACAGTCTCACATAAATAGGGTATGCAAGCAAGAAATACAAAAGGACTGTACTTACCTGAATCTCCTACCCTGATATAGGAGCATGTGCCTGACTAGAAGTAATAAAGTCCTGACCATATATAAACATGTATCCTGTATGCATGACAATCATATGCACATCCAAGGCATCAATAAAAATGCAGCAAACACAATACAAATGCAATCCGTGCAAAGTGCATGCTGTGCCAATGACATGGTCACCCCTGACGCCAATCAGCCGCCTCACACGCGATGGTGAAGCCGAGTGGGTAGGGCTATGACAACTGTGCACTCTGCCATCACTGCTCCTGAGTGACCGAGTGGACAGGATGTTGTAGGAGTACACCTATCCTCCTTCCCCAAACAGAGTGGGGGAGCTAAGCTCTCATCTCCCGGTGTCATAGACCAGAGGAGGGATCCCTGCCCGCTACCACGCTGCCTCATCGCTACCCATGAGCGGACCAGCGGAGCCTGACAGAGCAACTACACACACCCTCCTGATGTACCACTAACCCATGAGTGGCAGTGTGTGCAGGCCATGTAACTAGCTGCGGGCTCAACAATAATGGAACCCCATCCAGCTAGCATGCAATCATGCAAAAATGGTGCATGATACTAAAACATGTAAATCCTACTCAAAATACCTATCCGAATAATAATTACATTCAATATGTACATATCCCTAATCCATATACTATGATCCAAATCAAACAGGGAAGATAAAATCATATCCTATCACATGCATGTATCTAGTAGGCACCAAAAGCATACTAGGCATATAAACATGAAAAATTATTGTAAGCTATCCTAACTAGCATATCAACATGACTTAATCTAAAAGTTAAGTCAAAATACCCGCCTGATAATATATCCGCAAAAGAACCAGATTGTCACGATCGGAGACCTGCCTCATGACCAAAACCTGCATAATGCATAACTATTGTTAAGCACAAAATACCATTCACCGACAAATCGAATACTTAATCGATTTCCTTCATAACCCAATTAACCCAAACCAATTTCCAATTCTCCTTGTCCACAAATATCCATACAATTAATTTAGCCCAATTAATTCCAAATCAATTAACCTAATTCATCACCTACAAAAAAAATATCCTCAAGATCAAACAATATCACCAAAATCCCATATCCTCCGAATACCGTACCGATCAACCGAATAACACCGGAATCAACCCAAATCGACCAATCAAGCTCACCCGCCCTAGAAATTCCATCCACGGCCGATACCCCCAACTCAATTTCTTAAATTCACAGTGACACCTCCAACCCTAACCAGACACCTCCAAATAAAACTCTCACAACCCTCTCACCGACACTCCCTTGTCGCCTAATTATCGCCCTAAATCAACCAAATCAAACAACCGCAAGGAAGAAACTAGTTCATGTTATACTCATGATGGAATTTCAAACCGCCGGTTCAGGAACGAGGACTGCCGATGCCCTAATGAAGGGGAAGAAACGGTGATCCGTGCCGCAGCGAGCCGGGAAGGGCGCCGTTGCACTCGCGAGGAACAACTGTGGCCGGCGTGAAGGAGCCCGCGCATCTGCGGTGGAAGGCGAGCTCACGTCACGTCGGGCGGCAGTGCTCGCGGGAACGCAAACAAGGGCTGCGACTGTGGACGGCGTCGGCTCGAGGAAAGGCGTCGCCGGCGAAGGGAAGAGGCAACAGCTTCGGGCGTGGGGCGTCGGGCGCGGCGGGGAGAAAGGAAGAGGAGCGGCGACGGCGCTCTTTGGCAGAGGAGGTCGGCGTGCACCGTCGATGGCAGAGGAGGCCGGCGCAGACGGCGACGTTGGTGGCCAAGGGGTAGGCAACGGCGGAAGGGCGCTGCGGCGTTGGTCGCTCGGGGAAAAAGAGAGGCGTCACACAGCGGTCCGAGGCGAGGACGGCAAGCCATCTGCCGGCGCGCGTCATCTGGACAACGAGCGCGCAGAGAAATCGGCGGAGAAGACATCGCCGGCGAAGAAACCGTCGCGCGAGGGAACTGCCGAGGAAAAGGTCGCGACGGGGAAAAAATAGAAATCCAGAAATTAAAAAAAATAGAAAACCAAGACTAAATAGGCCCTTTAAAAGCCTGTTTTCCCTATCCCCATAATTATCTCGTACGACCTCCATTTAAATTCAGAAAAATTCCCAAAATTCCCTAAAAATCCCGAAAATAATCCCTAGGATTATTTCCCCGAAATTTTGGCCATTAAATTTCGTATTTTAATTTCAGTATTTTACATTCTCTCCCACTAATAAAAATTTGGTCCCCAAATTTCCTACTCGTATATTAGTACGAGATGTCCCAACAACCATCTCAAGCATCTGGAGACAAGTCACACCTCAAGTGACTAAGTGGGGTTACTGATATCCCTTAACATCCAATCACACTTGCTTCTAGCAGGCCTTCCAAAGTATGAATAGTATCTTCATATCGACCACTTATCATAAGTACCTAACTGTACCCGAGTGGAGCTCTATATCTGTGACATGTTAAAGACTTTACCATAATCCTAAGGTAAATCCTGAATCGCTATCGCATACGATACTCAAAGATCCTCCATGAACTGGAAATCGCCACAATATAACCTATCCAGCGATCCTATAACTCATCGTATGGATCTAGAGAAAATGAACGGACTTAGCTAATCATACTAAGTCCTTTCCGAATTCCAATTAATCTCCCAACACTGTCCATCATACTAGGCTCCCACTTTCCTCTTGGTACAGAACCTTACTGATTATTAGCATTCCACCTATACTAGTTGACACACTAAACATCAGACTTCCAAATCAACTAAGTTCCACATGACGTTCCACCATGGAGAACGTTTCAATACTTACTATTTTCCGGATACAATCCTATACATCTTCAACATATAGAACCTACCGCAATCTACTAGCAATACTTCTCAAAATATCATGATAAAGCCTTGTGGCTCTCGGGGTAATGCAAAAGGCACTACTTACTAACAACGACATGCTACCACGCTCGGGACCCATAGTCAATCAAGATGCCAGGTAGCTATCTATCCACCTACTACATACAAATTCCAATATCACTAATTCCGAACCGGTAGAGCAAAAGTACAACTCTATGGTAGATGCTCTCTATCATCACAACAGGAATCTATCTGTTGTTCCCGAATCAATAGTAACTCTTCCTAAATTCAAATGCAACTACACAGTAGCTAGCTAAAACCTCATAAGCATATCTGCTCCTCACCTCTACAAAACAACATAACAACTCCTACTAGGTCCACGTCATATATATATATGACAACCCATCTCGTAGTTCCTCATTTGACGTAACCATGGGATATGTCTCAATCAACTAAATCAGAAACGCTACATTCTCTGAAACATCGCATCCGCATATAAATTAACTTTCCTTTCACCCGAGAATGATCACACAACACTGGTGTAAAAGTCAACCATCGTCTGAGTCTTGAAACTAGGTTCACAAGCTTCAGACTAAATAAATTCCATCACCCGTCAGCGGTGTAGTACCACTAGAGCATCCTATCCATATCTATGGTAATAATCAAATTAAATACCAAAAAAAAAATCACCATCTACAGTGGCCGAGTGCTCAACTCCAACTGCCACCCTCACAAATGATCCAATCGTGTCTAGAATACACGATTTCCCAAATCCCTGGACGACAAAGTCGTCAATAAGTCAAATAAGATAATCCAAAAGCTCATACAATTCATACCAAGTATGAAATTGTCATCGCTACACACCTGCATCCTCTTTACTCTAGGCTGATGATATATCAATCATCCCTACGACTTTGATAATTGTATGACTCCCTGTCACTACAATATCAACACATCAATCATAAATCAATCCTAGAGTATACACAAGTGTCCTATAGTTGATCTAAATAGATCCTCGATCCACCATGAAGGATATTCTTTTCCTTCTACCACTACCGCATTCCATCATCAATAATTGATGTATAACCTCAAAGGTTCATATCTCTTTGAACAACAAGTTCGAGCTTCTCAAGAAATAAAATCTTTGGGACAACAAATATCTCATCCAATACCTCCTTTAATTGGAACTTAGATTCTTCCAATTCCCATAGTGTTAAGCAACACTGATACCAACTAAATTATCCCCTGAAAAATCGTCATTCTAACAAATACCTCTTGGCATCATCAACCTTGCCAATTGGAAAGACCGATCGATGGCGGATCTATCTAACTCGATTGGCTTACAGCCAATTGAATGACATTGCCTTGAGTACATCACGAGCTTTAACAACCTTGTGCGCTTTACACTAGCCCTCAGCCAACGCACCATAAGTAAAAATATTAGCTCGTAAAAATAACATTACCTCAGTACCAAATAAATTATCTCACAGTAGGGGATCTTCGATATCGAAACTATTTTCGAAATCCCTCCGATCGCCTACTCTACTTGCCTATACAGCGGCAAGCCTAGAAGTTCCTCCAACACTACATCTGATTACTCTCGAATTATACAGGCATCCGAGAGACCTTCTTATACCATCATGTCACAAGCATAACCTCCAAGTTAATATCCAGATATCCACATCATATCAACCAAGTCAACTATAAAACAACTAAGTCAACTCTCTCACCATAATATAACATTTCCATTAATCAACCTCTAAACATCCAAAATCATTTTCATACCCCTATGATAATCATCACAGTAATCATCTCAACATCTCACCTATCGGTGGAAACACTATCAATCCACATGATCCAAATATAAAAATCCTTTTAATCCTATCAGTGCATGTTTTAACCACAGATATCTGTAAACATATGTATCTCTCAATATATCATCAAGTAAGGTAAACTATAATCAATCCTTCAATCATCTGATACCAACCTCAATGATCAATCCTTCAACCATCTACAACTCCTTTCGAGTAAAGATGTAAACTCATCCAACTTCTGCTCTTAATGGATTCCCTATTTCACAGTGATCTAGAAAAAGAATTCGATAACTGTATGAATCTAGGTGTATACACCTCTTCCTCTCCTTTTCTTCACGAACCATACAACCAGCCTCATATCTCCACAAGTGTACAAACCACTTATGATAGCGACATATATCTGAGGAGAAAACTTAAATCCATATTCCTGTATTCGACTGGGAAATGAGGTGTTTCATCCATTTTTCATTCCCGGGACAGAACCTTGATCACCACCAAAACAACCCAAAATTCCAACTAAATCCTCAATCACTCAAGAGGTTGTAAACCCCCATCATCAACATCAAGTTACCATCTCTAGCAACCGACATAATCAATATCGAGCAACAACATGGGAACGAAATAATGCCACGTGAATCCAGCTAGAAGAGCACGTTCATGACTTCTACAGTTGCCTTATCCATAGTGTAGGTTATTATCACTAGGTTGACTACGCTATTTTCTGGAGACACTTACTGCAGTGTCATTTTCATAATTATGACTCACCTTAATGCCTCCCGATAGGAACTGATGGAAGATCCAACTATCCTAATCCAAATGTAAGCCAATAAATCGTGGGTGATCGAAAACAACTCGATCACTATCTTGAGCCCTTAAATGGGGGTAAACTCTGCAAGTATAACAAACTCTATAATGAAACTCCATTATCAATTAATCACTCAACTTAAGGCTCAAGCATTTCCCAACAATGAGTCATACAAAATAACATGGAGAAATACCGTCTCTCGAAAACATCCTGAACCCGTGATCCCGTAATGGGTTATTTCCTCAAATAAATTTCTTCCACTTATTCCACCAAGTAACAACTTGATCATTGCAATAGTAAGAAACTATCTCCACTCCTATATAAATACCAGTTAGGTACTTAACAGTACCTTCAATGTTATCAATCTAAGGCTCAAGCCGCTCAAGGATCAAAATCCCTATGGAACTTCGTAACTTAAACCTCCAAGGACTGTATCAACAATAGTATACATTCTTTGTCCATTGCCCCACAGAGTAATAATCTGCCTAGCATAATCAGTGAAAATCTCTGACACTGTAGTCCTTGATTTCCACAACCAATGTGACGACTTGACCCCTGCTTTTCTGCCTCGGTATCAGTCAGCTCTCAAAAAGGCAATGCATCTTTTCGTCACAGGTCCAAGACTCACAAACTGAACAAGTCATTTGTGGTCAACTCCATCTACGATTACAAATAGTGACCAACACACTTAAATGTTATTTCCTGTTATCCACTAAACACATAGTCAATCTAACCAGGAGTATAAACACTACGGCAACTCCGGTTGGTCACCTTGGTGGGCGACCCCTACTACGAGTCTGCACATGAGTCAAAACTCTATAGACCCTTCTGGCAACTCCTTAGCCAGAGATCTCACTGTCCTCTCGCGTGGTTACCCTGCACCACGTCTCGGTGCAGGAGCACGCCCACCTCGTCTCATATCTGTTAAATTATTACAGATGTTACTAGAACAGATGTTACTAGAAGTACAAATATATAAAAATTTTCAACGTACCTATTTCGCCGCAGGAGAGGTCCCATCGCCGCCAAAACCCCAAATTGACCTCGTCAAAATCCTCGAATTTCCGAAATATAAAAATCGTCGGAAATCCATACCAATCCAAAATTTTCCAAATTGCCTCGTAAAACCTGCCAAACGTGGCGAACTCCGAAAAATCCAAAAACTCCTAGGAACTCGAAAACCTAGGCGCTCTGATACCAAATAAATTGTCACGCCCCGAAGGAGTCCCCGCCAGACGAAAATCCGGCAGCATCTCCCCTGTACGGGTGACAATCCCAATTTACATACAAGGCCTCCACGGCCGCTATACATCGGTCAACACGACCGGAATCCAAACACACACGCAGTTATATAATTTGGCCTCAGGCCATCTACCAAAATAAATGATAAACAGTCTACCATAAATAGACTTACCCCTTCTGCCATCTGGGCAGGAATACTCAACAAAATCCAATCAAACCAAAATTCGAATAAGGTCCATAAGGACACCAAAAATCCAAATACAAAATCAATCTCCAAACCTACACATGTCCTCTAACCAAAATATCCAAACCATAAAGCAAATACCCAAATAAAACATTTACGATGAGTGGGGTCCGACAGCTGCACTCTCCTAACAGCTTCATCCTGAAATAGATATAAATAAACGGGGTGAGTTCAAAGAACTCTGCGGGTATAGTAGATATGTAAAGTAAGGTATAGCTAACAATAAAAATATCATGCCAGTACAGTCTCACATAAATAGGGTATGCAAGCAAGAAATACAAAAGGACTGTACTTACCTGAATCTCCTACCCTGATATAGGAGCATGTGCCTGACTAGAAGTAATAAAGTCCTGACCATATATAAACATGTATCCTGTATGCATGACAATCATATGCACATCCAAGGCATCAATAAAAATGCAGCAAACACAATACAAATGTAATCCGTGCAAAGTGCATGCCATGCCAATGACATGGTCACCCCTGACGCCAGTCAGCCGCCTCACACGCGATGGTGAAGCCGAGTGGGTAGGGCTATGACAACTGTGCACTCTGCCATCACTGCTCCTGAGTGACCGAGTGGACAGGATGTTGTAGGAGTACACCTATCCTCCTGCCCCAAACAGAGTGGGGGAGCTAAGCTCTCATCTCCCGGTGTCATAGACTAGAGGAGGGATCCCTGCCCGCTACCACGCTGCCTCATCGCTACCCATGAGCGGACCAGCGGAGCCTGACAGAGCAACTGCACACACCCTCCTGATGTACCACTAACCCATGAGTGGCAGTGTGTGCAGGCCAACAATAATGGAACCCCATCCAGCTAGCATGCAATCATGCAAAAATGGTGCATGATACTAAAACATGTAAATCCTACTCAAAATACCTATCCGAATAATAATTACATTCAATATGTACATATCCCTAATCCATATACTATGATCCAAATCAAACAGGGAAGATAAAATCATATCCTATCACATGCATGTATCTAGTAGGCACCAAAAGCATACTAGGCATATAAACATGAAAAATTATTGTAAGCTATCCTAACTAGCATATCAACATGACTTAATCTAAAAGTTAAGTCAAAATACCCGCCTGATAATATATCCGCAAAAGAACTAGATCGTCACGATCGGAGACCTGCCTCATGACCAAAACCTGCATAATGCATAACTATTGTTAAGCACAAAATACCATTCACCGACAAATCGAATACTTAATCGATTTCCTTCATAACCCAATTAACCCAAACCAATTTCCAATTCTCCTTGTCCACAAATATCCATACAATTAATTTAGCCCAATTAATTCCAAATCAATTAACCTAATTCATCACCTACAAAAAAAATATCTTCAAGATCAAACAATATCACCCAAATCCCATATCCTCCGAATACCGTACCGATCAACCGAATAACACCGGAATCAACCCAAATCGACCAATCAAGCTCACCCGCCCTAGAAATTCCATCCACGGCCGATACCCCCAACTCAATTTCTTAAATTCACAGTGACACCTCCAACCCTAACCACACGACACCCTCCAAATAAAACTCTCACAACCCCTCTCAGCCGACACTCCCTTGCTGCCCTAATTACTGCCCCTAAATCAACCAAATCAAACAACCGGCAGGCAAGGAAGAAACTAGTTCATGTTATACCTGCGATGGAATTTCCCCCAAACCGCTCGGTTCAGGAGCGAGGACTGCCGATGCCCTAATAGTCTCCTCGGCGAAATCGGCGAAGGGGAAGAAACGGCGGCGATCCGGTGGCTGCAGGCGTGCTGGGGAAGGGCGCTGTTGCCGGCGCTCGCGGAGGAACAACCAGTCTCGGCGTCGGGCAGCGGAAGGGAGCCCGGCGCATACCGCGGTGGAAGGCGAGCTCGCGTCGCGTCGGGCGACAGTGCTCGCGGGAACGCAAACAAGGGCTGCGACTGTGGACAGCGTCGGCTTGAGGAAAGGCGTCGCCGGCGAAGGGAAGAGGCAACGACTTCGGGCGTGGGGCGTCGGGCGCGGTGGGGAGAAAGGAAGAAGAGCGGCGACGGTGCTCTTTGGTAGAGGAGGCCGGCGTGCACCGTCGGTGGCAGAGGAGGCCGGCGCAAACGGCGACGTTGGTGGCCGAGGGGTAGGCGATGGCGGAAGGGCATTGCGGCGTCGGTCGCTCGGGGAAGAAGAGAGGCGTTTCACGGCGGTCCGAGGCGAGGACAGTGACCCATCTGCTGGCGCGCGTCATCTGGACAACGAGCGCGCAGAGAAGACGTCGCCGGCGAAGAAACCGTCGCGCGAGGGAACTGCCGAGGAAAAGGTCGCGACGAAGAAAAAATAGAAATCCAGAAATTAAAAAAAATAGAAAACCTAGACTAAATAGGCCCTTTAAAAGCCTGTTTTCCCTATCCCTATAATTATCTCGTACGACCTCCGTTTAAATCCAGAAAAATTCCCAAAATTCCCTAAAAATCCCGAAAATAATCCCTAGGATTATTTCCCCAAAATTTTGGCCATTAAATTTCATATTTTAATTTCAGTATTTTACAATAACGAAATGGACAAGCACACACAAAGACACAAAGATTTAACGTGGTTCGGAACCGCACGGTTCCTACTCCATGGATCGGGTTCGTACGAACCCTAGCGATGCCAATCACACACCACTATGAAATAACTCCTTCTCGACACGAGTCGGAGGCGGAGAAACCTCTTACAATTGTTTGCAACAATAAACAAATAGCTACAAGAAAATACAATGAAATACAAAGCAAAACTAGTAAAGAAAACACTTTACAAATGCTCTTGAATGCTTGATCGCTAGGTTGATCGAGTAGCACTTGGAGACCCTGAATTGCAGCAGCAACTCGCCCCAAATCGCCTCAAAGAACCCTTAGTTTTTCCTCCATCACGAGCTCCATATATAGCTTCAACCTGTGCTGGAAAAAGTCGATCAGTCGACTGATCGGGACCATCAGTCGACTGATGCCACTGTTGTCGTGAGACAACGGCTAGATCCACGTTGGATAAGTCCAACGGAACCTTCATCAGTCGACTGATCATGACCATCAGTCGACTGATGGAGCCTTCACTCGACCAGTCGAGTCTCGACTCCATTCTGTGCCCGAAATACCGAGCACCGCCGATCGATCACACGGGCCGATCGCTCGAGCCATCACCGATCCAACCTATGGCTGATCGCTAGGCCATTACCCGCAGTCAAACCCTAGTTGACTCGGTCCAGTCGACTGCCACATGGCACCAGTCGACTGGCACACCTCAAACATGAGGTTTTAACTCAAGTATGGTTCCCCCATACTTGCTAGATCACCCTTAGCCTAGACCTAAGCCTTCTAGCCACCTCCATCAGCCTCACGCCTCTCGGATCCCTCCAAGTCATCCATGACTTGTTCATCCATCACGCTAGCCTTCAGATGCTTCCGTCGGCTATGTCATGCTAACGGTGTCTACACTGCCAAGGCACATTGGACTTACGCCGCCAAGACTCTGCTTGGACTTTACACCGCCAACCATTGGTCTTATGCTGCCAAGACTCCCGCTTGGACTTTACGCAGCCAATATTAAACCCCTTGGACTTCTCATGCCAAGACTCAAACTTGGACTTTCCCTTGCCAACCCATGTTGGACTTCTCATGCCAAGTCCATTCTTGGACTTTCCTTGCCAACCCATGTTGGACTTTCCATGCCAAGTACTCAAGACTTGGACTTTACCTTGCCAAGACCCATGCTTGGACTTTCCCAAATGCCAAGTGTCCCACTTGGACTTTCCATGCCAAGTACTCAAGACTTGGACTTCCCTATGACAATTACATTGTCATATGTTTTTGTCGAACATCAAAACATCACTCGAGTCAAACTCGAGTCCTGGTCAATCGTGACCTGGGCCGATTGCACCAACACTTTGTGCCGCCAAGATTACATGCTTGGACTTACGCTGCCAAGACTTTGCCTTAGGTCTTCTTTTGCCAAGGTCTGCTTGGACTTTACGCCGCCAAGACTACATGCTTGGACTTACGCCGCCAAGTCCTTTCCTTGGACTTCTCTTGCCAAGATCACACTTGAACTTTCCTTCATCAAGTCTTTATACTTGGATTTCCCTATCACTTAACGCATTTTCAATTAAATCACAATTAATGCCTAACTACAAATGATTATCCAAACATCAAAAGACATAAATGCTTGGGGCATTGTTGCACCAACAAAGGCTGCTGACATATTCATCATGTGTTTTGAAGATTCCAACAAGAAATTTAAAGATCGGGGATATCTCCCTCCAGGAGAAGACACTAACTTCCTAAATGTTGAGGCTTCTATTGCAAGAAATTCGATAACAACCTTTGATTTGTAGCAACTTTGTCTCCTGTAATACACATTGCCTGTTCTTTAAGAGAACATAATAGTAGCATATCCTTACATCAAATATACTTTCCTTTGTTTGAACTAAACTATCTAATTGTTGTTGTTATAATAGTCAGAACCCTATTCATGAATCAATTGAAGTCCCCCTCTGTTGACTATTTTCAGTGAACATCTTCCCCATGTCAATTGACTGATATGATACTATTAAGAAGAATAGTACTATAAAACTTGGGCCACCTTCCAGATTTCAGGATTTATCATTGTTTTCTCCCCCCCTAGAAGGACTATGACACTCCTCATAAATATATTAACCATAAATTTAGCATAACTTGTTGGATCGAAGTTGTCCGAGAGAGGGTGTGAATCTCGGAATATTAAAAATTTTCTTTTGAAAAACTTATTTTGTCTTTTAAGAATTTAAAGAGTAATTGTAGTGGAAATTTTTTTTTACAAGATTGTTTAACTTTGTTCACAACCCTAACAGGGTTGCTACTCCAAGTCCCGTAGTTCTTCGAGAGCTATCTCAATGGGCAATCACTAAAAATCCCTCCGATTCGAAACTCTCAAACTCGGAGGGCATTCACTTTACAAAAATGAGAGGGAAAGGTAACACACTACTTTCCCTCTAGAAATTAAGTACAAAAGTGAAAAGTAAATACAATGTAATGCTTATATCGACACTCCTTTTGAATGTAGAAATGTAGCTCAGAGTGCGAAGTGTTGGTGTGTAGATTCTTTCATGGATGAGGAATTCTTGCAACAACACTTGGACGTAGTAGATGAGTTATCTTCGAAGCTGGTCATGCATTTCTTTTATAAGTCATTTCCAATCGACTGGAATACCCTCTAGTCGACTCCACATCAGCTCATCGATATGGTACTTTGGCCTTCCTAATCAACTAGACCTGTTCCAGTCGACTCCAGGTCACTTGGCTCCGCATTGGGAAGTTTGCCTTTCCAGTCGATTGGACCTCCCCAGTCGACTGAAGCTCTTTTCATATGAGCTACTAGATCTTCGATTGATCACCAGCTAACCTTGCCAACTAGGTATCTAGTCGACTTTACCATACTCAGTCAACCGAAATCCTTTTAGTCGACTGTTCCCTACAAAAAGAGATTAGCAAAAGCAAATAGTATAAAGTGTTGGTGCAGGGGCACTAGATAATCGAACCTTAGTTTTGATGATGGCAAAGATTCAAAATTAAGCTATTTTGTTATCTCATGTGATATGCTAAGTATGCAGGAAGTATTTAAGCTAAGCCAAAGGTCGAGCGACACTCGGAGAATCTCGAGTCGAGAAAACGTGGTGGTCGGGCGATATCAGGAGAACCTCGAAGAGTCGAGGAACCTCGGTGGTGACCGAAAGCTAAGCGATAGGTCAGGAAGACTAAAGGTAAACTTCGGGTGTGGAGCGGTGGAAAGGATGCGTCCTCGGTTAGAGGACAATCCTAGGCATCGATCCGACTAAGGCTTCCGGAGGAATGCCAAAGTCGAGATCGGACAATCAAAGAACTGTCACACTGCATGGCATTATGCATCTATTGTGCTAACCTTATGTTGCAGGAATTCCCAAGTGCAGCAGTCGACTGGAGGTGTCAGCAGTCGACTGAAGGCAGTCGACTGCTAAGAGGATCAGTCGACTGATGTCGACGAATCAGCCCAGTGCACAAGGTCAAAGAGATAGAGATTGATGTTGCCACCTCATGATAAGATAAGCCGCCACCTCAAGATAAGATCCACAAGTTTTGGATCTGGATCGGGACAAATTCCAAGGCGTAAATCTATAAAAGGAGGGGAGGACTCAAACCCAAATTCAAGAATCTCTCAAGTGCTCGTGCTCTCTACAACGCTACTCCGACCGTACGCCATCTTCTAATTAATTATCGGTATTCTTATTATCTTTCTGTACTTAATTTGTATAAGGACCGGTAAGGTTGTTACCGACCTTATAATCATTGTAATCGTCTTGTCTCTTACCTCCAATGAGGAAGAGACTTTCAGTGATTGTCCTTCGGAAGCGATCAAGGATCGCAGGGCCTTGGATTAGCAGCCGGTGGGCTGTGAACCAAGTAAAAAAGCTTTGTCTTTCTTGTGTTTATCTTTTAGTTTTCCACTACATACTTGGTTTTAATCGTCGAAAAAGAAAAGTTTTCACAATCGCTATTCACCCCCCCCCCCTCTAGCGATTCATTTCGATCCAACAATTAGTATAAAGAGGGGGTGCTCAGATTTGGTGCAACCACCGGTCGAGCATTTTCTTTTCTTTGTTTTTATTTTTATTTTTAATTATCTCCCGCACTACTAATCCAAGATCAAGTCTTGGGACTTTTTGGTTTGTGTTTTTTTGCGAGTATTGGAAAATCGTTGGTCGAGCTTACCATGGAAGAGTATCGCTCAACGCCTAAAGGTAACAATGTCAATTTAAATTTTAAATTCCATATTATTTGCTTCAAGTGCAGGGAGAGAGGACACTATAAAAATAAGTGTCCTACTCGTAAGACTCAAATGACGCAACCGACAGAAAAGGAGACACCATTGCCAAGAGTCCGGAAGAACAAGGGGCACATCAAGTGCTTCGGGTGCAGAAGATTCGGTCACTACAAGAATCGATGTTCGGAGAAAAAGGTTAGTAAAATTAATAATTTTGAAAAGTTGAGTTTTAGAATAGTTGATAATTTAGATAAATTGTGTAATTGTTGTCAATTAATTAATACAATTAATAATTCAACTAATAAAAAATTAATTAATTCATATTTAATTAGTTTAAATAATAATAATAACAATATCATGGAAGAAAATGATTAAATTAATCTAACATTTGATAAAATTAACCAATAGATTAATCAAATTTTTAGTTTAATCAATATAGATCTAGATTAAGTTAAGGATAAAACCAACCTAGGACTTATCAGAATAATCAAACCATAGGACAGAATCATCAAATCCTAGATCTAATTAATCTAGATAATTCCGAATTAAAAAAAATTCTGCTTTGAAAAATTCAACCATAAAAATTCGAAATTAACTTTAAAAAATTTCAAAGATAATTTAAATAATTCTAATAATAATTCTACCTTTAAAAACTCTAACAATCTTATCTTAAATAATTCTAATAATAATTCTACCTTTAAAAACTATAACAATCTTATCTTAAATAATTCTAATAATAATTCTACCTTTAAAAACTCTAACAATCTTACCTTAAAAAATTATAATAATTATAATAATTCAATTTTTAAAAAGTCTAATAATCTTATCTTAATTTTTTTTAATAATTCTACTTTTAAAAAGTCTAATAATCTTATCTAAGTCAAATAATATTATTTTGAAAAATTCTAATAATCCTATTGTAAATAATTCACAATCTAACTTAATTAAAAATTCCAAATTAGATAATCAAACAAATAAAATTAATTATAATAGAGTACCATTTAATTATACACAAATTAATAATCTAATAATTAAACCTTCAACTTTTAAAAATTCAACTAATAAATATGTAGACTTGGGTTACAAGTCTAAGCTAACCAAAAATCATGACACTAAAATTTGTAAACCAAATTATAATAAAGTATCTTATAACTATGGGACAAATAAAAGTCTACCCAAGAAAACAACCATTTCTTTATATTGATTGAATGTAGCTTGCTCATGCATACATATCATTATGATGCTTATTTTGTCATGTCATACATACTAGTTTTAAATTAACTCTCATAGAATGGTTAGATAGGAAATAATTAATTAATCTTGACAACATAGTATCAAGACGTGATGAGATGATAGTATGTTAAGGAAACGAAGTCAAGTGTATCCGAGTTGGATAAGGAGTATCTAGCTTGGTGCATTTAACTAAGTGGAACTAACTGAAGCTACCTCACCCCATCCTAAACTAGTTAGACCAGGACGTAACCCTAAGTGAATTAAGTGTGTAATTTCCTAAGTTGGCTTTGTCTAAGGAAGTGGTCGTTGTTCTGATCAAAGAAGGCCCCTGTGCCTCGCCACGACCTGGAAGCCCTCTTTTGAAATGATCAAAGAAGGCATTAAATTAAATTCATCTCACAATACCTATAAGGATAACTTGGTTGATTATGTAGAATGGGTGAGATGGTAATGACAACAAATTAAAAATGGTTTTGAAAATGATTTCAAAATTTATATACACATAAATAGATTCTTAAAACTATTTTTATTGGTTGCCATGATTGTTGTGTATAGTTATACGTAGTTTTCAAAACAACTATGCTTCTTAAAGTGATGGTTAGTTGACCAATACTGAACTTCTAAATCCTAAGGTTAACTTTAGACACCTAGACCCTCTGGACACTTAGGTGAGCCTTCCTTGTGGCCAACAAGGATGTCCTAAGAGTTTGTCAAACAAAAGGGGAGACCCTCTAGGTAAGCCTTCCTTGTGGCTAACAAGGATGTTAGGTTAAGGGGGAGGTTCTAATTGGATAATCATCATAGAAGTTGTTAAAAAATATCTTTTTTTTTTAAAAACCGCAAATACTTTCTAAATTTAAATCCTTATTTTAATAATATGCCAAGGGGGAGAGAAGACTTAAGTTGGACAAACTTAGTATCTAGCTACCTCTAGTTTGACATAAAACTCAATAGACATGAGCCTTTAAAATGCTTTTTTTTTTAAATTCTTTCTCAAAATTTTATAACAATGTTAAAGGTTTGGGGGTCACATCCTAACCTAGGATATACATTGTTGGTGCAGGATCTAGAAACCTAAACTCTTAAGCATTAAAGGGAGTTGAACATATTAAATCAAATTGATTAGAATGTTTAAAAATTCTATTTCTTGCCAAATGTTAGCCTTAACAATGCACCCCTTATAAAGTTATTTTTGATATATGTCAAAGGGGGAGAGAGGATAAAGTTAAGAGGTTACTTACTTTATTTTTCCAAAACGTAATTATTTTTCAAAACTCACCTAGGGTTAAGGGGGAGGTACCCTTAAGGGGGAGGTTTTGAAAAATTATTGTTCAATGCTTACTGCTTATTTTCTCTTAACTTTTAATTGGTTTGTCATAGATCAAAAAGGGGGAGATTATTGGTGCAGGGGCACTAGATAATCGAACCTTAGTTTTGATGATGGCAAAGATTCAAAGTGAAGCTATTTTTTTATCTCATGTGATATGCTAAGTGTGCAGGAAGTGTTTAAGCTAAGTCAAAGGTCGAGCGACACCCGAAGAATCTTAAGTCGAGAACCCGTGGTGGTCGGGCGACACTAGGAGAATCTCGGGGAGTCGAGGAACCTCAGTGGTGACCGAAAGCTAAGCTGTTAAATATAGAAATTTAAAATACTAAATTAAATGGCCAAAACTTAGAAAAAATAATCCTAGGAATTATTTCGGGATTTTTGGAGAATTTTAGGATTTTTTTTATAATTTTTCTGGATTTAAACGGGGCATGTACGAGATTTACTAGGGAATTAATAGAAACCTAACCTAGGTTAATTCTTATATAGAGGGGTAATCTGATTTATTTTGGACCGGTCCAAGTTTTCCCAGCCGCGTCGATTTCTTCCTCGCGACTTTCTCTCCGTGATTTCCCCCCCCCCCCTCGCGACGGTTCCCTTCATGATAACTCCTTTTTCCCCTCAGCGCTAAATTTCCTCTCCCTCGTGATCTTCTCTCGCGAATCCCAAACCCCTCGCCAGCCTCCTCTTCCTCGCGCCGTAGCAAGCATCCGCTGCACCCTA
Organism: Wurfbainia villosa; assembly: GCA_025175895.1. Lineage (NCBI taxonomy): Eukaryota > Viridiplantae > Streptophyta > Magnoliopsida > Zingiberales > Zingiberaceae > Wurfbainia > Wurfbainia villosa. Next base: position 33,642,716 of record CM046002.1, on the reverse strand, counting down.
CTCACCGCAACCAGCGACTCGACGCCGCCGGCTTTGCGTTCGACTTTCGGCACCTCTGCTACACCTAGGCGGGCGACGCGACAAAAAGGGGTCAGCATCGTGCATGTCGCCGTCTCACACCACCGCACTGTCACCGCCTCCGTTAGGGGTTGTGATCTCTACCGGTGGTCACCGGAGCAGGCGATTTAGGGCAGTCGAGATTTGTTTCGGTGAACAGGGCAATTGGGTGGATGCGTCGACGGTGAGGTCGAAATTCTGGTATATCTCTCATTCTTCCCCTTATTTTCCTTTATGTCCAGTGCATTTGTTGGTGCAATTATTGTCGTGTGATTGGAATGGGATCTGTGTGTTTGGGCAGTGGTTTAGGGCAGTCGAGGATTTCTCCGGTGAACAGGGAGTAAGGGCGTGAGACTACCGGTAGAGTCCCAAGCGCTAGTAAGAATTCTATCCTCTTCCTATTATCGATAGATTGCTGTGGTCGTTGTATTGGTCGTTGGGTGTTTTGCTGGCTATTAAGGGGTCAAATGATGGTTGTGAGGTTTTGATTAGAGTGTTGAACGGTTGTGCACGGATGTGTGTGTGATGGGTTGGGTGTGAGTTAGTTCTTAGTGATCTATAGTTGGCTGTGTTGTTGATTTCGGTGTGATGTTAATCGGTTATGTAATTATGTATGGAGGATTGATTAGGTTAATAGGATAACTAAATCAATCTAGTGGATCGGATACGAGGTCGATGTAGGATTCGATTCGATCATTTGTTGTATGCTAGAACTTAATGGTAGTTATGTTGTATGCAGGACGTGGATACAAGACAGGTCCGCAGACGTGAAGATTTCATTATTTCGAGCATTATATCATGCGGGTACTTTGACTTATCTTTTAGATATTGTCAGGTTGATATGCTTAGTTAGCTATAGCTCGCAGTAATTTTTATGTCTTATCTGCCCTTGTGTGTCACTGTGTCATACATGATGCATGCATTTCTATCTTAGTCGATATTATCTTAATACCTGGCATGTGTATTTATTTTGGGAGTTGTGACATGCATTTGATTGGCTTTTAGATATACTTTCCCTATATACCTAGGTCATTGATATGTACTCATTTGTTTGTTCATATTATTTGGAGACATATTTTGGTTGGTGTTACATGCTTTAGTGTCATGCATCATCTTGCATGATTGCATGCTAGCTGGTCGGGGTTCCTTTGTAGTTGAGCCCGCAGTCAGTTACATGATCTGCACACACAACTACTCATGGGTTAGTGGTACATCAGGAGGGTGTGTGCAGTAGCTTTGTCAGGCTCTGCTGGTCCACTCATGGGTAGCGGTGAGGTAGCGTGGTAGCGGGCAGGGATCCCTCCTCTGGTCTATGACACCGGGAGATGAGAGCTTTGCTCCCCCACTCTGTTTGGGGTAGGAGGATAGGTGTACTCCGACAGCATCCTGTCCACTCGGTCACTCAGGAGCAGTGATGGCAGAGTGCACAGTTGTCATAGCCCTACCCACTCGGCTTTACCATCGCGTGTGAGGCGGTTGACTAGCGTTAAGGGTGACCATGTCATTTGCATCGCATGCATATTGCATGGATAACATTTGTTTGTGTTTGCTGCATTTTGGTTGCTGCCTTAGTTGTTGCATATGATTGACATGCATATAGAATACATTTTTTGTATTTGGTCTGACAACCTTATTTCTGCTAGTATGGCTCATACTCCTATGTCAGGATAGGAGATTTAGGTATGTACAGTCTTTCCGCATTTCTTCCTTGCATTTTTCTATTATTGATCAGGAGACTGTACTAGCATGATTATTATTGTTAGATATATCTTACTATGCATGTCGACTTGATACCCGCTGAGTTCGTTGAACTTACCCCATTGCTTTACATCTATTTCAGGTTGACACTGTTAGGAGAGTCTAGCTGCCAATCCCCCTCGTCGTAATGGTTTTGTTTTTAGTCTGATGGTTTTTGGTTTATTGACTAGAAGACATGTGTAGGACTTGTGTTTTGGTTATGTACTCGTGGACGTTTTGGTTGTACTTGGTATATCCTTATGGACTTTTTATTCGATTCGTTTTGGTGGTGTATTCCTGCTCAGATGGCAGAAGAGTAATTCTAGATATTGTAGACTTTTGTTATTTACTTTGATTGTTGGCCTGAGGTCTATATATGATACGTATGTGTGGTTTTTGTTCCGGTTGTGTTAACCGATGTATAGTGGGTCGTGTGTGCCTTGTATACAAGATTCGTATTTTCACCCGTACAGGGGAGATGCTGTCGGATTTTCGTCGGACAAGTACCCCTCTCAGGGTGTGACAATTTATTGGTATTAGAGCGCCTAGGTTTTCGAGTTCCTAAGAGTTTTTGGATTTTCGGAGTTCTCCACATTTGATATGTTTTGCTAGTCAATCTGGGGATTTTCGGATTTGTACAGATTTCCGACGATTATTATGTTTCGGAAATTCGAGGTATTATTGACGAGGTTATTTTGGGGATTTGGCGGTGATGGGACCTCTCATGGCGGCAAATAGATAAGATGATTAATTTTATATATTTTTATTCGTAGTAACATCTGGGTAAAAATTTATAGCTAAAGACATATCGTATTCTGTCTTTGTACTCAACTTTACCACCACTATTTATTTCTCTCTCTTCTAGAAAGAAAATAAGGTTACCTTCTAGTAGAATACAGTAGCAAGATGTAGATCACTTATTTGTTGGGGCACTTATCTAATCTGCATTAGGTATTTTGATAACCCTATGATCTAGAGAGGACCTCAATCATGAAATAAGATACCTTTCCCTATAACATCTTTTAGGTAACATGGGATCCTTATAGTTATTCAATGTTCATGGCTCGGAATGTCTAGAAATTGGCTAATCACACTAGCAACAACTGAGATGTCTGATAACTATAAAATAGCCATTTTCCTATCATCTTCTAAATTTATTTGATATCAAGCTAATGCAGGGAGCAATGAAAGACAACTATGGAGAAATAAATGTAGATTGAAGTTATCTTGGCATTCAAGAGAAAGTATTATGGTGAACACCATAAATCTGGGAAATCCTTGATGGCTAGACTAACTTTAATTTGATCAACAATACCATTTGCTGAATACTTAATTGAGAAAACGTATTTGCCACCCATGGTAAACTTTTTCATAGTCTGCCACTATCTTAGATACGAAAGTGTCTATGAGACATTTCTAGGAACTGTGTATAAGAATAAAGAAAACACAAATGCATGTTATCGAAGATGCTTAGAATATAAAATAATATTGAATTATAAGTGCAACACTTGCATACTTAGGTGTACCTTTGCTAAAAGCAATCAAAAATATCTAATGTATAGAGGAGATCTAAGGGTTGATGGTTGATGACTATCGACTAGTGAGCAAGAGTCTTGGGGAGGTGCAAAGTGTCTCCATGGAATAGTCATCAGTAGTACACCCGCAGTGGAGGTGTGTCAAGGAGTCATAAAAGTGTAAAGGGAAGTCACTGATTGAATTAGAAAGAACAATAGAGTAGAAATAGGGAGAACTTCTTGAACAAACTTAGGTAAATATAATGAAGAGGGAAACCAAGGAGTGATCTCAAAAATGTCACATCAGGATATATAGAACTATGACATGCCTTCGTGAACAACAACAATAACCTTTTGCAAATCAATAATAATTGAAGAAAATTTATTTGATGGACTATGAAGATAACTTATCATGGTAAGGAATACAAGGTGAGCACAGGAAGTGCATCCATAGACTTGTGGCGGTGGAGAATATATATCATATTGTAGGAAGCGAATAGTGAAAGGAATTTGACCATGAAGAGTGGAGGATTGCACGAGGATAATGAGATAATATGTAGTAAGAATAACATATAGAAAAAAGGAGAGACATACAGGAGTAAAGTCTAAGCAGTGTTCAAAAGATGTCAGTTTTTTTTTTTCATTTTGTTATGCCATTTTACTAGGGCGTGGGTCTATATGAACATGAGGACTGATAATTGAAAAGAGACTAAATGATTAAAAAGAGGGAGAAAGTATTCCCTAGTATTGATAATGGTACAGACTTGATAAAGTTACCAAATTGGTTTTAGTTTCATCAAAAGAGGAGTAAAAGATAGAAAAGCGTTGAAAACAAGCTTTCATTAGAAAAGCATCAGAATATTTGAGAATAGTCATCAATAATTGAAAGCATCAGTGTAGAAGTGACAAACTATTAGAAACCAAAGGTAGAGATGACTTGTCTTGCACCGTGGACATTTGAATGAATTAAAGCACATGATGTATGATGCAAAGCACCTTTATGAGTTTGCTAAGGAGACCTAAAATGACATGATTTACGTTTAAGGGATGAAGATTTTGATAGTTTTCGAGCCATCTACCTCAAGTTTTAGAGAGAGATGAATGAACTAGACGATTGAATTAAGAGGGGTGAAGGTGTAGCTAAGAGAGACAAATATAATGACGACTCATCAAGTTGTACAAGCTGCAAACTTATGCCCAAAACTAATTACCTTGCCTGTACTTAAATCCTAAATGGAAACAAAAATGATGTTAAAGGTGGTAGAACAATTTAATGATCTATTGAATCTAACAATAAACAATAGGCTCAATGGAAACCTAGAAAAAATAAAACACAGAAGATTACAACATTAATGATAAGGAAACATCTCCAATACCTTTAACCGAATGGTGAGACATATTGACTTTATGAGATTCATAGGTCTTGCTAATGGTGGAGATGACTTTATGAGTAGCGAAAGAGGATATGTTACTATAGATATGTTCAAAGGCTCTTGAGTACAGGATTCAAGGAGATGACCTAGAGGTTCTATTAGGCAGATAAAGTGACGAGCTTGGAGGAAACACGATAATAGTCTAGAGCCTAAAGTGCTTTAAGTAATCCTTCACTAGAACAATAACAATGGAAGATAACTGAGCTGTTAAGGGAGTATCTGAACGAGCTATAAGAGAGATTTGTATTAAACTCCTGCAAGCATATAAATATCCAACTGGCTAGATAGAAAGGCGCGCAGTATTGATGCAGCACGACAGGGTGATCTCTTATGCTTCTCGCCGGATGAAGGAGCATGAGAAAAACTACCCAGTACATGATCTAGAGTTAGCCGCTATTATTTTTGCCTTGGAGATTTGGAGGCATCATCTGTATGGTATTACATTTGAGATTCTCACTGATCATAAGAGTCTCAAATATCTATTTACGCAGAAGGAACTCAATCTCCGACAGAGGAGATGGATGGAGTTTCTGAAGGATTATGACTGTACCATTAGCTACCACCCAGGGAAAGCTAATGTGGTTGCCGATGCACTTAGTCAGAAGTCCCGAGGGACTTTAGCTTGCTACCGAGTTTTAATCATGGATTTGATTCAGGGTTTTTCCGAGTTGGGCCTTGAGGAGCAGGGACCGACAGAGCAGGGCGTTCTTGTTACCATGGTTGCTCAGTCATCTATCAGGACGAGAGTCCGAGAAGCTCAGGCCCGTGATAAGCACTTACAGTTCATTGACAGCCAGATAACCTCTGGACAGCAGACTGAGTTCACCCGTGATGACGAAGGTAGTATTTATTTCCGGGGCAGATTATGCGTACCTCAATCTCACTCGGTCATGGAGGAGTTACTTCAGGAGGCTCATCGTTCTCGATTTGTGATCCACCCAGGGGGAACCCGCATGTATTGAGATTTAAGACATTTATATTGGTGGAACGACATGAAGAAAGACATCGCAGATTTTGTAGCTAGATATCTAGTTTGTTAACAGGTGAAAGCTGAGCACCAGAGGCCAGCCGGATTACTTCAAAGGATTCCTATTCCCGAGTGGAAGTGGGATCACATTACCATGAATTTTGTGATGGGTTTGCCTAGGATACGTTAAGGCCATGACGCGATTTGGGTAGTCGTTGATCGACTAACCAAATCCGTGCACTTTTTAGCGATTCGGAAGACCAATTCTTTGGATCGTTTGGCAGAGTTATATGGTCGAGAGATCATCAGATTGCATGGTGTTCCTTTGAGCATTATATCATATAGAGATTCCCGGTTCACATCCCGGTTATGGCAGAGTCTGCAGCAGGCCTTAGGCACACAACTTCGTTTTAGTACAACATTCCATCCTCAGACCAATGGACAATTTGAGCGGACCATTTCGACTCTAGAGGACTTGCTGAGGTCTTGTGTTATGGATTTCGGGGGCAATTGGGAGGACCACTTGCCGTTAGTGGAATTCGCCCACAACAATAGCTATCATTTAGCTATCCAAATGGCCCCGTTTGAAGCATTGTATGGTAGACAGTGTTGTACACCCACCCTTTGGGAGGAGGTTGGGGAGGCCCAGTTGCTAGGACCCCAGAGAGCTCAGCATGAGGCAGAGTTGGTCTGTACTATTAGACGAAGGATGGTAGAGGCGCAGGATCGTCAGAAGAGTTATGCAGATCGGAGACGGAGACCACTGGAGTTCTCTATTGGTGACCATGTATTCCTGCGAGTCTCACCCACGAAAGGGGTGAGGAGATTTGGCCTCTGTGGTAAGTTAGCTCCAAGGTACATTGAGCCTTTCGAGATTTTGGAGAGGATCGGAACAGTCGCTTACCGCCTAGCGCTACTACCGTCCTTGGCCGGTATCCATGATGTGTTTCATGTGTCCATGCTGAGGAAGTATGTGCCAGACTCTACACATATTCTGTCAGATGTGTCGAGCTTCATTCAATCTGATGCTACCTACAAAGAGGTTTCGGTACAGATTCTGGATCACAAGGAACGACAGTTGCGGAACAAGACTGTGCAACTTGTTAAAGTCGAGTGGAGTCACCACACCGATGAGGAGGCTACTTGGGAGCTTGAGGAAAAGATCAGAGCTCAATACCCCCACCTGTTTACTTAAGGTGTGTGAGATATATTTTCAGTACTTGTAGTATCTCTTACTCATTATGCATTTGAGTAGGAAATTTAGGGACCAAATTTTTATTAGTGAGGGAGAATGTTAAATACGAAAATTTAAAATACTAAATTAAATGGCCAAAATTTAGGAAAAATAATCCTAGGAATTATTTTGGGATTTTTAGAGAATTTTAGGAATTTTTCTAGAATTTTTCTGCATTTAAACGGGGCTTGTACGAGATTTACTAGGGAATTAATAGAAACCTAACCTAGGTTAATTCTTATATAAAGGGGTAATCTGGTTTATTTTGGACCGGTCCCAGTTTTCCCAACCGCATCGATTTCTTCCTCACGATTTTCTCTCCGCGATCCCCCCCTCGCGACGGTTCCCTTCGCGATAACTCCTTTTTCCCCTGAGCGCTAAATTTCCTCTCCCTCGTGATCTTCTCTCGCGAATCCCAAACCCCTCGCCAGCCTCCTCTTCCCCACGCCGCAGCAAGCATCCGTCGCACCCTGCTCGCCACAGCCAACAGCCCGACGCTGCCAGCCTTGCGTCCGACTTTCGACACCTCTGCTACACCCAGGCGAACGATGCAACAAAAAGGGGTCAGCATCATGCGTGTCGCCGTCTCACACCACTGCGCTGTCACCACCTCTGTTGGGGGTTGTGATCTATACCGGTGGTCGCCGGAGCAGGCGATTTAGGGTAGACGAGATTTGTTTCGATGAACAGGGCAGTTGGTTGGATGCATCGACGATGAGGTCGAAATTCTGATATATCTCTCATTCTTCCCCTTATTTTCCTTTCTGTCCAATGTGTTTGTTGGTGTGATTGTTGTCGTGTGATTGGAATGGGATCTGTGTGTTTGGGCAGTGGTTTAGGGCAGTCAAGGATTTCTCCGGTGAACAGGGGAGTAAGGGCGTGAGACTGCAGGTAGAGTCCCAAGCGCTGGTAAGATTTTTATCCTCTTCCTATTATCAGTAGATTCCTGTGGTCGTTGTGTTGGTCGTTGGGTGTTTTGCTGGCTATTAAGGGGTCAAATGATGGCTGTGAGGTTTTGATTGGAGTGTTGAACGGCTGTGCACGGATGTGTGTGTGATGGGTTGGATGTGAGTTAGTTCTTAGTGATCTATAGTTGGCTGTGTTGTTGATTTCGGTGTGATGTTAATCAGTTCTGTAATTATGTATGGAGGATTGATTAGGTTAATAGGATAACTAAATCAATCTAGTGGATCGGATACGAGGTCGATGTAGGATTCGATTCGATCATTTGTTGTATGCTAGAACTTAATGGTAGTTATGTTTTATGCAGGACGTGGATACGAGACAGGTCCGCGGGCGTGAAGATTTCATTATTTTGAGCATTATATCAGGCTGGTACTTTGACTTATCTTTTAGATATTATCAGGTTGATATGCTTAGTTAGCTATAGCTCGCAGTAATTTTTATGTCTTATCTGCCCTTGTGTGTCACTGTCATACATGATGCATGCATTTCTATCTTAGCCGATATTATCTTGATACCTGGCATGTGTATTTATTTTGGGAGTTGTGACATGTATTTGATTGTCTTTTGGATATACTTTCCCTGTATACCTAGGTCATTGATATGTACTCATTTGTTTGTGCATATTATTTGGAGACGTATTTTGGTTGGTGTTACATGCGTTAGTGTCTTGCACCATCTTGCATGATTGCATGCTGGTTGGTCGGGGTTCCTTTGTAGTTGAGCCCGCAGCCAGTTACATGATCTACACACATAGCCACTCATGAGTTAGTGGTACATCAGGAGGGTGTATGCAGTAGCTCTGTCAAGCTCTGCTGGTCCACTCATGGGTAGCGGTGAGGCAGCGTGGTAGCGGGCAGGGATCCCTCCTCTGGTCTACGACACTGGAGATGAGAGCTTTGCTCCCCCACTCTGTTTGGGGTAGGAGGATAGGTGTACTCCGACAGTATCCTATCCACTCGGTCACTCAAGAGCAGTGATGGCAGAGTGCACAGTTGTCATAGCCCTACCCACTCGGCTTTACCATCGCGTGTGAGGCGGCTGACTGGCGTCAGGGGTGACCATGTCATTTGCATCGCATGCATATTGCATGGATAGCATTTGTTTGTGTTTGCTGCATTTTGGTTACTATCTTAGTTGTTGCATATGATTGACTTGCATACAGGATACATTTTTGTATTTGGTATGACGACCTTATTTCTACTAGTATGGATCATACTTTTATGTCCGAATAAGAGATTCAGGTATGTAAAGTTTTTCCGCATTTCTTCCTTGCATTTTTCTATTATTGATCAAGAGACTGTACTGACATGATTATTATTGTTAGATATATATTACTATGCATGTCAACTTGATACCCGCTGAGTTCGTTGAACATACCCCGTTGCTTTACATCTATTTCAGGTTGACACTGTCAGGAGAGTCCAGCTGTCAATCCCCCTCGTCGTAATGGTTTTGATTTTAGTCTTATGGTTTTTGGTTTATTGACTAGAAGACATGTGTAGGACTTGTGTTTTGGTTATGTACTCATGGATGTTTTGGTTGTACTTGGTATGTCCTTATGGACTTTTTATTCGATTCGTTTTGGTGGTGTATTCCTGCTCAGATGGCAGAAGAGGTAAGCCTAAATATTATAGAATTTTGTTATTTACTTTGATTGTTGGCCTAAGGCCTATATATGATATGTATGTGTGATTTTTGTTCCGGTCGTGTTGACCGATGTATAGTAGGTCGTGTGTGCCTTGTATACAAGATTCATATTGTCACCCGTACAAGATAGATGTTGCCGGATTTTCGTCGGACAAGTACCCCTCTCGGGGCATGACATAAGCGATAGGTCAGGAGGACCAATGGTAAGCTCCGGGTGTGGAGCGGTGGAAAGGACACGTCCTCGGTTAGAGGACAATCCTAGGCGTCGATCTGACTAAGGCTTCCGGAGGAATGCTAAAGTCGAGATCCGACAGTCAAAGGACTGTCACACTGCATGACATTATGCATCTATTGTGCTAACCTTTTGTTGCAGGAATTTGAGGTGTCAAGGATCAAGGCGCGATCGCCGCTAAGAGGATCAGTCGACTGATGTCGATGAATCAGCCCAGTGCACAAGGTCAAAGAGATAGAGATTGATGCTGCCACCTCATGATAAGATAAGCCGCCACGTCAAGATAAGATCCACGAGTTTTGGATCTGGATCGGGACAAATTCCAAGGCGCAAATCTATAAAAGGAGGGGAGGACTCAAACCTAAATTCAAGAATCTCTCAAGTGCTCGTGCTCTCTACAACGCTACTCTGACTATGCGTCATCTTCTAATTAATTGTTGGTATTCTTATTATCTTTCTGTACTTAATTTGTATAAGGATCGGTAAGGTTGTTACCGGCCTTATAATCATCTTGTCTCTTACCTCCAACGAGGAAGAGACTTTTAGTGATTACCCTTCGAAAGCGATCAAGGATTGCATGACCTTGGATTAGCAGCCGGTGGGCTGTGAACCAAGTAAAAAAGTTTTGTGTATTTCTTGTGTTTATCTTTTAGTTTTCTGCTGCATACTTGGTTTTAATCGTCGAAAAAGAAAAATTTTCACGATCGCTATTCACCCCCTCTAGAGATTCATTTCGATCCAACAATTGGTATCAGAGCAGGGGTGCTCAGATTCGGTGCAACCACCGGTCGAGCATTTTCTTTTCTTTGTTTTTATTTTTATTTTTAATTGTCTCCTACACTACTAATCCAAGATCAAGTCTTGGGACTTTTTGGTTTGTGTTTTTTTTGCGAGTATTGGAAGATCGTTGACCGAGCTAACCATGGAAGAGTATCGCTCAACGCCTAAAGGTAACAATGTCAATTTAAATTTTAAATTCCATATTATTTGCTTCAAGTGCAGAGAGAGGACACTATAAAAATAAGTGTCTTACTCGTAAGACTCAAACGACGCAACCGGCGGAAAAGGAGACACCATTGCCAGGAGTCCGGAAGAACAAGGAGCACATCAAGTGCTTCGGGTGCAAAAGATTCGGTCACTATAAGAATTGGTGTCCGGAGAAAAAAGTTAGTAAAATTAATAATTTTGAAAAGTTGAGTTTTAGAATAGTTGATAATTTAGATAAATTGTGTAATTGTTGTCAATTAATTAATACAATTAATAATTCAACTAATAAAAAAATAATTAATTTTGATTTAATTAGTTTAAATAATAATAATAACAATATCATGGAAGAAAATGATCAAATTAATCTAACATTTGATAAAATTAACCAAGAGATTAATAAAATTTTCAGTTTAATCAACATAGATCTAGATTAAGTTGAGGATAAAACCAACCTAAGACTTAATCAGAATAATCAAACCCTTGATCAGAATAATCAAGCCATAGGACAGAATCATCAAATCCTAGATCTGATTAATCTAGATAATTCCGAATTAAAAAAATTCTGTTTTGAAAAATTCAACCATAAAAAATTTGATATTAACTTTAAAAAATTTCAAAGATAATTTAAATAATTCTAATAATAATTCTACCTTTTAAAACTCTAACAATCTTATTTTAAATAATTCTAATAATAATTCTACCTTTTAAAACTCTAAAAATCTTATCTTAAATAATTCTAATAATAATTCTACCTTTAAAAACTCTAATAATCTTACCTTAAAAAATTCTAATAATTTTAATAATTCAATTTTTAAAAAGTCTAATAATCTTATCTTAAAAAATTCTAATAATTCTACATTTAAAAAGTCTAATAATCTTATCTTGAGAAAGTGTAATAATATTATTTTGAAAAATTCTAATAATACTATTTTAAATAATTCACAATCTAACTTAATTAAAAATTCCAAATTAGATAATCAAACAAATAAAATTAATTATAATAGAGTACCATTTGATTATACACAAATTAATAATCTAGTAATTAAACCTTCAACTTTTAAAAATTCAACTAATAAATATGTAGACTTGGGTTACAAGTCTAAGCTAACCAAAAATCAAGACACTAAAATTTGTAAACCTAATTATAATAAAGTATCTTATAACTATGGGACAAATAAAAGTCTACCCAAGAAAACAACCATTTCTTTATATTGATTGAATGTAGCTTGCTCATGCATACATATCATTATGATGCTTATTTTGTCATGTCATACATATTAGTTTTAAATTAACTCTCATAGAATGGTTAGATAGGAAATAATTAATTAATCTTGACAACATAGTATCAGGACGCGATAAGATGATAGTACATTATGGAAACGAAGTCAAGTGTATCCGAGTTGGATAAGGAGTATCTAGCTTGGTGCATTTAACTAAGCGGAACTAACTGAAGCTACCTCACCCCATCCTAAACTAGTTAGACTAGGACGTAACCCTAAGTGAATTAAGTGTGTAATTTCCTAAGTTGGCTTTGTCTAAGGAAGTGGTCGTTGTTCCGATCAAAGAAGGCTCTTGTGCCTCGCCACGACCTGGAAGCCCTCTTTTGAAATGTTCACTTAACTAACTAAAGGTTAAATCTGAATCTAACCCAAGGTTAATTAATTTCTAAGGCATTAAATTAAATTCATCTCACAATACCTATAAGGATAACTTGGTTGATCATGTAGAATGGGTGAGATGGTAAGGACAACAAATTAAAAATGGTTTTGAAAATGATTTCAAAATTTATATACACATAAATAGATTCTTAAAACTATTTTTATTGGTTGTCATGATTGTTGTGTATAGTTATATGTAGTTTTCAAAACAACTATGCTTCTTAAAGTGATGGTTAGTTGACCAATACTGAACGTCTAAATCCTAAGGTCAACTTTAGACACCTAGACCCTCTGGACACTTAGGTGAGCCTTCCTTGTGGCTAATAAAAATGTCCTAAGAGTTTGACAGATAAAAGGGGAGACCCTCTAAGTAAGCCTTCCTTGTAGCTAACAAGGATGTTAGATTAAGGGGGAGGTTCTAATTGGATAATCATCATAGAATTTGTTAAAAAATATCTTTTTAAAAAAAATCGCAAATACTTTCTAAATTTAAATCCTTATTTTGATAATATGCCAAGGCGGAGAGAAGACTTAAGTTGGACAAACTTAGTATCTAGCTACCTCTAGTTTGGCGTAAAACTCAATAGACATGAGCCTTTAAAATGATTTTTTTAAAAAAAATTCTTTCTTAAAATTTTATAACAATGTTAAAGGTTAGGGGGTCACATCCTAACCTAGGATATATATTGTTGGTGCAGGATCTAGAAACCTAAACTCTTAAGAATTAAAGGGAGTTGAACATATTAAATCAAATTGATTAGAATGTTTAAAAATTCTATTTCTTGCCAAATGTTAGCCTTAACAATGCACCCCTTATAAAGTTATTTTTGATATATGTCAAAGGGGGAGAGAGGATAAAGTTAAGAGGTTACTTACTTTATTTTTCCAAAACGTAATTATTTTTCAAAATTCACCTAGGGTTAAGGTGGAGGTACCCTTAAGGGGGAGGTTTTGAAAAATTATTGTTCAATGCTTACTACTTATTTTCTCTTAACTTTTAATTGGTTTGTCATAGATCAAAAAGGGGAGATTATTGGTGTAGGGGCACTAGATAATCAAACCTTAGTTTTGATGTTGGCAAAAAATCAAAGTTAAGCTATTTTGTTATCTCATGTGATATGCTAAGTGTCACGCCCCGAGTGCATGTCGAGCCGAAAATCAAATGGACGACATCTCCCCTGTACGTGGCAACATTTCGGCTTAATACAAGGCCCGTAGGCCCACAATAACAACAACATATAAATATGTAAACAACCACAACAACATAACCAACTAACTACAATAACTACACAGCGAAAACATAAAACACAACAACCTCACAACTACACGGTGCATACCGGTATGACTAACACATCACAACATAACGGAATAGCGACAAAAATCCGAATCCACAAGTCCACAACACAGTACATCAAGAAAACTCCAAATACATATCACAATGTACGAAAAGCCTAAACATACACCAGAGTCTCGGATATGAGATGAGATGTCTGTTAGTGAAAGCCCTAGAGTCAATCATGTGATGATTGTTGTATGGACTTTATTGTATCATATTCCTATTTATAAAGGCATGGTTATTATATTTACTTGTATTGGTGCCAAATAACTAAATATAATAATGTCCTTGAGTAGTAGGTTCTTATCTATATCAATCGATTGGTTGAATCGATAATGAGATGATATAGAGAACACTACTCTTAATCATTCCTAGTCGAGTATTAACATTCAGGGACAATGTTAATGCGTAGAGACTAGCATGTAGGTCAACACGATGACTTGATCTCATAAGTCATGGATATGAGATATCAAGTTGACACATGGGTATGCATTGGAGAATGTATACTGAATGACCCGTCATGAGAAAGTATCATGGATCGTTATATGAGTGTCATATACTTTCTCATGTGGCTATTAGTATGACTATTAGTCCTTAGACCTGAAGTTACCATGGTTCCCTACATAAGGAGTTGCATACTTTGGCTTCGTCAAACGTCACCCGTAAATGGGTGGACTATAAAGGCGATTACTGGGTATGTAACAAATTATGCGGAGGGATGTGAGTGATGTAGATGGGATCTATCCCTCCTATATGACGGGGGTGACATCGATATTCTTGATAGAGTGAGACCACGAAGTGCATGGCCATGCCCAAATGAGTCAATATGAGATATTGAGCTCATTTGATTAGAGTGAGTCTACTTGGAGTTCAAGATATAGATTGTACTGAGGATGACACGGTCTATGCCTCACTTGGTCAATCTAGATGTCAAGGATAGAGGGGCATTGTCACATATTGTGAGAGTCACAATGAGTAGTCACAAAGGTGATGTTGGAGCTCAACATTCTTGTAACTTGGGTAGCAATGATGTGTTACTAGATACTGCTCATTGCTTATGTTCCTAAATCGGTTTAGGGACATTTCCAACATTACAAGAACCTATAGGGTCACACACTAAGGGCAATTAGATGGAGATTAGGTTCATATGATGAACCATGAGGATTAGTTTCATGGGATGAACCAAATTGGATTAAGAGTAATCCAAATTAGACTAATTGAGTTAGACTCAAGTTGATTCAAGTGTTGAATGAGTCTAATTTAGATTTGATTCATCAAATTAATTTAAATTAATGAATATAGATTCATTAAATTAAATTGACTTGAGTCAAGTGGTTAGATTTGATCAACCATGGGAGATTAGAGGTCAAGTTTGACTTGACTTGAGAGGGAAGATGAAAGGTCAAGTTTGACTTGACCAAATGCCATGTCACGATGATGACTTGGCATGGCCGGCCAATGATGATGCTCCACATCATCATTGACTTATCATGTGGTGCCACCTCATGAGGGAGACCAAGAGCCATGGGAGTTACATGCATGCATGTAACCTCCCAAGCCTTGAAGTGGCCGGCCACTTTAGGAGTTTTGATGGTTGAATTCATATGGGTGAGTTACACACAACTTCATCTTCTTCCTTGGATCAACTTCCCTCAAGCTCTCCCTCTCTCCTTCCTCATCTTGCCGAGCATCTAAGGAGTGCTATCACACTCAAGATTGCTTTTCTCCACCTTTTGCTAGTGTGGATACCAATAGAGGAGTGTGCACTTGACGCTCTTGAGTTCCGGCGAACCTTTTGGACGAGCGGGATTTGCGAAGGGCGTCGCATCGAGGGTAACGTCCTTATCATATAGATCTAAGGTAGATATAGGGTTTTATATAATCACATACATGTTTTAGTTTTAATACATCTTCGCACGGATCCGTGGCCAGGGCTTCCGAGGTTTCCGCAACGCAAAAAGCGGTTTTTGTGGCTCGGAAAAACCCAACAGTGGTATCAGAGCTACGTGTGAAGCATGTATGTGTTTCATTTTTGTGGTTTTTATATTAGATATAAAAATTACAGAATTTTATGTTTCTGTAAATTTCCTATTTTTATAGAATTTTTGGGTATTTTTCTCGAAGAGTCTAAGCAACGAGTGTTGGGACACTTGTCGGCTTCAACCACCGAGAAAAACTCTCCGAAACGGCGAGTTCTTGCTTTAGGTTTTTGGGACAGCGACTTAAGTCTCTGTAAGATCATAGTAGGGATACTCTCAAAGTTTATTTTACGAGTAGGGGCGCTGCCCCTATCCCTGAAAGGGGCCTTGTCCCGCGATCACGCCCGGAAATCGCTTAGCGGGACCGTTACGGAGAGGTGACTCATAAAATTGAAAAAAAATAGGAAAAATTATAGAAATTTTCTATAAAAATACATAATTTAGAATTATGTATAATTCTGTGATTGTCATGGCCCAATGACCCCAATTTGATTGGATTATGATGTGTTGTAATTCATAATACGACCTGCGTGCCGTTTTTGTGGTTGTACGTGTTGTATAATGTATGCGACCTGCGCGTCGTACCTCTTCTTTTGAAATTCTAGTTGTAAATAGTTTTAGACTCGAATGTAACTCGAGTGTCATATCTGTAATGTACAAAATGGATCGGTGGAAAGTCCACTTGTAGACGAAGTTACGATAAGGGTGCAGACGACACATTGCGGTCAAAGGGAGCACTTGGAGAAGCCGCTAGCCTTAAGTTGACCGTCCGATCTTCTCATTGGCTTGAGAAGATCATAGTAGGGCCATGACTACATCACAGTTAATTATATATATATATATATATATATATATATATGTTGATATATATATATATATATATATATATGATTTTGCTTGTATGTATGTGATGCATGCTAGTAGAATAATGCTTGTATGTATATGATGCATGCTAGGATAATTTTCTTGTATGTATATGATGCATGCTAGAATAATGTATGTATGTATGTGATGCATGCTAATATAGGATAATAAAGGCCTTAATGCGTATATGATACACATTACGATTAGATTAGATCTTAATCGAATCAACTCATAAATGCCTACCAGGTCCTTGATACCCATCACTACCTCGATCATTTGTAGTTTTTGAATCTGCCAAAGCAGAGCAACGCATATTATCTTGGTAGGGTGCAGAGGGACAATCTTGGTCCCGCCTATCACGGCTTGGGTTAGAGTAAGCTCAATTAGATTGAGTAAAACTAGTTAACTCAATTGGATCGAGTAGAACTATAGGCATATTCCAATCGTTGGAAAGATAGGATAAGATCGCATTTACACTAAATCTTGGGGGATTTAGCCAAAGCTAACTCAAGGTCTTTTGTAAATGTGGGTCTTGATCCTATAAACAAAAGTTGCATAGAGATGTAATCGGTAATGTGTTACCCACCGATCGTACTAAGTCTTGGGCGATTTAGCCAAAGCTAACTCAAGGCTTAGTATGATGTGGATCTTGTCCTGCAAGAATTATAGCTAGTTTGTATGAATCTAGTAATGTGGTTTGACCACATCCATAACTCGATTCTATAAAATTCCTATAATTCAGTGGGAGCATCATTTGATTAAAGGCCTAATTAAATGATAAAAGGAATATGATATTAATTATCTACATTGTATGTTGTAGATTACTATGTCGACAAACACGAACACACTCTCTCTGCATTCTGTCCTTGAGAAGGACAAGCTCAATGGAGCAAATTTTCTGGACTGGTACAGGAATCTGAGAATTGTTCTCGCCCAAGAAAGGAAGTTGTACGTCCTGGAGCAGCCCATTCTGGAGGCACCTCCTGCCACTGCCTCGCGAGCTGACAAAGATGCTTACAAGAAGCATCAAGATGATGCATTAGATGTGTCATGTCTAATACTCGCGACCATGAACTCTGAGCTTCATAAGCAACACGAGTTCATGAATGCTTATGATATGGTTGGACATCTTCGTCAACTATATCAAGGACAAGCAAGGCATGAGAGATATGAAGTCTCTAAGGCATTGTTTGGGTCCAAAATGCAAGATGGGACTCCCGTAGGTCCATATGTACTCAAGATGATTGGGTACGTAGAAAACCTACAAAGGTTGGGATTCCCACTTGGCCAAGAGCTGGCCACTGACCTTATCTTGCAATCTTTGCCACAAGCCTACAATCAATTTGTCATGAATTACAACATGAATGAAATTGATAAGTCACTACCTGAGATGCTCAACATGTTGAGAACTGCTGAGCTCAACCTTAAGAAGGGAAAATATGATGTCATTTTGATGGTGCAAAAGAAGAAAGGAAAGGGCAAGCCTAAAGGTAAGGGAAAGTCCCAAGCCAAGGGCAAAGGCAAGGAACTGAAACCCAAAGGAGGGGTGGCCAAGGAAGGGGCTTACTTCCACTGTAAGGAAGCTAGACACTGGAAGCGTAACTGCAAGGCATACCTGGAAGATCTTAAGAAGAAAAGAAGTGAGGCTTCTACTTCAGGTATAAATGTTATAGAAGTCAATCTATCTATTTCTACATCATGGGTATTAGATACCGGATGTGCATCTCACATTTGTACCAATGTGCAGGCGCTGAGAAATAGCAGGGCATTGACAAAGGGTGAGGTGGACCTACGAGTAGGCAATGGAGTAAGGGTTGCTGCTGTTGCTGTAAGAACTTATGATCTATCTCTGCCCTCTAGGCTTGTACTAGAATTAGATGAATGTTGTTATGTGTCTGCCTTAACTAAGAACATAATTTCGGTTTCTTGTTTGGACAAGAAAGGATTTACATTTATAATAAAGAAAAAATATTGTTTAGTTTATTTAAATGATATGTTCTATTATAGTGCACCTCTAATGAATGGACTCTACTTTCTAGACTTAGAGAGCCCTATCTATAACATAAGTGCCAAAAGGTTCAAGTCAAATGAGTTGAACCAAACCTATCTATGGCATTGTTGCTTAGGTCACATAAATGAGAGTCGCTTATCTCAGCTCCATAAGGATGGGCTGCTAGACTCATTTGATTTTGAATCATATGAGACATGCGAGTCTTGCCTTTTAGGCAAGATGACCAAGACTCCCTTTAGTGGACATAGCGAAAGAGCAACAGATTTGTTAGGACTTATACATAGTAATGTATGTGGTCCTTTCAATGTTGCTACTAGAGGTGGTTACAGGTACTTCATTACATTTACTGATGACTCCAGTAGATATGGTTATGTGTATCTTATGACACATAAATCAGAATCCTTTGAAAAGTTCAAAGAATTCAAGAATGAAGTACAAAACCAGCTTGGCAAGAGTATTAAGATACTTCGATCAGATCGAGGTGGTGAATACCTTAGCCATGAGTTTCGTGACTATCTAGCTGAGTGTGGGATTCTATCCCAACTCACTCCTCCTGGAACACCACAGTGGAATGGTGTATCCGAAAGGAGGAATCGTACCCTATTAGATATGGTACATTCTATGATGAGTCACACAAATCTTCCTATATCCTTTTGGGGATATGCTCTAGACACAGCAGCTTTTACCCTTAACCGTGTACCATCCAAGGCTGTCATAAAGACACCATATACGATATGGACAGGGAGAAATCCCAAGATGTTTTTCATGAGGATTTGGGGTTGTGAGGCTTACGTTCGACGTCAAGTCTCAGACAAACTGGGACCCAAATCCGATAGGTGCTATTTTGTTGGATATCCCAAGGATACAAAGGGATATTACTTCTACATTCCCAGTCAGCACAAAGTGTTTGTGGCAAAGATTGGATTTTTTCTAGAAAGGGATTTTGTTTCTAGAAAAACTAGTGGGAGTACCTTCGATCTTGAAGAAATTCAAGATAAGGACCATAGCACTGAGGTCTTGATGGAGGTTGAACAGGAACCACAAAGTGTTGTGGGTGATGAGGTTGTTGCACAAAGAGTTATGGAACAACCACCTGTTCAGGTAGACCTACATCTTCACAGGTCTGATAGGGCACGTCGTCAGCCTGAGAGATACTCATTTCTCTTGTCTGACCATGATGACGTTATGCTCATTGAGAATGAGCCTACCTCCTATCAGGAAGCTGTGATAAGCCCAGATTCTGAGACATGGCTAGAGGCTATGAGATCCGAGATGGAATCCATGTACACCAACCAAGTATGGACTTTGGTTGATCCACCTGAAGGGGTCAAACCCATTGGGTGTAAGTGGGTCTTTAGGAGAAAGACTGACATGGATGGACTTACGCATACCTATAAGGGTCGATTGGTGGCTAAAGGTTTCAAGCAAATTCATGGTATTGACTATGATGAAACCTTTTCTCCAATGGCGATGTTTAAGTCCATTCGGATCTTGCTTGCTATTGCAGCATACCACGATTATGAGATCTGACAGATGGATGTCAAAACTGCATTTCTGAATGGAAACTTACTCGAGGATATGTACATGACAAAACCTGAGAGTTTTGAAGATCCACAGCATATTGGGAAAGTATGCAAGCTGTAAAGTTCCATTTATAGGCTAAAGCAAGCCTCTCGGAGCTAGAATCTTCGATTCGATGATGCGATCAAACAGTTTGGTTTCATCAAGAATGAAGATGAACCCTGTGTCTATAAAAGGGTTAATGAGAATACAATTGTCTTCCTTGTATTGTATGTGGATGACATATTGCTCATTGGGAATGACATCCCTTCGCTACAGTCTGTGAAGACTTGGCTGGGGGCGTGCTTCTCAATGAAGGACTTAGGTGAAGCAGCCTGTATTCTAGGCATCAAGATCTATAGAGATAGATCTAAGAGACTGCTTGGCCTAAGTCAGAGTACATACATTGACACGGTATTACTGCGGTTTGCCATGCAGAATTCCAAGAAGGGACTTCTGTCGATGTCACATGGTGTGAGTCTTTCGAAGACTCAAAGTTCCTCTTCTAGAGAAGAGAGAGACCACATGGATAAGATCCCTTACGCATCTGCTATAGGATCTATCATGTACACCATGCTGTGTACTCATCCTGATGTCTCGTATGCTTTGAGCATGACGAGTAGATACCAGTCAGATCCAGGTGAGCGTCACTAGATAGCAGTCAAGAATATTCTTAAGTACTTGAGAAGGACTAAAGAATATTTCTTGATATTTGGAGGCGATGAGGAGCTAGCTGTAAAGGGTTACAGCGATGCCAGCTTCCAAACTGACTAGGATGATTATAGATCGCAGTCAGGGTTCGTGTTTTGCTTGAATGGTGGCGCTGTGAGCTTGAAGAGTTCCAAGCAGGACACAGTTGCTGATTCTACAACAGAGGCTGAATATATCGGTGTTTCCATCTCATTCGAGAGATTATCGATAGAGGAGATGTGAATTTTTGCAGAGTTCCCACAGAGGCTAACATCGTAGATCCCTTGACCAAGGCTTTGGCACAGAAAAAGCATGATGGTCACACTAGGTCATTGGGTATTAGATACTACGGTGATTGGCACTAATGCTAGTGGGAGATTGTTAGTGAAAGCCCTAGAGCCAATCATGTGATGATTGTTGTATGGACTTTATTGTATCATATTCCTATTTATAAAGGCATGGTTATTATATTTACTTGTATTGGTGTCAAATAACTAAATATAATAATGTCCTTGAGTAGTATGTTCTTATCTATATCAATCGATTGGTTGAATCGATAATGAGATGATATAGAGAACACTACTCTTAATCATTCCTAGTCGAGTATTAACATTCAGGGACAATGTTAATGCGTAGAGACTAGCATGTAGGTCAACACGATGACTTGATCTCACAAGTCATAGATATGAGATATCAAGTTGACACATGGGTATGCATTGGAGAATGTATACTGAATGACCCGCCATGAGAAAGTATCATGGATCGTTATATGAGTGTCATATACTTTCTCATGTGGCTATTAGTATGACTATTAGTCCTTAGACCTGAAGTCACCATGGTTCCCTACATAAGGAGTTGCATACTTTGGCTTCGTCAAATGTCACCCGTAAATGGGTGGACTATAAAGGCGATTACTGGGTATGTAACAAATTATGCGGAGGGATGTGAGTGATGTAGATGGGATCTATCCCTCCTATATGACGGGGGTGACATCGATATTCTTGATAGAGTGAGACCATGAAGTGCATGACCATGCCCAAATGAGTCAATATGAGATATTGAGCTCATTTGATTAGAGTGAGTCTACTTAGAGTTCAAGATATAGATTGTACCGAGGATGACACGGTCTATGCCTCACTTGGTCAATCTAGATGTCAAGGATAGAGGGACATTGTCACATATTGTGAGAGTCACAATGAGTAGTCACAAAGGTGATGTTGGAGCTCAACATTCTTGTAACTTGGGTGGCAATGATGTGTTGCTAGATACCGCTCATTGCTTATGTTCCTAAATCGGTTTAGGGACATTGCCAACGTTACAAGAACCTATAGGGTCACACACTAAGGGCAATTAGATGGAGATTAGGTTCATATGATGAACCATGAGGATTAGGTTCATGGGATGAACCAAATTGGATTAAGAGTAATCTAAATTAGACTAATTGAGTTAGACTCAAATAGATTCAAGTGTTGAATGAGTCTAATTTAGATTTGATTCATCAAATCAATTTAAATTAATGAATAGAGATTCATTAAATTAAATTGACTTGAGTCAAGTGGTTAGATTTGATCAACCATGGGAGATTAGAGGTCAAGTTTGACTTGACTTGAGAGGGAAGATGAAAGGTCAAGTTTGACTTGACCAAATGTCATGTCATGATGATGACTTGGCATGGCCGGCCAATGATGATGCTCCACATCATCATTGACTTATCATGTAGTGCCACCTCATGAGGGAGATCAAGAGCCATGGGAGTTACATGCATGCATGTAACCTCCCAAGCCTTGAAGTGGCCGGCCACTTTAGGAGTTTTGATGGTTGAATTCATTTGGGTGAGTTACACACAACTTCATCTTCTTCCTTGGATCAACTTCCCTCAAGCTCTCCCTCTCTCCTTCCTCATCTTGCCGAGCATCTAAGGAGTGTTAGCACACTCAAGATTGCTTTTCTCCACCTTTTGCTTGTGTGGATATCAATAGAGGAGTGTGCACTTGACGCTCTTGAGTTCCGGCGAACCTTTTGGATGAGCGGGATTTGCGAAGGGCGTCGCATCGAGGGTAACATCCTTATCATATAGATCTAAGGTTTTATATAAGCACATACATGTTTTAGTTTTAATACATCTTCGCACGGATCCGTGGCCGAGGATTCCGAGGTTTTTGCAACGTAAAAAGCAGTTTTTGTGGCTCGAAAAAACCCAAAAATGTCAGCCAGCGGTGCTCCCAGCCGTCACGAAGACTTCTACCTATTACCTGGGCGATAGAAAAACTCAGGGTCCGTGGTGAGTAAAACTCAGCAGGTAATAGAAAAATATGTATATATGTAATATCACATGTATTTCAACAACATAATCTAGAGGTACAACAGACATATCAGCATAGTATATAAATACAAGCATATACCATCTAACCAAATGAACAACGTAAAATGCAGACATACTCGAAGTCTGCTACACTACTCTGATCCAACCTGAACATATATCCAACGTATATATAATAGGAAGAGTAAGATCAACTCACAATATACTCAAACTACAGGTCAAGGTATCTAATGGTCTGTCCAACACATATACCAATATCCGACACAACCGTATAACATATGCAAGAAGCATGCATGAATATGATGTACAACCAAATGCAACAAGCATAGTACAATCAAATGCAACATCATAATAAGCATATATATATATATATATATATATGGTAATATGCAAAGCGCCATCAGATATGGCAATGCAGCATGCATGGTCATGCTTGCTCACCCCTACTCGCTACCACGACCCCAGTGTGGCCTAGGTGGCACAACATGACAATTGTCCCAACTCACACCAACCACTGCTCTAGAGTGGTCAAGTGGGCAGTATGATCAAGTAGCATATGAGCGTAAAGAGCTCGCTACACAATGGGGGTCCCTGCTACTGGCCACTCCGACTAACACTACCAATGAGTGGTCGAGTACCACGCACCCAGGACAACTGCACGCAACTCTAACTACCACCATTTATAGTGGTAGAGTGCGGCACAACAGATGCTCTGACCTCACACCGGTTACTCCTATGAGTAACCGTGGAGGCAGGATGACTGGCGACCCTCTCAACCACAAGGGAGACTACGTCGCCAACATGCATGCAAATGACATGATTGCAATGTCTCACATACAGACATCCACCATAGACTCTTTATTCTACAGAAAGTCATACTGATCAAATCAACGCACTCTCTATCCTGCAGAGAGTCGTACTCAACTGATCAACGAACTCTCTATCCAATCGGAGTCGTACTCAACTGATCAACGGACTCTCTATCCTGTAGAGAGTCGTACTCAACTGATCGACGCACTCTCTATCCTGTAGAGAGTCATACTCGACTGATCAAAACTCTCTATCCAATAGAGAGTTATACTCAACTCATCGACACACTCTCTATCCAATAGAGAGTCGTACTCGACTGATCATAACTCGCTATCCAATAGAGAGTCATACTCAACTGATCGACACACTCTCTATCCTATAGAGAGTCGTACTCGACTAATCATATCAAGCTGGGATCACCGGTCCGTAGCGACACACTAATCACCCTTCACTTAACCATTACACAACACATGGTTGGTAACAAGTATGCAACATACGGGTATTGGAAATAAATCCTATATTTAGGGCATTACCTGTTAGGGTAATCTCTTGCCATGATAAGGTTTAGATGTGTGTGACAAAGGGTTTAAGTTAGGTTGGTATTGTGATTTGATATGTGTGTTGGAGTCTTGCAGGGCTTAGTAATTTGCACATGGAGCCTTGGCGGGTTCACCACTCACAACCTCGTGCCTGAGTCGTAGAAGGAGCATTGCAGAGTCGTGCACTAGATGCTGCCAAGGGACCGCCGGACGAGATGACTTGAAGTGAAGCCAAGGAAGCAGACTTCGGAGGCAAGAGACGTGAAGGAGAATTGCAGAGTCGTGCGCCTGATGCTGTCGAGGGACGTGGTCGCGGACGAAGAGAGCTTCGGCGAGAGACTTCGAGTGAGATGAGAGAATGAGTGAAATGTAAGTAGTTCATTAGGTGAACTTGGCCGAATGGCTGAGTGTCAGAAACTTGACCGCAAGGGTTAAGGTTTACCCGACCGCCGAAAGCTCAAACTAATGTTAAGTTTGAGTTTCACACAGCACCAGTCAACGGCCATGAAATGGCAGTCGACTGCTCTGAGTCGATTGGGTTCGACTAGTGTCTGACTCATGGGCATTTGTTTAGCGATCGCCATGGACCGCGATCATTGTTGTCGACATCACCGATCATTGTCGAGGACGCATACGATCGTGATGGCGCGCACGCAGAATGGAGTCGACCTCATTGAGAACTCGATTGATCGAGCATCAGTCGACTGATGGTAATATCAGTCGACTGATGCCAGTACCGTTGGATGAAATCCAACATGGAAAGCGGCCGTTATTGGGCAACGGCTACAGGACCAGTCGACTGATTGGGACGTCAGTCGACTGCTCCTGTGTCAACGGGAAGAAACCCTCTTCCTCTATAAAGAGGAAGGGGATGGGGCTTTGGGAGGCTAATGTTCATGCTATAATCTTCTCCCAAAGTGCCCTAAAGATTTCCATCCTCTTACTTGAGCTTATTTCCATTGTATTTGTAAGAGGAGACTTCTTGTGTAAAGGTTACCTCCACCTAGCTTAGTGCAAAGGAGAGACCAATAGTGATTGGCTTTGGAGGAGTGATTCACCTTGGACGAATCGGACCGTGGATTAGCGGCGTAGCCGTGAACCACGTTATACCATCGTGTTAGCGTTTGTATTATTGTTTATCTTTTGCTTTGTCTATTTGTATTTGTATATTCCGCTTGCGCTAATCTTTTGTAGACGAGCAAATTACGGCATCCATCGTAAGAGGGCTATTCACCCCCCTCTAGCTGGCCAATCGATCCCCCAACAAGTGGTATCAGAGCCAGGTTGCTTGTCACCGGACTAACCGCCGCAACAAGCTCTTCATCAAAAGATGGTCGGCTCAAACATTCATCCACCGAAGTTTGAAGGAGAATTCGCTTGGTGGAAGAAGCGAATGGAGGTATTCTTCGAGACCAATTTTGATATTATGCTTATAATGGAAAATGGTTTCGAGTTGCCTAGGGATGAAAGGGGCGAACCAATTGAAAAATCACGATGGACTAAGAAGAAAAGAGAGGAGCACCTTGCAAACTCAAAGGCAAAACATCATCTTGTCAATTTGCTCCCTCAACAAGAGATCAACCGGATCGGAGAATGTACTAGCGCCAAAGAGATGTGGGAGAAGCTTATAGAGCTCCATGAAGGCACATTCGAGGCCAAGCTCGCAAAGAGAGATGTCTTCCGCTCCCAACTCAACAACATTAAACTAGAAAAGGGAGAAAAGATACTTTCCTTACATTCTCGTTTCAAGGAAATTATAACCGGTTTGTCAAGTGTAGGTGAGAAGCTATCAAACCGGGATATGGTTATGAAGGCTATAGATGCCTTTCCGTGATCTTCAAAGTGGAGCTCCATGGTGGACTCCTTCTATATTTCGAAGAATTTAGAAGTGAGCACTTTGGAGGAGTTCTTCTCAACAATGGAGCTCCACGAAACAAGACTTGAAGGAATACAAGAAGAGCCAAAGTTTCAAACTTCAAGAGGAGTAGCCTTGATGGCCAACAAGGGGAAGAAGAAGATGGAAATCCCCTCCTCCTCCGATGATGAAGTATCCTCCTCCTCCTCCATGGATAGCACGGAAGAAGCATATATGGTAAGGAGGGTAAGGCGTGCTTTAAAAGGTTTTAGATTTAACAAATCAAATGATAGGAGTAGAAGACCAAGGCGGAAGATCATTTGTTACAATTGCCAAGGAGAGGGACACATAAGGGATAATTGTCCCCTCCTAAACAAGAGCAAAGAAAAAAGGAAAAAGAAGGAAGAAAAGAAGAAGAAGAAGGGGAGCAAGAAGAAAGAGGAGAAGAAGGCAAAGGAAAAGGAGAAGGCTAAGGCATTCAAAGCAAAGACATGGGATGACCTTTCTTCCTCATCCTCATCCGAAGAAGAGGAACAAGTCTACTCCAACCTTGCATTGATGACCTTCGACAATTTGGATTGCTCCTCCACCAAAAATGAAGAATCAAGCTTAAGTGGAGAGAGCTCAAGTGAAGGGGGAGCCTCCTCTACTTCCTCATCTGAAGAAGAAGAAGACATGAAAGCTATGGTAACAAATCTAACTCCCAAGAAAATAGTTTCCATGGTTTCTAGTTTAACTAGGGATTTGTTTAGAGCAAAGAAGAAAAATAAATGCATGCTTGAACAAATTAAGGACTTAGAAGAGAAGTTAGAAAAAGCATGCTTAAATGATGATAATTCTTCTAGTCATGATAATGATGATGCATGCTCACATGAATATATGTCATTTAATGTTAGTGATGCATGTATGGATGAAAATAGGGCTTTAAGGGAAAAGGTAGACTATTTGACAAAAGCCTTAGAAAAATTTACTATAGGCTCCAACACCTTGAACATGATCATAGGGAGCCAAAGAGCTAGCTTCAACAAGAAAGGCCTAGGTTATAAAGAAAAGAAAAATGAAAAGGCCTATAAATGCCTAATAGCTAGGGGTCAAGACAAGAAGAAGGTAATTGCTAGAAAATGGATCCCTAAGGAATTTCTAGTGAACCCCATAGGAAAGAACTTATTTTGGGTTCCAAAATCCATCCTTATGGGTTAGAAAAAACCCTAGGATAGTCAACCATATGGACTTGACCTATATCATAATTTGGTTGACTTAGGATGACGGGACAACATTTTTGAAATAGTGTTAGGTGATGATAACGTGCCTATAAATTGGTAATAATGCCTAAATCATGATGATTAATGTAATTGCTATGTATATTTGCAATCATGATTTATGATATTGATATTTGACACATTATCATGAGAAATAGGGTTAAATCATGCTTTAGGTGATAATTTGTTTATTATCATCATATAATACCTAATGCATGACTATTATTTGATGGATACATGAGTTTCATGATCATAATGTAGAATTGATTGATATATGTCATTATGATCATGTAGAATGTTAGGTTGATACTTAACCATGATAGAATTGCATGAATATATGGGTTAAGTATATACAAATACCCCCTAGGATACATCTCACACTCACTATAGGCTAACTTGATTGCAAACTTAGCATGGGTGAGATATTAGGATGATACAAATGTCCACTAATGCCTATGGCATTTAGATGGTCATTTAAAGTATCAAAATAGCAATAATAGACCAATCATGGGGAAGGCTTATGTTTAATTCATAGACATATTGCCCAAAGATCATGGTTGGATATTTCATATGTTTTCAAAACAATTTCTTACCTTGAAATACATGTATTCATGTTTTGAAACAATTGGATGCAAAACTAGGTAGCTAACTTGATACTAGAATGATCAAAAACCTAGTGGTTTTTAGAGCTTTTGGATTTTTGGCAAAACAAATAAAATATAATGAGTTTTCATGAAAAACTATTTTTCCTTGATAGATATACTTAATAGAAATATGTTCCCCAAATTTCATGATTTTTCGAATTTTCTGGAATTTATAATGCATTTCAAATTAAATCTAAAATCAAAATTGATTCCTTTGTGCTCATCGCCATATCGATAGCGATCATGGTGGCCTGTAAATCAGAACATTGAAGGCCGAATTCAGTTTGTAAACCTACAACAAGTGGTAGAAATATACTTGATGCCATCAACAAGTGGTACCCAATTTTAAATCAACTTGTCATATTTTCCCTCCATTATACTTGATGCCATGAGCTTATAACTTAGTGTTAATCTTTTTGATAGTGTCAAAGGGGGAGAAATAAGTATGTTTAAGTTAATCACTTTAGGGGGAGAAATATATTTTAGGGGGAGAAATATATGATAGGGGGAGAAAATTTGCATAGAGAGTTTCATGGATTAAGGGGGAATTGCATGTTGTTATATCATGTTTATCTTTACATGCTTTCTTACCTTAGAATTTATATCAAATGTTTTTACCTAACTTAAACGGATTGCCACACATCAAAAAGGGGGAGATTGTTAGAGCAATCTCTTGCCGTAATATGGTTTTGATGGTGTGGCAAAGGGTTTAAGTTAGTTTGATATGTTGATGTGATATGTGCGCCAAGTCGGCAGACTTAGTAATTCGCACATGGAGCCGTGGCGAGTTTCACATCTCATGACTCGTGCCTTGAGTCGGTGAGTCGCTTGGGAGCATCCGAGGGACCGCCGGACGAGAAGCTTGGAGTGAAGCCGGAGGAAGTAGACTTCGAGGCAAGAGACGCCGAAGGAGCATTGCAGAGCCGTACCGATCGCCGAGGGACGTGGCCGAACGAAGAGAACTTCAAGGCGAGGGACTCCGAGAAATGAGAGGAGCGATTGTAACCCGTGGGAAGGGTAGTTTAGGTGAAACTTGGCCATTTGGCCAAGTGTCGATGGGTTTTCATGTCATGGCGATCGCTTCCGAGTCGAGTGAGTTCTATACAATCGATCGGATTGTGGCCAGTGATCGCCATACGCGGGCCGATCGCAAGACACGATCGCCAAGGAAAGCAATGATCGGGTCAATAAGGGTTCGCCATAACCGCTTCGTAGCCGATCGGGCGCGATCGGAGGCAGCCGATCGATGAGGTCCATCAGTCGACTGCCAAGAGTTCCGTTGGACTACAACGGTCGGGATCCGACGTGTTCGGAGGCCGTTGTAGTGACGGCAGTCGACTGCCAAGGGCGGCAGTCGACTGATGGCGGCAAACGGGAAGAAGTTAGCCCTCTCTATAAAAAGAGAGGGTGTGAGCCTTTGAGAGGCTAATGCTCATACTCCAAACGATCTTCCTAGTGCCCCACAAGCTCTAAACTCTTCTTACTTGTCTTTACTTCAATCCTATTGTAAGAAGAGTGATCTTGGTTGTAAAGGTTACCTCCACCTAGCTTGGTGCAAAGGAGAGACCATTTAGTGGATTGGTTTAACGGAGTGATTCACCGAGGACAAATCAGGGACCGTGGATTAGCGGCGTAGCCGTGAACCACGTTATACCATCGTGTTAGCGTTTGTTTTATTGTTTGTCTTTTGCTTTGTATTTGTATATTCCGCTTGCGCTAATCTTTTGTAGACGAGCAATTTACGACGTCCAACATACGAGGGCTATTCACCCCCCTCTAGCCGGCCATATCGATTCCTTTCAATAATAAGAACAAGGTCAAGGTAACATGATCATATAAGAGGATCATGCATCTAAATCTGTATGCATTAAAACTACCTGACCAGGGTAGGAATTACCCACCTGATATGTAGCTCGTGCTGATTGTATTCGCGTCCGTGAATTTGCCTCATATCAAAATCCTGAAATCGGAGAATACCAATATAATCCAACAATAACGCATCCAGATCAGTTAACTAAACAACTGATATGCAACTATAAACATTCAAATCTTACTTAATCTCCGCTTCAATCACAACCATCCTCTTAATCCGCTTAATGGAATCTAATCTTCCCCAATCATTAATTGCAAGTAAATCCCTTCCCATTGTTTTAAATCAATGAATCAACACAAAA
Source organism: Wurfbainia villosa (assembly GCA_025175895.1). Classification (NCBI taxonomy): domain Eukaryota; kingdom Viridiplantae; phylum Streptophyta; class Magnoliopsida; order Zingiberales; family Zingiberaceae; genus Wurfbainia; species Wurfbainia villosa. The sequence goes on along the minus strand of CM046002.1, from coordinate 33,612,243 downwards.
CATGATATACTTTCAATTAATAGATCAATACACAAACTCTCCTACCTTAGATGTCATCGTTCAGCATCTTGCTCCCCAATTGATATCAAATCCAATAATGGCTACGTCACAGATCTGAACCCATAGATCAATTCATAGATCGACCCTTCCATTGTGCGATAAGGTTGGAACCATTGAAGTCCATGATATCACACCCCTCTGGGGCATTTGGTCAGATAGCCTATATGCTTCATCTAAGTGGCCAAATTGGGTCACAACAATTTTGTTGATACTTAACGTTGTCCAAATCCACAGCACACAATAACAACATCCTGAACAACACCTCAAATTAGAGTTATATTTACAGTTTACCTGCTTTTGAAGTCCCTCGGCAACTAACCCTCCATTACCCCTGTTCACCAACTCCAATTCTAATCAAGAAGGATGCAGTAGAAGAAGTTGTCGCTGGTCGATGATAGGAGCGCGAGCAAGGAAAGGGGGTCAGTGCTCATTGCTACTTGAATCGACGGAGGATGACACAACGGCGACTGCGCTGGGAGAGGAGGCGCGACATCGGTGGCAGAGGAGTCGGGCGATGGTGCTGCCGCTATGTTGGGGTGGCAATCGGCTGTCGTCAAAACAGAAGAAACAGAGAGGGGGAATACCGTCGGCGCTCGAGTGAGATCGTGAGAGGGAACGCTGCCGGTGCAGTGGCCGGAGCGATCGAAGACTAGGGATCGCAAGAGGGAGAATCACAGCGGTGAAGAGAAGAAGTTGCGATCGGCTGTTGCTACCGGCGTTCGATGGGCACCTCCGGTAGGGCTGGCGACCAACACGCCTCTCCGCCGACGCTCGAGGGAAAGAGGAGAGGAGTCGGGGATCGAGAATGAGGAATCGGGGAGGAAAGTGATCGGGCACGGGTTGGGGAAGAGAAGAGGTCAACGCGATCGGGAAAACGGAAGAAACGGCTCGCTCGCGTTAAAGGAAGAGACGAGTGGGTTTTTAATGCTAAGTGGTTGAGTTAGCCTAGATCAAATCCGAGTTAATCCAACTTGACCCAACACCCATTTAGGCTTTAACCTTCCTCCAAACGGTCATACAAATCCTCTTTAATTTCAGAAAAATTTCTGAAAAATTCCACAAGATAATTCACAATTAGAAAGGATTTTTTTTCTAGTATCTTACATTCTACCCCACTTAAAAATTTGGTCCCCAAATTTCGTACTAACATGCAAAAATTACTTCAAGCAAGTTTCCGAAAGGACCACATACCTTCCTCAAGTTAACAGATGAGACTATCGAGCCCGGATAGTATCTTCAAGCTCCCACATAGCCTCCTCATCGGTATGATGCTGTCATCCAACCTTTACGAGTCGGATGGTCTCCGTCCCCGGTCTATGTAACTCTTCTATCGTTATAGGTAGATTCCACTGAATGAACGTGGTCCTCCTAACTGCCTCTGAAATCCATGACATAGGATCTCAATAGATTCTCCAATGTCTGAATCATACGCTCAAACTGTCCATCCGTCTACGGATGAAACGTTGTACTGAGTCGAAGCTCTATGCCCATGGTCTGATGCAGACTCTACCAAAATTGCAAGGTAAATCGCAAGCCTCTATCAAATATAATACCCAAAGGCATCCCATGCAATCTGATAATCCCTCGACATTACAACTTTGCCAGATGATCCATCAAGTCCATTCCACGAATAGGTAGAAAGTGAGCTGAGTTGGTTAGTCGATCACCCAAATCGTATCATGTCCCTTACGGGTTCTAGGTAATCCCGTAACCAAATCTATCGTGATTTGCTCTCACTTCCATTTCGAAATCAGAATTTTCTAGAGCAATCCAACGGGTTTCTGTTGTTCAGCCTTCACCTGCTAGCATACTAAACATCGAGCAGCAACATCTGCTATAACCCTCTTCATACTGTTCCACCAGTATAAACATTTCAACTCTCGGTACATCCGAGTACCATCAGGATAAATAGCAAATATCTAATGATGTGTCTCCTGCAACAACTCTTCCTTAACTGGATGCAGATCCAGAACACATAACCGTCCAAAATCCACTCCACCACACACTCTATAAGTGTATGAGAGAGACTATAGCGACCAATCTCACTTGTTGCAACTATTCATGTTCCAATGACTCAATAGTAGATACCCAGTAGCTAGTCAAAATCCCATAAGCATTCCTGTTCCATATCGCTATTACACGAGATCATATCTGTTAAAACCACATCACATGTATAACAGCTTATCTCGTAGTTTCTTAACTGACGTAGGCATATGATACGCCTCATTCAACTGCATCATATTTGCTCCGATCCTTGAAACAACGCATTTGCGTACAACATCCTTTTGTCCACTCTGGAAGGATTAACTAATACTCGTGTAAAAGTTAATCGCCATCTAGGTTCTGTAAACTGGTTTTCCCAGCTTCTGACTGAATGATTTCCATCATCACCTTTGTCAAACAAGTTCGTGGTATAGTAATGTCAAGCATTCTATCCACATCTCCGGAATTAACCAAAACATATAAGGAAAACCACCATCTATGGTGGTCGAGTGCGCAACTCCAACTACCACAATCAACATTGGCCAGGTTACGCAACTCCAACAACCACAAATTGATCCAATCGTGTCCAGGATACACGATTCTCAATTCCAGTGGCGACTACATCGTTAATTAGTCTAACAACTTAATCAAAACTCATACAATTCATACCAAGTATGAAATTGTCGTCTTCACACACGTGCGTCTCCTTTACTCTACGCTGATGATATATATTAATCATCACAACGACATTGATAATTGTATGACACCATGTCATTACAATATCAACGCTCCCGTCGCAAATCAACCTTAGAGTATACACAGGTGTTCTTTGCTGATCTAAACAGATCATCTATCCCTAACGGAGGATATTCACTTTCAACAACTATTGCATTCCATCATCGATAATCGATGCATAATTTTAAAGGTCCATCTCTCTTTCAACCAAGAGTTCCGGATCTTCTCAAGGAGGAATACTGGGACATATAAATATCCCCTTCAACATCTCCTATAATCACAACTTACGTTCTTCTAATTTCTATAGTGTTTAACAACATTGATACCAACAACACTATCACCCGATATGTGATATTCGATACCAGAACTATTTTCCGCAAATATTTCGATCGCCTACTCCACTTGCCTATGCAACGGTAAGCCTTGGAGTTCATCCGAAACTATATCCGAAGGCTCTTGGATTATATGCACATCCGAGAGCATATTGTACCATACTTCCAACAATTTTACTATCCGTAAGGATATGTCTACCATAAAAGTATGTCTATCAAAGTCTAAGGGCATCCCTTGACTTCTTAATTGTTGGTCAACCTCTCACTTGACGGTAGAGATACCACCGACCCACAAGTCGATGTATAGGAACCCTTCTTATCCAACTGAGAATGTTCTAGACAAGGATACTTGTAAACTACAAGTATCTCTCAATATATCCCCCCAGAGGGTAAACTAGGGTAATACCCTGAACGACTAATTATCTATCGATCTGATCCAAAGGCTATCCATAGATCTCGGCCTTTCCCCGAAGGGAACCAGATCATATCCAACAGCTCACGACAAAGCGGTCGCATTTCTGCGATGAATGATCCGAGAATTTTTTCCTAGATTATTTGATCCTATCACTTAAATCTACGAGCTACAATTGTAGAATACAAAATAGATACGACCACCATCGTATACTCTCTCCTCTATACCAAGCCAATCCACATCTGAGGGTAACTGTTATTGTTGTCATCTGCATGAGTCTTCTATGAGCTGATGCTGCTTCTATGCTGATCTCTGCGGAAGGGGAGTATCAAGGAACTCCAACCACGCCTGAGGTAGTAGGTTGTTGATGATGAGATAACCCAATCTTCTGTGCTGATCTCGCCGACTAGGGATCGCAAGAGGGAGAATCACAGCGGTGAAGAGAAGAAGTTGCGATCGGCTGCTGCTGCCGGCGTTCGATGGGCACCTCCGGCAGGGCTGGCGACCAACACGCCTCTCCGGCGACGCTCGAGGGAAAGAGGAGACGAGTCGGGGATCGAGAATGAGGAATCGGGGAGGAAAGTGATCGAGCATGGGTTGGGGAAGAGAAGAGGTCAACGCGATCGGGAAAATGGAAGAAATGGCTCGCTTGCGTTAAAGGAAGAGACGAGTGGGTTTTTAATGCTAAGTGGTTGAGTTAGCCTAGATCAAATCCGAGTTAATCCAACTTGACCCAACACCCATTTAGGCTTTAACCTTCCTCCAAAAGGTCATACAAATCCCCTTTAATTTCAGAAAAATTTCTGAAAAATTCCACAAGATAATTCCCAATTAGAAAGGATTTTTTTTTCGGTATCTTACATTCTCCCGCACTTATAAAAATTTGGTCCCCAAATTTCGTACTAACATGTAAAAATTACTTCAAGCAAGTTTCCGAAAGGACCACATACCTTTCTCAAGTTAACAGATGAGACTATCGAGCCCGGATAGTATCTTCCAGCTCCCACATAGCCTCCTCATCAGTATGATGTTGTCATCCAACCTTTACGAGTCGGATGGTCTCCATCCTCTCCTACATAACTCTTCTGTTGTTATAGGCGATTACACCGAATGAACGCGTGGTCCTCCTAATCGCCTTTGAAATCCATGACACAGATCTCAATAGATTCTCATACGAATCATACACTCAAGCCCATCCGTCTACGGATGAAATGTTGTACTGAGTCGAAGCTCTATGCCCATGGTCTGATGCAGACTCTACCAAAATTGCGAGGTAAATCGCAAGTCTCTATCAAATATAATACCCAAAGGCATGTCATGCAATCTGATAATCCCTCGACATTACAACTCTTCCAGACGATCCATCAAGTCCATTCCACGAATAGGCAGAAAGTGAGCTGAGTTGGTTAGTCGATCACCCAAATCGTATCATGTCCCTTACGGGTTCTAGGTAATCCCGTTACCAAATCTATCATGATTTTCTCTCACTTCCATTCCAGAATCGGAATTTTCTAGAGCAATCCAGCGGGTTTCTGATGTTCAGCCTTCACCTGCTGGCATACTAAACATCGAGCAACAACATCTGCTATAACCCTCTTCATACCGTTCCACCAGTATAAACGTTTCAACTCTCGGTACATCCGAGTACCATCAGGACGAATAGCAAATATCTAATGATGTGTCTCCTACAGCAACTCTTCCTTAACTGGATGCGGATCCAGAACACATAACCGTCCAAAATCCACTCCACCACACACTCTATAAGTGTATGAGAGACTATAGCGACCAATATCACTTGTTGCAACTATTCATGTTCCAACGAATCAATAGTAGATACCGAGCTAGTCAAAATCCCATAAGCATTCTTGCTCCATATCGCTATTACACGAGATCATATCTGTTAAAACCACATCACATGTATAATAGCTTATCTCATAGTTTCTTAACTGACGTAGTCATATGATATGCCTCATTCAACTGCATCGGATTTGCTCCGATTCTTGAAACGATGCATTTGCATACAACATCCTTTTGTCCACTCCAGAAGGATTAACTAATACTTGTGTAAAAGTTAATCGCCATCTAGGTTCTGTAAACTGGTTTCCCCAGCTTCTGACTGAATGATTTCCATCATCACCTTTGTCAAACAAGTTCGTGGTATAGTAATGTCAAGCATTCTATCCACATCTCCAGAATTAACCAAAACATACAAGGAAAACCACCATCTATGGTGGTCGAGTGCGCAACTCCAACTACCACAATCAACAGTGGCCAGGTTACGCAACTCCAACAACCACAAATTGATCCAATCGTGTCCAGGATACATGATTCTCAATTCGATTACATCGTTAATTAGTCTAACAACTTAATCAAAACTCATACAATTCATACCAAGTATGAAATTGTCGTCTCCACACACCTGCATCTCTTTTACTCTACGCTGATGATATATATTAATCATCACAACAACATTGATAATTGTATGACACCATGTCACTACAATATCAACGCTCTAGTCGCAAATCAACCTTAGAGTATACATAGGTGTTCTTTGCTGATCTAAACAGATCATATATCCCTAACGGAGGATATTCACTTTCAACAACTATCGCATTCCATCATCGATAATCGATGCATAATTTCAAAGGTCCATCTCTCTTTCAACCAAGAGTTCCGGATCTTCTCAAGGAGGAATACTGGGACATATAAATATCCCCTCCAACATCTCCTATAATCACAACTTGCGTTCTTCTAATTTCTATAGTGTTTAACAACATTGATACCAACAACACTGTCACCCGATATGTGATATTCGATACTAGAACTATTTTCCGCAATCATTTCGATCGCCTACTCCACTTGCCTATGCAACGGTAAGCCTTGGAGTTCATCCGAAACTATATCCGAAGGATCTTGGATTATACGCACATCCGAGAGCATATCGTACCATACTTCCAACAATTTTACCATCCATAAGGATATGTCTACCGTAAAAGTATGTCTATCAAAGTCTAAGGGCATCCCTTGACTTCTTAATTGTTGGTTCACCTTTCACTTGACGGTAGAGATACCACCGACCCACAAGTCGATGTATAGGAACCCTTCTTATCCAACTGAGAATGTTCAAGACAAGGATACTTGTAAACTACAAGTATCTCTCAATATATTCCCCCAGAGGGTAAACTAGGGTAATACCCTAAACGACTAATTATCTATCGATCTGATCCAAAGGCTCTCCATAGATCTCGACTTTTCCCCGAAGGAAACCAGATCAGATCCAACAGCTCGCGATAAAGTGGTCGCATTTCTGCGATGAATGATCCGAGGATTTTTTCCTAGATCATCCGATCCTATCACTTAAATCTACGAGCTACAACTGTAGAATACAAAATAGATACGACCACCGTCGTATACTCTCTCCTCTGTACCAAGCCAATCCACATCTGAGGGTAATTGTTATTGTTGTCATCTGCATGAGTCTTCTACGAGTTGATGCTGCTTCTGTGTTGATCTCTGCGGAAGGGGAGTATCAAGGAACTCCAACCACGCCTGAGGTAGTAGGTTGTTGCTGATGAGATAACCTAATCTTCTGTGTTGATCTCTGCTGTCGAGACAATGCATCATCCTCCCGGAATACCATCGATAGTCTTCAACTGAGTCTTCAAAGTACACCTCCTCCACTATACTGGTTGCTCATAATAGCAACAGCTAAATTGATCCAACGGATAATCTGACTTCGCGTATCTTCGTGATCCGCACTGCACGTAAATAATCCCTCCGGAGTCTTTGTTCTGATTTTGCTGATGTGCACGAGAACATTCTGATGATCTGCGGTTGGTCTTCTATAATCAGAAAATAGCTCAAGGCATATGACTCTGATCTTGCTCCTTTTGTCCAACATTCGGAGGCTTCTTATTCCAATATCTGACTTGTAAAGTCTGCTTATCGATCTCCAACTTTTTAAACACTTGTACGGAGTCATTTCTAAACTCATGACTCGATCCAGTGTCTTTCGGTAGGATCTGATAGAAGATCCAGTCATCTTAATCTAAAAGTAAGCCAACAATCGTGGGTGGCTTAAAACATCCATTCACACTCCTGAGCTATTAGGTGGTCGTAACCTTTGCAAGTCTCACGACTCTGCACAGTACACTATTACTAACCGATCACCCTTTCTTGAAGCTCAAGAATTCCTTACAATGTTTCACTACAAGTGACACGGGGAAATACTCTATTTCAACATCACTAGACCATGATCAAGTGATATATTATTTCCCGTAGATTATTTTCTGCATTTACCACCAAATACCGGCTTGATCCCGATAATGGTATGCAAATAACTCTACTTCTTTTGTATAACCCAAGGTAAGTACTCAAAAGTACCCTCAAGGTTATACAACCCAGCACGAACAACTCAGGGATAAAAATCCCTATACAACACCGTAAACTAGCCTTCCGCTATCTGCATCAATAATAGTCAATTTGTCTTGTCCATTACCCAACAGGTAATGATCTGACTAGCATAATTAGTCAAAATCTCTAAGACTGTAGTCTCTGATTTTTCACAAGAAATGTGACGACTTGACCCTTGTTTTCTGACTCGGTATCAGTCGGCTCTCAAAGGTAAATCACCTTTTCGACACAGGTTCAAGATTCACAGACTCAACAGGTCGTTCCCGTGGTAAACTCATACCACAGTTATGAACAATAACCAAAACCCTACAGGTTATTCCCTGTTATATACACTAACTACATAGTCAACAAAACCGGGAGTATAAACCCTATTGGCAACTCCGGTTGGTCACCTCGGTGGACGACCTCTACCACAAGTCTACACAAGTATAATATATCTAATTGTATATACTCGTTAATCAAGTCTAGATAACATCTAACTAAATATAAGTTATCAGGGATTCTTACCTTGTGCTGCTTGGAGCTCAGGTCGTTGTCCATCTCATCTCAGAAAAACCAAAACCGAAACAAATCGACTCCCGAGAATCCAAGACTCGAGACAAAAACATTGTATGGCATCACAGAACCTTGGGCTCTGATACCACTAAAGTTGTCACGCCCTGAGAGCATGCCGAGCTGAAAATTAAACGAACGACATCTCCCCTGTACGTGGCAACATTTCAGGTTAATACAAGGCCCGTAGGCCCACAATAACAACAACATATAAATATGTAACCAACCACAACAACATAACTAACTAACTACAACAACTACACAGCGGAAACATAAAACACAACAACCTCACAACTACACGGTGCATACCGGTATGACTAACACATCACAACATAATGGAATAGCGACAAAAATCCGAATCCCCAAGTCCACAACACAGTACATTAGGAAAACTTCAAATACATATCACAATGTACGAAAAGCCCAAACAAACACCAGAGTCTCGGAGATGAGATGAGATGAAAGCTAGCGGTGCTCCAAGCCGTCACGAAGACTTCTACCTGTTACCTGGGCGACAGAAAAACCCAGGGTCCGTGGTGGTGGTGAGTAAAACTCAGCAGGGAATAGAAAAATATGTATATATGTAATATCACATGTATTTCAACAACATAATCTAGAGGTACAACAGGCATATCAGCATAGTATATAAATACAAGCATATACCGTCTAACCAAATGAACAACGTAAAATGCAGACATACCTGAAGTCTGCTATGCTACTCTGATCCAACCTGAACATCTATCCAACATATATATAACAGGAAGAGTAAGATCAACTCACAATATACTCAAGCTATAGGTCAAGGTATCTAATGGTCTGTCCAACACATATACCAATATCCGACACAACCGTATAACATATGCAAGAAGCATGCATGAATATGATGTACAATCAAATGCAGCAAGCATAGTACAATCAAATGCAACATCACAATAAGCATATATATATATACTGCATCTATATATATATTAATCACAACCATCCATATATATATATATATATATATATATATATATATATATATATATATATATATATATCTCACCTACCTATATATATATATATATATATATATATATATATATATATATATATACATGCATATATGTATATATATATATGGTAATATGCAAAGCGCCATCAGATACGGCAATGCAGCATGCATGGTCATGCCTGCTCACCCCTACTCGCTACCACGACCCCAGTGTGGCCTAGGTGGCATGACATGACAACTATCCCAACTCACACCAACCACTGCTCTAGAGAGGCCGAGTGGGCAGTATGATCAAATAGCATATGAGCGTAAAGAGCTCGCTACACAACGGGGGTCCCTACTGCTGGCCACTCCGACTAACACTACCAATGAGTGATCGAGTACCACGTACCCAGGACAACTGTACGCAACTCTAACTACCACCATTTATAGTGATAGAGTGCGGCACAACAGATGCTCTGACCTCACACCGGTTACTCCTATGAGTAACCGTGGAGGCAGGATGACTGGCGACCCTCTCAACCACAAGGGAGACTACGTTGCCAACATGCATGCAAATGACATGATTGCAATGTCTCACATACAGACATCCACCATAGACTCTCTATTCTACAGAAAGTCATACTGATCAGATCAACGCACTCTCTATCCTATAGAGAGTCGTACTCAACTGATCAACGGACACTCTATCCAATCAGAGTCGTACTCAACTGATCAACGGACTCTCTATCTTGTAGAGAGTCGTACTCAACTGATCGACGCACTCTCTATCCTTAGAGAGTCGTACTCGACTAATCATAACTCTCTATCCAATAGAGAGTCATACTCAACTGATCGATGCACTCTCTATCCTATAGAGAGTCGTACTCGACTGATCATAACTCTCTATCCAATAGAGAGTCATACTCAACTGATCGACGCAGTCTCTATCCTATAGAGAGTCATACTCGACTAATCATATCAAGCTGGGACCACCGGTCCATAGCGACACACTAATCATCCTTCACTTAACCATTACACAACACATGGTTGGTAACAAGTATGTAACATACGAGTATTGGAAATAAATCCTATATTTAGGGCATTACCTACCCACAGATGACCTTTTTGCCAATTTATAAATTGGGTCATCACCCGTACTAACATTTACACCCTGCTAAACATCTAGGCCAATTTATATCACATCTATAACTCCTAAATCATGATAGAGAATATGTGATATCAACAATTGAGCATAAATACATCCAACGATAAGTTCAAGCATAAGATAATAAGAGCAGGGTCAAGGTAACATGATCATATAAGAGGATCATGCATCTAAATTTGTATGCATTAAAACTACCTGACCAGGGTAGGAATTACCCACCTGATATGTAGCTCGTGCTGATTGTATTCGCGTCCGTGAATTTGTCTCGTATCAAAATCCTGAAATCGGAGAATACCAAAATAATCCAACAATAACACATCCAGATCAGTTAACTAAACAACTGATATGCAACTATAAACATTCAAATCTTACTTAATCTCCGCTTCAATCACAACCATCCTCTTAATCCGCTTAATGGAATCTAATCTGCCCCAATCATTAACTGCAAGTAAATCCCTTTCCATTGTTTTAAATCAATGAATCAACACAAAACATGATATACTTTCAATTAATAGATCAATACACAAACTCTCCTACATTAGATGTCATCGTTCAGCATCTTGCTCCCCAATTGATATCAAATCCAATAATGGCTACGTCACAGATCTGAACCCATAGATCAATTCATAGATCGACCCTTCCATTGTGCGATAAGGTTGGAACCATTGAAGTCCATGATATCACACTCCTCTGGGGCATTTGGTCAGATAGCCTATATGCTTCATCTAAGTGGCCAAATTGGGCCACAACAATTTCGTTGATACTTGACGCTGTCCAATTCCACAACACACAATAACAACAACCTGAACAACACCTCAAATTAGAGTTATATTTACAGTTTACCTGCTTTTGAAGTCCCTCGGTAGCCAACCCTCCATTACCCCTGTTCACCAGCTCTAATTCTAATCAAGAAGGACACAGTAGATGAAGTTGTCGCTGGTCGATGATATGAGCGCGAGCAAGGAAAGGGGGTCAATGCTCCTTGCTGCTTGAATCGACGGAGGATGACACAACGGTGGCTGCGTTGGGAGAGGAGGCGCGACGTCAGTGGTAGAGGAGTCGGGCGATGGTGCTGCCGCTGTGTTGGGGTGGCAACTGGCTGTCGTCGAAACAGAAGAAACATAGAGGGGGAATACCGCCGGTGCTCGAGTGAGATTGTGAGAGGGAACGCTGCTGGTGCAGCGGCCGGAGCGATCGAAGACTAGGGATCGCAAGAGGGAGAATCACAGCGGTGAAGAGAAGAAGTTGCGATCGGCTGTTGCTGTCGGCGTTCGATGGGCACCTCCGGCAGGGTTGGCGACCAACACGCCTCTCCGGCGACGCTCGAGAGAAAGAGGAGAGGAGTCGGGGATCAAGAATGAGGAATAGGGGAGGAAAGTGATCGGGCACGGGTTGTGGAAGAGAAGAGGTCAATGCGATCGGGAAAATGGGAGAAACGGCTCGCTCGCGTTAAAGGAAGAGAAGAGTGGGTTTTTAATGCTATGTGGTTGAGTTAGCCTACATCAAATCCGAGTTAATTCAACTTGACCCAACACCCATTTAGGCATTAACCTTCCTCCAAACGGTCATACAAATCCCCTTTAATTTCAGAAAAATTTCTGAAAAATTCCACAAGATAATTCCCAATTAGAAAGGATTTTTTTTCGGTATCTTACACTAAGTGTGCAAGAAGTGTTTAAGCTAAGCCAAAGATCGAGCGACACTCAGAGAATCTCGAGTCGAGAACCCGTGGTGGTCGGGTGACACCAGGAGAACCTCGGGGAGTCGAGGAATCTCGGGGAGTCGAGAAACCTCGGTGGTGACCGAAAGCTAAGCGATAGGTCAGGAGGACCAAAGGTAAGCTCCGGGTGTGGAGCGGTAGAAAGGACACGTCCTCCGTTAGAGGACAATCCTAGGCGTCGATCCGACTAAGGCTTCCGAAGGAATGCTAAAGACGAGATCGGATAGTCAAAGGACTGTCACACTGCATGACATTATGCATCTATTGTGCTAACCTTATGTTACAGGAATTCCCAAGTGCAAGAATGATCGAGGTGTCGCAGATCGCTAAGAGGATCAATCGATCGATGTCGATTTAATCACCAAAGGTACAAGGTCAAAGAGATAGAGATTGATGCAGTCACCTCATGATAAGGTAAGCCGCCACCTCAAGATAAGATCCACGAGTTTTGGATCTGGATCGGGACAAATTCCAAGGCACAAATCTATAAAAGGAGGGGATGACTCAAACCCAAATTCAAGAATCTCTCAAGTGCTCATGCTCTCTACAACACTACTCCAATCGTGCACCATCTTCTAATTAATTGTCGGTATTCTTATTATCTTTCTGTACTTAATTTGTATAAGGACCGGTAAGGTTGTTACCGGCCTTATAATCATTGTAATCGTCTTGTCTCTTACCTCCAACGAGGAAGAGACTTTTAGTGATTGACCTTCGAAAGCGATCAAGGATCGCAGGGCCTTGAATTAGCAGTCGGTGGGTTGTGAACCAAGTAAAAAAGCTTTATGTATTTCTTGTGTTTATCTTTTAGTTTTCTACTACGTACTTGGTTTTAATCATCGAAAAAGAAAAGTTTTCACGATCGCTATTCACCCCCCCCCTCTAGAGATTCATTTCGATCCAACATAAAGTACAATAGCAGTAGTAATATTGCTTGATCTTGACTTCTTAGTCCCATGCAGACTATCTGTCAGATTGATGCCTAGCTTTGTCCCCCTACAGAGGACTCGACCTCACCTCTTCACTCGAGGCTTACCTGCCGGTTGCCTTGCATGACTTTCCATACTTGACATCCGATTTGACCCACCAGGGCTTCTGCCAACTATCCGGTCTCCCTGACCCAGCTGGACTTCATGCCGACTATCCGATCTTTCTGACCCACCCGGTGTTCATGCCAGATGTCTAGTCTCCTGACCCACCTGGACTTCCTTCTTGGTGTTCAGTCCTCTTGATCTGTCAAGTCTTCTGCCTAGTATCCAGTCAACACAACCTACTAGGTCTTTCCATGCTTTGCCTAGCATCCGATTTTCCCGACCTACTAGGACTTCCTGCTAAACCTGCACACTTAACACATTTATCAAACCACAAGTAATTCCTGACTTTTAACTATGGTTCATATATCAAAACTAAGGAGTGATGCTTTCTGTACCAACAATCTCTCCTTTTTTGACGTATGACAACACATTAGTTAAAGTTAAGAGAATAAATTTGCAATATTCAAGTTTAACATATATCAGGAATGCATTGAGCTAAAAATGTATAACATTTAAATGCATGATATGCTCATATGCATGAAAAGCTTTCTTTACTCTAAATTTCTAACTTTAAACCTTCTCTCTCTCTCCCCCTTTGGCATACATCAAAAGTAATATTATCTTCAAATTCCATAATTTAAAGAAGAGTTTTAAAGTTTTTCAAACATAAAGACTAAAGCTTATAAAATATATTTACTTGACGAGCTTTATAAGTATTTCAAAAATGCATAAGTACTAAATCTTTCAAAGGACTAAGTTTTTCAACCACACTTTGGTTTTTCAAAATCAGCTAAGATTTGAAAACAACTTATAGAAAATTTTCTCTTCCATGTTTTCTGAAACCTCTATTTTCGAAAATTATTTATCAACACTCCCCCTTAACTTATGCAATAAAATTTTCTTTGAAAAAATAATCTCCCTCTTTATCTTATGGATTTCAAAATGACTCTTATCAAGTATTTAACCTCTACAAAAGATTAATCTTTTAAAATTTGAAAGATTTTATGTAAATACCCAAAAGTCAAAAATTTTAAAACTCTCAATATTTTTGTTTTCAAAACTCCCCCTCAATAAAAAATAGTTTTGATTTTTTAAAAAAACTCTCCTTCAATAAAAGATATAAAAAATTTCAAATGGAAACTAAAATTTTAAATTTTTTCAAAATTTGATCTCAAATTAAGTTAAGATAATGCAAATGAGATAAAAAAAATGTCCAAGCATGAATTCCTATACATAATTTTTATACTGAAAATACACATCTAAAAATTGTCCTTAAAGTAAATTTTTAACTCTTTAGTAGCTCAAGTGATATAGAATTATCATCAAGCTTTGAATTAGAGTTAGTCATCAAAGTGATTGATTTTATTTTAAACCCCGTGTTGGTTCATATCGATGCACTGAATCTATATCTGAAACCTTGGGTGCAGTCCTAACATCTAACACCCATCTTTGTGGCTCAATGCATAAACAGGTAATCCTAGGTGTTTGTGAGATGCAAAGGTTTACTTAGGTCTATAGGATCTTAAAATCTAAATTGACCTAGACTAGATTAATTTTTAATTTTCCTTTAAGAAAGTAATATTACTTAATAGATTTTGAATAAATGAACATCAAAGCATCCTAGTCTACTAAGCATAATCCAAGTTGTCTTCTAAGAATACTAAACTCATCTTCTGGAAGTGGTTCAATGAAGATGTCAGCAAGATTAGACTTGGACTCAACATAGTTGAGTTCAATACTGCCCTTTGTCACATGATCTTTCACAAAGTGATGTTTAACATCAATATGTTTAGTACGTGAGTGATGGATTGGATTTTTAGTTAAGTTTATTGAACTTATGTTATCAACCAATGTTTTTTTTTGACCTTTTGTATTCTAATTCAAAATCTTTAAGTGTGTGCATCATCCATAATAATTGTGCCACACATTCACCTAATGCTATGTATTCGGCTTCAGTTGTGGAAAGAGCAACACAATATTGCTTCCTACTGAACCAACTGACTAAGCATGATCCTAAGAGTAGACATCCTCCACAAGTACTTTTCCTATCCAATTTACACCCAGCATAGTCTGAGTCAGAGTATCCTACTAACTCAAAGTTATTCGTTCTTGAGTATCATATACCTACATTAATTGTTCCTTTAATGTATCTTAGGATTCTTTTGACATGTGTTAAATGTGATTCCTTAGCACAAGTCTGATATCTAGCACACATACTTACTGCAAATAGTATGTCAGATCTACTTGTAGTTAAGTATAGTAAACTACCTATGACACTTCTATAGTACTTTAGATCTATAGACTTTCCTTCTTTGTCATCATTTAATATAACATTTGTTGCCATGGGTGTTTTTATTTCTTTTGCATTTTCCATCCTAAATCTTTTAATCAACTCTCTTGTATATTTGTTTTGATATATATAGTTACCTTCTCTTGTTTGTTTTATTTGTAAACCTAAAAAGAAATTCAATTCACCTACTAGACTCATTTCGAATTCTTGTTCCATTAAGTTTATGAATTCTTTCAAAAATTTTGAATTTGTTGATCCAAATACTATATCATCTATATATATTTGAGCAATAAAAATATCTAGGTTCAAAGTTTTTATGAAGAGAGTTGAGTCAATTTGACCTTGTTTGAAGCCTTTTGAGATTAAGTATGAAGATAGTCTCTCATACTAGGCTCTAGGAGCTTGTTTTAATCCATATAAGGCATTTTTTTAATTTATATACATGATTAGGGTATTCTAAGTTCTCAAAATCTGGGGGTTGACTTACGTATACCTCTTCTTTTATTACTCCATTTTAAAAAGTGGATTTAACATCCATTTGGTATATCTTGAATCCTTTGTGTGCCACATAAGCTGACAACATCTTAATTGACTCAAGCCTAGCTACTGGGGCATAAGTTTCATTATAGTCTAATCCTTCTACTTGACTAAACCCTTTAGCTACTAATCGAGCTTTATTCCTTATGATTTCTCCTTGATCATTTAATTTATTTCTAAATACCCATTTAGTTTCTATTATTGATTTATTTATTGGTGAAGGTACTAAGTCCCATACTTCATTTCTATCAAATTACGCTAGTTCTTCTTGCATGACTATTATCCAATCGATATCAGGTAAAGCCTCATATTTGGTTCTATCTTTGATATTAATGCGATTTGACTTAAGTTTCTTAAGGTTGATCTAGTTTGAACTCCTAGAGTTTAGTTGAATTAAGTTATTTAATTTTAGTTGAGTTGTGTAAATTTGTTAAGTTTAGTTAAGTTGTGTGAGTTAAGTAAAGTTGTTAAGTTAAGTTAAGTTAAGTAAAGTTGTTAAGTTTAGTTGAATTAAGTTATTTAATTTTAATTGAGTTGTGTAAATTTGTTTAAGTGTAAATTTGTTAAGTTTAGTTAAGTTGTGTAAGTTAAGTTGTACTAATTAAACTATTTAAGCTTGGTTAAGTTCTAATTCATCTTACCCAAGCTAAGTTTTCAATATCGTTAATCCTATGGATTTTGTGAGATGAGAATTTATTTTATCTTAATATTAAAATGAAATTTCAAAGTTTTTAAACTTGTGTTAGACTCAAGTTTAGCTTGAGCTAATCAAGTAGGTTTTTTCAGCATTGACTTCTAGGTCGTGGTGAGGCATATGACTTGTTTGGGTATCAGATGGACCACTTCCTAGACAAAGTCAATAAAGGAATCAAATACTTGACTCACTTTGGACTAAGCTTTGGTTTAACTAGTTAACGACTTAGTGAGTTAGCTTCGGTCAGTTTCACTCGACTTAGTGCACCGTGGTGGCAGGCATATGACCTTCTAAGATATCGGATGGATCACTTCCTAGACATGCACTTCAAGGGCTTCCTAACTTACTATCGTTCACTTTGTCTTAGTACTAGGTTGTTCAAGTTTAAACTACTTTGTTTCCTATCTAGTCCATTCTAAATTAAGCAAGTAAAGTAAACTAATACATGCAAGAGTTTTACTAAATAAAGAAACAAGCAAGGTGTTTGCTCCTCCTAAGTGATAACTTCGGTTGAGTTTTGTTCACTAAGTGAACTTGACTCTTGGGAATCCAAAATTTATTTGGTCCAACTTGGTTGACTAAGCTAGACTTAGGAACCCATGCTTGGACTTGATTCTTAGCATTTCAGCTAAGTAATAACATGTATGATTTATATGAGGATTTAGCTTTGTGTCCAGGTCCAGACTTATTATACACGGCTCACTGAGATCCAAGCATCATGTTTAGATACTTGGAGCCCGAGGTGAACCTTTCCAACATTCCGATAAGATCTACTACTTGCCTTTTTAGAACCGAGTTCTCTTCTTCAAGTTTTGCAACTTGAGTTGAGTTGTCCTCAACTTGGCAAGTTGAAGTCTTCGAGTTTACTTGCTCTTTAAGTACTTGAACTTCCTTAAGGAGTGAGTCTACTCGGTTCTCGGACTTAGCTAATTTCCCACCTAGGAATGCAATTATGTTGTAAAGTTTATCTTCTAAAGGAGAAGTTACCTCGTCTAGTCCTTCGGAAATGGATGTGGATTCGTGGCTTCTCTCAGACTCAGACTCGGACTCAGACTCGGAACTTGATTCTGCTCTGGAGCTTGATTCGACCATGAATGCCATGAAGCTTCTCTTTGTCTCTTCTGCGTCTGACTCTTCCAAGGACGATTCATCCCAAGTTGCCTTAAGTGCTTTCTTCTTCTTCTCCTTTTTAGGGTTTTCTTCCTTTTTTAAATTTGCGCATTCCAACTTGTAGTGACTTTTTTCTGTTGCACTCGTAACACATTATTCCGATCTAGGTCTTGGTTTGTTATCGACAACCTTTTTGGCATCTTTCTTCGTAAACCTTTTTCTCCAGTTGAACATTTTTCGGACCATGTTATAATTTCTTCCTCTCCATTTAGATCTGACTCTGACACGTCTTCTGACTCACTTTTTGTTTTTCTTTGCTTTTTAGTCAAACCTTCCACTAAAGCAATACCGTTCTCAATTTGTCCCGAGTTAGCTTGTTCGTGTAGTTCGAGTTCATAAAATAATTCATCTAATCTAATTAAGGAAAGATCCTTGGAGACCTTATAGGTATCGACGATAGATGTCCACAAGGCGTTCCTCGGGAATGCCTTAATTGTATATCTAATTACATCCCTATTTTCTATTTGATATCCTATTAAATGAAGTCCATTTAATATATCTTTTATTCTAGTGTGAAGTTGACTAGCATTTTCATTTTCATGCATTTTACAATTAAAGAGTTTATTAAGTAACATATCTAATTTAGCTATTCTAGTATCATTAGTTCCTTTGTGTAATTCAATTAACTTATTCCAAAGTTCCTTAGAATTTTCGAAGGGACTGCCTCTATTGAGCTCTTCTTTGGTAAGTCCGCATTGCAAGATGTTAAGGGCCTTTAATCGACTTGAGCTTGTTTCCTTACATCCGCGGTCCATTTCTCCGATTCTAACAACTCTCCCGAGTCGTCTACCGGAGAGACGAAACCTTTCCTAATTGAAAACCATACCTCGAAGTCGGTTTTCAGGTAGCACTCCATTCACCTCTTCCAATAAGAAAAGTTTTCTCCGTTAAAGAGAGGAGGGCGAATGGTGTTGTACCCTTCTAAGTGCAATATTACTAATAGAATTTTGTTATTAAATTTTTATTTAAATTAATTTAATTAATATTAAGAAATATTCCTAGAGTTACTGTAATTGACCAATATTGTATTGAGCAAAAAGAATAAATTTATACTAAAGCAAGACAAATATTTTAAATTTATTCTAGTGCAACAATAAATATTAAAATTAATGCAGAAATCATTCTAAGACAAAAATGCTAAAACTAAAAAAAAAATTAATGCTCTTGTTGGTGGTTGCACCAAAATCGGAGCGCCCCTACTTTGATACCAATTGTTGGATCGGAGTTGTACGAGAAGGGGGGTGAATCTCGGAATATTAAAAATTTTATTTTGAAAAACTTATTTTGTCTTTTAAGAATTTAAAGAGTAATTGCAGTGGAAAAAGAAATATGACAAGATTGTTTTACTTGGTTCACAACCCTAGCAAGGTTGCTACTCCAGGGCTCGAGCTCTCCGAGAGCTACCTCGATGGGCAATCACTGAAAATCTTTCCGATTCGAAACTCTCAAACTCGGAGGGTATTCGCTTTACAAAAATGAGAGGGAAAGGTAACACACTACCTTCCCTCTAGAAATTAAGTACAAAAGAGAAAAGTAAATACAATGTAAATCTTATACCGACACTCCTTTTGAATGTAGAAATGTAGCTCGGAGTGCGAAGTGTTGGTGTGTAGATGCTTCACGGATGAGAAACTCTTGCAACAAAACTTGGACGTAGTAGATTAGTTATCTTCGAAGCTAGTCGTGCATGTCTTTTATAAGACATTTCTAGTCAATCGAATACCCTCAATCGACTCCACATCACCCATCGATATGATACTTCGCCTTCCCAGCTGATCGGACTGCTAATCGACTCCAGTGTCACTGACTCAGATCGGAAGTTTGCCTTTCCGGTCGACTCGACCTCTTGATCATTGAAACTCTTTCCATATGGGCTACCGATTTTCGATCGATCACCACTAATCTTTCTAACCGGTATCTAGTCGATCGATGGACCATACTCGATCGACTATACTTCGATCGCTTCCTGTAAATGAGATTAGCAAAAACAAATAGTATAAAGTACAATAGCAGTAGTAATACTGCTCGATCTCGACTTCTTAGTCCCATGTGGATTATCTGTCGAATCGACGCCTTGCTTTGTCCCCATACAGAGAGCTCGACCTCACCTCTTCACTCGAGGTTTACCTATCGGCTGCCCTGCGTGACTTTCCATACTTGACATCCAATCGATCCACCCGTCCGGTCTCCCTGACTCAATTGGACTTCATGCCAGTTGTCCAGTCTCCTTGACCTAATCATTCTTCATGCCAGATGTCTGGTCTTTTGACCCACCTGGACTTCCTGCCTGGTGTCCCGTCCTCCTGATCTATCAAGTCTTCTGCCTAGTATCCAGACAACATGATCTACTAGGACTTTTCATGCTTTGCCTAGTATCTGATTTGCCTGACCTACTAGGACTTCCTGTTAAGCCTGCACACTTAACACATTTATCAAACCACAAGTAATTCCTAACTTTTAACTATGGTTCATACATCAAAACTAAGGAGTGGTGCTTTCTGCACCAACATTACCTTTTGTCTTCTTCTTTTAATATATGAGACTCTTCAACTTCCACCCTATCTCTTCTAAAAAATGAATACTGCATCTCCTCTCCCTTTATAAAGGTACCTACTCCTTGGCTCTCTATTCTCACATTTCATACTTCCTCTACCTTCTAATCACCCCTTACTACATGGCTGACAACCTACCACCTAGGGATGAGCTTCCTCCTACTGACCATCCCATTCCAACTCAGCAGCGAATAACATAACTAGAAGACTTGATGGTAAGCTTGTGTCCACACTTACGTTCCTTCTCTACCCGCACCTATGCATTATGCCAATAATTGGCGGTCACCCAATGCAATTTAGCTAGGACCCGAGAAGCATACAAGATTTTACTGAGGCATCATCTCTCCTAGATGCCTCCATTAATTCCTCTATCCCCGGATATTCCAACAGAAGAGAAGATTATTCGAGAAGCACCCTAGCTTTCCTTTTATAAAGATGTACCTTTTCCTTTTTCTCACAAAGTGACTGTGCTAGTTCTCATGAGTTCAAATAAATATGTTATACAACTGCCTCTATCATTTTATTGACTACTACACTTCATAAAGAAATTTAAACTGTATGATTAACATCACACTCCTCCTCCCTTGAAGAATATATTTTTAGAATTCTTCCTTTTACCTTCATATATATCGTTCACAATGACATAATTCCTTCGCCAATGAACTCTAGAAGTCTTCCAGATGTAACATAGACCGCCAAATGCATAATAATAAGAACCACCTTGAGAATATATGAAAAACTTCAACCAGTTGAGATGCACATCCATCACCATCCTTCTATAATTTTTAACTTTATTCCACCGCCTCCGAGACATCTCCCCATAGGGATAATTGAGGCACCACCAATGTCGCATTGAATGAGAATGTAGACTGACTCAAGGACTTATAAATTACCCTGGTCTACTATAGAAATATACACCGCTGTTCTTTTATAGTGAATCCCACCTTAAACCCAGCTCCTTCATTCTGCCACCACACGGGGACAGTAGCTTCGATCAATGCTGAGCTATAATGAAAGTCAAGACCTAACCTAAGGCTTGCCTTAGCAAGTCGCAATAATATATTAACCTGTCGTTCTTCTAGAATGAATCCTACCTTAAACCCAACTCTCCGTCCCACCACCACACGAGGACAGTAGCTTTGGACAATGCTGAGCTGTAATGAAAGTGAAGACCTGACCTAAGGGCTTGCCTTAACAGGTCGTAATGATATTTTACTTCGCCGCTCTTCCAGAATGAATTCTATCTTAAACTTGGCTCCTTCGTCCCACCACTGCACGGGGATAGTAGCTTCAACCAATGCTGAGCTATAATGAAAGTGAAGACCTGACCTAAGGGCTTGTCTTAATAGGTCACAATGATATTTTACTCCGCCACTCTTCCAGAATGAATCCTACCTTAAACTTGACTCCTCCGTCCCACCACTGCACAGGGAAAGTAGCTTCAACCAATGTTGAGCTGTAATGAAAGTGAAGACCTGACCTAAGGGCTTGCTTTAGCAGGTCGCAATGATATTTTACTCTGTCGCTCTTCCAAAATAAATTCTACCTTAAATTCGACTCCTCTATCCCACCACCGTACGGGGACAATAGCTTCGACCTAGTTGGGGACTCCCAAGTTGCACACCTACTGGCCTTTTTTACCATCGCTCCTCCCTGCCTCGCCACCATTCAGGGGAATAAGAATATGCTATGACTAATGTCGAACTGAGACTCTATCAAAACACTTCGACCTAGTCGGACACTTACAATTAGTGCACTGACTGACCCTACTTATCACCGCTCCTCCCTGCCTCACCATAATTCAGGGGAATAAGAATATGCTACGACTAATGTCGAGATGAGACTCCGCCGGAACACTTCGACCTAGCCGGGGTCTTATAAATTGCGCGCCGACTGACCTTACTTATCACCGCTCCTCCCTGCCTCACCACCATTTAGGGGAATAAGGATATGCTATAGCTAATACCAAGCTGAGACTCTATCAAAACACTTCGACCTAGTCGGGGACTTACAATTAGCACACTGACTGACCTTACTTACACCGCTCCTCCCTGCCTCACCACCATTCAGGGGAATAAGGATATGCTATGACTAATGTTGAGATGAGACTCCACCGAAACACTTCGACCTAGTCGAGGACTTACAATTAAAGAACTGACTGGCCCTACTTATCACTGCTCCTCCCGACCTCGCCACCATTCAGGGGAATAAGGATATGCTATAGCTAATGCTGAGCTGAGACTCCGTTGGAGCACTTCGACCTTGTCGGGGACTTACAATTAGCGCACTGACTGACCCTACTTATCACCACTCCTCCTTACCTCGCCACCATTTAGGGGAATAAGAATATACAACGGCTAATGCCGAGCTGAGACTCCACTAGAAAACTTCAACCTAGTTGGGGACTTACAAATTGCACGCCGACTGACCCTACTTATCACCGCTCGATTAGTATTAGCCCTAAGTGCCGATTATGAGAAGATTGGTAAAGGGACTTTTGTATCATATTTTATAATAAAGGAAAAGTTTATGGTTATTATATTTACTTCATTGATGTGTCATTTGAATAAATATAATAATATCCTAGGGTAGTTAGTTCTAGTCTATGACATATCAAGTTGGTGACTTGATAGTAGGATATTGTAGATATATATATATATATAGAAAACTACTCGTAACTATTCCTAGTTAAGTATTAATATACAAGGATAATACTAATATACTGAGACTAGCATGTAGGTTAATTGATGACTTAATCTCATAAGTCATGGATATAGGATATCAAATTGACACATGGATATATATTAGAGAATATGTACTGAATTGACCCGCCATGAAAATGTTTCATAGATTGTCATATGAGTGTCATAAACATTCTCATAGTGGCTATTGGTGTGAATAGTCTTTAGACCTGAAATCACTACATTTCCCTACATAAGGAGTTGTATACTTTGGTATCGACAAACGTCACCTATAACAAGGTGGATTATAAAATCGATCACCAGGTATGCAATGAATTATGCAGAGAGATATGAGTGATGGAGATGAGATCTATCTCTTCCATATGACGGAAGTGATATCTGTGGGCCCCTTGATAAAGTAAGACTACTAAAATATATGGTCATGCTCAAATAAGTCAATATAAGATATTGAACTCATTTGATTAGAGTAGTCTACTTGGAGATCAAGAAACACAAAGATTGATAAGAGGATGACACGGTTCATGCCTCATTGATCAATCTAGATATCAAGGATAGAAGGATTGAGTCATACAAGATAATAGTCACAGAAAGGTTATGTCGAATCTCGATATTCTTGTCACTTGGGTAGCAATAATGTATTGCTAGATGTCACTCATTGCTTATGTCTCTAAAATTATTTTTAGGGACATTGCCAATGTTACGAGAATCTATAGGGTCACACACAAAAAATATGTTGTTTTGGAGATGGGTTCAATTTAGTTTGACTAAAGGAACCATTAGGCTCATTGAATGGACTAGATTGAATTAGACTCATAGCTTGGCCGAAACTTGAGTTAGACTCAAGTTGGATCAATTTGAGTTAGACTCAAATTAAACCAATTGAAGAAGATGAATGGATATTGATTCATCATGCATGATTAATGTGGATTAATCATGAATAGAAGAAGATGAATGGATTTGGATTCATCATGCATGATTAATGTGGATTAATCATGCATTGAAGAGGGAATACAAAAGAATGCAAAACCATTTGGGGAGTGCCTTTTGTTCTTCTTTCTCATCTTCTTGACCAAAACCTACTTTAGGCAAAAAGCTTTTGTGAGGTTGCTAGCACAACCTAAGGCTTCTTCTTCCTCTCCTAAGCGAGTATTCGTGTGGATACCATATAGGCGCGACCATCCTGATCGTGGCAGATCTATTGCAAAGGGTTGCTGTTGGGATTGCAAAGGGCTACGCATCAAGGGTAATCTCTCAACTAGATGTAGTTGTAAGAACAACATGTTTATTATGTATACACATGGATCTCTGGAGGGATCCAATTTTTTGTTGCATTTTTGCGATGTTTTTTTTCGCATAAGATCCCTACACGCTCCTCTCTGCCTCACCACCATTCAAGGGAATAAGGATATACTATGGTTAATGCCGATCTGAGACTTCGTCAGAACACTTCGACCTAGTCGGGGACTTAAAATTAGCACACAGACTGACCCTACTTATCACTGCTCTTCTCTGCCTCACCGCCATTTAGGGGAATAAGAATATGCTACGGCTAATGCTGAGCTGAGATTTCATCGGAATACTTCGATCTAGTCCGGGACTTACAAGTTGCACCGACTAACCCTTTTTACCACCACTCATCCCTACCTCGCCACCATTCAGGGGAATAAGAATATGCTACGGCTAATGCTGAGTTGAGACTCTGCCGGAACACTTCGACCTAGTCGGGGACTTATAAGTTGCACACCGACTGACCCTACTTATCACCGCTCCTCCCTGCCTTGCCACCATTAGGGGAATAAAAATATGCTATGACTAACACCGAGCTGTAATAAGAATGTAGACTGACTCAAGGACTTATGAATTGCCTAGGTCGATCGTGACAATATACTCCTATAGAAATCTTCTGCCGCCATACTCTAGAATTGGGCTCCTTGTTATGAATGAATGACCGAGCCCATTAACAGAATGTCACTTAGGCTTCACCTGTCATATATAGCCTTAGCGGCCAAGGGCCCTCTATTTTCTCTTATAAAGAATTTGCCACTACTTTTTAAATAGGGTTTCCTAGCTTCTCTCCTTCATCCTTTCAAATTCATCGGCTTCGAAGCATTTTCTGCCACCACCATCTAGCTTAAGAATTCTTCCTTACCTCTATGTGGAACAATTTCACTCCTCTTTCTTCCAAGATGAAAGCAACCATGTTGAGTGACGCCTGTCGAAAAATTCAACAGAAGCATACCGAGGCCACCAGCATGTCCACAACCCTTCCTCTTCACTAGCCGCACCGATTGTCAGTAAACTTTTGTCTACCACTCTTTCCCCTACCTCAGTTTCCTCTTATCCATTAATAACATCACTCCTCCCTTCCTCACCTCCTTCTGATATTATTTCCTTCAATGTGCCATTAGAATATCCCGTTCTCATTTCAATAGTGTGGAACCCTAAATCCCCTTCTTCCTTCCCTTCCTTCTCTTAAGAAGCTACTTTCACTAGTGCACTCTTCCCCATCATCTCTGTGTCTTCCCCTTTAGCACCCCTTTCCATGTCCTCACCGCCTTCACCCCTAGTTTTTTCGGCCCCTACCTCTCTGCTATTCCCAAAGGGCTCGAATTCCCCTTCAACAATGCGGAACCCTAATTTCTCCCCTCTTTATTTTTTTTCCTTTGAAATGGAAATTATTCCGAATAGTGGTGACTTATCTCCAGTTACTCCCTAGATATCTTCCCCATCACCCCACCTTTCTTTCCTAGAGATTTCTATGGGCTCTACCTCAAGTCTTCCTTCTGTTTGTCCTCCCTTCATCCTTCTCTGAGGTTTCTTTTCCTCACCTCTTTGAGGCCATTAAATATTCCAAAACAACAATCTCATTATTTATTGCAGTATGTGAATAGATGCCACTGCTCTCCCCTTTTCCCCCTTCATTATCTTTGAGAGATTTGCGCATCCTTCATCAAGAGGAATTGACACCTCGAATGGAAAGTATGAAACATGCCCTTGAGTTGGTAAATTCCTTTAAACTCTTTCTTCATTTATTCTTGGATGATTCTTTCTTTTAACCCATATTGCATAGGCTCTGACAAACTATCAAGAGTTACAATGCTCCTTATTCCAGTATCAAACCCAACTTCAACGACAAGCTTCTCTACATACTCAAGCAGTCTGATAGCTCAAAAGGTAGCCCATCAGAGAGAAGACCTCCTCCTTCAAGAATTAGCTTTATGTTGTGATTAATTGACAGAGGGTCAATCACAAAAAAAGAAAAATGAAGAGATCATATCAGACTTAAGGATCCAAGTAAGTAGAGAAATTAGTAGGAATTCAGATTTGTGGGCAAAAAAAGACAGAGCCTTTTCTCAAATGCATAAATATGAGGTTTCTTTATAGCAAGTGAAGTATGAAGCTGCCTGATCCATGACTCATTTAGCAGTCGTTAGGGATGTTTCAGCTTCTATATGCCAAGACTTGGTGGAGATGTCTAAGATCGTTCAATAGGACTACACTTCTCATGCATCTCATCAAACCCTCAGCCAAACATCATGCCAATATCATCATATCTGCCAAGATTTCATAGAGCATAGAGAACACTGTATTAAATTTCATAAAGACATAGAGACTTCTGAGAAGCAGAGAGAGAATGCTTGATGCCCCTTATGCAAGCTACTTTTCAGGATGGTTTTAATGAAGCAGTCCGATAATATTCATAACAAGGATTCCCTAGGTCCCTTTACAGATTGAGAAGTTGGTTTCAAGTGTTATCCTCCTGAGCATTTTAAATTATAGCCTCATTTTGACCTCTTCATATAGTTGTAAACATTGAAGATCATTGTGATATAAAGGTTGATACGACATTGCAACTTTCTTGTTCATGGGCAACACAGGTATACAAGTATAATATCGATAGTTCTTTCCTTGCATGTCTTCTGTTAACATCTCCTCATCTTAAACAATAAAAATACTTCAAGTGTGCATTCCAAGGTCTAGGCAACTCCTTACCTTCAACATCTTGTAAGTAGTAAGCAGCTCCAGCAACTCGCCGAGTGAATTTATACGACTTCCTTGCCAAAATCCAATTGGACTTATGCCGCCAAGACTGTATACTTGGACTTTACACTATCAAATCTACAAACTTGGATTTTCCCTTTGCCAAGTACCCATAACTTGGACTTTCAATTATCAAGTACCCATAATTTGGACTTTCCAATTGCCAAGATCATGCTTAGACTTTCCATGACAAGACTATGCTTGGACTTTCCCTTGCCAAGACCATTCTTGGACTTTCCTTGTCAACTCCATGTTGGACTTTTCAATTGCCAATGTTCACTTCGACTTTACGCCGCCAAGACTACACACTTGGACTTATATTGTCATGACTTTACCTTTGGACTTCCCTTGCCAAATATCCACATTTGGACTTTCCTTGCCAAGTATCCAAACTTGGACTTTCAAGGTTGATTGCTCTAACAATCTCCCCCAAATAATCTTCCCCATATGACTTTGGATATCCCAATCATCTGCTAGTCTCATGGTCAACATATGGTCCAACCATATTGTCAAACAATGGTCAAATCCTTTGTCAATCTATTGTCAAATATCAAAATCCTACTTGAGTGACAATGGAGTTTGGTCAATATTGACCTGGGGCCTATTGCACCAACAAAGGAGGCAGAGTTAGTGGTGGTGCATCACTAGAGATCACTCTAGAGCTCGACCGTGGAGTAGGAACTAGGGTTCCGAGCCACTTAAAATCGGTGTTGTGTTTGTGTTTTGCATTTGTTTATTTAGTTTGCTATTTGTTTTCGATGTGCTAACTAATTGTAGATAAGCACAAACACGATCGAAGAGCGAATTAGAAATCGAAAAATATCTACTCACCCCCCCCCCCCCTCTAGTGCACAACAAGATCCTCAATAATTGGTATCAGAGCGGGATGCTCTTCTATAAACTAACTGCCAAGAGAGCACAAAAGCTAGAGGAGAATGGATCCTAGCGATGAACTTGGATACGAAATCTGAGTTCCACCTTCCTACGAATTCTACATACTAGGGGGATTTGATCAATGGAAGGCGAGGATGGGGACCTTCTTGATGATGAACATCAAGGAGTGGTTTACCCTGATGGACGGATTTGAAGTTCCTAAGAATAGAAAGGGAAGACTCCTCAAGAAAGAAAAATGGATTGAAGAGCAAGTTCAAAAACATGATACAAATAAAAAGGTAACAAAAACTTTAGTTAATTTAATTCCTAATGATCTATTATGCAAGATAGGTGAGTATCAAGATGCTAAGGATCTATAGAGCAAGCTCATCAAGTTTCATGAAGAACCATCTGTGGCCCAACATGATGATGAGTTCGAAGAGAAATGCTTGTAATCCCAAACTCCTGATGAGTCGAAAGTTGAGAGGTACTCAACATTCGAAGTCGAAGAAGTCTTGGAAGTCTCCACCTCTAGGATTGAGGCGGAGGATAGGAAAATGACACCGGAGCAAGAGCAATAGGAGACCTCAACCTCCAGAGCCGATGAAGAATCATTCCACATTTCCCCTACTACCATGAAGGTAACTCAAGCTCATATTGTAAAAATAAAAATCATATCATTTTCTTTGAGTGTAGGGAGAAGGGATACTACAAAAGCAAGTGTCCAAGTAAAATCAAGAAAAAGGCTTAAGTGGTGTCAAAGGCCAAGGTGAAGCCCAAGGAGACCAGAGTCCCAATACGCAAAGGCAAGTAACACATTACATGTTTCCAATACAATCAAAAGGGACATTATCAAAGCTAATGTTCGAGGGGGAAGCACCCAACTAAGGACACGGTAGAGAGCTCAAGTGTAGGGGGAGCTCCTAAGGCTAAAGGTATCATCTTTAAATAATGCAATTTCAATTTCTCATAACAAGAAGCATACTAGTAATGTATCACATTTTAATGCACTTACAATTTATCATAAGAAACATGCTAATAACAAATTTTATTGTTTAGGAGCTAAACTTCATGAAATTAGAAATAAGGATAACTCTAGAACTACTCTACATAAGGATAGGAAGGCAAACAACAACCTAAGCAATAATCCTACAAAGAGTAGACATATGCCTAGGAGGAAGAGTCATATCCAAAAATATAATGAAAAATCAAAAATGGAGAAATTAGAAGAAGAAAATTAAGTCTTGAAATCAAGACTTGATAAATTGGAAAAGACCCTTGGAAAGATGACAAATTTGATTAAGGGGTCAAATGGATAAAACTTAGGTTTTAGGAGGCAAGAAATTTCTAAGGACAAAAGGGTTGGGTTACAACCCTAAGTCCAAGGAAATCATGCAATCTTACTATAATGTTCCATTTAACTGTAGAACTAATCCTAGATTTAGGAGTGTCAAGTTTGTAGGGGATCGATATGGCGGCTAGAGGGGGTGAATAGCCCTCGTGACGTTGGGCCGTAATTTGTTCGTCACAAAAGATTAGCGCAAGCGAATATACAAATACAAAGCAAAAGACAAACAATAGAACAAACGCTAACACGATGGTATAACGTGGTTCACGGCTACGCTGCTAATCCACGGTCTGATTCGTCCACGGTGAATCACTCCGCCAAAACCAATCACTATCGGTCTCTCCTTTGCACAAAGCTAGGTGGAGGTAACCTTTACAACCAAGATCACTCTTCTTACAATAGGATTGAAGTAAAGACAAGTAAGAAGAGTTTAGAGCTTAGGGGCACTAGGAAGATCGTTTGGAGTATGAGCATTAGCCTCTCAGGCTTACACCTCTCTTTTATAGAGAGGGCTATCACGCCTTGGCGTTACTACAACGGCCTCGAACACGCCGGATCCCGACCGGTAGTCCAACGGAACTCTTGGCGATCGTGATGGACCTCATCGATCGGCCGATCGCGCCTCGTAGTCGATCGCCGTACACAGCTTCGCGGTCGAAACCCCATTGATTAATCGATCGGCTGCGCTTCAGGCCGATCGATGGTCTTGGCGATCGGCCCACGTATGGCCGATCATGCCACAATCCGATCCGTATACGATCGAACTTACTCGACTCGAGGCGATCGCCGCATGACATGGCCGATCGGTGTCGGAAAACCCATCCGACACTTGGCCAAATGGCCAAGTTTCACCTAAGAGCTACCCTTCCTGGGGTTACAATCGCCACTCTCATTTCTGAGTCCTCGCCTTCGAAGTTCTCTTCGTTCTCGGCCACGTCCCTCGGCAGCATCAGGCGCACGGCTCTGCAATGCTCCTTCGCGTCTCTTGCCTCGAAGTCTACTTCCTCCGGCTTCACTCCAAGCTTCTCGTCCGGCGGTCCCTCGGATGCTCCAAGCGCACGGCTTCCGCAAAGCTATCCTTCACCGACTCAAGGCACGAGTCATGAGATGTGAAACTCGCCACGGCTCCATGTGCGAATTACTAAGTCCTGCACGACTTTAACGCACATATCACATCAACATATCAAACTAACTTAAACCCTTTGCCACACCATCAAAACCATATCACGGCAAGAGATTGCCCTAACAAAGTTTACAAGGGAAGTTATTCCTAGAGTTGACTTTGACAAGAGTTAAGTGACTAATGTTTCAAAGAAATCTAGAAAAGTCACTAAAAAGATTATAAGAGAAGATATCCCTAGGGTTAACCTTAATGAGACCACAATGACCAAAGCTTCCAAGAAGCCAAGGAGAGTCATTAGGAAGGTATCTAGGGAAGTCATCCATAGTGAATACCTAGAAAATCCAAGGAGCTCTAATAGGTATTGAGTTCCTAGGAGTGTGATTTCTTTACACTAAATGAGTTTAGGGCGTGTCAACTTAAAATGGAAAGGTAGTTAACCTAAACATAGTGGAGTTGACACTTAGAGCATTTTCGAGGTATAATGATTCTTTGAAAATGAAATTAGATTATGATCCTAAAAGGTTTTAGGATGTGCCAATTGGAATAATGAAGCTTGAAAAATTGATTATAATTAACACAATTAAGTTAGAATCAAGAATGCACCAAGTTGCCCCCAGGGCAACGGCGTGGTGGTAGCGGCGCGAGGCTCCCCTCTGCGCATCCAGGGGTCGATTTCGCCCTGGCAGCGCGAGTGGCGGTGCTCGGAGCCCCCTCGTCGCAGCGTGGTCAACCTTCCTGGGCAGCACGGGTTCAGACGCGTCGGACCACCCGTCACCCTGATTTACCCTCGTCAGCTGTTGGGAAACTTCCGTGGGGCCGGGGCGGCTAGCCATCAGGACTAGTGGGAGAGCAATCGTACCCGATACTTGATGTTAAAAAAATAAAAAAAAAAGAGCACCAAGTTAAGGTTTTGACACACTTGAGGGAGTTGGATTGTCATTATGATAAAGTTGATATTTGATATAATCCTAGCAAATGAAAATTAAATTTAAGACTTAGGTATTTCTATACCTTCATATTATAAAATTTACCATGCTTTGATTGCTAATTCATGTCATGACATCATGTTCCATGTGATTATTTAAAATATCATGATAGTACTTAGATTGATTTATATCATGCTATGACATCATGTACCATTCACAATGTTTTTAAATTATGCAATCAATAATGTCATGATCATATTCATGCATTAAGATAATCAAATTGAATTTAAGGACAAATGATATGATTTGACATCTTAGGTAAGGAGATCAAATGGATATGTCTAGATAATAATGCATGATCCCTTAATTTAGGGAAGAACCAAAATCACATCTCAAAAAGACTATAGGATGTCATGTGTGTATTAAATGATATGATTTAATGTGTTTATATGGTACATCAAAATGAACTCAAACTCATTAAATCATAGAAAAAAATCTTGAAGAAAGCTAATGTACAAGTCATGTACACTTAGCCCATTGACCATGATTGAAAATAAAGTTTAAAAATAATTTTAAAATTATTTTAGAAAATTTTGGTAAAGTCTATCTTTTGATAGCAATCACTATTGATAAGATTGATACAAGTTGGGCAAAAATATTGAAGTTTTCAATGACTTTGAATATCATTCTTTCAAAATAATAGGTATTTTCATATAAAATTATTTTTCACTCATAATATTTAGCATAAGTAATGTATGTGTGAAATTTTATGATTTTTTTTTAAATTATAGAATTACTTATGCATTTTCAAAACTCATCCGAAAACTCAGATTTCTTCAAATGCAGAAACCAATCGACTAGTAGTGGTTTCAGTTGACTAGTCACTGATAAAGTCAACTGATGATACTAATTTTGACTGAACAAAATTTGTTTAACTAATTATCAACACCCCTAAGTACCCTAACTACTCCTAACCCTATAATATGCTTAAACAAACATTGAAAGGGTGAAATATTCATTGAAAATGAATTGAAGAGTTAATTAGAGTAAGAATCAAATTTTAAGGGGATGTTAAAGTTCAAGTTTGAACTTTTATTACTATTTTTTATTGTTTAGATTTCATATATGCTTAGAAACTTTTCAAGGACATTGTTGGTGCAATGGTTAAGGGGGAGCAAGCCTTTAGGGAGAGTTTGTTCATCAAGGCATGATGGATGAAGGTTAAAAAGGGGGAGAGTAAAGAATTATCTTTCATTTAGTGATAAGAGTTTTTATCACTAAAGAGAATGAAGAGATTTAAGATGAATTTGGACAAAGGGAAAGAATGAAGGATCTCATTGGAAGATGAGAGACTTTTTGATGTATGCCAATGGGGAAGAAATGAAAGGTTTAAGTTAAGAAACCTTCATTATTCCTGGCATAAGAAGAGTTGGGCTTATGGGTTAGCCTAATTTAAATATTTTTTCAAACATAAAAAGGGAGATTATTGGTGCAATCAGTCTCAAGTCAATGTTGACCAAGTTCGAGTGAAACTTGAGTAGTGTTTTGACGTTCAACAATACATTTGACAATATGTATGATCGTATGATTAATGGATGGTTTGAGACATCCAAGGTCATATGAGAGAGATTGTTAGGAGGAGATTACTGGAGTAATCAACCTCAGTTCAAGGTTGACCAAGCTCGAGTAAGACTTGAGAGAAAATCCAAGTATGAATACTTGGCAATAGAGAAGTCCAAAAATGGATTCAGAGCAAGGAGAAGTCCAAGTTGTTTGTAAGTCCAAGTATATATGGATACTTGACAATGGAGAAGTCCAAGAATGGATTCATAGTAAGGGAAAGTCCAAGTATGGATATTTGGCAATGGTAAAGTCCAAGTGTGTAGACTTGGTAATAGAAGTCTTAGAGGCACGATCTCTTGACAAAGGTAGATCCAGTAGCATGACAAAGTCGATGGAAGCACTTGAAGGCTAGTGCAAGAGTGAGGAGTCGTGTGTACTCAAACCAAAGACGTGAGGCTGATGGAAGTGACATGAAGGCTTAGGTCTAGGCTAAGGGTAAGTGTCAAGTATGAGGGGATCATACTTGGGTCTTAATCTCAGTTTTGAGGTTTACCAGTCAACTGGAATTTTATCCAGTTGACTGGTCGAGTGTTCGACACTCGGGAGCTCAGGAGACTCGGGCAGTCGACTGGGGTTATGGACCAATCAACTGGTCGAGTAGTCAACTCAAGCACGTGACTACGACTCAGGAAAATTGGTTATGGCTTGGGCAATCGACTGGTGATTTGGACCAGTCAATTGACCATTGCTAGTCGACTACAAGATTGAGCAGTCGATTGAATTTAGTGAACAATAGTACAGAATATTTTTGAGTCGACTGATGGCTCAAACAGTCGATTGATGGCTATGAGCAGTCGACTGGTCGATTATTTTTGACGTGGATTAGTCCGTTGTGAGATAATGGTACAATGACCAGTCGATTCGTGAGTAAGACTATTTGGCCAATCGATGAAAAATTAGCTCGAGCGGAGCTTTAAAAGAAGGACATGAAGGAGTCTTTAACAAGTTGGTTCTTGGTGATTTGGAAGGGGAGTTGCTGCTACATTTCAGACCTTCCAAAGCATTCCAAAGCAACCAAAAGCAAAGCAATCGAAAGCTCAATCTTGTAAAAGTGTTTTCACTTGTTCTTTCATTTGCTTTTGTATTTCATATTTTGGTTATTGTACTTTTGTATAAGTATCTTGTATGAGTTTTCTCCACCTCCAGAAGTGTCTGAGAAGGAGAAAGAGTTAGTGGTGGTGTATAACTAGAGCTCACTCTAGAGCTCAACCATGGAGTAGGAACTAGGGTTTCGAATCACATAAAATCGGTGTTTATTTGTGTTTTGCATTTGTTTATTTAGTTTGCTATTTGTTTCCGCTGCGCTAATTAATTATATATAACACGAACTTGATCGAAGAACGAAATTGTAGAAATCGAAAAAATATTATTCACCCCTCTCTAGTGCACAACAAGATCCTCAACACAAAATACATATATTTTTGGTTGAATATTGACATAAGATATCTACCCAAGACCCATGATATAGGTTGCTCAAAGTTTTCTCATACTTACATATCAAGAGATCTTGCCTTTGAAAAATATGAAATTGTCATATTAGTGACTCCCTTAGTTGTCTCTAATCGAAGAGAGAGATAAATCGAACGGATGCAAGCGTGAACTATTTCAGTAGACTTGAGCATCCTAAGAGATCGACTCTTATTTAGAGAAAAATTTATAAATATATCGTAGCTAGAGATTGACCCAAAGATTTTATAGCCTGAGAGCTAAGAAATCTAACCTTTGAAACTTCTTATGTGTTAGCTATTTGATCGACCTCAATTTATTACCATTTATTATCTGTTAAGAGATCTTGCCTCTTCTTGATCTGCCAACCTCATTTATCTTGAACTTCCTTGTTTGCTGACACCTAATCGTCTTGTAAATACTCAATCAACCTCAACCCTCGCAATTTTTTTTTATCTTCTAATATTTATTGAATTTTCCTTGTCCGTCAAATATTTAATTTGTTTTATCTAAATATCAATGTTAATTAATTTATACTGACATAATTAACATACTATATTAGTAACAATAATATAAATATTTTATTAAATATATCAAAATTATATAATTGAACTCGACCATTAAGCAATATAAACTTAACTAAACTTTTTGCTGAGCAAAATTAGAATTCAAGTTTCGAGTTGGATTGGCTTTGATTGATCTATCTCATCAATTAATTAAAATGAATTGAATTGAAATGATTAATTTGCGGATCGACGGTCGTCATTGTAATGGATTGACCCGTGTGTTGAGAAATGTCAAAAGATGGAATATATGAAAATAAAATTGTATAATTTTTTTTTCCAATATTTTAATATTAACAAGATAAGTTTTTCACCATTAAAATCTTCTTCTATCACACATATATCTCAACAAAGTACAAAAGAAGTTAAGAGGAAAGACCAAAAGAATATTTGATAAAGTACTTTTTTTTTATACTCTAATTATTTTATATTATTTTGTCACTATTATTCTAATAAATATAGAAAATAATGACATATTAAAATCAAATAATTATAAGGATTAAAAAATCTTAATTGAATCCCTATTTGGATGAGCAAAAATTTACATTTGTATATTATCAAGATTTGAATATTTGAAATATTAGAAAGGAATAAAAAATATCGACACTCAATTTTATAGGTTGATAATTGAATCTCAATTATAAGATTTTAGTTACTTCAAATGCTTATTTTTTAATTATGGTGTCTCATCTGTCTTACCGATTATTGTCTCAAGTCCTTAATGTCTCAGTAATTTTAGATATATATTTTTTAATTTTTTTTTGCCCGTGGATTGACCCGTCTAATCTGCAACCCGCCTTAAATTTGATTGGAGATTTCTCAATCTGTCGAGATTGTAGATCGGTCCACTCTTCTCCACTAAATATTAGATTTACGATGGATTAATCTGTTCCGTCATGAATCGATCCGTTGACAGTTCTATTTGATTACCACTTACAATCACAGGAATTCCACTTACATTTATATATTTAAAATATAATTTTAATGCTAAAAAGATATTTAAAATCAATCCTTATATAATGCGGCCCCCACTCGATACAATTTAAAGCATAAAAAACAAATATGTAACTTCAAAACTTCAAATAAAATAAAAACAAAATAATGACGACCACACGATGGCATCTGGTTGTCAGCCGTTCAATTTAATATTTACAGATATTTTTTTTTTTTGGAAATAAGCAAATAAAATCTAATAAATTTAAAAGCACAAAAAACCAATAAACAAACGCATTTTGTTATCCAACGGGCCCACAAGAGGCCCCTCCTCTCACGTTTACTCACGTGGCCGGTAGGGCCGGCCTTGCGGCAAAGAAGTCAATGGTAAAGCACGAAGGTTCCTCGTAGCGTATTTATGTGTGAACTCGGTTATCACGCGCAAATTCTCAATTATTAAAATCTTGAATTTTCTTGATATCACAAAATACCTTTCGCTTTCAAAATATTTGATAAATTAAAATATTTAAAAATTGAAATTCAAAGAAAAGATCTCCATTTAATTTTTTTTGGACAAAAACAAAAAAACACTTATTCTTAAAGGACATTCCTTTTTGTTAATAATAATAATAATAATATATTTTTCTTCTTACAAATATTCATTTTGAAGAAATATGAATAATTTTACCAATTTTTTTTTAAAAAATATATTTTGATATAACAATATTTTATATACAGTAATTTTGATAATTCAATCAATGTTATTATAAGAGTATTTTTAAAATAAAAATATATATTAGATGCTATTTATTTTAATATATATATATATATATATATATATATATATATATATATATATATATATATATATATATAGCTAAATTTAGTCTTGTGAAGCATTAGTGATGTTTTAGTTTATTAGCTTAGTAACAAATGAAAAACACGTTATTCACTAATACTTTCACAAGCATGACGCCATAAATCAGGCGCCCAGCTGATCAGATTATATATATATATATATATATATTGATCCCCTGCACGTACAGTGATTTATAGTAACCCTACACAATACGCAGTCATACATAGACGCGCATTGCATGTCCTACAGGAGAAACAAATTATATATATATATATATATATCTTTCAATTAAAAGAATAATAAAGGAATCTTTTTTAAAAGAAAATCTTCTATATATTTTTTAAAAATATATATTTATC
Organism: Wurfbainia villosa; assembly: GCA_025175895.1. Taxonomy (NCBI): domain Eukaryota; kingdom Viridiplantae; phylum Streptophyta; class Magnoliopsida; order Zingiberales; family Zingiberaceae; genus Wurfbainia; species Wurfbainia villosa. Next base: position 33,574,822 of record CM046002.1, on the reverse strand, counting down.
TGTAATATTGAATTCTCTCTCTCTTTTTAATTTCTTTACCAATTTCTTATTCTTCGAATTAGATCCTGGAAAGGGAAGCCTCTGTGGGGTCCGATGTCCGTAATCGATCAAGAAAGAAGGCTCATTTATTGCATTGCTTTCGTCAGCGTCCAACTCAAGTCCCCCCGCTCCTTCGTCCCCTTCCTCCACTTCCACTCTCTCGCTCGCACGACGCACGTCGTTCGTTCCTCGTTGGCCGTTGCATCGCACGCCAACATCCCTCTCGCTCGCTCGCTCTTCCCCTCGACGCACCAGTTTCTCTGCTGGAAGCCGGATGCAGCTTCCGATCCTTAGCCGACGAGGAGAATGCACCGCTCGAGCGGCAGATCGGGACGCCGGAGAAGCCGACCCTCAATTAGGTGCCGCTTCGCCTTTATTTTATTAGGGTTTCACTTTGCACCTTGCACGGTATTGGACTCCTCTGATCCGTGGCCATGTTGCTTGAAAAAATAGCTATCGTCTTTCAGATCCACTACTTTGGACGCTTCTCTTTTTCTAATCGTCGAATCGCATTAAAAAAAAAAACACCACTTTTTCGATTCCATCATATTCTGATAAGGTCTTTGCTTCTTTTACCCGCGTTCCCTTTACACCGAATCGCAACTCTTACTTGTTTCTGAAGCTTAGTTTGGTAAATCCATCTGAGTTGGAGACAGATAATTCATTGCGTTATATAAACAAATTTGTAAAGCTTGATTTTTAAGCATCTTGTGCTTCTTTTATGGGAAAAAAAAGAGTTCAAGATAAACAGAATCATTTGGTTAAACAATTCTGCAGATTGGTGCTTCTTTCCTGGAACTCCCTATTCACTAGTTTTAATATCTAACGTTTCGATCTGTAAACCTGGATTTTCTTGTTTGACTTTCAGGCAGATTTTAATTGCAAAATTTGCTAAATTCCTCGAGGGATTCATCTGATCCTTTTTGCCACATTGGATTTCAATCAGAAGAAAACCGGGTAAGTATTTTTGTTTTCAACTATAGCTTATGGTTCTAATGTGGAATATAGTTGCCCTGTAACCACATGTTTGCATGCTTGAATCTCAACAGTCTACCCTTGGATTCTGGCGAAACTCATCCATGAAACCCAACAGGTATCTTGCAAAGGAGATATTAGATAACGAGGTATCAAAAGCTAAAGTGATGGAGCACCACTCTCCCAATTTGGTTGCAAGGCTGATGGGTCTGGATACTCTTCCATCTTTAATGAGACAACAGAAATCTATTGATCGTTGTCATCTGAGAGCACCAGAGAGAGAGATTTCCCGCAATGCTGCACATTTGGAGCATCATCCACACAGGAGAAGCAGCAGTGAGGATCTATATTTCAAAGATGTCTTTGAGGTGGCAGAAACATCCAATGTTAATAGGCATAGGTACCATCATCGTGTCAGGAGAATGCACCATTCAATTGGAGGAGTGCTTGACGATGCAAAAATGTTTAATCATATACCTGATGTCCCAGATTCAAGCAAGGATATCTTCCTAGAACGTCTCCAAGATCATAATTTGCTATTCATGAAACATTTTCAAGAGCCAGATAATGCAGCAACCACATCTCAAGGGGACAATATTATGATATTAAAAGCATCTAAAAGTGCTAAGAATTGGGGCGATGGAGGCTGGCTTAAACCACCTGAATCTGAAAGGATCCAAGATTGGTGTTTTGATTGGCAGCAAGAAATTTTCAACTCTGTCAAGACAAACTTTGTCAACCCACATCTGTCATCAGCATCACAACACGGAGGCAACTGTGAATCTTGTGCAAGTCCTGCTTGCATTGTAATCCTAAAACCAAACAAAGGGAAGACAAGCAAGTTGGCAGAGGATAGTTTATTTACGGATGAGGATTTCCATTTTAACTTTAAAGTGTTCAGTGAAATTGCTGCTTCTAGAATTCAAGAGATGCATAATGAAGTGAAACAAAAGTTATCATATAACACTGAGTTATCATGCCAGAAGGATTCAATTAAAATTGCCCAGGAAAACACAAGAAAGACCAGGCAGACTAGAAGCAACCCAGTTAAACATTATTCTCTATCTGAAAGGATGCCTTTTCCTGAGAATGGAGAGTCAGAGGCAACTTATTTTTCAGATAACTTCAAGGTTTTGATGGGCAACTTCAACTCTTCGCCTTTGTCTTCAACTGAATCTTCTGTGACCAGGGAGGCACGAAGGCATCTGGCTGAAAGATGGAAGGTCACTAGGAAGGTTCAGAACGAAGGACATGGTTCTCATAGCTCACACACACTAAGTGAACTCCTTGGTCTATCTTATAACAGGGCTGTGAAGTTTACTGAGGATACATCTAATGCCAAATCTTCTCCAGATAAAATTTTTGACAGCAATGAGCCACCTGGGAGCACGGACAATCTTTCTAGAATTGACAATAAAGACAGAGTACGATATGTGAACTTATGGCCCTTTGTTGAGTATGATTCATGTCTGAAGATAAGTGACAGAGAACGAGATGTTGTATCAAATAATGATATAATTGAAGATGTGTCAATGAGACCATCTTGTGTCTCTTTAGTTGCCAAAACGACTGAACCACAAACTGGGTCAGTTAGAAATGTAAAGGATCAAACTCATCGATCTCAACTAGAGCATTTGGTTACTAAGGAAAACATGCTACCTGAACAAGAAATTAACGTGAGCACAAGGAGCAAGGAAGAGAATTCACATGGCAAAAACAACAATACATCCTTCGTCCATGCATTGTGCCAACCATGATAGTCAACAAAAAAATTGCGTCTCAATTCCTCAGCTTGGAGACGAGTCATGGAACTTTACGACTCAAGAGGAGAAACCAGCAACCTCTGCACTTGAACTGTCATTAGATAATGAAGGTTTGATTGGACAGATTCTAAATGAAGTAACAAATCAGGTTCTCTTCTATCTCTGTAATTCTCCACCAAAATTTTTTATTTTTGCATTTACAAAGTAAATTATTTGTTTATGGAGATGATCACTATAGACAAAATTCACTTCTTTTAATGAGATTTTGTATGTATAACAATTGGATGCACATGCTTCAATATATATATAAAACAAGAGCAGTCCATTGCACA